>OX155896.1:47615556-49108889 GCA_944588485.1 Phosphuga atrata | reverse complement strand
AGTATCGGTTTCAGAAATGATATTGTGGTTGACTTGGATTAGAAAGTTGAAGTTCGCGGTGACGTCGCGACGCCGTTGTCAAAATTTTCGCAACGCGGTTTTTAGTCGCGCTTTACCACAAGCTTTCCCTTCACCAAAACATCAAATTTGCTGTCTGCTAAATTGCGAGAACTACGGAGGAAAAACCACCGCGAGTTCCCGAAATTTGACCTAGATTAGCAAGCTGAACGGCGACGTCGCGACGCCACTGTCAAAGACTTTGCAACGCAGTTTTCACTACCGCTTCCTGACTAGCTGTCTTGTTTTCTACGCGGTTTACAGTCTCGCTTTCTGACCATGTTTTGCTCTAATAAAACGGCGAATTTGTTGCGGAGCTGCGAAATTTCGAAAAAAACAAATGCAACCAATCCTCGGTAGATCTAACTTTGACGGGCCGTCGCGGCGTTAGTTATCTAGCGATTTCTACGCGGTTTTCAATTTCTGGTCGCAAAAGCCTAAAAGTTTTATTGAGTCTTACATGATATGAGTTTATTGCCGTGGGATTATTATTGAGTAAGATACTACACATGGCGATGGCAGGGTAATTAAAAAATGGTACAGATTGTCCTGCTGAACAAAAGATTTGCATTAACCATACAATTCATCTCGCTGTGTGCGACACTTTTTACAATAAATCATCAGAAATAGAAAACAGCTGCAGAAGTGAAGATTTATTTACTGAAGAATCGCACGAAGAAGATGTGGGTAATGAGTATGACGTCGAAGAAGATGCTGAAATTTAAAGTAATTTACAAATGGCAAGAAAACTTGTAAATTATTTTTGTTTATCTCCGATAAAATCAGTTTCCTACAACGAAACGCAAAAGCTCTTTATGAAAAGGAAATTGAATTAGCAATGGACACCAAGACAAGGAAGGTGGTCTTCTATTAAACCAATATAAGAAAAAAATCTTTTTCTAAAATTCGTAATATTACAGATTCTAACAGATATAAATTCAATTGAAAATGTTAATTTTCGATTGTTATGAAACTTTATCTCCAGGAAGCGTAGCAGTAACAACATTAAGCAGCGATGATTCTAACATATTTATGGCACGATTGGCTATCTAAATATAATTGGCTAGATGCTTACTATATAATTGGCTAGATGCTTACTAGATCCTTCGAAAGTTCCAACAGAGTTTTGAACGAATTTATCCAGACAACAAAGTTCCAATTCAACTTTGTTGAAGTCGAAGGTGAATGTACGATAAATTCAGAAGAATTAGAAGAAGTTACCAAACTATTCCTTGCAAGACAAAGTATAAAAAGCTATTCAAGAACAATTAAACAAAAATACTTAAATGCAAACAAATCGATATCATAATTCTATGAAAAAGAAGTTAAGAAGGCTAAATATAAAAGAGCTTCTGAGAGAACAAAAAGATGATATATTTTGTTTTAGTACTCTCTACAATTAAAGCAACATCCACCTACTCCGAAAGATCATATTCCCTAAGTGACAACTTTTGTACAAAACATAGATCTCGTTTAAATATACTACTACCTATATACTACGGACACTACTACCAAAAGTTTCTAAAAACCGAACCCGAAACCGAAACCGCGGTTTTAAATTTTCAAAAATCGAAAACCGCGGTTTTGAAAAAGTGCGGATATTCAGAAACCCTAATTAAAACCCAATAAACCATCGCACGAACCAGCTAGCGAGCAAAGTTCAAACGAATTACCAAAAGTCAAAACAAATAACAATGACATGAAAGAAAACATGAATACCATGACACAACTAATGCTACAATTAATCTCAGTAACAAACCTACTAACGAAAATCATGACCAAACTGACACTTTCGGTTCATAAAAAATAGCCCTGTGGAATGCCGGGCTCTCACATCATTTCCCGGAAGTAGATACAAAACAAAGTTTTAATAACAAACAAAATTGATATCTTACTTGTATCTGAAATACATTTTATAAAAATAAAAAATTCCAAAAAACCTTATTCAACTACAAATTCTACCAAACAATACATCCGCAATTCCCATTAAGAATAATCAAACATCATGAGACCGAGCAATTTAAAACTCCTGAGATACAAGCCACAAGTGTTGTTATTAAGGATTAGCGGGGGCACGTCACTGCACCATATTCTCCCCCAAAACATGCAATTAAAGAAGAAGAATTGGTGAAACCATACTACATTATAAATAATCATATAAACTTAATAAAGTCGGTACACAGCCTGAATATATAAATATATTCAACCTTTCCGGAGCTCTATAACATTAATGAGTCTTTTTAGAGCTACCAAAAACAAATCTCATGTGAAATTTGTCAGTTATTTTATAGCTTTCAGTCCACCTTCGTGGCACTTAACAAAAAACAGAAAAATAACATTGTTTTTAAGATCATGTCTTTCTGATATATCGGTTATCGGAAAGACATGATCTTCATGTCAGTTGTCCAGTACGTTGGTTCCCCAACGTACTGGCCAACTGACCTAAGACTTGGTAGACTTCAGTGATATAAAGGGGATTCCTAATAATTGTTTCAAATGTACTTCCCTTCAGGAACTCGGATAGTGTAGTTCTTTTAGAGGTTTCCCAAGAATTCGCATATGTTAAATCTACAGCAAGGCTATATAACCGGAGAATTAAATGGGACATGTTCCGTTCCATAGTATAGTCTACGATTAATATGCACCTGCCTTTTAAAACCGAAGAGAGCATTATTACAGCGGTTGAACATTTCAACGATTGTGTATGCTGTTTGGGATAGCACTCCTGCTGCCAATAAATACACGAAACTAGACTGCTCAAAGCTCATCCGTGAATTAGTAGCCGGAAGAAGACAGGCTCGTAAATTGTGGCTAACTACTAGATTCTAGAGACAAAACAAAGCTGAACTACCTAACGGCTAAACTGAAGAAACTACAGCAAGCTGTAAGAAATGAAAATGTACAGAACTACCTACGTAATCTAGATGCTACGGCTGCTAGTGCCTATTGTCTTTGTAAAGCAATCCAAAGACTCACAAGACCCATTGCCTCTAATCCGCCGATACGCCGGAAAGACGATTCCTAGGCAAAAAGTGACACAGAGAAAGGGGAAGCCTTTGCTTCCCATCTTGTTAATGTCTTCGTACCAAACACTGCCCAGAATGCGTCGGAAACCGAGAGTGAAGAACTTATCAACTCCCTTAATGAACATTAACCTGCTCGACCTGCCAATTGAAAGGAGCAAGATACGCGAGGTCATGGAAACCTTTAGAAACTTAAATCAAAATAAAGCCCCAGGATATGATCTAATTACTGCAAAAATACTTTGTGAAAGACCTGAAATAGCAGTACATTTCTTGACACACCTGCTTAATTGCATACTAATCAGAGGCATCTTCCAGCCCCAATGGAAGGTTGCCCAAATAAAAATGATCCTCAAATTCGATAAAGCTCCAATAGATTTATCTTCTTACAGACCGATCAGCCTACTATCCATTTTCAAAGATTATGGAAGTACTTTTTTTAAAGCGATTAAACGCAGTAATAGCAGAAAATAAGATCATACCTAACCACCAATTTGGCTTTATAAAAAAATCATGGTACGATAGAGCAGGTGAATAGACTAGTAGAAGAAATCTATAAAGCTTTCGAAAACAAAAAATATTGTTTCGCGGCATTTCTCGATATTTTCCAGGCCTTTTGGAGAGTTTGGCATGAGGGCATATTGTTCAAAATAAAGAACCAACTCCTGACAAACTATTATATATTCTTCATATCTTGCCGACAGGTTTTTCTGTGTTAAGCAAGGAGAAGACATAACCAAACTTCACAGAGCTCATGCACAAGCCCCACAGGGAAGTGTGCTTGGGCCGATCCTCTATGTCAGCGTTTCCCAAACTTTCGATTTATGTGTACCCCTTTCAAATATTTTTAACACGTCGTACCCCTTGAATTCTATTGAAAACAAAAACTGCACTCTACATTTTAAATAATATCCTCAGATGGGGATTTATTTTTATAAATTTGCTTGTCTATAAATGCATAAAAACAATCTTTAAAACAGTTTAAAAATCATAAAAGGCAATGTAACATAATCATTTAAAATCGCATTGATTAGCTATCAAAGATGATAGAAATGTCGCAGATTCACAGCTAATCCATAGGAATTAACATATAGTTTGCAATATATACGTTTATTGTTTTAAACATTTTATGAAAAGTTCTTTTTATATTTGTTTTGGCACACACAAAAAAGGAAAATTTTCAAAAATCTTTTCGTACCCCTTGCAAACCGCACGAGTACCCCTTGGTACTCGAACATGTACTTTACGCGTACCACACTTTGGAAAACACTGCTCTATGTGATTTTTACCTCAGACCTGTCCATGACAGACGTTATCGATACTTTTGCTGATGACACAGCAGCCTTAGCTGTCCACGTCGAACCGGCACAAGCAAGTATAATGCTTCAACGCTCCTTAGAATACATCATGGAGTGGATAACTACCTGGCGGATAAAAGCAAACGAGACTAAGTCGGTTCAGGTAACCTATACCACGCGACGAACAACGCGCCCCCCTCTGTTGCTCAATAGAGTACTGATACCCCAAGCAAACGAATTCAGATCCCTTGGACTTTATTTGGATCGTCGTCTTATCTGGAAAAAAACATATGTTTACAAAACGACAAGCACTAGGGATCCAACTAAGGAAACTGTACTGATTGCTCGGCAAAAAAACACAGTTGTCACTGGCAAACAAAGTGTTGTTATGCAAATGTATTCTTAAACCAATCTGGACTTACGGAGTTCAACTCTGGGGCAAAGCCTCCAATTCAAACTTGAAAATATTACAGAGGTTTCAGTCCAAAATTCTGAGGATAATTGCTAATGCTCCATGGTTCATAGCAAATCAACAATTACACCACGACCTTGAAATCACAACAGTTCAAGAAGAGATTAAACACTCAACGGAGTAGTACAGGAATAGACTTGATAATCTTCCAAACATACTGGCTACGCAAAGATCTATAGCGAATTTTATACATATAGGGCGCACGTCGCTGGACTGACTGCCCTCAAAGTCAACTGATAAATTCTTAACCTTAAGCTGAATGTTCGCACGGAACAGATTGCATAAATAAATAAATTTGTGGGGTAAATTAAATATTCAGTATTGAATTGGAAATCATATTTTCTGGATAATGATTTATTTTGAAACTGCAACAAATTTACATTTAAAAATTATTTTGATTTTTGTTATGAGGAACTAAGGAAATGAAAAACGAACTTAATATTAATAATGCTAATAGCGACGAGGCATACTTTTAATTAAATTAAGAATCAAATTTTGGTCGATATTATTCCATTACAGCAATTGCATATCTCTTAGCTCTTGAGCAATTCTTGGAGCTGTTATTATTATACCTTTATTATACCTTCAGATACGTCGGCCCAACTCATCCCAGACATGTTCGATGGGATTCATATCTGGACTGAGTGCTGGCTATTCAAACCGCCTAATTCCCACCTTGTCCATATATTCTCTGACAACTCTGACTGTGGGTGGTCATGGCATAGTGACCATGAATGCTATAACATGATCGTCTAGAACCTCCGTAATGTATCTGTGAGTGGTCAGAGAACCATTCTGTATGAGGACTAACTCAGTGCGCGCTCGTGAAGAAATTCCTGCTCAAACCATAAGCGAGCCACCGCCAAATGGAAGTCGCTTGTCAATGCAAACTGGAGCATATAGTTCTCCGGGTATTCTTCATACTCGTCGACGTCCGTCTGGCTCAGTGAGGCAAAAACGCGACTCATCTGAAAATAGGACGTCGCTCCACTCATCATTATTTCATGGCAAGTGATTTCTGTCAAAAGCCAATCTTGCAATTCGATGTCGGCATTGTAATGGTGGATCTGTAGCCATCCTTCTACAAGATAATCCTGCAGCACGAAACCTTCTTCTTACGGTCCATTCGCTTACATTGATATCTCTAACTCCTTTAAGTTGATTTCAACATAACCCCATAAGATGTTCTATTTCGAAACTTGTAATAAGTTGGTATGATTGTAGCTATAATTAGTTTCACCCTATATTAAAAAAATAAGCGGGAGAATTTTCGCTAAAATTGGCAAACATTTTCCTAAATGTCTTCACTTTAAATTGGTATATTCAACTTAGTTAAAGTCTATTTGGTTTAATTAGTAGAGATCTTCAAACTTTGACAATTTCTGGAACAAACCAAATCTGTTTCACAATTGAACAAATTTTGCAATTTGCAAACAAAAACCAATTGTAGAATTTTGGTGTAAATTTACAAAAATGTTCTTAAAAGTCTCCACTTTAAATTAGTATATTTAACAAGGTGAAGTCTATTGGTTTTAGTTTTTTCGAACACACCAAAATTGAACAAATTTTACAATATTTGTAATAAAAGAAAAAGTAATCAAAGAATTTTCTTGTAGATTTGCAAAATTGTTCTCAAAAGTCTATATTCAGTGGTATATTCAGCTAAGCTGAAGTGTATTTGGTTTGATTAGTGCAGCGCAACAAACTATGACAATTTTTCGGACACACCAAAATTGAACAAATTTTACATTTTTTCCTATTAAACAAAAACTAAAATTTTGTCATAAATTTGCTAAAATGTTCTTAAAAGTCTCCCCTTCAAACTCATATATTCAACTTAGCTGAAGATTATATGGTTAGATAATACAGATCAAACATAAAAATTTGCCAATTTCTCGAAAACACCAAAATTGAACAAATTTTCCCTATAAATAAAAATCTACTGGAATAATTATCGCGTATATCTGCGAATATGTTCTTAAAAGTCTTTAATTTAAAATTGGTATATTTAACTTAATTGAAGTTTATTTGGTTTAGTTAGTACAGATCACCAAACTTTGACAATTTTTCGAACACACCAAAATTTAAAAATTTTGCAATATTTCCAATAAAACAAAAACTAGTCCAAGAATTTACTCGTAAATTTGCAAGAGTATTCTTAAAAGTGGCCACTTTAATCTGGTAAATTCAACTTAGCTTAAGTCTATTTTGTTTAGTCAATACAGATCAACAAACAATTTTTCAAATACACCAAAATTAAACAAATTTGCAAAAATTAAATTAAATCTCTCTACTTTAAATTGGTATATTCAACTTAGCTGAACTCTGTTTGGTTTAGCTAGTACAGAGCAACAAACTTTGATAATTTTTCAAAAACCAAAATTGAACAAATTTTGTAATTTTTTCCTATAAAACAAAAACTTGTTGAAGAATTCTCGCGAAAATATGCACAAATATTCTTAAAAGTCTCCACTTTAAATTGGTATATTGGTATAATCAACTAAGCTTAAGCGTAGTTCGTTTAGTTAGTACAGAGCAAAATACTTTGACAATTTTTCGAACACACTAAAATAGAACAAATTCTACAATTTTTTCTATAACACAAAAATTAATAGACGAATTTTCGGGCACAATTGCAAAAATGTTCCTAAAAGTCGCCGCTTTAAATTGGTATATGCAACTTAACTGAAGTCTATTTGGTTTAGTTAGTACAGATCAACAAACTTATTGTTAGACAATTTTCCGAACACACCAAAATATAACAAATTTTACAATTTTTCCTATAAAACAAAAACTGATCGAGAAATATTCGCGTAAAATTCCAAAAAATTTCTCAAAAGGTTACACCTTAATTTGGTATATTCAGCTTAGCCTAAGTCTATTTGGTTTAACTAGTACAGTGTAACAAACTTTGACAATTTTTCAAAAACCAAAATTGAAGAAATTTTTAAATTTTTCCTATAAAACAAAAATTAATCGAAAAGTTTTCGCAAAAATTTGCAGAAATGCTCTAAGTGGAGTCTCCACTTTAAAATTGGTATAATCAACTTACAATTAGCTGAACTCTATTTGGTTTAGCCAGTACAGAGCAACAAACTTTGACAATTTATCGAACATTCCAAAAATGAACAAAATTTACATTTTTTTCTATAAAACAAGAACTAATCGAATAATTCTCGCGTAAGTTTGCAAACATGTTCCTGAAGATCCACACTTTAAATTGGTGCAAGTTTAGCTTATGTCTGTTTGGTTTAGTTAGTACAGAGCAACTAACTTTGACAATTGTCGAACACACTAAAATTGAACATATTTTACAATTTTTCCTAAAAAACAAACACTAATCGAATAATTTTCGCGTACATTTACAAAAAAAATTCTCATAAGTTTCCACAGTAAATTGGTGTATTCAACTTAGCTTTAATCAATTTGGATTCGTTAATACAGAGCAACGTACTTTCGACATTTTCTCTAACACACTAAAATTGAACAAATTTTACAGTTTTCCGTATAAAACAAAAACTAATCAAACAATTTTCGCGTAAATTTGCAAGAACGTTCCTAAAGGCCTTCATTTTAAATTGGTATGTTCAAGTTAGCTGAAATCTATTTGGTTTATTTAGTACAGATCAACAAACTTTGACAATTTTTGGAACACAAAAAAATTGCAATTTTTCGGTCCTTTCTTTGGGTGGTGACTTGTTTTCCCGCGAATCCTGGTCTTCTGCTTATCAGGATAGTCTTAGTTGCAAATTCTTAAGAGGATCTAATTTTTTTGCTCGCCAGTGTAGTTAGAATTTGACAAAGATCCGAATCGAATTTCAGTTTATTAAAATTTTTAAAACTTAACCAAATCCTAGGTTAAAATTCGGAGAAACGTGAAAAAAATAAAATAATATACAATATATATATATATATATATATATATATATATATATATATATATATATATATATATATATAAATATATATATATATATAAATTTTCATTTTTCATTCAAATATTTCTCAAGAAATATATAAAATTTAGAAACATTTTCTAATATAGAGCAAACATATTGCTCCGTCTGCTCTACTCAAATATAATTAGTGTTTTCATAATTTTGCCTATTTAGACTAGAACTATAAAAATATCTGGTCTCTTCTGGTCTTGTCTGGTTTTGTTTGGTCTTGTCTAGTCTTGTCTAGTCTTGTCTAGTCTTGTCTAGTCTTGTCTGGTCTTGTCTGGTCTTGTCTGATCTTGTTTGGTCTTGTTTGATCTCGTCTGGTTTCGTCTTGTCTTGGCTGGTCTTGCCTGATCTTGTCTGGTCTTGTCTGGTATTGTCTGGCCTTGTCTGGTATTGTCTGGTCTTGTCTGGTTTTCTCTGGTCTTGTCTGGTCTTGTCTGGTTTTGTCTGATCTTGTCTCGTTTTGTCTGGTCTTGTTTCGTCTTGTCTTGAACTGCACAAATTATCGTTAAACTGGGCTAAACTATTAAACTAACCTAGCGTAACCGATTAATTATTATTAGTAACAAGCAAAGTCTATATTGGATTTGATGGATAAAAACTTAACAAAATATTTTATAGAGTAGATAGATAGAGAGATAGAAGAGCATAATGTTAACCTAGATTTTTCTATTAAAATATATATATATATATATATATATATATATATATATATATATATATATATTTGCCTTATATTAGAAATCTAAATCTTAGAGAAGATAATTATAATTAAAAAAGTTATTGGAGATGAGTTTTATATATAAAAAAAAATTAGATATAAAAATTATAAAAGATTTGCTAGACGATAATAAAATACCTTTCCAAATCTATAGTGGAAATGTTTGTGTGAGATTACAAAATCGCATTCGACTGTCATTACACGAGCGGCCCTGCCTAGGAACCTGCACATTACAGTTCTTTCACTGCAGGTTCCCACGACCCCGATAAAGATGCAACATATACCACTTAGATAGTTAGAAAAAGATGATTTCATATATGTATATATATATATACACTACACACATACACACACTTTCATTTCAGTTCGGTCAAGTTAATGTAAAAGACGCCTCTACGCAAAACAAACCTACTCGCATCCACGACCATTTTCAAAACTATATTTATTACATTTTTTAGTTAATTCTTCTATAATACTTATAGATCTTAAGATACATATATTTATTACTTTAATATTAATCTGTAAAAAATACATTAGATCTGGTTTTGTACATACATTAGATCTTGTGATCTGATTTTGTTTTAAATCTTATGAGATTAAACAGCATTGTTTTATACGGTCATATATCTTAACCATCTAGGCTTACCGCTAACGCTACTTTTGATTCAAATCCAATGTAGTTATCCGATGCTTCTTCCAATTTTTTGTTTTCCTTAATTTAACAATCAAACCATTTTAGTTTTGTTTTGTGCTTAAATAGATATTAGTGTAAACACGTAGTCTATTTAACATTTTAAATTATAAATGCGAATTATAAAACTTTCTAGAATAATTATTATTTATATTAATACGTAATTGTTGTCAATTAACTAAAATCTAGTTTAGGTTTATTAGGTTAGGTTAGACTAAATACTTAGTCACGGGCGGCTAATGCAAAAAGGCACACATTTATTTGATTATCTAGGTGAAGAAATAAGCTAATTACATAAATATCAATCAATTAACTATTAACGAATGTGTATAATGAGAACTTAAACTAATCTAGAAATACCAAAGTATCTCAATATTTGAATTACGTCTTCAATAGCTTTTCATCATCATCATCTTAATGGTGCACAATCCTAGTAGGACCTGCACCTCCTCCTACAGCCTACACTTGTGCTTGGTGTCTTGATGTTAGACACAAGTGTAGGGAGCCCTTACAGTTTCTAACGTGGATGGCGAGCCACCATTAGGGCAGGTTTTGAGGCAGATTTTTACTGTGATGACTTTGGCAGAGCCATCTACAGGAGAACGGTGGCTTATTTTTACCATGTCCAGGAGTTGCATCCGCGACTTGCGTCTCCGAAGTCTGACACCTTGACTACTGGGCCACCACCGCCTCAATAGCTTTCCAGCCTTTCAAATATTACTTCAGAATCTACAATATAATTGTCTAAACTACATTTGCCTTTAAAGCGGAATGTAGCTTCAATATATAAATATATTGAACCTTTCCGAAGCTCTATAATATTATTAAGTCTTTTTCAGACTACAAAACAATTCTCATGTTGTAGCACAACATATATTTGTATGCTATTTACTAGCCCACTTTCGTGGCACTAAACAAAAACCAGATAAATAACATTGTATTTAAGATCCACCTTACATTTAACCCAAGTGAAGCCATCTGCGGACACGTTTCGGGATCTATTTGTCATCAGTGCAGCTTTGCTCTTTAGAATTATATATATTATTATAAGATGATTAGATCATTATCATTTAAATCAATAACTGAAACTAAGTTCTTTAAAAAAGTTCTTTTGTAAGTTCAGGTCTTTCCACGCACATGTCATATCATAACCTATCCTCTACAGCCCGGCACATGGTTTTCAAACAAACGTAAGACTATTCCATTTTATCATAATTTTATAATTTAGAGATAGATCTCGAAACGCGTCCGCAGATGGCTATTTACTTGGATAAAAGAGAAAGATGGATCTTAAAAACAATGTTGTAAATTGATTAGTGCCACGAAAATGGACTAAGGACTAGTAAATAGCATACAAATATCTATTATGTTACAACTTAAGATTTCTTTTGTTGTCTTAAAACGACTTAAAATAATAGTATAGAGCTACGGCAGTGTTGAATATTTTTATATATTCAAGCTATATTCCGCTTTAAATAGTTGGTATTACTGTATCTATAATTAGGTTGGTTTCACCTTAATATTTAATTACATCTGCCTAGATTGTTCTATTGTTACTGTATTATGTTCCTGTAAACTTCTTAAGGATTATTTAAAATTATCTAGTCCTGTTTAACCGTTTCTAATATTGTTTAATATTGTAATATATTTTAGAGTTAACTGCCTTCCTACAATGTGATATTTATGAAGGCTTCACTATAGCTTGTTGGCATGGTCCAAATAGGTGTTACATTTATCTTGTGATCTGGTTTTGTCTGATTTTGTCTGCTCTTGTCTGATTTTGTCTGGTCTTGTCTGGTCTTGTATTGCTTTGCCTGGTCTTGTTTGATCCTGTTGAGTTTCGTGTGGCTTTGTCCTGCCTGGTATTGTCTGCTATTGTTTGGACGTGTCTGGTCTTCTTTGGTCTTGCCTGGTTGTCTCTGGTCTTGCGCGGCCTTGCCCGCTCTTGATCGTCTTGCCTGATCCTGTCTGGTCTTGGCTCAACTTGTGTGATCCTGTATGGTCTAGTCTGGTCTTGTCTGGCCTTGTCTGGTTTAGTCTGGTCTTGTCTGGTATTGTTTGGTCATGTCTGATTTGTCTGGTTTTGTCTGGTCTTGTCTGGTATTGTATGGTCTTGTTTGGATTTGTTTGTTCCTGTTTGGTTTGTATGGTCTTGTCTCGCCTTGTTTGGTTTCGTCTGGTCTTGTCTGTTCTTATCTGGTCTTGTCTGGTCTTGTATGGAGTTGTGTTATCTAGGCTCGTCTTTTCTAGTCTTGCCTGATTCTGCTTGGTCTTGTAAGGTTTTGTCTGATCTTGTCTGGTCTTGTCTGGCTTTGTCTGGTCTTGTCTGCTTTTGTTTGGTCTTGTCTGGTTTAGTCTGGTCTTGTCTGCTTTTGTTTGTTCTTGTATGTACTTGTGTTAACTTGCCTGTCTTTTCTAGCCTTGCCTGACTCTAGTAGGTCTTGTCTGGTCTTGTCTAGACTTGACTTATCTTACCTTGCCCTGTGTTGCCACGTCTGCCCCTGCTTGTTCTTATTTAGTATTTTCCAGGCTTGTTTAGTCCTATCTGACAGTCTAGCCTTGTCTGGTGAAATCTAATCTAGCCTTGTCCTGGCATAGTCTGGCTTTGTATGTTTTTGTCGAGTATTGTATTGTCTTGCTGGGTATTGTGGGATTTTATGTAGTGTAATCGGTTATCTTTATTTAGTTTTTGTTAGTTTTAATTAATATAATATGATATAGCTTAGTCTACTTTAGTCTTATTTAGTTTTGTCCAATCTTGCAAAACTTTAGCTAATATAATCTTTTCTTATTTTTTTGAATCGACTGTATTATTGAGAAAACATGTTCAAACTGCACTTTATTTATTGAGATTAATCTCCCGACTTGTTACGTTTTTAAAAGCAGTGATTCGAGTTTTTTTTTATTATTTACGTTATAAATCAAGTATAATTATATTTCTGTGCATATTTCGTGAGATTAAGTTAAAATTGTGTAAATTGGTTGAGGATTTATGGGTTCAAACACAATTGGTTGTATCGTTTTGAACACAATTATCTATAATTTATAAGTATACAATTAGAAAGCCACGCATTTGTGGAGCAGATTTGGTGTATTTATAAATGCAAAATCTAAAAAAACATATTTTCTCGCCTGGATTGAAACTGTCAATTTCGTTCGTGATTTATAAAGGTGTTGTGCAATATTCATAATTCACCGAGACCATTAGGATTTTTTACAAAACATAATTAAAAATGCAGTTCGAGGATGAAATGGAAAGACAAGCACGACTAAATGGTCGGCGAGTTTATATTTTTATTTCTGTTTTAATGATATTTAAACAAATCTATCCATGGGTTTCCAACTAACGTGCATCTATTAACAATTGGAAAATTTAATGATTATACATTTTTATACAAATAAATAAGCCAAATCAAATACGCATAAGAATAAGTATACTTTTATACTAATTCAAAACAAATATTTTCAATTATATTACAATTGATTTAAGGAAAATGTTTAACCGTTTTAGTGCCAAGCAGCGCGATCGCGCTGTTTGCGTACAAGCGCTACCACGTCGATCGGCATTGATCGCAGATAAAATCGCATAAAATCGCTATCGCGCTCATGGCATAACATAATCCAACGGATTTTTGAAAAACTGGCACTAAAACGGTTAAGTTAACTAACTTCTAAGGTTATATAAAATACCATCTAGTTTGGTCTGTGTAATTATTTATATCTTGTTCAGTTTGAAGATTTTGATAATATTAAACAACAGCATTTGTATCTTTTCTTCAAAGATTATAATTTCTAGGAAATTATTGTTTAAAAATCGTCAACGAAGTTAACATCATTGGTATAAGTAATCTTTCTTTAACAAACTTACTTAAAAACAACTACTTCACTGGCAAACACCACGACTGACATTGAATTACATTAAGAAAGTTTTTTGGGTTCTACATAACCCTCTGATTTTCCTAAAATTGGATCAGGATATTGTTTTTTTGGGAAAATCACAGGGTTATGTAGAACCCAAAAAACTTTCTTAATGTAATTCAATGTCAGTCGTGGTGTTTGCCAGTGAAGTAGTTGTTTTTAAGAAAGTTTGTTAAAGAAAGATTAGTTATAAAAAATAATGATGTTAATTTTTTTGACGATATGTATACAATAATTTCCTAAAAATTATAATCTTTGAAGAAAAGATACAAATGCTACTATTTAATATTGGTTTATGTAGTCTGATCTTTATATTCTATGGTTTTATAATGTCTGGTCTAGTTTGTACTAGTCTGGTCTGAACCTGAATAGTTTGGTCTAGTCGGGAATAGTTTGGTCTAGTCTAGTCTTTTCTAAAGTGGTTTGATCCGATATAGTCAGGGATATCTTCATCTAGTCTGATTTATTTTGGACTAGTCTCGTCTGCGGTCAGCTCGAATCTGGTGTAGTAAAATTCATCCCAAACAAATAAAATATTTCGAAATAAAAAGTTTGTTCCCAATACATGTAGGATGTAGAAATTTTCTGGTCTAAACTAATTTTAGCTTATGTGAACTTTTATGACCGTTTCCAATTTAATCTTGTAAAATATTGCTTGGGATTATTTGGTTTTCTTGAGTCTAGCTTGTTTGGTACTAGTACGGTCTGGACCTGAATAGATTGGTCTAGCCGGAACAGTTTGGTCAAGTCCGGTATAGTTTGGTCTAGTCTAGTTTAGTCTTCTCTAGTGAGGTATAATCTGATGTAGTCTGGGATATTTTCATCTAGTTTGACTTATTTTGGACTAGTTTAGTCTGCGGTTAGCTCCAATCTGGTGTAGTAAAATTCATCCCAAATATAAAATATTTTGAAATAAAAAGTTTGTTCCCAATACAAGTGCTGAAGGATATAGAGATTTTCTGGTCTAAACTAATTTGGGCTTATGTGAACTTATATGATCTGTTGTGATTATATTGCTTGGTATTACTTTGTCTTCTTAAGTCTAGCTTGTCTTTTGTGTCTCATTCTGTATCTTGTTATATTGCATAGTCCTGAATGGTCCTTCCTGATTAATATTTTCCGATTTTCTATAATTCCTAGTTTGATCTGTTCCTATGTTAATAATGTATATATTTGTTTACTTCTTTATTCATGGAATAATATGGTCTGGCATTTTTAGTCTTGTGTTTAATTTCATTTCATCTCCAGCTTCTTCGAGTATTGTCTGGAATTATCTAATCTTATTTCTCCAGGTTTTTAAGTTATATCTTATCTGGTTTGTCTTATATTGTTCTACCATGCGGTATAGATAAAATGACCAGATTTTGACGTTGATAAAGCGGGACAAAATTGTCAAATTGTGGATGGAATATCGACGGGTTATTGAAATAGGTGATTGAAGCCTGTTGAAAGCAAAAGCAACTGATGAAAGAAAAAAACTGGAAAGTTTTTACATAGAAAAACAGTTCTGAAACTAAAAAAAGGGCTGATGGTAAATTTTCTTAAAACGAAGATAAAACATTAACACTTCTAAAATTGGGACCAATTGTTAAAAATCGGGACTGTAACGCCGAAAGCGGGATGTCTGGTCATCTGAGGTATACTAGCTATAGCCATTGGCCAATGTTGTAGATTGAAGATTGGAATAACCAATGTTTACCAAATATTGATTATCTTGTGAGTAATAAGAAGACTAATATTAAAATAGACGGAAGTAAGATTAGAAAGAACGGAAGTAAGAAATTTTTACGAGGGTCGGATAAAATCAAATTGAAATGAAATTAACATTTGCATAACTTATTGTCTCCAACATTTCCAAATAGACCTTTTCATAGTTGTAATTTATTTGTGCACATGCGTCAATTTTTGCCAAGTTTTTCTGGCACTTTTTGACATATAACCAGTGAAAATAACAAAATTTGCCCGAAATTTTCATATTCTGGCCATTTAAACATTCATAACGCATGCGGGTCCGGCATGCGCTTAACTAACCGTTAAAAAGTCTATAGTTTTTTTTTCAAACTTTACAAACTTATTACTTATGAATTAAAAGTTGAAAATATTAATAAGTTTGAGTTGAGTATCGTGTGCTTGGTTTCAAAATTATTTCTTGTTGCAGACCAATTTACTAGATTTGAACGTCGGTTTTAAACTAGGTAGAGATTTTAAACTTAGGTTTAAAACTTAGTTTTACGGTTTTAATACGGTTTTAAACTTATAGAGAACTAAGACTAGGTAGACTGTCTTATTGCTTAAAACAAGATTAATAAATCATGCTGCAAAGGTTTCTTCAAGCTTTTATGCTACGCATAATGTATTATGCTATGTCTATATAACTATATATATGACGCATTTAGGTAATTCTAAGAAGATTTGAAATTTTATAATTGCTAATTAACATAATTTAGTTTTGACTTCGATATAGAAAATTCCTGGAAAATTCTTATTTTTTTATGACTCAAATGTTGTAAATTAGAAAATAGATTTTCATTTCGCAGAATTGAATTTATGTTTTCGATTTATTAAAATTTATTGATTTCTGCTCGTGATGATTTATGCAGTAAATGTAATTGAAATAAGAGCGTGTCGATAATGTGATCGAAATCAATTGTTGGTGGAATGGACCCATACTGTTATAAATAACGATCAGCTTCAAATTGAATAATATTGTGAGGTAAATTCAATAAATCCAAGCAGGTCGGTAGTTTATCGTTAGGAATGAAATTGTGCTCCATTTATACAAGATAACTGCGGCGCTCAAACACGACCCCGTAGCACGATATAAATTATCTAGAGAGCCGTTAGCGTATGATTAATAGACAACAGTTGCATATGTAATATTTTACGTTCGATTTGCAAGTGCAAGGACTCGAGTTTCTCAGGCAACCACCGCAATGTTGCAATTCGAACGGACATAGATCATACATTTGTCGTGTACAAGCCTGCTCTTCGGAGACAACATTATAAAGTATAGATCGGTGCTGCTTGTATGTTCATACATACATGAATACATGGTACGTGGTTCATGTCGGTGCTGCCATAGTAGTATGCTTTACTACTGGTTTGTTTCTACTTCGTCGGTAATTTACGAGATTATTTTAAAATACATTTGAAGTAAATCTTTCACTATTACTGCCATTTCGCGATTCCGATCAATATAAATTATTTACTCATCTTCCTTTTTTCCTCTACTCTCTCTTCATTTATTCATTATGTTAATCTTTTTTATTTTCATTCCACTACCACATTTACAATCATTTAAAATCACTTAAAAAACGATTTATATTCAATCATCACACAAAATAACATAAATATCTTCTATACACACATATACCTATACATTTTAAAACTTGTCTAGTTTTGTCGATCTAGACTTGTCTGTCTAGTCTTGTCTGTCTAGCCTTGTCTGTCTAGTCTTGTCTGTCTAGTCTTGTCTGTCTAGTCTGTCTAGTCTTGTCTGTCTAGTCTTGTCTGTCTAGTCTTGTCTGTCTAGTCTTGTCTGTCTAGTCTTGTCTGTCTAGTCTTGTCTGTCTAGTCTTGTCTGTCTAGTCTTGTCTGTCTAGTCTTGTCTGTCTAGTCTTGTCGGTCTAGTCTTGTCTGTCTAGTCTTGTCTGTCTAGTCTTGTCTGTCTAGTCTTGTCTGTCTAGTCTTGTCTGTCTAGTCTTGTCTGTCTAGTCTTGTCTGTCTAGTCTTGTCTGTCTAGTCTTGTCTGTCTAGTCTTGTCTGTCTAGTCTTGTCTGTCTAGTCTTGTCTGTCTAGTCTTGTCTGTCTAGTCTTGTCTGTCTAGTATTGTCTGTCTAGTCTTGTCTGTCTAGTCTTGTCTGTCTAGTCTTGTCTGTCTAGTCTTGTCTGTCTAGTCTTGTCTGTCTAGTCTTGTCGGTCTAGTCTTGTCTGTCTAGTCTTGTCTGTATAGTCTTGTCTGTCTAGTCTTGTCTGTCTAGTCTTGTCTGTCTAGTCTTGTCTGTCTAGTCTTGTCTGTCTAGTCTTGTCTGTCTAGTCTTGTCTGTCTAGTCTTGTCTGTCTAGTCTTGTCTGTCTAGTCTTGTCTGTCTAGTCTTGTCTGTCTAGTCTTGTCTGTCTAGTCTTGTCTGTCTAGTCTTGTCTGTCTAGTCTTGTCTGTCTAGTCTTGTCTGTCTAGTCTTGTCTGTCTAGTCTTGTCTGTCTAGTCTTGTCTGTCTAGTCTTGTCTGTCTAGTCTTGTCTGTCTAGTCTTGTCTGTCTAGTCTTGTCTGTCTAGTCTTGTCTGTCTAGTCTTGTCTGTCTAGTCTTGTCTGTCTAGTCTTGTCTGTCTAGTCTTGTCTGTCTAGTCTTGTCTGTCTAGTCTTGTCTGTCTAGTCTTGTCTGTCTAGTCTTGTCTGTCTAGTCTTGTCTGTCTAGTCTTGTCTGTCTAGTCTTGTCTGTCTAGTCTTGTCTGTCTTGTCTTGTCTGTCTAGTCTTGTCTGTCTAGTCTTGTCTGTCTTGTCTTGTCTGTCTAGTCTTGTTTGTCTAGTCTTGTCTGTCTAGTCTTGTCTGTCTAGTCTTGTCTGTCTAGTCTTGTCTGTCTAGTCTTGTCTGTCTAGTCTTGTCTGTCTAGTCTTGTCTGTCTAGTCTTGTCTGTCTAGTCTTGTCTGTCTAGTCTTGTCTGTCTAGTCTTGTCTGTCTAGTCTTGTCTGTCTAGTCTTGTCTGTCTAGTCTTGTCTGTCTAGTCTTGTCTGTCTAGTCTTGTCTGTCTAGTCTTGTCTGTCTAGTCTTGTCTGTCTAGTCTTGTCTGTCTAGTCTTGTCTGTCTAGTCTTGTCTGTCTAGTCTTGTCTGTCTAGTCTTGTCTGTCTAGTCTTGTCTGTCTAGTCTTGTCTGTCTAGTCTTGTCTGTTTAGTCTTGTCTGTCTAGTCTTGTCTGTCTAGTCAATTCAATTCAATTCAATTCAATTTATTTCAATATATAAGCTTACATAAAGGGAAAATAATTACATAAATATAACAATATTCTGAATGTATGCTAAAAGAAATGTGTCAAAATCCGAATTTAAAACTTGAAACTTCAATAGTTTTTTATTGCAACGTAGTACTCCTGCATCGAGTAGGGCTCAATATTAATTAGGATATGGTGAAGCATTTTCTTATAATCCCTGAATTTTGTTTGTTCTTTAATTGACCGTGGCAGGGCATTGAATAATTTAATATTTACATAAGGAGGACATTTTTCAGACATGGTCAGTTTATGTTTGGGAACGTTGTAGTTTAGATTTGCATACCTTGTGGTCTTCTCGTTGTTAATTTTGTACTGACTGAATAGGTATTTATTTTTAAATATAAACAGTAGGGCTTCGTAAATATATGTACCTGTTGTAGTCTTGTCTGTCTAGTCTTGTCTGTCTAGTCTTGTCTGTCTAGTCTTGTCTGTCTAGTCTTGTCTGTCTAGTCTTGTCTGTCTAGTCTTGTCTGTCTAGTCTTGTCTGTCTAGTCTTGTCTGTCTAGTCTTGTCTGTCTAGTCTTGTCTGTCTAGTCTTGTCTGTCTAGTCTTGTCTGTCTAGTCTTGTCTGTCTAGTCTTGCCTGTCTAGTCTTGTCTGTCTAGTGTTGTCTGTCTAGTCTTGTTTGTCTAGTCTAGTCTGTCTAGTCTAGTCTAGTCTGTCTAGTCTTGTCTGTCTAGTCTTGTCTGTTTAGTCTTGTCTGTCTAGTCTTGTCTGTCTAGTCTTGTCTGTCTAGTCTTGTCTGTCTAGTCTTGTCTGTATAGTCTTGTCTGTCTAGTCTTGTCTGTCTAGTCTTGCCTGTCTAGTCTTGTCTGTCTAGTCTTGTCTGTCTAGTCTTGTCTGTCTAGTCTTGTCTGTCTAGTCTTGCATGTCTAGTCTTGTCTGTCTAGTCTTGTCTGTCTAGTGTTGTCTGTCTAGTCTTGTCTGTCTAGTCTTGTCTGTCTAGTCTTGTCTGTCTAGTCTTGTCTGTCTAGTCTTGTGTGTCTAGTCTTGTCTGTCCAGTCTTGTCTGTCTAGTCTTGTCTGTCTATTCTTGTCTGTCTAGTCTTGTCTGTCTAGTCTTGTCTGTCTAGTCTTGTCTGTCTAGTCTTGTCTGTCTATTCTTGTCTGTCTAGTCTTGTCTGTCTAGTCTTGTCTGTCTAGTCTTGTCTGTCTAGTCTTGTCTGTCTAATCTTGTCTGTCTAGTCTTGTCTGTCTAGTCTTGTCTGTCTAGTCTTGTCTGTCTAGTCTTGTCTGTCTAGTCTTGTCTGTCTAGTCTTCTCTGTCCAGTCTTCTCTGTCTAGTCTACATTTTAAAACTTGTCTAGTCTACATTTTAAAACTCGTCTAGTCTTGTCGATCTAGCTTTGTCTGTCTAGTCTTGTCTGTTTAGTCTTATCTGTCTATTTTTCATGTCTAGTTTTGCCTGTGTAGTCTAGTCTATCCAGTCCTATAATAGACCAGACCTTCTGTTCGCATAACATCGGAAACAGGATCCAAGACCGGAAGGTACTCAACCATGAAACCCTGAGCGATCACCGATACATATGATATAAAATAGAAGCAGACTCACCAAGGAAAGACATACTTCAAGCAAAAAGGAACGGATGGAGTACAAAACACCTTAACATAGAAGCACTAGAAAATAGCCTGGCCCAAGAAATTGGAGGTATAAAAATTAAAAATGCTGATACACTTGTTCAGGTCATAAGCAGGGCATGTAACTCAACGTTACCCAAGAAAGGTGGACCAACTAGGAGGAAACTAGTATACTGGTGGTCAGACGAAATATCTAGCCTGAGGGCCTCGTGCGTTGCTGCTAGAAGAAAATGTCAGCGACAAAAAATTTAAAAATAATGTTGATGAAAAGCTCAAAACGCTAACAGACTAATATAGAAGCAGAAAAAGAGAATTGAGACAAGCCATAACTCTGTAAGGACTAAAAACTCTGCAAGGACCTAGACAAGGACATATGGTTAGATGCTTTCCAGCTATGCAAGAAGAAACTTAAAGTGCTACCGCCAAACTCTCAAATGCCAATGAATGACATGAAACGAGTTGTAGATGTACTGTTCCCACAACATGAACCGATTGTCTGGGAACAACCAGAGGTTAATGAGATATCGCTATTTACCGAGGAGGAACTCAACAAAGCAAAAGACCGCATCCACAACGGTAGAGTTTCAGGCCCAGATGTCATCCCGCCTGAAGTTATTAAAATCGCAGCCCTTAATCAATCAAAATTTGTTCTAGATATAATGAATGCAGAACTAAGTGCCGGGAACTTTCGGAAGTTCCTGGAAATTCCCGGAAGTTAATGGAAGTGCGCAAGACTTGTCCTGCTCCGCAAGGCTGACAAATCGTTATACAACCCATCATCGTATAGACCCCTGTGTATTCTGGATACGCCGGGGAAGTTCCTGAAGCGGCTCCTGGTGGACAGACTTAAAAGAGCACTTGAGGCAGGCAACGGATTGTCCAGGAGACAATTTGGATTCAGAGAGGGAAGAGCCACTATCAGCGCAATAGAAGCAGTCCTAAAACTTGCAGAAGAAGCTAGAAATGGTACCAAAAGGACAAGGAAAATATGTGCACTAATTACATTTGACGCTAGAAACGCATTAAACAGTGCTAGTTGGAAAATAATAATGAAGGAACTAAACAAAAGAGGAATAGAACAAAACATCTTGCGCATGGTAAGAAGCTACTTCGATAATAGAACACTGCTTCTACAGGCACATGGAGTTACAGACACATGGTAGAGAGAGAACTGAGTTGCAGGGTCCCACAAGGTTCAGTTTTAGGCCCTACTTTGTGGAACATCTCGCATGATGGCGTCCTAAGATTGAAACTTCCGGAGGGGGTCACACTCATTGGCTTCGCGGAAGACCTGGCGCTCGTGCTCTCAGCAAAAACGGAATCCATGCTAATGCAAACGGCAAACCGCACAATTCGCCAAGTAACCGATTGGATCAAATAACCTGAGCCTTGCTCCCGAAAAGTCTGAAGCAGTGTTACTGACCGGCCTAAGGAGACTCAACGCAATACATATATAGGCCCAAATAACGAAATTACATACCTCGGGGTAGTCATAGACAAGAGCCTGTGTTTCGGTTCACACCTCACGAAGGAAGCAGCTAAAGGCATGAAGGTAATGGCGGTATTGGACAGAATTATGCCCAATTAGGTGGGCCAAAAAGCTCCAAACGTAAACTCCTTGGTACGATCGTACAATCTACAATGCTATATGCTGCCCCAATATGGGCACAGAGTATGGCAGTAGAAAGCAATATTTACAAACTTGCGATAATTCAAAGAAAAACTTTAATCAGGATCTTTAGCTCATACAAGACTGTATCGGGGGAAGCAGTTTTGGTAATAGCTGGTATAGCCACCATAGAGCTCCTGGTAAAGGAGAGAGCCGAATTGCATGAGACCGGATGTGATAGGCAATCTAGAATTGCCGCTAGAAAAAATCTCCTAGCAGAATGGCAACAAAAATGGTGGGCGTCCCAAAAAGGCCAATGGACGAAATTGATTATACCAGATATCACCACATGGGTCAACAGGAAGCATGTCGAGGCTAACTTTTATCTGACTCACAATCAGTTCCTCACAGGGCACGGGTGCTTCCGCGACTACTTGAAACAAATACGCGCCGCGCCGCCGCAGATAACTTGTGTAAATACTGTGGTGATGTGGACTCTGTAAGACACAAAATATTTGACTGCTGGAGATGGAAAGCAGAAAGGGACGAACTAACAGCCAATATGAAGATACCGCTTAACGCAAGAACGGTAATGGGTTGCATGCTACAAAATACAGAAAACTGGGATAGAATGGCCAGATTTGTTAAATTTATTATTTCCTCTAAGGAAAATGACAAAAAACTGAGACGCAATAGAAAGATCCACCAGTAAGCCCAAATAAGATGAATCAACAACCATCTTAACTACAACAACCACGCTGAAGGTATGCTACATGCGGTTCCGGCGTGATTGGATATGTTCGTAGGGCCACTTCTTTCTCTCAGCTGCCAGGTACGTCCAGAAAAAAAAATTAAAAGTCTAGTCTATCTAATCTATATTTGTTTCCGATTGGTCAGTTTTTTTTTAGGGAGCTATTAATAGATATTTGAGTTAATTAAAAATTAATATGTGTATGTCTTGAAAAAGTCGATATGTTTATTATTTAATATATTTAGACAAGTTACTAACAAGGTATTTATTTTAATAGTGAAAGATTGAATAGCCTGGAGGTAAAAGAAGAAAAAAAAAACAAATAAATTAAATTATATATTTCCTGTGAAGCGGAAGTAATAAAACCGTAATTTAATTAAGAAATAAAATAGATTTTTATAGAGTCAGTCTGGTGTGTTGTTCAAATAGCCGCAGCAGCGAGCTGGATGTCATCTATATATATTAAAAATGTGTTTCGGTAGTTTTTGCTCCTCCGCATCAAACGACTTTCAGTTCAATTAAAATAACTTGCTCCAATTTGGTACACTAACAAGTACCTAATAATTGCCATAAAATCAATCTTCTTTTTCTATCGCTCAGGCTACAAGTAAATGACAAACAAGATTTTTTTTAACCAACATGCATTATTTCCTTCGTCCAACGATTACTTTAGAGAACTGGAGAAGTCGGAGTGTATTATATATATAAAAAAATATAACACGACTTTCCAATCTAAAACAGCGGAAATAATAATAATTATAATAATAATTCGGCTTTGTTTTCGTTTTTTCACGTCTTATTTTTCTGTTAGGTTCGTGGGCGAGACCAATTTCGGCCCAAAGCTATTTCACCCACATAAAATTACATTTCTTCAAAAATCTGTTATAACAAGATTTGACACGGTTGCTAATACAATTCTTAATAATATATACTTCTCCAACAAAATGTATTAGAATTAGCATCTAAGAAATGTTAGTTCTACTTTGAATTTACAGATTCAACTCAATCAAAAACACGCAAGTATAAGGATGATAAGGTTGTTTTTTATTATTAAATTAATTTGTTTCAGATCGGTTTGGATAATGAAAGATATTGAATGTATTTAATTATTGTAATATGGGTAATTAGTTAGAGGAATGTGAAATGAGATATGTACGCATGATACAAATAGACAGGATAATAAAAGTGCAATAATGACAGCGCGTGAGATAACAAGTTGTAATTACCTGTTATCGAAATTATTTTCTTCTTGCAGCTGATGGCCTAGAACCGATTACTGTCAAATTTGACAAGTTAAAACAGAGAAAGTTACACTTCATCGCTAACGATTGTCTATTAAAACTAATTGTGATCTATATCTTAGCCCGATCGAATTTTCTGATTACTCATCAATGATTATGATATTTTTTGCGTCTTGTTTTCTGAAGCAGTAATGTAGATCAATTTTGTTATTAAATAAGTGCAAAGAATTCTATAATTTATGTTAACTAATTATGACTCAGTTGAAGCTAAGTAATAATATACTTATATTTTATAGTGCATAATTAGTCTACTTAGGCTATTATCCTCTCATATTTGCAGAACTGCAATTACCTTAATTTCAGCTAGCTGTAGATTTAATGTAGCAAAAATCTTGTGCGATTTAAACTAATTCGAAATAAAAAAATTTTTTGAGCAAAAATTGATCTAATTTCGTTAGTGTAAAAGGTATTATAAATTTAACTTATGTAATATTTTTGTGCCAAACAAAATTCGAGAAATTGCAATATATCAATGCATAAACAACCGTATCAAATATTTTCTATTGGTGTAAAGATAATAAATTTATGCGGAGTCTGTGTAATATAAATCAGAAAATGTATAAGTATAATTCAATTTAAACATATATAATCTTTTTTTATTTGAATTTCAAGCGCAGCGTGATATCAATTAGGACCTTTGAATTAATAGTTCCAATAATAATAATATCTGGGTCGATGGGTAACATACGAGCAGTTGGGAGGTCTTCTCTCCTCACCAACTTTATGCGCGATAAAATAATCAATAAAATCCATAATTTATATCCAAATAGTTTCCGAACGCATCGAGATTTACAATCCAACTAAACCGTTTTTTTTTTCTCCTCTGATTAGCAATTATAGCAAGTTTCTCTATGATGGAAAAACAAATGTGCGGTACAGGTTATTGCACAGCATATTGTATTACAATTGCCTGGTTGTAAAATTATGTTAACAGATTCGAGCGTGTTAACACTTCTTTGACAACGTCGACACGAAACGCGTTAACTTCCTTCACCTACACACCTTAAAAAAAATAAACAAATATTTTGTTGAGAAAATGACCTTTGAGGTCTTCGCGATTCACCTGTCCTAGTAATACATATGACGAGACCCGCAACTGGGTTAGAAAGTATAGATGGATAATTCGGTCACCATCCGTGACTTATCCGACTACTCTTGCATTTACCAAACCAGATTTACACATAATCATTTCAATATTCATTACAAAGAAGATTGTCTTATTTATTTAGATTTGTTTAAAATTTGCATCTAAGTCTTGTGCAGTAATCTTCTTCTCTGTCTAATCTAATTATCCCCCTGATATTCTCAATCTAATCATGACTATAATTGTTTTATTACACCTAGTTTATCTGTCTAGTCTTGTCTAATCGATTTTGTTGGGTCTAATCTATATTATCTTGCGTATCTAGTCTTATGTTTCTAATTTTTTGTAGTTTTATTTGTGTCCTTAATAAAGTCGGAACACAACCTGAATAAATAAATATTTGCAACCTTTCCGGAGCTCCATAATATTATTGAGTTTTTTTAGGACTACCTAAACAAATCTCATGTGAATTTTGCAAGTTATTTAACAGCTCTCGCTCTACTTTTGTGGCACTCAACAAGATCTGCAAAAATAATTGATCTGTTTTTTTAAGATCGTGTCTTTCTAGTAACTTAAGTGAATAGCCATCTGCACACGCGTTTTGAGATATATCTCTCATCAGTTCGGCGCATAAATAACTAACAAATTTCACATGAGATTTTTTTTTGGTAGTCCTAAAAAGACTCAATAATATTATAGAGCTCTGGAAAGGTTGAATATATTTATATATTCAGGCTGTGTTCCGACTTTATTAAGGTTATATGATTATCTATAATGTAGTATGGTTTTACCAATAGTTATTTGTCTCCTGTTTGTAAAGTAATTTCAGTCTAGACGTTTTTTTTCCGTTTTTTTTTTGATAAAAATAAATAAATCAGCTAATTATTTTCAACAAATTCGTTGGAATTCTCCGTAATGTTTTCTTTTATTTCATCGGTTTCTCTTCAGATGAAGTATTTAACATATCTGCAATTCTACAATGTGCTTTAAATAAAGTAACGTTTTATCCCAGTCGTCGGCGAATTACCGCAGCATTTTAATGTTCGCTTCTCGAGGATAATTGGAAGTTCTAATCTTGATTTACGTTTTAGTTTTCAAGAACTGCGAAAACAGCAATTTTAATATTCCAGGCTAATTATAAAATATTTTTATTTCACCTGAAACACTCTTTTCCTATTTTAGGAGCGTGCGGCGTTAAACGTAAAATATAAAAACTATGTAGCTTATTTATTTCGAACGGTTAATTAGTTTGGAAATTTTCTATGAAAATTTTAAGTTCTTTTATTTAAATAAAAATCGAAATTAACAATACATGCAGTCTTATGGAGAGCTCGTCAATTTGATGTTATAAAATAAAATTAAAAATTTTAAGTAAGCTCCGACACAATAAACAATTCTTAAAATAGGTGACAGATAGGTAAAAACTAATTATACTTCTTCACATAGGGGTCCGTCGACGCGGCGACGCTCATCATCAATATTTTAATAGGTACTTTTAATTAAGTTGAAAGGGCAAGAGATAAATTTTATTTATTTACTTTTTAAAGTTTTGTTTTTGTGTCGGGGGTTACATAAAATTTAAATTATTATTTTATTGTTCGAACTTTATTCTTTTTCAAAATCGGTCCATTCGTTTAGGAGCTACGATTCCATAAACAGCCACATATTCGGACAGACGGCCGGACGGACGGACAGACTGACAGACAGACACGTCAAATTAATAACACCCCTCTTTGTGTGTCTTATTCTTCTTCTTCAAGTAGCACTACAACCCTATGTGGGTCTTACCTGTAAGCACAATTTGCCTCTAACAATTTCTATCTAGCATTGCTTCCGGTTCATTTTCGATGCCCATCTTCCGCATATCCGATAGAACATTGTCCATCGATCTCACTATTTTTGTGTCGGGGGTTAAAAATAACACCCTTTTTAAAATAACAAGTCTAAAAAATATGTCATCAATACGAAACTTAACTATGTTGTACATTGAAATTTCGCGATTAGTTCCAAATTATGTCCAATTTAATTTGGAAGCTTAAACCTTATGAAAAATAACAATTATTAGAGGTGCTTTGGTATGGATCAATCCTTGGCGGCTGAAATAGCGAAAACAGTGCTTAAAAGTAATGGTTTACCTACACTTTGATGGCCTACACTGAATTGATAAATTGATTTTAGTGGATTACCACGTAGTAACGGTCGCAACCATCCTATTCTTTGTTGGTTTAATCTTGGATTGTACATAGCCTCGATAACGAGTATTAGCTTTCACATAAAAATGTTGTTTTCATTCTTATCAGTATTTTTTAGTTGTTATCACTATCCATTTTTTGAGTATATTTATGATTTATATATTTTTTGTTTCAGTCTTTCTTTGGGAGGACGTACAACAACCTGGGCTCAATATCAGAATGCAAGAACAACGGAGAATGCGTGATAAACAAAAAGAACCGGACGGCGTGCAAAGCGTGCCGATTACGAAAATGTCTGTTAGTGGGAATGTCGAAAAGCGGATCTCGTTACGGCCGAAGATCGAATTGGTTCAAAATCCATTGCCTGCTGCAGGAACAGCAGCAGCAACAAGGTTCGGCGAATATGGCAGCGGCAGCGGCAAATCTTTTACGCCCACACCCTTATCTCCCTTTATTTCGAAACCCACCCTTACCAACCAGAGATACCCGGAGTTCAGAATCCGATAGTGGAGCCTCGTCAGCTGATCCTGAAGACGATATACGATCAACTAGTGCCTTAAGTTGTCTAAAACTACCTTCCTCTCCCTCGAGTGATCGCGATTATTTTTCTGGTGGTTCAACAAAAAAACTTCCTTCGCCGGCAAGTGATAGTGAATGTTTTTCAAGAAGAAAATTAGCAAGTGCCTTAACTCATATAATGCCAGCTTCCCCAGCTTCTTTGCCGGCAATCTCTCCAAGCGGATTGTTGCCGAGATGGTTACCGCCGATCCAAGGGGTAGGAGATCCAGCGTCTTGGAGAGAGTTATGGTTGAAAGGATCTTTGGCAATTCCAGCAGCAGCGGCGCCGGATCAAGACCAACCCATTGATTTATCGCTTAAACAGCAAACGAATGCACCACCTACTGTGCAATCTGATAGTGATCCTGAACTTAGTATTGATGTTGGTGTTGAAGAACCAGTTAAATCTGTGCCACTCGATTTGACTTTAGAGAGACAAAATGACGTTCTCACAAATTAAAGAAAAATAAATCGCAAACTACCCGTTGTGATTTGTATTAATATAATTTACATACAAAATGGACAAATGTTCCTTATATGTATTTTTTATCTTAATCTCTATATAAACGTTATACATATAAATCAAGAGTAAAATATAATATGAAACTATATTAATTTTAAAACAAAATATCATATAAAGATATAACGTAGAACTTGGCCAGTATTATCAAGAATGTCCACGCTATATAATATTGTGATATAAGATAATTTAGTAAGATTCATTCTATTTAGCATTCCACATTGCCATAAAACAAAACTCTTGATTTGCAAACACGAATAATACTTAATCAGTACCTGATAATATTCATGTGAATACATTTCCAAAAGGAAGCGCAAAATTATTATATTGTTTATTATAATTAATTTTTTTTCTCAATCTCTATTATTTATTGTTTAAAATAATATTAATTAAAGGTCAGTTTTATTATTATTTCTTTCTGGGGGATTTAGATTATTATTATATTCTATGTACATATTTTGGTATTTTTTTACAAGAAAAAGAAAATATCGAATATTTTTTATATTGATTTTATTATATTTTTAAGTTATTTATGGCCAGTAAGAGAAAGTGCCTTATCATGTTATACAGTTTTTTTTATATTATTATTTTTGCTTTAATAAAAACGTTGTTTAAAAAAATATGTTTTAATTATTCAATAAATGAGTTGTTTTTTTAAACAAGGTTTAATTTATTCATCACAATTACAAATATAACTATATAATACTTACGGATTAAATATTAACACTTTGTTTTTCATCTTTCTATGAAATACATTTTTGTAAAATCTCAAATAAGTGAAATCGTCTTAATTTTAGGACTTCTTGCTGTTGGCAATTTATAGGTACATTAAATTGATTGTATCCGCTATAGAATGTTCTAGGTTTTTGACTGCTTAATACAATTTTGGTTAATTTGGAAGAATATATACCGCCATCACATATATTATTGCAGGATTCATTTAAAACTCGTATACATCATTTTTTACTGCACAATAGTATATTTTTCTACTGCACAACAAATTTTGTTTTCACCGCTATTCCTTGAAATTGCAAATGATAATATTATTGGAATTAAAAAGTTAATTTATTTTGTTGTTTTCTAAAAAAAATATGCATTTACTATATTTTCAAGTATTATTAACAAATTATTGCCCAATTAATTTTTGAATGAATTTTAATATTAAAAACCTCTAATTTCGCTTATAGCACTTTCGCAATAATTAAAATGCATTTAAGTTATTTTTTCTCTTTGTCAGGCTGTCCTTATTTGGGGACGCTAGGCGCTAATATATACAAAAACAATAAATAATAATTTTGGTTTTAATTTACGAAAACAAATATTTATTTGTGTAATCAATTTATTTTAAATATTCATTAAAATATTTAGAAAAGCATTATATACATAGCGTTACATAGCACTTTATACAATTAGTTCCCGGTTTTCCTTTGCGGCTAATATGCTGACATCTTTGTTGGTTTGCACGCATCTCCAAAATATAACATTTTTTATGAAATCTTACATCATCCAGAATACTGGCTTTGGATGTGCACTTTATCAATAAACAATATTTATATATCGGAAAGCGAAGATGTCAACAAGAACACAGATTTAGAAACGCAGAACTTGAACGCTATTAAGTATAGTAACAAAATTAGTACACCCCATGTAAAAACAATTTACTATCTCTTGTCTATCTGTTAATTTACTATCTGTATCGTGTCTAAAATTAGATGCTTGTAAAGCATCAGCTGCTTCTTACAAAAAAGTTTATAAGGGGTCCTCAAAAGAGGACGCTAGGCGCTAATGGATTAATGTATTCCCTAAGTTAATTTTGAATGGTAGTTAATGGTAGTGATAAGAGTCATAAAGTTACTAAACACCGGAGACTCAACAAAGATACAACTAAAAAATAAACTCACTCCAAACGAGAATCAGGCAGGGCGACAGCCTTAGCCCGATACTTTTTAACTCAATCATGGATCAGATAATCAGAAAGACTAAGGAAATTACAGCCGGATACCGAATACGCAATAATACAATCAAATGTGTCTGTTACGTAGACGATTCCACCCTATTCGCAGACAGTGAGAACGGGCTGTAATAACTAGTTCACGAATTCAACAAAGTAGCGACGAAGTACAGCATGAAAAACTCCACCAAGAAAACGAAGAGCATGATCAAGATGCAAGATCGTAATCAACGATGAAATTATTGAACAGGTGATGTCATTTCCTGGAAATTCGACTATCTAGTTGGGGAAACCTGCAACAAGACATCAAACACCACGCAAACAAAGCTGCAAACATATCAGTATGCTTCTACGGTATATGGAAGAACAACATGCTATCAATACCCAGCAAAACTCGGATCTACAAAGCTTGCATACGTCTCATTAACGTATGCGGCAGAAACCCGAGCGGACACGCCAATTACCAAAGACGCTCTCAGAACAACAGATATGCGACGCTCGACGCTTGGGTGGAAGACGTTGTACGTTGGGCTCGAAAATGAAGAAGAATATGGAACGAACATGTCGCGAGAATCGATTAGCACAGAATTGCGAAAATCGGCAACCCAACAGGCAAACCAACAGGTGGAAGAACAACGGGCCGACCTCCCAAAAGGTGGAAAAACAGTTGAACTTCAATGTTGCAGGAGAAGTGTCAGGATAATACAGGCGATGCTGCCTAAAATAAGAAGAAGAAGCAATTTATTTGATTTTGCAAAGAATAACGATTTCTCAATGTATTGTAGTATTGAATTAATTATCTCATATATATTCATTCATTGTGTTAATGCTTAAGCTATTGTCTCTACATGCACTAAAATCAAGAATCAATGCAATTTGTAGAATTTTGGATCTCAGTAAATGTATATGTCAATTGTTAATTAAGTTTCGGTGGTGTTGGAGTGGTATCTACTGCAGGCGGTAGATAATACGTTCGGTACATCATTGTAAACAATGAAATTGGCACTACTATTACAGGTGAAGAATGACACAAAACTTCCCTATTTTTAGTGATTTATTTCTAGAGTGAATGATTTTACTATTAAATTATATTAAGTATTAATCCTTAATTGTTAATATCCGGTCAATTGGATCATTTAATTGCAGTATCATCAATCAACCGTTCAGACATAATGATCCATTCTTCCCATTACTAAGCAATTCGCATCAAATTTTTGTTCAGGCGACTAATATCGTACGATCATCGTGTTGGAAGACGCCGTCTGTTTCTTAAAACCTGCGTGGTCACCAGTCAAGGATCCGCTTCCTCCATCTGCCGTTTGTCCTTCTTGCAGTATGGCCTTCCCAGTTCCAGTTTAGTGACGCTATACGATCCAGTGAGTCATTGATTCATTGTACTTCGATAGATATCGTGGTTTGGAACTCTGTCTCTCTGTGATATGCCTAACATTGACCGCCCTATATCCCATTGGCAGACGCGTAACTAATTTGCTGATTTTCGTGTTAGAATGAGTGTTTCCTCTCCGTATGTCATCACCAGCAGGGGCATTTAAAAACTTGCCTCAGCTCCCAAAAGCAGACGTATCCTTCGATAAATATCGGTCGTATGATAGTCGCGATCTATTTTTGTTTCATGGGCCAGGTAATTCTATGTCGCTACCTGTTTAATTTTGGTATCATTAGTTGTCATATTCTCGCCCATAACGAGTTGGTTATAAATTTGGTCTTGTCTGTGCGGCCTGGAGCCTTTCCTACACTTTTCTGGTTTCATCCAGCCGCTCCGCTATCACAGTGGTGTGCAAACTTTTTTCATTTGCGACCCCCCATTTTGTTTAAAAATTTGTCGCGAGCCCTGGATTGATAGTACACGTTTTTTAATAGTTAATGTAGGTAAAGTGAAAGTTTTTCTGGGATTTGCGTTTACAGGGTGTTTTTAAAGGAGTTTTGGTGAGGTCATTGAATGAAATACAGCCTTTTTTAAATAGCGCAGCACACTTAGACACCAACATAAAAATACTATAAAGGTTTTGACACGATAAAATTTCAGATTATGAATCCGCATCTACGCGCAGATATTAGTAAAGTCTAGTATTAGTATGAAACGGTATATTTGTTTTTAGAAATCAAAATTTGATGACTCGTTGATTTGATGACTCTTTTAAAAACACCATGTATGTTTCTCCCTTATTAGAGGTTTGAGTACAACATATAATTTTACGATTCTTTGTTCATGCATATGAGAATAAATATTTTTTTTGAAGAAAAATACTTTAAAAAACCTTACATCATAAGAATTCAATGTGACGTATGCGTTTGCAAAGAGCTCATGATTGCTTCTATGCTCGGTTTTATATTGGAAATCGCAAGGCGAAGTCATCCTCGGGATCCAATCGAGTTCGATATTTTATTGACGTCACTAATTTTGAAAAGCTGGATTGTCATAAATAGGTAGATGCAAACTGAATTAAAATATTGATGGCTCTTTTCAAATCGGCATATTCGTTTCCAATCGATAACCAAAATTTTTGACACATCTGATACTTAAATTGAATGCGCAGTGTTTCGTCGCTTGAAACATCAATTAACTGTTCTTTTTCATCTAAAGAGATATTGGAATTAATAATATCAAACGAAAATGTATCACGGATCCAACCTAATTCATTATCTGGAAATTTTTGGAACCTTTTCGTCAAGTTTTCTGTCAATTTTATCAAATGATGGGAAATAGTGTTTTTTAAATAACCATAAATCTATACCTATTATTTTCTTTACTAAATTATGAAAAGCATGGGAACATGTCTGTATTGCTTTTTTTAGTTCTTCTTGCCAAAGTATCAGCTTCTTTCTTAAAGCCTTACTTTTACTGCTCAATATTAAAATGTTTGTACTCTCTCCATGCAAACTCAAATTCAAATCGTTAAGCTTTAAAAAAAATCTTCCGATATGTCTTCTTCCAGAACGTACACATACACAATTAATTCCGATATTTTGGTAACATCAGTGGCTTCGTCAAGTTGTAGAGCACAGAAGAGTTTTATATTAGATTTAACAGAACTGATTTGATATTACGTGATATGGCGGAAATTCGACAAGAAACGGAATCCCTTGATAATGGTATTGTTTTTAAACCGTTACCATATTTTTGTCCATGATTGTCCATAATTGATGTCATTTTAATTGCTGAATTTAGAATGAGTGATTCTGCTATTGTATGTGGTTTCAAATTTTTCGCTATTAAATATGAAACTTCTAAGGATGCCCGTAAACCCTCCTCAGGAATTGTTGTATATATTTTCAAAAATACGGTTTGATTTTTCATACTTTCAGTCCGTCGTTTAGAAAAGGTTTCAGATTTATTTGCAAATGCTTTATGTTTACCTTCCAAATGTCGTTTTAATTTAGCAGGTTTCAAACTTTCATTTGCTAATTTATCCGAGTAAATAACACAAGGCGGACGTTCTTCCCCATTAACAACGCAAAATATTTCTACTCTAAATATTTCCCAAGAGCGCCAAAAGCATTGCTACAGTTCTGATTGGGTATTAAAACAGAAAATAGTTTCCTAAAAAAATATAGTCCTATTTTTATAAATAATATAATTTAATTTCACTATTTTAGTGGTAAATAAATTTCTTTGAATTAGGCGACCCCAAAATGTCCCTCAAAAAACCCACCACCCACGGTTTGCGTAAAACCCACGGTTTGCGCACCACAGCGCTATCAGAACAAAATCATCTGCAAACTTCAAATTGTTCAGTTTTTCGCCGTTTATGTTAGCGCCAATTAGTTAGTGGCTTTGTAATAATCTTAGTGAGCAGTTTATATATTTGTGATAAGGGACTGATGGGTCTGTAGTTTAATAGGTCTTCAATATCGCCTTTCTTATGCATAATTTTATTAATAGCGTTGTCCCACTTCGACGGTGTTTTTCCTTCTATGAGGCATGTATTGAATAGTTTACGAATAGCTTGTGTAAGTCGTTCTCCACCATCCTTCATTGCTTCCATCATAATTTCGTCCTCGCCAAGTCATTTGTTGTTCATCATTTCTCGTAGCGAACCTCGTATTTCGTCCGTTGTTATATTGGGTATGTTCTTAGAACCTTGATCTTGAACTTTAGGTTCGTGGACCTTAGCTATGTTGTCTCCCTCCACCCACACACTTCACTACAACTCAGCATAGAAGTTCTGAACTAACTGGAGGATATCTTCTCTTGACGTAACAATTTCTTCTTCTTCTTCTTTTAGCTCTACGGCCCAGGATGGGTTTTGGATTCCTTAACTATCTCCTTCCAATTGTATCTGTCTTCCGCAGCTGCCATCCAATTTTGTACACTGACTTTCATGTCTTCTTCTATCTTATCTTTCCATCTGACTCGGGGTCTTCCGAGTCATCCGTCTCATCTGTCCAGCCGATCTGATCGTGTCTAACAATATCATCTCCATTCATTAGGTCTTGTAGCTCGTGGTTCATTGTTCTTCTCATTCCCCTCTTCTCGTATTGGTCGAAAACTGTTTCTTAGTATTTTTCTTTCAAATGCTCGCAGGGAGTTTTTATCTGCTTTTGTCATATTCCATATTTCTGAACTATATGCTATCACTGGGCGCACAAGTGTCCCATACATCCGCAGTTTTGCGTTCTTTGAGACCATTTTTGAATATTTTCATGTTAGCATAGTAGCTATCGATTTGCTGCTTGTATTATTTCTTGTACGGATAGTGCGGTGATATTTGACGCATTAAAGTGCACTCCTAGATATTTAAAGCTAGTCACTCGTTCGAAGTTATGTTCATCTATCTTTAGGTATTGAAGGAGGTGTTCTATGTTTCTCCTCATTGCTATAAGGTATTTTGTCTTATTATCGTTTATTATAAACCCAATTTTCTTTGCGTTCGCTTCTAGGATCTTAAATATTTCTTTTAGTGTTTGAGCATTTTTGACAGGATCAAAATATTTTCTGTATAGCTTCATATTTGGTAGGATTTTGTTATGATCGTACATTTCCTATTAAGGTCGCCAATTGCATGTTGTAGGGCAAGATTAAATAGGAGGGCTGATAGCGCCTTTCCCTGTCATACTTATCATATCTTGTCTAACCTTTGCGCAGCGGACCGTCTCATGGCGCAACGTCGTTTAATCTCGAGGTCACATACCCCGCTATTGCTGATAGTGGAGCCCAAGTAAATGTAGCTGCCGACAACCTCACAACCTTGGCAATGGGCAAAGTATCTGGTAAGTATATTGTATATTGGCAAAGTATCTGGATTGCTTTCATTGGCTCTCTCAACTATCATCATCTTTGTTTTTTCGCGGTTCGAGGCAAGTCAAAACTCTAGGCTAGTGGTTTCGAGTATCCACAGCACGTTACTGATATCGTCCTCAGATGAAGCCAGAAGCGTTGTATCGTCAGCATACCTCAAATGAGATATGTTCATACTTCCGATCGATGCACCTTTATCCCATTTCTCTAGAACAATACGCATAATGTATTCGGTGTAGATGTTAAAAAGTAACGGTGATAATATACATCCTTATCTGACACCCGCTTGTGTTTTAGTCTAGGGGATTCAGAGTCTACTCCTTCCAAGCGCACACATGCTGTGCCGTCCTTATAGAGCCTCTTGATCAGATGTACTAAATGGCGCGGAACGTCTATCTCCAGCAGTACTTCCCATAATCTGGACCAGACAACGGTGCCGAAGGCTTTGCTAAAGTCGATAAAACAGACGTACAACTTTTTATTAAACTCCCGGGCCTTTTCGATGATTTGTCTCAAGATATTTGCTCCCGAGTTCCTCGACCTTCGACAAAACCTGCCTGTTCGGGTGCAATTTCGCTGTTCAAGTAAGCTTGAAGTCTGGTATTCAATACATGCAGAAGAATTTTGCTGCTATGTGATATCAGGGAAATCAGACGATAGTTTTTGCACTTTTTGGTTGATCCCTTTTTATGGTGAGGTATAAATAGTGACTTTGCCCATTCCTTCGGCCATTCTCCAGACTCCCAGATCTTGGAGCAGATGCAGTGCATTATATTTACTCCGAAGTCTCCCATAGCTTTGATAACCTCCATGGATATCTCGTATATCTGACAAGGCATATCTGACAGCAGAGCTTCTGCTAGAAAATAATGAACGACAGTAATTTCGCCAAAAATCTGCAATCTCCTTAATCTCCGTCACCACAATACCTGCGGAGTTTTCAATAGCCCAGGTCTTTATTTTAAACTGTCTGGTTATAGTCTTTATCTTCATATACACATACTTAGTCTCATACTTTTCACTATGTTGTTGCACTTCCGTATAAGATGGATTTTAGAGCTAGATTACGGTCTCTTCGAAAAGCTGTTTGAATTTTGGCTCCGTAATTGTTTAGTTCTTGAATGCGTCTGCCTTCGGCTTTAAGTATTCTTCGTTCTTCAACTAATTCCCAAGTCTTATTTGACATCCAGTGTTGCTTTTTGACTTTGGACGGTTTTGGTTGTGACTGGTCTACAGAGTTTACTATTAGCGTCTTAGCTTTTTGCCACAGAACTTCAGGCGATTCATTTGAGTTAGAGGACCATTGTTGCTTTTTGTCCTGTAGTATTTTCTGAAACGACTTTTTGCCTTGAATTTGCAATCGCTTTGAATTGCTCTTTTTATGTCATACCCCGTTAAATTTCAAATTCTTCGAATTCTGCATTTTGTATTAATACTTTCGCTTTGGAGCTTTTCATTGTTGACTTTGCCATGGTGATGAGTTTTCGTGGTATGCCCATTATTTTGAGGGATTTCTCTAGGTCGCTCCTTCTTATACTCTCAACAGCCTTCCTAAAATTGATGAATAGTAGGTGTAGATCTAAGTTGAATTCTCTGCATTTTTGTAGATTGCTTGGCTGAGTATGAAGGTTTGGTCAAATGTTTTCTCGAAATCCGCATTGCTATTCCCCGATTATTTCTGTGGCTTACTCTTTCATTCGGTCATATATCACGTTTGATAGTATCTTGAATGCTCTATTCAGCAGTGTAACGTAACAATTTCCCCCTGGACATTTATGAGTTTACTGATTATCTTTCCGGTGGATAGCTTTCTATTTGGTAATGTCATACTCTTATTTCGTTCTATTACTAGCTCAATATTTTCGGTGTTGTAGCAGGGTTAGAACAGGCTACCACAAAAGACGGCATCTCCAAATAGCTACATACAATACGAAAACTCTATCAGCAGATAATAAGGTACTGGAGCTCGAGGAAGAACTTGACCAAATACACTGGGACATAGTTGGACTGTCCGAAATAAGAAGACAAGGAGAATGCAAATTAACACTCATTGCAGTGTAAGCATACCTAAATCAGCATAGTAGCAATTACGGGTTAAAATAACTTTACGGATCAATGAGATTATTGTAAGTACGCTGTTGATCCTTGAGGGAAGTTATTGAAATATTCAAATGATACATTCTGTTATATTAATAATTAATTAAAAGTAAAAAATATAAATGATTTAAGAACCATTATTCAAGTGGAGCTTTGTAAAGCAACTCGACGGGTAGCAAAAGAACTCTATGTAAATCAGATATTTGAATCTAATTGAAACACCAAAACCCAAATAGACAAAAGACAAAACCAAGTGTCACCAATTCGTTTCATAAATGACAAAAATTAAATGAACTAGTTTTCTACTTCGCCCGTGGCACGTAAGTTGACGACCCTGGTCTACATGTTTACAATTATTTTTCAAAAGATACGCCTCAGATTTTACTAAAAAATATCTTATTTATTATCGATTAATAACATTCAGCCAGTGATCTTTACTTTGCTTTAATGCGCGAGAACCTTAAATCAAAAACAGCTAACAATCCGATTAGAGCCAGATAAAACTTTGATTTATTCTCCTAACTATACCTTCTATTCTTGACAATATTTCAACTTTGTTCAGTCTTGTGTAGGATGTATATTGCTGCCATTTGTTTGCTTAAGTTTTAAGGAGATAATTTGAATATTAATTTTAGTGGTGACAATATGGAAAATGGTATGGAAGTTGCGTGACTTGAACGCCCTGGGTGGTTTGTGGTATAGTTGTCACGCGCCCACACCGTCAGATACCCGCATGTCACAGATATCAACTACACATCTTTGCTCACGCGATGGTCTAGTAAACCTGCTAGAAACTATCGCGAGAAGACTAACGATTTAAAATCACAATTTAGTGCTTTTATCAAGAAAAAATATTAATCTTGTGTCGGGTTTGTATAAGACAAAGATTTTGCAACGGAGATGACCTATTCGTACTATCTAATTAAATGGTATTATATTCGGCGAGTTTTAATTAATTTCGAAATGTTATTCTGTGTTTCATTTAACGTGAGATTAAAAAATGTTCATTTACAATGAGAAGATTAAAGAAAAGTTCCAACAAAAAAAAAAAATATTTATAGAATGGAAGATTGAAGTCCTTGGAAATAGTTGAAAATACGGTATTTTGCGTACAAAATAATAATGAATAAAATATAATGGATAATTCTCTTGTTGCATTTTAAAAATGTCGTGTTTAGACGCACCCACTTTAATACAGATTTAACAAGAAAAATCAACGGATTTTGCAATTATTTTCAACTAATATTTAAAGATGATTCTGGATGAAGAATTTCTATAAATTCCTCTGAATAATAAGCAAAAGTCAGTTACTGAAATCAATTACCTCAAACCACCTACGTTTTTTTGAACGATGTAATAAATCTTCGACCTTGTTGAGAAATTATGGACTGGAATAGCATCACACAATTCTCATTCATATCGCACACTATAACAGATGAACTAAAGTCTATATACTAATATATTCTTTTGTTATGTGGATGAAATACTGATAGTTTATATGTAGAAACTATTTTTTCTCTTTCTTTCCAAACTGTAAATAAGAATATAATATTAATGTTCACATAAAAGACATAAATTGACAAATATTACTAGAGAGACAAGAACTGACAAGCAAGGAAAGATAGAAAATTAGACAAATATAGACAGGCTAGAATAAATGTATGACATAAAACAAAGAATAAAATCCTTAATGTATTCAATAAAGTTTAAATATTCCAGTAATAAAATAAAATTAATGGTAACAATTTAAACTAATTAATGATGTAATCAATAAAGGGAGACGAGGATGAAGAAAAACATTTTTAATTTCTTTTAATTAATCTGTTTCGATTGATCGGTGAGGCCTGCAGGTTTCCCTCCGTCGTCGAAGCGCGCATTAAATTAAAAAATAAACTGAAACTAATCAATCGCATTAACAATGGAAACATTACGAGAACGCACGCAAATAAATCCTCGCCGCCGCTCGTAATTAAACACATGTAATTAACGAGACCGGATCAGAATTCCAGCTAAAAGTTAATTAAAAACTGAATCAAATCAGTAGTGATTCAGTTCGAATTAAACGAACCGGGTTTTATAATTCAATTACCACAAAACCATTTTAACATTATTTTTAGATTTATTTTATTAATTCGGAAAACATTTGGCGACAGAAAATTCACGACATTGACTTCAAGGTTCATTTCAATTCTAACTTCTTGTCTGGTCTTGTCCAGTATTCCGCTCTTGTCCTGCTTTGTCAGGTCTTATTCGTTCTTGTCCGATCTTATCCGGGGTTGTCCGGTGTTGTCCGGTATTGTTCGGTGATGTTCGGGCTTTTCCTGTCTTGTACGCTCTTGCCCGACCTGGTCCGGTCATGTTTCGTCTTGTCTGGCCTAGACTGCTCCTCCCTCTTTTCTCCTCTTGTCTACTCCTGTCTCCTCTTATCTGTGCCTATCTGCTCTTATCTCTTGTTAGCTCCGCTATTGTTTCGTTCTGTCTGGTCTGGTCTTGTCTAGACTTGTCGGGCCTTGTCTGATATTTTCTGGTCTTGTCAGGTCTTGTCTGGTCTTGTCACGTCTTGTCAGACCTTGTCAGATATTGTCAGGTCATGCCAGGTCTTGTCTGATCTTGTCTGGTATTGTCTGCTCTTGCTTGGTCTTGTCTGGGATCCAATACTTGCCCATTCTATAAATTTGTAAACTCTTGTACTTGTCGAAAAATATCCGCGCCTTTGGTCCTATCATTCATTGAAGCAAGAACGCACAGTAGTTTACATTCGAACTACTTATTAATGAAAATCTAATAATAATTGCTAGCCTACCCATACTATTATATTTACACCGGTACTTTCATCAACTGCAATGCTAATTAAGTCACTAGATTACAAATCATTTTTGACTTTTTTATCAATATTTTTGCTATATCTTCAACGCGACACTGAACTTTTGACTCATTGACTCATTATGTACTTTTAAATTGCGAAGTCATTAAATAAGTGCTCGGTACAATTAATGCTGTATGTAAATGATTTTTCGTTGGTACCAATGCTAAGAGATGCAACAAGGCTGGCAGATATAGCGTGATTGCCGCTGGTAAAAAAACTCTTCGTTTTAAGAAACTCTTAGCTTCGTTCAAGTTTGTCTAGTCTCGTCGGCCATGTTTTTTAGGGTTCCGTACCGAAAACGGAACCCTTATAGGATCACTTTGTTGTCCGTCTGTCTGTCTATGTCTGTCTGTCTGTCTGTCTGTATGTCTGTCTGTCTGTCCGTCCGTCCGTCAGTCTGTCTGTGAAGACCATTTTTCTCAGGAACGCGTAGAGGTAACAAGTTGAAATTTGCATCAATTGCTCGGGTCTGCGGTCTCTTTCAGCTGTGAAAAAAGCCTGTGGTCCGGTCATGTTTCGTCTTGTCTGGCCTAGACTGCTCCTCCCTCTTTTCTCCTCTTGTCTACTCCTGTCTCCTCTTATCTGTGCCTATCTGCTCTTATCTCTTGTTAGCTCCGCTATTGTTTCGTTCTGTCTGGTCTGGTCTTGTCTAGACTTGTCGGGCCTTGTCTGATATTTTCTGGTCTTGTCAGGTCTTGTCTGGTCTTGTCACGTCTTGTCAGACCTTGTCAGATATTGTCAGGTCATGCCAGGTCTTGTCTGATCTTGTCTGGTATTGTCTGCTCTTGCTTGGTCTTGTCTGGGATCCAATACTTGCCCATTCTATAAATTTGTAAACTCTTGTACTTGTCGAAAAATATCCGCGCCTTTGGTCCTATCATTCATTGAAGCAAGAACGCACAGTAGTTTACATTCGAACTACTTATTAATGAAAATCTAATAATAATTGCTAGCCTACCCATACTATTATATTTACACCGGTACTTTCATCAACTGCAATGCTAATTAAGTCACTAGATTACAAATCATTTTTGACTTTTTTATCAATATTTTTGCTATATCTTCAACGCGACACTGAACTTTTGACTCATTGACTCATTATGTACTTTTAAATTGCGAAGTCATTAAATAAGTGCTCGGTACAATTAATGCTGTATGTAAATGATTTTTCGTTGGTACCAATGCTAAGAGATGCAACAAGGCTGGCAGATATAGCGTGATTGCCGCTGGTAAAAAAACTCTTCGTTTTAAGAAACTCTTAGCTTCGTTCAAGTTTGTCTAGTCTCGTCGGCCATGTTTTTTAGGGTTCCGTACCGAAAACGGAACCCTTATAGGATCACTTTGTTGTCCGTCTGTCTGTCTATGTCTGTCTGTCTGTCTGTCTGTATGTCTGTCTGTCTGTCCGTCCGTCCGTCAGTCTGTCTGTGAAGACCATTTTTCTCAGGAACGCGTAGAGGTAACAAGTTGAAATTTGCATCAATTGCTCGGGTCTGCGGTCTCTTTCAGCTGTGAAAAAATCAAACTTATAAGTCAACGCGACCAAAAGATATGACCGTTTATGTCGCATATTTTGAGATTTCACAAGGGAATCAAAAGCTATAGGGTACTTCCCGTTGACCTAGAATCATGAAATTTGGCAAGAAGCGATGTCTTACAGCACATGTAAAGGGAAAAACCCCATGTCCCTGAAACCCGTAAATATGTAGTTTAATTACAAGAAAAATGCGAATTTACTATTATAAACTTATGAAAATACACTAATGTGTTGCGTGGTATTGTCAGGCAGCAGAAGCATATGGGTTGCATACAGTTAGGTCCTCCTCGGTTAGGTCCGAAGGTTAAAAAGTATGTGACGGCACCAATCTGTTTATTCTGAATTTTCTTTGTTTATATTCGTTATGCATTTCATCACGTACGCTCTATATACATAATATATACAGGGTATATATTATGTCTAAATTTTGCTTGTTTATAACCGACATGCGACATACTCAAGTCCCGTAACATCCAGTATATATTATATTTCGTCTAATTTTTCTTTATAATCTACATATACTTAAATCACGTACGCCCTATATTTTTTGGTAGTCAATTGCCCAAAAGCAGTCAATTGAACAACTGAATGTTAAGAGTATCGAAATAGATCTAGAAATAGTTAATATATTAGTTTATATTAGATCTAGACAGAGTTAGATCTTAATATAAGTTAGTGAATAAGTGTTATACTAAAATAATGTTTCCTTTTTATAAGTTTAAAAATATTCGCGTTATTAAAAAAAATACCCTGTATACCTTTATACAGGGTATATAGGTATACTGGCAAAATTGAGCAGTAAAAACAAATAGTGAAGTTCCAGAACCCCTAAACACTCGTAGTGAATGCGGGATGTATGGTAATAAAATATAGGGTAGAATTTCATCGTACGACAGCGACATCTTGAGGTTATGCTTACGGCGGTACTAGGATGGTCATGATTTCAGGAGGGCCACTTGTCAAGTTAACTGAATGTGCTTGCTACGTCCTCCACAAAAAAAAGATACCTTACTTACAAGTTTGTAGGGAACCCTCGGTGCGCGAGTCACAACTCGCACTTGACCGGGTTTTTTTGTCTTGTTATTTATTTCGTAAAAAATAAAAAATTAAGGAACGCCCCTTTAGGAGCATAGGGCACAAAAAAAACTCTCCATCGCCGTCGACCCTGTGCCAGTCGTTTGATCTCTCACCATGTTCCTGTTGATCTCCACTCGTTGATGATCCATGAATTACATCCATGTAATTCGCGGGCGGCCAGTGCGGCGCGGCGCGTACCTTGGGGGTTCCATTCGAAGGCTATTTTTGCAGTGTCCTCGTCCGATTTCCTGAACGTGTGCCCCACCCATTTCCATTTCCTCTGTCGGATCTCGGTAGCTACCGGCTGGCTGAATGTGAATGTCAACAGATCCTCATTCGAAATCAAGTTGGGCCAGAAGATGCAACACAGTCTCCTCTACTGTTTGCATTTGTAAATGTTTACACTTGTTTACCTAAACCTGGAGTCTTCTCGATATCGAGTCTGTGACTCTCCAGTCTTCACAATTGTAAAGTAAGACTGATTTCACGCTTGCCTTGAAGATGTTCAGCTTGGTACATCTGCAGATGTTGCATGAGCTTCAAACGTTGTTGAGCCTGAAATAGGCAAGGGGAGCTTTGTTGAATCGAGACGTTATGTTCTCCTCGGATCACATTGCCCAGGTAGCTGAACTCTCCAACTTCGTCGATGATTATCGCGTGTCCGTCAATATCAATCGAGAGAGGTCGAAGCTTCTGGTTATAGATCGGCTATCGGTACGCCTATCGTACGCGGTACGCCTAAGATTTGCAGCACGTTCCAAATGGCGGTTCTGGATATAGTGTCAAAGGCACATTCGCAGTCGACAAAGAGAAGTTGTTCTTCTTCAGTAGAAAGAACGGTACCATTGCGATCCTCAATCGGTGACGATTGTTTAAACCCCTCTACATTAAGCTTGTGTATTGAAGAGTTCACTCCGCGCATGTTACCACGCCGGTCTGCGCTCTCTGCCTCACTAGCGATGTTGCTTGTGAAGCTGTTGTACGAAGCCCAGCGTCTCCTCCGCCGCATTTTTGCAAGCTGTCTCCGTGAGGTTCTTGTTAAATCGCGTCCGAAACTCATACGCCATTCAGAGTCTTGCAGTTTCTGTGTGTCGTACTTTCGTATGACCCCCTGCTGTTGATGAAAAAGAGCTGGGCGTAGTCTGATCGTTCCTTCAATGCAAAATCCCCCTATTGGGGCTGCTCAGGGGCAGATAAACGCGGACAAATTATCTTGGACTGGATCTCAGAACTCAGAGATCTATATGTGAGTAACGTATGAAACTCACCCACTTTTGAACGCAGGAGCAGCTCCTCCATACTAGACCTTTACCTTAACGAGGGAAACACTAAGTGACCACAGGTACTTGTCTACCGTATAGACGTAGGTACAATAAAGCCATCTGCAAAAAAATGCAGTCGCAGGGGGTGGCACGCAAAAAACATAAACGAGGACAAATTCGCAAATAAGCTGGACAAGCAAATTCACAACACAATGACCGCTCACCTGATGCTCTCTACTGTGTACTACGATAAACTTGCAATGATATCCTTATGCCAAAAAAGCCTTCCAAAAGAATACAGGTATACTGGTGGAGCGCGAAAATTGCTGAGATGAGAAAGATCTGTTTTGCTAAAAGACGTGCCTACCAATGGAAAGGGAAGAGAAATCCAAACCCAGACATAGAAGCTACGTACAGAAATTCTTACGCCACAGCAAAAAAGAACTTACGCACAGAAATCAACAGATCTAAAAGTCAACTCTGCGATAAAATAGATGAAAACGTGTGGGGTGACGCATATTCCATTGCAACCCGAGAACTCAAAGTAAGATCTCCAAATCTGAAAATGACCATGGAAAAGGTGCGAGAAGTGGTGGAGGTTCTCTTCCCCAAGCACCAAAAACAACAGTGGGTTTTACCGGAAGTTAAAGACACTCCTGAATTTTCTATTAAGGAGCTGAACAGGGCCAGCCAACGTCTTCGAAATGGCAGAGCACCAGGACCCGACAATCTCCCACCAGAAGCTGTAAAGATTGCCGTAAACAGACAACCAAAATTTGTTCTAGAAGTCTTGAACAATATAATAGCAGATGGCAGATTCCCGGACAGGTGGAAGATAGCAAGGTTGGTCCTCCTCCGGAAAGGTGAAAAGCCCATACACGAACCATCCACTTACAGACCAATATGCTTGCTGGATGTCCTCGGGAAACTACTTGAACAACTGCTTCTAGTCAGAATTAAAGCGAAATTGGGCATGTTTAGAGGTCTTTCCGATAGACAATATGGGTTCAGAGAGGGAAAGTCCACGGTCGATGCCGTTCTGAGGGTGATCAAAGTGGCAGAGAAAGCCACCAGCGGCACACGAAGAACACGTAAGAGGACGGCGCGGATAACCCTAGATATAAAAAATGCTTTTAACTCTGCAACCTGGGAAATGATATGGAAGAGCTAACTAAAGTTGCGGCTGGTGCGCAGCTACCTCTCAAATAGGAGAATACAGATGGAATCCGGCGATGAGGTCGTCGAATGCGGAGTAAATAGTGGTGTTTCTTAGGGCTCAGTGTTGGGCCCTACCCTATGGAATATTCTATACGATGGCGTGTTAAGGCTCGTTTTCCCCGCGGGGGTGGAAATAGTAGGATTCGCCGATGACCTAGCTTTAGTTGCAACAGGTAAAACAGAAGAAGAACTAATGAGAAAGGCAAACATCGCCATGAAGCAGGTCGATGAATGGCTAGAGCGAAAAAACCTTAAGCTAGCCCCTGAAAAAACAGAAGCTGTACTTCTCACTGGCAATAGGAAAATAGGACCTATAAAATTCAAAATTAAAAAAGTGGACATCACACCGAAACAAGAAGTCAAGTACCTAGGCATCACTATTGACCAGAAACTGTCTTTCAAAGTACACCTTAAGAAAGCTACAGAAAAACCCCTAAAAATTACATCGGTCCTAGGAAAATTATTGCCTAACACCGGCGGTCCGAAAAGCAGTAAAAGAAGACTACTGTGCTCTTTGGTTCACTCGACCATTCTCTATGGAGCCCCGGTCTGGGCTAGAGCAATTGAAAAGGGGTACATGAAACAGATCCTCGCCTCTGTACAGAGAAAAATGGCCATCATAGTATGCAGTGCATACAGGACTATCTCCAGGTAAGCTGTGTTGGTGATTGCTGGCATCGTCCCGATAGAGTGCAAAATCCACGAGATAGTCCAGTTATATAAGACAAGGAACTGGGCAAATAGGACAGAAAGACAAAAAACTGCAAATAACCAAATACATGAAGACTGGCAAAAGTCATGGAGTATGTCCAAAACAGGATATTGGACCAAACTATTGATCCCAAAACTTAAACCTTGGCTAACACGGAACCATGGTGAGATAACTTACCATCTAACACAGGCCCTCAGCGGCCACGGATGCTTCAGGGAGTATCTACATAGTTTTGGCATGGCAAGTGACGCAATGTGTGTAAACTGCGGCGACGTGGACAGTGCACTTCATACTGTGTTTGAATGCAGTAGGTGGATGTCCGATAAGGACAGATGGAAGGAGCAGACCGGCCTCATCCTAGAGGTGCAAACACTGGTAGACGCGATGCTGAGATCACCACAGGACTGGACATACACGGAGACAATGATACGCGACAGCCTGACACAAAAAGAACAAGACGAACGAACAAAAATCAACTATAAAAAGGAATACCAAAACTATAGAGCCAGTACTATATATCCAGATTCTCGAACAACTAGGGCGGCAAAAAAACCGTCCGGGCTGCTCACCCTGAAGGAATGCGCAAGCGATACTGGGGTGGCGTACTTTTTTAAGGCAAGTGGAAGTAGGTGTTTAGTGAGTGAGACACAGACTGGTAGAGCTTCCCCCAAACCACATATAAAAAAAAAGTCTGATCGTTCCAATCACAAGATAGTAGTCGCTGTAGACATCGGCGCCACGGCGATATTTGACATCTAACAGTGAGCTGTGGAACTTCTTGTTTCGGAATGTATTGTCTAGTCTAGTCTGGTGTCGCTTGGTCTTGTCTGGTCTTTGTCTGATCTTTCGCTGGTCCTTGTCTGGTCTTATCGGATCCTGACTGATCATATCTGGTCTTGTCTGGTCTTGTCTGGTCTTGTCCGATTTTCTCTGGTCTCGTCTGGTCTCGTCTGGTCTGGTCTGGTCTGGTCTTGTTTGGTTTGTCTGGTCTTGTCTGGTATTGTCTAGTTCTTGTCTGGTCTGCATAGTCTGGTCTGGTCTTGTCCGGTCTTGTCCAATCTTGTCTGGACTTGTTTGGTCTTGCCTAGTCTTGTCTGACCTTGTCTGGTCTTGTTTGATCTTTTCTGGTTTTATCTAATCTTGTCTGCACTTGTTTGCTCTTGTCCGATCCTGTCTGCTATTGTATGGTCCTGTTTGCTCTTGAATGCTCTGGTCTGCTATTGTTTGTTCCTGTGTCTTGTATGATCTCGTTTCTTCTTCTCTGGTCTTGTCTCATCATTATTTTATAAATAAATGAGTTTGATGGATGAAATTCTTCTAATAATATTGCTGTTGTGTTATTTAGAGAATGTACAATATTAAAATACAATTGAAAAATAGAGTTAATAGAATAATTAAGATTAAAAGGATAAGATTTATGGATGAAAAAATAAATCGTAGATTTATGACTCTGTATTGTATGGAAAGAATAATGTTGAAGCGAAACAAAAAATGATTGTGAAATCTTTGGATTGAAAACAAAATGTTTTATGAACATATTACAGTTTTTTTTTTGTCGTTGCGGCATCGGACGTTACTGTTTTGTGTGATTTGTTTGTTTGAATTGAACGGCAATAAAAATGAAATAAAGTAACGGGTCCAGTTGGTGCTTGCTAATTAGTATTCAGCAGAGGAGACGATGTAAACAGTTTTTATGTGGCAAAACTACTTTTGTCTGACATTGAGATGCCGAGGCATCATAACGTTCGTCCGAACCAAATTCCGGCTTTGATCTGCCTTACAATAATTTCCCGATAAATTGACAAAGTTCTAACAAGATGCCGGTATGCTCGATAAAAACGTAAATACATGGATGTTTGGCACTAGACCACACTCGTGCTCGGACCACTAAACTGTTGTTAATGGCACCTATAATGACAATCTGCAATTCCGGCACGCTACTTAGACAACAGACAACAACACGTGTTGTGAATTATTTAAGTTAGTAATGTCCGTGTAAATATAAAAGAAGTCCTTAGTTTTCATTCAAGCGGAATTAAACATACTCCGTGCAATACCGACTTGTAAATATATAAACTTGCTTTATTTGGCTACGAACTCGATTCAATTTTTTTTTTCAAACCGCCTTTATTACCTTTTTTACATTTGGTTAGAGTACTATATGCTACAGGTTTTATAGATCTTCTTTTCATTTTCATTACAATATGGCTTAATATATCTCTTAAATATCATTAAGATTCTAACCAATGCGTGCTTTCGTCATTTACTCTTTTTGTACAAGCATCCTCTCTAATATAGTATAAACAGATTTTATTATTGTAATCACCCAAGTCGGCAGTTTTTTATAAACACACCATTTGTATATCGCGAAGTAAAAATTTCTAAAAGGACTTTACACGTAATATTACTTACTTTGTAATGACTGTTTTCCTATATTTATTTGCCGTTTTATCATTTCTTCTTAATCATCAACGTTAAGCATTCCGGATTCTCCGTTTGATTTTCTCGTTTCATTTACAATTCAAATACCTTTGAGATACCTATCAACTACTCCATTAATTAAAAAATATATATCTATTATTTACTACACATTAAATACAAATTTGCAACTGTAAAGATGATACACAATTATTTTCAGAATAGAAAATATTGGAAATACATAGAAAATCGTGTCTCGACAGACCAGATTATACAGATAAAATGACACAAAGACACAATCAAAATTATGGATATAATTAAAGAGAGGTCTAATTTACAAGGCATGAACAGGACTAAGCATAAGGATTCTGGTAGAGAGAAGACAGGTAGTATGTAAACTAGGTGAGCAAAATCTCTATTATACGATAACGAGAGCATATGATGCTAAAATGTCTGAAAATGGCTCTACAGGTGTCAATTACAGGTGACAGCCTTAATTAAATAAAAATTTAAAAAACTGTGATCCACATCTAATTTGAAGAACTTGTCGGATTAAATCCACAACACACGATTTTTATTATTAAATCAAGATTAGGAAAATTATATTCCAATTATAGCTAGTTTAAACTGTGGAAGCCAATAGTTGTTAATACCTACTATATTGTTGTCCCTACTATATTAGTGTAATCGGATGATTTTGCTCAATTTGCGGTATAAAGATTAGATCAATTTCCTGTAAATGGATTTGGTAGACAAAAGTTAAAGCAAATGGTAAAGTACTTCTAGTTTGATAAAGTGGACTAAACTGGGGTTGACTATATAAGAGTATTTAAACAGAACGTGCCCGGAAAAGACTAGAAAATGGATGTTATAGAAATACAAAATACAATTTAAGTCGGTAGAACGAGTTTTTCATCTATATGATCGATAAAACGAGGATTTTATGTTTTTAATCGAACGGTGTTTTTTATGATCGGCAAAAACTGACCTGCGTTCAAATAGATAAAATAACTCAGTCTGTCTTTTTTCCAGCGACGTGAAAAGTGTGCTCTACTTGAAGCAATATCAATTACTCGACACAAATGTATGAAATAAATTAATTGGCTGGAGTTAATCGGTTGTATTTCATAACAATATTTAATTTGTGCGAAACGATGCATGCAAATGCTGTTGTATATTAGTTTCTGCAGCTTTTATAATATTCGCATTTAATTGAAATTATTTGTAAATTAATTCGTTATGAATTTCATATTAGCAATTAAAATTAACGATAAATTTATATCGGATATTAATATTGATTTACTGCGGAGATGAGAATTTACTGAAAATTTCAAATGTTCTAACAATAAATTACGTATTTATTAAATTAATAACAACTTTTACAATAAAATCTTTTTTATATAATCTCCAGGTCAAATTTAGTATGTTACTTTTAAAGACTTACTTTTTTAAAGACTCTGTAGACTTACTTTTACTTTTTCGTATCCGGTGGTGGAAGGATTTGCCACTGTCTGGTGGGACAGTGTTACCAGCGAGTGCCGGCATGTTCTGCATAGGGGTCGTCCATTAATCACGTGATGTTTTTTTAGCAATTTTTTAAACCCCCTGGTGATACGTGGTGAGGTTTCAGGTTGTAAAATTAAATTATATCAGAAGAAAGGTGGCATTGAAAATTATGCATTCTTGAACTAAGTCAGTCTCTAAACATTAGGATACATTTCTTCCAAGAAAAGGACTTTTGCCGTAAGGGTTGATGATGAAAATTCAGTTTGGCCAAAAATGAAAACTTTTCATTGAAGCTGTTGTAGGCCTACTGTAGTTTTTTTAAATTCGGATATTGATAAGTCTATCAATAAGGTCGAGGCATGTATTAACCCTGAAAGCATTACTTGTAGTCACTCTCATTTCTTCATCGCATGTTGCAGCACATATTTTTTTGTCTTTTGTTTACTGCTTCGACACGCTTAGTTCCATCGCCTTTTCTTCAAAATGCTTAAAATTCTCTCGTTCAGCTACGAAAAACTTGCAAAGGGATTCATATAGATCGGCAACAGTGATCACATCTACGGTAATAGCCTGCATTTGAATACTTTTATTTATTCTTTCCAAAGTTTATTCTTAAAAAAAAAAACACCCCACACAACAATCATTACCGCCGTTTCCGGTTTTTCTAAATTTACATGTTTTTCGGTACAATCATCCTTGATTGATTCCAAAGTTTTAAGAACTTCGTGCCAAGAAACTTAAACTTCTTAAACTTCTAGATGCGTCCTCTTTAACAGACCAACGTGTCAAATTTACTCTCTTTAGTGTTTTCCCTTTCCCAATTTCAGTCATTAACTTTTGGCAGCGTTTTGTCGAATTTATTAAAATCTTAGTCTTAGATATTCATGACTCGCTAAAAAAGGATCGAATTCAGCTAACAGTTCCAAAATCATACAATAATTTCCGTTATTCGGATCACCGAACTTTTCATTTTTCCCTCTATAGCACACAACCGAAGAAAAATTAATACATATAAGAAATTGCATGACTCAATCAACAGAGGCGGCTTTTTTGTTTGTATCGCCGCTCTATATCTCTCTCAGACTCAATGAAACTACGCGGCGTATGCCCTAACATCTCGGCCCCGTCGATCCTGCTTTGGAGCAACCACTACTACGCAAATTGTAGAAAAAAATTAATTTAACATGTTAAACATATTACATATTGAATTGTTTGTGTGGACCTAATAGCATTTACATTAAGGTATATAAAAATGAATCTTTTTAATTTCTGTACGACAAAAAAAAATGTTGGAACCAAATTTGCCGCCCCTAAAATCTGCCGCTCTAGGCTCCAGCTTACTCAGCCTGCTGGTAAATCCAGCACTGTCTCCTAGTTAAGAAATTGATTGACAGCAACGATTTACGCAAGCTGATTGACAGCAACACGTATTTTACGTATTTTTCGGCTTCAAAATCACAGACTTCTACTGTGTCGTACGCCGCTCTCGGTTTAAAAATCGCACGTTCAAAAAAAAAATAATACAAGTGATATCTCACTACACCAACCCACCGCCCCCCCCCCCTCCCTATCGTGATGTTTCGTGATTTTTCACGTTTTTTTCATTTTTGATCAGGATAAGGATAGTAAACGTTTTAGTATTTGTCTTGAAAAGTATTACTACATGATTTAGTATCTATGGGTGCAAAAACTGTACCTAATGCTATTCTGAGACTTTTAATATTGTTGAAACCATACTAATTATAGATTCAATCATATATACTTATTAAAGCCGAAATCTAGCCTAAATATATTTAATCTATTCGTAGCTCTATAATATTAAGTGTTATTAAGGCTACAATCCAAATCCCATGTTGAAACAACTACTACAGGATATTTAATTATACATTAGGTATTTCAAATCAAAGATATTTATTACAGTATAGATGTACAGAAAACATATCGCACATCCAACAGAAAAGTGACACAAGTGCGAATTACTGATTTCTGAGAACAACTGTTTATCTGCTATCTTTCTGTTGAAAATCTGCTCAGATGAAAAAAGACGCCCCAAAAGACCGCTTACTGGCGGACAATAATTGAATTAAACCAAAAATCGACTTCATAATACTAAAAACAACTTCCTAGATACCCAATTTTCAGTTTAAAAAATGGCGATTTTTCATCCGCCATTTCGCACTGTTGGAGGTGCGATATATGTAAAAGTCAAATGAAAAAAAAAAAAAAAGAAAATAGCATATATAAATAATAAAAAATAATAATAGGAAGTAATTACAGTAATTGAACTGATTATATTTCAGCAAAAATAACAAAAATAATCCCAAAATAAGTTGAAGAATTCCTGTAGGCTATAGATTTATTCCCTAAACAAAAATAGTTTCAGTTTTTTTCTAAAAACTGCTTGGGATTTTTCTACTGTCATGCTCGCTGGAGCTTATTGTAAATAAAGACTACGTACACGGTTGGAGATTTTCTACTGATTGTAAGATTGCTTTTAGGAGCATACAACTTTCTATGGCCTCTTGTATAATTGTTATGTCTGTCAAACGGCACACAGCCTAAATATATAAATATATTCAGCCTTTCCGGAGCTCTATAACAATTATTGGGTCATTTTAAGCATACCAAAACAAATCTTACATAAAATTTGCAAGCTATTGTTTATGGAAGCAAATGATATGATGTTCATGGATAAAAATTAATGTTCATGGAAGCAAAGCTGTGCTGATGAGAGATAAATCTCGAAACGCGTCCACAGATTGCTATCCACTTAAGGTATTGGAAAGACATGAGCTTAAAACAAAATTATTTTTATGGTTTTTGTTGAGTGCCACGAAGGTGGACTGAAAGCTATAAAATAACTTGCAAATTGCATGTGAGATTTGTTTTGGTCGTCCAAAAAAAGACTCAATAATTGTAATAGAGCTCCGGAAAGGCTGAATATATTCATATATTCAGGCTGAGTTAAATGATAATATTCAGAATGATATATTCAGGCTAAGTTTGTATGATTTTCTATAACGTAGTTTGTATTATTTTCTATAACGTTTCACCAGTGATTTCCACACATTACCTTCTCTCTTGAAAAAATGATTTTATCTAATTATGCGATTTTCGTATGCCCATTGTATATATTTTATTTAATAATTGTTGGTGAGACACGCAGTCGAAAGCCTTAGGAAGGTCACAAAAAATCCCGACTGGATGTTTTCCTTCATCAAATTCTTGTAGAATCTTGGAATAGAATTATATGATCGCCGTAGTTGTAGAGTTTCCCTTACGGAAGCCGTGCTGTTCCTTGGGGATCAGATGATGTTTCTCTATAAATGGAGTAAGTCTATGGAGCATACAGTATTCCATAACTTTAGACATTACAGATAATATCGCAATTGGTCGGTAGTTATTTATAATTGTTTTCCCCTTTCTTATAGATTGGCACGCTTTTGGTGGTTTTTATTATTTCTGGAAACTCTTCCGAAAACAAACGAATGGTTTACTATATGTGTAATAGAACAAGCTAACAGCTCTACGTTTTGCTTAAAAATATTGCATGGGAGCATCTAGGCCACCTGTTGATTTGTTTTTTAATTTCCCTTTTATAAGCCAGTTGATTTCATTCTCTGAAAAATCCTCCAGATACAGGGTTTCGCTATTGAAAGACATATGATGGTTTGATATGCTTGATGGAGTAATATTTTGGGCTATTAACTCCGGAGCTTGTAAGAAGAATTCATTGAAAAGAGTTGATATTCTCTCCGGATCGTCGATTCTGGAGCCATTGTTGTTTAAATGGATCTTTATTTGCATGTCCCCAGTACATTTCTACGTCACTAAACAAGTACTAGATAAATAAAATTATTTTTAAGATCATTTCTTGCTATTCAACTTAAGTGAATAGCCATCCGCTGACGCGTTTCGAGATTTATCTATCATCAGTGCAGCTTTGCTGTTTTGAATTATAAATTGAAATACACTCGCTACACACTTACGACACCTCGTGCATGACTGGCGAGATTAGGTTTAAATTTGACGCTTGTGTAGAAATACATGAACTTTGTTTCAGGTTATTGATTTAAATGATAATTTAATATTGGTGCAATCATACTAATTATAGATATAATCATATAAACTTATTAAGGGCGAAATGTAGCCTGAATATATAAATATAATCTACCGGTTCGTAGCTCCATAATATTAAGTTTTATTAAGACTACAAAACGAATCTAATGTGGAAACAACTACTTCCCTTGAAAATGCCACGCAGGATATTGAATTATACAACAGGTATTTGCATGTTATTACCAGACCTCAGTATATTTTCATGTCACTAAACGATTACTAGATAAGTAACATTGTTTTTATTCAGTTTTAAACGCTATCAACTATATGTTCATGTACTTTCTTATCCAGATTTCTTCCACACAAGACTTAAGATGACATCATGAATAGACACGATCTGTCGCCTACAATAGTACGACGGTATATGGAGGCATCAAACCATTTATATTTTCAATTTGTCTTTTAAATTACAATTATAAACTATTACTCAATGTCATTTGTCAACTGTCATCATCTGGAAATGAGAATTTTTTTGTAATAATTCTTTTATAGCTCTGTTAACTGTATTGTTTTGAAAATGGTCATGGATAACCGTTTAGTCATTTTTAAAGAAGAATTCAAATATCAATTTTCACATCTCATACATCGCCAGTTTTTGATATAAAATTATCTCGCATAACCCGTAAAGGTGGGCGTCCACAGTTCCGCATCGTTCGTATCGGACGCATCGCATCAAACGGATCGCAGTATTCTTTCTATAGAAAGTAATACAAGTACGTCCACTGTTCCGCATCGTATGGATCGCACAAATCGACCTGTCGGCAATGCCGATGCCGTTGCTCCAAGGGCCAGGGGCATTCTGATGCGTGCCGATCACGTCATACGGAATATGGTATTTGCTAGTAGTTGCGCCGGCAAATCCGATCGCTGCCGATGCTGTGGACGCGCTGTACAAAAATAATCCGCTTGATGCGATACGTCCGATATGTACGATGCGGAACTGTGGACACCTACCTTAAAACCAGGTTTCTCTATTTTGTAAGAAAAATCAAACTGACAATGTTTACTAATGTGGGATATTCGCTTTCAGAGATATAGATTATAAAAATATTTAACCCCCAATTATTAACCCCCCAATTATGATTTTCAAAAAATATGTGAAACACATGTCTCTTCATTTCTAAAATGAATCTTAGTATAAAAATTTCATATCTGTAATATTTTCTGTTCTTGAGGTATAGAATTTCTAGTAAAAAACGTAAATAGCCATCTACTGACGCGTTTCGAGATTTATAAATTGAAATACACTTACTACACTCGCTACATACTTACTACACCTCATGCATGACTGGCGAGGTTAGTTTTTAATTTGACGTTTGTGTAGAAACTTCTGTGAACTTGTGTGAACTTAGTTGCAGGTTATTCATTTAAATGATAATTTAATATTGGTGATATCATACTAATTATAGATATAATAATATAAACTTATTAAGGGCGAAATGTAATCTGGACATATAAATATATTCAACCAATTCGTAGCTTTATAATATTAAGACTTATTAAGACTACAAAACAAATCACATAATGAAACAACCAGTTCCCTCGCTAATGCCATGCAGAATATTGAATTATACAACAGGTATTTGCATGTTATCACCAGCACCCAGTACATTGTCATGTCACTAAACGAGTAATAGATAAATAACATTGTTTTTATTAAGTTTTAAACGCTATTAACTATATGTTCTTGTACTTCCTTATCCAGATTTTGACTTCCGCACAAGACTTAAGATGGCATCAGGAATAGACACGATCCATCGCCTACAATAGTAAGACTGTATATGAAGTCATCAAACCATGTGTATTCCTATTTTCAATTTGTCTTTTAAATTACAATGATAAACTATTACTAAAATGTCAGTTGTCAACTGTCATCATAGGCAAATGAACTTTTTTTTTTGTAATAATTCTTTTCTAGCACTGTAAACGGTATTTTTTTGAAAATGGTCGTGGATGTCCGTTTAGTCATTTTTAAAGAAGAATTCAAATATCAATTTTCACATATCTAACATCACCAGTTTTTGATATTAATGCAATCCCCTTAGTTTGATTTTTAGAAAATGGTAAAAGCCGGTTTTCTAAGAAAAAGAAGAAAAAAGAAGAAAAATCTAGCTGACAATTTCTACTAATGTGACATATTCGGTTTCAGAGACATAGATTAGAAAAATGCTCAACCCCCAATCCTCAGCCCCCCTAATTCGGATTAAAAAAAAATTGTGAAACAAGTTCCGTCTTTATTTCTAAAAACGAATCTTAGTACCAAATTTCATATCTGTAATATTTTCCGTTCTTGAGATATAGACATTCCAGCAAAAAATTTTTACCGCCATTTACACTCCCTTATAAAAGAAACTTGCAAAAATCTTCCCCTAATGGATGTTTTAGTCATATAGACAAGGTTCATTCAAAATTTGCGTTCGTAGGTTAAACGGTTTCAGCTGTGTGTTGAGAATCAGTCAGTCATTAATGATATTTAAATTTTTATATATAGATGGACAGAATTAACTAGTCCAATCCGTCGTGCGTCCTCACATATAAACTACGGCTAAATGATTATCTTTTATTGCTTTATGAATGCAGTAATATATTACAATCAATGCGATGTGTATATGTGAGAAGGAGGCAGGCGACCTCCAGCTGTATGTCACTCGAGATAGATCTCCGGTCTTGTCTGTAACAGGACACGCACGCTTCGAACTTGTGTGTGCGAGTATTTGTCTCTGTGTGCCCGGATCGATCCGCCGCGTTTTCAATTACTTAGAAAGTTTTACCATCCTTAGAGAATTTATTGTAATTATATTTACGATAACCAATCAAAGAAGGAAAAACATCCTCTAACAATAAGCTGAACTCGACTGAGAAATGTCAGAGGTTTTAGAAAACAGACGTATAAAACTAGACGACAATATTAAAGCTTTGCTGCATCTCTAAGTGTGGTCCTTTAACATATTTATCGTATGTATTTTAAATAAACTAGACTTCTTTATCAACTAACTAACTTCTAACTTCTTTATCAATTCAGGCTCTCTTTAGCATATTTGGATTGCTCTGCATTTTTTGAAATTGTTTGTAATTATACTAATTAAGTTTAAGTATTTTCCTGATTAATAAAACGTGCAGTGTCATTTCACGTTACAGTTTGTATAAAATTATTGTAATGACATCATATAATTAATGCGTTAATATGCATAAAATGACAAAAGAATTTCACCTACTTGTACGTGTTATAAATTATCATAATTAAATGTAAAACTCGTTTCCTGTTGTAAGGAAAATTGTAGGTGTGATATTATTCAAATGATATTTTTTTTATTAGTTTTGTTTTGTTTTGTACAACAATACTAAATCTATGTGAAATATTATAGTATCGATAAATCGTTTCACTAATACTACAGTTCGCCCACGGAACACACATGTATTTTATTGGCCAAATTAATGCATATATAACAAACGGTTTTATTCGAAACCTACGGAGATTCTATGATTCACTTTTTGGTGAAATTTTTCCCACGAAAAAGATCATGGATAGAATTTCGCGTTTCGTTAATGAATAGTGTCAGATTTTGAATTGGTAAAACCATACAACATTATAGATAATCAGATAAACTTAATAAAGACGGAACAAAGCTTGAATATACAAATATACTCAACCCTTCCGGAACTCTATAATACTAATGAGTCTTTTTAGGACCACCAAAAACAAATCTCTTATGAAATTTGTCAGTTATTCTATAGCTTTCAGTCCACCTTCGTGGCACTCAACAAAAACCATAAAAATAACATTGATTTTTAAGATCATGTCTTTCCGATACCTTGAGTGGATAGCCATCTGTGGACGCGTTTCGAGATTTATCTCTCATCAGCACAGCTTTGCTTCCATGAACAATATTTTGTAAATCATTCACTTGAAAACCCATGTGTTGATTAGGGTTAGATGTTTTTAATTTTGACATTTTGTGAGAGAGACATGAATTTTTGGTGGTCCTAAAAAGACTCATTAGTATTATAGAGTTCCGGAAGGGTTGACTATATTTGTATATTCAAGCTTTGTTCCGTCTTTATTAAGTTTATCTGATTATAATGTTGTATGGTTTTACCAATTCAAAATTTATCATTTATATCAATAATATGCTAAGTTCATGTCTCTCACAAAATGTCAAAATTAAAAACATCTAACCCTAATCAACACATGGGTTTTCAAGTGAGTGATTTACAAAATATTGTTCATGGAAGCAAAGCTGTGCTGATGAGAGATAAATCTCGAAACGCGTCCACAGATGGCTATCCACTCAAGGTATCGGAAAGACATGATCTTAAAAATCAATGTTATTTTTATGGTTTTTGTTGAGTGCCACGAAGGTGGACTGAAAGCTATAGCATAACTCACAAATTTCATAAGAGATTTGTTTTTGGTGGTCCTAAAAAGACTCATCAGTATTATAGAGTTCCGGAAGGGTTGAGTATATTTGTATATTCAAGCTTTGTTCCGTCTTTATGAATAGTGTCAGAGCTAACGCTGAAAGAATTTGGTTTATAGAAATTGTTTGTTGTAAAATTTACAACATCTTGTTATTTTAGTCATTTTTTATCAAGCATATCGTGTCATTTAGTCATTTTACAATCATATCACCAAGCACATTAATCAATAATAATTTTTTTTTTAAATATAAATCAAGTACCTGCAACTAATGCACCTGCGACCTTGTAATTGAATTGTTCCCATAGAATAGGGAATATGCATCAATTTTTTTAATTTGCTTAATTCACTTTTTACGTTGTTTTAACATAGTAAAAAATATAAATACTGTTGTAAGTGTTTCAATTAATTTAAAAAAATATATATAAAATACGGATTAAATTTTACCTGATTGAACGCTCCCATTTATCGCGCGCTTTGGATGACGTCGCATAACACATGACATTTAGTGTTGCATAGCATATTTGCATAGACAGTTAAGGATTTTCAGTTTGAATTTGCTATTTCAATATTGGAAAAAGCTAAAAACCTTTCTATAGATAATGTATAGTACCGGAATGCAAAACACTATTATAAGTACACCAGATAAAGTGTTTGATAAAGTCCCTATCAAAGTGTATAGTCCACCGTACCTACATCTGTGAATATTGAGGCCGATAAATGTCAACGGGCACGTCACATAACATATGATCAATGGTGATGCGTTTCGCAAATTTGAATTTCGCTCGCATATTTTGGACTTTCTAATTTAAATTTTTGGAATTTAATACAAACTAAATGAGAAAATAATGGTAGAGGTGTAATGTTAAGGTCATATAGTATCGGTGATAAAAAAAATAAAATTTCTTCCATATTCCCTATTAATGTACGTAAGAGATTGGAGATAAACACGACGCAACGAAACGGCGAAAAATGGACAAGGACTGAAAGGAACAAAGCGGCAAAATTTAAATCATTTGAACAATAGCAAAACGCCTGGATCACAATAACAAACGGACAATGGACTAGAAAATTAATTAGGGATGTGAAAATTTGGACCACGAGGCAACACGTCGAAGTGAACTACTTTATAACACAGGTACTTAATGGCCATGGGTGCTATATGGATTACCTCCATAGACTTGGTAAAGCAACAGACAGCCTCTGCGAAAACTGCGGAGAGGAGGATTGGGTTGCTTACACCATCTTCGACTGTAACAGCAACAGGTAACAAGTGGAGCGCGAAAAATAAAAAATAGTATAAATGCAGCAACAATGGTAGAGTACAAGCGCGAGTCCGAAGAACAGTGGAAAGTGATGATGCCAGTGGGTACTATAATACATAATATCATGTAACAGAGAGTACCCTCACGTGGAAGTCACCTTGTCGCGGTGTGAGGGCTTAGTTTCGCAACATACCGTTGGACGTCACGACTGGAACAACTCCACTCGGGGCGTTCGGCGGAGGGCGAACAACCAAGAACTTCCAAACCCTTAATCCCAAGGTGTCATGCGACCCGTGCCAAAGGGACTGGTTGATGGCCAAGGGCAACCGGCCATCGCTTACGGAGCCCCTCTGATACCTGGCGACCTCAGAGGGTATCCAGCCTTACCACTATCAAGCGGGGCTTTGATGTGGTAGACCTTTAGTTCCCTTGCAACTCGTGGGATTTATATGAATTTCAAAAGTAAAAATAATCCATGTGTACGGGACCTAACCGACACAGAGAACAAGGAAGTCAGCCCGGATTCCCGGGAAGACGACCTTGACCTCACACTCGTAGACATGAGCAGTCCAGCCATGTCTACAGAGGCAGAGGTAGATTTTCTTGTAGGGACAGAGGAAGACTTGCCGCCTCCTGTCACAAAACAAGAATGACCAGCAGGCGCACCAAAATAGCCCAAGTGAACATCCATCATGCCAAAGCAGCTTCAGCTGTGATGGCTAGGATGTTCACCAAGCAGCACCTAGGGCTAGCGCTACTTCAAGAACCCTGGACCTACGGAGGTAAGATCAGAGGCCTTAGCAACAGGGAATGTAAGTTGGTATGGGACAGCCGTGAGGTCTCCCCTAGAACTTGCATTATGGTAAGAAATGGCATAAATTACTTATGTCTTTCAGAATTTTTAACGCGGGATTTAGTACCGATTCAGGCCCTCATCAAGATCGAGGGTCTCCACCGCGAAGTAGTGATCGCATCAGCATACTTCCCTGGCGATGGTAACAGCATACCACCCATTGAAGTACAAAAGCTGGTGGAACACTGTATTAGGAGAAGGCTGCCACTCATCCTGGAATGTGACGCGAACGCACACAATGAGATGTGGGGCAGCACGGACACAAGAGGGGTGAGTACCTTTTAGAATACCTCATTAAAGAGAACTTAATTGTGTACAACGTTGGGAACACACCAACATTTGTCACTAAAGTCAGAAATGAGGTACTGGATATTACGGTAGGTAGCGCTAACGTAAGTAAACTAATTAAAAAGTGGAGGGTATCAAGTGAACCCTCAATGTCAGATCATAGGATCATAGAGTTTGAGCTGGAAGGAGCGAGTGAGGAAAACACCCCCATTCGAAACCCCAGACAAACTGTGTGGCCTATGTTTAGTTCCCAACTAAAAGAAAACCTAGAGCAGGTGACAGCGCGGGGTAGTATCAAACACAACACCGTGCTGGAGCAGGCTGTAGGAGAAATAAATGTAGCAATCCCCACGGCATTTGAATCCAGCTGAACTTCCAGGGCTAAGACAATCCAAAGTGATGCTGGGGTCTTTTAACCAGAAGAGAACGGGAGCTTGCCTGAAACTAAGCAGGAACAAGCTCAGAATTCTGACAGGAGCCCTGGCGGGACACTGCAAACTTAGGAAACATCTCAAGGCCCCAGGCCTCCCTCACGTGGAAGTCACCTTGTCGCGGTGTGAGGGCTTAGTTTCGCAACATACCGTTGGACGTCACGACGGGAACAACTCCGGTCGGGGCGTTCGGCGGAGGGCGAACAACCAAGAACTTCCAAACCCTTAATTCCAAGGTGTCATGCGACCCGTGCCAAAGGGACTGGTTGATGGCCAAGGGCAACCGGCCATCGCTTACGGAGCCCCTCTGATACCTGGCGACCTCAGAGGGTATCCAGCCTTACCACTATCAAGCGGGGCTCTGATGTGGTGGACCTTTAGTTCCCTTGCGACTCGTGGGATTTATATGAATTCCAAAAGTAAAAATAATCCATGTGTACGGGACCTAACCGACACAGAGAACAAGGAAGTCAGCCCGGATTCCCGGGAAGACGACCTTGACCTCACACTCGTAGACATGAGCAGTCCAGCCATGTCTACAGAGGCAGAGTAGATGTTCTTGTAGGGACAGAGGAGGACTTGCCGCCTCCTGTCACAAAACAAGAATGACCAGCAGGCGCACCAAAATAGCCCAAGTGAACATCCATCATGCCAAAGCAGCTTCAGCTGTGATGGCTAGGATGTTCACCAAGCAGCACCTAGGGCTAGCGCTGCTTCAATAACCCTGGACCTACGGAGGTAAGATCAGAGGCCTTAGCAACAGGGAATGTAAGTTGGTATGGGACAGCCGTGAGGTCTCCCCTAGAACTTGCATTATGGTAAGAAATGGCATAAATTACTTATGTCTTTCAGAATTTTTAACGCGGGATTTAGTACCGATTCAGGCCCTCATCAATATCGAGGGTCTCTACCGCGAAGTAGTGATCGCATCAGCATACTTCCCTGGCGATGGTAACAGCATACCACCCATTGAAGTACAAAAGCTGGTGGAACACTGTATTAGGAGAAGGCTGCCACTCATCCTGGGATGTGACGCGAACGCACACAATGAGATGTGGGGCAGCACGGACACTAATAAGAGGGGTGAGTACCTTTTAGAATACCTTATTAAAGAGAACTTAATTGTGTACAACGTTGGGAACACACCAACATTTGTCACTAAAGTCAGAAATGAGGTACTGGATATTACGGTAGGTAGCGCTAACGTAAGTAAACTAATTAAAAAGTGGAGGGTTTCAAGTGAGCCCTCAATGTCAGATCATAGGATCATAGAGTTTGAGCTGGAAGGAGCGAGTGAGGAAAACACCCCCATTCGAAACCCCAGACAAACTGTGTGTCCTATGTTTAGTTCCCAACTAAAAGAAAACCTAGAGCAGGTGACAGTGCGGGGTAGTATCAAACACTACACCGTGCTGGAGCAGGCTGTAGGAGAAATAAATGTAGCAATCACCACGGCATTTGAATCCAGCTGCCCGGTAAAAACCGTGAAGGAGCATAAGGACGAAAAATGGTGGAACAAAAATTTGTCTACATTAAAAGCAAAAGTACGTAGGCTTTTCAACAAAGCCAAACAATACGGAAATTGGCTAGAATACTCTGAGGTGCTTACCACCTACAACAAAGAGATCAGAAGGGCAAAAAGGGAAAACTTTAGGACCTTCTGTGAAAACATAGAATCCACGCCGGTGGCAGCTAGACTGCACAAAGCACTAGCGAAGGATAGAGTGGGAATGACAACCACTCTCAAGAAACCGGATGGGATCTTCACGGAGGATGAAGAGCAAAGAGTTCTCCTCCTACTAGAAACCCATTTTCCGGGATGTAGAGGATACAGGGAGACCGAGGGCTTGATGCAACCACGGAAACCAAGTCGGGCCGACTGGAAGAGGGCAGCGTCCATCTGTACGGAAAACCGAATCAGATGGGCTATCGGCACTTTCCAGCCTTTTAAGGCCCCAGGTGTGGACGGACTAGTTCCTGCCTTCCTACAAAAGGGAGAGAAAGAACTAATGCCGTATCTTCTAAATATCTTTAGAAGTAGCTTAGCGCTCGGATATATACCGGAGCTATGGAGAAGGGCTAAGGTGGTATTTATACCGAAGGTGGGGAAGAAAGACACCACTCAACCGAAGTCATATAGACCCATTAGTCTAACATCTTTTATGTTAAAGACAATGGAGAAGGTGATTAATAATTACCTTAGGACTATAGTGCTGGTAGGTACACCACTACACAGGAGTCAGCATGCTTACAGAGCAGGGAAATCCACAGAAACCGCCCTCTATCAGCTGACAAACGAAATAGAAGCAGCACTAGAGATAAAGGAAGTAGCGATATGTGCCTTCTTGGATATAGAGGGAGCTTTTGACAACACCTCACACGAGGCTGTCAGGGCGGCCCTCGAAAGAAGGAATATCGACAGCACTATCTCAAAGTGGATGGGAGAAATGCTTAGAACTAGAACGGCGGAGACACAAGTGGGAAAAGACACCATTAAGATCTCCACAACTCGAGGTTGCCCACAGGGAGGTGTACTATCACCGCTAATGTGGAGCCTGGTAGTTGATGAACTACTGGTTAGGCTAAACGACCTAGACATCAAATGTCAAGGTTGCGCCGATGACATAGCCATAATGGCCAGAGGAAAACTTGAGGGAACGCTCTGTGAAATTGTTCAGATAGGCCTCAAAGTAACTAGTAGATGGTGTCAAACAGTGGGATTGAGACTCAACCCGAGCAAAACCACAGTGATACCATTTACTAGAAGGAGAAAACTAAACTGCCTACATCCCATACTCATAGAAGGGAAGGCAGTAGAATACCAACAGGAGATAAGGTATCTGGGTATCACACTAGATAGCAAACTCCTATGGAATAGACACGCTGAGGCAGTGGTAGGTAAAGCCAAACGCGCCCTAATGGTGTGCAGAAATCTGGCAGGAAAAACGTGGGGTTGTAACCCCACTATCCTGCGATGGATGTACACCATGATAGTGAGACCTGCAATCACTTATGGGGCGGTTGCGTGGGGAAGTAGAACCAAGCTGGCCTCTATGAGGAAACAGCTTGAGAATATATAAAGACTGGCGTGTGTCTGCATCACGGGGGCGATGGGGTCGTGTCCGACAGCAGCATTGGAGCTGCTGCTGGATCTGACTCCGTTGCACCTTGTGGTGGAGAGCGCCGCTAGATCGGCGATCGTAAGGTTCACCAAGGAAGGAATGGGCAGAGGCAAAATAATCGGGAGCAGAGACCGAAACAGCCTCGCTGCCAAGATCCCCTGGCTGGAAGTACCAAAAGACGAAATGGTATGCAAATACCACTTCGAGAAAAACTACACAGCAATGTGTAGTAGTAAAGCCGATTGGAGCGACGAATCCACAGCATACCACATAGAGCAAAATGCCATCAAGTGGTATACAGATGGTTCGAAGACAAAGGAAGGCACTGGTGCAGGAGTGTTTGGACCTCGTACCAGATACTCCGAATCCATGGGAACATCCCCAAGTATCTTCCAAGCAGAGGTACACGCAATCGAAAGATGTGCACAGTTTAACTTCGACAGGAATTACCGCAAAAAACGAATTGCTATCCTGTCAGATAGCCAAGCAGCCATCAAGGCCATTAGCTCATACACCATCAGATCCAAACTGGTATGGGACTGTGTGGGGAAGCTGAACAAGCTTGGCAGGGATAATAAAGTAACGCTATACTGGGTATCAGGACACACTGGTATAGACGGAAACGAAGAATCCGATCACCTAGCAAACAAGGGATCCAGTAGCCCCTTTATAGGTCCGGATCCCTTTTGCGGTATGAGCGTGAACACCATCCGCAAAAGTTTAGATGAAGAAATAAGAGGAAAATGGATGAAAACCTGGGAAGAACTTCCAGGGCTAAGGCAATCCAAAGTGATCCTGGGATCTTTTAACCAGAAAAGAACTAAAGCTTGCCTGAAACTAAGCAGGAACAAGCTTAGAATTCTGACAGGAGCCCTGACGGGACACTGCAGACTTAGGAAACATCTCAAGGCCCTAGGCCTAGAGGAGGATGATGGATGCAGATTCTGTGGCTCAGCAGAGGAAACCCCCATACATCTGTTCAAAGACTGCGGAGCATTACTCCGCAAGAGACAGATGTACCTTGGGGCTCAATGCTTGAACACAGAGGAGCTGCAGGCCTTGAATACCACCTAGATCCTGAGATTCCTAAAGGAATCAGGATTAGAGGAGGCGCTCTAAATGAGTAAGTATACCAACACTTGGAGGAGGAGGGTGGGGTACAATAGATCTATAAAGGTCGCAGTACAAGTCGTCACCACCATATCTACAATCTACAACAGAGAGTAGGGGCTCGGCAGAAAGCAGGAGCAGAACAAATAGGTTAGGAACATATAGGTTTATACAACGCCATCCCGAAGTAATGCGAGGAGGGGTTCCGAGATGTGTAATATGCAGAGGATAAAAAGTGACCAAGTAAAAATGAGATAACGTGTCGTATTAGCTAGCGCCTGTTATATTTATAGAAAAAAGAAGTCCAAGCCAATATATAAATTGGGCCAAAAATGACCAAGTCTTTTAGATCAAAATCTCTACAGTTAAAAGTGTCCATGCCTAGTTAGTCATTTTTGAATTATTTGTTTTGGTAACTTTTGACAGTACATCCACGATATATTGTTCTTTCAAATTTTTAATGTGCTTGGTAAAATATGACTAAAATGTTTTAATAAAAACTTTACCACCAATTTTATTAAAAACTTTATATCAGGGGTGGCCAACTCCGAGCCCGTAAATGATTTATTAAGCGCCTGCGATACGATTCCCGGTGAAAAAAAATTCAATCAATTTCATGGTCCAGCTATTAAGTAGACTTTTCTTGAAATTACTTATAACTTATTTTTCTCTCTAATTAATCGAAAAAAAATCTTAACAAACGATAATTAAGAAGTGAAAGAATTTTAGTTTGAATATGTCGATGGCTAGCATACAAAACCATGCATACAAACTTACTCAAGAAAGATGCACACGAGAAAGGCAACGAAACTATAAAGACCTCAGAAGAGAAGAGAAACAGCTGCACAGAGGAAAGAAAAGAGCCTCAAAAAATCAAACCCTAGAAAAGCTCCAAGCTCTAAAGAACCAGAATGAAACAAGAAAATTCTACAAATCTCTAAATGACGCATAATAAAAGAATATAAACCGCGAATGAGCAAGGATAAAAACGGCCATATAGTGAGTACAAACGAAGAAGTCCTCTGGAGATGGGTTGAACACTTTCAGGAACTACTGCATGGCGAAGCGGAGCATATTAATCCCGCGTCCGGAGCAACAGCAGTAGGGAACAAAGACCCAATAGAACCTCCATCTACTCAGGAAGTAGCGCAGACAATCAAGCGACTTAAAAATAACAAGTCTCCAGGCTAAGACAGTATACCTGCGAAACTCATTAAGTAAGGAGGCTACGCGCTAATTAAACAAATACATGAAATAATTACGGTATTACACGAATAAGTGTGTATGAATTATGGTACCTCTACATAAGAAAGGGGACCTGTTGGAATGTAAAAACTATAGAGGCAAAACACTCTTCAATATAATATATAAAATCTTTTCAAATATACTCGCCTAAGCAACTATATGGACGAACTACTAGGACTACTCCTACCTGTCTACTACTAGTTGTCAGACCCCTTTAAAACAGAAGTCGGTTTACGTTAAGAAGACGCATTGGCGTGTCTTCTTTTTAACATTGATTTTGAAACCGCCGTTAGAGAAGCCCCAGACAGACCAACAAGGAGCAATATTTAACAAATCGTTCCTAATATTAGCAAATGCCGATGACATTGACATAGTCGCACGCACAGAGGAAACATTAAAAGACATGTCCACCGCATTCTCTACGACTGCAAAACGCATGGGCCTTCAGAGAAACAAAGCTAGAACGAAGGCCATGGCATCTGAACCAAACAACGGAGCCAGGAATAACAGAGAGCCACTCACCGTACACGACAAAAACTTTGAATATGTAGACGAATTTATGTGCTTAGGCTCCCTCATCACCAGTGATAACAATACGACGTTGGAAGTGAAGAGCGAGACAGTAATAGCGAATATATTCGCTATTGCTATTACTGCGGTGTTACTGCGGTCTGCATAAGCATCTAAAGAGTAGGCTACTAATTGTAACCCGAAAAACCAAAAAAATCATGCACAGAACACTTATCCTGCCAGTCTTCACATATGAGTCAGAAACATGGGCGATATCAAGTGCCGCTGAAAACCAACTATTAACATTTGAGCGTGAGATTCTAAGAATGACATTGGGACCCTCATGCGAAGACGGATTCTGCCGAAGAAGTTACAACAGCGATATAGACAATGGAAGAAACGTGGTACACCGCATAAAAGTGAGAAGATTAAGGTGGGCATTTATTAAGAACGGCGGAAACCTCCTACGCGCTTGCTAACGGCCCCACCTGAGGGAAGAAGACGCAGAGGAAGACCCACACTGCGCTATCGACAAATGGACGCAACGAACTGGTGCAGAGCAGCACAGAATAGGGAAGAATGGCGGACAAGACTAAGGGAGGTCGAGATACTCTCAAGGCTGAAGGACCAATGACGACGAACATGCAAAACATCTTAAGTTTGTTTTCCTAATTTTACAGAGAAGCAAAAAACGTTGCCTTTTCTCAATTAGTTGGGTCATTTCATGTGTTACATTTATCTCATTAACTATTCTGTTCTAATTAAAACAAAATAAAACGGATGCAATTGTATTACAAATAGCTTAAAAAAATACTTTAAGACTTACAAGAGTTTATTCGGGAAGTTCATTAGACATACAAGTATTTAACATCATATTATGATGCCATTACAATGTTCATGGAATCTTTTAATTGCTTCCTTGCTTCCAAAAAGGTGGCCCACCACTGGGTTATATTTTGCCTTCTGGACTACATAGATTAAAGAAATTTGGTGAAAATTAAACAAACTAAATAATTTATTGAATGCTGAGTTAGTAGTGGAATTGGCTATATTCAATGTAGATTTAGTTATGATACTTCTAACTTGCCAAGTTTATCAACTATCACTAAATGGTCGATTTAGTCTTTTTTTTTTGAGAAATTAGAGAATTAAATTGTGCAAAAAATACTGGAAACTAGAATTATCTATGTAGAATGTCGATTTAGTTATAAAGTTATAAACTTGACCAGGAATTTTAGTTCGGTTTTTTATTAGGATCGAATTAGGCATGCCGAATTATGTCAAATTAGGCATGCCAAATGAGGTAACCGCAGAAGGTCGTCATCGCATTTGTAACGTACCCTGTCTAAATAGAGCCTGATGTGGTACACATGCGGAAGCCACACATATTATCAACCCAACTATGGTGGGGGTCAGTATAGTAGAGTTACTTCCTTTAGTAGAGTTTAGTTTTCCACCGTGGTCAAGTATTCTACTCTACCAGCTACTAGCCACTCTACACGCTATTCTACTCGACTTAACTTTGTTGCGTGTTGCTTCGCGTAGAGTTGCTATATTCTACCCAGTACTTGCCTGGCTACTCTACCCGTATAAACGAGCCTTAAGTCTGGTCCGATTTCGGCTTCTTCTGTAGATAGCAGTTTGGAATCCAGACTCGGATATGACAACAACAACCAAATCTGGCAGTTGCCCGTCACCTTCATTTTAATTTTTAATTTTAATTTAACGATTTATTGCTCAACAGTTTATACGACCAATGACAGAGCAAATATACGATTAGTTACAACTACACAATAATACATAAAAAAAAAATTAAAATACAAACAAGGTTACACAGGTTGGACTCATAGAACAATTAATCAAAAATAAAAATAAAGAATCAACAATCAAAAAAATATTCAAATAAGTAAACAATTAATATATATATATATATATATATATATATATATATATATATATATATATATATACGTATATAATACATTTAACAGGGCATACAAATTCAAAACAAAATATGATAAAATATAAATGTATCCTGAGCAACGGAATTAGAATAAAAGGTTAGTCTGGTAGGATTTTGAGGGCTTAAGAAATGCCTTTTAAATGCCGCAAAGGTCTCAAAAATGTCACACTCGAGGCTAATTGAATTGTACAAAGAGCAAATCTTAAACAGTGGCGGAATCAAGGCTATTGGACCGCTACATGGCGGGTTATAAAAAGAATCCGTTTGTCTTCTCGCGAATCTAGGCACTAGGAAATTAAGATAGTTTATCGTTGAGACTACAGGTAGTAGAAACCCGAACTCACCGAGCAGCGATGAATGATCAATAGGAAGCCGAGGAGAAACTCCGAATCTCTTAAACCAGGGGAATTTTAAAAACTTCCTCTGAATAACTTCCAAAGCGGCTGTATACTTATCTTATATAAATCTTATATAAATGTGGTAGAGCACCCATAGCGCCAAATTATTGTTAAAACCCCGAGAATTTCGAATTATGAATCCTAGAGATTTTACGGCCTTGAATACAGATAAGAAAATATGTTGCACAAAACAAAGATGACAGTCAAAAGTAATACCACGGTCTTTGACTGTTTCAAAGCGATCAAGCTGGACATTAAATAAGGTATACCTGAATTTGAAAGGGTGCAGAAGCCGGGTAAAAGTGACAATTTTGCATTTGCTAAGGTTAAGACCTAACTGATTGCCATCGCACCATTTTTCAAGTATTTTCGGATTTGCTTGTAAAACCAAACAGTCATCGGGGTGCTTAATAGACATGAAAATCTAAAGCTCGTCAGCGTAAAGTAAATGTTGTGTGGATAGAGACGAACTCAAGTCGTTAATAAATATATTAAATAGCAAAGGACCTAAGTTGGACACCTGCGGAGCACCTTAATAAGGTTAATATCAGGAATGCCAAAGATAGATCTAAGTTAGGCCATTCCAACATACTTTCCCAATAGCAACCGAATTTTGCATGCATAACTTGGGTAAGTCTTTAGCTATCCATGTCAGGAATTCCAAATAAATGCCTAGCTTACGCCATTCAATTGTGTGTCCTCATAACAATAAAGTATGGATTTTGAAGGTATGCCGTGTTTCGGCTTTCCTAAGGTTGGCAAGGTTAAAATTAGACTACCCACAATTCGGAAGCCCCATAGGCCCCAATTGATCTTTCGGCATGCCTCACTGCATTCATAGTCGGGAACGTGTCCAGTTTACTACCTTCTTCTTTCAGCCTATGTCCATCCACTCCTGAATGAAGGTCTCTTCCAATTCTTTCCACACCGTTTTATCTTGGGATTTCTATACCCAGTTCCGACCAGCGCACAGTGGGGCCGAATGCATGATTTCTTGGCAAAAATTATTTCAGCTAAATTTTGACTATAACATGTTAAGTACAACATTTCTTAATAATAATGCAAAGATTAATATGTATTTGTGTCTGAATTATATACATGTATATGTCAAGAACTATAAAAACATATCAATGATATATTAATAGTCTGTATCAATTTTTTGGAAAACTGGTTAGTGATATTATTGTTCTGTTTTGACACACATTAGTTACAAAACTCATTTGTTTTTATGTTTTAGAGTACCTATTTCGGTTCTGCACTGTCAGCAAATAGACCAAATCAGTGAAAAACACGTCTGCCGCCGATGTAGATATCTTAACCACTAGAAATTGTTTTGGTGATGTTTGGAAATATGTTATAACAATAATTAACAAATTCGCGTAAACGAAAATTACAATTTAAGTGTGTAACGTTTATTTGAGTAATTTAGTTCATATCAGTGCATATGATGTCTGCAGCTATATATTTTTTTGTTTTTGGATTAATTGTTCTCGGTTAATTCGAAAAAAAAGCTGCGCATGTTTGCGCCAATTGGAGATAATGCTGATTTAGAGCGCTAAAGAATACCAAGTTTTCACGATTTTTTTGTGGAAAAATGGTTAGTGATATCAATGTTCTGTTTTCAGACATAGTTTATCTATACTTTCGACGTTTTCCTTGAATTTTTATATACCAAAACAATGTCAAGTAGTCAAGATATCTGCATCGGCAGCAGACGTGTTTTTCACTGATTTGTTCTAACTACTGAAAGTGCAGAACCGATATAGGTAGTCTAAAACATAAAAACCAATAAGTTTTGTAACTAATGTGTGTGAAAGCAAAACATTAATATCACTAAAAAAAAATGACTTTTCCACAAAAAAAAATGACACAGACTATTAATATATCATAATATGCCATCGTTTTGTTGGGGTCTGCCTGTGCTTTTTTTGGCTTCCTGGGAGCGGAATCGCTCTTACTGATTTCTAAGATCACTTCCGACCCGACGTTTAGAATATTTCTCTTCTCGTGTTTTGGGTTTGGTGTCGTAGAGCTGTATAACGATTTGTAGAAGGCTTGACATTATCTCCTCTTTGTTTCTGATTATTGCTTGTTCAGTATGTTAGTTATTTTTGTTCTGCATTTGGCCCTTTTAGACCGTAGTTGGGTGATATAGTTTATTAGGTCTTTTCAGAATTCATTCTTAACTTTTTTGTTAAGTTGGTGGTATTCGTCGGAGTCTCGAGGTATTTTCTTTTTTTTTTGTTCTAATTATTATTATTATTCATTGAGGCAATATAGGTCCACGTTAGGTAGTGTTACACTTGACAGTTTGTATCGCTTTCTTCTGAGACCAAAGTTCCCTCATTCTCTGTAATTGGGCCAGCTTGCGCTTCCCTGTTCAGCTGATACCTTGTCTTCCTTTGGTTCATCTCGGTTTATCCCATACGTCAATATCTTTTTGCGGAAGAGATTTCTATTAGAGATTTCTCTAGAAGGCGTCGTCTGGTTTTAGATGCAGTATTTTGAGGTCTTATTTGATATTTATAAACCAGGGCATTGTGGTTTTGTGTTTGGGGTCAAAAAAGTGAAAAATATATTTTGTCAGCCTGTTTCCGTCCATTCGTTTGACATGACCATAATACCGTGCCCGCCTCTTACAGATCGTTTCTGTAATTTTCTCTATTTCACTGTAGACTTCTTTGTTTTAATGATGTGTAATTCTTTTAATTCAATCCCTTTACACTTTTAACGATTTTGCGTTCCTTTAACTTCTCTAGTTCCTCGAGGAGTCCTTGTTAGAATTTGGGGATACGGGTTCTGCTGCACTCATAACTACTGGCTTCAGGATAATTTCATAATGACGGAGTTTGGTATTTTTGCACATGCATTTTTTGTTGAAGATTAAGCGCGACGTATGATAGGCTATTTCCAGTTAGCGTACTCGTTCCTTAAGTGCTTCTTTGTCCAGTCCACTTTTAATGATGATCTCTCTCAGGTACTTAAATGTTTCCTCTCGATTCATGCTCCAATATTTTGTTTGGAATTTTGCTGGGGCATCTTTGATGTTGGTCATTACTTCTGTTTTTCAATTTTTTTCAAATGATATCTGCAAGCCAGTTTGTTACGCGATTTCTTTTAGAAGGCCGATTTGCATCCTAGCAGTTTCTATGTCGTTTGACAGATTGGCGATGTCATCAGCGAATTCTAGACAGTCAACCACAATCCCCTTGGATTTTTCTTCTAGATTTTGATTTTCACTAATTTTCTTTTATACTCCAGCGTTTCAATATACACTTTTTTGGTGGATGCTTGGATGATTTTTGAGATTTCATTGTATTATTATATTTTCACTAATTTTCTTTTATACTCCAGCGTTTCAATATACACTTTTTTGGTGGATGCTTGGATGATTTTTGAGATTTCATTGTATAGCTGGTTAATGTCTATTTTCTAGCAGTTCATCATCTAAGATGACATGGCTTCATGAAATACTGAATATCTTGCCTTGGGGACAACCTAGACTGAAGAAATTTTAAGTTTACGAATTTCATTTTAAAGACTATATAGACTAAGGAAATTTTGTGAGAATGAAGTAAATTAAATAATTTAGTAAATGCGAATTGCAAAATAATAATAATGGCTTAGCTCAAGAAGTCTCGCAGATGAGTCGACAAAATTTCTAACATTGCAGTTTTAGTTAAGCGTTTGTTGAATATTTTTCAGCGACTTGTTTAAAATGTGGGCCATTGTCTGGCTCAATTTCGTATGTCCGGAAATAATTTTGTACTATAAACCTTTTTCTTTAATTGCAAGAACAATTTCAAAGACATATCAAGAGACTTATCAAAGACTTATCGAATTATTAAAAACGAATTATCGTCGACTTTATTAAAAAAGAATTATCGTCATACCATTTGTCATATTAATATGACAAATAATCAAATGCCTATTTCGGAAACAATTCTATAGCATTATATATAGGTACCATTTGTTTTGACTAATACTGTACATCTATTTTTTTGGTTGAATTAGTTAGATTAAAGAATAATTTTGATTTGAATATAATAGAGAAAATATTAAAGGACAAATGTGTAGTAAACTACTGTTTTTCTAATTTAGAAACGAATGAGAAAATGCTATTTACTAGTCGTAAATATTTACGCATAAAATACTTCCTCGCTTTTGCCAGCCAGTTATGGAATTATAGGCAATCCCAAATACTATTAAAATGATTTTATTACACTTTAAAGCAATATTTAACCAACTTTGTTCATTGTTCATTTTCATATTATATAATATTTTAATCACCTTTTGTGAGGGAAAATTTCTGGGCATAAATTTTGCATTCGCCATAAAAGATGTCACGTCCTCATATTTTACGCGGAGTTTTACGCGCGGAGACCATTTCCTGGTCTCATATCGCATGCATAGATAAAACCACACCCTCAAAGATGTTTTTTTTTCTCTCTTTTGGAAAGGAAATTATTTACTTCGGGTTATAGAAAACATTCACATTGTATTTAGATTATTTCTCTTAGAACTTGCGTTTTATAATAAATTCATACATATTTATATCATTTTCCTTTTTAGTCATTTATCCATTACACATACGCATCGAAATTTTTAACTGAAGTTTTGCACTTTTCTAGTTATATTCTCTTCTTACAGTTGCATTTGTTTATTTAATATTAATCATTATAGGGAATTTGTAAATTCTGTCTAAACTTTATTTATCATTCAGATTTATTATTTTATTTCTTTTAGTAAAATAACTATAAGTTTTTCAATAAAACTAATTACATATTTAACTAAAACTATTTTGATAGGAAAAGAAATTATGATGATATGGTTGAATGCAGCAAATTTTGAAAAAAATCAGACCTAAATACACACTCTAGTCTGGCACGAGAATATACCCTAGATTACACACATTATAGAAATTTACATCTTTTATTAATTATATTACAGTTACACACTGAATTTTTTATACAATTTAACTAGGACCGAGTTTACACGAAGCAAACAAAGCTAGCTTAAGGCACATCTAATAATAGTTTTTATAGATATAAACATTTGGAATGAAAAATATTCTATTTTTTTATTAATCTCGCTTTCTTGTTTTATTCTTATAAGATACTTTAAATAGAATGGATGAAATATAAATGATTTTGTTTTAAATATAAATTAAATGTGTTTTTATTTACATAGATTTCCCATCATGAACAAATATGCAATATACGGTAAATGTAAACTCTTTCGAGCAGTTTGTTCGTAAAATATATTGCATTACTATTTTAGAGAACAATTACTCGAACGAGAATGGTTGCGTTACTGCTACAGTGTACTACATAGTTTCAGCTTTCAGCTATTTTAGACGCGCTCACCACACACAATGCCAATTCAAGTACAAGAGGCGATAAAGAAGAAGCAGTTTACCAACTTTCTGCATACCGTCGATTTCACACAGCCTATTCCACTTGTGTCGGCCACTTATTTCAATTCTGAATATTATTTTTCAATTCGCTTGAAGCTCGTCACGGAGAGCGAACGAATCGGGTTTGTTGTTGAGAATAGGACAAGTCGGCCGCGGCTTTTAGAACTTCACGTGGATCGTCTTCTGGTCTGGAGACAGCACGCACTTGTCTCACCTTTACCTTACCTACCGACGACAGAAATTATTCCAAACGTTTCTGTTCCCTAACGATTTATTTCAATGTAAATTGATTATTTATATTAGACTATCTCTGCATTATATCCTTTTATTGGGACATAAATTTCAGTTTAATTACGCGGAATGCTCTCGCAATCTTCCTTGTATTATAATAAGACGGGCATTTTTTTTTTAATCATTGTATTTTCGTAACCACCGTTCGTTATCGCCATTAATCAATTTATTTGCAAAACAAAAACTTTATTCTCAAGCAAACACTAATAAGCATATTTAGTACTGGAGCAATTGTCTGGTCTACACCAGATTAATTCATCACTTGGGCATATTTGTCAGTAACCTTCTTCACTGGTGAGCAATCTTTTTCTACACTTGCAACCCTTTTAAAGACCAGACAAGACCCGACAACGCCAGACAAGACCAGAAAAGACAAGACCAGACAACATAAGACTAGACCAGACAAGACCAGACGGTGTTGTCTTTTCTGGTCTAGTCTTGTCTGGTCTTGTTGGGTCTTGTCTGGTCTTTAAAAGGGTTGCAAGTGGAGAAAAAATTGCTCACCAGTGAAGTAGGTTACTGACAAATCTAACCGACAAAATTAGTCTTGTTTATATAAGCATAAGTATTAAAATTTGATAAAAATCAAATCGAGTAAATATATTTACAATAAGGAATAAATCTGTCCAATTTTTGTTAGATTGCATATAAATGTAGATTTACTGAATTAAAGTATATTTTAGTTGAAAAATAGTTCAACTTTAAAATTTTCGGTTATTAAACGTAGAATGTTTTCGTTTTCGTGTAAAAAAATTAGCTTCAGTAGCTCAATTATGTATAATAAATATTTATGATCACATTTATCAGGTTCTTTATAAGGTAATCCACGAAAAACTGATTAAGTGATTATCCGAGTTCCAGTTCATGTAGCAGCTTCACAGAGACGAGATAAATTCCCGTTAAAATATGGCCCGCCAAATGTTTGGGAATGAAGTGTGCAAATTACAAAGTGCGGCCAACAATGAAATAAATTACTTTGGAAATTCTTTCGCACAACGGTCTTGTATAGGCCAGGATATTTCCAACATCTCTGATTATACACACACAGCAAAGGATCAGGCTTGATATATTGTCCCAAAGAAAGAAATAAAGCTTAAAAAAATTGCATTTACAAAAAATACTCGGTGAAAAAATACCATTTACGTAAATTTTTTTGGGGAATTGGAATTCTTTATTAGAAACCGCTGCGTGAATTACAATTCTCCCAATTATTTAAAGAAATTATTACTTTTCGCAGAAAACTGTTTCACTTTCAAAATGATCTCGGAATGTCGTTGATAATCATTGTAAAACGTCTTCCTAGATTTTATTAGGCGAAGTGAAAGTTTAAGCTACTAATGCAAACTGTCAATTTTCTTTTATTGTTATCACCTACTATTTCACACGTAAAAAACTGATTGCAAAATATAAATAAATTATACGACACTATAAAACACCGAGATTTATTTACATTCTGCGAAATAAGCTTTTTCTCTTCCCGGAACTAAATTCACTCAACACAATTTTCACACAAACAAATTACCAATAAAAATATTAGTTGCAATAAAAAAAAACTAACTCACTAGTTCAATTTATTGGAGCAAATTACTTCTTCTATATTACTCTCTTATCTATAATATAAATAAATAATTTTTAGGATTATATAAAATTGAGACATGAATATTAGATACAGATCGAAGCTTGACAATTGGCTGGTAAAAGAAAATGTAAATTATTTCTACGAGGATAAAGGTCAATGGGTTAGTAAAACTTACAGAGAAAAGTTTTCCTTTTAAGGCCACAAACAACAATATTTCAATTACGGGTATGCAAATGCTTTCCGATATCAATTTGCTAAATCGGAACAAACACAATTAATCAGCTAGCGTCAAAAAATAGAATCATATTGCCATATTATAAAATGAATAAAAATGGACAAATAGCAACATCAAACACATTTTGTGAGCAATTCAATATAACAAATAAAACGTATATGTGGTGGACAAGGCAAGTTTGACTTGACTCACTGTGTAATTACTTTTGCCTAAGTATTCCTGTCAGCCTAGAAACCAGCTGATTGTGAGAGTACTAGAAATTTGATAATTAGACGATTATATTATTCCCAATTTGATAACTTAATTTCACTTCTTGCTTGTCTAGTCTTGTTTGTCTAGTCCTGTGTGTCTACATATGTCTGTTTTTTCCATGTAGCTCTTTTTGTTTGTTTAGTTTTGTTTGTCCAGTCTTATCAGTCTAATCTCATCTGTTTAGTCTTGTCTATCTAGTCTTATGCGTCTAGTCTTGTCCGTCTCGCCATGCCTTTACAACCTGTCACGCGCGAGACCGGGGTACGATTTCCCAGCGACGAGGCACTTTCAACTAGTGCGGCACTAACGGTCCGGGCTGCCCAACCAGAAAGAATGCGCAAAGCGTGATACAAGGGTGGCGCTAACTAAAAGCCATGTGCAATAGGGGGTTTAGTGAGTGACAGCTTCACACGTAGACCGATAGGACTTCCCCCAAATGACAATAATAAAAAACCTTGTCTGTCTAGTCTTGCTTGTTTAGTCTTGCCTGTCTAGTCTTGTCTGTCTAGTCTTGTATGCCTAGTATTGTCTGTCCAGTGTTGACTGTCTAGCCTTGTCTGTCAAGCCTTGTCTGTCTCATCTTGTTGGTCTAGTCCAGGGGTCGCCAACCGGTTTTATGTAAAGAGCCATTTTCCTTAAAAAAAAATTAACAAATCTTATACAAGAACCGCAGGGATGTTTACGAGGGAATTGATGCAGAGATTTGTTTTATACCAGATTCGTAATTTGAGGTCTTTAGATTTAAATAACTTTCAAGTCTAACGTCTTAGAGGTGCTGATCCCCCGTATTATATTCAGGATATTCATGTTGTTAAGAATCTGCTCACAATAATATATTAACCCGCAAATTAATAAGATTCCAAATGCCTCCGGCTAAAATTAATTGTAACTTTAGAACTGTTCCAAATGTAATTTCATCTTTCAAGAAATATTTCAAAAAAGCATAATTTCTAAAAGTGAATTTGAAGTATCGTCTCTTCCTACTCGCAACTTCCTATTTTGATTGAAACAGCGCATCTTGCTGTCTGATTTCAGTAATAGATTTTTTGTAAACAGTCATGATGACGACAAAGGGCTTCGAATACTCTTCGAGTTAAATGATGGAATACCAAGCATTCGAAAGTCTTTAGCGAAGCAACCAAGCATTCGAAGACAATGAAAATGTCTCATTGTGCTCGATACATTGACTGAAATTTTGAAGAACATTTTCGCAATGATTTAATAAGTACATTATTACCTTTTTCTATTTTGCGTCTGTAATGGACTCATAACAGCAATTATATGCGTGCGGTTATGGCTCGCCGAGTGCGATACAATTTCCCCAATATGTATCGGAGATTTTTTTATTTAGAAATGGCATAAAAGGGCGAAAAATTGAAAAAATAGTATAAAAAACTCGTTCATAAGGCGTTTTTCGCACTTGTCTATTAGAAAACTCTTCGCTACGCTTGTAGTTTTCTAAACATGGACGCGTGCTGCAAAACCGCGCTTATTGAACTCGTTCTTTAATATACTCTGTACCTCAGAGGTAAACTATTGCAAGTCCATTGTTTTCAATTTTATGATAAGTCCACCATTCGATTGTAATGGATTAAATCTGTAGTAGCTTTAAAACGTTGTAAGTCCAACTGTCACCGATAAGCAGAAAAAAGATTTTATAGTATAAGTCACAGCCTGCTGTAGAGGCATAACATCGTATGTCCACATACGGCAGTCTTCATCTTCTACGACACAACAAAAATATTGCAAGTCCACATACAACAGTTTACCCCGTTATTGAAGTTCTTCATGTGCTCATTAGTAAGCGCTTTTTACATTGCCATGAGAGGTTCTATTAGACAGCCGAACTATCATGATAGATTTACAAAAATGCCTTGCCACGCCATTTTTGACAGTCAGTCTTTTTATCTGAGAATGCTGCGGACTCTCAATCTAGCAGTTCATGACTCGACTACAAAAAAACTACATGCTTAATGTGGGATGAAACTGTTGGCGGACGAGGAGGTTGCGAAATTGCACCATGTTTATACAAATGGGCCAAAGAGGACTTGAGCAGCTCTACGGTTGAAGAACGTACAATCTGGTCTGACAACTGTGCTGGGCAAAATCGAAACATGTTGATGGTGGCCTCGTACTTTTGGTTATTAAGAAAATTGCCAAACCTGAAAGTTATAAACCATAAATTTTTGTTGAGAGGTCACACCCATTTGGAAGTCGATGGTGACCATTCTATAATTGAACGAGCCAAGAAGAAGCTTCCTCATATGCAAATTATGCTGCTTTGGGACTGGCAACAGTTTATCCGATCTTGCAAAGCGACAATGACCATGTTATAAACATGGAATTAACCGACTTTAAAGATTTAAAATTTTTATTTTCAAACTACTGCACCATTGGTGTCAAAGAAAAAAAAATTAAATGGGGGAACCAAATATCTGAAGTTGTCCATATCAAAGTGTAAAAAAACAAATTATGGCAAAATATGGTATAGTACTATAAGATTAATTTCGACAGTAAAGATTTTAAAGTTGTGGATATTACCAGATCCAGCATGGGGGCTCGTTGGCCAGAGGAAGTTCCTACAGTTCGAGAGACTTCAAAACCAATTAACCCAATTAAAAAAGCGGATTTGTTAAAAACTTTAAGGTGGGTTCCAAGTGTTTTTCATGACTTCTACAAAACACTAACTACCAATTCAGAAGAACTTGACTATCCCCCAGAAACCACTGACGAACTTTAAGGTAGTAAAATGTTGTTAAGCTATAATTTTTACTAATGTAATATTTTTTTTCTTTTTGTTACTATACGACTTTCATAAAAATCTTTTGTTGTTTTTTACCATTGAAATGATATAACATACATTGTGTCACAAAATTTATTGGATGTAAATTATTGTAAGTCCGCATAAATAATTAATTTTTAATTAAAATCAACACAACCAACAACACCAGTGCTCATGTAAACAAAAAAAATGTTTTATTTGTGTTTTGACAATAACATCTAAACACTACATTCAAGCACAAAGACAATAAAGATAATACTTATTAAGAAACAAATCAAATAAATTCTAGATTTTTATAAATTTGCCTCTCCTGAAAATTTGCCAATTTGGACTTACAATACTATACCTCTGGGGTACAGAATTATCTACTCGCACACTAAAATGAATACATTAATAAGAAAATTATGTCCTGCATGCAACCTTATGCCATTATTACAACCATGTGTAAAAGTATCCAAATCGTGCGTAAAAGTCCAATCTAAATCAAATGGAGATTAATTATTAAACGATTTCTATTTGTTGTTACTATGGCACCAACTCGCGTCACTCAACAAAGCACATAGTCGTGGTGAAAATAAATTTTCTAACCTACATTAAAATTGAATTATTTTTTCTTTTTTTGGTATCAAAGTCTCGCCACACAGTCTGGATTTGCCTGTCTCTAATATAACAATAAAAAAGTTAGGCTTGCCTAGATTACATCGACAACGACCAAATAGTGTTCTCTTCGCTTTGCGTTTCTACTAGTTAGCAATTTTAACATTGCAATTCAAGCATTTAGACTTCGCAACTCATGCAGCCCTTCTTCACACACTTGTATCGTGTAGCAGCACCTCTTGATGTATAAATGAAATGAAAGGTGAAAATGTCTAACTTAAAACGGGAACATGCTTTTCTCATGTAATTTAAAACAATCGAATGTGATTTTTCTAAATGTCACTCACTTTCTATTTTAATAAATGGAAGTTTGATTTGTTCCAGTAAACTTACATGCTATAAACGATATAACGTACGTCGGTACATCTTCAACTCGTCTATAACATGTATGTTATATTTTTGTACCGTCTATGCTATAGACGGTACAACGATATAACATACATGTTATAGACGAGTTGAAGAGCCACACATCTTAAAAAAAGAGCCACATGTGGCTCGCGAGCCGCGGGTTGCCGACCCCTGGTCTAGTCTTGTCTGTATAGTCTTGTCGGTCAAGTCTTGTCTGCCTAGTCTTGTCTGTCTAGTATTGTCTGTCTACTCTTGTCTGCCTAGTCTCGTCTGGCTAATCTTGTCTGTTTAGTATCGTCTGTCTAGTCTTGTGCGTCTAGTCTTGTATGACTGGTTTTGTTTGTCTATTGTTTTCTATCAAGCCTTTTCTCCCAAGTATTGTCTAATGTCTACTCTAGTCGTATCTGTTCAATATTATCTTTATCTGTATATTTTTTCTTTTTTTTTTGAGGCGCGTGGCTGTACATTGTACAGACAAGTGGTTCCCCTGGAAACCAACTAGGCACCCCGTAAACGCTTGTCGCATGGCTTCAGAGTGTTTGTTTCTCTATACTATGTTTAGCGTCTGATTCTTTGGTCGATAGTCTTCTTCTTCGCTTTCCTCTTGACAGAAGAGTCGTGATCAAGCCTCGTATTACTTCGTTACTCGCTTTACAAAATCTCGCCATTTTCCACGGATGTAGGCGCTGAGTGCTGCTTGGTTGATTGTTAAGTCAGTGGCTGCCCTTATTTGATCACTCCAGCGTGTAGGAGACCTACCTCGGGGCCTAGTACCTTCTACCCGACCCTGTACTATTAGTCGCTCCAAGTTGTCCTCGTCTCTTCTCTGAATGTGCCCGAAATATCTAAGGACTCGAGCTTGCACTATTTTGGATAACCTTTAGGATTCGTTTACTTCTTAGATGATGGACGCACCATAGTTCCAATGCGTCGATCTTCCTGCGATCGACAGCCTGCATCGACCATGTTTCTGCTCCATATAAAAGTACCGGGAATATCAGGGTTTTAATAATACTTCTTTTGTGTTTAAAGTCGTTAAAGTAAGCACTATCTTCCCAGATAGCACTATGTTTTTTGGAGGCTTTTAACTGTCCCTCTATCGATTTTGCATCTACGAATGATTTCCAGAGAACAGCCATCCTCATTTCAAATCAGTGCTCCCAGATAGATATATTGACCCAGGTGAAGGATGTCTGGCATATTATTCTGGATCCTGTCGATGATCATAACTTTGGTCTTTGAGTAGTTGATGGCCAAGCCAAGTTTATTACTTTCCATTTCCAGGTTATGCAAGATTTGCAAAAGTTCCTCTTGGGTATTTGAAGATTATATATCTTTATTCTACCAACAGCAATACCGCCGTTCCATCCGCCGGTCACTCTTCTCATAATATATTCTCCATAGATGTTAAATAGAAGAGGCGACAGGATATATCCTTGACGAACTCTTTATTTTTTCTATTTTACAGGGATTATATAGTTGATTGTCAACTCTTACGACTGCCTTACTGTTTATGTACACATTCTGAATTAAAAGTGAAAGATGATCCGGAACTTCCATTTCCTTCAGGATTATCCAGAGCGAGTTCTAATTAATGCTATCAAAGGCCAAAGGTTCCACAGGTCGATAGTATTGTTTGTATAAATTTCTGTACCTTATCCCAATTTTGTTTATCCTCTAGTATATGTCCGATGATTATTCGTGCATTTAATGGAGCATCTATGTTTTTCACAACTTCATCCCTTCCTTTCTACCATCTATAAAAATCAAAAATTGTATGGTGTACTGAGTGTGTTTCACCACAGTGAATATCAGGTGTAAAAAGGATCAGGTGTAAAAAGTCTCTGAGGCAACCGTGACCGGTTAAAAATTTTGTCAGGTGGTAACTGACTTCTCCGTATTCTCGCTTAGTCCATGTATTTATGTTTGGAATTAATAGCCTAGACCAGGGGTCTCCAAACTACGGCCCGAGGGCCACATCCGGCCCGCGGACAGATTTTGTCCGGCCCACGGAGAGCTAGCATACTTGAAAACTCCTTTTAGAGAACATATTTTTTATAGCAAATTAAATTTAGTTTACTGAAGTATTCTAATTTTATGTTGAATAATTATTAATATAACATCTACATTGATATGGTCACGGGCTAACTACTCATAACATTGTTGTAGGCTTATTGTTATTGTTTTTGTGATAAGTTGGATAAAGAAACACAGAATTGTAGTGAGTAAAGACATGTATAATATGCAGAAAATTTAACTTCAGTATATAATAACTAACAAATTATTGAAATGAATCCAACTAACATTTTATACATTTTAAATAAAAACATAACTTATAAAAAGCATAATGACATATGAAATACTAATGAGATTTATGTAATTGAGATTTTCCACTGACAATAGTTTGTAGTTGTGGACTTATTTTACTTGTACCAATTATTAAAAGAGATTTAAAATGCTCATCAGTTAATTTAGATCTGTAAACATTTTTTGTGTACTTCATTTTGGAGAAGGTCTTCTCACAAAAATAAGTAGTACCAAAAACAGAAAACAGCCCACGAGCAAATTTATGCAAATTATCAAATTGTATCAGTGGAAGACTATTATAAAATTCCAACAAAGATGAGTTTTGATATTTGTTCTTAATTATATCACTGCACTGTAGATCAATCATTTCCATTTGAAGTTCCGGGGCTAGGGTTTCAATGTCAGTATCAAAAGGATTCTGAAAAATATTAATTTGATTCGCAATGGCATCGAAGTCCGAGAAACGAGTATCAAAATTTATTTTCAAAGCACTCAAAGTTTCGATTGCAAAATCGATAGGAAAGTCAGTCTCAGTGGTGTGGCTGAATATTTCACATGTTTTAAAATGTGAAAAACATTTTTAGTTGTGATTGAAACAGTATCAATTTCTTCCGGAATGATTCGATATTAGTGTATAAATCAGGAAGATGCTGGTTTTCTCCTTGCAATCTCAAATTCAGTTCGTTCAAATGTTTTGTCAAATCAACATAGAATGCTAACTTCCACAGCCATGCGTTGTTTTGTAATTTAGTAAGAGGGCGATTCTTTTCATTCAAAAAAAATTTCGATCACTGCTCGAAATTCAAAAAAGCGCTGAAGGACTTTCCCACAACTAAGCCAACGTACGGCAGTATGATAAGGTAAGTAATTTTCTCCAATCTCTTCAATAAATTGTCGGAATTGTCGGTGATTCAGCCCAAGAGATCTGATAAAATTAACAGTTGATATGACTGGTTTCAGAACTTCAGACATATCCAAACATTTTCCGCACAAAGACTGTTGATGAATGATACAATGTAAGACTAATGGTTTTGAACCACCGTCATTTTCTACAGCCTTTGACACAAGAGCGACCACTCCTTTATCTTTCCCACTTCATGCACTTCATAGCTTTTATCTACTCCTCGAATATAAATCAACACCTGAGCAGTATCTGACACATCCGTTGACTCATTCAAGGCCAAAGAAAACCACTCAACATGTCCATTTTTGTTGAGTTGAGAGGATATATTTTCAGCGATGTTTTCTACCCTTCGAGCCACAGTGTTTGCTGACATACTGACAGTTTTTAATAAATTTACCTTTTCAGGGCACACTTCTTCGGCTACTGCAATTATGCATTCTTTGATCATTTCTCCATCGGTGAATGGTTTTCCACGTTTTTCAATTTCAAGAGCCACACAAAAGCTGGCACGAGTTGGAGCCTCTTGTTCAGTTTTGAGTTTTGTACCCATAGCGCCATGTTACTGGATACAATTACGAAATACTGAACGTTCCACTGATCTTTGAATTTTCTGCATTCACTATCAATTTTTCGCTTCTTTTCCATACTACTAAATCACACACAAAAGCAACAATTCTAATCAAAATACTGTTACAAAGATGTCTTAAACTTAAACACGCACAAACACGTTTTAAGGAGGTACGCACTATTTTATTTCACAACAGTGTCATAGGAACTGACTTGTGGTTGCGCCACTAGCCTTCTTATATATTCCAATTACTGCCATCTAGAAGTGAGTGAATGAAAACCAACGAGATTATTCTGTACGTGCTATTAGCGCCATCTGTTAGCGATAGAAGGTACTACCTATTTCCGCTTGTGTCCACCAGATGTCGTGTCACGTTACTCCTCATACGACTAATCGACTAATCTAGAAATTACAGATAATGACAGGAAAATTAATAATATGCAGTGTTGCCGTTCTGCGGACTTTAGTCCGATTTGCAGCCTTTTTTAAACGTTGCGTACATTTTCGGACTTTTTTTTTCATCAGTGGACTATATCACTTTTTACCACCGGCAACAATGATAATATGGTTTTGGCCCTCGGAGCTTACTGGAGTAATCAGTATGGCAATAAGGCTGGAAAGTTTGGAGACCCCTGGCCTAGACCACTGCCCTTTCTCCGTATTTGTCAATCTTCCTTGCCATTGTTGTAGTACGCTTGTTCTTGTTTTCTTTCTAGCATATAAGTTGTTTCCCGATTTTTTTATTTCTCTCCTCTCTTTCGCCAGCAAATCAATAGGTGCAATGCCCGCGATAACTATTGCTGCCTCATTGCGCTACAGTGTCCAGTAACTTGCGTTTAGAGTTTCTCGCTCCTCCTACGTTTGGCAATATTTGCTCCATTGCTGCGAGAGTTTTTACACCTTTTCCTGCAGCCTCAGTAAGGTGTGCAGTGAATGTTAGCCCTTTATCAATTATTTCTCTCCTCTCTTTCGCCAGCAAATCAATATGTGCAATGCCCGCGATAACTATTGCTGCCTCTCCGACACAGTACGATATGCACAGCTCACCCGCAATGCAATCTTCCGTTGGACGGATGCTATTTTATCCAGGTTGGTCCTTGTTTCCAATTTATTTGCTCACAATGGTGCTCCATATAGCATAGCTGTTTGCGCTACAGTGCCCAGTAACTTGCGTTTAGAGTTTCTGGCTCCGCCTACGTTTGGCAATATTTGCTCCATTGCTACGACGGTTTTTAGACCTTTTCCCGCAGCGAATGTTAGCCCTTTACCAATTATAATACCCAGGTATTTAATATGTGGTTTGGGGACTATTTCTGTGCTTCCTACTTTAAGTTTTATTGGTCTTAGTTTTCTTTGCCCTGTTACTGGCACTGCCTCCGTTTTCTCGGGCGCCAATTTTAGCTTCTTAGTCACAATCCACTGTGATACTGGGCCTATTACATGATTGTTGACTTATTATTGCTTGTTCGGTTTTGGAAGTTATAACACAAGCGCCAAGTCTTCTGCGAATCCAATTAATGTGGCGCCCTCTGGCAGTTTAGTTCTTAGGATGCCGTTGTATAAGAGGTGCCAGAGTGTAGGAACCAATATAGAGCCCTGAGGAATCTCACAATTATCTTCTATTTCGACTGTATCATTTTGGGCTTGCAGCACTAATTTCCTATTGGTTAGGAAACTTTTTATCAGCTGTAGCAGATACGGAGCTATGTGTCTCTTTGTTAGTTCACCCATTATTATTTCCCAGTTGGCTGTATTAAACGCAAATTTTTCTTGTTCTTTTTGTGTCCGTTCTAGCTTTCTCTGCGATATTTAAAACTGCATCGACTGCGTCTATAATTGACCTGCCTTTTCTAAAACCGTGCTGCCTGTCGGATAACCCCAGTCCGGCGTCCAGCACCTTTGTAGTCTCGTTAAGGTCCTTTCACAGACATCAGTCACGGCACGTCTCCGTTCCGTCAGGTCCGAGGAGTATCAGTTTTAAAAAAATAAGTTTTCTTGGTAGGCAAATGGCGCTGTCTACACTGAGTCGGCGAAGTCAGGAATCAGAACCGGCTGTCGTACTGCAGTCACCGAACCGTCATTAGCAGATTTTTTTTTCTCAGATTTTTTTTTCTCAACGATATTTTTTGTTTGACTGACGGCGCTTTATAATTATTTGAAAAGTGAAAATGGGTGATGATGAGAAGTTTATTGAATGTGTTCGAAAATACCCTGTACTCTACGACTTAAACTTTTTAAACTCTTCTCTAACTTGAAAAACCTCCCGTGTTGCATTTCCACCTTGTTGAGACAATGATAGCCTGTATCCTTCTGTTATAGATCCTGAATGTTTGTGATAAAATACCAAATTCGTTCCCAACAACTCTTCTTATACGAGACAAGCGATAATTAAAAATTCGTTTTGAATTGTTCAAATTTTGACCCGAGTCTCATTAAATATTTTTTTTAATTTAATTACGAATGAAAGCTCAACTGATGTGTTTAGTAATGCTGTTTTTTCTGGTATTGACAACGTACCCCTTTCGTTTGATGTTATAGAGTTTGGTCAATGAGTATCTTGTTTTTTAAATGCATTTCTAATTTACTATGCAGTACATGGGCGTAGCCAGGGGGGGGTTGGCGGTGTGGGCGTTCAGCCACCCCCCCCCCCCCCGAAATTTGGAAAATATATACATAAATGTTATATTGAGATAAAGAGACGACTCTCTTCAAGAGAGCATGGTAGATGTGAAGTATAGGAACCCTTGTGTGTCAGTTTTAGAAAATAAATTGGTGCATTTCTGTTTCTGTATTTTCTTAAACCCCCCCCCCCGAAACTAAATCGTGGTCTTAAAACCCCCCTCGAAACTAAATCCTGGCTACGCCCATGATGCAGTATGTTAACACCTAACCACATGACATACGTCTCTCAGACCCAAAGTAGCAGTATTTTTCTCAATAAAATAAAAAATTTCTAAATAATGTGATAAATTCTCCTTCTGTTTCTCTTTTTTCCCAAGCCTCATGAACCCATTTTCGTTTCTTCTACTGTCGATTTTCCTCTTCTTCGTCCAAAATTAATGCTATGACAGCCAAGTCGTTCACCGAAAACGCCACAACAAAAATAGTTACGCTCGAGGGCACATCTGACAGACAAAAAATGACTGACAATGAATAAGGTTTGAAAACCCTGACGAATAGATGTGAATACAGCCGCTATTTTGACTGAGACTGGACGGCGACGGTTCTAATTCGGAACGTTGACTGAAACATGACGTGACTGATGTGTGTGAAAGGACCTTTAGTAGGAGTATTTCCAGCAAATTTCCTGACACGTCTCGTATACATAGAGGTCTGTATGACGATGGTTCCCCAATTGGTTCCTCTCCCTTCTTAGTCTTGAAGAGCTAGTCTTGAGCTAGTCTTGAACGTTTCCATTTGCCTGAAAAGTTCCCGTAGTTAGGAAAACGTTCATTACTTCAAGAGTAAACGTAAGGTGATGTTGGGTGGTGATCTTGATCACTTCTGGTGGCACGACGTCTAGGCCTGGTGCTGTTCCGTTACGCATACGATTTATTCCGTTAACCAATTTCTCTTCGTTGAATAGTGGTGTTTCCATTACTTCAGGTTGTTTCCAAAGAAGGGCTCCTGACGTAGGAAAAGAGCTTCAACCACCTGAAGCATTCCCTCCATCGTCATTTGTACACTTGGGGCTTTGATTTTAAGTTTTTTTTTACAGATTTGGAAGGCGTCTGTCCATATATTATTGTCAAGATCTTCGAAGAGTTTCTTCCATTGGTCCCGTTTTGACAGGTCGCGCAAATCCTTTTTTGATTTCGTGTAGAGTTTTTTCAGGTCTTGGGCATCTTCTTCGTTTTTAATTCGTTTGCGCTGGAATTTCCTTCTTGCAGCGACACATGCAGCCCTTATGCTAGCAATTTCATCCTACCACCAATACACCTATTTTTTTCTTGATGGTCTTCTTGTATTTATTAGGGTGGTATCACATGCTTTCAGTACGTCTACTAGCGTATCCGCGCTTCGTTTGTGTGTTCGTGCAATTTCTATAGCAAGATTTGTTCATTTTCTCTTAATTATTTAGATTCTATCATACAATTCTTCCCTCCTTATCAAAATTCTTTAGATTCTATCATATAATTCTTCCCTGGCGTATGTGTCTTGTGCCTTCTTCTACGCTGTACAGAATGTATCGATGATCACTTAGGCTTTCTCTCTCGAGCACTCTCCAGTCTTGGATCATATTGGATAGACTTATTGTTGAGAAAGTGAGGTTTTTGTCATGGCCTAGTTCTCCTAGAGTTTCTGCTAGCTGTTCTAAGTTTGCGTTCGGAGAGAAGTAGCAGCTGTATATAATAAACTGCGGCAACTCAAACCCATATGAAACCAGGAGTGGCGAGACAGTAAACTCGGCCGAGTACTCGGTACGTGTAAACATGTCACCGAATTCACGGCCGATTGCTCGGCCCAGTAAAATGGCGAGACAGTCACTCGGACCCCTTTCTATTTACTAAGCCGAGTGCAGGCCGAGTGGCTACCCCACTTCTGCCGCTACTGACTCGCTGTCCCACTCGGCATGTCTTAACAAGTACTCTCCTCGTTTTGTCAGTACGGTGACGGTGGCTAGTTTGTTTGTTTTAATTTTAAATACTACAATTGAAACTTTTGATGAAGTATTGCTTTATGTAATTATTAATTAATTTTTGGGATTACGTTCTTTTAAAAAAGAAAAGAAAATGTCGTTAAAATGGGACAATGAAAAAACAATTAAATTTATTCAAATATATAAAGTGAATCCATGTCTTAAAATGTTCTACATCCATTCTCAGTAGCGCTTTAAATTCCTCTGGGTCTTCTAATTCCAATTCCCGAAGTAGATTGTTAATTGCTCCAAGTTCGGGTCTCCTCAACATCCTTGTCAACAGGCCTTGTCAAAGGCCTTGTCCAAACGCGCTTCTTATCGTTGCGCAACAATTCGTTGAACTCCTCAATTAAATGAGGTATAAGCATCTTAGTGCATTTTTGAATCAACCTTTTACTGTCCATCATGATCACTGACTGACTAACCCGGCAAAAATTTAAAGCGTGTGAACACCTACTCGCTCACTCTACTCTCTCGGCCGAATGATATTTTACTGTCTCGCCACTGTACTCGTTACGTGTGATCAAGCCATTAGGGTTAATGATTCTAATGACTTTTTTATTATCCATGAACCAGTTAGGGTGATCGATCAACTTTTTGTTATTCCCGTTTACGAGTAGTATGTCCCTCTGGCGTTCTAGAGCCAATGAGCAAGTCATAAGCTGCACGGCATCGCATTGTGTTGACTTGTAAGATATTTGTCATTTTTTCTTAGCCATGTCGCACGCTTTGCCTCCGCCAGAGCTTTCTTGAAACCTGGACACGCTCCGGTATCAGCCCGATGACCGTTCGTATTGCATATTGGACAGCATAATTGGTTCCTGCAATCCTTTGCTTTGTGACCTTCTTGTCCGCAATTAAAGCAAAGGTTTAGCATGTCTTGTCCGTTGCATGTGCTGCTATGATGCCCTATTTGCCAGCATCTGTGGCATTTCACCAATTGAATTTTTCTCTTCCTCTACAATGTACCCATCCAACTTTTATCCTATCCTTCTTTCTGACTTCTTTTGCCTATTTTTGTGGGAGCGAGATAGTCGCCACCTGGTTGTCACCATAGGCTCATCTGAGGTTTTTAATGTCCATTTGGTTTTTGCCGATTTTCACTGCTTCTTGGAGGGCTACAATTATTTCCTCATTGGTGGTGACTGAGTCTAGGTCTCTAATATTTAGAGTGATATTTGTATAGTGATGTTTGGTCTCTAATATTTAGAGTGATGTTCGTAGAGTGATGAGTAATGTCTGAGTGATGTTTGAAACTTTTGTTTAATTGTTTCTTTAAGGCTTTCGGCCTATCCTTCATTAACTCCCAGCAGTAATTCACCATTTCTGGTTGGTATAACTCCTGTTATATTGGCTCCTGAGTTTTCTGGTTCGACCTGGTTTTTAACCATCCTTAGAAGGTCGGCATATGGCTTCCCATTAGCTGATAATAGTTCTGCATTTGTGCGTTGTTGCATTTTTATCTGTCTATTTACACCTGAGTAGTCTTGCCTGCCTATTATTCTCCGTCTTATCTTACTCAGTGAACAAACTCTGTCTTGTGTAATTCTGTCACGTGTATTTGAATTTGTGCGGTTAGTCCCAATTAGTTTTCGGGTTTAATCCTGCCTTCGGCACTCATTCACATTTCTTCCTCGAATATTGAGTCTTGTCTATTTATTAATTATTTTCTCTCAATGAGATGTTTTCAACTAGAGGGATATGAGTAGACAGATATATTTTTTTTCGAAAAAACAAACCTATTTGTGTGTCGGCTAAGCGACCTATTTGCAAAGCAGATACAATTAAAGTTTAAAATCGAGTAAAAGAAAACCGTGAACATTACCCGATCCGAAGCAGAAAAACTGTGTAAGAATATGATTAACTCTTTTTACATGTTGTAAGTCTAGCTAAGGTTATACGAACGCACGTGTCTTATGTTCACAGTATGTCATTAGATGGCGGACGATTCGCTGACAAGACGCGTTAATTAACTAGCCGACAGTTTTTCTTGTGGTCGGTTTGTCTGCCACTGGCGGCGTCTCTGTCCGTGGAAATGTCGCCCTTTCGTTCCGCCACCCAAGAAGACACATATTTCTCCTAGATTTTAAATTACAGAAGACATACAAAGAATACGGATATTTTTTTTACATTTGTTCCTCCATTCTCATTTAGCTTTATGGCTTGCGATCGAAAAAGTGTACAGGAAGATTAAGAGTCTTCAAGACTAGAAAATTCTTATATTTACTCTACGGACATGTCCATTTCCTATAAACTTTTTTTGTAGAAGGTGTCTCACATTCTTGATATAGTTTTTATTTCTATTCAACTTGTTGCAGTCTTAATAATCGTAAGACCTTTGACCTAGCGATCAAAATAAAATTCAGTTTAAATTAATCTCCTAATCGATGCAGTCTAAATTAGTCTTAATAAAATAATCTTTTAAAGCAAATATTCTAGGGCTCGTTGAAGACTAGGCATTATAATCCTATAAAGCCTAAATGTGTCCTTTTGTTCTCTATTTTATGTGTGTATGTGGGTATGTGTATATACAAGTGTATGTATGTACATATATGTCTAAATATTTTTATGTATCTGTTTTTGTTTGCATATTTACGAAGAACAATAAATGAAATAAATCATTAAATATTAACTTCTTTGACTAATCTTGTTCTAGAGACAGAATATATTTATTGTATAATTTATATAAAGGGCTATCGACCAGGAGGTCCTTCTTCCCTGAAATACTAATACTTTGACTTAAAGGGAAAAAACGTATAGGTATATGGCAATGATGAGTTTTGTCGTCCTAGAGACATCTTGTTCTATTTATATCGATATGTCCAATAACATTTAAAGTACTGATTTCTGTTCTAAGTTCAATTGTATTGTATTGTTTCGCTGCTGTTTAGTATTTTCTGATCCTAGATTTAATATGAAACTAGTAATCCATATCTGATCGTAAGAAATGGTATAAAACGTTAGAAGAGATAAAATGCATAGTTAAATATTTATAGAACCTTTTATGTGTAACTTGTAAGAGAAACAAGCGGAAATATGTAAATCGTTTGTAAATAATACATTTCATAAAACAAATTAAAATAAATGACTTGGTAAAAATCTCCCGTCCATCCATACCATGTAATTATTGTGTGTATTCTACTAACGTGTAATTTTTATTATTTAATATGGAATAAGTTGTTGCGTAAAACAATAATTAACAGGAACGTATTAGCGTACGATAATTTATACACATTTTTTTAAATCTTGATTATTATTATTTTCTATTGAAATACCCCGGTTCGAATTGTGTGGGCACCTGCGCGTCTCTACTATCCACGATCATAATTAAATTAATTAAATTAAACACTTTTCCCTCTTGGCTAACTATATTGTATCTCTCTATGACCTAGAATCGTCTCAGTTATATAAACTCGTATTCCATTCCCACCGATCAAGTTTATATATATTTATGTGTCTGTTTTTATTTTAATAGCCCAACCCAAATTGCAAATTTCTCATTATACACGACAATAAATGTAACTACTAAATAAATCTAATATTAAATTTACTTAACAGAAAGAGATACGTTTAATAGAAAATTTAATGAAACAATATTAAATTAACGATACTAATAAAAATTGTTTTGCTAACGCAACACAACCTAAAGAGTTTTCAACGTTAAACGAAACAAGGCAATGTGAATACACGATTGGATAGAAAATGCTTGTTTTATTGGATTTAAGAAATTGTGAATCTTTAGATTATTATGTGTGTGAGATATGTGCGGGCATTTGTAATGGGATCGGGGTCAAAAGACAAACTCGATGTCTGAGTCGATGCCGGTGGTCTGATCTCAAGTCACCCGAGTTGGGAGCGGCGACATTATTCACAGGCTTAGGGTATCACTAACTAATATTTAGTACTGTATTTGTCCAGTCCGTATCAACCACGACACCCGATTAAACGAGATACGCTCGTAAGATATGGATTAAAATGATTGCAGCTAATTTATTATCACCAGTTTAAGGCGTTTTGGAAAATAAATATTACATACACAGTTTACATCTAACTATTTATCTAAATTACTATTTCTCTGTGTATTTCTTTACTCCTTCGACAAATTCGACTTATAATAAGTCTATTCTGGGTTTCTGCTATTAATTTTATTTCTACAAAAAATTACACAGCTTCGCTATATGCGTAATTGCACCTATTCAATGATTTATATTATTTAGAAAACAGAGCAGGAAAAGATTTCGTTGCCTCAATTAATATACATTCCGAAAAGTTTCAGAATTGGGTTCCTATCACACGCGGCTTCATCATGTTAAGGGAAAAAAGATTTTAGTAGAGTTATAATGTCATTGTTATTTATGATCCTAATACTATTGTCTGTTTACATGAAAGGTAATTCATTTAAATTAATAAATTTCATTTAATTTGAAACATAAATTTCCCAGAGTCATACTTATTAAAATTGCAAACTAAACTTTTCCTTTCCTTATTCGTAAAAATATTTCTCCTCCGGTTTTCTTCTCGTGTCTGGACACAATCTATTATTGTAATACCGCGGGCAATTCGCACTAGCAGTAGCGATTTCCAATTATACATCAACTAACTAACAATCTGCGGCTACATACATAACGCCCAGGAATTTTGTTTCATTTCCCATTAATTATTACACCAAATATTACTATTTACGACACGAAACTCTTTTCTTATTACATTCGTTTGACAAATTTATTGGCACTCAATAATTATTTAAATTGAAATTGAAATTTATATTAATAAATCGTATACAACATATTTATAAGCTATGCTGAAAGGTAATTAAAAAATGGTAAGTAACAATTAGAAGTTAAATAAAGTTAGAACACATAAAATCATCAATACATCACATAGGGCTCATTAATAGAACATTTTTAGAATTATTTAAAATTTTATTATTTTCAAATTAATTTAAAAAAAAATGAGTGTTTATTTTTTAATAAGTTAAGTAAGTAGGTAAGTTCTATTACAAAGAATAGGGATATTTTTTTACATTTGTTCTTCCATTCTCATTTAGCTTTATGGCTTGCGAAAAAATGTACTGGAAGATTAAGTCTTCAAGACTAAAAAATTCTTATATTTAGGGTCAAGTGGGGGACAGTGTAACAAAAAAGTCATTTTTATTTTTAGAAAAAATATCGTTTATTATATCGTCTTCTTATTATTTGCCATAAAATCAGGTTGATCTTTAACCTTCAGATTAGGCTTGAAGTAATATCAAAATTATACTTAGAAACTATTTATTTTTTTAGCTTTCTGAGATCACAAATTTGTTATAGTGTGCCCCCACCCCTGGGGCACACTATACACACTATACAGTTCAACAGCCATAGGGGTACAGTATAACAAGATGGGGTGCACTATAACAGTAGACTAAACATATATAAAACGTAATAAAACATGAAAAATAGAAAACATTTAATCTAAATTTATATTCTAAAACATATTTTGGGTAATCAGAATCAACAAATTTATAATACGAAAATATCATATTTTCTTAACCTAGATTAAAGTGCCTCAGTATTTTTTCTGGGAATGAGTAGCAATCAGACTGACGTTTAGTTCTTTTTTCCATTTTAGGTAATGGCAATATAAGCTCAATATCATCTAGTCCGACAGTAGCAAGATCTGGCTCTGAAGGAAAATAAAAGACATTCTCAACTTTACTACTTTTGCGTAGATAACTGACGTCATATTAATTTTCCTCATCAGATGTCAATAATTTTCCAATATAATGCCTTGTCTGTTTCCGCGAAAATTTGACAATGACAAAATCATCTTTTATTGGATGTTTCAGTAAAGACAAAGGGATTTTATTATCATCTAAACCGCAAGTTAGAACCTCTGAATCTTCATCAGAATTTTCAGAGCCTACTCCAGAACTTAAAACCTTGATCACGTTATCGACTTTCTTTGGTTTCTTCTTTATTTTTAAAATTCTCGCATTTTGAGTTTTCTTTTTACGCTTCTTGTTTTCTCTTTTTTTGGCTGCTTCTTCAAATTTCTGTTTAATTGGTGAATCGGTGGCGATACAATGGGATTTTCCCATTTTTCTTCCTTTTTTAGAGAGTCTGGGAGAGGCCTTCGGATATTCTCTACATTCGATTGGGCTTACTAAAATGTCTCCCATTGGATCAAAATCTCTTTTTTGAAAGCTTAAATTCTTTTGAATCATCAAATCTCTGAGTTCCTGTGCTTCTGCAGAATTTTGATGCAGCGACGACGACGTCGAAGCTTCAGTTTCTGTAGATTGGTTTAAGGTCTATTTTTTCTCTTTTTCGGATTTTTCAGAAGTTGTAGGCTGGTTTATTGACTGTTCACTCGGCTGAAATATTGTAGCTTCAGGTTCTAGAGGCTGCAGCCGGTTTGTAACCTCGCTAGGCAAAAAATCGTCGCTTGTGAAAATGGTCCTGTCGAAAGGAAATATACCAGTTTTCATAAAACCCGATTTTATATTTATGGGTGACATTGCTTTTTCAAATGCTTGACCCAGTAGTTCTGCAATGTTGTATATTGTCAAAGGTATTTCCGGATGACGCAAAAGCCAGGAATCTATTGCGACGTTGTAATAAGTCTGTAAAGGTCCAAACACTGACAAATCAAGCGGCTGTAATTTGTGGCTGGAATGAGGCGGAATGGTAAGCAGAGTATGCCGAGTATATGAATATGCCAGAGTATAAGAATATGCCGTTTTCTTTAGCGATGTTCAGAAGTCGCAGGAGCTAAGTGGCTTTCATGATTATCAAGTATAAAAAGCGATGGATTATCTTTTGAGCTTACAGTCACCTTTATAAAATGCTTTATAACATTAGGGAACAACCGAGAGTTCATCCAAGCCGTAGTTTGCGCTAAACCCAATGTACCACCTTCAACATGTGTGATTTGAATTTTTTCCGAGGGAATACCATCGCGGGTGGCAGGGCATTTCCTGTAGCAGAAACTGCGCAGCATGTTGTCACAAGGGTACCTCGTTCACCACTTGTTACTTTATTAAGTTGTTTTGATCCTTTTGATGCCAAAACCCTTTTTGGTATTTGTACTGTGGTCGTACCGGTCTCATCAATGCAAAATAGTCTAGTGCCATCACCAAAACTAGGACAACTTCTCATTACCTCTTTTAAACTGTTAAAAAATATCTCTATATTATGTCGGTTGGATGATGTAGCTCTTGAAAGGCTGCAGGCTTTTGGTTATCGCAAAGTTAAATCAGGATTCCTTTTTCGAAAGCCATCCAACCAATCTTTACCTGCGAATTGTCTAGCTTCCCAAGATGCTGGCATCTTTAGCTTGTTATGTGTAGTCATTTCATAAGCTAATTTTCTAGTTTCAATTGTGTCAAGCCCGTAACACATTTTTGAGCACGTTATAAGATATTCTTTTAATGCTTTTTCTTGAGCACTTGAAAATACCTTGTTAACTGCATAATTTGGAGTCAATCGCAAATCTGCAGCTTCCTCAGCTGAACATAAGATTGACAAACATGTGAATAGACTTCATAGACCAATTAGAAAATGACAGCTATTCTAGATGTTATACTGTGCCCCATGTTACACTGTCCCCCACCTGACCCTACTATACGGTCCACTCCGGTCCACTCCAGTAATAAGATCTATTGAGTGGCATCAAAAGTATAAACTCGAATCAAATCCATTTAAATCAATTAAAGACATTAAGGACACACTAACGAGACGAGACTGCTTATATAATTCAATTATTTGACAAAACGAAACATTTTATATTTATTGTTTTATTGTGGATACATATCATCTCATATTTAAATATATATATATATATATATATATATATATATATATATTTACGCACATCGTCTTGCCTGTATAGTAATAGTAAGTATATTGTATGTATAGTAAAATAGGGTTTGTTGTTAGTAGTATGTGTTGTATATACAGGGTGTTAGGTAAACATGCGGCAAAAAATTAAGAGATTATTCATTGGTCTACTCTAAGAATATTTTGTGCTATAATGATTTCTGAAAAACCCCTCTAAGATATAGGGTGAAAAAAATTTGCGACAACCATATTCGATATTTGTTGAAATCATTAATGTAAATAAAAGTATGGTGTACGCCTAAGAGTTTATCAAGGAAAAAAAATGTTTTCGAAAACTTGGAACAGCTATTTTATCTACTAACGTACAAGAGGATTTCATTTGAATACGTCTCGTCAATAATCATCACCTGTATCGGTCGCACTTGTTTAAATTGAGTGACGTTTGGCTGTTTGAGGTGTCTTTAATAGTTAGTGTCCTGTACCTTGTATACGAACGCCGAGATGGCTGACATGCATTTACTAATGAAATGAATGAAAAATAATGAGGAACGTGTTTAATAAAGAACAGTTTATTATTATTTAGAAAGACACTACTGACTGACTTAACATATATTAAGCGACATTATTGATTAATATATACAACATGGCTACATTCTACCAGCTGGTCCTTTATAGCAACCATGGTAGATGTCGTATATTTTGGGGGATATCAAATACAACACATAGTGGGAGTGTTCTATTTGATCCTTCAAAATATACTTAAATGCACACATAATTCTAACAGGTATAGATAACTATATCAGGTTGACATGTTTAGCGTAGGGCAGTCCCTTTGTTAACACGCCTGGAGTCATTTGTACAGTAGGTTTATATACCACTCTTATACTATTGTTTGCTACGCATTATCCTACAAAGTGGTATCGTATGTCAATATGTTTGGTTCTCTCGCGCCAATTTTAAGTTACATTCAATTGCAGTTTTCGATATATACAATCAACCTGTTGGATATTCTCAGTAACTGATCTATGTAATTGGCTTGAGACAGTGTGATTATTCCATTTTCCTATCAATATTTACAGTCTTTCCCAAACAACTTTTAGGTTTACCCAGATCTTTTAATGTAAAATTATTTCCTAATACTACTTTAATACTATTAACTTCCACCTTATCGTTAGAAGAAATTTAAAAAAAATCATCGATATAAATACAAAATATGGTTATACATACATTTTTCCTTTTTATGAACAGACATGGCTCAAATCCTGATTTTTTATAATTAGATTCTGTTAAACTTCCTCAACTTTAGTTCCTTCAGGCTGCATCATATACACATTTTCATACAGAACACCGTTCAAGAAAGCAGTGCTAACTTCTAGATGAACTATGTCAAACTCATTTTGGACTGACATGGAAAACAAAAACCTAATAGTAGAATATCGCACAACAGGTGAAAAAACAGTCATAAAAGTCAATTTCAGGTTCTTGCGTAAACCCTTTCGCGACTAATCTTGCGCGATACCGCACTCAATGTCCTGTTTCCTTTTTGAACACCCACTTGCACTTTACAACAGTTCCTGTGTTTGGGGTGTCCACCAACTCCCAATGGTCGCTTTCTTTAAATGAGTCCAGCTCGTCACCAATGGCACGCTTCCACTGCGCGCTGCCGGGTCAGCTTACGGCTTGATTGAATGTAGGTTCATGCTGGTTCATCTCCCAAATCGATATCATTGGCATCAAAGTAGGTTACATAGTCCTCGAAGACCTTGGTTTTCGGAACTTCTGCTTTTTCTGCTTGTCTCAGGAATTGGAATTTCCTGTGCGTACTCGTAGTCACTATCTCTATCCCCTTCGATCTCGATGTCTTCATGTGCTCCCACTAAATCCAGATATTCTTTCTCCACTTCCTCAGCTGGTGGTATTTCCTGCCGATCTGGATCTCCCACAGAAGTTGCATGAATAACTTTCTCTTGCATTGATAATGTCATTTCCCCATCGAGCAAAGTGCCTCTAATGTTGTTAATGGTTGGAATTTCCATTATTATCACATCCCTACTTGTCTCAATTTTGTTGTTTGTTGGATTGAACATACGGTAGCCCTTCTTGTTGTCATCAAATCCGACGAAGTAATTTTTTTCCGACTTTCTATTCCATTTAAGCCGTTTAGCTTTTGGGACGTGTACCATCACTGTACTTCCAAATATTCGCAGATTACCAAACTCCGGCTTCTTGCCATGCCAGATCTCATAAAGCGTTTTGATAGATAATCGTGATGTAACAGACCAATTTCGGAGAAATACTGCGTGATAGACAGCTTCAGCCCAAAGTTTTGCATATTTGTTTCAAATAGCAAGCATCGCGCCTTTTCCACTATCGTCCGATTTAGTCTCTCTGCTGTACCATTCTGCTCCGGAGTATGAGCATGAATGTCTTGCAGAACTCGCCACCGTTATCCATTCGTAAAACTTTAATACATTTTCCGGATTGTTTTTCGACCATGGCTTTAAAATTCTTAAATTGCTAAAACACTTGATCTTTTATCTTTAGAAAATATATAAACATCATTTGACTAAAGTCATCTTGTCGGCATGAGTAGTGCAGTGGTGACACTTGTGGTCTCGTGTTAGAGCGCTAACTAAGAAGTCTATAGGTCCCGAGCTCTATCCCCAGTGTCGGCCGCATTTCTACCAGAAGACAAATGTGTAATTAATTAGCGCAATTTATAATAACATCTAGGTTTCTGGGCCTATAAGTGAAAAATGTGGGCAAAATACAATAGGCCACTAGGCCGCAGTGTTTGAACATTGGACCAAACTTAAAAAAAAGTCATCTTCGGGTTAAGGTTAAGAAATACCTCGCCCTGCGAAGCGATTTCACCTTCATTGCTCCACAAATGTCTGCATGTATAGTTCCGAGCAAGTCAGCTGCTCTGTTTCCTTTGTGTGGGAAGGGAAGTCTAGACTGCATACCCTCACAACACACCTCATAGTTAGCTGATGACGCATTTGCAAGCACGTTACACTTGATGACGTTTACTGATCCATTGCTCATTCCATTTCGATCTGATTCCGATCTGATCGTTTCAAAAAGTTTCGATCTGATTCCGTAGAAAAACATGAGAAATTCTTACCCAGTTTCAATCGATACACGTTATTTATTAGTTCCGCCGTACCAATAATTTCCTTTTCTTGGTTAGGAATGTTGCACCCGTTTGCGTTAAATTCCAGTCTGTTTCCGTTTTTAATCAGTTCACTCACCGATATTAAGTTCGTGGTCAATACCGGTACATAATATATTTTGGAAACTTTCATGTTGTGCAGTTTATTTTCAAAAACAGTTTTTAGGGCCAATTTTCCGTAGCATTGAACATCCAGCTTCTTGTTCTATGCAAAAATGATTTGTTGTTGTTGTAGTAGTTCTTGAACGTTTTCCAGATTGTCCCTGTTAGGTGTAGTGTACTTGCACCCGAGTCGATATAAAAATCTTTTTATTAAAACTTCTGCTTAAGAATACGGCACTGAAAGCGTTGATTTTTCTATTTCCATGTGAGCTTTGCTCGTCACTAACATTGGGGCAATTTCTTCTAAAGTGTCCAGACTGTCCACAATTATAGCACTTATATACCGGTTTCGATCTTTGTTTTCCTTCTTGAAATTTGTTGCCTCTGTGCTTTGTTGCCTTGGACCCGTCAAATTCCATTTCAATCAATCGTGACCTGATTGCATCTGTGGTAATTGCCATTCCAGAGTGTTCCACAGCCATAATCCTATGAGCGAAGTCGGGCAAGTAATAGTGAACCTATCCATACGTCGCTAACGTTGAAGCCTGTTCCATTCAATCGTTGGCCAGTTTCCACTATCGTTGTAATGTAGTGTCCCATTGGGTCACAGTCTTCCAGTCGTATCGGGATTAGAGTCCGCAGTAATCCTATACGTCTAGTGAATCCTTTGTCATCATAAAGATCACTCAAATTTTTCCAAGGGTCCATTGTGAGAATCAATTTTGCCTTGCACTTTGCATCCTCTTGTTCAACAAGTTCATTTGTCGTCATTGGTTTGACATATTTCAATAATCCTTCAAGTATATCAAAAAATTTCATTGCAAAACACCATCCGTCGTAGTTTTCCCGACCTTTTAGTTTCGGCACGTTTTAATTTTAATTCGCACACATCGCGTAAACTGAGTCCAAACTTCCGCGAAAAGAATTACAATTTTACGCACGTCTGACTTTTTGGTTATAACCTCTTCCGTTATTTTTCACGCGGATAACACATACTCATTGCGTACTTATTTTGAGCTTATTTAAACAACGCGGTCGTTTTATTTTTTATGTTTAAAGAAAAGCGCCCTCAATTAGTCTGGGCCCATAACCGGATGAAATGAATGAAAAAGAATGAGGAACGTGTTTAATGAAGAACAGTTTATTTTTTAGAAAGACACTACTGACTGATTTAACATATATCAAGCTCGTTTCACATTCACCTTCTACCAGCTGGTCCTTTTTAGCAACCACGGTAGATGTCGTATACACGTATTTTGGGGGATATCAAATACAACATTTTCTGTATGGACTTGCTGATTCTTGAACTTGGCAATTCATTATAAGAAACGATTGTACATTGTACGGTTTTCTAGCCGTAATATCCCCAACCAAAAAATCTTCGAAAACATTCATCGACGTCTTGTGCGTCCACGTATTGCGTTATGTCAATGGCTTTTGCAAACATTAGTTCTAATCCCTTAATACCTGACACAGATTCTTTTCACCGATGAATCCAGTTTTTCAAGAAATACAATAAGAAATTGTAATAAATACGTGTGGGCACACGAAAATCCACATGAGGTATGTGAAGATCGATTTCAACATCAGTTCTCCTTGAATGTTTGGGTTGAAATTGTGGGTGATTATCTAATCGGACCGGTATTTCTACCAGCAAAACTTACTGGCGAGATATATCGTAACTTTTTGGAAGAAACACTGCCCGAGTTTCTGCAGGATGTTCCACTGGCGACAATAATTGCAATTTAGATGCACGATGTTTATGCCCCACAACATTTCAGTTTGGTTGCTCGGGATTTTTTAACAGCAACATACGGAGATCGCTGGATTGGTGCTTAATTGACGCTCTATCCCCAGACTTAAACCCCCTGAATTATTTCTTATACGGCTATCTGAAGTAATTAGTTTACGCTAGTCCAGTGGAGAATTTGGACGAATTGCGAAATCTGATAATTGCTGGGTGTAACTCAATTATAAACAATCCTGGTGTGTTTGAAAGAGTTCGGCACTCAATGTGCAGCCAAAATTGCAGAACATTTATTGTAGATTGAGTAACTTTATATGTACTCTATGTTAATAAAATGTTGTTACTGTCGCAAGATTTGTTCACCCTGTATCTTCTAAACAAAGGGTTTTTCAGAAATAAGACAAAATATTCTTAGAATAGGCCAAGGAACATCCCCTTGAATTGTTGCCGCATGTTTACCTGTATAGTAATAAAATGTATGTTGTATGTATAGTAATGGCATGCTTGCATAATAGGAGTCATGCGTGTAGTAATATTTAGTAAACTCTGTTTGTACTTCTTTGCTTAGACTTACCTGTAGAGTTTTTTACTTTAATTTTAAAAGATAGGACTCAAGTTTATTTGTTGGAAAACAAAATTAAATAGGAGATGGAATTTACTGGTATTTTTTTGTGGAAATTGTTGCTTTTATATGTTACTAGCTATAGCCCGCGGCTTAGCTAGCGTGGATTATGATACCCCTTTTAACTGGATTTTTGGAAAATGGTGATACACCCGTTTCATCATTTTTTAAGAAAAATTCAAACACCAATTTTCACATCTCTAACATCTACAGTTTTTGAGATTTTATATAAATCAAAAAGAATCTAGCAAAAGTGATTGAATTCCAATAAATTTCTTCAAATCGATTCGATTTCGATTTCTTCAAATTAACCATGACGTTATTTTTTCTGTTCTATGTATTAAATATTTATTTGTTCATTTCTGTTTGGCTGGTGCCCCATGCGGCGAAAACATTCGGCGTCCTCACGCGATCCCGGTAATTACATTTAACCAAATAAATTTATTTCACACGATTCCACGGCCCCAAGTAAATAACACGTAATGATAAATAGTGAAACTGTCTAGCTCAAAGATCTGACAACTCAATTCTCTCGCGTGATCCTTTTTATACTTTGACCCACGAAACTGTATCGATTACGCGGATAACTGTAACTCAACGAAAAAAGCGACCAAGCCATTTTTGAAAAGAAGCGAGTGTGGTAAATAATGACGGCATAATTATCAAACAGAAAATGTTTAAACTGACAGGGTTTATTAAAATTAATAAACAACTTAATGTACGAACGAAAATAAATTTAAATGGAATAAATATAAAACGAGTCGCCAATGGCTAAAATATAATGTAATTTGGAACTAATAATAGTTTTTAAAAAGTTTAGAACTTTTCTTCAAAAATAAGCATTGTAGCAATCTACTTCCTTCCGGCAAACTTTGCGTTTATAAAGATAATTTATTTTGTTAAATCTTTGTATAAATTTGTATTGAAAATATGTATGGTGTAGTAATAAATATAAAAATATTTTATGTATAAAATGTGAAAGAAATGTGTAAGTAGGGAGGAGTATGGAAAGAATGAAGAAACTATAAATATATGCAGATCAAATAACTTGCGTATAAGTAGGATACCATCAACTACAGTTTCGAGAATGTTATCTGCGGCTATTCCTAATCCTTATCAATAAGTTTTATCCTTGGCTAGAATTCCAGTAGCTATCTTGTCCAGTAAGTTCAGTCACCGAGCAGCATTGTTTCCTCTATTTATGATACCAACTGGGATTTATTATCAGATCGTTGTCTAGAAGCGCTCATCTCTAACTAACAGTTGTTGCGATAATCGTCTTTGGTTTATGTAAGCGAGGATCCGGAGCAGGAAACGCGCAATTACCGAGCAATGGACAAATTAATTGGTGACTCGATCATCGCAATTCGGTCGTAAATATCTCGCTCGTTTGTGGCTGGATCTGAGAGCCGCGGCGAAGACATTCAATGCAGATTTATACCCGCGAGCCGATGCCACCACATGCCATAAATGTTATATTTCGCTTCTGCGTTTATTCAATGGACATTCAACTTCAGTTTTATCAATACAAATTATCAAATATATTTCCACACATGTTATTCATAAATCATCCTCATCAAGCTATATATTTCAGCAATGTTCCATGAATTTTAAAATCTAAACTACTACGTCCTAAGTATTTTTACAAACTACATTCTCTCGACTGATATATTATATGATAGATTATATTCTATCTGATAGATTATATTCTTGCGCTCTACTATCATAAAATTCAAAGTAATTTAAAAATGTACAGGCTTGTCCAATTTTATATTTTCTCTCCATATTATTTTGTCTGCTCTTAATTTTTTTCGGGAATATTTTGCAATTTTAACAAATCGAGTTTAAAATAACTTCTAGATGAGCTAGAGATTTGAGTTAGCCCATCATTGATGATAGCTTTATTAGATTTGAAACTTTAAACTGTTGACTAGCTAATAACTGGTTGAAACAGCTCCGAAATGCAATATTTTGTCTGGTCTTGTCCAGACTTGTCTGGTCTTGTCTTATCCTGTCTCGTCTTCTTAAATTTTATCTATTTGTTTCAGTATTGGCTGTAATTTATTTTCTCACCTTTATTAGTCCACTTTGTTTTCTTGTCGTGGTGTAAGTACCCTCCTGAATAAAATGTTTCATGTCTAAAGTTATCTGTCTAGTTTTATCACATCTATTGTTATATTGATATTATATATCCACGATATAAGTGGATGATATGTGGTGTAGTTATTAAGAGTAAGAAAAAAAGCGACAGTGTATATAATATGAACGATAAGCAATTTAGAACGCTTTGTTAGCGTTTCCATTTAAACATTATAATCTAATTCATTGTGGAGTGCACGAGCGATATTACAGCCGCCACCCATACAATGGGCACTCGGTTTGCCGCCCACTGTAGGCCGTGTGAATATTCCTTTAAGCTCTTCGTACGGGCTTGTTCTCACATAGACCTTTCCCGGTTCAGCACCAGCAGGGTTCATATACACATAAATAGCGTCCGTTTTATCCACGAAATTGACCATTCATTCATAAAACGCATTATTTTATTAATTATTGCCGAGTGCAAAGTTAGACAATTATCAATAATAATAAATTTCCGAGACGTGAGCGTATCCTCGCAGCTGCACTCGGATAGTATACATTGTATAAAGTCCAACAATTTTATTAAAACATACTTTATATATCTCCAGTTTTCAGGAAATTATCGATAATTAATATGTTAATTATTTATGTTAATCCAAGAATTGAAATATCTTTTTTTTTAAATTATATATCTAATAATAATTTTAATCATAAATTTGTATTAAAAACCGATTTTGTAAACGTATTGTCAATCAACGTTGTATATCAAAAACTATAGAAAATTAGTACTCGACATATAGATCAATCCCAAAGAAAATTTAAATATCATTCTTGGGATTGATTTATATCAAAAGTTTAACCCAATAATTAGCATAAACTTGCTTTTAGAGCAGTTTCAAATCTTCTAAATTTATTATTAATTTGTTATTGTAATTTCGCCGTTTCTATATATGGGTTGAATATCCCACATGGATATAGCAATCTATCCATAGACGCAAACAGTGAGAAGATAGATTGCACATGAGACCTTACCATTTGACCGTTTATTCTTCTTAATCTCATAAAATATGAGCCAGAGAGAATATCTTAGTCTCCGAATCAAAAACAATTATAACTTAACATTCAGATAAATAACAGTTATTATTATTACAGTCTGATATTAAATACAGTCTGATATTTATATAATTATATTCTCTTTAGTTTTAGTTTAGTTTTCACTAGTTTTCGATTTAACTTTTATTTAAAAAGGCTTTAATAAAAAACAATTTTGATTTTAGAAAGTTGAAGTTTGTTCTATGTTCTTAAAAACAATGTTATTTATCAAGTACTCATTTAGTGCGACGCAAGTGGACTAGTAATAACATACATATATCTGTTGTATAATTCAATATCCTGAATGGTATTAGCAAAGGATGTAGTTTGGGAAAGGAAGATTGAATATATTTATATATTCAGGCTTTATTTCGCTTTTAATAAGTTTACAATAGATTTTATTTGAATTATTTGTGTTAAGCTCATCTAACTAAAAGAATGTTAATGCTTGTATTAGAAAATTTAGAACTTCGACGAAATAGTTAAAGTAAGTTATTATTTATTATTACATGATTTTGTTCCTTCAGATTGTTATTTAAACCTAATAATATTATGTATAAAATCCGACTGTTATTATTTTTTTAATGTGTTTTGAAATATTTATGTGCGTGTAAATCTTACCGGAGAGAACAATACGGAGAGTAAATGTGCCGAGCGATAAATAATAACAAACGCGGCATCGATTTCAATGGACCATCAATGGGCATTATGCAATGATCGCGACATCACGCTCCAATTCCAGTTCGCGCCCAACATGATTCCATTGTCTATGGACCTTGCCGTATCCTGTTGACTCACAACCGAATTAGACCAATTTATAAAATGATTGCATTTATATTTCGCTCTATAAACCAAATTAAACGAAAATTCTAAATGTTGCAACTTCCAACTTCCCATAAATATAGAAAGTTTTCCTTAAATCTATAAAATTTATTTATTTTTTAAACACTAGCATAATATGAACTGGGAGTAATAATAGAAACTAAACAGTACATTCGATTTGTTAGATATAAATTACTTATAACTTGGGCAGAATTAAATCGTATGAAAATATATGTAAAAGTGAATGTTTAATTAAACATTTGTATAAACACTAAATTACGATCAATTCTTCGTGAGAAGATAAAACATACTTAAAGTAAAAGTTAATTAGTTACTTATAGTATTGGTGCAAAGTTTAATTAAGGAAGTCACTCATGGTTCAATACACAGAAACAAAATAAAAATCGAATTTTAGATTTATTTTTTCCATCAGACAAAATCGAGTGTAAAAACTTAATTAAATAAATTATAAATTTTTTGTGGCGTTTAATTAAGGTGTTTGTGTAAATTACAGCGCAGAAACCGCTAATTAAACGTTGTCGGTGTGTAGAAAGTGGCGTAATGAATTTAGATACTGCTCCATAATACCACAAGTCAATTACTGGTGCAAATCTGATAAAACCTGCGCTTTTCTGCACCTTATTATTACGTGCTTCTGTACCGCGATTCCGAACGGGAATTTGCATATACACGACGCCGCTATTTGTTACAGATAACGAACGACGAAACGATGAAAAAAAGAAAATGTTTTCCAATCTAGTAAAGTCTTAATATTTACGGAGTGAACGCATTTAGAACATTCAGTGCAAATTCCGTGTAGCGTCGTTCTCACATTCTATATCGGGACTAAATTTAGTAATACGATCTCAATAGAAAACAGGGTTTTATATAATATAACACTTATATGGAGATGAGAATTTGCTTATCGTTGTTTTATTGATCGCACAACTGGAAATTTATCGTCTTAAAGAAAATCCTTATTTTACTCGCTATAGATTTTTGCTTATGTGACATTAGTAATTTATTTACATCACAACTATCTAGTTTCAACTTTATATTTTAAGATACTAGCTATAGCCCGAAGCTTCGCTCATGTGGATTTTTATATCAGTCAAATTAACTCCTATCAGCTATGATTGTCAAATATTGATTATCTTGGGAATAATACCAAGAAAAATACTACTAGTAAGTAATATTTGAAAATTCTTCCGAGGGCCGGATAAAATCAAGTTCAAATGAAATAAACATTTGCATAAATATGTTCGTGTGAATTTTATTAAACTTTGCAAATTTATTACATGAACGAAAGTTTTAATGCAATCGAGATTCTGGTTTTCGAAGTTATTGCTTGTTGCAAAACAAAATTCGACGTAGTTTTTAAACAGTCTACCTAGTCTTAGGTCGAGGCTGCACTACGGTTTTCTTCCCGCGAGCGGTAACCGCTATAACCGCGAAACCGCTAGAGAAACAGAGTACGCTATAGGAGAAGTCAGTCGCGGGAAAAACCCGCAAGTGGAGCCGCTTGTATTGGCTTACTTGAGTCACAAAAGCAGGCGATTAAAAACCGCGGAAGGTTTAGCCGTAGTGCGGCGGCCTAGCCCTTATAGTTTAAAACAATATTAATAAATTGTACGTCAAAATGTTAAGATTTTTTAAGCTCTAAGTAGATCTAAAACTGATTGCGCTACTTTAATTCCTGTTTAAGATCGCCGTAAATAAAATGTTTTAAGGCAATGCTGCATATTAGCACCTCTTCTTTTGAATATTTTCATGACTGCGTTTCTCTTATGCTTGGACGGAGTGCATCAGGCCAGTGGTATTGACATCTTTGCATGTCTTAAAGTCCAGCAAAGTGTACATAAGAGATCCCTCACTGAGTTGCAATATGCAGATGACCTTGTTATTTTGGCCAACACAGCAGAAAAAGCGTAACATATGATGGACACATTCTCAAGTGTATATGGCTCTATTGAGAAGGTAAACACGTCCAAAACCAAACTACTTATTATGAGCTTTCATCCACCAGCAGCATCAGCCACACGTAGATATATATATATATCTATAGATGGAACCCCTATCGATACTGTTGAACAGTTCAACTTCCTGGGAAGTCTAGTTGTAGCGAATTGCGACATGGATGCCTAAATTAGCCACCGTCTACGGTGTGCCTCGCATGCCTTCTTTAAACTCCAGGAGAGAGTCATTGGCTGTAGTGACCTGACCATACAAACAAAAGTCCTAGTATTCAAAGCACTTGTCTTATCCATCCTACTATAAGGTAGTGGCTGCTGAATTGTATACAGAAAGCACTTTAAGGCGCTGGAGAAATTCCAAATGAGACAGCTGCGCTGTATCATTGGAGTTAAATGGCATGATTTCATCTCCAACAAAAAAAATCGGGAAAGCGCCAACTGCGACTCTATAGAGAATACCTTGCAGCGCAATCAACTGCGCTGGCTAGCGCATGTGTGCCGGATGTCCGATGATCGGCTTCCAAAATAAATTCTCTTTGGTGAGCTATCCCATGGTCAGCGATATCCTGGTGGTCAGCTGAAGAGGTATAAAGATGTCATTCACTCCGTGGTTAAGAAAGCCGGAATAGAGAACACCTGGAATCTCTGTGTCAAGACAGAGGCTCTTGCCGTAATATATGCCACAATAATTCCGACATATTCCCTATTCTTAGATGATTGAAAATGTCCTGACTTGTTGTTAACTGAATTGTACAATGATATATATTAGTGTAATTTGTGTAAAATTTTGCGTATTCTGATATACAAATTATAAAATTCGGAGAGGTGTCGAATATCGCGATTTTTTTAAAACATAAATAACCCTGCTCCGAAATCGCAATTTTTGACATTTCATGGATATTGATACATAATACATGAAAAGTCGTGAAATGTTGTATAGAATAAACAATTGATAATCTTTTCGGTTTTGGTGAAACGTATGCCTGAAATAAGCGATTATAAAAACGCGCAAAACAACGTACTTTCGGTTTTTCGCCCGAAACTTTTTCCAAAATAATCTAAGTTAACTGAATATTTTTCTAAATCATTCTAAATTAAATGCAGATTAAAAGTATGTATGATACGTGCAGTTGCAAGGACAATTAAACCTCTCAAATTTTCTATAAAGTGATTCGATTTATTTTGGAATGACTCAAAACTTTCAAATCAAATCAATTTATTAATTATGTGACATACAATTAAGTACATATAAAACGCGTCGATGATCAGGAAAAATAATAATTAGAAAGCTAAAAAACAATACTAGTACATTTTGGTTTGCGAAAAATTCTTCCAGGCTATAATATGCCTTTACATTAAGATGTTTTGCATATTTTTTCTAAATAGTTTGAAGGAGCGTGAGCGTCCTTCTTTCATATTATCAGGTAATATATTGTAAACCTTAATACCAATAATATCTAGAGCTGTGCCGCAAATTGTCAATTTTACATTGGCAACTACTAGCTTTCTTCTCTCTCGAGTGCGATAATGATATATTTCCTGTTTGGTGCAATATATATGTTTGTTTTTGAAGGTGTGGCATGCTAGTTCTCATATGTAAATACACGGGGCTGTTAATAGATTCATATCTATGAAGTATTGTCTTGCAGACGTATATTTAGAGATGCCCGCTAAACAACGAATTGCTCTCCTTTGAGCTTTCAAGATGTCTTTAATTAATGGCTTGGACCCCGAAGCGAGAATTCCATAACTGACACTAGTTTGCATCTCCGCCTGAAAGATTTGAACTAAAACTGAAATATTCATTAGTTTTCGACTGGTACGCAACAAATATGTGGTTTTATTTATTATAGTGACGATGATATTTACTGTGACAATCCATTTTAGATTGTACCTATTCCAGATTTTGATTTGATTGGTCCTTTGAAGCAACATAGAGCCATTTTGATAATTTAAATCTTCACACAAAGTTCTTCTTGATGTTTAGAAGATGATGTATTTAGTTTATTCGATATTAAAATACATATTATTACCATTAAAACAATTCTTCAATCAATTCCAACCTCCAATGTGTTTACAGCTTGCTATTTCCCATCAAACTCTCCCTAATAAGTTTCACGACATACGACGTATCTAGGGCGACTGTGACTCCGCACCCTCGATGTCCGTAATTATGAATAATCTTCATTTTATCACCAGCAGAACAGTTAATTTTTTATTCCCTTGCATCCCTGACGGGGTCCCTATGTGGCCATAATCCAACCTTATTTTCGACTAATTTCGAGAACAAAGTGTTTTTAGATGGTTGGAAATTGTTTAGTTTCATAAGATTTCATGATTTATTGTAAACTAAATTGCATGAATTTGTAAAAATTATTATAAAGTCGAACCCACTATCTATGGTGGGTTCGACTTTTTTTTACAAATTCAACCAAAAAACCCTACCTTCAGTTATGGCTCGCTTTACCTTTTTAACTTCATAATGATTTATATTAGCGCAATCTGTGTAAAATCCTGCGTATTTTGATATACAATATGTAAAAATCGGAGAGGTGTAAAAATATCGCGATTTTTTTAAATATTCCTACTTCGAATTCGCGAATTTTTACATGTCTTGGATATTGACATATGTACATAATAATACATCAAAAGACGCAAAATATTGTATGAAACAAACAAAGTAATATTCCTTTTCTGTTTGGCTGAAATGTAAGCCTAAAATAAGCTATTATAAAACACGAGCAAAATAGCGTACTTCCGAATTCTTGTCAAAAACTTTTTCAAAAATAATCATGGATTTTAAAGTTAAATGCAGTTTAAAACTACGTATGATACTTGCAGTTGCAAGGGGAATAAACCTCTCAAATTTTGAATAAAACGAACCGATCATTTTTTTAAAGGTTCGGAATTTTGAATTCAATCTTCTAGGGCGCACGTCGCCAATCCGCCCTTTAACTTGGATTTATCCAGAACTCGCGCCTCGTAACAATTTTTAAATCTTATTAAACCTGGCCGAGTGTGTAAACTTCGTCTTCATGGCTTCGTAGGTTCAACGGTTTCAGCTTTGAAATATGCATCGACACTCGGTTATTGTTATCTTCACAACGATGGGACATAATAGAGGATTAGTCCAAATTTTCAACGCTATCAACCAGTGTTCCCTCTAATTTTTGTTAGTGCTGCGCGGTCCAAAGTCGAGTGTGAGCAAAAAATTTAAACTAAAAATAAATTGCGCAATTTTTTTATACTTTCGTTTATTCAAACCACAATATCAAATAGCAAAGTAATAGTTTTGTATATTCTTCATCCCCTTCTTCAAGTAGCACTATAACCCTATGTGGGTCTTGGCCGCAAGCACAATTTGCCTCCAACGACTTCTATCTAGCATTGCTTCCTGTTCATTTTCGATGCCCACCTTCCGCATATCCGATCGAACATTGTCTATCCATCTCATTCTAGGTCTTCCCTATGGTCTTCTACTCGTCGGTGCCTCCTGCCACGCTATTTTCAGCATTATATCAACCGGTGCTCTGCATATGTGTCCTGCCCATCTCAATCTTTATGACTTTGCTTCTCTCACAATATCTTCCTGGTACAATTGTTCTAACTCCGCGTTTGTTCTTATTCGATATTGCCCTGACCTCGGATCCTGGGTTGGTCCATATATTTTTCTTAGTATTTTTCGATCGAACCATCGCAGAGTTTCTTCGTTTGCTTTAGTTAGGTTCCAGGCTTCACATCCGTATGTGACTACCAGTCTTATAGTAGCATGGTACAATTTTAGTTTAGAGGCTCGCGACATTATTCTCGATTGGAACAGTTCACTTAGTGCACAATAGCATCTATTACCGCTCTGTATGCGGGCCTTCATTTCTTTATACATGTTGTCTGCTGTGATGACTGCACCGAGGTGTTTGAATTCTGAGACCCGTTCGAAATTGTAGGTGCCGTAGATTGCAAATGGTTATGTTTTGCCCTAGTCGATCTCTTCCCTGTCTCCGGGAGTTATACATATATTTTGTTTTGTCTTCATTAATACGTAATCTTACTATGTCTGCCTCTTTTTCAATTTTTCCAAACAACTTTGGTTTTAATGGTTGTTTTACTGACAAGATCTACATCATCTGCATATGTCAGTATCAGGTATGGTCCACTGTTTTTTGAATATGTCCAATGAAAATTTATTATTTTGATGTCTTCTGTCTTTCGTACTAACTAATTGTTTTTAAACTCGGTTTTAATTAATTGACCATTTGATAAATTTAATTTTTCTCATTAGATCAACCAGGTATTCATATTGCAGTCTGTTGCGATATTTCCTTTTAATGGATTTCATGACTGAAAATCCACGTTCGCCATCCGCACTGGATGCTTTGAAGGTACCCATAATATTGTAAAGAATAGTAAGATTGGAAAATTATGAATGGGTTAGTAACAAACTTATCAACGTATCAACGAATTTTTTGAACAATCCAAGTTTTTAATGTATGGAAGGTTGAATTTTCATTTCTTTAAAAACATTTTTTACCAAGATATACATATAAGTTTATACATTCGGTGAATTCAAAAGCATAATTTTGATTTCGCCAATTTTGTGGCAACTTATTTTTTCCTTCCATATGCTTATGGATCTTAGGAACGAAATTCATTGATACGTATTCGTTATTCAGTTAATACGTATAGCCAATATAACATTTTAGATTAATACATTAACTTTCTCAAAATCAGATTTTGACCGTTCTTGTTTTTCTCTTTTTCCGTGACTTTCCATTTTTTCCATTAACATTTTTTAAATTATATATATTTTTCAATATTTGTGGGTTATTAACAGCTTCTCTATGCTGTTTTTTAATAATATGTCTTTTTAAATAATCTTCTTTTTCTTCTTTCGAATAGGCCTACTTTGGACCACGCTTGTTCAACTGTTGGGCTTTGACCATTGCCCAGTATTGTCGCATCTTCTGTCGGTGTAACTCCTTTCTCTCTTCTGTCCAGGGGGTACCTTTCCTTCGAGGTTTTTCCTGAAATCCACTGACTTCCTTTAGGGTGCGTTTCACAAACTGTCTGTTTTTGACATCTGTTATTCCCAGTTCTTTAATATCCTCTTTTAAATAATCTATTAAATAATTATATACTTAAAATTTAACCATTTACATTTCTATTTTCAATCTGCTTTAAAATGCAAAAGAACTAAATAATTAAATATAAAAATCATACTGTGGATCAGTGAGGCACACTCATACAGAATGTTCCCCCCAAAATAAAGTTACCACACGTTTCTGACTTCTTTCGGAAAATCCGGTCGTTTAATGGCACCTTGTTCTGAAGTTTTCATAGGGTGACATTAAAGGAAGAAATTTTATGGGAATATGTGGAAAAATCTTTTGAATATATTAGTAAACATTTTCCGAAAAATAATATTTTCGAAAATGATCTTTTCGATGAGGTGTTATTAGTAAAAAGTTACGTTTGTGATGAAAAAGTTAAATGTTGGTTGTGTGCAAATGTGGAAACAGACAAAAAGTAGACGGAGTTCATTTTAAACTTTATTCAACTTTTATTTATTTCTATTTATTTGAACTTCATTTTAAACATTTCTTCATTTTAAACAGAATAATATTTTCAAAATATTTTGATAAGCAATATTATTCTGTTATGGGGTAATGAGAATTTGAATTTGTTATAAAATGAGAGAGTTTGTTTTAAAATAACTCACAATTCACTCACAACCAAATCAAAAATATGACCGTTAAAGAAAATCATATTTTTTTTAAATAAAAAATCTAAATGAATTAAAAATCATAATGTTCAAATTATTGCCAGAAAAAAATTAATAAATTACTATGTTCTCTACTTCACACATGACTTAAGGTAGACTTCCGTGCAAAGCGGCTCTGGCGTCACTAACGCAGCGATACTGACGCAGCGACATAGCGATAGTATTATGCACTATGGAAATGTATGAGGTGCCATTCGAGCGCAGCGACACTGACGCACTGACGCTGAGTGCGTCAATGTGGCTGCGCTCGAATGGCGCCTCCTACATTTCCATAGTGCATAATACTATCGCTATGTCGCGGCGGATTTCACGCTGCGTTAGTGATGCCAGAGCCGCTTTACTCGGAAGTCTACCTTTATAAAATGAATAAATATAATTACAAGTACGATTTGGTTTCCTGCACTTTCGTTCGATAAGTCCATACTGATGAAGCGAAAAGGCAGTAACGCGTCTATGTTCATTATCATTTTTTATAAGGTTATAAGTATTTGATAGCAACCCACATGGTCTCTCGTAGCACAAAAGTGCGGGAAACCAAATCGTACTTGTAATTATATTTATTTATTTTATAAGTCATGAGTGAATTAGAGAACATGGTAATTTCTTAACTATTTTCTGGTAATATGAAAATTCACATAGTAATTTCTTCCCAATATTATATTCAAATTATAGTTTTTTTTTAAATATTTTTATAGTTACCAATAATTAATAATAAATACATTTTTGTATATTTATGGACATGTATATGAACATTATTATGGACATTACATTATTGGTCTGCCTCCATAACCAAACTATAATTCTCATTTCATCGCATTTTTCTCAATGAAAATGTGGTCACTTTACCTTAAAACCACCTTTAATTCCCCCTGTCGATTCCCCATGTCGATTAAAAACCCCTAAAGTTTTCATTGAACACCCTGCTGGAGAGGAGATTTAAAATGTAACATTGAAATACACTCACGAAGTATAAAAGAGCTTTTGTATTTATATGGGTGCATTTTACACATTTACACACATTAATTAATGAACACATAATAATAATGATAATAACAATGAAATAAAACTATTTTTATATATTATTTCTCAACTTTACTTTTCTTAACATAGCTTTTCTTACTTTACTTTATATACATTTTTTGCTTCTTCATAATTTTCTTTTCATACATTATTTTTTGCTTTTTTACTTTTATTTTGTAAACTTTTATTTTTAAGTTAAACGAGAAATAATTGAAATTAAAAACTAATTGCTTTAACGTCTCGTTTTCAGTCCTCTAGACTTAAAGAATTTCCTCTAGAAATAGAGATAGAGATTTTATGAATTTTCGTTTTTTCATGTTTTTTGTTTTCCTTTTCTGTTTTTTTGAGGGCTAGTGAGGGGATCTTTAAATCTTTAAAATATTTGTATTAGTTTTGCTCTTCTTGATTTTTTTTTTTGTTAATTTTTAAGCACAACTGTAAACAATGTGCATTGGTTGGTTCAAGGCTTAATATAAATTGCATTGAGTCCTGCATATTTGTTTATTTTATCTGAATTTACGAATTATTATGTTGTGTCATTTTACATTCTTTCTTTCTTTTTTTTAAACTTTTTTTTCAAGATATACACTTTAATTTCTCGCCCTCCAACAAATTTCTTCAATGTACCCGCCAAAAAATCCCCCAAAATAAATGTGCTCTCTAAAAAAACTCTTTACATCTTGGTTCCTCCTACATTTGGGGGAAACCCCGCAAGTTGGCATCGATGCTGTGGACGTAATGGACAAAATTACGTAATTAATTACAGTTTAAAAACAAACAAGGGAAAAGTGACAATATAGGAATAATTACAAAAACAGGTTTACATATTACAATTTACATATTAGAATTCGATGGCGAAACAGACGTAGTAACTACTTTAGAATTCAATAATTGAGTAGTATGTCCTCTGTAAGAGTGTTTGCTTTAATACACTTTCTATAGTTTTCAGTTTTGATCATCGATTCTTACTTACTATGTATAGTTTATTACACCAGGTGGACCATTGAAAACGAAACAGAGAGAATTTCGGATAGTTAAAGATGGATTTAAAAAACGTTCGGACAAGTCAACCTTGTTTATGAGAGGAATACATTTTTCACATAATAATCACATAATAATCACATAACTCCTGCGCCCTGGGACCACAACCCCTAAAATTTTGAAGTGCACGGTGAGCTAAGTGATCTAACTCAAACTAACTTCATTTGAAAGCCCCTGTTTGCCCTGAATACTATACTGTTAACATTTTTCGAATATATACATTTGTTGTCGAGATTATTTAATTTCAAGTTATGAACGCGATCATCGTTTATGTCGTTGAAAGGAAGTGCCATTGTTCAATCTGACCTTACAAAAACTGCAAAAGGGAAAAAAAACCAAATTCAACGCCAGAAAAGATTTTTTTAGTTTAGCAAATACTCACATTGTGGGCCACCAAAACTTCCATACAAAAATACAAATTCCGCGCTAAACGTTCTCTTACATTTTAGAGCATCTTTGGCGTAATTTGACGACTTCTTTAAATAAAGCGTCGGCGTGATTCTTCCAGAGACTTCGGTTCTATTGCATAAATTCTACTCTTTAGATTACCCCACACGAAAGTCTCGAGGACTTAAAACAGGTGAGCGGGCCAGCCAATCCAGAGCACCTCCTCGTCTATCCATTGCCCCGAGAAAATTATGTCCAGTAACATGGAGCTCCAGGTAATGTGGTGGCGGTCCATCCTGTTGAAAAGTCAAATGGTCTTCCAAGTAACGATCATCGTTTTCAACGATATCAACAAGCAATGGGTGGACAACATCTTCCAACACTTCTAGGTAACGTTCATCCGTGAAATTACCATCAAGAAAAATTGGACCAATAATGCGGTCTCCAATAATACCAGCCCAGACATTTAGTTGTATTGGATTTTGAGTATGGACTTTGTGGAAAATCCTTGGATTCACATCCGACCAAAATCGTCAGTTATGGCAATTTAAAGTAGAGTTTAGGAACAATGTACACTCGTCAGGAAAACAAATGTTAAAAAGAAAATTCGCCTCAGCACTTATTCTTTCAGTCATCAATGCAAAACTGCTGTCGCGTAACGAAATCATCATCATTCAGTTCATGTACTAAATGAATTTTATATGGATGATATTTATGTTGTTTTAGGATGCGACCAATAATTGTTCTACGGATGTTGGTGAAAGTGGCTAATTTCCTCGAACTCAAAGTTGGGTCTGCAGCAAATTGTCTCAAAACTCCAACCACAGTAGCCTAATTTCTCACCAGGAGTTCACGTTGAGAGTCCTTTTTTTTATTGGCTACAGAACCTGTTTCGTGACCAACTCCAACAAGTATTTTCTGCTTACGTGTTTATCGAGATGCGCTTGATTAAATAAGTGCCGTACAATTGCCGTTCTCACCATTAAAAAAAAGAGATCATTTCGACCCTCTCCGCAATAGAGTAAACCATATGTTGCACAACCAATGTTTATTTTGAAACACAACAATTCAAAAAGCAGCTTAAATGGAGATCAAATGGGATCTGTTAGGTGGTAGGAGACTAATAAAAAGTAATATAAAAATTATCTGTAATATTCCGATAACAGAACAAAACCCACTGCTTAACAGAAAAACATGTGTACATGTCTTAAAAACGAACGATATGAGTATTTGTTGGGCTAATAAAAATCTCTCCTGGCGTTGAAAGGTGATGTTTTTTTCTGCACTTTTCTCAGTAATAACAGATTGAACAACTGATCTTCCTTTCAACAACATAAGCGAAAAACGCGTTCACAACTTGAAATTTAATAATATAGAAAACAAATCGATAGATTTAGAAAATGTCACCCGTTTAGTATTCAGGGCTAAACGTGCTTTTAAATGAGGTATTACTTACCCCACAGTGCCATTTAAAATTTTAGGGGTTGTGGTCCCAGCGCAATGGGGTTAAGTGATTTAGCTACAATTTTTATTGTAAAAGTTGTCCTCCTCACAAACAAAATTGACATGTCCGAGCGTTTTTTGAGAATCCATCTTTAACTATCCGATAACCATTTGGCTACAAATTTTATAGTTAAAGTTGTTCTCCTCACAAACAAAGTTGACATGTCCGAGCGTTTTTTGAGGATCCATCTTTAACTATCCGAAAATCCCTCTGTTTAGATTTCAATAACCCACCTGGTACCTATAGTTTAATTCCAGTATAAATAAAGGGCATCTCATTAAGGCCAGTATTATATTTCGAACTGGATAAACAAGAGAAAAAATCTAGTATGTTGGGAATGCGACTCCGTACGTGTATATAATTCTTGTATGTTTTATGTTACATAATGCTTTAAATAAATAAATTGCGGATAGCGTTAGTTTGCTGGCCCCGGCTTTTAGTCTGAAAATAGGTCGTAAAATCCTTGTTTACATGATGAAGCACCTATTTACATTTGAAACCTGAACCCAGAGCAAAATGTGGAGGGATAAGTGAGAATAGACAAACAGCAAAATATATAAAGATAGTTATTGCAATTGCAGAAAAAAGATTGCGTAGTCTCATCAGTTTGATTTTATCTAAATGACAACATTCAGTTCAGTCTTACTATATTGTGTCTTATCAGTCTATTCACATCACTTTAGTCTTATTAATCGGATATTTATAATCTTATTCGTCTATTACACAAGACAACATATATTTTTGTGTCTGGGGTTAGGGCAGCGGTCGGCTACCGGTTGTTGAAAGTGTGCCGTTAAAAAAAAAGTCCATTACATATCAGACGCGTGCAAGACACGGGACACTCTTCTTCATTATTGGCAGTACGTAAATACTTTCCCAAAATAACTACCGGTAATTGGTGATTCGGTAAAAACTAGAGGAAATGTAAAAATAGTTCTTATACTTCTCATCATCCTCGCCATTTTCTTTCTCTCTACTTTGACACCTAAAAATCTTCCGCGTGCTATAGGTTGCCAACAGCTTGGTTAGGGTATGCGATTATAATTTTATTATATAATTGTGATCGGCATTCGTCCGAAAATAGTATATTACGTAACAAGAGTTGTAAGAAGCATATTACATGCGAGCGGAACAGTTACGAACGACCCGCGTAGCGCGGAGTGCGAAATTCCGCGAGTACGTCATTGCCTTATAACTCGAGTCATGTATTATACTTCTACTCTACGACCACACTAATTTGTTCCTATTTAATAAGAAGAATATATTTGATGTATCAAATTTATACCTTATTATTATCGCAACCATTATATTCATAGAAAATATGTACATCAATCGATTTTCATCTTTTGCCGCAACAAATATTTTCCAGTTTCAAATAGAAGACGTTTTTTTCTAACATAATATTACATGGTATAATTTGTTACAGATCCAGATTGGGATCTTAGGTAAGACTTAGCGTGCTCGGAAAAATAAAAACACTCTCATTTAAACTTGACGCGCTTGAAATACTGAGAATCATTTAACACCAAAACTGTTTAAGAGTTTGTTGTTGTTGTAAATTAAGCCATTTCAGGCATTAGATATATATTTAGTGTCTCAAAGTGGGGACATACGATACAAACTCGTTTTTCCTTTACTTTTGGTTCTCTTCTGATCTGGTATGCAGAATTTTCGTGACGATTACTGAACACGATCAGCCTTGGGACGATTCACGTTTCGGTAACAGGTTCACGTATTAATACATCCATGTACACAACAAAAATTGCTCTCTCATGTCAGATATTTCACTGTAATTACTTCATTTGAACCTTATCAAGTGTTATTTTATGGACTCTGGGTTTTTTCCGAGTTGTTTCTTTTAACTGAGAATTAGAAACTCTCGACTGTGGAAAATATACATACGCCGTAGCCTCGAGCTAATACTATAACCAAAATCGATTCACACTTTCTCACACTTTTGCCATACTAGGAAATTCAATGAAATTTTCTTTACAATTATCGGAAATGATTTCTAGAAAATTAAATGCAAATTAATTTTTACAAAAGCTCATAAAAAAGTTTAATAAATACATTGCTATTCATTGCTTCAAACTAAAAATCTCGATTAAAAATCTGAGATAAGCCTCAAAATAGAGCATTTAATGCTAAATAGTTAAGACTAGATAGGTCATAATTCATAAATGCATTGCGTCAAATTAAATAAATGAATTAAAACTCCGAGGTAAGCCTCAAAATAGAGTATTTATTGCTAAATAGTCAAAATTAGTTAGGTCGTATTAGACGAATAATAGTAAGCAGACAGGAAAAAAAAACGGCCAAGTGCGAGTTGTGACTCGCGAACCGAGGGTTCCGTACAAACTTGTAAGTAAGGTATCTTTAGGAGGACCTAACTGTATGCAACCCATAAGCTTCTGGTGCCTTACAATACCACGCAAAACATTAGTGTATTTTCATAAGTTTTTAATAGTAAACTCGTATTTTTCTTGTTATTAAACTACATATTTACGGTTTTCAGAATTTTCCCTTTACATGTGCTGTAAGACACCGCTTCTTGCCAAATTTCATGATTCTAGGTCAACGGGAAGTACCCTATAGGTTTTGATTCCCTTGTGAAATCGCAAAATATGCGACATAAACGGTCATATCTTTTGATCGCGTTGACTAACAAGATTGATTTTTTCACAGCTGAAAGATACCGCAGACCCGAGTATTTGATACAAATTTTACTTGTTACCTCTACGCGTTCCAGAGAAAAATGACAGACAGACGGACGGACGGACAGACAGACATACGAACAACAAAGTGATCCTATAAGGGTTCCGTTTTCGTTACGGAATCCTAAAAATGACATCAATCAAATTTCAAATTTAAATCAAACAAGTTTAAATCTTTGCAAGCGTGGCTAGACATAGATCATAACCAGACAGATAAACAAAGAACATACAAGTCTAAAGAGACAATACAAATTGAAGACTAAACAGAGAAAACATCCATATTTTGGTAGTATCACTATATTCTAATAGACTAGTCCCATTGATCCAAGCAGAATTGGTTGAGAAGATGAGAAAATTAGACCTATACTAATAAATCTCTTATAGTTAATAATGAACTCACGTATAATTAATAATCAATAAGAACCCTACCTTGTAAAAAACAGATTGTTACGAAACGTAATGACCAGCCTAGGAAAAGGACGGATATCCGGAGACGACTCAAGCAACGACCAAGAAATATGATTATTGGAACCTGGAAAGTGCTTAGCTGGTTTAGATCAGGGGCAGCAAAGAGAGCCATAGAACAGATAGAGAAATTTAACATCGACATCACGGCAGTACAGGAAATCCGGTAGCTGAACAACGTAAACCTCAATATCAGTCAATCAGTAATTTTCTATAGCGTCAACATGAATTTGGGACAGGCTTCGCAGTAAGAGAGCGGTTTGTTGGTCAGATAAAATCATTCAAGCCAATAAGTGAATCTGTTATCTTATTCTGCTATCTTAAAACTATCTCAAAACAAGATATGCTCATCCTACTAGGGGACTTGGGAGCCAAATTGGGTAGAAAACCTGCACTCAGGCCGCATATCGGAAACCACAGCCTCCACGATATTTCAAATAACAACGGCCAACGATTGGCAAGACTAGCAGCGACCAGCAATCTAATGGTTGTATAAACGATGTTCGAACACAAAAACATACACAAAGAGACGTGGGTCTCCAATGACTATAGAACACGAAACCAAATATACCATGTGCTGGTCAATACTAGGTATGCAAAGAATGTCATGGATGTGAGAAGCCGAAGGGGTTAGGGCCCAAGGGGCGGACTCCGACCATTTCCTCTTCCACTTCCGACAGCAAGCCACAAATATAGCAAGATTGGAAGTAAGCACACTTGGAAACGATGAAATACGAACCAAATACCAAACCGAAATGGAAAACCAACTACAACAAAAGACCCCTGAATTAGAAGACAAAGAAACAGCCTGGGGCACCTTCAAATCAACAATAGAGGCGGCCACGAAGAAAACACTAGGAAAGAAAAGCAGGACAAGGAAGAAAGAATGGTATGATGCGGAAATGCGAACAAATCCAAAACACAAAAAATAAAGCCAGATTACACATGTTTCAAGACAAAAATAACGCCAACATAGAAATATTTAAAACATGCAGAAAGGAGGCAAGGAAACTTATAAGGAACAAGAAAAGAGCGGCCCGGAATAAAGTACTACAGCAACTACAGAAGGATGCCAAAAGCAACAATAGTAGGAAATTCTTTCAAGAAATATTGCGGATGAAGAAAGGATATAAACCCATAACAAGCAGTATCCTAAAAAGGGATGGGGACGAACTAATAACCGACACGTCGGAAATACTTAAAACATGGAAAGAATATTTCAACAAGCTTCTTAATGCAGATAACGGCATAACAGCAGAGACCATAACATACCAGACAACGGAAATAAACGTAGAGGAGCCAAGCTTCCAAGAAATAATAGTGGCATCAAGAAACTCAAAAATAATAAAATCCCTGGATGCGACACAATACCAGCAAAATGCCTAAAATATGGAGGAACACAACTCCACAAAGATCTACATAAACTAGTACTAGCCATATGGAAATGGGAAGCCTTGCCAGACGTATGGAACGAAGGTACCATCATCCCCATCCATAAGAAGGGAGACCGCATGAAATGTATCAACTACAGGGGAATATCGCTACTGAACGCAGCATACAAGATACTCTCCAATGTGCTATTGAAACGAATATAACCGTATGCGGAGGAACAAATTGGCGACTATCAGTGTGGATTCAGACCAAAGAGGTCAACAGTGGACCACATATTCACAATCCGAAAACTACTGGAGAAACACTGGGAATACAAGAAAGACGTGCACCAGCTGTTCATGAACTTCAGACAAGCTGTATTCGCCAGTTTAGACTGGCAAATATGGTTATACCACAGAAAATCATCACTCTCACCAAGTTATGTATAAACAATACCAGATGTCGCGTTAAAGTAGGAAACCATATAACAAAGGAACTTTCGGTCATGAGTGGATTGAGACAGGGAGATGAACTGTCGCCCCTACTCTTTAACATAGCCCTAGATATGGCTATCAAGAAGACGAACATCACCACGGAAGTATTCACTAACCAGGGACCACATATGATCCTGGCCTTCGCGGACGACATTGTCGCGGTCGGAAGAAGTACGCTCGAAGTCAAGGAAAGCTTCTTGGAAATAGAGAAGGAATGTAAGAAAATGGGCAAAACCCGACGACCAACCAGAGACAAAAACGAATATAACGATGGACACCTATAACTTCGAATGTGTCAGACAGTTTAAATACCTTGGAGCCACGATATGCTCAGACGACAGCAACGAAGAGATTAAAACACGAATACGCAGTGGCAACAGGTGTTTCTTTGCCATGCGAACCCTCATGCAATCCAAAACGGTCGAGAATCAGATGGAAGGACAACATTTTAAAAGATCTACAGACTATCCAGGTATATGACTGAAAGGAGGCCATGTTGGACCGATAGAGGCAAATCGTTAACGCAGCCAAGACCCACCAAGGGTTGTAGTGCTACCCAGAAGAAGAAGAAGAAGAAGAAGATTAGGGTCATTCCATGTCAAGTGGTCTAGGGCTCCCCGCACGATCACCTTGAATTTGGCTGAAATTTTATGTGGAGGACTCCCTATATCCAAAATGAACTTTGGTAAAATTTTAGGTTCACTGATGGAATATTCATGGAGTTACAGTTCTTTGTTTGACCCCATACTGGAACCCGCGACAGTATGCCAGAGAAATTTCAACAACTTTGAATCCCAATATCTCATTCACAAGTTTTTCAAAATGCATGAAATTTTGTTTAGCAGTAAAACTTTGAAGCACTTTACACTTTTTGGGTGCAATGCATAAAAAGTTTGATTAATTTCATTAAATAAATCCCATAAAGTTGTACAAGTTGGCAAAATTTCATGCATTATGAAAAACTTGTGAATGAGATATTGGGATTCAAATTTGTTGAAATCTCGCTGGCATACTGTCGCGGGTTCCAGTATGGGGTCAAACAAAGGACTGTAGCTCCATGAATATTTCACCAGTGAACCTAAAATTTTACAAAAGTTCATTTGGGACATAGGAAGTCCTTCACAAAAAATTTCAGCTAAATCCGTTCTGGTCGCGCGGGGCACTTTTTTAAAATTAGACATGGAATGACCCGATAGTTAATATTAAATTGTAGCTTAAGTTTTAGTGTGTTTTAGTAATCCAATCCATTCTTTAAGGCAAACTAAACGTGTAAGATCAAATGTTTATATCTTGACAGGCATGGCTTAAGCTGTGTAGACAAAAGAGCCAAAACCAATCAAACAAGTCTAAAGTGACAATACAAATATAATAATGAGCAGATAAAATCGCCATATTCTCGTAATGTCGGCATATTCTTATGGACTTGTCTAACTGATGCAAGAATAATGGGCAGACAATATTAAATATACCATAATAAAACTCTTTAGTATTTTGCTTACCTAAGATATAAATTGAATATAACAAGTAGAGTTAATAAAAGATTGTAGCTTAAATTTTAGTCTGTTTTAGTAATCCAATCCAATTATTCGGTCTCAATATTTTTTCCTGATATTTTATAAGCACTGTTGAAACACCTCAACGTCCTATCCGACGAGAAACCCGTGACAAAAACCGTTTTAACCTGGAATTATATTTAAGGGAATCGCAAAATACCGCGAAGAAAAACGAAAGAAAAGCTTTCAAAAGCCTACGTAATAAAAATATTTGTAAATGTTTTATTGTATAAACACAAAAGAATGTGCTGACTTTTGGCTTATCAAAGCGTATCCCAAGTCGGTTATAAACTAGAAAAAAAAAATTGAATCGATTGATTATTTTCTCGTTACCAATAAAATCATTATTTAACTCGAAAAGGAAAATTGTATATAAATGTAATTATTCTCTGCGAATTAAAACTGACTTATTAGTCTAATTTGTCCTCATCAACGCTATATCATAACTCACCAAGATAAATCTCGACCAACTTGAATCCACCGAGTCAAGATTTTTATAAGGCTAAATTAATTATCTTTACGTACAAAACAGACAATACTAGTTATTAGAAATAAAATGGAATGTTTTAATTATTATCGTAATTGGTAATGAGCTTACTTACTAACTATGGACAAACCACCAGCATTTACTATAAGAAAAAGATCTAATGGATTTGCTTCTATGCACATAAACATTAACAATTATTTGAACAATACTCACTGTAAGCCACCTATATATGTGTCCGCATTGGATGAAAATTTTCCTGAAACAAAAGAAAAACAAGATCTTTCAACATTGAAACATAAATCAGTAGAATAGACAGAATAATCAATAAACCACGAAAAACAATACCACGAAAATAAAATACAATAAAATACAATAAAACACAATAATCGTTTCTTCATACTTTCATATCTTTCTTTTAATGAGATTCTTAGTTTTCATTAGAATTATATTGCTTTGTAAACGTTATCAATTTTGGTTAATGAGACTTATTTCTTATCTATTTAGGAAGGAATTAAGAATATGGCTGTTTGATATTGTCAAGCAGTTGATAGCTAATAGATTGTAGACTGCAAAGCAAGAGGGAAGAAGAAGGTGCGTGGGAAACGCGACCATATGTAGATTTTTCGTGCAGTTCTTATCTGCACTAAATCTCGTTTACATTCTGTTATCGGCAAGTCATGCTCATCAAGATTATTTTTTCTGTTTGTTAGTTTTTGTCTTTAAGGAAACTAAAAATCCAATTTTACACAGACTTGAGATAAACTTAATTTACGGTCAAATATGATAATCAGCAAATGGTTCACAAATATATTTAAACTTAAATGAAATAAGAGATAGAAACGACAGACAAGATGGGACCAACAAGACTAATCAGACAAGACTAGAGAGACTTGATTAGACAGACAGAACTAGACAGACAAGACTAGGCAGACAAGACTAGAGACACAAGACAAGACAGACATGACTAGGCAGACAAGACTAGACAGAGAAGACTTGGCAGACAAGACTAGACAGCCAGTACTAGATCTACAAGACTAGACAGACATGACAGATAGACAGACAGTACTAGACAGACAGTACTAGATACACAAGACTAGACAGACAAGACTAGATAGACAAGACTAGGCAGACAAGACTAGACAGACAAGATGAGACACACAAGACTAGACACACTAGACAGAAAAAACTAGACAGACTATACTAGACCCACAAAACTAGGCGGAAAAGACTAGACAGACAAGACTAGACAGACAAGACTAAACAAACAAGACTAGTCAGATGAGACTAGACAGACAAGACTAGACAGACATGACTAAACATACACTATTACACAGACAAGACTAGACGGACAAGACTAGACAGACAGGACTAGATAAACAAGACTGTACAAACAAGAATAGATAGACTAGACTAGGCAGACATGATTAGACGGATAAGATTAGACAAACAAGACTAGTCAGGACAAGATAAAACTAGACACGCAAGACTCTACAATCCCACCACAATTTATTATGAATTAAATCTTCGGGATTTACTCCACGCGAAATTAAAACCGCTGGATTAGCAATTGACCTTACGTGATTCCAACTTAATGCGTCACTTAAATTCTGTATCTCTGTGATTCTGTTTGCTATGAATATTTGAAAATTGTGGGGCTCTGAATTAAACCATCCTAAAACGATTGTCGAGTCACACCAACAATAAATCGTTGAAAATGTTTCTTTAAATGATTGTAGAATATTGTCCATTGATATAGTTAACAAAACTGCACCGCGTCATTCTAAACTAGGTATAGTAGTAGTTTTTTAAGGAGAAACCCTAGATTTCCTAGGTTTTAAAAACCGAAAAAAACCGAAACATCCCTGGTGGAAACAAGAATGCGAAAACGCCCTAGACAGAAAAACTGCCTTCCAAAATTATAATAGTAACATATCTGAGAAAAATCAGAAGATCTTTTTCGAGGTACGTAAACAGACGTCTAAAATTCTGCGTCACTTAAATTCTGTATCTCTGTGATTCTGTTTGCTATGAATATTTGAAAATTGTGGGGCTCTGAATTAAACCATCCTAAAACGATTGTCGAGTCACACCAACAATAAATCGTTGAAAATGTTTCTTTAAATGATTGTAGAATATGGTCCATTGATATAGTTAACAAAACTGCACCGCGTCATTCTAAACTAGGTATAGTAGTTGTTTTTTAAGGAGAAACCCTAGATTTCGCACATAAGAGTCTGCTTTTAACATTGCCTGATTTTCGCTGCTAGGAATATAAACGCAGCATCTATATGCTGATTCAGACGCGACGCAGAAATCATGCAATTATAATTTATCATAACTTGCAGAACTGGGCAGAGAAGACAAAACAGAAAATACTAGGGAGATAATAATAGATAGACAGATAATACTAGACAGGTAGATTTTGAAAGAGAATACAGGGCAGAATATTATCCTAAATTGATAAGATTAGCCACACAACATTGGATAAGTCTAGACAGAGAAGACTAGACATTTGAGATAACACTGGTAAGATGTTATAGAGTACATTAACCCCGAAAGGACTAAAATGGAATTAAGTAAGACTAGACAGAAAAAGATTATTTAAAAACGTTTAGACAGCCTAGACTTAATAGTTCTGGAATTTTTTCCTACTAATTAAATAAAATCTAAGAATGTTTGCTAAGCTGACTGGTAAATAATTCTCGTACGAAGTGTAGAAAAAGAACATTCTTCTATATTAGAATGTAAAGTTAGTATTCTATATTTGGAAATATTCAGCTAGTTGGCACTAAATTCTTATGCACAGGTAACAGAACAGCCAATTTATGAGCAATTTGTCAATATATTTTATCGCAGAACAAACACAATCCGTCGCATGTTTATAAATACATAAATATATTGTAAATAATTATCATTAATAAATAACCAAGGCTGTTTAATTGAAGTAGAGATACATAACTGCATAGGAATTGTCTCGATGTAATTAAGTATGAATGTTTATATGAAGTCATAATTTCCTTAATAATGTTGTAATTGTCTAAGGTTACAGTTCAATGTTAAACATTGTTTAATCGATCTTTAGATCAAATGACGTCAATCTATTTTAAATAATAATAATACATAAATATAATAATAATTAATGTAATTAATAATAATAATTAATTATGAGACTAGATGATAACCGACTAAGAGGGAGAATTTTGAAATACCTACAGAAAATGAAAACGACAACAGTCTGGGTAAAACAGGTCCAAATTGATCTAAAAAACGCCAACATCTCACCGACAAACATCGAAAGTCGAAAAATCTTTAGACATAAGGTCTACTGGGAAATTATATCACTGGAAAACCCCAAAATAACAAGAGGAAAATGGGGAGATGAACGTCGAGCTTAACATAGCGAGATGATTAAACAATTCCGGAAGAACAAGAAAAATGAAAGCAACAGGTCATAATTTGCATTATGTGATCCCCTGTGGGTCGAAACAATGTAAATAAATAAATAAATAAATAATAATTGATACATATAATAATAATAAATAAATATAATAATAGCAATACGAAAAAAGAGATTTTGAATTTTGCTCCTCCCAAAAAAAAAGGAGATAATAATAATATCAACGAGGAACTAACTACTCCAAGAACTAACAATCCCTGGTTCTAAACAACCAGCGTAAGCTGGACATTAATTACAAGCAACAATGCCGCGTACAAGCAAAAACAAAAATACTGCAGGTCGACGATCACCCGTTATCAGACGGCAAATAAGCTTTTGGATTCTGGGGAGCTTGGGCCTGAGCGAGAGAGCAAGTCGGAGTGCAAGTCGGAGTGGTAAACTTCCACGAAGGATCCATACCTACATCGGAACACTCAACATTCAAACTTGTTTAAACTGGTAAGCTACATAACCCCACGACAGAACTTAGCAAACAGAAAATGCAGATTCTTGCTTTATAAGAAACACGATTCCCTAACTCAGAAATAACCGATTACAATCATTATAGGATCTTCAAAAGCCAACAAGAAACCAACAAGAAAATTTGAAAAGGAGCATCGTTATTCGGCATGGCCTTTGTTGTAGACAAAAAAATCTGAATTTAGTAATAGACTTGAAACCCATCAACAATCGACTAATGATCATCAGAATTAAACATACGAACAAAAATTACACCTTCATCAACGTCCATGCACCCTCAAATGCTGACAACAAAAAAGAACCCAAAAAGACTGACAAATTCTGAGAAGAACTCGAAAACGAAATGTCCAAAATTCCAAATCGTGACGTAAAAAAATCTCCTCTTGGATTTCAATGCGCAAATAGGCAAAGAACGAAAATACCAAAAAACAGTAGTTGATTACCCGGCGCACAAAGTTACAAACAAAAACGGCACTCGACTCATTTAGTTATGCCAACAAAACAATTTGAAAATTATGTCAACCTCACTACGAAAATCCCCCAAGAAACAGAAAACATAGCGATCACCAATCCACCAATTAGGCGCATTTCAAATCGACCATGTCGCAATTTCTAAGACCTACCAGAAAGAAATCCACGATGTCCACGTCCGCAAAGGAGCGAACATCGATTCTGACCACTACATTTCCCGAAACTAAAATCAAATTCACACCCAAGAAATTTTGTTACAAGAAACCCCCAATGATCCCAAAATTCGGCATAAACAAATCAAAGACTCCAAAATTGCAGAAAAATGAGAAGAACCACCCACAGAAAACTGGGAAAATTTCAAAGAAAAAATCATAGAGACCGCCAAAACCTTGATGCCCTTGTTTAAAAAAACCGAAACATCCCTGGTGGAAACAAGAATGCGAAAACGCCCTAGACAGAAAAACTGCCTTCCAAAATTATAATAGTAACATATCTGAGAAAAATCAGAAGATCTTCTTCGAGGTACGTAAACAGACGTCTAAAATTCTGAGACAAATCAAACGAAAATATATCAATGATCAACTGACTTCGATCGAGAACGACTTTCGAAACTACAATACGCGTGATTTCTACAAAACATTCGCCAACCAAATCAAAGGGTACACACCAAAAAAACGTATGCTTCAGAAAACAAGACGAAAAACCTGCCTTGGACAAATAAAGAAAATTGTCAAGAATTTTCTAAATACTTCTCCCGACTTTTGAATTGCCCAGAACCCACGAAAAGATACCCAAAGAAACAACCAGACCACGCATCAGAACAATCACTATCACCAACTGATGACGAAATCCACTCCTACATAAAATGACCACATTTTCATTGAGATAAAGCGGGACAATTGTGATGAAATGAAAATAATAATTTATTTATGATAGCAGACCAATAATTAAAAAAATATATTTTATCAACTTACACAAAAAAATGAACAAATTAATAAATACATTATTGTATGTGCCATATTACATTATTGTAAGGATGCCATTATTATAATCGTGTGTAAAAGTATCCAAATCGTGCGCAAATGTCCAATGTACATCAAATGGGGTTTCATTATTAAACGATTTCTGTTTGTCGTTACTATGGCAACAACTTGCGTCACTAAATTTTCTGAAGTGTATTAAAATTGAATCAATTTTGTTATTTTGAATCAAGAAGTTTCGGCCTCTCAGTCTGGACTTATCTGGCTCTAATATAACCTAACCTAACCGTAACCTAATCTAGATTAAATCTACTCATTGTGATTAATCCACTTGCCTTCGGCTCGTGCTTTATACTACACAACTCATGCACAAAATCCCTTCTTTACACACTTGTATCATAAACTACTTTTATTGTATTTATGTACTTGTCCAAAAATATACAAAAATGTATATATTATTAATTATTGATAACTATATAAATATTAATTTAATATAAAACAATAATCTGAACATTATGACTTTTAATTAATTTAAATTTTTATTTAAAAAAAAAATAAGATTTTCTTTCAAGGTCAAATTTTTGTTACGTTACGAGTGAATACACGGATCATTTATTATATTAACATGTCGTGAAATTTCTCACATGAATTGGTCAAATTATTTGTTATTACTCATGCATGCGTCTGACGAATCGACACCACCGGACCCAATTGAAAAAGCAGATTTTTCATTTTTTGTTCCATTTTTTTTTTAATGGCGCCTGGATCCCACACTTCTAAGATACATCCCCTCGCATAAGTAATAAAAATATTATTTTTAACACCGGTGGTATTGTCAATTGCCCTTTCGAGAGAATGTGCCCAATTTCGCTCTCGCGTGAAATTGGCAACTTTCCGCCCTAGTTACAGAATATACTATTTTACGGTTAATATAGATATTAAAGTTTAATGTTCAACTGCGTTTTTTCAGTTGTCCATATTTTATTGATACTAGAAAAAACACTTTTTGTTTGCTGCCTTTGTTTCTGGAAGGGAGGTTATGTTGCGTGTTATGTATGTTATGGAGCGCGTAAACTCCGTCCATTTTTTGTCTGTTTCCAGATTTGCAGACAATCAACATTTAATATTTTCATCAGTTACGTATCTTTTGACCAATAACGCCTCATCAAAAAAGTTCATTTTCACAAATATTATTTTTCGGAAAATGGTTACTAATGTATTCAAAAGATTTTTCTACCTATTCCCATAAAATCTTTTTTTTTAGTGTCACCTAATGAAATTTTCAGAACAAGGTGCCATTAAGTCAGAAATTTTTGTAATAACTGCTTGGAATATCTTGAAGAATGGACAGGACGATATTAAAAAATTTCATTGGGTGACATTAAAATAGGAGATTTTGTGGGAATATGTGGAAAAATCTTATATTATATATTACAATACATTTAAAATAAAAAATGAATCTCTACAAAGCGGGACATTATTTAAAATCGGCGGGACGCGAGACGCGACTGTCCTCCAAAAAGCAGGACTGTCCTCCAAAAAGCAGGACTGTCAGGCCAAAAGCGGGACGTGTAGTCACTTTACTCCTACATCAAAAGACTCAAAAAATAAAGCCTCCGGTGAAGACGGCATCACTGCAAAACTACTTAAAAACCTCGGACCCAATGCACTCAAAGAAATCACACAAATCATCCAAGAAATATGGCAAACCGAAAAAATACCCGATGGAAAACAGCACTTATCCACCCACTACAAAAAAAGGAGATAAATCAGATTTCAACAACTACAGAGGGATTTCTCTCCTTCCGGTCGCCAACAAAATTTTATCAGCATGTCTCTTGACGCGTACACAGGAACAGCTCGAACCAAAGTTATCAGAGTTTCAAGCAGGATTCAGACCTAAACGATCCTGCCCCGAACAAATCTTCAACCTAAAAACAATAGTCAAAATGCGAGCAATTCGAAAAAAACCAGGGATGTGCACATTTGTCGTCTTCAAAAAAGCGTACGACTCGATCGATAGACAATCACTCTTCCAGATACTTAACGAAAGAGGAGTAGACCACAAAACACGAAAACTCGTTGAACAAACACTGACCAACACAAAATCCAAAGTAAAATTGATGGTGAAAATCTCGGAACATTTCGAATTTCAGACAGACGTGCGATAATGAGATAGCCTCTCCCCTTTCCTGTTCAATATCGCCTTGGATAATGTCATGGAAGATTGAGAAAAAGAGCGCAAGAAACAAAATGTCTGGAAATCAATTACACTTGGCTTACGTAAAAACAATCTCTATATGCCATATCTTGCCTTCGCCGATGACTTGGTTATAGTAACAGAAGATCAAGAGACTGAAAAAAAAAACAAATAGAAACACTCCAACAATGCGCCGAAAAAGTGGGACTTCAAATATCCTTCGAGAACACTCAAGTGTTAAGTCACAAAGGCAAGAACATGCAAACAAAATACGGAATGATCAAGAGACTTCCACTTTTCAAATATCTGGGAGAATTTATCGAACCAACTGCATCCGAAAAAATCTCACAACAAAACCGTCTCTAGAAAACTAAGAGAGCACTCGGCCTTATCAAAACACTCTATAACAAAAAATATATTTCAAAATAAACTAAACTTCGACACTACAACACAGTCATCAAACCGGCAAGTCTCTATGCTAGCGAGACACTTATACTCTTATAAGAAATACGATCTTGAAGAAATCAAGAAAGAAGAAAGAAAAATTATTCGGAAAATACTAGGAGAAAGAGTTAGACTTACAGAATAGAGTTTATACAAACGCCGATTTTTGAAAAACCGGTTTTCGAAATCCAGATTTCCAAAAAACCGGTTTTAGCCGGTTTTTGAATTTTTGTCAAAAAAAATTATTTAATTTATATAAAATAACTAAAAACGAAGTCAAGGTCAAAATATTAAAAAAATAATAATATCAATTACACATTATGTACTTACACAAAATAACGAAAACTTAAACAAAAATGTCAGCTTTCAGTCTCTTTCGATTTCTAAGTTTTTCTTATGGGTCGTCTTCAAGAAACATATGAATGGATATTTCCATGACCTTCTTTAACCTTTCCGTGGCCGAGCGGGGTATTTTGGGTACTCCAGATGCGGTTTTTTTAAAATAACTTTCCAACTTTTTTTAATTTATTTTTTTCCCTCCAGGTAATCCTAAAACGTATATTAGCAAGCCCTTTTCTAATAAAAATAATCAATTTAATTTCAAATTTTGCACGAAAAACTGAAATTCATTATGTGTACCCCACATAATGAATTTCAGTTTTTCTGTTACCCCGCACGGTCTGCAGTGTATCGAAATCCTACGTATACAATTTATGTCTCATCGTGTCGCTGGTCGGCTGAATATGTGAACCAATTCTCATTTTAGGTTAGTGTTACTTTGCTTTGCATTAGTAGGTTTGGTAGTAAGTTTGTGTGAATATTATACTGATGAGGAATTACATAGAATTTTAGAAGAAAGTGACAGTAGTGAATATGAAATCGAGATCAGTGCTAGTGAATCAGAAAAGACAGACAATGTGGAAAAACAAGAAACAGTTTTAGCTGAAACTACAGCACTTGAAAATATTGAGGAAAATGCAACTTTTGAGACAATTGGGGAAATACTAAAGTCAAAATCGGGATATGAATGGCAAACGCAACCACCTGCAGCTACAAGTCGCAGAGCCCATACTATGCTAAATTTTCGCGATGGTTTGAAAAATATACATATATAGCATATAGCAAAGTATACATTTGCAAAAGAAACAGGTCAATTGATAAATTAGAAATGTGTTTTAGCATGGCTCTTACTTCAAAAAAGACGCGTTCTAGTGTTTTATAAATGACGATATTCTAGCTGATACATACATTCACACAAATCATATAAACAGTCTATATAAACAAATTACAATAAATTCTTATAGTATTTAAGTGGGGTATCATAGTTACACCAGACGGCCTGAAACGTAATTTTTTTTAGCACGGCTCCGGAAAAGAAGCATTACGCTGATGAGTAGTTTCTTCAATTTGCTCTTCATAAGAGTCGGTTTCCACATATTATTTTGGAAATATTTTTTGCTGAACTAGAAATGTTTTGTGGATTGTGCAAATACAGCAAAGAGTTGCTAATTCTACTTGTCTTCTTTCTTGAATTTGTTCTACTAGAGCATATAATAATTTCAAATTTATTTCAGACAGACGGTTAAATTTTTTATTTCATTTAACACATTTTTCATTATTTCATTTAACAGAAATTCAAATATAGCTTCACTTGTTAATATGCATAATGCACAAGCACTGGCCAAACGCAATTCGTTGCATAGAATGGATATCAAATCAAATGAGATAAAATCGTACATACTGCAAGGGTGGTAAGTCGCCAAATCCCCACGAGAGCGAAATTGGGCTCATTCTGGCTCGAGAGGTCAATGGACAATACCGAGCGAGTTGCAGTTAATATTTTTTATAAGTTTGGGGTCCAGGAGCCATAAAAAAAATAGAATGAAGAATTTGCTTTTTCAATTGTCTTCGGTAGTGTGGATTCGTCATACTCAGAAATCTCCTCAGTCTCCGGTATCACCATAGAATTTACACTCATTTTAAAACGTTTTCTTTTATTTTCATTTGGTAATGAAAAATAAAATTTCTGTCAGTTTCAAGTCACTTTTTTAATATTGAGGTTTTGATTGTGTTTGTTTTATTTATGCAATTGTTTTTATAATGTAACTTAGCGATTTTTATTGAATACAACCAAAAAACAGCCTTTTTAACCTAATCCTAACCTAAAAACGGGGGCCAAATAGTACTTATCCCGCCTGAGTAATAAAAAAATATTTTTACCTAATAATTTAATTTCTTTAAACCGGTTTTCTTGATTTAAAAACCGGTTTTTAAATATGACAAATTTTCTTTAAAAACCGTTTGAAAAACCGTCAAACCGTACACCTGACGGGTACCGACTACAGTCAATTCAGACAACTGAAAAATACCCAAACATTGAAATTGATATCAGAAAAAGACGAATGAAATTCTTTGGGCACATATATAGATTACCGAATACCCGACTAACGAAAAGAATACTAGATTACATATCATCTCAAAAGTACAACAACTTCGATGAAAGAAGTACAAAAAGACATACCAACTACTAACATAACCGACATATCAGACAGAGACTCCTTCCGTAACAAAGTGAACAACTCGAAAGTCAAACCAAAGCAAGCAAACCCTAAACTCTACAGACCTAAATGGTCTGACGAAAGAAAATTGGCATTCTGGGAAATGCCAACTGGGAAAATAAGACGTCAAGAATTGAGTAAAAGTGCTTAACGTTTTCCAACATTGGGAAAATACGCTGTAAATAAATAAATAAATAATAAGAAGAAATATTACCGATTTCCTGCTTAAACTAAAAACAAATATTTAACAAGGCTTATATTCATTTATAATCTCTCTATAATTCCCTTATACTATTATATTTATTGTATTTATTTTCTATTGCAATTTATATTTCTCAATTTAATTTTAAATTTTAACTATTTTATGTGCATATATCATTCCTGAACTTACTAAGCGTCTGTGACAAAATTTTTCATTAATTTGTTAATTAGCGACAAAATAATTTATGTAGATGATAAAACTAAATAAACTAATAACTGACTAAATGTTAATGTTTTATTTCATTTTAATTAAACAAATATGATAAAATATAACATGCGGACTCGCTATTTTATTTAATTCACTCAAATATTTGAATTCGTTTCTCCATCTAACTCTTTAATGTTATTTTCTATTTACATGCGTACAATATTGTCGTCTTGTTTTAAATAGTAAACATTTATTAACATATCCGCCCACCGATCAATTCCAACTACTGATTACCATTGTCACCGGTGTCATAAATGAAATGACTAATAGACACATTGTCCTTGCAACACCCTAAACACAATGTAATTACACAGCACAATAATTATTATTACAAATTAAATTGCCCACATTGATTAACTCGCTGCTTATTAATAAAAAACTAATAACATTAAAATCTCCCGAATTTGCATATAATGCACAAAAGAATTTTTAATTGGTTTCTGAAATTTATAGATTGCGTTTTAAAACTTAACATTTGTGAAGTAGGACAATATTTTAAAATTCCTTGTGGCAAGGGATGTAAAAAAAAATATTTGTAGCAGGAGTGCCCAAAGCGTCGACCGCCATTTCTAGTCGCCCACCTGCCAAGGGCGTGCTAGTCAAAGTATGCTAGTACAAGTCCTGCATCTTATTTTATAGTATTAAATTTAGATTTATTTAAGGCCATCCGCGCACTATGCAGCCTGGCTGCGGCTGCAGAAATATTTGAGCAGCCAGTTATAGCAACCAATCGACGTAAAAAAATGTTTAAAGTTTCCAAACACAAAATACGACCGGCTGCTGTTGAGATCAGGCGTTTTCTAATAAGTGCCGCAGCCAGGAATTTGTAGACGCTTAGAGCGCGGGTTAGACTGGCTGCTGGCAGAGACCTAACTTTTCTTATGATCAAATAAAACATACGGTATCGGTAGACCGCCGACTATACTCTAAAAACTAGGTCGACCGTAATGATCAAAAGTTTGTCCACCCCTGATCCATAGTAACAAATTTGGATAATATAATAATTTCTTTTCTACTTTAACATTTCTAAATCTTTTCGCAAGAATTTCTTAAACCATTGTTCACACATCAGTAAGTGTCTTAATTCTGATTTCTTAGATATATTTAAGGTAAAAAAAACGCGTTTAGTCGCTGCATTAGTAAGGATTGCACATATTCCAAAGTTTTAATGAATTATTGTTATGAGATAGATATGAATAGACAAGATTAGACTACAATAGGCAAGTTTAGAAAATACTATAAAGGATTAAAAAGGGCTAAACACGACCAAACAAGCCTAGACAAGCTGATAGTGATACCTGATAGATTTGCGAACAGGATCATTTTCGAATGTTTATAATACATATTTGACTTAAACCTTATCCTACCAATATACGGAACATTTATATAACGCCACGGCGCGCGGGACAAATTGTTAAAAATCTGGTCATACTTGTAATAAATAAACTCTATGTGTGTATCTTGTTGTCAAAATAATATTAGAATAGACAAAATTTATTACTCATTATTAATAGAAACCCAGGAGGAACTTAGATTATTTAGTAAATGTGAATAACACATTTGCTAATACGGTAGACGCGCCGTCGCGGCGTAACGTCATGTCTTCCTAGATAAGCTTTTTGTAGAATTCGGTAGAGCAATTTAAATAACTTTAGCCATTTATTATGTTAACTTTGGATTGCTTTTTTAATCGTTTTGGTTGCAAATATAATTAGTCTTAATTAAATTCATTTAATTAGTCGATTATTGAAACTTGAATTGTTTAAAACTGGGCAATAAAACCTTTGATAATATGTTGTAATTATTTTTAATTGTAAGTATGATAGATATAAATTGTAGAAACTGTTGTAGTTTATTTTAATAAAGCTATAAAATAATATGAACATGATAAGATGAACGGGCGAAGAATATTGTAAAAGTCCAAGATTAGATTGTACAATTTAAAAAAAACATTTGTTGATTTTTTTTGTAACAAACACATTGTTAGAAATGTTAGATCACAAATGTAGTTATAAAGTGAGTGGTATCTATATAACAAATGTAGAAGCAGATGGTAGCCTATGCAAAAATACAAATTCGTGCTCACGTTCGCGAGTCCATATCGGGCGAAGCGTGATATGTATAACACAGCCCAAATAATTGGTGTATAATAGAGTTGGCATTCGGGATCGTGTGAACCTGGACAATAATACACCTCCTCTCTTGAGGTGTTTGACTGTTCCCACGGGCTCTATGATAACAGCTATCATCGCCCGTTCTGCTCTGCAATATTCTTACCGCACTAACATTAGTTTCAGTTAGCTTAAATGTCTTCTCTATTCTCAAATCAGTCTTTCAATTCGCTTCGACGAAATTATTATCATCTCACTTATCCACTGACAATATTTTTTACAATTACATCAATAAAACTCCATTATCGCATCGAATAGAAAATAGTTATAGTTTACTATAATATACAGTTAAACAAAATTGCTATTACCATTAACTTAATATATAATATACAAGCGGATATCGGTAAATGCAATATGAAATAAAATTAATTCTATACCAATGAATAGAACAAATTAAATAATTAAGCAAACACATAATTTTAACAAATAATATTAGTAAGGACCTTAGAAGAGGTTTAAACTCAATGCAGTCAAACAATACTAGGAAGACCTTATATAGTATTAGAAAATATAGTAATTTGTAGATGTCTTATTGTTTATTTTATATTATACATAAAATAAATATTTGCATTTTATTACACAGTGTGCTGTTTTGAATTGAATGTAAATCAAAAATCTTTGCATAATTCGTTCCAATAAATTTTCTCAATTGCACCTAGTTGTGATGTTTAAAGTGTGTATATAATTTAACGGTAATTTGCTCATTTGCATCCTGAGTTATTTAAATAGCCATTATATAATTTTCAATTTATTTATTAATATTTATCTCGTGCTCGCCGCGTCTGCGACAATTCCGGTATAAAAGTTGTTATGGTAATTTCTACATATGTTTCAATTTTATATACGATTTTATTCTTTTTTGTATTTAGAAACAAAATGATCAATATCATCATATCATATTATTATACACACCATATTATTCAATAATTACCATATTAATATTATATACAATATATAAGCCAACGATAACCATATTATTAATATTTAAATGGAATAATAACCCTTTTAGTTAAGAAACAAAGTAATGGATTGTTCACCTAATATATTACTCCTCACCTAATAATATTCCACTACTCATTACTTACTACCCAAGATATTATATCTTGGGTAGTAAGTAATGAGTAGAGGAATAATTTTTTATGAAAATATATTAACTGAGATTTTGAAGAAATTATTTTGTAAACAACAAAAACCTTATTATCAAGTTTAAAAACTATTCTATAAAAATGTTTGTAAAACAAGATAGTATATACCTGGAATTGTTTTGTATAAATGTAATAATGAGTATGTATGATGGAGGAAAAGATTGGTATTTATCGGAAAGAGAATAAAAGCCGTTTCGTGAGCCTGAAAAATGCGAGAACCCCTTTGATGCATGGACTTCATCGTGTCAAACTAAATATGGTCAATACTGTAATTTGTATGTGTAACACCAATAGGAACGGCAGCGGTTCGTCTATTTATTGCTCTTGCAAAATGTAAGAAACTATTTCACACTCGTCTGGAGGATTGAGACAGTTGTAGATTCAAAATAACATCCGTGCTTTCCGAGAACGCATTCGACGTGCTTGAAATTCTAACCTGTGCGCCGACTGTACAGGTGTAATAGCTTACATTTATTACTTTTTACTTATTGAACGATTATTCTCAACAGCTTAACAGGAACACCGTAATCATATATTCAAATGGAAAAACGGCAGGCGCGCACACACATTCGTCGTCTACACTTATCTATCCGGCTAATATATCTTCAACGCTTAACATTTAAATTATCCATTTTATAACATCTAAACTACACTTTACGATCAAATTTCTGCACCTAATTACCACCAATTACCTAATCTATCCACCGTAATTTATTTATTTACAAATACACTATATTTTCTATTTTTAAAAACACATTCACACTTTTACTCTCAATTGAATTTATACAAAAAAAAATAATAAAACTCTTCATCACAAACTAAACATATATCTTAAAAAAATACAATATTCAAGTATACTAGATCTCACTCTAGTCCAGGGGTCGGCACACTTTTAAATCAGAAGAATAACAAAAGTATCACAGAGCCAATATTTTCGAAGATTTGAAATTTTGCTAATCTTATATCTCGATTCATTTTACTTCGTGATATCTCATTTTGTATATAATTTAATCTAGTTTAAGCACATTAATAACTCTATTTTTTTCAAGTTAAATTTTTTTAAGTTAACTTGTATCTCAGTTAGTTCTTATCCTTCTATCTCAATCAGTGAGTTCAATCAAAATCTGGAATCCTATGCAACAGGAAGTGGCAGGAAAAGCCAAACAAAATAGTGTGCATGTGCAATGTCTTGCCAGGAAAACGTGGAGTGTAGCCCCACAATCCTGCGATGAATGTATACCATGATAGTGAGAGCTGCAATTGCTTACGAGGTAGTTGCGTGGGGAAGTAGAACCAAGCTGGTCTCTATGAAGAAGCAGCTTGAGAAGATCCAAATACCATCATTTCATTATATATTCCTCCATAACATTATTCTTCTTGTTCTTGCCGTGTTCTGGCCAAATGTCAAATAACAGTTTGTACTTTGAACTGGTGCTGGAAACACCAAGCGAAATTCTGTCTCTACCAGGGAACACCCGAAAGCTTTTCGAATGAATTGCAATCTACGTGGAGCATGCTTCCGTGTCTCCCATAACATTAACATTGCCATTACACCTCATATCCTTATAGTAAACTAGTTCTAAATTAATAGTGATTTTTGATGAGTCAACACAAAACTTTAAATGAACACGTAATTAAGAAAAAAATATATAATTCTTCGGCTTCCTGTCGTATGTATAGAAACATATCTTATCTTATACTATAAAAAAATGTATTACGTATTTTATCTTCCTCAAAGAATAAACTTTTTCAAACATAATTTAGATTAAAAAAAATCACTTAGAGAGCATCTCGTATATTTTGAACCTGCGTGATTTAATATTAGGTTTTTTATATTCTCTAGCACATTTAGAGTAATCACTCTCTTCCTGTGAAATTCACTATAATTATACATTAAAAGATAGTTTGTAGAAGACAATATCACAATCTGGAGTAAAACTACGAAATTACGGAACAAGTTTTATCCGAGAAACCATAATTTGACACTTATCTATCATCTAATATCGCACAAATTACCTCACTTAGTTTTTTTCTTCTCTTATTGCGCTCCAGGAGACAAAATAAGAAAAATGCTGCTGGAGAAATAAAAGGTAAAATGTAAAAACGAAGTGCCTGGCGTGCGTTTTGCATTCACAATAACGCGGCCGTAAATGAATGCGTAATAAATAATAATGCTCGCAAATGTCTCGGACCCTTGCTATTTTATGTGGTCCCAACTCGGCAAAATCATTCATTAATAGTCATAATTGTAAATCAAAGATTGTAATAATTCCTACACGTTTTCAAATTTTTCTGCCAAATAACATTAAAAGAATTTGGTTTTAAGTTACTTCTACTTTAAGTACACCATTAAATCTTATACAACTTAAATAGACGAACACTAGACACTAAAAAAAATCGTTTTAGTCTGCACAAATCTGAAAAAAGCAATCATACTATCAACCTCACTTGGTGCTTTGTTTCATTTTAATCTGATTGAATTTAGTTGCCTTACGTTTATCTATAATCAATATATTGTAAAAAGAATTTACGATTTAATGTGTCAGTGCACAAGATTTATCAATAATATTAAAATTGAGAAATGTTATAAATAAGTTTAGTCTGTTCATATTTATAATATAAACTAGCTATAGTTGTTTTTTTGTTCCAAAAGTTGTCAAATAACTGATTATTTGATTATAACTGAGATAACTGATTCTAACTGAGGTTAATCTAGATTTGTCTAATCTGTACATGTGCCCAAGAAATATTAGCCTCCGTCCGTCTCCTTATAGTCGCAGTGATTTTTTCTACATTCTGGTAGACTTCAGCGTTGCTCCAAATTTTCCATACGGTTTCCGTCTGGATTGGCCCATGATTTGCCGGAGAATATTCCAGGACCTCTAACTTCTCCAGCCTGTAGTTCATTGAAAGGCATTCACAGGCGTACAGGCATTCTGTTTTGACTGCAGTGCCATAATGCTTTATTTTGGCGTTCCAGGAAATGCATTTCTTGTTATAGATCCTTTTGTAAAGCCCATACGCTCTCTCCATTTTTGAGATCCTATTGCCTACCGCAGCTTTCTCTAGACCTTTGTCCTGTATCGTTTCAGCAAGATATTTAAATTTCTTTACTGTTTGAATCCGCCCTATCTACGTTTCAAGGAATTATAGTCCTAGGGCGTCATTCTCTATCGAGATCCTGAGTTCCGTCTTACCGGCGATATTTTCTAAGCGGTTAATCTGAGTGATCGCTTCCCTTGGACTTTCCGAGAGTATCGCAAAGTTATCTGCAAAGGCCAAACAGTTGACTGTAATTCCTCCTGATTTTCTCTCGAAGCATATTGGGTTTATTCCTTGATTTATAAGCTCCGGGTTCCACATTTCGATCTTTCGATCTTTTCACAAACGATCTTTTCCAGAATTGAGCTGTATAGTATTGTTGAAAGTCCGTCGCCTTGTCTAACACACGTCTTGATTTTAAACGACCGGGACAGTTCTCCCATGAACTTCACTTTGGATTTGATGCATGTTTAAAATTCCCGAATGATACCGTCCAGAGTTTCTCTGTCCACTGAGTCAAAAGCCTTTTTGATTTTTTTTGGCGCAACTACATCATGCATTAAAGAAACTCGGAAAGACCTTGAAAGATCTAACATCCCATAGGCCCAAATCTTGGAAAGGGATACGTTTCGAAGCAGTATACACAATTTTGAAGAGTTTCATAATGAGAGAGGAGCTACAAAGACCGGAAGAGCTTGGACGGCCGAACAACGGCAGTAGCACAGCGATCGTATGAAGGAGTACTGGAGGCAGAGAAAATTACAACTAAAATACTTAAATGGTAGCGTGATAGTAAGTGGTCAATTCGCAAGTAAGAAAAGAACTAGCTATAGCCCGCGGCTTCGCTCACGTAGATCACAGAGTGGGGTCCTATCAACTCCTCTGGGATATGGTATTTGCTATTATCGTTAAAGGAAAAGGGATTTTTCATCCAAGATTATGCGGATAACATTGTCATTCTCAGCATTATTTCAGAGCTTATGCAGAAAGCTCTGAATGAGAAAGCGGGGTGGCGTAACGGAGAAGACCTTCGGGTTAGCCCACACAAATTCACCATAGTGCCATATACGAAAGTGAGGAAATTTGAGGGCCTAAAGCTACCAATTTTCTGAGAAATTAAGGGCAAGCAACGAGGTAAAATATCTAGACATAGTTCTGGATGCAAAAATGACCTGAAACCAGCACCATATAGGAGCGACCAACAAGTGCAAAATGGCATTGATGATCACCAGGAGAAAACAGCAAAACATGTAGCTTAAAATCAAACAAACATGGTACAGTGGTTGTACCAGGCGATAGTAAGACCTATCTTGATATATGGTTCCACAATTTGATGGATTAAACTGAAACAGAAGCAGGATATAAACTTACTCTCCAGTATACAGAGTCTAGCCTGCTTACTAATTACGGGATCGATGAGAATAGCATCTTAAATTACTCTGGAAGCAAAGTTAATCTTCCTTGCCCTGGATATTTTTATCACAGGTGAGTTAAGGATATGAGCTTTCTGATGTAAGTCCAACAATACATAGCAATAACATAATAACGAGTTATAAAAGAGCCAATCCTTAACAAGAAAGAAGGCTCGATGCGTCCAAGGTCGTCAACCTCTTCTCTTCTTCATCCTCCCTATCCAGACTATTGGATGTTGACGATCACATTTCTGTACACTTCACGGTCTGTTGCTGTGTGTACCACGTCTTCTATAGTTCTTAAACCTGTCCATTCCCTTAGATTTCTCAACCAGGGCATTTTATTTCTTCCCACTCCTCTTCTGCGTTCAATCTTCTACCCTCAACTATCAGTTGTAGCAGTTGGTATTTTGGGTTTCTCATTAGGTGCCCAAAATAGGTGGTTTTCCTTCTCTTTATGCTGAGTATCATTTCTCTGTCTCCCCATTCGTTTCAAAATTTCCTCATTCGTTACTCGGTCAGTCCATGGTACTATGAGCATTCTACGGTAAGTCCACATTTCAAAACTTTCAATCATATTCATGGATGATGCTTTCGGCGTCCATGTCTCCACGCCGTACAACAGAGCGGACCACACATAGCACTTAGCGTATTTCAATCTTAGATTTAAACTTATGTCTCTGTGTGTTAATATTTTTTTAAACTTGAAGAAATAATTGCGGGCCGTTTCTATTCCAATATTATCTCTATCATCTAATTTAATTTCCCTAGCGTTATCACATTCTTCGTACAGCCAACTACCCAAATCTTCAATCTCAAAGGGCATCAAACCCTTCAAAACACAACTACAGTCGACATAAGGAAAATACCACAAGAAAAGACAAAGAGATCTATTCTGGTACACAGACGTCAGACGTCGAGTCCGTGGATTGTTTCCTGGGTGCAGCAAAACTGTACCACTGGAGAAGTACACAGCGATCTATCAAGCGGAAACTCTCGCAATCGAGACATGTGTCCGAGAAAATTTAAGAAGGACTACAAAAAGTAGAAACACCTATATTGTCAAGGACAGTCAGGCTACGATAAACGCCCTAACATATCCCCTTCAGACCCTGTGTACATTGTGTACATAACATTTATCATGCTGTATTTTATTAGATATAGGTTTAAACTTTGTTGCGGGACCTAATGAACATACCAATAGTTAACTAATATCAAAAAACGTCTGTATTGTTATCTGTCTTTTCTGTTTTGAACTACTATGATTCTCTTGTGAGCAGTTCGACGTTTGTGTAATCTTAAAATTGGTAAGTGGAATATATTATAGTTTTTTGAATTTATATTTTCAAGTTAGTTTGAAAACATGTATAAATCACTAAATAATGCATCTGTCTAGGTAGTAATGAAGTTTTATAAACAAATTTTACATTTGGTTTTGTATTATATCCTCTATATGAAGTATGTACACCATAATGTACATTCGATCCCAGAGGGTAGAAAGAAATGTAGCAAGTTTTGGTTTGAATTCTCTGTAATAGGTTGACAATTTATGAAAATATTTGTTACATTGAGTATTTTTGTCCTTTACGATGGATAATAAAAAAGACAAATTTGATTTGGATAATGAAAAAGATAAATTATTACAAATGTTGGAAAATTGAGAATTATCGGATCTTGATGGCATGGAAGAAAGTGAAGATGAAGTAGAAGAAGTTGAAAGACTAAGAAAAGAACGAGAAGGTGAGGACATCGTAGGCAGAAGAGAAAGTCAAACTTTTGAAGAAGAAAATGATAATATAAATGCGGATATATGCTGCGTACTAGTTACAGAACCCACTAAAGATGAATTTCAAAATAAGAGAATACTAAGAGAAACTAATCCACCAAATTATGAATGGATAGAGAATGACAAGAACGGACAATGACAAGAATTCAGTAGTACCAAATCCTATAGAATACTTTTCTAAATATATAACACCTGAAACTTTTGAACAAATGGCCGAATATACAAACATATACGCACATCAGCAAGAAAAATCTTAATTCAAACCAACAAATACTAATGAAATTGCGACGTTATTTGGCTTGCATATTACAATTGGATGCCTAAATAAATTTCCACGTATACGAATGTACTGGAGTTGCGTCCTCGGTATAAATGTTTCTTTTTTGGTAAACATGACAAAAAAATATATTCTTCCAGCTACGAATGATGCTACATTTGACCAATAATTTAGAAAGACCTAACTCTTGTACAGATAAAGTTTATAAGGTCAGGCCAATTATGGATGCAGTACTAAAGCGCTGTAAGGAAATAGAAATTGGACAAGATATTTCTATTGACGAACAAATGATTCCATTTACAGTTGTTCAAAATAAACCTTGTAATTTTTGAAAAAATTTTGTTTTATGTAGCCGGAATGGTCTTGTCCACAATTTTATTGCATATCAAAGTAGTACTACTGAAATAGACAAAAATAATGTAAAAAAATATGGAAAAAGTAGGGCAATTGTTTTAGAATTGCCCTACTACTTGAAAAGTGTATATTTTGACAATTAATTTATATGCTCTTCTTTTGCGATTACTAGAAGTGAAAATGTATGCTGCTGGTACAGCTCGTATGAATAGGTTTTATAAACCACCATTTATGTCTGATAAAGATTTCAAAAAGAAGAAAAGGAGCTATTCCGAAGACCTAGTTAGGCAGGATGGCATTATAATGGTAAACTGGCTGGACAATAAACCAGTCCATATGCCTTCTTACTTTCTTGGAATTGGAAGAACAGATACAGCTAAACGGTGGGACAAGCAACAATCAGCCAATATTGAAATTGGCAGATCTTATGTGATTAAGGAATATAACAAAAACATTTGGGAGTTGTTGGGAGGAGTTGATTTGTTCGATATGTATATTAGTTTATATCGCATATATTTTAGATCACGAAAATGGACGCTCAGAGTAATTATGCATTTTGTAGATTTTGCTCTATCTAATAGTTGGGTAGAACACAAACAAGATTGCATCAAAGCCAAAATTCGTAATAAAGACATTAAGGGTTTATTGGAATTTCGCATGCATGTTTCCAAAAGCCTAATTTATATGAACAAACCCGTAAATATAATAAAAAGTGGTCGTCCAAATCACGAAAATTTAGTTGCTGTGAGAGAAGACCAATGACAGAAATTCAGTGCGATAATGTAGATCATATGCCTTAAATTGATGACAAAAAAGAAGCAACACGATGTAAGTTGCCTTCATGCAAAGGAATGACACATTTTTATTGTGATAAATGTCATGTACACGTGTTTAGTGAAAGAGAGAAATTGTTTTGAGAGATTTCACACAAAATAATAGTTATTTTACATACATACCTCTACGAAACCAAATATTTATAATATGATTTTACCAAATAATTATAACATTTTTAATTTTTTACTAATATCTCGTAGGATTTTATGAAAGTGTCAAACTTTGTCATTTAGGACCAGATGTCCATTAAAATGTACATTTAAAAAGTATAAATAAATAAATAAATATTTTTATAAAACGTATACTATTGTATTCTTTTACAGTATTTACGTTAATTTTAATATGAAAATAATTTTTTTAACGAAAAAAAAATCGGGTCTTAAGGGGATATCATAATATAGCGCAGGAGAATAAAACTCAAGATCACAGCTGAGGGATTACCGCCGAATCACAGGGCATGCAGAGTTCTGGAGCTAATACACGGTCCGGATCAATTTAAATGAATTAAACAATGTGGGCGAATGATTTAAAGCCGCAGTGTTTTAAGGGATGCAAATCCCTCAAGCCACATTAGGATGACAAAGAAAAGGCAATCTAGGATATATATATATATATATATATATATATATATATATATATATATATATATATATATATATATGTTGTATTTGAGGTTTTCGCGGATAGATACCTGTGAATTTGTCCAGCTCTGGTCTGCCGTGGGGCCAGATTACAAAATTGATTGTTGACGACACATTTGTAATCTGGCCCCACGGCAGACCAGAGCTGGACAAATTCCTTAACCATCTTAACTCCCAACACGACCAAATTAAATTCACAATGGAGATAGAAAAGCATCAACAACTTCCTTTCTTGGATGTCTTGGTACAGAAGAAACCTGACGGCACTGTGAGCCACACTGTGTACCGGAAACCAACACACACAGACAGATATCTGAACGCTTCTTCGCACCATCATCCCAAACAACTAGCATCTGTAGTCAACACTCTTACCACCCGATCCAAAAGACTAGCCGACCAGCTTAACTTACCGAAAGAATTGAGGAACTTACGAGAAGCTCTTTCTTCAAATGGATATCCAAACAGCTTAATATCCAGAGCTTTCCGTCGTACAGAGAACAGTAGCCAAAGAACTGAAGAACGCCAGAAACCCGTTAGCACAGCATACCAACCATATGTTCATGGATCAACTGACAAAATCGCCAGAATACTTAAAAGACACAACATCGACACCATTTTCAAACCTAACCAGAAAATATCCTCCATGCTACGCAGCGTTAAAGACACCATCCCGTTAGAATCCCATGGAATTTACGAAATACCTTGCGGAACATGTGAACGGACCTACATTGGACGTACCAATAGAAAAATATCTGCTAGGATTCAAGAACATGTGGTTTCAATCAGACACAGAGACAAAGTTTCATCGGCACTTGTCCAACACACAAACACTGGTCACTGGATGGACTTTAGAAATTCAAGGACTGTTGCACAGATTAGCCACGAAATGTCACGAGTATACAGAGAAGCCATAGAGATAGAAAAACGAGACTACTGCATGAACACGAGAGACGATTCCTTGAGACTGCCCCCAGCATGGCGACCGATCATATCCACCCTCAAAATGCAATCCCAGACACCCCAGACTCATGTACGACCAACAAAACAAACAAACAACCGAACCGAAGCATCGCAAACAACGCGCATGACCTGAAGCCAGACAGCTATAAGTAGTCGCATCGCACGAACGAGCTCTCAGTATGCGTCGAACGGTTGACCCGTACGGACGCATATATCTCTTGAGAATGGCGAATGTTAGTTCGCCGAAACGTCGAGAATCCGGTTCTTTTCAGAGCCAACCCTCAGCATCAACGCGGAATCCCCGAGAAAACAATACAACATATATATATATATATATATATATATATATATATATATATATATATATATATATATATATATGTGTGTGTGTGTGTGTATATATATATATATATATATATATATATATATATATATATATATATATGTGTATTAACGGACGTAAGTTATCTAAACGGACGTATTTGGGATAGGTAACCGGAAAGGTTCGAAAAGGAGAGTCGAGGCAGTCGGCACCTTCCCCGGACCTTGCAATTTCTGTACGTTTATCTAGTTTCAATCCGCTCTGGATGGTGGAGCGGTGTATGACAGTTTTGTGAGGAGCGGCGAATTAGTCACGGAAGTTCAAAGTCTCTTTCGTCGTACGTTTAACCTATTTTGCGATGGGTTAATGCCCTTCCTGGTGCAGACAGTTTGATGAAAAACAACCCACCTTGGCCACACCGCATAGTTCGAAATCCGGAGAACATGGAACGCGTAAGGAAGCGTAGGCCACTTAGCCCAAAGCGTTTAGTTCGTCGGCATTCTGCAACACTACGACTATCCAACATTCAGTACGGCGAATTCTCCGTTAAAATTTAAGTTTTCAACCCTATAAAATTATAGTTGTGCACCAGTTGACCGTGCAGCTTTTGACAGTGTGTGACACCATTTTAATTATATTATTAAGAACGTAGTCCTCTTCTGGACCCCTTGATACCAGTTAATACATACCGTACGTTTCAGGTCGTCGTTCCATCGCATATGTGGTTATCCCACGCTTCTTCTGTTGTTCTATGGTCTACATCTTATGATTTTTCCGCTCCATTGGCCTTCATATATAGCGATATGGCCCGCCAAATTCCATTTCTGCTGTAGTATTTCATTTGTTATTGTTTTACGTCCACTACTTTTGTCTTCTCTCTGAAGCGTCTCTCGATTTCTCGTTGATGACCTTTAGCTTTTCCATTATTGTTTCGGTAATTGCCCAGGTTTGCGATTTATAAGTGGTCACCGGTGGTATGCACTCATTGTATAGGGAATGGGGACCTTTTAAACTCTAGGGCGTTCTACAGCGCTAGTATATCTTTTATCTTGCTGTAAGCCGCCCAGGTTTGTCTAATCCTCCCGTTTGCCTCTAGTTCTTGATTTGCCTTGATTACCTATTGTTAGTGTTTGCCCCAGATACTTATATATTTGCACTTTCTCAATTAAGTTGCCTTCGATGTTAATTTGTTCTTCATCTTCTCTATCGGACGTCATGTTCTTGGTTTTTTAGTACACAGGTAACTGCTTAAACCTAGTAATTTCTGACACACCCCATATAATTATATATATATATATATATATATATATATATATATATATATATATATATATATATATATATTATTATTTTATATTTATATATATATATATATATATATATTATTATTATATATATATATATATATATATATATATATATATATATATATATATATATATATCTAGTCGTTTACAAGACAAGAGTTTCGACAAGTGTGCGTTTTGTTTTAGTTGTTATTTGTTTGTCCTTCCAGATTTTATGAAGCTTTGTCATGGCAGTTTTGGCAAGAGCAATTCTCCTTTTGATTTCGATAGATGAAATTCCGTCTCTGTTTATGTTAGCACCCAGATAATTAATTTCTTCTACCATTTCTATATCGTTTATGGTCTATGCTCTGTTTATTCTGTTTGTGCGTTCTATTACCATTAACTTAGTTTTTTGCCGATCTATTTTTAACCCATAGTCCAGGCTTACTCCTTCCACTCTTTCAATAAGTTCAGCCATTTCCTGTTCGTCCTTTGTTATAAGTATGGTGTCATCGGTATGGTATGGTGTCATAATGTGGTGTCCAAAGCCTTCCTGATAATGTATTCACCATAAATGTTGAATAGCAAGGGAGATAAAATACACCCTTGTCTTACGCCTCGTTGTATGCTGAAGGTTGGGGAGGTTTTGTCCTCCAGTCTGACTGTTGCACTGCTGTTTTCATATAGATGTTTTAATAGGAGCACCAGATGTTGAGGGGTTCCCATCTCTAAGAGAGCTCTCCAAAGCTTTTGCCAGCTAACACAGTCAAAAGCTTTGCTGTAGTCTAAGAAACAGAGATATGATGGTTTTGAAAATTCTCTTGCCTTTCCGATAATTTGTCGAACATTATAGATTTGTTCTCTTGTGCCCTTGCCACTGAGAAATCCTGCTGTTCCTGTGGGATCTGCCAATCCAAAAAACTTCTGAGGCGTTGAAGGAGAATTCTGAGCATAACTTTGCTTGGATGTGAGATAAGTGCAATGGTTCTGTAGTTATTAAATTTTTGACTGGAACCTTTTTTGTGCAATGGAATGAAGGTCGATGTGCACCAATCCTTTGGCCATTGTCCGGTTTTCTATATGTTGTTGCATATCTTCCACAGAAATGTGATGCCTACTTCATCTAGTTGTTTTAACATTTTTGCGCTTATATTCTCACCGCCTGTGCTTTTATTGTTTTTCAAATAATGAATGGCTTGCTCTACTTCATCCCTCAAAATGTCAGGCTCTTGTTCAACCTCGTCTATGGATGGTAATTCGTTTTCTTATTCAGGGTCCTCATTCTAGTAGAGCTTTCTGCGATATAACTGCCATACCTCAAGAACTCCCTCTATTTCAGTAATGGTTTTGCCATTTGAATCTTCTATTTTCCATGTTTTCGGTTTAAATTCTCTGGTAATTTCCTTGATTGTTCGGAAGAGGTCTCGTGTTTCATTGGTGTTGTGTAATCTTTTAATGTCAAGACAGATTTTTTGTAAGTGTAGGTTTTTGTCCCGTCTGCTCAGTCGTTGAATGAATCCCTGTTCAGTTTTTGGTATTTTTGGTTTATTACGATCATCTGTTCGTTTCTGCGTATGCCTGCTCTTCTGAGCATCCTTCTTTTCTTTACTGTGTTCCAAGTTTCGTCAGTCATCCACTGTTTGTTTTTGACATCGTTGGTACTTTGTTGAATTACTTCCTCTTTGGTATCGATCATAGTAGTTTTAAGAGTTTGCCACATTGTCTCTGAATTTTCAAATTCTTTGGGAGTTATTTGGGATTACTTCCAATTTTCCTCTTTGTTTTTCTTTAAAAAAATGAATGTTTCCAGAGGTCAAGGGGTGAGCTTTTACCTTTGTTTTTTTGAATTTAATGTGCATTTTTATTCGAGCTAGTAGCAGTTTGTGGTTGCTGCCACATCCGCTCCTGGTAAGGTCTTGACGTTCTGTATACTGGATTTCCATCTTGACTGTGCCAATATTTAGTCTATTTGGTTTCTGTATAGGCCACCTCGAGATGTCCACGTATACCGACGTCTTGGATGTTGAGGGAAGATGGTATTTGTGATAACCATGTTGTTTCCATTTTGTTTGTTAACAAAATTCCACAAGTTTTTGTCCAGATTCATTTCTGACGCCCAATCCATATCTGCCTATGAGGTGTTTTACTTGTTCGTGTTCCTCAGTTTAACCGATTTTAGCGTTGAAATCTCCTTGTATCAGAGTTATTTCTTTGTTGGGTATTTCTTGTATAGTACTTTCCAGTTTATTGTAAAAGTCATTTAATTCGTCTTCCGCGCTTGTTGATGTTGGAGCGTAGATTTGGATAATGTTTAATTTGCAAGGCTTGGCATTGATTTTTATAGTCAGTATTCTGGAACTTACAGGATTGTAAAAAAACCTAACACACTTTCATGAAGTGATTTTGGAATAATTATAGCAACGCCATGTATTGAGTCCGACTGATCCGGAAAAGTATATTGTGTTGCCACTTTTGGAGGTGAAATATCCACTACCAGAACAGTGAGTTTCGCATATACCTACTATATTGATGTTTGTCACTTCACGTTCGATGATGTCTAGTTTGCCAGGATGTGTAACGAGTCCCTGAACATTCCAAGTGGCAATTGAGATGCGTTTTCGGAGGTTCATCTTTGTTGATGTTATCTGCTTGTTCATATTTTCAGACCTTTCCATAGCATTCCCTCCCGGAGATCCGATCGAGGGAATATTTAAACTCCGGATATCTTTGACAATGGATTGTCTCCATAAGATTTTCATGGGAAGGTACTAAAGGTAGTTTCCCTTTGCTTTCCTATATATATTCCTATAAATATTTATATATATATATATATATATATATATATATCTATATATATATATATATATATATATATATATATATATATATATATATATATATATGTGTATATATATATATTAATAAATTCATGTTTTCCCAGGACAATAATTTACTTTCTTAAAAAGTTGTTAGTTAAGATATTAGTAATATTAGTAGTTGCAAATATAAGAAATATATGCGCTATCGCTTAATTTTACGTTACATAAACAGAAACTAAACATTAAAAATACTATATAAAGGTAATAGAAACTCGAAAGTTCTTAATTAAACATTAACTAGTTAAATTTATCGCAACAAACAAAAACTAGTTTGTTAACAGAATTTAATAGACACTGAAATGAATTATCTTCCTACAACAAAAATTGCATGAGATAATTTACAGTTAATTTAAATTATAAAAAATAAAATAAATAACAAACAATAAAACCAATTATGCGAGCTTATTATCTTCGCATCTAAACATTATATTTGTGCATTTCCTTAAGGGTCACGATTGAGACTAGCATCATGCAATCTGAATGACATTCAACTGCTGTAATTGTTATATTCTTTATCAACCTTGGTATTTATATCATCTGTTCTCACACTTTAGTTCTGCTATCATTGATTTCCAGATTTCATTTATAATTATACTATTTGAAATACATAAGGTTATATTTTTTATTATTACTATACTCCGTTTTTCTTTCATTCCAACAATTCAAAACATCTTCGGTTAAATTGGACTAGAACATAACAAGGTCGAATGAATTAACACTTTTATTAGCATGAACAAAATGCCAAAAACAAATGTAATATAATTATTTATTTTCAAATGTATTGCAGAAGGAAGTAAATACAACAACCATTAAATGATTTGTTTGGAGAGTAATGATTTTCGTTTGGCATAAGGCGTGACAAACTATATACAATTAGTTTTCTTAGATATAAGAAGAATTAAATTTCGTGCAAAAATAATGATTACTTTGATGTAGTTACTCAGAAATATCTTGTTTTCTCGCATTTGATATATTGTTGTAGACATTAAATTCAACGAGAAATTGCATCTGACAATAATCAAGTGAATATTTAATGCACAAATAAACATCCGGATTTTTGGTTGTATATCACTCGGATTTTATTGATACTTAAAATCAACGAATATTTATCATGCAAGTGTGTTGCACGGTTTTACATACTGCGATTATAGTATTAATTAGTCAATATCAACAATACTTCTTGCTCTTTCATCACCCGTGTATATTAATAATTCTTATTTAGTAAAATTATAAAGGAAACTTAAAGAAACATTATACCTTTTACTGTCTGTAATTAATAAACACGAGTTTTACAATGCAGTGATTAATTTATTGTGATAATGATAGACTGCTTATATTTTGCAAAAGTCATTTAACACAAGTCACGTTTTTATTTAATTTTATTATCATAATTTTTATAACTTTAACTTACAATTTTATAACAAACTTGTAACTAATCAATTCTGCATAATATTGTTAGAAATAAACGAAGGAAACGATTAGAAGATATTTAAACCTTTTTAATATTTTTGTTGCAATGTTAAACCGCGTTTAAATAGCGTCAACGAAAACTTCAGATAGGGCTAATTAAAGACTAATACTGGCCCACTAGTTTTTTGTTATTTATTATCTTATATATGATCTATTTATCAGTTTGTTAATCATGAAAAGTAAATTGTAATTTGTAATTCTGGACATGATACCAATTAATCAAAATATATATTTCCGTTGAGATTAATAACCAGTTATCGGTTTGAATGAACTAATTTGTAAAGAGGAAGGCAAGCGGCTAATTGTAGACTATCCGAGTGCGTATTCCGAGAAAATTTGTACTGTTGCACACAGTGCTAATGTGTTACGGTAAGAAGGTGCAATCGGACGAAAAAATGCTGAAAAGCCATTAAAACATAGCGACGTGCATTCGAATATCCACAGTCACACCATTATTGGAATCTTAAACTAGATCATCGCTTGTCATTTCTGCCGGGGAAAAAGAAGATTTACTAATAAGGATCACTTAACAGGTGTTAGATGTAGTTTAATCAAAGTGTGACGTTACACCGAAAGTTTTGGTTGGGGCTCTCTCGAGGCCTTTTTATTTTGTTTACTCTCTGTTTCTTAACAAATCCAACATCTGTTTTATTTTTTTGTTATTACATTTACTTACCTGTTTTACAACGCAAAATTAGATCTTTATTAAAATAAAAACCGAATTAAATAAATAAGCAGAAATGAATTATTTATATGATATTTGTTTAATATATGGTAATTTCTAAATGATATTTATGGAAAAAAAGAATAGTAAATCACAGACAAAAATAGTAAACAAAAATACTATAACCAGGTACACAAGTACCTAGATGTAATCATGTAATTGTATGTAACTTTATTTGTGTAAACAGCATTTTTGTTCACTTTTTTTATTTTTAAATACAGTAATAACAATTAATAAACTAACATCTTAATACACTTATTAATAAATGTTCCCATAACTAACCAATTAATTCCTAGCTAAACCCACAACATTATGTTAATCTTCCCAATTATGAAATTTTGTTTTTATATTAATTTACAATAAACAAAATATGAAATGAATAGGATGGTTGCAACAGTTACTACCTAGTAATTTATATTTACATTGAATTAAAAAATATGAAAAGTTCGAAAATATTGTATGTTTGATACAAGACCATTATTTTAAATTGAGGATATTACACAAAATAAATCAATAGGTTTATAATAAATATCTCAAAATGGGAGAAGCAAAGTTGATTTAGTTTTAGATTATAATTGCCGAACGAAAACTGTTCTACTTACAAAAAATATTTTGAATTCTAAGATATAATTATTGGAGATAAGTGGAGATTGCGTGATATAAACGAGCTTAAGCAATGAGACTAATCCAAATACGGTTAGACAGTGAATACCGGCCGATTCCGGCGAAACGTTCGAGTTATAAAGCACAGAGTATCAAATGAAAATGCATATAATTCTTTTCCGTCGGCTTAATTAATTCGACGACGGCGGACTCTAAATCCATTGCGTCTGCATTCAACTTCACACTTTACATACGCACGACATAAGAAAAATATTCAGTTATTCTTCGGGTATAATATTCCACTTATTTAGTCGGCATCCCACCGTATATAGAAACACTGATAATTAAATATGTATTTCATAATTAAATAAAACAATAGCAAACTTAATGTTAAGTGCGAAGATTGAAATGTATATTTTGAAGATGTTTTGCGTTTTGTTTTCGATTAATATTTATTTCAGGCAGAAAATAAGACTAAGGCTAAATTGTAGACTAAGGCTAAAGACAAGACTAGACTAATAAGACTAAATAGATTTTGCTGAATAAATGTGGGAGAGAAGATTAGGAAGGCGTGATTAAAGTAAATTAAGAAATCTAGTCAAGAAAAGAGTAAATTAACAAAACATTACATCTTAGGGAAGTTAAACAAAACTGAAAAAGACATGCATATTAGATATAGTTGAGAATATAATAATATTATGACAAGATCAGACATAGCAAACAAGACTGGATGAACCTGATTAATAAGAGAGAAGGGTTTTTAAGTCAATTCTAGTCTGTCTAGTCTCCTTTTTCTAGTCTTCTCTGCTAAACTACAGTTTTTCTACATTTGTCTAGTCTTGTCCAGTATTATTCAGTCTTCTCCGCTCTTGCCCAGTTTTGTCCACTCTTGCCCAGTCGTGCTCAGTCTTATCCAGTATTGTCCATTCTTGTCCGGTCTTGTCCCGTCTTGTCCAGTCCTGTCCAGCCTTGCCCAGTCCTTTCAATTTCCAAGTCAATTCTAGTCTGTCTAGTCTTATTTTTCTAGCTTGTCTGACTACTCCCATTTGTCTAGATTTGTCTAGTCTTGTCCAGTCTTCTCCTTTCTTGCCCAGTTTTCTCCACTTATGCCCAGTCTTGCTCAGTCTTGTCTAGTCTTGTATAGTCTTGTCCATTCTTGTCCCGTCTTGTCTCGTCTTGCCCAGTCTTGCCCATTTTTGTCGAGTTTGTCCAGACTTGTTCAGTCGTGTCCAGTCTTGTTCAGTCTTATTCAGTCTTGTCCATTTTTTTGCAGTCTTATACAGTCATGTCCACTATTGTCTGTCTAGCCCCGTTTGGCTATTTTTTGTTTAGTCATGTCTAGTCTTGTTCAGTCTCGTTCACTCTTGTCGTCTTGTCCAGTCTTGCTCATTCTTGTCTACTTTTGCCCAGTCTTGTCCAGTCATGTCCAGTCTTCCCCAGTCTTGTCCAGTCTTGTACATTCTTGTCCAGTCTTGTTCATTCTTGTCCCATATTGTCCAGTCTTGTCAGGTCTTGCCCAGTCTGGTGCAGTCTTGTTCAGTCTTCTCTTGCCTTGTCCAGTCTTGTCCATTCTTGTCCAGACTTGTCCAATCTTGTCAAGTCTTATACAGTCTCGTCCAGTAGTGTCCACAAAAACTATGCTTAGTTTTGCAAAGTTGCCAAAGTTCTGCTTAAGAATGTCAAATTTTAAATTTTGTAAGTCCTTCAAGTTTGATTCACAATAACGCGAGAACAAATAAGGCTATCAACCCGACGTATACAAATTCAAATTTAGTGATTTAAACTTAATAAATTTCTGTAAAAATTTGCAATACCAAGGCTATCGTCCAAGAGTTATCAATCAAAATCTGAACAAACTCATTTTCAACCTGAATTGATACCTAGCATTTGGAATTAATAATTTCACATTAATATATCTTGACAACCAGTGAGGCTATAGCCTGAGTTCTTACAAATTTAGATTTAGGAACCCAAAAACTGTCATTTCAGACGAAAATTATACATAGGTTTGCAAAGTTTCCAAAGTTCTGCTTAAGAATTTCAAATTTTCAGTTTTTTAAGTCCATCAAGTTTGACTGACAATAACGTGAGAAAAAGTAAAGCTATTAACCCGAGGTTTACAAATTCACATTTAGTGATTCAATTTTAATATATTTCTGCAAAAATTTGCAATACCAAGGCTATCGTCCAAGATTTATCAAACAAAATCTGAACAAACTCATTTTCGACCTGAATTGATACACTAGCATTTGGAATTAATAATTTCACATTAACATATCTTGAGAACCAGTGAGGCTATCGTCCAACTTCTTACAAATTTAGATTAAGGAACCCAAAAACTGTTATTTTCGACTAAAATTATACATAGGTTTGCATAGTTTTTAAAGTTCTGCTTAAGAATTCCAAATTTTCCGTTTCTTAAGTCCATCAAGTTTTGCTGACAATAACGTGAGAACAAATAAGGCTATCAACCCGACGTTTACAAATTCACATTCAGCGATTCAATCTTAATAAATTTCTGCAAAAATTTGCAATACCAAGGCTATCGTGAAAGAGTTATGAATCAAAATCCGAACACACTCATTTACGACCGGAATTGATACACTAGCATTTGTAATTAATAATTTCACATTAATATATCTTGAGAACCAATGAGGCTATCATACAAATTCTTATAAATTTAGATATAGCAACCCAAAAACTGTTATTTTAGACTAAAATTATACTTGGTTTTGCAGAGTTTCCAAAGTTCTGCTTAAGTCTTTCACAGTCATATGTAGTTTTATCCTATTTTGTTCAGTCTTCACTAGTCCTGACCAGTCTTGTCCAGTCTTCTCCTGCCTTGTCCAGTCTTGTTCACACTTGTCAAAATCAATCAAAATCTGAACAAACCTATTTTCAACCTGAATTGATGCTAGCATTTGGAATTAATAATTTCACATTAATATATCTTGAGAACCAGTGAGGCTATAGTCTGAGTTCTTACAAATTTAGATTTAGCAACCCAAAAACTGTTATTCTAGATTAACATTATACATAGTTTTGCAAAGTTTCCAAAGTTCTGCGTAAGAATTTCAAATTTTCCGTTTTTTAAGTCCATCAAGTTTGACTGACAATAACGTGAGAACAAATAAGGCTATCAACCCGATGTTTACAAATTAACATTTAGTGATCTCTTAATAAATTTCTGCAAAAATTTGCAATACCAAGGCTATCGTCCAAGAGTTATCAATCAAAATCTGAACAAATTCATTCACGACCTGAATTGATACACTAGCATTTGGAATTAATAATTTCACATTAATATATCTTGATATCTTGACCAATAAGGCTATCGTCCAAATTCTTACAAATTTAGATTTTGCAATCCAAAAAGTGTTATTTTACACTAAAATTATACATAGTTTTGCAAAATTTCCAAAGTTCCGCTTACTTCTTTCACAGTCATATGTAGTTTTGTCCTATTTTGTCCAGTCTTCACTAGTCCTGTGCAGTCCTGTCCCGTCTTCTCCAGCCTTGTCCAGTCTTGTTCAGTCTTATCCAGTCTTGTTCAGTCTTGTCTGGTCTCGTTCTTTTTGTCCAGTTTTGTCTCTAGTATTACCTGTCTAGTCTTGTGTATTTAGTCTAGTTTTGTCTGTGTAGTTTTGTGTGTCTAGTTATGATGTTTATCTTGTATTTTCTGTCTAGTTTTGTCTTGTTTGAATATTTTATAAAGACAAAACAAGGGAGACAAGACTAGCAAGATTAGATGGATATTGTTGGATAAAAAGGGGAGAGAAGGCTAGAGAGGCGAGCTTAAACTGACAAAACTAGGCAATTTATAAAATCTTAGGGAGAAATGAATAGGAGTTAAAAAACAAAACAAGAAATACCAGCTTATTAGAAATAGATGAGGATATAATAGTACTATGAGTAGAGAGACTTAAGACAGTCAAGAAGTAAGTCAGATACAGAACAATACAAATCTATATAGCTGGGACCAACTGAAAAAGACTCTCGCTATAAGAAGGTAGCATCCGTGCTGGACTGAAGAATGCAATAGTTCAAAGACAGACAGCCTGGATGAAGTGGAATTCTAAAAAGACCAAGGAAAATTGGCATAATTTTTTGGAACAGAAAAAGGTCAAGATAATTCGAGGAACCAAATAGACCTTAAAAAAACTAACTAACCCAAATTGAAGAGAGCTAAGAAACTCCAGAGATTTCTTTGGAAACTTCAAGCAGACACTCCGAAAATACGCTCCGCCAAGTCTTCACTTCAGATACTTACAACATAAACTTGCTTTTAACGATAAGAGCAACTGTCACCTTCTAGCTCAATACTTTAAAAATCTACTCAACTGTGATCCATCCAACGAAGACTTCGACTATAAATAAACCACACTAAACCCGGACTCGCAGCCCCCTTCATTGGAAGTAGTTGGCCAGATCATTCAACCTCTTAAGAATAATAAGGCAGCTCCAGAAGACTCTATCGTTGCTGAACTGTGGAAAGGTGCTGTAAGTTGGTGCTGGTGCTGGCCACGCGCACGCTAACCGATATCAACCAGCACATCTGGGAAACCGAGAAATTACAACCCGATTGAAAAGATGCTCTGATCCATCCGCTTCACAAAAAGGGAGATTTTTGCTGATCTAAACAACTACCGTGGAATTCCTCTTGTCCCGGCAGCATACAAGATTCGCTCCAAGGCGTTACAAACAAGGGCAGAAAATCAGCTGGATAGTCAACTGGGAGAACACCAGGGAGGCTTTAGGAAGACCCGATCCTGTGTTGAACAGATCCCCAATCTTAAAACTGTACTTACACACTCCAAGATGAGAAACGGCAAGGTGGTCGTCATCTTTGTTCATTTTAGGAAGGCCTACGATTTCATTGATAGAGAAACGCTTAACAAAGTACTACATGAACTAGGGCTAGACAACAAAACCCGCAGACTCATCCCAGAAACCTATACCCATTCCACGGTTAAATTTAAAGGCGAGATCTCAGATAGCTTCGAAATAAAAACTGGAGTGAGACAAGGAGATGGACTTTCCCCACTTCCCTTCAACTGTGTCCTTGAAAAGGTTATTAGAGAATGGCGCAAGGAACTGGTCAACTAGAGCGTTCAGAGTGATATCTACCTCGGTCGTTAGAACCATGGACTGGTTGTAGGTTGCCTGGCTTTTGCAAATGACATGGCACTGATTGCTGATTCTCTTGAGATGACAACAATGCAGGTAAATTGCCTCAGAAAACAGGCTGCCGCAGTGGGTCTTCAAGTGTCGCTGGAGAAAACAGAATTTTCCAGAACACCAATATCAAAAAAGCAAACAGAGAGATGTTACTAGAGCAGGGAAACATCAAGGGGACTGAGAAATTTAAGTATCTCGGCGAATGGATTGAACCCAACATATCAGAAAAAGCATCAGTATACATGAGAGTCAACGTTAGAACTAGCCTATCGACTGCCTAATAACACCTTCAACAAGAAGTGCCTATCACGCAACCTGAAACTTAAGCACTACACATCAGTCTTACGACCAGAAGCCCTGTATGCCATAGTGTCTTTGGAGTATCTGGTAGAGAAATTGGAAATCAGAGAGAGGGGAATCCTCAGGAAGATCCTAGGCCGGGTAAAGGAAGATGGGTAATTCTGAATACGTCATAACTCTGAGCTCTACGCACATATTTAGAGGCTCTCTGACTGTGCAAAGATAAGAAGGGTAGCCACGTATATACGAAGCCACGTATATGGCCACGTTGCAAGATTGCCTCCAAACCGACTAACCAACAGTCTGTTCACCTTCTGGAAAGACAAGAAGGTTCGTACCACTTAGTTGACAGAAACCGAGAATGATATTAAAGAACTGGGAATAGCAGATCTCCAAAAACAGAGAGTTAGGGAGACGCACCCTGAAGGAAGTCCGTGGAATTCAGGAAAAACCCAGAAGGAAGGGTACCCCCTGGACAGATGAGAAAAAGGAGTTACACTGGCAGAAGATGCGACAATACATTCGAAACAAGAAGAAAAAGAAATACAATAAGTAGATCATACATAGCAAACAAGGCTGAATGAATCCGAATAACAAGAGAGCTGGAAAAGACTATGCTGTTAAGGGTAGACAGACAATACAAGCAAAATGAGCTTTGATAAATACAAGTATCTGGAAAGCTATTCCTTAATACCTGAAATTTTAAAGGGGTTTAGTGTTGAATTGGAAATTTTCTTTTTAATTTACTTCAAGTCACAAACTCAACACGACACAAAATCCAGACTCTTTAACGCCGAACGAAGAAGAAATTAGGAAAGGTATCCGCAAGCTTAAAAACAATAAGGCATCCGGAGAAGATGGCGTTATAGCAGAACTATGGAAGCTTGTGGGCGAGAAATTTTTTTCACAAACAACCAAACTATTCCAACTTATGGCTTTGATTCACCCGTTACATAAGAAAGGGAGGAGGTGTGTAACTGCAGGGGAATTTCCCATCCATCTATCACTTATAAAATATTTACCAAGTTACTGCTAAGTAGATTAGAGCCACAGAGCGATTCCAAACTAGGCGAGTACCAAGGGGGCTCTAGGAGAAACAGATCATGTATACAGTAAATTGAAAATGTTATTGAAATTTGACAATTACAGAAAAAAGGATGTTTGTATCATTCATCGACTTTCAGAAGGCATACGACTCAGTAGACCGAGAAACTGCTACAGGAACACATTACAAGAATACCAAGTAGATCTAAAGACCATTAACTTTATTAAGCTAACGTCAATTTCCAAGGGAAGTGGAAGAGCCTTTCCAGATAATAGAGGGTCTAAGACAAGGAGATGGTCTGTCACCAATTCTGTTTAACGTAGTGTCAGCTAAGTTGATGAAAATATTATGGGAGCATAATAAGTCATGTGCAAAAATTGAAACAGAAAAAACAAACGTCAAAATCCATTGCCAAGCGTTCGCTGACGATCTGGCCTTCTTTGCGAAATTGGAGAAAGAGCCTATTGATCAGATCAACCAGTTAAAAGAGACAGCGAAGGAAGCAGACCTTCAGATCTACTTTACCAAAACATAAATTATGACCAATGTAAAGAACTATAGAAAAACGTCTATAAAAACGAAGTACGGCATGGTGAAAGTAACAAGTTTAAATATCTTGGAGAAATAATAAACACGAGAGGAACAGATAAGAACTAAAGAAGCAAAATTTGAACAACTGCGTTTCTTTACCAGAAACATATATAATAAGCGAAATAATAATAATAATAATATACTTTCTTAGCAAAAGCTATACATATACAGGATTTTCTAAATGAACAGTTTTATTGAAATAACGTCTTAATAACTAAGATGACGTCTTATTGTTAGTAAAAATTTGAAGCTGCTAAGTTTCTTACAATTTTATACTTTGGTAGGCAGCATATTGTATTGATTCAATCCCCTGCTAAGTACAGTATTGAATCTCATAAATTTAGCAGACTTTTGAACAGCAAAATCCTCTACATTCCTTAAGTCGTAGTTAGTTTTATGTTTCAATCTGTCAAAATCTGTCTGAATATATAAATATATTCAGGCTGTGTTCCGACTTTATGTTTCCGAAGTTTATATGATTATCCAAAATGTAGTATGATTTTACCAATTGTAAATATATGAAAGGATAGATGATCTAGAAATTACGATCAAGAAACGTAAACTTCAGATCTATGGCCACATGGTACGAATGACTTCTGATAGATTAAATAAACAAATGTTTGATAAAATTAATAAATATCGTACCCTAACCAATTTACATGAAGCAGACCAACGAAGACCTACAAACATTCATATTGACAGAACAGGACTGTTTGGACCGAGAAAAGTACAGAAGGATAATATATAATATATCATTTTTAAATGTCAGTATCAGAATCAGAAATATTTATTTACAGCGTAGATGTATAAATACATATCGACGCCCCCAACGAAAACTATAGTAACTCATAAAAATGTGTTTTTGAGTTACGATGGTCAAAGAATCGGGTATGGATGTAAAATTTCCTTATAAAAGTACCGTAGCTCAATACCCATTGTGGGCAACCACTAAAACACATTGAAATATAATAGTAAGTCCAAAGTTAAATTTATTTCCGACGAAGAATATTGCAACTCAGTTACTATAGCTTTAATAATCACAGACTCCACCACTTCTAAAGAGAAATGTCGTATGTTGAGTTACTGTAGTGTTAGTAGTTGAAAATCCCGGAGTGTTTTGGTTATTAAGTTACGATATTGTTGGTGATTAGCATATTATTAACTGTTGTTAAAAATGATATCAAGCAGAACAAAATATATCTTGCAACTCGTTGATAGTGACAAAAGTGAAAAAATAGAAAGTGAGCATCAAAATGAAGTTGTAGGTAAGTAATTGCACTGTGCCTTATTGTAGTTTAGTAAAAAAACAATCTTCTAACCTAAAAATGAGAATAAATACTTGTATTACAAGATTCAAAAACACTTTCTTGTGATTGAATTTAGATACTTAAGATTGTTTTAATTTCAGATGTGATAGAAAGCAATACAATAATAAGTAGCGATGACAATGACGCCAAAAAAGTGAGCAGTAGTGATGGGGATGAACCGAGCTCACTAGTTACCCATACCTCATTAAGTTGTGGAACGGTTGAGCTAAAAACTTTTGACAATCATTGCTATCAATCTCTAGAGATTACTACCCCATTAACTTAACCAATTATTAAAAATATTCAACCTACAATTGAACATAAAATTGATGGTTCTACAATGGAGTCTTATTCTGGGGAAGCCGAATCAGATTTTGTTAACTCCGATGCAGATCTAGAATATAGGCCTTCTGATGTTGAAGAAGAAACTGATTCCAGTTCTTTAGATACTGATGAGCACTTGGCCCAAAAAGATAATGAAACGTCATCTACAGCTTCCATAAAAGATAGAAAGCGTAAAATTTCAGTTAAAAATAACCCAGGTAGAAAGCGTTCTAGAAATGAAAATGAATGGATAGATGTCAAAGCCAAAAAAGACTCGAATAATGGTATTGAACATGAAAATAGGTCAGGCAAAAAAATTTAGTATTCGACCAGCATGCAAAATATCTTGTAGGCAAAAATGTCAAGAACGCCTTACTGAAGATCAACGAAAGTCTATTTTTTCCGCATTTTGGGCTTTTGGAGATCATACCAGACGATGGGATTTTATTGCAAGATGTGTGAGGACTGTTGAAAAAAACAAGTGACCGTTGGCGCAGGGATTTCAAGAAGAAAAGTTTCAAGGCAGTATTATTTTCTCATAGACAATGAGGAGAAGCTGTTATGTAAAACAATGTTCTTAAATACATTGGCCATATCTGAAACGTATGTCACAACTACTTTGAAGAAGCTCAAGGATAATGATAATACAACAGTCAATAAAAATTAAGGCAACTGAACGGCAATATCGAGACATTTTTACCTTAGAATTTAATATTGGTTTTCATAAGCCCAAAAAAGACCAATGCGAAATCTGCAAGGCATATGAAATGGCTGATGAGCAACTGAAATCAAAATTACAATTAAACTATGAAAATCATCAGAAAAACAAGGATGCAGGTCGAGCTCTAAAAAATTCTGATAAAGAATTATCACCTAATGACAAAACAATTTTAGTAGCTTGTTTTGACCTCCAAAAGGTTTTATAACTCCAATGTCGGAAGTGAGTTTCTTCTATTACAAAAGCAAATACGCTACCTACAATTTTACTGTCTACGATGTAGGAAACAATAGTGGTTTTTGCTATACGTGGCATGAACAAATATCTGGAAGAGGTCCACAGGAAGTTGGCAGCTGTGTATTTGATTTTAAGGAATTGCATGCAAATAAAGTAGTGAAAAAATTCATTTTCTATTCGGATAACTGAGGTGGGCAGAATAGAAATCGCTTTCTGTTTTCAATGTTCACTTGTGCGACGACTGCTCTAAAAGTTGACATTACGCACCGATTTTTAGGGGGGCATACAGGGGCATACACACAATGAGGGTGATAGTATGCACGCAGTAATAGAGAACGCAAAAAAGCGTCAGACTGCCATCTATACGCCCGACCAATGGGTGACTTTAATCAGGATGGCAAAAACAACAGGGAAACCTTACATACTAAAGGAGATGAGCCAAGAAAACTCTTTTTGTACTGAAAGCTTAGTTGAAAAACAAAACTGGAAAACTGATAATAATCGGGATAAAGTAACTATCAGTAAAATCAGAGAGATCCATTTCACCTCTGCAACTCCCAATACAGTTACTTTCAGATATTCGTATGGAGGAGAAATTAAGTCTTTGCAATTGAGGAAAGAGATACGAGGTAGACCGCCAATTATTCAAAACATTGAAGACTTCTTCAGCTTCATACTCAATATTTGCCAATAGAGAAAAAGAAATTAGAAGGCTTACTGGCACTTTGTAAAAGTAATAATATTCCTTCTGTGTATCACGGATTTTTTAAATCTCTCTCTGCAAAAAGCAATGAAGCAAAAAGCGTGAAGACCAAAAATTCTAGGAATGGATCTAAAAATGGAAAAAAATCAATAATTAGCGCGCAAGGTAATTAAATCACTTCTGATGAGGATCTTCCAAATGAAGATAATGATGAGGATTATATGTTTTATTAAATGAACCAACTTACGACATTATTGTATTATTCCTTAGCAGAAAATATATTTTCTTTCTAATAGTATCTTTTATTTACTAAAGAAAATCCAATGAAAACTATAGTAACTCAGATAGGGCCTAAAGTACAAAAAGCAAGGAGAAAATTTTACTTTTAATAAATAATTATTTACCAAAAATTAGATTCACAACAGTTCTCGATAATATTAAATAATTCCTTGATTTTATATTAACATTCAAAGATTCAATGCAGTTTTTCTCGAAACTGTAATTTTTGAGTTACTATAGTTTTCGCTGGGGGCGTCGATATGTGTATGGTCAAAATAATAAGAAAAAAAAAGAAACATTAAAAATTACATAATATACAATTTAACTTCTCTAGTCACCTAAAAGAAATTTAGAAAATTATGGAAGTTGTACATGTTTTCCTTTAACAGGGACAATCTTAGTTTTTTTCTAAGAGCTTAGTAGGATATTTCTTTGGTGATGTTAGCGGGCAGCTTATTATAAATGGAAGTTTAATACATTGCAGGTGATTTGCTGCAAATTGTGAGGTTTCTTTTGGTGGGATATAATTTTCGATGTCCTCTTGTGTTGTAATTTGTTTGTCCATATTTCTTTCCATGTGTACTTTGTTTTTGTGAATGAAGCAAGAGCTTCTAGAATGTATAGACTTGGGATAGTTAAAATTCCTAATTCTCTAAAGTAAGGCCGACACGAAACTGTCCTAAGAATGGCAGTTATTGAACGGATAACATTTTTTGTGCTTTTAAGAGCGTTTCGGTATTTATGGAGGCTCCCCATACTAAGATACCGTAGGAGATAATAGACTGTACTTCGGCAAAATAAAAGTTTAATACATCTTTCTTGTCCACTATCTGCCGCAATTTTCCTATTGAGCAATCCTTATAGTTTAGTTGTTTGCACATTTTCTCTATATGTAGATTCCAAGTTAAACATTCTTCAATTTGCAGTCCTACAAACATTGTAGAGTTTGTTCGATTTATTTGCAAGTTTGCTGTTCCTTAGCTAAGGTTTTCTGCACGATAGCTTCTCTGAGTTTGGAAGATTACACACTCCGTTTTTGTGCTGTTTAAAAATAGATTGTAACTTGAGAACCACTTAACAATTTCAGATAGAAGTTGATTTGCTTCTGATTCATTTTTACTTCTTGAGGTTTCCGACACAAGAAAAGTAGTCATCACCATATAATGTGCAATGGTTATTATTTATGTAGCACGTTATGTCAGCCAGGTAGAGTAAAAATAGTATAGGGGCAAGTACACTACCCTGCGGGACACATATATTTATGTTTATCGGTTGTGATATGAAGGATTTATTTTTAGATGTAATTTCCACACATAGTTTTCTGTTATTTTTTTAAATGATTTTAACCAATTTCCCGATTTAGAACGAATTCCAAATAAATATATTTTGTTTAATAGGTGTTCGTCTGAGACGCAGTGAAAAGCTTTTGAGAGATCACAAAATATACCGATTGGATGTTTGCCATTGTCCACTTCTTCTAGAATCTTGCTGTAAAACTCAATTATAGCCGTCGAAGTAGATTGTCTTATGCTAAAACTGTGTTGTTTTGGAATTAATTAATGTTTTTCAATAAAAGGTAAAATCCGGTGGAGCATGCAGTATTGCAACACTTTGGACATCACTGATAATAGCGCAATCGGTCTATAGTTGTCCAGTAGTGTTTTGTCCCCTCTTTTATATATCGGCGCGATTTTAGCGGTTTTTTAAATCTCCAGAAACTCTTCTAGTTCGAATGAGAGGTTTACAGTATATGTTACAGGTTTGGCTAGAAGGTCGATATGCTGCTTCAGGATGTTACAGCGGATTGAATCTAGTCCACTGGTGGTTTTGTTTTTTAGTTTCCCTTTAATAAGAGAGATTATTTCCTGTGGGTGTAAAGCAAACCCCCAAGCGAGGGGAATGGACTACAGAAATAACATGGGAACAGTATGAAAGAATGAAGAACTACTGGCGAGGAAGACAAAGACAAAACACCGTATGAGATGATATTTGCGTTGTCAAAGATCTACTTGCGAAAAAAAATGTCACGGAATTAAAAAAGTGAAAAGAATTTTAATAACATTAATTATTAATATTTACTTATTTAAGGTAATCTTTAAACTGAATATTTAAAATAATATTTAGAACGTATTACGTATTACATATTTAGAACGAGAACGAATTTACGTACATAACGAAGTTTCTCGTACAATTAGATTTTATGGAAAATGTATTAGTTTGTTGTAGTTTGTAATGTTGTAGTTTGCTTGTCTTAAGTTAATAATTTGTGAGTAATTAATTTTGTATAATATCTATGCTTCAGATAAAATTAAAAGTAATAATAATAAATTAATAGTTAAATTAGTAAGATAATTAATCATAAAGTATATAAACTCGTAGGGGCAACACCTTGTGGTCACATGTTTTAGCATTTTTAAGTCGTCTGGTACATGCGATATTACATTAACGTTTATAATAAACAAAGACACCTGGACAACCAACATACAGAGTAAACTCATCTGTATTAATACTCATCTGTATTAATACTTGTCTTGTCCATAAACCGCTTTTATTGCATCACAATCATTATCTCAAAAAATATTCAAATTGTTTGCACAAAAGAAACCAAATCCCATAAGATTTTATTAAAATGTATGTAATTTAGATGGCTGAAAGCATGGGTGGTCATTAGTACGAACTTAATGTAATTAGCCAAACAAATATTATGTTTTTGAATGGCAAATAATCGCATTCGGTATTTTTATAATTACTGAAACTCCCTTCCTCGAGCTATCTAAACGACACGAAATTGCCAACAATTCGAGAATCTATATAATAAAACCGCGAATGCGGTTTTATTTTTTCAAATTGCTAATGATCGAGAAGTTACAAATAAAAGAAATATCTATAACAATTTCCAACCGACTTGATACCATTTGTCTTATCTAAATTGCGATCAGCGGAATGATTGTCGTCAAGAGGATAATTACTTTCCAATTGCTTTTCAATAAAATTTTACACATTCGACTGTTTAATTGGCGTGATTAACGGTTATGCTGTTTCATAAAATGAATTAAATATTTAAAAGAATACCGAAATTTACATTCAACATCAAGATATTATTTAAAACGCAAAGTGGAAGGAAACTATTTGTTGGAAGGGAATTTGAAGTTCTGGTTTAAAATTTTCTTAATAAATGATTAATGAGTAAATTAATGCAGACTTTTATTACAATATAACGATAATAAATAATCTTGTAATTTTTTTTTATATTAAAATAATATACAGGGTGTTAGGTAAACTTGCGGCAAAAATTCAAGGAGTTATTTTTTGCCCTATTCTAAAAATATTTTGTCCTATGATGATTTCTAAAAACCCCCTTGTTTCGAAGATATAGGGTAAACAAAATCTGCTACAACCAAATTCGATATTTGTTGGAATCATTAATGTAAATAAAAGTATGGGGTGCGCCAATGTGTTTTTCATGTACAAAAAAATAATGAGTTTATCAGGTACAAAAAATTGTTAACGATAACTTGGAACGGCTGTTTTATCTTCTTCTCAATCGTATCGCTCGTCTCCGAGCATCGTGGCAATGGTATGACCTAGATATCATATTTGTTGTACTTGTTGTCTCCATTCTTCCCTGTTTCAGCAGCTTTTGTGCAATCGTGTACATTTGCGCCTATGGCTTTGGATATTTGATCCACATAGCGCGATGGTAATCTTCCTCGTGGTCTCTTACCGACTATCTTTCCTTGGACTATCAATTTCACAAGTGCGTCCTCCTTTCTTCGCATTATGTGACCGAAATATCTAAGGGTGGACTTTTGGATAGTTTCGCTCAGTCGATCGACAATATTAAGTTCTCGTAGAATGGATTCATTAGTACGTTTTTTCGTTCATGATATCCTGAGCATGCGTCTCCAGGTGTACATTTCAAACGCATCAATTCGTCTTCTGTCAGCCATTTTTAATGTCCAGGATTCCGCAGTGTATGTGACTATAGGAAATATACGTGTCTTTATGACTGCCATCTTGGTTCCTTTGGAAATGCTTTGATCCTTCCAAACACGTGAAAGTTTGGCAATGGCGGTTTTGCGCATAGCTATTCTTCTCCTTATTTCCTTTTCACAGCTGCCAGTTCTTGACATTTGTGAGCCTAAATTCACGAACTCCTTTACTACATCGATTCCATCAATCTGCGTTGGGCTTTGCAGACTTTCTTGGGATCGGTCTATTATTATTATTTTGATTTTTGTTGTATTCATTTCAAGGCCCACCTCTCCGCTGATTTCTTTCAACATCTGGTGTAGGTTCCTGATCTCTTCCTCCGTACTTCCCAGCAATGTTGTATCATCTGCGTACCGTAAATTTGATATTTTGCTGCCTCCTATAGATATTATATTATTTGATGCCTCCTGTAGAGTTGCTTTGCGGACTATCCATTCTCCGTAGAGATTGAATAAAATAGGTGAAAGTTTTATTTACTAACGTAGAAATGGAATTCATTTGAATTCGTTTAGCCAGTGATCATCACCTGTATCGGTCGCAGTTGTTAATATTAAGTGACGTTTGGCTATTTGACGTGTCTTTAATAGCTAGTGAAGTCCTCTACCATGTAACGTCGACATGACTGGCATGCATTTTATGTATGGACTTGCTGATGGCAATTCATTACAAGCTACACGATTGCATATTGAACGGTTTCTTAGCCGTAATATCCCCGACCGAAAAATCTTCGAAAACATTCATCGATGTCTTCTTGAAACAGGCAAATTGAAACGAAATGGAGGGCCAGGAAGATTAACGACCATAAGAACGGTACAACTGGAATAGAATGTGCTAGAACTGGAATAGAGGAAGATCAGTACTTCTACGCAACAAATTGCCAATACGTAGAATGTAAAGTATTGGACAGTTTGGAAAATTTTGAAAATGATGAAAATCCACATGAGGTATATGAAGATCGTTTCAACAATAGTTTTCCTTGAATGTTTGGGTTGGAATTGTAGGTGACTATATAATTGGACCGGTATTTCTACCAGCAAGACTTGCTGGCGAAATGTATCGCAACTTTTTGAAAGAAACACTGCCCGAGTTTCTGCAGGATGTAGTATTGGCGACAATTATTACAATGTGGTTTATGCACGATGGTGCACAACCAAACTTCAGTTTGGTTGCTCATGAGTTTTTAACAGCGACATACCGAGATCGCTGGGTTGGTCGAGGTGGGCCACATGCATTGCCTGCTCGATCCCCAGACCTGTATTATTTCTTATGGGGCTTTCTGAAGTCATTATTTTACGCAACTCCAGTGGAGAATTTGGACGAATTGCGAAATCGGATAATTGCCGAATGTAACTCGATTAGATATGATCGATTGGTGTGTTTGAAAGAGTTTGGCACTCAAGGAGGAGATGATTCAATGCTTGCATCCAGGCTAGAGGAAATCAATTGGAACATTTATTGCAAATTGAGCAATTTCAAATGTACTTTATGATAATAAAATGTTGTTACTGTCGCAAATTTTGTTCACCCTGTATCTTCGAAACAAAGGGTTTTTCAGAAATCATCAGAGGGCAAAATATTATATATTATTATTATATACCATCAAACCTGTTTTTATGCGAATTATTTTTATGTGAATTCGAAATAGCACGGTTTGAAGAATCGACTAATTTCAATTTTACTTCTTCTACCTATACGTCCGACGCCTTCGCATTGGATCCGATTTAATAATAGGTCTGAAATTGGCTGCTGTGTTTCCAGCAGCCAAGTAATGGATGGTTGGTGGAATTTTTAAGAAGATTCTTCTTGCATAGCGTCAAAATTCAAGGAGAAATTTCATCTGCAGATGATGTAGCTGGTAAAGAATTTATTTAGAAAATTACACTCCCCAACAAGATCGGAATGCCGATGAAACGGGCCTATACTGGAAGAAAATGCCGAGTAGATCATACGTATTACATACAACTTGGGGGATTTAAAGCAGCTAAGGATCATTTTTATTTTGAAGCAATGCTTCAGGTGACTGTTTATTAAAACCATTGCTAATTAATCGAGCTCTAAAACCAAGAGCCATGAAAGGCATAAATATGGAAACATTATCAGTTCAATGGAAAGCCAACATGAAGGACTGGATGACAAAACAAGATGTTTTCTGAGTGGTTGAATGATTGTTTTATCCCACATGTTCGACGTTATTTGGAAAAAATAATCAGGAATTCAAAGTTTTATTAATTTTAGACATTTTGGGCATCTCTTGCAGAATCACCTTAATGTGGAGTTTTGTTTTCTACCATCTAATACGACTAGATTGTTAAAACCACAAGACCAAGCCATTATTGCTACTTTTAAAAGTCATTATGCAAAAAATTCATTTCAATACATTTTGAATGAACTTGATGGAGATGCAGAACTGAATGATATTGATGCATGGAAGAAGTTTTCGATAATGGACTGTGTCAAAAGTATTAAACTGGCAACATCAATATTGAAACAATCAACCCTGAATGCATATTGGAAGCCTATTTCGCCAGCATGTGTTAAGAGCCAAGAACCAACTCCACAACATGCCAATGTGTATGGCGATATCATTTCGCTAGCGCATAGAGTTGGTGGAGAAGGTTTCGAGGATTTGCCGATTTCGACACCTGCCGACTTTGAAGAAATGGTAATTGACAAACCCCTTGACGATGATGAAATAATAGATACTCTTCTTGTACCTTCTGATCACAAAGAAGCTGTTAGTAACGACGAAGCGACTTCCCTCATTGCGAAAATAATATCAAAAGACATTCAATTAGCCCAGAGGTTCTCAAACATTTTTGGCCGCGGCACCCTTATCGAGCTGAAAAAATCTCGCGGCACCTTTGTCAGATTACAAAAATTTTGCGGCACAGCTACCCTAAAAACGATTTGAATGAAATTAAAAGATTTTTTTATTATTTCCTTTAAGTTTATCAGAAGTTTGGTCAATTCACCCTTGATACAGAGAGTTTGCTCCAATACCTGTGTTTAGACCGTGTCTCACGAAAATCAAATTTTCCAGTTTTAAAACAGAGCTAGTCTAATCATTTACCTGTTAGGGTTTTTCATTTACCTGTTAGGGATCCTCCTTCCGGCGCCTATTTTAAGGAAGGAAATGGGGATAATAAGTGGAGGGATTCCCTTAAAATTGTTGTCTTTCAGACGTTGGATGCCGCTTCAGCCCTTTGGGCTCGTGATGACACCCCTGGTTAAATTGACTTAAAACGATAAACTTAAAGATGAGTGCACGTGTCGTTCCAGCTTGGTTCGCGCTTCGATTCTCGTCTTTACGCTTCTCACACTCGCAGCATACTATCCGAATAATATAAATTCGCGAAATAAATTGATAAGTAAATCGCGCGATTTCGGCCCAGGTCGCTACACCTTTCCCCTGCTGTTAATCGCTGACAAAATCGATTCAAATGTTGAATTAAAAATACAGATTTATTAAAATTGGCGCGAACAACCTGCTTATTTGTACAATTTGTTGGTAAGTTCGCCCATTCTCTTTGATTTCCCTGTCGAACAGAAACTCCCCGCACTAGCATTGCCCGCATATCATCCGTCTGTATCTAGATAACAACCTTCCAAACTCGTAGAAGTCTGTAACCACGAAGTTCATCAAATGCAAATCTTGACTCTCCTCTGCCACAGAGTGCAGCTTTATTAATTTCTCCTTGATAAGCTGTACTATCTCGAGACTGATGTTGAACGCCCCCTTCAGTTTGTGCGCGTGGCCCAGCTCCTCCTTGTGCATGGCGGAGAAGAAGCCCTCGCAGCCGGGCAGCGCGACCTCCGCGCGCCCGAAGTGCGCGGACATGCCCAGGTAGGCGTCTAGGTGATCCAAGCTTATGTTCTAATGACCGCGTAATCACTTCTAATTTGTCCGTTAGAATTTGACTAGGTTTAGGATTATTTCCCAAAAACAATCTAATTCCTTCAGATTTAGTTTTTGCCTTATCCGTGAAAAAACACTGATGTTCTTCAAAATTATCCGTTATGGTTTGCCTAGGTTTAGGCTTATCCTGCAAAAACAGTCTAATCCCTTCAAATTTATCCGTTAGGGTTTGCCTAGGTTTGGGCTTATCATCCAAAAACCAGAAATTCTCTTCAAATTCATCCGTTCCTGTTTACCTAGGTTCAGGCTTGTCACACAAAGACAATCTAATCTCTTGAAATTTCTGCCCAGTTTTAAGTTTATCCTCTAAAAACCTCGTAATACCTTCAAACTTATCCGTTGGGGTTTGCCTAGATTCAGGATTATCCTTCAAAAATAATCTAATCCCTTCAAATGTATCCGTTAGAGTTTTCCTAGGTTTGTGCTTATCTTCCAAAAATCACAAATTCTCTTCAAATTCATCAATTCATGTTTGCCTAGGTTCAGGCTTGTCACACAAAGACAATTAAATCCTTTCAAAACCTACAAATTTACCGGCGAGGGTTTGCCTAGCTAGTTTAAGCTCATCTCCCAAACGCACTGAATAATTTAAACGCTCCCATTAACATTATCCTAGGATGCCCAGCTTTACCCCTCAATCGATTGCCCAGCCAATTTGTAGTCCTCAGTTAGACCTTGCATGTGCAACTTAGGCTGTTCCGCCAGTATTTGCCTACTTTCTTCCACTAGTATTTGCCTAGATGCTTCCACTAGTATTTGCCTAGAATCCATTACTAGTTTCTGCCTAGACTCTACCACTTGTTTTTGTCTGGGCTGTTCCACTAATATTTACCTAGACTCGTCCACTAGTATGTTTTATTTTTCTATTTTTATTTGTCTAGGCTGTTCCAATAGTTTTTGTCTAAGCTGTTCTAGTAGTTTATGTCTCAGCTGCTCCACTAATAGTTGCCTACACTCTTCCACTAGTTTTCGTCTAGGCTGTTCCACTTCTTTCTGTCTAAGCTGTTTGAATAGGCAAATAGACTCTTCCACTAATATTTGTACCACTAGTTTTTGCCTAGGCTCTTTCACTAATATTTGCCTAGACTCGTACACTAGTATCTGTCTAGACTGTTCCAATAGTTTTCGTCTAGGCTGATCTACTACTTTCTGTCTAGGCAATTGGACTAGGCAAATAAACTCTTCCACTAGTATTTGCCTAGGCTGTTCCACTAGTTTTTAATTAACTAGTTTTTGTCTAGACTCTTCCACTAATATTTGCCTAAACTCTTCCAATAGCTTGTGTCTAGGCTGTTCCATTAGTTTCGGTGTAGGCTGTTCCACTAGGATCTGATTAGTTGATGATCGTGTATGTGTGGCGAGTTGTCTGGGCGGTTTGGCTTCCGGTCGACGATGTGCCTAAAAATTCGACATATTCCGGAAACTAATTTAAATTTAATTTAATTTTCCCAAATTTACAAATTTTCGTTTTGACGTTGACATTTCGTTTGCGAATTTATGAGCTATGTTTTATAGCTCGAGCTATAAAACTGAGCTATGAGCTATGATTTATAAGCGTATGTTAAGAATGCAACATTGAGAGAAGTGGCGGTTTCATTTAGTTTTTCAAAGATGTCGTAAAGGTATCCCAATTTAAGCAGCCAATGAAGTTTTGAATAAAATGTTCTTCTGTAAATGTAACTACTAGTGCATCTTTTAGTTCAAATCCTTCTTCTATAGCTCTACAGCCCAAGGTTGGGCCTTGACCTCCCTCAATTTATTCCTCCAGGCGCTTCTGTCCATTGCTACCGTCTCCCAGCCTCTAATCCTCTGCAACCCTCTAGCATCTTCTTCTACCGCGTCCCATTGTTTCCGAGGTCTGCCCCTCGGTCTCTTCCCTACCATTTTTCCTTGGAGGACCCGTTTTGGCAGTCCTTCCTCATCCATTCTTGTGATATGATCTGCCCATTGTGACCACTGTATCTCTGCATATGCGGATACTGGCGGGTATCCTAAGCCAAACAATGTGAGGTAGCTTCGATCATTTTTCCTTATTGTTCATCGGATTATCTTTTAATCGTGAGTTGCGTTTTCGCGAACTGAGGCAGACGAACTTGAATGATTTAGATTCGCAGGTGTCTGCTTGGATATTTCGTTTCCTCCGACGATGCTTGTTGTAATTGAATCAGTACAGTGAGTTCATCACCTTATTCTTTTTGAAGACTTTTGAAGACTTGTCCATAATTCTGCATAAAAGTAGGAACTCAAATTCGTTTACCTCCTCATGTAATTTTCTTTTCATTTTTTTTACTTTTCTTGATTGCTGCGGCATCCTAGACATACGCTCGCGGCACCCAGTTTGAGAACCACAGAATTAGCTAGTAAATTCGAAAATAATTTTTTGACACATGATCCTCCTGTCGAAAGGGTTACCCAATTCAGTCGTGAATTGATAACATGCATGTCTGGTTACCAAGAATTATTCAATGGCTTAAATAAGAAGCAGAGACAACCACTGATAACAGAATTATTGATAAATCAGAATGAAAATGCAGGAATGCTGGAATCAAGAACACTCAAAAGGAGGAAGATGAAACTTCCACTGATGGAAGTGATATTTTAGTTTTGAAAGTGAAAGTGATTGAATTGTTATTCTAATTAATTGCTACAGATTTGGTTTTGTTACTGAAAGTTCTCCTTTATTTTCTGCATATTTTATTAAATCTTTATGTTTTATCAAATCTATATATTTTATTAAATCTTCATACTTAAAGCTTAGAACAATAAAAATATAATAACATTAATAATTTCAAACAAAATGACATATTTATCGTACATTTTTTCGAACTCAGGAACCAATGTATCGATTTTTTTATGCGAATTTTTTATGCGGATTCTCCTGGAACAAATCTGTCGCATAAAAACAGGTTTTTATGTATTATATAATAAGCCAAGGAATAACCCCTTGAATTTTTGCCGCATGTTTACCTAACACCCTGTATATAAATATAATTAAATGTGAAAGAATTAGCTTTTACTACATTACTTAGGTATGGGATTTTCTTCCTAATAAAATGAAATTGATTTGTTTTTTAATAAACGTAAATAGAACATTTATGTTATCCATTACCAGTAAAAATGAGAAAAAATTAATCGATGGGTTATAATTTAGTTTTTTTTTTAATGAAACAGTAGAAAAATAGACAAGATAATTGAATAATCTCAATTTATTATTGATTTTATGATTTTATGATGAAATCATGACGATTGTTAGTAAATTATACAGAAGAAGAACTGTTATAATTATCAAATACTTATCCAATATATAAAGAGCAATAAATATGTAACTGACTGAAATTTTATTGCTTTCTAATTATGGCCGCGCACAAAATCTATTTCCACAGATAAATTTGCCATCCCGTCTAAACGTTCTCATCGTATTTTTCCATCATGCGTTTCATTTGAAAATATAATTCTTTAAGCTACTACATTTATCTTATACCATCTTGATGTTATTTATTAGTACACAGTTCTAATTCTACACATCAAGGTAAATTACACGCCGACGTTTACTCAGAGTAATTGATACTTGATAAAAAACTAAACTCTTCTCTTTTTTTAATATAACCATTTAAGCGTCATCTCATAGAACGTCGATTAGAAAATCTAAACAAAAAAAATTATAAGCTCTCGGCTTTAACACTAACAGAATTTAAGTATAATCATTAAAGTATCATTTAAGTTTACGATTTGTGGACCCTCCATATGAATCTATAGAATTATATGTAAATATTATGGCATTTTATAAGAATAGGCATGAAATGTTAATAAGTATTTGAGCAATAAAAGTGAATAAAAATAATTGTATTGACACGACCTGACAAGAAATCCGCATTGGTGAAAGAATAACGATAAATCTCACAAAGAGCGAATGCATCTAATCGTCATGAATGATTATTACATATATTTTGCCATTAAATGTTTATCACAGTTGAAACGAATCTAATACCCAAGTCGTGTTTTTTCATATGAAATTTATATATTTAGAAATATAAAATTAAAATATTAATTACCCTTTATAGAAAATGTCAAGGTGAACGATGAGCTCTATATAAATTATAATACGGTTTTCTGCTTCGCATATTAATTGAAGATGAACAAACCTTGGATATGCAAACGAGTTTTGAACTCTAATAAATATTAACAAACGTTTCAACATTGAATAAAACGGTCATGATTTGTTGCACGGCTTGAGAAATCTTGTCAAGCGGTCACAATTTGTTGACGATATTTGTCAACGTCTTAAGCGGATCGTAAACTTTCAGCGACAGCAAAAAAGAATTAAGAGCAATGTATCCATTGAAATTAATCCAGTTAATATGTTTGCGAAAAAGAAAACAGAAAACGGGGATAAATTATATAGTGTACTGTCGCAGATGGCCATAAATATGTTAGCAGCAAAAAAAATTCTTATATTTATTAAGACTTATTGATTACAAAGACATATCTGACTTAATACTGTAATTATGAGCCGTTATTGCTTATTTGGAATTTGTTCTCTGTAAATAATTATTGGTTTAAACTATGGACTGAAAAATTCAAAACGCTGCTCATATCTTCACTTCTAATGGTTAGGTATATTAAAACTATTTAGTTCTTTGGACTTAATCCACAATGTATTACATAAATATTCCACAGAAAACGACAAAAACTTAAACGATTTGAATTTAGTCTTGACTGTTAACTTTATGTCCAATAACTATTGACTCACTTAATCTTTTCGGATTAAATCACATTTTCATTTTGATAATTCAATTTACATATTTATAAATTTTAGTCTTCTATGTTTACGCTCAACTGTTTAGTCTTGCCGGTCTAGTTTTGTCTGTCTAGACTTGTCTGTCTTGTCTTCTCCGTCTAATCTTGTCTATCTGGTCTTGTCTGTCTAGTCTTGTCTGTCTAGTATTGTGTGTCTATATATTACATATCCGAGAATCACCATCCACAAAAACTTTCCTTCAACTCTGCCCGATGGCCCATTCGAACATCCTGTACGGTGCCCCAGTCTGGGTAAGGGCAATTGCCAAAGCAAATTAGAGAAACACACTTGCTTCCGTTGAAAGGAAAATGGCCCTTAGAGTTAAAAGTGCATACAGAACGATCTCGAGGGACGCCGTGCTAGTCATGGCCGATGTTGCTCCTGTCGAATGCGTAATACTGGAAAGAGTTGATCTGTACACAACCCTAAACCAGACAAATAGGTTAGATTCCAGCTGAGAAGCAAAGGGCCAAATGCTTGAAACATGGCAAAATAGCTGAAGCGTGTCCAAGTGAAAGGGATATGTATGTTGAACAATATTGCGGTGCAGAAACTAATTGCAAGGCAACGACATCTCGAGGTAATCTCATAGTGGTACCGGGATGCTCGCGATTCAGTAGGACCACTTGCCAAATGCATTGAAAGTGCTTTGAACGTGCTCATTAAAGAAAAAAGAAAAGGTCTTGTGTGTCTAGTCTTGTCTGTCTAGTCTTGTCTGTGTAGTGTAGTCTGTCTAGTCTTGTCTGTATAGTGTAGTCTGTCTAGTCTTGTCTGTCTAGTCAAATCAAATCAAATAATTTATTCGCCTGTAAGTAACAATATTACTGTAGGTTAAGTCTAGTTTACACAAAAAAATGTGTAAGAACAAACAAGAAGCATAAGGCTATACATACATTTGAACTTATATTTAAAAAATATGATTAAATTATTGAAGGCTGTATATTGCCTGGGCTAGTAGCAGATTTTTAACACTTCTCCTAAATGTCTTTTGGGATTTTCCATTTTTAATTGTGGGAGGTAATTTGTTAAAGATCATGATTCCTTGTTGTTTTGGTCCTTTGCTGCAGAGTACTAACTTTGTTTTCGCCTAATATAGGTTTTCTTTGCCTCTGGTATTGTGGGGATGCTTATCTTTATGTTTATCTATATTTGCCTTGTTTTGGTGTATAAGACATGCTACTTCCAATATATATAGACTAGGTACCGTCAAGATCCCTAGGTCACCAAAATATTGTCTGCATGATACACTCCTTTTTATTCCAATTATGGCTCTGATGATTCTTTTTGTATTATCAGTAATGATTTTATCTGCGAAGAAGATCCCCATATGGATATGCCATAGGAAATGATAGTTTCCTCTTCCACAAAATAGAATGTTAAGAGGTTTTTTCATCCCTCGATAAAATATCTTTTAAGCATCTTATTTGATATACCCTTTTGTTAAGGGTTGCACAAATATTTTTAATAGTGTAATTCTATTTGAGGTGTTCTTCTATGTAGATCCCCAAAAAATTTGTGCATTTTGCTCGATTAATGCTTTCACCATATATACATATTTTAATGTCCTCTGCATATTTACTTCTTTCAGTTTGAAATATTATATATTCTGTTTTTTCCTTGTTTAAGTAAAGATTGTTGGCTGCAAACCAATTCATTGTTTTATGCATAAGGTTTTGCACTGCGATTTCATTATCCTAACTACAGCTTTCGGATACAATAAACGTTGAATCGTCTGCATATAAGGTGTACTGACCTCCGTTGATGTAGGTAGCTAAATCAGCGATGTACAGTAGAAAAATCATAGGTGCCAATACACTGCCTTGAGGAACACCCACATTTGTTTCAACAGTTCTGGATTGGGCTGAGCTGTTTCCGTGTTTAACTAAAACGAATTGGTTCCGGTTCATCAGAAAGGATTTTAACCACATACCTGTTTTCCCCTTGTATGCCGTAGGTAAACTTCTCTAGGAGACGGTCATGTGGTACACAATCAAACTTTTTTGATAGATCGCAAAAAGTTCCAATAGGATGTCTTCCATGACCTACCTCAGGTATGATTTTGTTGGTGACTTCCTTTTTGTTGGTCCCTTGCGAAAACCATGCTGCTGGTGCGCAATAATTTGGTATGTATCCACAAAAGATGTGTTGCCTTTGCAACATACAGTGTTCCATAATTTTTGAGAATACTGACACGAGCGCAATGGGCCTGTAGTTATTTGCATCCGTTTTGTTTCCTTTTTTTTGTGAATGGGGATAATTCGAGATGTTTTTAGTATAGTGGAAACTTCCCCATTTCAAACGACGCATTTACAATATATAAAATTGGGTCTACTATCTCATGACGAAAGTCCTTAATGATGTTGCACGGTAAGTTGTCTGGACCACAGGATGATTTATTTTTCAGAGATTCAATGATTGACAAAAGGTCCATTTTCGTGAATTTCCGCACATATATTGTGTCAACATTCAGTTTTATATGATTATTTGAGATTTTAGTCGGTGGAATATTTTGTACAATTTGTTCAGGGAGCCTCTTGATAAAGACGTTAAATGTATCAGCTATTGAGTCGAGTTCCCTTACTATCCCATTTTCTCCCATTAATTCTGGTTTATCCCGTATGTCAATATTGTTTGTTTGTTCTTTTATAATTCTTCAAAGGACTTTTTGTTTGTTTGTAGCTGATTGCAGTTTTTTAATGAAGAAATTGTTTCCTGTTTGTTAAGAGCTTTTTATGTGTTTTCTTCAATTGGATATATGCCTCTCGCAGTATTGGATACTTTTTTTGTAAGATATACAGATCTCTTAATTTTGAGGATGATATTTTCACAGCTTCAGTAATCCAAAGTTTGTTCCTTATGCTTATAGAAACCATGGGAAAGCAGATATAGAAGTGATATTGTATGGTGTTAATCAAAGAGATCATTTTATCATTTATGACCTGCTTGTTGAAGGTATCGTGCCATGTTTCATTTTATAATTCCCTCGCAAATTGTTTCTTGTTGTCCTGTGTAAAACTTCTAATTTCATGGTATTTTTGTATTGGTATGGTATGGTATTTTATTACCGCTTAGCAATATTAATCTATGGTCTGATAGATCTGAGTCTTAATCGAGTATTGGTTTTGCTATAAATGTTGTCGATTTGCCTTTTGGTCCTGTGTGTAATCCTTGTAAAATACTTAACTTGCTCTACCATACCAAAGGATGCCAGCAAATGTCGTAAGTTATTTCTATCATGTGAATCTACCGCAAGTTTATATTAAAATCTCCCACAAGTATGATATCACTCTTTTTGTCAAAGATGGTACTTAATATAATTTCCAAATTGACCATAAATGACGCCATACAACCAAGAGGAGGTCCTCCTAAATCATACATTTAAAATTTTCATACAGCAGTTCTTCCTTTTGCAAACAACTCCACATATTTCGATGACTTTTTCTAGAGAGTGTTTGTTAACTTCGAGGCTATGAAGAGAAAGTGTCTCTTAATCTAAGGAGGTCCGTGCCCATATTGCCGCTCCTCCTCCAGTGGTATGGCTTCTACTAAAATATGTCAAAATTGTATTGTTAGGTATATGGATGAGTGGCATTATTTCATTGCTCAGTGAGACACAGAAAACAAGGATTTTTATTATTTAGTATTAGTTCTATTTCATAGACCTTATTTTTCATTGACTGAATATTCATATAAAAGATTATATTTCTTTGTATATTGTTTGAAAGTTGTTATGCTAAAGGAACTCGTTCTTCTATTTCTGTTGCTGTATGTTCTCCAGTTTCCGAAAAAATCTTAAGATTTGTTTAGGATCTCAAAATCTTCAATGGGTACTGAGACCTTAAAGGACGCATATTCGGTTGGGTGTCGGGACTGATCGTATTTGTTTGAAGTTTTTCTTTGTAAGATATGAAATGATGTCCTTTTCAGTTAATTCCGGAGCCAAACGGTACACGTGTAGGTGTTGAAAACGCACGGCCGCCCTTAATTCAGTTGGGTCGTCGCTACTCCCATAAATTACGTTTGACTTTTTCGGCCCTCTTTTACGGCGATGCTGAGTTTCCCAATTTTCATTAATTTCTATTGTAACTCCATTGGCTGTTTCGCTAATTCTCTTAGATGTTTTATTTACATTTTTGAGCTACCTGGTTTATCCTTGGTAGAATTAATTCTAACCGGCCTTTCTATCTCGCCGTTATCACTACTTTTTCTTGTCGATAAATATTTTTGCTGCACAGGTATTGAGATATCTGGCGTTTCGGAGTTATCGCCAGTTTTTGGTGTAGGAATACCTTTTTGTAGCAAATTATTGGGTATTTCCCGCTCAGCAGCAGCTCGAGAGTTCAATAAATCTTTATTTTGTTTGGTTAAAAATTCAACTTGTTTAGATAACTCAGAGACGACTACTAACAGGGGTTCTATTTCTTTTTTAATAGCCTCCGATATAAAAGTTTCAAAGTTACCACTGGTTAAAAAGGTGTTAAGGAAATCCAACTGCTTGTCAGAAGGGATGTTGGATCTTAGTACCATAGGCATTGTTAACCAAAATAGTTGACAAAGCTCTTATTTGACTAATCACTAACACTGCGGGACAATTTTCCCCACAGTCATGTCTGTCCAGACTTGTCTGTCTAGTCTCGTCGGACTAGTCTCGTCTGTCTAATCTCGTATGTCTAGTCTCATCTGTCTAGTCGCGTCTATCTAGTCTCGCCTGTCTAGTCTTGCTGTCTAGTCTTATATGTCTAGTCAATCAATCAATCAAATCATTTATTTCGTTATTACAGGTCACAATACACTAAAAAAAATATGTCAAAAGAAATGGAAATTCATAGAAAAGGTAGAACAAATATATCAAATACATGTGTTCATAATCAATAACAATGTGAATTAAAAATAACATTATGAATTATTCAGGTCATATTATGAGGACAATAATTCATGCAAGTTGTAAGGTTCTATATCGTTTATATATTTGAAGAGGTATTTCTTTAAAATCTAATGTGCGGGTGAAAATACGCAAAATACACCATTCTGAAGACATTTAGATCAACATATCTACAGACGACTCTTATTGCAAACACTGATTGAGCTTTATTAAGGTATCATATTTATATATATATATATATATATATATATATATATATATATATATATATATATATACATATATATATATATATATATATATATATATATATATATATATATATATATATATATATATATATATAATTAACTCTTATTGAGCTTTATTAAGGTATGATTAATATGACAGGACAAGTCTTAAGTTTGGTCGATGTGAATACCTAGAAAAATGGCTGACTATTGCACTTTAATTATTTCATCTCCAATAATGGTATCCTCTGGGTAGGTGGCTAAGCATAGGTGGCACCCTTGTTTTCTAGCTATTTAGGATCAATCTATTTTCATTGAACCATGATAATAATGCCAAAATCGCCAGGTTCGCATTGTGGGTGATATCCTCTACATTCTTGTTTATAATTAGCACAGACGTATCATCGGCATAGTTAACCAATGATAATTAATACCACAGCAATCAATCAATCTTACAAGAAGATCGTCCCAGGCGACGTTCTCCATAAGCTCCCTATGGTATCTCCTGTTATCAGCACTGAATGATCTAATTTGTTTATACTTCACGCTGGTATCCCTTTCCACAGCTAAACTAGGAATGTATATAAAATTGTATTCACATTAGATATTAACAATAATATTATCAATACATGTCCAAGTTTCTGGATGACTTACTCCGTTGGCTAAAGAAATTGCGTTGAAAGATTGAAGTAAAGAAACAAATTGTTGACTAAAGTTTGTTCTTGTTAAGATTGATTATGAATTATAAATTGTTTTCCTTCACGAGCAAGGATCAGTAGCAATTCATGAAGTTTATCCATGAAACTATTGGAGCTTATTAACGGGACTCTGTATATTCCCACAAATATTAAAACATCTCCATTACAAACGGTTTCAATTGAGGCACATTCAAAAAAATTCTGAACAGCAATGCGGTTAATATCACTCCTAGATTTAATGGATATGTTTTCCTCACTGTAGATAGCAACACCTCCATGTACACCTTCCTGTCTGCAAAAATGCTCTGCTCAGTTAAATTTTTTCAATTTAGCCGCTTCAAGTTGGGTTTCGCTCTGCCAGTGTTCAGTTAAAATTGGAAATTTACAGTTTTTATTTTTTTCTAACATCTAATTTGTCCATTTTGTTTCCAATAGGCTGGGCATGTTGGTTCAATAGTTAAATAATTTGTCTGGTATTTTTCACTGATAGAATGGTTAACTGAACTTGAGTGCGAATTAGAAAATATCAAATGGGATATTGTGGGTCGGGGTAAGTTAGAAGGTGTGGGGAACAGCTCATTACTTTGAAATTTGGGCACAGTTTCTATTACGTAGGAGATGACAATTGCTCAGTGGGAGGAACTGGCTTTCTGATACATAAGCGCCATAGAACAAACATTGTGTCTCTGAAGAAAATCTCCACAAGAGTAATATGTCTTATCCTCAAACTTAATACCAGATATAATATCAAAATTATACAAGTATACGCGCCTACCTCAAATCATACTAACGAAGAAGTAGATTTGTTTTAAGACGACATCAGAGATGCTCTCAGCGATCAACAGGCACATTATACTATTCTATGTGGTCATTTCAATGCCAAGGTGGGAACAAGATCGGACGCTGCTGAGTTTTCACTGGGAAACCATGGACTAGAAGGGAGAAATGATACTAGTGAAACATTGCTTCGTTTCCTGTTGCAAAACAACTTATTCGCGATTCACTTCCTTAGTGTCGCTATTTCTATTTATGGTAGTTGTCTCTGCAATTTCGTAAAATTAATTTTTTACCCTGTAGATTTTGTTTTTTCCAGCCTTAGGAAAAAACGGTTAACGCGGGTGTGTTTCGGCCAAGTTTCCGGTAGTTGCAACACTCCTAAAAATTCAAACGGTGCTGAGGATTTGAAAGATGATTATTCTTCAGGTCGCTTTAACACAAGCTTCTTGCACTTTACTTGCGTTATGTTTTACTCCGGTAGCCATATCGGTTTCTGTTACAGAAGTTTTTGAATTAGAGACATGTAAATGGGCATATCTATCAGCTGCCTTTATATCCGTGGCTTCGGCATTCACATATATAATCTTAGACTTCCTTTAGTTTTTATTTCTTTGTACTTTCCATTCTACATTCATTGAAATTTTTTCTAAATTTTCATTTTTTTTTTGCCTACTTCCATATCTCCCGTGACCTGTTCGCTATCGGGGTTTTCAGATATCTGTTGTAGTTCGTGGATTTTATCACACAGCTTTTTACGGGACCTTGTACCGGACTCGAAGACCGACGTATCCTTTGTTGCTATACACGTTGGATTTTATGTGGATTCATTATTTACTGTAGAAGGAACCATCTATAACAATTTTTCATTTTGGATTGTTAGTTCTTGATTTTCTTCAGTAATTTGTAGCATTTTCTCTTCAAAAATCATACTGAGAGAATCGGCTTGTTTTTTTTTACAATCCCTTCTATCACACTTTGCACACACTTTGGAAATCGGGACTCGTCAGATATGATATAACTTTATAGTACCCTGATAATTATTCCTCTGTAGGACTAGAACTAGCTACGTTAGACCTTAGTTCTATTTTCATTTTAATTGTCAGCGTGGAAACTTAATAATTTAATTTAAATTAATATATCCGAAATATTTAATATAGCTTGTCTGACGCTGCGGATGTTCAAACGCGACTGTCTTATCTGTCTTGACTTCTGTCTAGTCTTGTCTGTCTAATCTTGTCTGTCTAGTCATGTCTGTCTAGTATGGTAAAAAGCAAAGGATGATAATGATAATGCCTTTGAATATTAAGATCTACGGTATCTTATGCTTTGGGAAGATCTAATAGAATACCACATGGTATTTCTTGAGTCTCCAAGTATTTTAAGACATTGTTTATAAAATAGAAACAAGCAGTGTTTATAATAAAAATTGTCTGTTTAATCTTGTCTGTCTAGTCTTGTCTGCCTAGTCTTGTTTGTCTAGTCTTGTCTGTGTATTCTTGTCTGTCTAGTCTTGTGTGTGTAGTGTTGTTTATCTAGTATTGTCTGTCTAGTCTTGTCTGTCTAGTCTTGTCTGCCTAGTCTAATCTGTCTATTCTTGTCTGTCTATTCTTGTCAGTCTAGTCTTGTCTGTCTAGTGTTGTCTGTCTAGTCTTGCTTTCTAGTCTTGTCGGTCTAGTCTTGTCTCTCTAATCTTGAAATTCAATATAATTTTATATACTTTTAACTATTTAGGCAAACATTTATACATATTCTGAATACTAAAAGCTTTATAACTTATATATTTAATAGTGTCAAGAAATGTTTTAGATATAATAGTTGAAGCAATATATCATGTCACACAATGTAATATCCTACTATAAGTACTGCAATATTTTCATTTGTTCCATTTGTAAATTTGATTTTTTACATATTTTACTAAAACCCACTAAACAAATGAACTTCTACACTTATCACTTTGAAATTCCAGAAACCCCAGATAGCAAATATCCGTGTTTTGATAAGGTCCATATCGCGCATGAGTACTAATATTTCTGTGTAAAATTATAATATTAAACCCGAGCAAAATTACATTACTAATGCAGTAAAAACCAATTGGTGCAGTATTTTTTATTCATTAAGATGTAATTATTAAGTATTAGTTATTAAGTTTTAGTAGATAGTGTAAGTAGTGTCATTAAAACATTGTGACAACACAAATTATTGTTGCGTAATTTTCTGTTGTGTGTAATAAATAGGTAAGTGTTGTAAGTGTCAATATTTTCGGGTCTATATTTGTTTGTGTAAAGTTATTGAGGATTAATATACAAGTGGCTCGAAACACAGTTTTGAAATCGCTTTATAATTTTAAAATAGTATTCTTATTTGTGTATTTAAATATATCTTATCTGTTTAATGAAGATTAAATGAAATACAGGTAAATAAACAATTCCTCGGTTTTATTGATTTCATAGAGTTTTTATAGAAATTTCTAATAGGAAAGATAAAAAGTCGTAATGAAAATAAACGGAATACGAAATTATAATTTTTAATATTTGATTGTCTATAGGATTTGAAGTATTTACAAATGAGAGACAAAGAAAGTTAAGTTAAAACAAAATTAACGCTTTGTTGTCTGCTACAAGTAAAATTGATTCCTTTGTCGGTCAGATATGTTATTATACCCTGAATTGTAGCAAACGTACAGCAAAACATTTCATACCCTGCCTGAATGAAACGAGTGTTTTTTAACACTTTGATCAACCCAAGCAGATAAAGAAACCGGAAAAAAAATGTTTTGTGGATACAAATATCTATATAAACAATAGTACGCTTAGAACATTAACGTTAGTAAAATTTATTTTTTGTAATCGCATTTTATATTACAAGTTGTTTTATAAATCGGTAAATTCACGGTATAATTAAAAGATTGCAATAATTATCACGAAGAAAATATTATAACAATAATACGGAAATTCTGTTTAATAATTGTATAGCCTTAATTGTATCCCCAAAAAAATTATTTACATTTAAAAAGTTATTTAAAATTATGTAAAAACACTCTTTATTCATTCAACATTCCTACATATATATATATATATATATATATATATATATATATATATATATATATATATATATATATAATAAATTTGTATAAATAATTAAATAAATATAAATTTGACCTTTTGATCTTGTAGCAAAACGGTACAGGTCAAGAGAGTTTTCCGAAGAGATAGAAAAAAAAATGAAATAACGAAGTATTCATAAATTCAAATACTAATTAATGCATATTGAATAAGGTTGTATTGTCTTCTGGGTCAGGTCAATGAACAGCCTAACTGCATTTAAAAGACGGACCGAAGAATAAATGTGACATATGAATGATGCTAGCAGGCAATATCACATATACTTAAAGAGCAAGTTGAAGCCGCACAGCGAGCTGGACATCACCTGCATGCATAATGTACGCTACCACTAATATATGTGCAAACAAAAACTATAATTGTCAAGATTACTCATACATCTCAGTTTATAGCTTTTGTAATATCTACTAGCTAACATTAACTTTTAGAAAACCATATTGGTCGGAAATATTCAAACGTGTAAAATTTCTTATAATAAAATTATATACCGAAGGCGATTTGTAAAAACACTTGGGTGAATGGAAATTTAAGTGGTTTATTTTGATAAGAATGTGTGTTTAGTTATGTGTCATTGGAAAACATGCGATTACAAAAGTTGAATCGCTCAAAAATCTTTACATAATTCAAGTAGGTTAGATTTTATTGATAGGTATGTAAGAAATAAATATAATTGATATATTATCTCTTATTGATAGTCTCATCTCTGAACAAACAAGTCTATACAGACGAATTATTAGACATACACTAAGCAGACAAGATAAGATAAGATATCATTAAAAAACATAATAAAGGCTTAGGATAGAGTGATGGTTGCCAGATTTCCAAAATCATAGATCGCAAAATCTAAAATAAAGATTCATAAAAAATAAATACATGTAATTTTGCCATCCCCTCATTGATAGTCTCGTTTCTGAACAGACACAGAAAAGACTAGACAGACAAATTACCAGACAAGCACTATGCCATCAATATAAGTGAGACAGTATTAAACAAATAAAATAAATGCTTAGTATAGAGTTAGGGTTGCCAGATTACAACAAACACAGATCGGAACATCTAAAATAAAAGCTCACAAAAAATAAATAGATTCATGTGCTCTTTTTATACAATTATTGTTCAAAGCGCGATATTTTGAGATAAATCAGGGATTTGATTGATGAAATCGGGACGGTTTCGCTAAAATTCGGACGTCTAGCAACTGCAGATAGTGTGCTAGCTAGGTAAGACTAGAAAACTTACACGAAACTAGATATTAATTATATAAATATATTATATGACTCGATAGTATTAATGATATTTTATAACTCGATTTAACTGGAATGGATACAGACTATATCGACTGGTTATTAAGGAGTAAACTGAACAAATAAAACTGTATGATAGACAGATAAGGCTTTCTATACAAAATTATAACGGGAAAGAAATAAAATAAAGGAAGCTAACGAGATAATAATAGGGCAAACTTAACAGACAAAACTGGGAATTAAAGATCCGACACATAAACTGGGACTTAAATCCTACTGGGAATTAAAGAGACACACATGACTAGACAGACAAGAATATTTGAGATTAGACAACTAGACAGAGGAGATTGTAAAAATACACTCGGCAAGATTAGAGAGGCAAGAATACGTGATGCTATTGGGAGTGCCTTATCTTCAACAACCACATTTTTCAGGAGAATATTGTGAGAAATTGTGAGGTTGGGTGGAAATTTGGCGTTTTTATGTTATGGTTGGTAATCCTGGTCTGATATCTTATCTTTCGACTGCGAGTGGTTTTAGCGGGATTTCAAGCCTAGAAATATTAAAAAAGCATTTTACTTAACCCCTTCCCATTCAAAGAAAGAGCCCTTAACTGCACCATTGCTTTTCAGTGGGTGAAGAAGGGTCCTTTTACATTTTGAATATATTTTGTGAATCAAGGTGTTTTTGTTTTTCAAAAGTGTTTTTTCAAAAGTCAATTTTTAAAGTGTTTTTGTTCAGTAAATAATTATTTTAATAAAAATGTTAGCTACTAATTAGGCATTAGTTTACGTTTTATGGACCTTTATAATAATATTACATAAGTTTTTACAATTGGTAATAAACTTCTTCGTTTTTCTCCCGTGTCTCTGTTATTACTCAAAATTACTTCTTGGTTACATATTTGAGTTCCGATGAACATTTTCATTCGAAATACAACGATAGCGAGGGTGATATATGGAGAATATTATCTCACATCAGAATTTCAAAAGTTAAACGGCTATAACTCAAAATTACAATTTTCACATGTAAATATCTATAACTCAGTCAACGCCTGGAATTTTTGTACACGAAAAAGTTCGTTTTGTTCATTTGTTTATCTATAAACAGGAAATGACATTAACTCGATTTTTACCCCGGTGAAGATAAGAGCCCTTTTCTCTAATACCATCACATATATAGAAATGACTATAGAATAGAGAAATGAGTATTAAGATAATTTTACATGGTTATGAATAGGCTAAGGTTTGTCAAGTCTATTTATTGCTACATAAATTCAGATTTACTTTATGCATGTGAATTTGATAATTTGTTCTTGCGTAATAGTCACGTTGTTCTATATCTTTCTTTTCTCTGATACCATCATATATATTGAAATGACTACAGAATAGAGAAATTATTATTAAGACAATTTTATTTGGATGAGACTAGCCTAAGGTTTGACAGGGCTATTTATTGCTACATAAATTGAGATTTACTTTCTGCATATGAATTTGATAATTTATTGTTATGTAATAGTCACGTTAGTTTCAATTTTTCCTCAAAAACACAATTTTCTTTATGTATCTTCTTGTAGTCTTCTTCAGCCTTTAAACGTCCACTGCCGAACATAGGCCTCCTCCATCTTTTTCCAGGTCGATCTGTTTTGAGCGGTGTGCATCTAGTTCTTCCCAGCCAGCAGCTATAGGTCATCCCGCCATCTCGAGTGGGGTTTACCAACACTTCTTCTTGTGTCTCTGGGTCTCCACTGCATTATTTTTTTTGCCCATTTCACGTCATCTCGGGCAACATGACCTGCCCATCGCCACCTTAATCTTGCAATTCGTTCTTTGACATCCGATATTTTAGTGCGTTTGCGGATTTCCGTTTTGCGTATTTTATCTCTCAGACTGATACCCAGCAAAGCTCGCTCCATTGCTCTCTGGCAGACTCTTAAAGGGCTTATGCTGTTGACCGTGAGAGTGGTGGTCTCTAGGCCATAAGTTGCTACGGGGAGAATGCAAGCATCGTACACTTTTCTCTTGAGGCAGATTGGGACTTTACGGTCTCTGAGAATATGGTTTAGCTTTCCAAAGGCAGCCCAAGTCAAGCCGATGCGCCTTGTGACTTCAGCTGTTTGGTTGTCCCTGCCCAATTTAATATTCTGTCCCAGATAGATGCGCTGCTCCACTGTTTCCAAGTGGTAGTTATCTAATGTTATTTGGACATTTTCATGAGAGAGGAGTTTTGTCTTCTCGAAGTTCATCTGCAGGTCAACATCTTCTGAAGCTTGCTTAAGTTCGTTTATCATTTCCTCCAGTTCGTTTATATCTTGGCTCATAATTACAATGTCGTCTGCGAAACGTAAATGATTCAGGTAATTTCCGTCTATACACACACCTTTTTATTCCCACCTCATGTTTTTGAATATATCCTGTAGTACCAGAGTGAAAAGTTTTGTAGAAATCGTGTCGCCCTGCCGCACGCCTCTTGAGGCAGATGTAAATTTTTTCGGTTCGTAGATCTTCCTTGATGTTAGCTTGTGACTTTGCATTTTTATAAATATGGTCGATTAAGTCCGAGTATCTAGAACCGATTCTTGCCCTGTTCATGGCACTGCCCTCCACCCAGCACTGCTATATCTCTACCCATATGTCAATTGAGTCGAAGGCCTTTTGATAGTCAACGAATGCCATATGCAGAGGCACGTTATATTCCGTGCATTTCTCTATTAGTGTGCGGACTGCTTGGATATGGTCGACTGTGCTATACCCTATCCTAAAACCGGCCTGCTCTAGAGGTTGGTAGAAGTCAAATTTTTTGCGATTTCTTCCTCAGGAGTTTGTAAAATGTAGTTAGTAAGCTGATTGGACGGTAATTTTCGATCTTTGTAAAGTCACCGTTCTTAAATAGAAGTATTAACTCGGCATTTTGCCACATTTTGGGGATCTTGCCCTCTTCGAGACATATGTTCAGCAATATAAGCATTGATTTTTCCAGTGTTTCGGATTCAGCTTTTAGAATTTCGCTCGTTACGCGGTCCTCTCTAGGTGTTTTATGGTTTTTTATCTAGTTTAGCGCTGCTCTGGGCTCAGGGCCACCTATTTCGGGAATTTCTTCTGAGCCCACGTTCAAGATGGTCGGTTTTTGTCTTATTTCGTTTGGCTGCTGGACTGAATGGCTGTACAGGGTCTGGTAGAAGTCCTGTATCACAGTCACTATATCTGTTTTGTCTGTAACTATTTCTCCAAGATTGTTCTTCATCTTATGAATGACCATCTTTCCTTTGGCTCTCTTTGAACGCAATACTTTCATGTTCAAATTATCTTCGAAGGCATCGAGAATCTGTGTGTTCTGCCCGAATATCCCTTCGTGTCGCTGTTTTTACTTGCTTTTTCAATGTTTTATATTGTGGTGCGTCCCTGTGTATGTTCCGATGCTTCTGTATTAGCTGGGCTGTGTTGACACTGAGTTTATCGTTTTTCTTTGTCTTAAGAGCGCAAACTTTCTTTGTAGTTTCTCTGATCGTGTTGGTAATTTTAGTGTTTAGTTCGTTTATGTAAAGATATTTAAGAGCCTCAGTGGGTTGCAGCTTCCTCTCTATTTGCGTATTGTATTCTTCTTTCCTTTCTGTCAACTCTTTTATAGATGGTTTTATAGTTTTTGTATTCAACTTCTTTCGTTCGAGATGAGTGTTAATTTCTATTCTTGCCCTCATTAACCTGTGGTCACTGCTCGTGTTGAAATGGTTTAGGACAGATACGTCCGAGCATATTTTCCTGTCCGAAGCCAGTATAATTGAGGCGTTTAGTATCAAAACAAGCTCAATCCATTGATTTTCAAAAGTTTTTTCTTTGCGTAGTTTGATAGGTCTGTATCGATACTATCAAGCTACAAAGTGAAAAGAATTTGGAAAGAATCCGGCTTGATCCGGTCGAAAACCGGTGTTTTTTTAAACCCAGCTCAATCCATGCTTCTATTAAGGCCCACCAGGCGCGCCACCTGATTGCGATTGATTTATTGCGAATTTGGCCAAATAGAAAAGGAGATAAAGAAGAAAAATACTGTGATAGACACCGAAGAATATACAGCAACTTTCGCTCACGAGGAAACCACAATTTCCTTTGCTGGAAAAGTGTAAGATTTTAAAGCTGTAATTTCATTGATTTTACGCATCACAGGTCAGCGGCAATTTAAATTTTCAGCTTCTAAATCATTTCTGTCCATCAGGAATGAAATGAAAATTAACATCAAAATAAGAGGTGAACTTTTTTTATAATTCGGACATTGGAACTTATTCCTTCCCCTGTGGCTGTTTTATGGCGTTCCTATTGCTCCAGCAAAAATAAATGACGTTAAAAATTTGCTCACTAAGCATTTTGGAGATCAGTGGATGTAAATCCAATCCATATAATCGTGAAGAACAACTTTCAACAAGAAAATAATTAAAAAGGCATTGAATATGTTGGTAATGTGAACTCTGATGAAAATTCTTTTAGCTAATGACAATTCTTTATTATCTCCCTTTCTTTAATTTATTATTATTTATTTAATAATTCTGATTGGAAGAAGTAAAAACATGATGAATTTTTTCAATTCAAAATATTATAATAATGTCGATGAATTGTTATTCTGAATATTCAGATTTTATATTATAATAAATTGATTAAATTAACTCACACTTTGGATTTTACAAGCTAATACGTGAATATAATTAAGATACCACATAGATTTAATTGAAATTTAAAAGGAAGGATAAAAAACCCTAAAATTTTTGCAAACCCAGCTCAATCCAAATTATTTTTGTACTAATTAAAAACAAAAAAAATATTTTGAATGTGCACCGAAGGTTATCCAAATGACCTTTTTATTTTTTGAAAAAATTTAATGGGCAGAGCGTGAAATGTTTTTTGGCTCTCCTGCAAAATTTATAAAAATGGATTGAGCTGGTTTTGATACTAAACGCCTCAATATAGTCTATTTCGTTACACGTAATACCATCTGGACTCTTCCACATCCATTTTCTTGTAGGTGTTTTTTTTGTAGAAGGTATTCAAGCAGTAGATATTTTCTTTGCATAAAAAATGAACCATGTTTTGACCTCTAGTGTTTCGTCTTCCCATACCGAAGTGGCCTATATTTGGCGGGTCGGTAGTCTCTTAGTGTATCAGGGTTGATATTTCCAAAATGAGAATACTTGCTATTGCAAATGTTCTTGACTTTTTAAAGATTGGTTTGTATGAATCGACTGAACCATTATACTCGATATCAACAAATCAACAAATGCTAACTTCTAACTTCTGAATATTTTGACTCTACGTAACATATGTTTAATATAATTTACATTCTAAGTAAATTCGTTTATTTGGAGTTAATTAGGACTTACAATTCAGTTTTCTAGCCATAGTTAGACAAAACTAAACAATATAACAAGATATGAATATTTTGTATTATATCGGTGCACAAAAACGCTTATTAATTTATTTACAAAAAGAGACATGCTGTAGCTGGAACAAGGTAACAAGAGTCAATTGGTTTATAAAGTTTATCCTTCCATAAGTCTTAAACTGGACAAGCTATTGGGCTAAGATTAGTTTTGTTTCCTTTTTCAATATTTACACTACTAAATGAAACTATCTAGAGTAATCCACATATATTATTTTCTTCCCAAATGGAGAATTATCAGAGATAGAATAATATGTCGAATCTTCTTCTTCTTCTTATTAGCCTTCATAGTCCCATTGTTGGATATAGTCCTCTTTCATTTTTTTATCGTCTATCGTCTTTATGTCCTCAATCCATCTCGTTTGGGGTCTTCTCGTACTTTTTTTGTTTCCCGGGGTCTCCAGAAGGTAATCTTGTGGCTCCATTCTTCTGTATTCTTTCTGGCCACGTGTCCTGCCCATTGCCATTTGAGATCCGCTGTTCTCTCCATGACATCTATTATTTTTGTTTTTGTCCGGATATCTGTGTTGCGCGTTTTGTCTCTTAGAGTGATTCCCAGCATTGCACGTTCCATTGATTTTTGAGTCACTCGAAGTTTTGCTGCTGATTTTTTGTGATAGCCATCGTTTCCAGGCCATAGGTGGCAACGGGGAGGATGCAGCTGTTGTAAACCTTACGTTTTAGGTAAATTGAGACGTCTTGTTTTTTTAGTATATGGCTGAGCTTTCCAAAGGCGGCCCATGTCAGTTGGATTCTGCGTTTGATATCGGCAGTTTGATTTTCTCGCCAATTTTAATTGTATGCCCCAGATATGTATATTGCTCTACTTTTTCTATGATGATGTTATAAATCGACATTTCCTGAGGGCTACTAGTTATAATTTCTGTTTTGTTTAGATTCATTTTTAACCCTATTTGCTTGGACAGCTTGTTAAGTTCTTCTACCATTGTTTTTAATTCTTCGATATTAGTGATTATTAGAATTATGTCGTCCGCGAATCTTAAGTGACTTAGATATGTTCCGTCAATCTTCATGCCTTTCTCGTCCCAGTTCAGTTGTTTGAAAACCTTTTCTATGGCCGCGGTGAATAATTTGGGGGAGATCGGGTTCCGGGATATGTCGAATGGTTGTTATTTATTTCAATTGCGGCTATTGTGGCTTTCTATTAATATTGTACCAGAATAACTAATAACACAAACGTAAAAATGTAACCATTTTTAATTAGGGATCGATTTTCAAGAACGAGTTTGGTTTTATAAACTTCTTAACAAAATGGGGAATCTTATTAGACAAGACTAAACAAGACAATAAACGTTATAGTTTTATTCTTACCAAAATAGGGAGAATATAAATATAAAATAGGAAGACCAGACAAGACAATAAACGGTTTGGTTTTACAAACTTTTTACCAAAATTGGGAATCTTATTAGACAAGGCAAGACAACATAAATAAACTTCTTAACAAAATATCAAAAATATATCAAGTCTCAATTAGTTTGTGCATGAAGTTTGTGCTTAAATAATCCCTAAACTAGATTAGCTATTACACTGAGTCTAGTCTACACAACTGCATGGATTATTGGAAGGAAGTTCCTATAGGAAGATCTCGGTATGAGTGATTTAGCAAAAAAAGTTATACGCCGCGTTACGTTAGTCGACGTGTTGTTATACGCCTTTCTCTTTCTCTAAGTGTATATTTCTATACCGCGCGCTCTGTCTTTCTTTCACTTTCTCTCGATGTATATTTCTATCTCTTTTTGCGTCGCAGAATAACAAACGAACGTGGTCGGTTTATAACCTTAAAACTAAACACGAAAAAAATTTGTTGAAACGCATTTGTTTTTTGTTTTAAATCATAGGAGAGTTGAATTGTTTATATTATACTCATAATTTGAATTAAGTTTTGAGAAATGGAAACTCAAGAAAGTCTGCAAAATTCCGAAAAAAATTAGAAATGTCTAAGTGATGTCATCTGATAGTATAAAGCTACGCGTCTTAATTATCAGACCTATTAATAAAAAGATAAATAAAGAAACATATTTGAGATGGTTTCACGAAAATAGAAGATCATGATCATGCAGATAATGCAATTACTCGATTTTACACAATCTGACTGATATCACTATATGCCTACGACATATAAAGAAAAAGCCAAGACTCCATAACGAAGAGAATTACAAACTGGAAACCACCACCCAGTAGACCAAGAGGAAGGCCGAAAATAAGATGGCAGGACCAAATACATGAAGATATGGGAATAATGGAAGTCACAGAATGGAAGAAGAAGGTGAAAGACAGGAAGGAATGGAAGAAAATAGTACAAGAAACAAAAACACACAAGAAGCTATAATTGGAAAATAGAATACGCGGACTGATCCACCGCAACAAGAGGATCAAATAGTTCCAGAATGGAGCGACCAATACCGCACAAGGGGTCTATGGCCACATGTATTTATATACATTACAGAGAGACAATAGTGAAATCACAACCTCAGCCTAAAAAAAATGTTCAGTTGTTCATTTGTTTGTAAACTGGGAAACGGTATTGAAGTAGTTATTGTAGCTATTTTTATATCCCCAGGTCAAAAGTTTGAAGATATTATATTATTTATTCATCAATCACTATTAGAATATACTTGGAAGGTTCTAATTTACTTAAGCTAAATTATTAGAAACTTCCACTCATATTGGCTGGACAAGGAGACTTCAACATTAACTTGATGATTAACTGATTTTGAAAAATGTGTAGAACTCGCAACATTTTTATCATAAATATTTGGTTTAAGTATGAATAATCACCCATGGCAGTACACAACAAGAAACTGTACGACAATTGATGCTGTCTTAAAAATAAATATATATACCTGAATAAAATAAAATCTCAAACATATGCATCTTATCACAGATACCATAAACCGATTTCTTATTGAAAACCTCGTGTTTCGTCAGGCGAAGCTTATTTTCAAGCCACCTGATTTTTTTTGCTAATATATACCTAATATGTTTTATTAAGCTTTTTGATTTGAATCCTTATCTTTGATAAAATAAAAAATACATGAACTACACATATTTTATATCGAATTACATTCGGAGTTAAAAAATGCGGAAGGAACTTCGTTCCTGACGGGGATCCCCTGACCGCATACGCTTTTTTATTGTTTGAGAATTGTGGCAACGATTTCCGTACGTCAAGAAAGCGTTTTGGTTTTATAAACTGTTGCCAAAATGGTGAATCTTATGAGACAAGACCAGAGAAAACAATAAACATTTTGGTTCCATATACTTCTTACCAAAATGTCAATAATATATCTAGTCGAACATGTTTGTGAAGTTCGTCTTTTAATAATTTCTAAACTGCACTAGCTACTTCACTAACAATAAGTCTAGTCTTATATCCTCAGGCAATATTTAGACCAGTGATTCTCAACCTTTATTTTTGTTGCGGTACACTTTTAAAAATTTAAAAATTTTGCGACACACCAATAATATAGGTTTAAAAGAATTTTATTTATCTTTAATTTTCAAACACAATACGAGTGATCAGACTGTTGTCAGCAATTTCTATTAGTTTTATATAAAACCTAGTTTGGCATTTATTATTAACACTTACATATATATATATATATATATATATATATATATATATATATATATATTTAAAAACACTTATATTCTACGATCTTGACAATCGAAATTTTTACAAGGACATACATATGGACATTAGTATTAATTATTACATATGTACATATTACATATGTACATTATACATACGGACATTAGTACATTACATAAGTCACACTACAGTTGTACACCTTTGTTATCTTTCCCCTGAACAATGTTGCTCATGAGCGACCAACCCTGCCCGTTTTCGTCCATTATAGCATCCCACCACTTTTACAGTTCGATCTTCTTATCTCAGTGATCCCATGCCTCATATTTCATCCCACATGTACGGCAGGTTCTCTCCTTTGGAATCATCCAGTACCTCCTGCCCAACTACCGCACCTGAATCTAGCGATCACTATTTCGGGAACGTCGGAGGTATCTTTCCAAACACATGCATTTTGTGATACTCGAAGTTGAACGTCCCCCTTCTATACCTTTAACTTTTCCTGCATCTCTATCTCTATCAGCCATTCTCCTACAACCATATCTAAATTGCTGCCTCTCTTAATGATTCTCTCAAATTCAACAACCCCTAACCCCTAACATAACCCCTTTTATACATTTTCCATTTTCTCACTACAAATTTAGTTTTCCTAGCATTAGCTATACCTTCTTTTCTAACCGCTTTAAACACTTCCTTCGCGATCCTTTTATCTCCCATTCTTTCCACTTTACATTCATACTACAACGCAAACGTGGCACTATGTACCACGGTGTCCATTTTTCCAGTTACAACGCCCATTTCGTTTCAATGCCCATTTTGTAGGTACTTGCATTCTCTATATTTCTTCCTCTTTTCTTCCACTTTCACACTTTATACTTCTGAACCATACATTAAAATACAACGTACGCACGTCTTTCATATAACCATTTTTAGCTCTGAACTTTTCCTTGCATTCACTCTTCCATACATTCCAGAAACCGTTTGCAGCCACCCAGAATTTCGTTACTATGTAATCTATTTGCTCCTTAAAATAACTTTTCTGGCTAAATATGAATCCAAGGTATTTGAAGCTGCTAACTTGTTCTATTCCCTTTCTTCACCATTCAAATTTTTCACTCCTCTTTTCTCCCTCTTTTGAAAATTCTCTCTCCCTCAACAATTTTCGTCTTCTTTACATTCAACACAAACTTTCGTTTTTCAAATATCATTTGCATCCTTCCTATCACCTCTCTCATTTCTGCAAACGTGCTTGCCAAAACAACGATGTCGTCGGCATAAGCCAGACTCCACACTTTTTCAAAAGGACTACTCCACTTGCCTCTTGCGTAATACATTTGCCATATCTGCTATGCAGATGTTGGCCAGCAACAGCCTTAGTGGAAACACCTTGAAACGTTCAGACACCTTCTCTTCCTCTTTTACTCTACAATATGTACTCCTTTACAAGTTTATAATACATCTCCTAACTTGACTAGATATCTTTTTCTCCTTCAGGCAGTCAACGAAGTACACTTAACTCTTCGGTTTTGTCAATTCTTTATGCACTACGTAGTTAAGTGTAACTAGGTGCTCAGTTGTTCCTCGTCCTTGTCGGAACCCAGCTTTTTTCTTCCGGTAAAATGCTTTTTATTTCACCTCTCCCTGCAGTTTTAACTGTATAACCTTAGCGTATACTTGCTTCGACGCGATTTTGTCGGCAGTTGAGTCGGCATAACATTATTTACGACGACGTGCTGTAAAAATTGATAACATTAGATCATCCTTATTAGATATCTTTTCCCGTCGCGTTCTGTTTCAAATAAATAGTTTACAATTCTAAAATTTGGCGGCACACTTTAAAAATTTGGCGGCACTCAAGTGCCGCGGCATAGCGGGTGAGAATCACTGATTTAGACAATATGGTAAAAATATCTAGACTAATCTACATGGATTATTTTGTTTGCAAAGTGGGAATACTTAGTACTAGAACAATTTGAACAGCTTCTCTCATTCATCTTGCTTATTTCATTTGTTGTAATGGAGACCGCAGAAACAAAACAATATTTATTTTTCCATTCATTTGATTTATTTGTTGAAAATTTTGTTGTGACCCCACATTTTTGATAGACTCTGCTATTTACAAAAAAAATGTCTATCCAATGATACCCATGATGTCATTAAAAAACGTATGTGGCGCCACCACTCGGAAACAATTGTTACTAGCTAATTAAAATTATCGTCAAAATGTACATAAGTGGATACTGTACGTAACCTTAAAATATCATGTATTAAATCGTACGCGTATAATTTCTACATCGCTTGATGCAATACTTTTGGCGGATCCTGTATATCAGGTAAATGGCGGCCCGTAGGCGTACATGGCCCTCGTCGACATTTTATGCGGCCCGCGAAGCATTTTATAAATTACTTTCATTAAGGAAATACCTATTTCAATAAAAACTTTAAGTTGGTTTTGTGTTCGTGTCCTGTTAAAATATTACGTCACTGAGAAAGCAATTACAAATTTTTCGGTATGTAGTACCTGCAATGAATGATCTTAATGCGTATTCTATGAGGATAGTATGCCTATGACTAATTATTTACTTTGTTATCTACCTGCCACTATTTCATAGGCACTGCACATTTAAGGGTGTTCTCTAGAAATATTTAGTTTAACAAGCAGTATATATTGTCCGCATCTTTGAGAAAACCGAACAATATTATTGTGCCTAGGCATCTATAACTGTCATGTTATACAAATAACTGAATAGAAAATAATTTAATTTAAAGCCCGCGGTCAAATTTACATTTACATGTGGCCTGACAGCTTAAAGATTTGCCCACCCCTAGTATATAGGGACTAGTTATTAAGAAGTAAACTGAACAAATAAAACGAGACTGCATAAATTTTACTAGACAGATGAGGCTTTCTAAACAAAATTATAACACGAAATATATGAAATAAAGAAAGCTAAAGAGATAATAATATTGGTTCCAAAAACTTCTTACCAAAATGTCAATAATATATCGAGTCGCACATGTTTGTGAAGTTTGTCCTTTAATAATTTCTAAACTGCACTAGCTAGTTCACTAACAATAAGTCTAGTCCTGTATCCTTAGGCAATATTTAGACTAAACTATCCATGTAGATTAGTCTAAATATTTTTTTTGCAAAGTGAGAATAGTTGGAACTAGAACTAAAGCAACAAAAATATAGCAACAATAGACAAGTCTCAATTGGTTTAAAAAATTTGTCCTTCGATAATTCCTAAACTACAGTAGCTATTAGACTAAGTCTAGTCTTGTTGCCTTTAGCAATATTTAAACTAGATATGGAAACTATCTATACTACATAGATTACCGCTTAAAATTTATTCATCCAGTATTCGATTACAAGTATACAAAACTCAACATACAATAAATGGATGAAGTTCTACAAAAAAAAATGGTTGGATAAATTCAAAATAAATTAATCAATCCAAAATTCGGTTACATCGTACAAAATAAATTACTTCATCCAAAAAAAGGTTAATTCATCCAAAATAAAATGTAATCACCTAATAATTGGGTTTTTCGTACAAACTATGATTTTTCCTTACAATAATCGTACAACATAAAATCAATTCACCCAAAAAAGGTTTACGTGTACATAAAAAGGTTGTTTCATTCCATTTGATTGCTCTTTACACAAAAACAAATTGCTTGATATAAAATTTGAACTATAATCAAATAACTATTACCTATATTCTATTGTATGTAATATATTATGTTTTATTTTATATTATATGCTATATAATCTGTAATAAGTAATCTGTAAATAGCACATGACCGGCCAGATATTGTAGTGATTTTTAAGAAACGAAATGAAGCTATTATCATTGAAATTGGAATAACAAGCCAGGATCAGCTGAAAATGGTTGAGACAACGAAACTGCATAAGTACGACATGGTAGCGAGTGAAATATTACAAATATAAGTGTAAAACTAAGATTATCCCGTATGTGATGACTTGGGACGGGGTGGTTACAAAAAGCCACAGCAGATATAACCAGCAAATTGGAATAACACCAAACATCGAAGCTTACATCCAAACTAGAGTGCTGAAGAGGACACTTGAGACTATGTCGTTTGAGACAGGCATGGGCATACTTGATGGACCTGGCGAGGGCGAAACACCCGAAGCAGCAGTTGAGAGGTTGATGAGAAGAAGCGATACGGTGGCGAATGCGAGTATATAACAATATTAATTCCTAAAAACTACTTCTTAAATAAATTTATTAAATATATATTATGTGTAATTTATTATGTGTTGGTTAATTTTTTATATATTTTAACTTCATTGACGAACTAATGCTGGCTTAGATTGTGAAGGTCGTCCACGTTTTCGCTACTGTCCCAATTGACTTTATTAAAGTGTCAATGGAACTTTGTACAGTTTCAAGAGAATTCCGATTCCAATACTGTACTTACATATGTAATTCTTCAGAAACCACATTTATGAACAGGAAGATTCTTCCCATTTATTAATGTTCAGAGTCACTTTCAAGATTGAAATTTGATGATTGATTTATACTCTTCAAAACCATTTTAGTTTTTCAGGTTTTCTTTATTTTGTACTCTGAAACTATTTACTACTCTGAAATATTGATTTCTGATATCTTTTGACTGGACCGATGTAAGAAATTGATTGACCATTCAATTCTTCTTTCACAACGGTTGGTGATGATTTAAACCAATGATGGACTTTTTTATAAATTTTATTCGTTTATTGGAAGAAATAATTGTTTTTTGTATACAGACATTTTTTTGTAAAGTGCAAAATAATAAACAAATTTTGGATGGATCAACCTTTTTTGTACAGTTAAACCTTTTTTGGGTGAATTTATTTTATTTTGTACAATTTCATCAATTATTGTACTAAACCACTATTCATTGTAAGAATAAATCGATTATTGGGCGTTTATATTTTATTTTGGACGAAGCAACCTTTTTTGGATGAAGTAATCGCTTTTTGTATGAATAAACCGAATTTTGTATTTTCCGGCTATTTTTTGTAAAAAATATCTATTTATTGTACGCAAAAAAATCCAAGACTTATTTTGGACGAAGTAACCTTTTTTTGGATGATGTAATCGATTTTTGTATGAATAAACCGAATTTTGAATTTTTCCAGCTATTATTTGTAAAAAAAATCTATTTATTCTACGCAACAAATCCAAGCCATAGATTACTATCTACATAGATTATTTAGTTTGCAACTGTAGAATTGTGGGAACTATAACAGCATATCAAGTCTTAATTAGTTTATAAAATATGTCTCTCTATCTATATCTATATATGGCTCTCTATCTTCTTATCTCGTTTGTATGTATACATGTTCACTTTATTTAATTTAATCTCGATTTGATAATACTCAACAAAATCCGTACGTAAACGACCCTTTAAGTTAAAAAAATAAAAGGAAAAAGCTACTAAATACATATAGCAAAAGAAAGTGATACGAAATCGCCAATCCAATCTTAACAATTTTACCAACATATAGTCTAGTGACGAGGCATTTACGTAAATAGCTATGTAAACAAATACAACAGCAGACATTTGCTGACGCGAATACACAAACCAAATGACGTCAAAAATAAAGAGTTTTATATAGTTCCATTGCTGTGATGTAGACAATATACAAAAATTGTTAGTACAGGGAAACTTGTCTAGGACGGAACCTCAAGGGACCGGGAAATGTTTTTGTTCTAAACAGGTTTCCGTCTTACACGGGTTAATAATTTATTTTTCTTTTATCCTTAATTTTTAATGTATGGACATGTATGTAATACATTTGGTTTATTAAAATTTAGTTTTTATAAAATAACAAAATTGGCATAAAAAGACACCCCTATAAGAAAAAGTAAGATTTATACATTAATAGATTTAGGAACTTTTAGAGGTAAATTGTGTACCTATGTATGTATTGGATATATTTTTGGAAAATATATACAAATCTTATTTAATCTTATTACACAGTTTGTAATTACTGATTGTTTAGATTTTCTTGGACACAATGCTATTTTTGATTCTATATTTCATTAATCATTTTCATCATTTTTGATTCTATAGTTATGGTAGTTTCAACCATCTTCTCATCTTCTCTTTGAATAAAAAACTTTTTAAGGATTACGGCCGCAACCAAAGCTTCTTTTCCAGTTACATTTTTATCTCGAAATTCGTGATATTCTAGATTGACACTTCCTTGTTCAGCTCCGTGTGGTTCCCCGTTTAAAATGTGATGTAACTACGTCATCCTCCGTCATTGCTTCACTAAATAAATATTATCTATTATTCGTTATATCTATATTCCATATTCGTCTGCTTCTTCTTCTTAAAAGCACATGTAACAGCTCGCTAGAATTAGAATTATCTTGGGATACAACATCTAATGAAAATCCAGATGTTATTATTATCAACGACGCATAAAATTGAAGAAACTGCACTTTTAATCCAATATAATGCATCAAGAATAGCTTTTGTTATTTCTGTTATAGCACTCACTAATTTTAGCAATCAGTTTAGTTAACAATAGGTTTCTATATGTAAGTAATCTATATTCTATTTCTATGTAAAAACCTATGTTACTTTATAGTTCCTTGGTCCATTGCTTGTAAAATACGGGCTGTGTTAGGGATAAAAACAAAATTCTTAATTTTGTAAGTTCCAAATATGGATGAAATGTTGCATTACTTAAGATTGAAATAACCTTAGTAATTATACTGAGCATCCAAGACTTCTTATTTGCATGACATTCAAGAGGTAAATCATTTATATTCATTTCATAAAGCACCTGGGCTTCAAAGATTTGCTAATAACGTGACTAAGAAATAAAGTGACTCGTTATTTCGAATGCTTACCATCGACACATTTCTCATTTTTTAGTGCAAACGTTTTATTTGGTAAATCACGAAAAAAAGCGCCGTTTCAACTCCGATTGCCTGGTTTAGGCTCACATCCCTCAATTTCTATTACGATTCTTTTTTCCAATCCTCAACTGTCTGTTGACAGACATCCGCGGCTTCACCACAAACTGTACCAAATTTAATGTCATACTTTTTCTTAAAACTATCAAGCCAACCGTTAAATGCTTGAAATTCTGAGATATTAAAATTTTTATCTAAAGTTTTAGTATGCGTATGCGTATATTTTAGATAACCTAATAAACATTCTAAATCGTTTACCCGAAAGAAATGAAATCATTGAACAATCCCAAGAGTATGAAGTTATTCAATTCAAAGGTAAAATTACTGTAAAATTGTTGCAACAACAATATGTTTGCGAAAAAACAAAAATTTGTGACATTTTCAAAGCAACAGAATCTAATCAAGATGCATTTTTATGAGAGGGTTCCTTCTTCCAAGCACAAGGGAAGTTTATCTATGTCAAAAAATATAATTCTTAAGAAGTCGGCCAGAAATTAGAATATTTTTTTTTAAGTATTTTTCTTTAAAAAAACCTTTATGTGCATGAAGAAAACCATTGTTTCTTAAAATTATATACTCAAACCTCTAATAAGGCAGAAATATACATGATGTTTTTAAAAGAGTGTCAATGACTAATACTAATACTAGACTACTACTACTACTAGACTTCAGACTAATACTAGACTTTACTAATATCTACGCGTAGAGAATTCAATCTTTAGAATTCAATGTGAAGTATGCGTTTGCAACGAGCTCATGATAGCTTCCATGATCGGTTTTATATTGGTAATCGCAAGTCATCCTCAGGATCCAATAGAGTTCAATATTTTATTTATTAGCAACTAATTTTGAAAAGTTGGATTAGACTTAAGTAGGTAGATGCAAACAAAATTAAAATATTGATTGCTCTTCTTTTTAAATCGGCATATTCGTTTCCAATCAATAACCAATATTTTTGACAAATTTGAGACTTAAATTGAATGCGCAGTATTTCGTCACTTGAAACATCAATGAACTGTTCTTTTTCATCTAAAGGGATATTGGAATTAATAATATCATTACAATTCATTATCTGGAATTTTTTCCAACTTTTTTGTTAAGTTTTCTCCCAATTTTATCAAATGATGGGAAATGGTGTTTTTAAATAACCATCTATATTATTTTATTTAGTAAAATATGAAAAGCACGGGAACATGTCTGTATTGCTTTTTTAATTCTCCTTGCCAAAGTATCAGCTTCTTTCTAAAAGCTTCAGTTTTACTGCTCAATATTAAAATGTTTGTACTCTATTCCTGTAAACTCAAATGCAAATCGTTAAGTTTTTAAAAAAATCTTCCGATATGTCTTCTTCAAAAACTTATCTCACATAAACAATTAATTGCGACATTTTGGAAATGTCAGTACTTTCGTCAAGTTGTAGAGCAAACACAGGAGAGTTTTGTATTAGATTTAACAGAACTGATGATTCAATATTATGTGATATGCCGGAAATTCGTCGAGAAACGGAATCTCTTGATAATGGTATTGCTTTAAAATCGTTATTATATTTTTCTGCATGGATAATTCAAGTCATTTTTATTGCTAAAAAAGAAAGAATGAGATCCCTCATCTCCAGTTGTATGTGGTTTCAAATTTTTCGCTATTAAATATGAAACTTCTAAGGATGCCCGTAAACCCTTCTCAGGAATTGTTGTATATGTTTTCAAAAATACAGTTCGTTTTTTCAAACTTTCAGCCCGTCGTTTAAAAATGCTTTCAGATTTATTTGCAAATTCTTTATGTTTATCTTCCAATAGTCGTTTTAATTTAGCAGGTTACTAACATTCATTTGCTAATTTATCCGAGCAAATAACACAAAACGGCCGTTCTTCCTCATTAACAACGCAAAATGTAAATCCGTATTTAATAAACTCTTCTTGATATTTTTTCATTTTTGGAAGTAGAAACAGTGCCAGTGGATTCATTGTTGTTTTCTATCCACAGTTTTTCTAAGTTTATTAGATATTGTTCCATCACAACTTATTAGCCACAGTTATATAAATTTAAACATTTAACACCGCGCGAGTTTCCACGGGTGAAGCTCATTTTCAAGAAATGTTAACATGAAAATGATCTTTACCCATCTAAACTCGAAAATATTTATAATAACTATTATATAATAGTATGGTTAAAACATAGTAAATTTATCAATTCAGTTTAAGTATGGATTACCACGTAGTAACGGTCGCAACGATCCTATTCAATAATTTCTTTGTTTTTTTTACGGTGTTCGATGTTTGTGCTAAAACAAAATTATGGCCATACATTATTTAGCATATCTGCGTCAAAAAATAGTAAAATAATTATGTTCACGATTAAAAAAAAACATTATAAAAAACAATTGCAACAATAACATATACAAAGACACAAACAAAGATACAACATATTCGATAATCGAGATAACTTAAAGATTTCCTTATGAAATAAAAAATTAAGAAAATTAACTAAATACGCAATCCATTTAACGCATTGGTGTGTGCAGTACATATTTTTCCGCTCTCGCACGTATGACAATGAACCGCAACACACTGACGCATTGGTGTGCTGGAGACCTTTATACAAGTGCTGCCTGCTAGAATACTTAGAAAATATATATATTGGCATCACATCAGGGTTACTAACGCGGTTGTAAAAAGTTATATATTAAATGTAAGTTTTTAATAAATTTGAATTTGTGATTCAGAATTTACTCGTAATAAAATTAATTGCTAAATTACATAAGTAGATTTCGTTAATTTAATTTATAAATGTCTACTTTAAATATTTCCTAAGAGCGCCAAAAGCGTTGCTACGGCTCTGATTAGGTATTAGAACAGAAATTGTTTGCGTAAAAAATATGGTTCTATTTTTATAAATAATATAATTTAATTTAACTACTTTACTACACTATTTTACAATAATTAATTACCTAAATTTAATTAATTACCTAATTTCTTTTATTTCTTTAATTAGGCGACCCCCAAATTTCTCTTGCGACCCCCCAAGGGGTCGCGACCCACTGTTTGCGCACCACTGTTCTAGGGGATGATATACTAATTGACAATCTGCCATTTTGGTACAGTTTACTTCGGATAGTGTTTATACGACATTCGTGTGGAAATATGGGCCTGGAATATATATTTTTTAAATTTTGGTCCAAAGTGGATAGCGGGTTATTAACCCTTCAAACACTACGGCCAAGTGGCGTATTGTATATGGCTCACATTTTTCACCTTATAGGACTAGAAACCTACGTTACTTAAATTGTCGTTAATTAATTACACATTTGTCTTCTGATACAAATGCGCCCGATCGCCGCTACCGGGTTCGAAGCTGGGACCTCCAGATTTGTTAGTTAACGCCTTAACTCTGTAGACCAGTGGTTCTCAAACTTTTTTTTTTGCCGCGGCACCCTTATCGAGCTAAAAAAATCTCGCGACAGCCTTGTCGGGCTAAAAAAAATTCGCGGAAATTGGACAAATTTCGTATGAAGATTTCTTCACCTTTATGTACTAAATCAGACTGATTGCATTCCAGATCTTTTTTTAATTTGAATTATATTGTTGCGATGCTACCTCACATCGTGAGGTAGCTAGGACCATATTTCCATACTTTTGCACGGATTTTCTTTTGGTCATGAGTTGCCATTTCGCAGACCGAGGCAGACGAACTTGAATGATTTAGACCAATCCAGATTTTAGCCAATTGTCCATAATCTGCATTAAAATTAGGAACTCAAATTCGTTTACCTCCTCAAGTAATTTTCTTTTTACATTTTTTGATTACTGCTGCGGCACCCAGTTTGAGAACCACTGCTGTAGACCATGAGGTCGACGCGGGAATAATTACTATGAAACAAAATACGATGAATCATAGTGTTTTGACAGTTATACGATTTGTCAACTCAATCGGCTATTACTATAAGCATACACCGAGGTCGTGATTTTCGCCAAATAAATTTCCCAACTATCTATTAAAAAGTAACCACAATAAACTTTTTTTTTAACCAAAACTTCCTTTTCAATTATGGTTGAAAACTGTATAATATTTGTTTCATTCATATTACACTGTTCGTCTAATATACAGCTGCATGTATTTTCCATATTAGAAAGGAAGGAATAAATGAATCTTGTTTATTTTAAGTGGATATGGTCGTTGATTTATGGGAATTTCTGGTTATTGAAGAACGACAGCAACAAGGAAAAAAGAGTACATCGAAGTTCGAGTCGAAGTACTACGACCAATAAGGGTGTGATGAAAACGGTAATAGAATCAGAACAAAGTCCCGAGAGAAGATAAATATAGTATTTTAATCGATCAGAAATTGTGACATGTACACCTCCCATGTGGTCGCATGTACTGGCGTCACCATATTAATCCCTTAGAGAAGAGTTAACATGCCAACCGTTTCCAGCAAACACTCTAAGACATCGCCTTTGAAATCACCGCTATCAAAACTCGTCTATACATTGCGCGCAGGCTTTTATAGGAATGTAATAGCTTTTTAAAATTACATCCGTATTAACCATTTTCTTTCTTTTCTTTCCTTTATTTAGTTTTACTCGAAACGCACTTAAAATCGATTTTTCTCGCATCAAGATTTAATTTATTTTTTATTGCACGTAATAATCAAAACTTAATAATTTATACGCAAATGTATCTTTCTCTATGTAGTTTATAGGTGCAAATTTATAATCCATCAACCCAATATTAGACAATATTTCCTTATCTGATCGCGAGTTATATATACAGACTTGCGTAGAATTTGGGGGATACGTTCCACGTAATAGAAATTCGCGATATACGGGACCTACATTATCAGACCTATTTATGCGACTTTATACAGGTTTCTAAATCATTGTATCTACATAAACTAAAAATATATTATATATATATATATATATATATATATATATATATATATATATATATATATATATATATATATATATATTACATATTTGATTTCCTAAATAAAAAAATCAGCAACTATGCGAAAATGTTAAATTCATCTTACGCATTATATGATACTGTCTATCGCGTTATATGAGTACCAGACACATTTTTTGGATGTAAATCATTGTTTCTACATAAACTAAAAATATATTATATATATACATATATACATATATATATATATATATATATATATATATATATATATATATATATATATATTATTACATATTTGATTTCCTAACTAAAAAAGATCAGCAACTATGCGAAAATGTTAAATTCATCTTACGCATTATATGATACTGTCTATCGCGTTATATGAGTACCAGACACATTTTTTTCATTGCATTATACGAATTCGCGTTTTTTCTCGGGAGCGCGTTATATGGGAGCCTACTGTATTACTTTAAACGGTTTTTAAAGAAATCTATAAACGTTTCTACTAATTCTAGTCTAGAGATGCAGGAAATAAATACGTAATCAATTTTTGTGTCAGACCTATGTAATATTAGGATTTCCTTCTTCCTTGAGCTCTACAACGCTATATAAGTTTTGGCTTCTTGTTCGACTTCGCCCAATCTTATTAGTGTCAGAATTAATTTAGTGGTAATATTAATAAAATCACTTAATTTAAAACTAATCACTTTAATTTACTGAACATAATTTGCACATGTATGCACATAATATTTATGTATGAAACAACATATTTAATTTGATATTAAAGTTTTTTAACTTTTTTTAAGTAAAAAATAAAATAAAATATATATTGACCAATAATACGGCTAATTTATGTGAAATTATTTATAGATTTACAACTAGTAAATCATATTATAGAATTAATAGCGGCCATAATATTGTAATATTTATGATACAGAATGCGACGAAGTAGAATAGTACCGACCGATCAGTTTTACTATCTATGATTATAAATTTTCAGTGCGTGTGTATTCTTCAGGATTTTATGTGTTATTTTATTACACCGTTTTAGTCCCGTCTTCAATTATTTACAGACGTAATTACATAAGCAGAGGGTGCTTATTTCTGTTAATAAATTCTTACTTAACCGTTCCCAGCAAACACTAAATATTTATTAAAACAATGTTTTAACTTTCAAATTGTTTTAATTTATTAATTATCTATTTATCTAGTTTCAACTACAATGTATAACTAATAACGTAAAACTATTAACATTATATTTAATATGTTGTAAGTCTAAAGAGAAAGGAACAACTGAAAATTAAGAGGAATAAATAATATTCTTTAAAAGAAGAATTCTTTAAAAAATCCCCAGAACAGCTGAGAATAAATAACCCTCGAATTCACATGCCTGAAATAAGCAACTCCATTTATCTTCCAGAAGAAAACCTAACCTAACCTAACCTAAATCTAAAGGAATACTAAACATAAAAATAAAAGAAATTGCGGAAAAAGCCTAAAAACATATCAAAAATCGATGTAACCACAAGGTTGTGTATTATCACCATTCCTATTTTTCGACCCGGACTTATTTATCTCGTTAAATAAGTCCGGGTCGTTATTATTGTGAAGCTTTTGTGTCGTAACGAATTCCATATCGACAAGTAATTAATATTGAGAAAAATGTAGAAAATGTGTGCGTGTGCTAGTGTCGATGTATGTAGAGGAGTGATGAGCGTATTGGAGCGGAAATGGATGCGTACGCGCAAGCATGCGGTATGTCCATAGCCGTCCGTCCACAACTCATTTTCTATCATCTAGTTCGCCATACACGCGGCCGATCGCTCTTTGTCTGCCTATATGTGATGTTGCGACCCGACTAGACCATATCGGCGGCCTATCGATCTCTGATGGGAATACAGACTGTCGTATATGATGGCCGGGCAGGCAGGCTATATGCCGCCAACATGTATCCTCCATAATAGATGAGATGAGCTACCATACGATTTGGAATTGTGAAATCTTATATATTACTGTATATGCCGGCAGATTTATTCCATCGTGAATCTCCTTAATGTTACTTTCATTTCGATTCAATTCACCTCCTATAAATTTTATTCACGACTTTCTTATAAGACACACACTATTAGACCAAGATCAACAGTAGTCCGAAAACTAATCAGATAATATAAAATATTAATAAAAAAAAATTTCAGCATTCTTCGTTTGTATATAAGTTGGTTTGTGTAGACTATACCTGACAAGTAGGCATTAGACTTTATATAGTTTTTCTAGCTTAGTCTAGTTTTTTATGACCATTTCAATTTCATTCACTTACAGTGGTAATTACAAATATTTGATTTCAGTTGTAGAAATGTGTTGGAAATGTTTCTGCTGTATTAGCGATCCTGATGAAGAGGGACACAAACACCTAAATCAAAGTAAGATTTGTAAATCATTTTGGAAAATGTTTCATTCAAAGCTATTAAATATCTATTTTTTATTTAATTTAGAAGAAGACGATGGCCCGAAAATATATGGACCAAATACAGGTATTTAAATTCGAAATAACACATTAGAACTATTATTTAACTGTTTGTTTTAGTGCAATCGAAAATTTTAATAGCTATTTACGATTTCGAGCCGCAGATACCTGAAGATTTGGATTTTAAAAGAGGAGACTGTATAAACGTCGAGGAACTTCCCGAGCTTAATTATACATTATGGGCGTTGGGTTTTAACCAGAGGACAGGAAAACGCGGTTTCGTTCCCTTGACGTATTTGGCACATCAAAATAGTCTAGACAGTTTCCCGTAAGTCTGTACTGTAAATGAAGATGCTCTTAATTGATCTTTATATTTTCAGTTGGTATTTCCCGGAGGCGACGGAAACCTCAGCAAATATTTTATTACTAAATGAAGGAAATGATAATGGATCGTTTCTGGTAAGACCGAAACAGAGTGGGAAAACTCCATACATTTTATCAGTGAGATACACGAAGGAAAATGAACCAGCCGTCGCGCATTACCTAATCCATTACAAAAACACGCAATATTTTATTTCTGAGAATGCGGAGAAACCAACTTTGGAAATGCTAATTGATTTGTATTATTACAGTAATCATATTGAATATGTGTCTTAATAAATTTACTAATAAAAAATATTTTGCAGAGGACCAAAAAAATTTATTAAACTTGTGTCAGCGTTTGGTAGCGCCTTGTATGCAGCAAAAACCGTTGCTGTACGAATTATCTGGCTCTATGACCACTAACTGGGAGCTGAGTGAATCTCAAATTACCTTTGGAGGCAAATTAGGAGAAGGGAACAGCGGAGAAATATTTTTAGCTACATATACTTCTAAACAAGTCGTCGTGAAGAAACTACACCACTTCGAAAAATCCACATTTGATAGAGAAGTAGAAAATATGAAGATATTGAGACATAAAAACATAGTTTCACTTTATGGTGTCTGCAAAAGGGCGTTACCTTATATCATTTTGGAATACATGGACTGTGGTGATTTAAAAAACTATGTGTCTAAAAACACTCTCACAAATGATCAAAACGTTTACATAATTTCGCAAATCTTATCCGGACTATCGTACTTAGAGAGGAAAAATATTATCCATAGAGATATCGCCGCTAGGAATGTTCTATTAGATCATAATTTAACAGCAAAAATATCCGATTTTGGATTATCCAGAAAGTTAAATGAAAATCTATCCTCTGCAAACGAGTATCAAATGCTTTCCTCCCAAACTCTCCTCCCAATTTTTTGGTTAGCACCTGAATGTTTTCAGCGGACATTTAGCACCAAATCAGATGTCTGGGCCTTTGCTATAACAGTTATAGAAATTTATACAAATGGAAGAATTCCATTCTGCGAATGGGGAAGTATAAGTCAATATGATTTCAAATTAAGAATTAGTAGTGGAAATACCATGAGAAGACCGGACAGATTATCACAAGATATTTATAAACTCCTAATTAAATGTTGGACAATCGATCCGAACCAACGCCCTTCTTTTAAAGAACTCTGGGAATATTTCAACGATTTAGCGAATAGGGAAAGTGCAATAAACCCGATTAAGTAAAGTGTTAGAAATTAGTATCAACTCCTTTAAAATTCCCCCGGTTGATAAAGCTCCCTAAATAAATTATTTGTTTTTGCTGAAACTGAAAAACATTTTGTATTTTTGTTGATAACAAAGTTATAATTTTTATTATATTATTTTAGATATTTTATTTGTATAAACACTATAATCTAATATTATTTTTTATTTGACCAAGATTACACAAAGGGGAATATTAGGTCTAAATATATAAATAAGAATAACGTATAAAAATAGAGAGATAACTTTGGATGGATTTCACTTGACAGATAGACAGGGAAAAATAGAGAGGCAAAACCAGACAGAAATAACTAAAAAGGCTATATAGACTAGATTAAACACACGAGGAAATACCAGGCAAAGACGATCAGATAAATTAAAATAGTTTGACAAAGGACTTCCATCATGAGTAAAACGTTTTTTTTTTCTTTTTTGCAAACTTTTGAAAAGTTGTTCCACTTTCAGAGCTCTATTAGAAGTTCTAAAACAAAATTTTAGACAATTTCACAAAGAAATCTAATATTATAGATAAATAAAGCTATATAATAAATAAACTAACTAACTAATGTAAATTAGAAAATCACTGACTGATAATTGAGCAGACAAGATTAGACAAATAGAAGTTATATTAGACGAAGACTTTACGTTAGACAAATAGGTAGATAATTAGATAAAACTAAAAATATTATAGGAATTATAATATTAATTATAAGAATTATAATTGCCTATAGAGTATATTAAACAACACTAAATAGTTAGCCAATCGGTTAGATAATCGAACAAACGACATTAGACTAATTAGAATATATGCTAGACGGACCATTGTATTACTCAAGTCTAGAAGTATTAGACGCCAGGTTAGACAAACAAGAATATATAACTGTAGTCAAAGGCTAGATATTTTAGAAGCAATATATATATATATACATATATATATATATATATATATATATATATATATATATATATATATATATATATATATTTATATATATATATATATATCTTAGATAAATAGGCTTTATTTCAAGCAAGACTGGATAATTATACAAAACTGTATCGAAAGGAAACAAGAAATATTAGGCAAATAGATTAGATAATATAATACTAGTAAGACTAGCTCTTTTGAAGAAATAAAATGGCTATCTTCGATAAACAATGCTAGGTAACTAATAACTAGATAAAGGCTACTTATATTAGAAACAAGACTGGTTACATTAACCAGATGGAATAAGCTAGGTTTGTCAAGCAAGACTAGATATATCATCTAGATAATTATACAAAGACTAGATGCATCAGAAACGCCAGGTTAAACAAACCACAATAGATAAGTAGGCATAGGCTAGATGTGTTAGAAACAATCTCTATATATCTTCGATAAATTTTATTCGTCAAGCAGGACTAATTGATTGAAGACAAGCAAGATAATTATACTAAAGTGTATCGAAACAAAACAAGGCATATTACACAAATAGATTAGATATATTAATACAAGCAAGATTAGCTCTCTTAAAAAAATATAATGGCTTTCTTAGAAAACAATGCTAGACAGATAGATGAAATGTATCAGAAACTTGAGTAAATATATTACATAAGGCAGCCTATTATATAAGTTATATATTAGCCCATTTAGACAGACAAAGACAAATAGACTAAGCTAATATAAACAAGACTACCTGTATATACTCCTAACAAACAAAACTAGATATGTTAGACTTACAAGACTATACAACCTAGATAAGTAATAAATAAATCTAAATAACTCGTCATTCTTAGATAATTAGGCAATCAAGGCCAGATAATTTGAAAAAAAAGAGACTAAATTATGAGGTTGGTTAATCTTGTTGCAGAAGAGCATCTTCTGTTGAAGGAGCAGGACAAGCGAAACTAGACTGGACAAGTAGTTCAGATGTTTTTTTTTAATCAATAAAAACCTTTGTTACCCTAAGGCAGGGGTTCCCAAAGCGTGGCCCGCGGGCCAAAAGCGGCCCGCAAAGTCCGTGAATGCGGCCCGCGATATCAATACGATATATTATATTTTTATTAAAAAATGAATAAGTAAATAGTAAAATAAATATTACAAGTAAGATTTAATAAAACTAATATTTGAAAAAAAAAATTACAGAGCTTTAACCATAAGCGTTAGTATTAATCAAATATTGTTTAGGTTTTATTTAAAAAAATATTTTAGTAAGTCTAGTCTATGGCACATTTGTACAGAAATATAATATGGTAGTCTCATATAGATACGGAACTGTTAATCATTTAAGACATGCAATTTGAATTGATTGAATTACTAGAAAATATTTATGCAAAAAATTCTTATCGGAACAATTCATTTATTGTTTTATAAAGAATTATCATGCGTGAATTATCCGAAATATGAAGACATGCTCAACAAATGTTTCCATTATTTGAGAGCACATTTGCGAAAAAACTTTTTCTATACTAATAAAAAATATAAGAAATAGTTAAATGTATTTAAAACAACAAAAAATCGTGGTTATTGTTTTAATTTTATTCCGTTTTTTTTGGCCCGTCAAAAAATTCGGTGATATTAAATTATTGCCCGCCTAAGAATAACTTTGGGAACCCCTGCCCTAAGGTGTAAGGTGTAAAGGTACTAATTACAATATCCTAATATATAGTTACAACAAATCAAATTAATAATATAAAACAAAATCAACCCATTTCATGCATAAATAAATTTTGCCCTTTCTTTCTTGTTTTTTGCCATCTTCAACCCCTCATTCCAGGATATTCCTCGTTCCTTCAACGATTCTGCCACTGCTTGGTTCCATGTTTTCATTGGTCTTCCTCTTTGTCTTTTCTGTGTAGATTTAGCTAGCCATACACTTTTCGTTTGTCTTCCATCCTCCATCCTTACTAGATGCTCAAACCATTTTAATCGTCTTTTTCTAAGCTTTCCAGAACTGGTTCGACATTAAGTTCTGTTCTAATTGTTTCATTCCTTATTTTGTCTCTTTTAGTAATACCTTTAGCGATTCTTAGGTATTTAATTTCTAGCGCCTGTATTTTATTTTTCATTTGACTGCTTAGCAGCCAGCTTTCACCACCGTATGTCAGATTCATATGTCAGATTTGTATGTATATTGTATTTTACACTGTCATTTTGGTTTCCTTCGATATATCTTTGTTTCTTATAAACGTGTTATTAAGTGCATAGAAGAGTTTTGTAGTATTTTCAATTCTAGTGTTGATTTCAGTCTCTCCTTTCCATCATTATGTATATTTACTTCTAAGTATTTAAATGTTTCTATTTTTTCTATATCTTTTCCATCTGTTTTTATCGTTAGGCTTGGTTCTCCTTTCCCAATAGTCATTACTTTGGTTTAGGCGACGCGTATTTTCATATTTCTTTTTTCTAACGCTGACTTCCAGATATCTATCTTCGTTTGTAAATCCTTTTCGTTCTTTGCATTGATCATTAGGTCGTCGGCAAAAGCACATTCCACTAATTCCACTCTCTGCGTTGTTTCTATACCCTACTTGTAATTTCAGAGTAAGAACAGAGTCGGGCTCAGTACCCCCCCCCCTTGTCAATCACTCAATCTCTCTTTGGATACGAACTCCTCTGACCGAAACAAACTTAAAACAAACGGAACACAGCCTGAATATATAAATATATTCAGCCTTTCCGGAGCCTTCTGTGGACGCGTTTAGAGATTTATCTCTCATCAGCACAGCTTTATAGTATAGTTCATGGAAGCAAAGCTGTACTGATGAGAGATAAATCTCGAAACGAGTTCACAGATGGCTATCCACTTAAGGTATCGCAAAGACATGATTTAAAAAACAATGTTGTTTTTATGGTTTTTGTTGAGTGCCACGATGGTGGACTGAAAGCTATAAAATAACTTACAAATTTCATATACGATTTGTTTTGGTAGTCCTAAAAAGACTCAGTAATTGTTATAGAGCTCCGGAAAGGCTGAATATATTTATATATTCAGGCTGTGTTTCGCTTGTTTTAAGTTTGTATGATGATCTATAACGTAGGATGGTTTCACCAATTATAAGTTAGTCTGCTTAAAACTTGAGAATTAATCTAGATAGATACAACGTTTGATTTGAGTTTATTTCCAAAATTAATCAAGAATTAGTCTAGATAGACTAGGTTTCTAAACGTAAGCTATTCTGCTTATAATTTGGGAATTAGTCTAGATAGACACACAATTTGATTTCGGCTTATTTTCCAAATTAATCAAGAATTAGTCTAGATAGACTAGGTCTCTAAACGTGAGTTAGTCTGCTTATAACTTGGGAACTAGTCTAGATAGACAAACAATTTGATTCGAGTTTGTTTCCCAAATTATTCAATATTTAGTCTAAATAGACTGGGTTTCAAAATGTAAGTTAGTCTGTTTATAACATGGGAATTAGACTACATAGACACAAAATTTGATTTCAGTTTATTTTCCAAATTATTCAAGAAATAGTCTAGATAGACTGGGTTTCTAAACCTAAGTTAGTCTGTTTATAACTTGAGAATTAGTCTGGACAGACACAAAATTTTGATTTGAGCTTATTTCCCAGATTATTCAAAAATTATTTTAAATAGACTAGGTTTCTAAACGTAAGTGTGTCTGTTTATAACTTTGGAATTAGCCTAGATAGACAAAAAACCTGATTTAAGTTAATTTCCCAAATTATTCAAGAATTAGTCTAAATAAACTTGGTTTCTAAGCGTAAGTTAGTCTGTTTATAACGAATTAGTCTAGATAGATACAAAATTGGATTTGAGTTTTGAAAACTTGAGTGAGAAACTTAAGTTTTCTACCGATTTAAATCTAAATCTACGACGAAAACAGTATAGTAAAGTAACTTATGTTGTTTTTATAGGCAGCGCCGCGACGGCTCGACAAAGTCCACTAACAAAGTTTCAAATAAAGTTTCAGCTGATTTATTTCTTTAAAAAAGAGTTCAGGTGGTGAATTAGTAAAAATAAGACAATCGTCCAATAAACTAGGCACCAGTATAAATCAGTGACTAATCTGATCAAAATCTAATTTACTAATAAATCTAACAACAACAAACGAAATATCGCCAAATTTTAAGTTTGGATTTGGCAGAGAATTCCTATATCAGACAAAACTTTTGTTTGGTTTTCCACAATTTCCTCAGTTAATTTCCTATTTGAAAACCTTAAAATTTCCACCAACTTAGCTAAATCTAATGTAATATTTGACAATATCAAATCAAATCCGACCGGATTATGGACTTATGCTCATATGAAACAAGGTACTACAAGAGTAAAATAATTGATAAGTAAACTATGTGTTGAGTTTCACTTTATTTATTCGATGAGTAACATGTTTCGTCCCACTGTGACATCTTCAGTCTAATAAACTATAGTACAAAGTGTTGTTATATATACTTAAAAAACATATAGTAAAATATTACAAAATATTGAGTAGGGGGGAAATGTGTACATCTTGTTGTTCATTTATGCAAGTTTCTGTAGGGTTTTTATTTATCCTGTAAATTTCCAATGATTCCAAAAGATTTAGTTTTAATCCCTTTTCTTCTATGTGGATAATCTCCAAATTATTGTAGTCGGGGAAGCGGTGGCCTGTGTCGTGTGCATGATTGGCAAATGTGGAATCCGTTTTCATTAATTTAAAGCTACTTAGATGTTCTTTGAATCTAGTTTGGAAATTACGTCCTGTTTTTCCAACGCATAAACTGGTACAGTCTTCGCATTTAAATTTATAAACTCCGAAATTTTTTTGCATATCTGTTTTGTCTTTGTGGTTAACAAATATTTGGTATAAGGTTCTCTGGGTTTTAAAGGCTATTTTTGTGTTTTTGTTATTTAATAAGTTATCAATTTTGTATGAGATATTACCCAGGATGGTGATACATTTGTAGGTGTGTGTATCTGCTATTTTTTGATATATGTGTTTAAGAGCTTTTTTGTATTTGTATCATTTTGTTTATGATGTCAGGGTTGTAGCCGTTGTAACTTGCCACTTGTTTAATTGTGTCTATTTGTAACTTTTGTAAGAGACGGTGAACAATGAAATGAAATGCTGACATTTTATGTTGCTCAGGATGTTGTGATGTGTTGTTGATTACCGCGTCTCTGTATGTCGGTTTACCATGGATTTTAAATTCGTGTTTGTCGTTGTTTTTGTATATTTGTAGATCTTAAAAGGGGAAGTTTATGCTTTTATTTATTTCTATTTCTAAAGTGAATTTTATGTTCTTATGTAGTGTGTTTATGTGTGTTAGTAAACTATTTAATATCAGTTCCTTTCCAACATATTAATATGTCATCCACATAACGATACCAGTATATGGAATCTCTATATCTGTCTCTAATACCTTTATATCTGTCTCTCTCTCAGACTCAATGCCACTACGCGGACCAACCACCTGCCACTACTAGGCAAATTGTAGAAAAAAATAATTTAACAATACGTGGTGAAACATATTACATGTTGAATTGTTTGTGTGGACCTAATAACATTTACATTAAGGTATATAAAAATGAATCTTTTTAATTTCTGTACGACAAAAAAATGTTGGCCCCAGATTTCCATACCGCAAAAGGGAGGTGTTTGCCTGGGGCCATTTCTTCTCTTCGGGGTTCCCGAGTAGTTAGCTGTTGGGTCCACCTAGTGTTACGGTTATTTTGTATGGACCCCTCGAGTGTGTGTGATCTTGCCATGAAGCACGGATATGGAGATACGGATATGTACGAAGAACTTACTGTTATATTTGTGTTTCTATATGATTCATGAAAATATCTGCTAGTAACGGAGCTAGGGGAGACCCCATTGTGATCCCATTTTAACCCATTTTAACAACAATTTGGAGATTATCCACATAGAACAAAAGGGATTAAAACTAAATCTACTGGAATCATTGGAAATTTACAGGATACAGAAAAATCCGACAGAAACTTGCATAAATGAACAACAAGATCTACACATTTCCCCCCTACTCAATATTTTGTAATGTTTTACTATATGTTTTTTAAGTATATATAACAACACTTTGTAATATAGTTTATTAGTCTGGAGATGTCACAGTGTGACGAAACATGTTACTAATCGAAGAAATAAAGTGAAACTCAACACATAGTTTACTTATCAATTATTTTATAATTATGAAGTTCCACATAATAATGGCTAAAACCATTCAAGAATTACTACAAGAATACCTATCAGAATTACGGATGGAAGTCAGGAGTATTCTACACCTAGTGACATCGTTAACGGTTTTGCCTCACTATTTTCTAAAAGATATAAACCTGCTAACATCACTAATTTGCATGACAGTCATAGTAATTGTATGTCTTATACCTTAAATTCAATCTCAGAAAATGATTTAATAAACATTATGGCGCGTTTACCTAATGAATTATCACCTGGAGATGACTCTGTTCCTTCCTTCCTAACTAAAGATTGTAGATTCATATTTGCTAAGCCCCTTCATATTAATATATATCTTGCTATTAGTACGTGCATGTTTCCTTCAAGGTGGAAGTTGGCTAAAATTACTCCGGTTTACTAGAAGGGAGAAAAACATATTCTGGGAAATTATCGTCCAATTGCTTTATTAAGCAATTTTTCAAAAATATTCGAGCAGGTTATTTATTCAACTATTTTCAAAAACGTTTATTCATTTATTTCTTCCAACCAACACGGTTTCATGCCAGGTAAATCTACAACAACCAATCTTGCATCATTCTCACAATATGTTTCAGAAGTGATAGATAACAGGTGTTCTTATAACAGGGATAACAGGGAGCTTTAGATACCCTAGACCTAGATAGAATACTCATGAAACTTGCTGAACTTATAGCTGCTCCAAGTCTGCAACAGCTTATGAAATCATATCTATCTGATCGTCAAGCATACGAAGCTTTTCATGGTTTTCATTCGTACAAATTTTCAATGGATTATGTTGTTCCACAGGGTTCAAATTTGGGGCCGCTACTCTGTATTATTTTTATTAATTCCCTGTTAAAATCTCTAAACTGTCATGTATTGGCCTATGCAGATGACATCAATCTTTTTACAAGCGTCACTTCGCCCAATGATGTTATGTTTCTTCAACATAATCCTAGTGTCAAACTCATAAACTGTACCTTAATGTTGATAAATGCAGCTCCATGTCATATTCCCGGAAATCTAACCATTTCACAACATCATACTCAGTGAATGGATTACAACTTAAACTCTGATTTAAATTTTACTAGCCATATAACTAATATTGCAATGTCTGCTTCCAGAATGTTAGGTTTTATTATGACAATTTGTGCATCTTTCAGAGACATTGACCTCATAAAGTTATTGTATTTTGCATATGTAACAAGCAAACTCGAGTATGGGTGTCTTATTTGGTATCCATTTGGTATCCATATTACATGAATCAGATATTGCCACTGGACCGTATTCAGCGCAGATTCTTAAAGTATTTATCGTACAGAGTAGATGGTGTCTATCCCGATCGCGGTGTGGATCAAAACATTATCCTGGAACAACATGGTATCGCTTCGCTGGCCGCCAGAAGAGAAGAGCATACTGCTAAGTTTTTATGGAAGATTCTTCATAATAAAGTGGATGATGCTTCATTTCTGTTGTCAAAATTAAACTTCCATATACCTAGGTCAAGTTCTAGGTATATTAACAGATTTTACATTCCAGGGGCTCGTACTAATTGTCTTCGGCTGGCACCAGTAACTCTAATGTGTCAGAATGCGATGGCACGCTATAAAGATATTTTTTTGACAAGTTATAACTTAACCGAATACATTTTCATTATTTATAGATTGTTAAATTTATTGTTGTCTTGTATATGGGGTTTCCTGTTGGGCAATAAAGTATATTATTATTATTAAATCTACGAAGAATCCGAAATAATAAACTAGGTTTTCTTGTCTTTATAGACACCGACTCGACGGCTTAACAAAGTCCAGTTACAATTTGAAAAGTTTCAAACTAAATTTCCATCTGATTTATTCATTTAAAAAGCGTTAAGCGTTAAAAATTTGGTTATTTAAAAAGCAATACTTTACGAAGGCAATAACTATGAAAATGCTATCAACCAACAAAAAATAATGACTAATTAAGTAGTTAATTAAGTTTAGTAAATATTAATCGCTTGTGAGAAGACTAGACAGACAAGACTAGATGGACTAGACTAAACATATTAGACTAGACAGACAAGACCAGATAGACTAGACTAGAGAGAGAAGACTGGAAAGGCAAGGCTAGACAGACAAGACTAGACAGGCAAGACTAGACTGACAAGACTAGACAGACAAGACCAGACAGACAAGACTAGACAGATAATGCTAGAAAGACAAGACTAGACAGACAAAACTAGACAGATAAGACCAGATAGACAAGACTGGACATACAAGACTAGACAGACAAGACTAGACAGAAAAGACTAGAAAGATAAGACTAGACAGACAAGACCAGACAGATAAGAATAGAAAGACATGTCTATACAGACAAAACTAGACAGATAAGACTAGGCAGACAAGACTAGGCAGACAAGACTAGGCAGACAAAACTAGACAGACAAGACTAGACAGACAAGACTAGACAGACAAGACTAGACAGACAAGACTAGACAGACAAGACTAGACAGACAAGACTAGACAGACAAGACTAGAGAGACAAGACTAGACAGACAAGACTAGACAGACAAGACTAGACAGACAAGACTAGACAGACAAGACTAGACAGACAAGACTAGAAAGACAAGACTAGACAGACAAGACTAGACAGACAAGACTAGACAGACAAGACTAGACAGATAAGACTAGACAGACAAGACTAGACAGACAAGACTAGACAGACAAGACTAGACAGACAAGACGAGACAGACAAGACTAGACAGACAAGACTAGACAGACAAGACTAGACAGACAAGACTAGACAGACAAGACTAGACAGACAAGACTAGACAGACAAGACTAGACAGACAAGACTAGACAGACAAGACTAGACAGACAAGACTAGACAGACAAGACTAGACAGACAAGACTAGACAGACAAGACTAGAGAGACAAGACTAGACAGACAAGACTAGACAGACAAGACTAGACAGACAAGACTAGACAGACAAGACTAGACAGACAAGACTAGACAGACAAGACTAGACAGACAAGACTAGACAGACAAGACTAGACAGACAAGACTAGACAGACAAGACTAGACAGACAAGACTAGACAGACTAGACAGACAAGACTAGACAGACAAGACTAGACAGACAAGACTAGACAGACAAGACTAGACAGACAAGACTAGACAGACAAGACTAGACAGACAAGACTAGACAGACAAGACTAGACAGACAAGACTAGACAGACAAGACTAGACAGACAAGACTAGACAGACAAGACTAGACAGACAAGACTAGACAGACAAGACTAGACAGACAAGACTAGACAGACAAGACTAGACAGACAAGACTAGACAGACAAGACTAGACAGACAAGACTAGACAGACAAGACTAGACAGACAAGACTAGACAGACAAGACTAGACAGACAAGACTAGACAGACAAGACTAGACAGACAAGACTAGACAGACAAGACTAGACAGACAAGACTAGACAGACAAGACTAGACAGACAAGACTAGACAGACAAGACTAGACAGACAAGACTAGACAGACAAGACTAGACAGACAAGACTAGACAGACAAGACTAGACAGACAAGACTAGACAGACAAGACTAGACAGACAAGACTAGACAGACAAGACTAGACAGACAAGACTAGACAGACAAGACTAGACAGACAAGACTAGACAGACAAGACTAGACAGACAAGACTAGACAGACAAGACTAGACAGACAAGACTAGACAGACAAGACTAGACAGACAAGACTAGACAGACAAGACTAGACAGACAAGACTAGACAGACAAGACTAGACAGACAAGACTAGACAGACAAGACTAGACAGACAAGACTAGACAGACAAGACTAGACAGACAAGACTAGACAGACAAGACTAGACAGACAAGACTAGACAGACAAGACTAGACAGACAAGACTAGACAGACAAGACTAGACAGACAAGACTAGACAGACAAGACTAGACAGACAAGACTAGACAGACAAGACTAGACAGACAAGACTAGACAGACAAGACTAGACAGACAAGACTAGACAGACAAGACTAGACAGACAAGACTAGACAGACAAGACTAGACAGACAAGACTAGACAGACAAGACTAGACAGACAAGACTAGACAGACAAGACTAGACAGACAAGACTAGACAGACAAGACTAGACAGACAAGACTAGACAGACAAGACTAGACAGACAAGACTAGACAGACAAGACTAGACAGACAAGACTAGACAGACAAGACTAGACAGACAAGACTAGACAGACAAGACTAGACAGACAAGACTAGACAGACAAGACTAGACAGACAAGACTAGACAGACAAGACTAGACAGACAAGACTAGACAGACAAGACTAGACAGACAAGACTAGACAGACAAGACTAGACAGACAAGACTAGACAGACAAGACTAGACAGACAAGACTAGACAGACAAGACTAGACAGACAAGACTAGACAGACAAGACTAGACAGACAAGACTAGACAGACAAGACTAGACAGACAAGACTAGACAGACAAGACTAGACAGACAAGACTAGACAGACAAGACTAGACAGACAAGACTAGACAGACAAGACTAGACAGACAAGACTAGACAGACAAGACTAGACAGACAAGACTAGACAGACAAGACTAGACAGACAAGACTAGACAGACAAGACTAGACAGACAAGACTAGACAGACAAGACTAGACAGACAAGACTAGACAGACAAGACTAGACAGACAAGACTAGACAGACAAGACTAGACAGACTAGACAGACAAGACTAGACAGACAAGACTAGACAGACAAGACTAGACAGACAAGACTAGACAGACAAGACTAGACAGACAAGACTAGACAGACAAGACTAGACAGACAAGACTAGACAGACAAGACTAGACAGACAAGACTAGACAGACAAGACTAGACAGACAAGACTAGACAGACAAGACTAGACAGACAAGACTAGACAGACAAGACTAGACAGACAAGACTAGACAGACAAGACTAGACAGACAAGACTAGACAGACAAGACTAGACAGACAAGACTAGACAGACAAGACTAGACAGACAAGACTAGACAGACAAGACTAGACAGACAAGACTAGACAGACAAGACTAGACAGACAAGACTAGACAGACAAGACTAGACAGACAAGACTAGACAGACAAGACTAGACAGACAAGACTAGACAGACAAGACTAGACAGACAAGACTAGACAGACAAGACTAGACAGACAAGACTAGACAGACAAGACTAGACAGACAAGACTAGACAGACAAGACTAGACAGACAAGACTAGACAGACAAGACTAGACAGACAAGACTAGACAGACAAGACTAGACAGACAAGACTAGACAGACAAGACTAGACAGACAAGACTAGACAGACAAGACTAGACAGACAAGACTAGACAGACAAGACTAGACAGACAAGACTAGACAGACAAGACTAGACAGACAAGACTAGACAGACAAGACTAGACAGACAAGACTAGACAGACAAGACTAGACAGACAAGACTAGACAGACAAGACTAGACAGACAAGACTAGACAGACAAGACTAGACAGACAAGACGAGACAGACAAGACTAGACAGACAAGACTAGACAGACAAGACTAGACAGACAAGACTAGACAGACAAGACTAGACAGACAAGACAAGACTAGACAGACAAGACTAGACAGACAAGACTAGACAGACAAGACTAGACAGACAAGACTAGACAGACAAGACTAGACAGACAAGACTAGACAGACAAGACTAGACAGACAAGACTAGACAGACAAGACTAGACAGACAAGACTAGACAGACAAGACTAGACAGACAAGACTAGACAGACAAGACTAGACAGACAAGACTAGACAGACAAGACTAGACAGACAAGACTAGACAGACAAGACTAGACAGACAAGACTAGACAGACAAGACTAGACAGACAAGACTAGACAGACAAGACTAGACAGACAAGACTAGACAGACAAGACTAGACAGACAAGACTAGACAGACAAGACTAGACAGACAAGACTAGACAGACAAGACTAGACAGACAAGACAGACACTAGACAGACAAGACTAGACAGACAAGACTAGACAGACAAGACTAGACAGACAAGACTAGACAGACAAGACTAGACAGACAGACAGACAAGACTAGACAGACAAGACTAGACAGACAAGACTAGACAGACAAGACTAGACAGACAAGACTAGACAGACAAGACTAGACAGACAAGACTAGACAGACAAGACTAGACAGACAAGACTAGACAGACAAGACTAGACAGACAAGACTAGACAGACAAGACTAGACAGACAAGACTAGACAGACAAGACTAGACAGACAAGACTAGACAGACAAGACTAGACAGACAAGGGTACGTAGTATTATAACAGTCAACTTAGAAAGGCAAAAAGAATAAGTTTAGAAAACCAAATCAAATTTTCCCGTAACAAAATGAAAGCCACCTGGAATGTGGTGAAACAAATGGTTATTTAAAAAAAAAATTCACCTACTTTATGAGCTTTAAAAATAAAAACAGTTCAGGTGCCGATGAAATTTCTCTGATCCTAATACAAAATGTTATACTAGAAATTATTGATCCATTAAGATATATTATCACCAAATCAATTGAATTTGGAATATATCCTGACAAACATAAGCATTCGGTTATCACACCTGTTTATAAAAAGGGCACAAGAATGTCTTAGAAAACTACAGGGCTATTAGCATATTATCATCTTTTTAAAAAAAAATTGAAAGAGTGATAGCTGATGCACCATATCCCTTTTTAAAAAATACCATCTTCTAAATGATACTCATCACGGATATGTTAAAAGAAATGTATAGAAACCGCGTGTTTCTATTTCTTAGACAATGTATTAAAGCATTTGGATAATCAAGATATCCCTTGTGGCATATTTATATATTTATCAAAAGCCTATGATACGGTAAACCACAATTTTCTTATATATATATATATATATATATATATATATATATATATATATATATATATATATAAACTGGAAAAGTATGGTATTAGGCAACGCAATAAATTTATTCCGATTCTACCTAAGTAACAGAACACAACAGAATAAGGTGGTCAGTACTTCTTATGGCACGGCAGCATTAAAAATTAGAAACATTTTGGGGCCACTGCTTTTCACGAATTACTTAAACGATCTGCTGCTAGCTCTAAATCAATCTTAAATAGCAAATTATGCAGATGACACAACATTATTAATAGCTGGTAAACACATAGAGGAAATTATTTCTAAGTCTACTTCGGTAATAAATCATCACAAAAATATGGTTCCAAATAAATAAATTAACTATAAATGGAGATAAAACTAAGCTAATCATTTTCCGAACATACCGATCTAAAATAAACTATCCAAAACAGAATTAAGGAATGAGTAATTGATAGAGATACATTGAAATTAAAAAATAATGTGAAACTTTTAGGGATACATATTGATCAACATTTAAGCTGGGAAACCCATGTAAAAAATGATCAATAAAGTTGAACAGAACAATGTATGCCCTACGCATTCTTCAAATATGTTTAATATGCTAAAAGTTGTATGTTATGCTAACTTTTACTCACATCTCCGTTTTGGAATAATTTTTTGGGGAAGAGGGAAAAGCGTAATCGAAATATTTGCAAAGTGTTGCATGAGTGCAAAAGCAAGCACTAAGAATTATGCTCAAGCTAAATTTCAGGCAATCTTGTAGAGGTTCCTTTAAAAAAGCTAATATTCTTACAGTTGCAGGTGTGTATATATTTGAAACATTAATCTTCATATTTAAACATAAAAAATATTTTACACATCATGAAAGCATTCACCACATAAACACAAGAAATAATAAAACCTATATACTACCAGCACATAATTTATCTATGGTGGAAAAAGGACCATACTATAGTTGTATTAAGTTATATAATAGCTTACCAAATTACCTCAAAGAATGTAATATTGTGAGAAATTTTAAAGAAGAAGTCTATAAATATATCAACGACATAGAACCCTATACCATTGAAGAATTATATGTGGCAAAAGTCTAGGTTAATCAATTTGAGATAATGTTAGTTCAATTTATTATAAATATTGTTGACATATTTCTTTTAGCATGTATTTTTTTTATAGCTTAATTAGAGAAATAAATTTAATTTGAATTTGAATATTAAAATCGTTTCCAAGATTTTCTAAATTTTCAAATTTTTATTTAATGATTTTTTGTACATATATTTCAAATTTCATAAATTATTCTTGTGTAAGCAATATTTTGAGAACTTTTGGAAAGTAGTTTGTCTATAATTCACAAATGTGCCTTAGTAACCGGACATTTATAATAAAAATATCCGAATCATGTTCCAAATTATTTAATTTTGATATTAATCATAGATAACCTTTGAACATATTCACAGTAATAAATATTTTATGATAAGCGTAAAGATTAGATAACAAGTATATATTTTATATCATACCATCACAATTACATTGTTAGTACAAATATAGATTGCATTGCATGTGCTTGTTAAATAGATATGGACTATCATCGATCTGTAACAAATTTGGAGACAAGAAGTAAGTATTTGATTCAGTGTTTAGAAACTGTACTTATGTTAGATTGTTTTAGGATTTGTTAAGGAAAATATATACAGTGAAGCACCTAAACCTGTTAAAAAAAGGTTAAGGTTCTATCGTTGCAGGGAATCGAATGTAAAAGAAAATTGTTATGAACTACCCATGTCTGCAGGCGATATATTAGCTGTTAAAATATTAGGAAGCAATCTCAAATCTTCGTTTTTAGCCAAAAATCTAAACACTGGTGAAATCGGTTTCACTTATTTAAATAATGTCTACCCTAGAACAATACCCGAATTTCAGCCGTAAGTAAATATTCAATTTTCCGTTTCTTTCACTAACTAGCAAAAATAATTTGCAGTTGGTATTCTCATGCGGTGAATCGCGGCGCAGCCGAGGAATTATTGTTGCAAGAAGGAAATGAATCTGGATCTTTTCTCGTAAGATCGTCAATGACATTCGACCACAACCCATATGCCTTGTCAATCAGATGTATGGAATCGGGGAATGTGAGAATTCGACACTACAAAATATTCAAAAGCTCGTTTGGATTTTACATCCACAAAGGTGTCTATCGAGAAACCCTCGAAGATTTAATAGATTTATACTTAAGTAAGCAATTTAAACGTAAATAACTTTAATTAACAACTAATTTGCAATAATTTTACAGGTGAAGACATAATTAGTTCTAGATTATGCCAGAAGCTTAGCATTAAGCCCACAAAGAGAGAAGTAAAAAATTATAGAGAGTGGTAATTGATTTAATTTGAATAACATTTTTTTGCAAAAGGACAAAAAATAAATTTATTCAAAAATAAATATTGGTTATTATTATCCCTGTGGTTTATCATTTTTTTATATTTTATTGGTAATGGGAAATAAAGTTCTTATATAATTTTAATAATTTAATCGCCTTACTAGTTTCGATGTGAAAACTAACATCTTAATCATAGGCTCTAAATTGTTTCTATTAAATTAAAAATTATTATTTTTTATGATGTTATAAAATTATTATGATGTTATAAATAAAGAAATAAATTTTTAAATCAAAATTTGATGTTTTATTAATTACATTAACATTTATATCCACTTGTAATATACACTTAATGATAAATTAAATACACCATTTTTTCCCGATGACAGACATTTATGTAAGGTTTGGTTAGATATCGATTCCTGGTCGGGGAGGCAGAACTAGGGCGGTTTTCACGAACCGTCCGGGCTGCCTATTCTCAATGAATGCGAATTATATGACACCTGGGTGGAGCATACGAAAAACCAAAGTGTAATAGGGGGTTTAGTGAGAGCTTCCCCCAAAACCATTTAAACAAAAATGGTTTGGGTAGATATTATTATTATTATAAGATAATAGTAAATACAGCAAAATAACATGCCACTACATTCTAATTGTAAGCATATTCTAATGTATATTCTAATTAATTCCAAGTTATATTATAAAATATATTTAAAAAATGTACTTTGTGCACGTTCTATATGAAAATAAAATTTTATTGGTCATAGACACATGAAAGGCAAAAGGCAAATTGGATAAAGCACATGATTGAAGAAGGTTGAAACTCACCCGTGTGCTTATAGAACCATGAATTAATGAATCTGAACCTTATATTTAAAGTTTTAAATGATTTAATTAAAAAGACTATACTTTAGGCAAATTATATACGCAGATAGAATTCGACTTACAAAACTAAAACTAAAATTTAAGGACGACTTGGCATATAATTTATAAAATTTGGAGCTTATTTTGAATAAATTCTCCATATGTTTCTTATACAGATGTATTCGCTTCGGCAATACATATACTAAAATTGCAACGATACAGAGAAGGTTACCATGGCCCCTGCGCATGGATGACGCGCATAATTAATTGTGAATCGATTTTTAGTAAGTGATAAATTAAAAAGTGAAATATAAAATATATTACAAAATAACTTTATATAATATTACTATTTTATAAAATAATAATGATTTTTGTCATCTAAAGAAACTTCTATCTACATTATATTAAACTTCTAAAGAAATTTATATTATTAATTATTTAGATTAACTCGCATTTTTTAATTCAACGTTGTAGTTTATAAGAAGATAATTTATAGTCTTTAATAAAGACGTGCTTAACAATATGCGATAAGAAATCAGCCGGGATCGTGTTTATGTAAATTCCAAATGGAATATCGGAGCAGCGCCCAGGTAATTATAAAGTGTTGTCCTGGCCGCATTGTGATATCAGATGGGCGCTCGTAATTGACTCATTACATTATGGAGCGTCTAGGTGTGCACTAGTAAAAAAGTTCTCGCCGTTAAGATAAGACTATTGCTACCTCGACTATCCGTTTTTGTTAGCCGTCTCGTTACTGTACTCTGGTAAAACACGATAATCTAGATAGTCGTTTGCAGAACCGCGATAAGCTATGTGGAACATTCCCGATGACTTAACGTAAATCGAAAGGTTTTTTTTAACTGCAGTTAGTAAATTTATTTTCTGTGGAATGAGTATTAACTTTCATCGCGGATAGAATGTTGGGGAAGTTTTTAAAGTACCCGGACCATTCACCAAAATTAATAAAAATTGATAGAAAAAATATTTGAATTGTTTATTAATTTTCATTGCTAATGTTTATATTGTTTCACTTCGAAAGGTTTAGCATTTAAAAGGCCGCGATGGCCGAGCGTGTTGGCGAGTCCTTTTTCCAGGGTATCACATTTTCCAGGGTACGCTATTGGCAGCCGCCCAATCTTGGACCTACGCTGCCTTTACAACCTTATCTGGCTAGTATCGATTATTAATCAATCCTTAGGGAAGGAAAAAAAGTGTACCACAATAACACTCAGGATAGACAATGCACTGGTAACTGACAAACAAATGGCCGATGTATTTGCAATGCACTTTTCCAGCGTGAACGTAGAGTTCTGGGTACACTAAGTCCCCGTTTAGTATCCTTTACTCTTTCTATATGCCCCCATTGAACCACTTGAACTCCAAAAGGTTATTTTAAATATTTCCACTTCGTATTCATCGGGCATAGCTGGTTTCTCTATCGAAACTATAACATCAATTTTAGACGTCATTAAAAGTCCAATATTACAACTGTACAATGAATCTATGGAGGATGGAATATATCCATTGGTTTTGAACGTAGCTTTAGTGCTTCCCTTGCACAAGAAATCGGATGCATGTGATATATCTAACTATAGACCTATTTCAATTGCGTCTTCCTTTTCTAAAATCTATGAGATTCTGATTTATAATAAAAATCTATGGAGGAAATCTATTGATTATTTAGAAAAATATCATTTGATCAGCAATTGTCAACATGGGTTTCGAGCTCACAGATCAGTTGAAACAGCCACGATCAACTTAGCTAAATATCTTATTAAAGAACTTGACACAGGTAAACAGGTAATGGGTCTATTCTTTGACCTGTCCAAGGCCATTGACACAACAACATTCATTTTATGGTAACTAAATTAGAAAACTATGGTTTTCGAGGGAGTTTTGCAAGGTTGATTAGATCCTTCCTTACAAGAAAAAAATTGATTGTAAATGCCAATAACTACAACTTGGTAATACTCGTCTAAATAAATAACGTCTGAATAAATCCACCGAAATTCTTACCACCATCAAAAGAAGGAAACTGCAATACTTCGGGCATGTTATGAGAGGCGAAAAATACCGATTACTGTAGAACATCTTGCAGGGTAAAATTTATGGTAAATGAAAGCCGGGCCGCAGAAAAGCATCATGACTCAAAAATCTACGTGACTGGTATAAACTCAACTCAAGCTCTCTGTTCAGACTTGCCGTCGACAGAGTAAGGATAGCCTTGTTGATGACCACCGTTCTAGAAGGACTGTTTGCAGATGACATGAATATGGGTGTCTGAGGGTAACAGTATAGAAGAGGTTGAAAGCAGAGTCGGGATAGTTGTTGACGAGGTGAATGCGTGGTGCCGAGCAAACCATCTTATACTTAATACGGATAAGACTGTTTGTGTTTAATTTACTAAACAGAGAAAATATCCAATGCATTTAGGAGAAAATATCCAATGCAACTCAGTTTTGAGGGCAAAAACCATAAAATCGAAAAGTAAACGAACTGTTTGGGGGTACGCTATCCGTACCTACCGTAAATATCCGTACTCTACTTTTAGTTGGTCACACTACATCGACCATGTTTGCGAAAAACTGGGAAGCGCTTACTTCGCAATTTTACATTATATAATTAGTATTAATTGTATTAACCCATTAACATACAATGACGTCTATAAGACGTTATGTATATGTGATAAGATCACATGTATATGGACACGTCAACGCGCATTTTATTCGTATGTTAAGGTTAATGTATTTACGTGTCTATTGTAATATGTAACTATTGTCTATTGTAACTATCACATCCAAAATATGTATTTAATAATGGCTAAGTAAATCAATAAAAAAATAAATAAATAGTCCCTCAATAGTACTCAATTTACGGGTCAACGCAGTATTACCAGGGTTTGGTGCGCTGAGCCTTGAGTAAGAGTTGTGCACCACCCGAGGTCCAGTTACAGAAATCTCCAATCTATGACGCTTAATGTGACCGATTTCTGAAAAAGTTACTACCTGTATGGCATGACACCATTAAACCCCATTATATTGTTTATTACTCTTTATTTGGCAAATATAACATTTATTATTTTTTATAGTTTAAGAGTTTAATTTTCTTCTTCTTAATTATTTTTTATTAAAAGCAATACTATGGAATCGAAGGAAATAAATTATTAATTAATTTATTTATTATCTAATACATTATTTTAATTAATTAGATTATTATATTATTAGATTATTATAAAATAATAAATTATTTTAAATAATTTAATAATCAATATAAAATGGATATTTATCAATATTAGGAAGAAGGTTTTTTTTAAATCGTCTTTGAATATTTTTGGATTGTTTCAAGTATGAAAAGTGGATTTTGAAAGTCGTATGAATGATCGGTGCAGTGGGGTATTGTACGAAAGGAAAATGACACCTGAAATCTAAAGTCTACTTCAAAGTAGTTTTAGTAAAGTGGCTAGATATAACAGATTTTTTGCCGAGAGTGAGGTAATATGAGAAGATTATTTATATTACTGTATTCTGGATATTACAATGGTCGCAAAGCGTAATACAACTCCACCACATCCTGAAGCAGGATGTGCTCATAATATTTAAATTCATTGAAAGAAATGCAGGAATCACTCCAACAGTGATATGGATAAGTTCTGGAACTAAACTTGTTAAGGCTGCTTTAAAACTGAAGATGAACGGTCACTAACTGTAAGGGCGACGAAATACTAGTTGGCTAGACGCCTCGCCAAACTTCTTTATGAAGAAGCTTTGGAGCGTGTGAAGTGAAGAATCCGGTGTAAACTTGCAGATTCTGGTTAAACAGAAGAAAATCAAAGGGACAAAAGAAGATTCTAAAACATTTAATAAGCGTTAAAGTATTGTAACTTTAGCTTTGATAGATGAACAACTAGACAGATTGGATTGGCATCCATTTGATTTTGACACAGTGCACTCGTACTCAATCTCGTACTCCTCTAGAACGAGAATGTTCGATATGAAGTTTATTTCTAAAATATAGTATTTTAATGGCAGACTTATATGCCATCTAACCCCGTTTTATTGTCTAGAATTTTAAAAATAATTAATTGCAATTCATAATTCGAATCTAATAAAAGGCTAGATAAATAAATTTGGAAATTTATTTATAATATTTTATCAGACAATGCTAGACAGACAAGACTAGTCATAATTGATTAAATTAAATAAGATTAAAATTTGTAACAAATAGTCTCCCCATTTATCCACTTGCCTTCCGCTCTTAGCCTCTCTATTTCCTTTCTCGTGTATCCATTTCTTCTGTAATATTCCTCTCTTCCATTCATTTATATATCCTTTTCCTATTCTTTTTAGCATTCAGTTAGTAACCTGCAGCCTTCCCTTCTGTCCATTCTATCTTCAAACCTATTTTCTTTCTTCCCAGCTTTCACTCTCACTTTGCCAATATTATATTCCTCTCTCATTCACTATGTATAGCGGAGTTTCTCATAAAGCCGCCTGTCTTACATAGACGCATATTCAACTGTCTATAATTCGAGAACTAATTGCAACTGTCTGAATTGTCCAACAGTAGTCTAATTATCTGTTATTCAAGTATTAATTTTAGTCTTAATCGAATTCTCAAATAAATTCGTCTGTCTAACACATAAAAACAAAGTCAGACTGTTTAAAGACCACAAAACTGAGTCAATTATTTCTAATTCGCAAACTAATTGCAAATGTTCAAATTGTTTAACAGTGAACTAATTCTATTATTTAATTTATTATTATTTATTTTTTAAGTCTTAATTTTAGTCTGTCAATTTCTGAAATAAACGCCTCTCTGTCACAGACAATCGATATCAAATAGTCCAAAAAACACAAAATTGATTCAACTTTAAATATTGCACGAACTAATTAAGACTGTTTAAATTTTCCACCATTAATTTGTTTATCTATTTAAGTCTTTGTTTATTGTTTATCTATTTAATCTTTGTCAAATTCTCAAACAAATCCGTCTATCCAGCACATAAAAACAAAGATTGTTTAAAGACAAGAAATCAAGTCAACCATATTTTTAATTATTAGAATTAGAAGAATTTAAAACACTAATTTTTGTGTCGATTATTTAAGTCTTAATTTTAGTCTGTCGATTTCCCAATTAAATCCGTCTTTCTGTCACATTGAAAGGAAGTAAAATTTTCCAATAACAATAAAACTGTTTTATTGTCTTAAACTAATTGAGGCGGTCGAGCTCGAGTTTCGTTTCAACAGCCCATTTGCTGGAGCATTGTAAAATCATTTCCGAACTTAATTTCCATAAGATTTTTTGGCCGTCAATTATTATTTAAGAAACAAATAGATTTAGATTAATTAAAATATTGGAAATTATTTCATCTTTTAATGTTGGTACTCACAAACTTTGACATTTTAAATTTATTAGGTACATAATATGTCATTTTTCCTCATGTCAGACGCACAGTAAAATTAAAATTCACTCTTATTTTCTACATTATCGTGACAAATATGGTTTAAAGTAGCGTTTTCTAAATTAGATTTTATTGTCTTATACTTACTTTATTTTGTAAGTGTCTCTGACAGATTAAAATTTACTGGTCACTTTACCGCATCGTAGCCGTACTTTGAAACATTGTGTGTAAAAATCTAGTTTCGCTAGACGTATACACGATATGTCAAAACTAGCTTTACAATTCATGAGGTCAAAAAATCATTTCCGCACGAAATTTGTATAAATTGTTTTGGCTGACAATTATTATTTAAGAAACAAATAGGCCCACTTCCGGTTTCCTCCCAGTGTGACTGGGAACCGGAATTGTGAGTGGGAACCGGAAGTGGGGGTGGAAACCGGAAGTGGGGTGGAAACAGGATGTGGAAGCGTGGTGGGGGGGGGGCGGAAGTGGAGGTGGAGGGTCCAGAACGAACCATCTTTCCCAACTATTTAGATTATTTACAATATTGGAAATTATTTTATTTGGCACAATGCGGGAAAGTACAGCTACAATGCGGGAAAGTACAATAGCAATCAATACAAAGCATCAATATTTGGTTGGGTATCTTTGGTTGAATAAATTGTGTTAATTTTCATTAAAGAAAATAGTTGCTCGCAGAAATAAGTGCTTCCGAACATAGAACCCAGTATACGCCTGACAAACGATAACATTTTAGGAAACTGATCTACAGATAAATATGTATACAATTCTGAAATTCCAACTTTCATAAATTCAAATCAGCAAAGAATCACACTAAATATCAATTAATTCTATTTGTAAATTTTCATCAACAATTTCAATATCGATAGATAGAGGTGAAGGAAAAAGAGGAAATTATGCTTCACAGCTTTTCAAATAAAAAAAGTCTTCGATCGAATTCCATTTCTAATAATTTAATTTGGTGAGCATATCTTGTAAATTTTAATTTGGGTGATTTAAACAGTAGATATTGACAGCTTTCAAAGTGAGTTTTCTTTTTATATTTACCAACTTATTAAAGCTACTAAATAAAGCCTTTCGGTAGTAAATAATATTATTAAATCTTTTTAAGACTACAAAACAAATCTCATGCTGTAACACAACAGATATTTGTATTCTATTTATTAGTACTCAGTCACTAACCAAGAACCAGATAAATAAAATGGTTTTTAAGATCAAATCATTCTATTTAACCCAAGTCAATAGCAGTATACGATATCCTTCTGGTTTAGTGCCACGAAAGTTGACTGAGGGCTAGTAAATAGCATACAAATATCTGTTGTGCGTCAACATGAGATTCGTTTTGTAGACTTAAAAGGACTTAATAATATTATAGAACTACGGTACAGTTAAATATATTTATATATTCAAGCTAAATTCCGCTTTAATAAGTTGGTATGATTGTATCTATAATTAGTTTGGTTTCACCCCAATATTCAATTATCTTTTTCTATTGGTTTTTTTGCTAATACTTTTTGTTTGAAAGCGTTAGTTTTATGAAATAGCGTTGTACCAACATGTGTTTTCCTTGAAGTTTAAGATTACGTTGATTAAGATGACTTGTAATATCAACGGAGGAAGCTAAGTTCTTCTTTATACATTATCCACCTTTCAATTCAGCACAATCATAATTTATTGTTTCCAAGAAAATTATGATTTCGTCCAGCAATTTAAAGAATTGTTTTAACGCTTGTGTATTCACATTCTATATCTTCCAAAAATAAAACAAATTGACGATGATTAAGCCCACGTACTCGAATATAATGTTGGTGCCTTGCTGGTGAATAATACCACGAACATGTTCAAAATATTATCACCACGGTGTTTACAAAGTTCTATTAATCCCTCAAAAACTAGTTTAGTAATACCGGTCATGGTAGGTGCACCATCAGTTACACCACCAACTTTTCCAATAGTAACTTATGCTTCTTCAATACTTCCATAAGCGCAACAAAAATATCAGCTCCAGTAGTAGTATTATGCATAAAAATGACTTCCAAAAGTTTTTCACTTTATTTTAAATTAACAACGCATCCGCGAATAAAAACGGGCAGCTGAGCAATGTATGGAATATCTGTAGTACTCAAGTATCAATTGCAACAGTGTAGGCTTGAAATGTTGACATTCTTTAGTTATGCCGATTTCTCAAAATCTCGGCTATTTCATCAACTCTGCTACTGTATTTCGACTTATTTGTGCTGGACATAATACTACCGCCGTTTATAAAAAATATTTTGAAATGTCTCGGCGAGCCGCAATCTCTGTATTGTCGGGCCGCGTGCTTGACTTGCCTGGTTTAGCACAACGGATCATATACCGATCCTTCGCACATTAATTGAGAAGTGTACGGAATATAATGTACCCATATATCTAGCGTTTATTGACTATGAAAGATGCGTTCGATTCCATCGAACTCTGAGCAATCTTTACTGCCATGAATAAAGCCAGAATCGACTCACTTTATTCACAATTAATTCGACAAATACATGACCACTTTTAAAGTGACAATAGATGAAAAGTCGATTACAGAGAAGCTCAAGATAGGGAGAGGAGTTAGACAAGGAAACCCCATATCACCAAAGTGGTTTACACACGTAACTCGTACACTGCATAAGCATAGATGGCAAATATCGAAATCACTTATGTTTCGCCGATGATATTATATGATTAAGCTCATACATCCAAGACGGATGTCTTGTCTCCTTACTAAGAAGGATTTTTAAATTCAAATTATACTTTTTCAATTTCAAATTAAACTTTTTTAATTTCAAATTAAGCTTTTTTCTCAAATTAACAATCAATCAATCTCAAATTAACTAGAACCCATAATATTTTTTCTTTACAAAATAATATAAATTTGGGTGATGTAAGTTATTTTAATTATATTTATTTGAAGTCTTAATTAAAACTTTCGAACAGAATTTCAATAAATTTACAAACCTTTTCACAAAAAATGCGAATTATTTTCCTGTGAAAATTTGCGGGATTTGCATTGGGATTGAAACTCACCTGGAACAAAGAAAAAAATAATTAAATCGGTTATTTATCAATGGAAATGTTGGTTTAGTCGTCGACGTTTACAGATTATTGCAATGAATGTTTTTATGTTATATTAGTTTAATAACCCGGCTTCAAGCATTCAGACTCATTACAAAATAGAATTGAAGAAATAAATATATTATATTTTGTATAATAACAATGGCGAAAATGATATTTTAAAACAAAAATTTCGTTGTCGATACCGATGGGTCTTCTCAATAACTCGAGATTATTGAGAAGACCCATCGACATAGACATATTTTAGATGTAGATTTTTAATCTATTTTTAATCTCCTCGCTGAAATAAAAACATTTTTGAATGCAAAAAAATAGTTAAATATTGGTTTAAAGCTTTGTTTAAATTTTTTCACAAACGTACAATAACAATTCGTTTTCTTTCCAATTCCATTTTCTGAAGAAGAAATAAGAAATAAAACTTGAGATAATTATCGCAGGTTAAGACATGTCATAGAATACGCAGATGAATTACTTGTACTTGAACTCTGCAGAGGTAATTATTCTTAATCAAGTTTAGACAAAAAGGATGTTTTTATAAAATATTATGAAGAATGTTAAACAATTGCAGAAGTACCAGAAATAGCAGGTATTAATAAAAACAACGCTAAATCTATAATTAGGCGTTAATTAGGCGTTAATAAGAAGGACCGATCCGAGAGGGTTAGATGAAATCGTGGTGGAAAAAGGAACAGTTGACGTATCTGAAGAGATAATAAATTATTGAAGAAAATCCAAATATTTATATTATTATTTATATATTAAATAAATATTTAAATATTATATAGATAGATATTTGTAAATAAAAGCGTCAATTTGACAACATCTGCAATTAATGGATTAAAAGCTTTAAAAATAACATTGAAAACCTTTACGAATATTCTGGACCGTTTAAACTCTACATCAACAATTGTACAACGTAACAATTATGCAATTTTATTTTCAAAATATGCTCCACAAACAGAGGAGAATCAAATTTTCATTGATGAATCCCGTTTCAATTACCATCTCCGGCAAAAAATAAAGCTCTATGGAAGATAAATTATCTAGCCCATGTTCCAACATAGTTCCTACAGAAAGAGGCAGAAATGATTGCAACCATGAATTTATATGATATTATAAATATTGAAATAATTTCTAATTGATCAGTAAATTCAAACAACAGTTTTATTACATTTCTCGATGGATTATTTTATAAAATGGCTGAAAGTAACATCATAGAAGCCTGGCTGGTTCTGGAAAACGTCAAAATCCATAAAACTCAGGCAAGTTGGGATAAAATAAATTAAACAAAACGTAGACTATTGTTCTTCCACCATATTCACCCATGTTAAACCCTATAGAATTTTTTTTTCAAAAGTAAAATTAGCTGCAAGAAATATGCTAGCGTAATCAGAAAATAATCTATCTTAGGTTAACATTACTGAGGACTCCGTGGCCACTGTTACTTCTGCTGATTGTACCAAATAATATGTAGATATGTGAATGAAATTACTGCTAGCTGTAGCAGGACAACCATTACATTAACATTTTTATAATTTTTCATATTTTTTTTCATTCTACAATTTTATTATAAATTTGTGTTTCTAAAGTATTTAACTATATTTAACAAAAGTTTAATTTGAATTTTAAAAAGTTTAATTTGAAATTAAAAAACATCAATTTGAAATTAAAAAGGATTAATTTGAAGATAAAAACCAATATAATAATGGATTTGAAACAATAAACTAGGAAATACAGTCGAAATTCCCTAAGCCGAAGTACCATAGTTCACGAAAAAAATTGGAGTTATAGAAAATTCTAGTTAGAGAAATACATAACTACAAAGCTACTTAACTACTCACTTTACACAATTTATTCAAAGTAAATGTGCACAAATGTATGTATTTATAAACAAAAAACAAAAAAGAAATATACAGTATTAATATATTGTTATATAATTATAATTAATTAAATATAATTATAATTAATATATTATCTTTTGAAAAAGTCAGAAATATTTATAGTTTTCCATTAAAAAGTTCACTATCTACAAAGTTCTCCAAAGTAGATAATGCGCGGTACACTTCGTCTGGAAGATTGTCTTTAGAACACAGATATTCGCTACACTTATTTAAATATTTACGCATTTCTTTGATCGTGGGTAGAATTGGCACTGTTTCGTTGCTAGATAACACATCTTCATCTTTGCGTTTTGTAATATTGTTATCCATATCTTCATCTACAGATAAATAATCAATAATAGACACTGTATTATCCACGTAATGCTGATTATATGTGTACGCGGACTTCAATTCTGACAGAAGATCTTCACTCCAGTTTGTTTCGCCTTGTTTTTTAAAACCAGCCTTTCTGAAACAATATTTTATGGTTGCTTGCTGAATATCGATGTCCCACGCTCTTGTCTTCAGACAGAATCAGTGTGTCCAAGACTCTCAACAAAATAAAGAGCCTTTTCTCTAATAAGTGGCCCAGGCATAGGCACATTTTTACCCCGCGCAATTTTAAACCATTCCAAGTTAGCTTTGTCTTTGTCGTAGGTACACTTTTTCAAACGTTTGCTATCATCAGTTGCAGCATTTTCGGCTTTATTTAAAATTTCTTCGCGGTCTCTTATAATTTAAGAAAGTGTACTTGGAGGAATCGCAAAGTCTTCAACAATCATCTTCACTTATCAAGCTCACTTTATCAGGTAACGACATCGTATTGAGTTTGCTTCTCTGGCCACTCATATTTGCAATTCTAACTGCAGAGGTAAGAAGAAAGAATGGGTTTAAACTCTAAAATTTCATTAGTATATAGCACCTTCACTATAACAAATACAATACGGTTTATGATAAGCAATAACCATACATTTTGGAAAGTACGCAACGGTTAAAAAATTGGAGTTATAGAGAATATTTTGTAGGCTTTTTTAAAATTTTACTATTGCACAAATTTTTACTACGAGTTATACAAAAATTCGAGTAAAGGAAAATTCGAGTTATGGAAGTTAATTTATATGTAAAATGCTATCTAAACGTATGAATTTCTAAAAAAGTTCGAGTTATAGAAAAATTGGTGTTAAAGAAGTTGGAGTTATGGAAGTTCGAGTTATTGAAGTTCGACTGTATATCAATTTGGAAAATATTGCGTCAAAAAAATGTCATAAGAAAATGTGTTTGTAGATTTCCAGATTCCCGATAAATGAGTAATTGATAATACAAAAAGACAATATCATGTCATAAAACCTCAAGAAAATACAGAGATAAATCATATTTTCTTATTTACACATTAATAACCGCTCACACAACATACGTGTGATAGCCGATACAACTATTATACGTGCGGCCATTGAAGTTTAAATATTGATAATAATTTCGAAATAAGTTCCAAATTTAAAAAATATTCTATTAAATCTTATAAAATGAAAAAATTAATGAAACCGCATCGAGGTCGATAGCCTTTAGTTAAATTTCCATGTTGCAACGAATATTAATATTATTATGAAAACGTATTTGACAAATACATAAATATAGAGAATATAAAAGATAAATTTCTGGAATGAATAATAATGGTGTAACAAATATATAAAACTGTATCAATAGCAGTAGATAAGCGTCATGCTGCTAAAGATCAGATGTGTTGAAAGTCCTATAATTTTGTTTATGCATTTAGTTCTTGTAATCCACAAGAATTTTACCTTTCTAGAGGAGTTATGTGGCTGCTAATTGTCAAGGTCGGTAAAGGCACAGGTTCAATCACGAGTTTACCCTATTTAGATCAATCTTATTCCGTGACATCGTGCGACTTGATAACACGTCAACGTTACCTATTTATTATTTCATCAATTTAATAAGACATTGCTTCTTTATTATTACCTTATTATAAATAAAATAAAATTATTGTTATTAGTGCTTCATTTAATAATAAATAATAATAAAGAGTTACTTAATTAAACACAGACTAAATTACGGTAAAAAGGCTATGTAAAAAAGACTATGCAGCCAAGACTGGGCAGAAGGTACTAGAAAATGTACATAGACTATCTAAGAACAAACTGGACAGACAAGACAGATTGAACTAAACAGAAAACATTACAGAGAGAATGCTAACTGTAGAAAGCTATATGGGGAATAAAAATAAGCTTAGATAGAGAACGATAAAGTTATATAGACAGGATTCGAGAGAAAAAGCTAAACACAGATAATATTGAAGGCATGATTAGAGAGATGATATTTAGATGAAGAACCTCACTGAGAAAGCTAGATTCACCAAGATTAGACATTTATTTATTTAAATTTTTTATCTTCGGTCCAGATGAACAGGGTATTAACTCAAAAAAGCCTGAAGAGCGATTTGAAGTTTTCAAATCAATATATTTCCATTTCTGTAAATAATTGGCTAACCTCTCTTATAATATCTTTTAAACTATTAATTAACGTTTATTGATAACGTTTTTGTTAACTTCATGACTTTTCAATTTTGCTATTACTGAGCAAAAAAAAAAAGAAATTCTGCAGGCAAGAACATAATGAGTTAATACCCTGTTCATCTATATGAATGATATGTTGACACAATTAACAAATATTGCGTCAATATTAAAGGCAAACAATCGAGAGTCAAGATAGAAACAGACACTAGAAGTTCTAAATACAAACTGAATAGACAAGACAGATTAAACTAGACAGACGATATTAGAGAAAGAATGTTAACTGGAGAAAACTATGCAGCGAGGACTAGACAAACAATATTAGATAGAGATCTGTAAAACTATATAGATAAGATTCGACAGACAAAGTTAATCACGCAAACCTAAGCACACAAGATTGGAGGCATGACTGAAGAAGCAATATTTAGATAGAAGAACCTCACTCATAAAGCTAGAGTGAGCAAGATTAGACATTTATTTATTTTGATATTTGTTGATAAATTCAACAAACATTGCGTCAATATTAAAAGCAACCATTTCAAAACCAAGAGAGGAAGAACCAAGTCAAGGCTAGATGGTTGATGCTTAATAGATAAACAAGATAAATATAAATTACCTTTTTTTTATTTGATAAAAGGGTTTGTTACAATATAAAGGACACAGTATAACCAAATACATTTTCCTCCCACTTTCCCCTGGAAACCACCGTAGTATTACTTCAGGGAAAAGCTGTGACATCTATTTTTCCTGTTTATTTATCCCGTTCACCTCTTTCGTCCTTTTCTTCCGTTTTAATTATCTCTGTTTAATTTCTTGTTCTCCACGTTTCCTCACTCTCCAGCATATACCCAGTAACATTTTCCGCAGTTACTCTTTCGCCAATGCTTTCCGTCATTTTTTCCCTTTGCGCTTCCCATCTTGGACAATCGAAGAATGTGTGTACCGCTGTATCGTCCTCCCCACCGTAGTAACAGTCCGCCGTTTATGCTAGCTTGAACCTTTTAAGGTAGTGGCCAAAACATCCATGCCCCATCAATATTTGTGTCAAGTAATTTTCCACTTCACCATGCTCCCGGTTTATCCATTTTTTTACACTTGGTATGAGCCATCGCGTCCATTCCGCCTTTCCCTTCAAGTTCTCACATCTTTTCTGCCACAGGTTTGTTATCTGTGTTCTGCTCTCTGATGCGGATGGTTTCTTGCTTGTGACTTCCAGCCTTCTACATCTTTATTCTATTATTAGATCGATGGGTAGGTTTTTTTCCCGCCACTACTAGCAGTGCATCGCTAGATACAGTCCGGTATGCGCAACAGACTCTAATCAGTATTTTTCGCTGGATACTTTCTAAAATTTGATTATATTTTTTCTTTGCCATGACTTTTCGCCATATAGGTGCACCATAAAGTATGATGGAGTAAGCTACCGATGCGATCAGCCGTCGTTTGCTACATTGTGGTCCTCCGATGTTTGGCATTAGTCGCCCTAGACTGGCAGCCACGGCCTCGGCTTTCGTAGCTATTTGTATCACGTGCTGTGTCATACTCATATTTCTGTTGAATATGAGTCCAAGATACCTCATTGTCTGTGATGTCGTTACTATTGCATCTTCTACTTTGATCTCCATTTTTGAGAGCTTTCTCCTTCCTGTTAATATTACAGCTTCCGTTTTAGTCGGTGCCAGTTTTAGGCTTTTGGAGTTCATCCACCGGCTCACTCTCGGTATCGCTTCGTTTATTTTAAGATACAGCTCTTCTTCTTTCATGCCTCTTACGATCACAGCCAAGTCATCTGCATGACTTATTAAGGTTACTCCTGCAGGCATGCGCAGCCCTAGCACCTGATCGTAGAAGATATTTCAAAGTAACGGTCCTAGTATAGATCCCTGAGGGGCGACTCTTATTATATTTATCTTGGCAGTTTTTCCTACCATTAGCTATCGTTCACTAAGGTAACTGCATACCATCTGTACTAGGTACGGTGGTATCTTACGCTTGACTAGTTCTATGACATTTTTTATCCATGGAACAGAGTTAAATGCATTTTCAACGTCGAGGGTCACCATAAGGCAGAAATTTCTGCGATTGCAGCAACCCATATTTACCTTGGTTGCTATCTCCTGTACTATGCGCATTGCATCAATTGTAAATCTTCCTTTCCGAAAGCCGAATTGCCTATCTGATAACTTCCGTGATTTTTCGATACTTTGTTTGATTCTGTTGCATAGTAGTTGCTCCAGCATTTTCCCTATTGTGTTCAGCATACATAGTGGCCAATATGTTACTTCCGCATTTTCTTGTTTCTTTTCCTTAGGTATTAGCACAAGCCTCGCTGTTTTCTATATCCTAGGGAGTTCTCCTCTCTCTAGCAATCTGTTGAACATCTTTAGGCAGTATTGGGGCTCCCATCCATTAAAGCCTTCACGACCTCCACCGGTATCCCGTCTGGTCCTGGGACCCTTTTGTTTTTTTTGTCATTTTTCCGGCGGCCTCTCTCATTTCGTTCTCTGTGAATAGTGGACAGTTTACCAGATCTTAATTTTATATAAGCTGACTCCAGTCCATATCTTGATGGCATGGAAAAAGTTTCTCTTCTCGCTTGTTTTAGCCTTTCTTTACCCAGCAGCTCTATTTTACGACGCAGGTTTAATTTTTTCCGTACTATTAGACCCCACCAGACCCCACATATCGTTATCAACTTTTGCGAATACTTGTTTCCATGCATTTACTTCCGCTATCTTGATTGCCTTTCTGTACTCTTCTCTTCCTTTAGCGTATTCCTCTCTAAGTTCTTCTTTCTCTTCATTTGTTTTCTTTTCTTAGCGTTCGTCCTGGCCATTGCGCTTCTCTTCTTTAGGCATATCTTCCTTTGTTCCGCCACTTCTCTCGTCCACCAATACAACGGTAATGTCTGCTTCTTCCGCCATTTCTTCGAAATATTTGATCGCATGTTTGTGTAACTACTTTCATACATTCGCTTGGTTCAGCCTCTATATTAGAGTTGTTTCTGTTGTTTCAGTTGAGTCGGTTCTGGTTTATTATCCATCCGTTCTCCGGTGCTTATTTGGTTTGATTCCGTTTTCTTAGATCTCTTGGGCCCTGTAGCTTTATACTATATTCGATATTTCGGTGATCGCTTAGGTTCTTATCATCCCTCACCTCCCAGTTTTTGACCTGTCTCACTAGGTTTGTTGTGCAGAAAGTTATATCGATGTACGAAGAGGATTGTCCCCGCCGAAACGTGGGCTTCCCGTATGATTCCCTTATTCAACATTTCAATATCTTGTTCCGCTAGCCATTCAGTCAGAATTGCTCCCCAAGCTCAAAAGGTGAGCCCCATTCGGGCGATTTAGAGTTGAAGTCTCCTCCCACGATAATTGGTTTTCCAGTGTGACTCTTCATGCTGTCTCTCAGTTATTTTAGGTTTTCTTCAAATTCGGTAATGTGTATGTTCAGGAAGATGTAGCACCCGTAGATGATTATGTGTCTAGTTTTAGCAGCACATTTTAGCAGCATGCCCATGTCTCTTACAGTTGTAGCATTTGATAGGGATGAAGAGCTCTTGGATCCAGCAACTCCTTCAACCACTCTTAATTCTTCTTCTGTCCAGTATTTGCTGTGCAGCAGCCTTTGTCATACTGACTGTTGCTACAATACAAGCGTGCTCTGTTCTCTCCCTGTTTTCAGAGTATACTGTACTAGTACTTTAATTTCACTTCCTTCTGGCTTTCCCCTTAGTGCTTCTTTAATGGCTTCTTCTATTTCTCCCCGTGTTGTTGTTTCGTCAATATTCCTAATAATTATTGTAGCTCTTTGTCCACGTACTTCTCTAGTCGTGGCCGTCTCATTGATACTTGCATTTGCCTGCTCCTTAAATGTTTTAATAGCCTTAAAAACCTTCCTTTTTTGCTCGAGTCGTGATTCTGGCATTGCCATTTCTCGTTTTTCTTATTTTTTCTATTTGTTTGCCTAAATTTTCAGTGTTTATGTCTTGTTTCATTTTTGTTACTATGCTTACATAGGTATTTTTATTACCGTCGGTGGGTATTGGCTTGATTTCAAAGGCCTTGCGTAGTTTCAGGGGGAAGCTGGACGTATTTCGCTCTAGTGCATGGTTTTTGTTAGCACTTTGTTCTCCTCTGCCAGTCATCTTTTTTGGCGCATATATGTGCAATATCTTGTGCGAGTTTCTAAAGGCAATATCTACCAGCTTCCTTAGCTTATTTATTCCAACGTTGGTAATACAAGGCATTACCTGGCTTATTTCCACCTGGCCACCTGGCTTATTTCGTTTTTGACCAGGGTTTGAAGGGGTACCCTAAATAGTCTTATAATCGCGATATCTTCTGTATGTGCCTATTTCTGTACCTTCCTTAATTTCTGCCATCTCTGGGTATCGTTCTATGAACTGCCTGTTTAGACCTTTTTACATTTTTATCTCATTTTCTCTAAGACAAACTGCTAGGTCATATTTTCTCCCGATTGATAGAGCATTTCCTTCTTTTATTTCTGTGTTTAAGAACGTTTCCTCTGGCCAGTCTTCCATTGTGAGGTGGCTAATTTCTTCTGGACTTTCTGCTTCTTTAATTAGGCATCTTAGATTTTTAATTGTTTCATCTATTTTATCTACATTCAGGGATTGCGTGCCAGTTGTTTCAGTCCCTAGTTCAGTTGTCTGGCACCCTTCATCTCTCAGGATTACAGTTTCTACTTGACTCTGCGTGCTCGCATCTGTTACTACCTTTTGTACTCTATTGGGAACTGCTTCTTCTTTTTCCGGTATGTTAATTATAATCTCTTTTTTCTTATATAGCTGCGTCGCTAGTGCAGTAATCTCTTCCTTTGCATTTTTAATTTCTCCCTTAGTGCAGACTTTATCTTTCACTAGCTGTTCGAGTTCTTTTACTTTTTGTGATAAATTTTCAACTAGAGTCCAAATTACTTTTCCTTTCGTCTTCTATGGGTTGGCTGCAAGTCAGCTTGGTTTGGACCATGTTTGCTGGGCCTTCTTTGACCTTTCGCTTTTTGGTGATTTTTTCATATTGCAGCGTTTCTAACAGTAGGTCCCCTCCTTTATCTTCCTCACCATCAGGTTTTCTTGAAGAATCTAGACTAACTTCGCCTTCGCTTAAACTTCCATGATGATGCGGTGGCGTTCTATTTATGGTATCCTTTCTTTTGAAAGGATCGTTTTGTGCCCCTACTTCTTTTTTCTTCTCTCCAGTCGCTTTTCCTTGAACAATGGCCTGGGGGTCCAATATAATTGTCCAGAGCATTTTCTGGCTGACGGTCGGGCGGGGCCTACTCGCTCACCCACGACAGCGACCGGCACTGGGGTATCCCTGCCCTGCACCGTAAACCGTTTTCCGTTATCATATTCCATGTGCATGCTTAGGTCAACCCCCAACCTGGAGGACCAGAATTTTCTGTTGGGGTTTATTCCCCTAGCCGATAAAGTCTCGCTTTGAGGCGCCAGGCACTCGCCTTTCACCCTCTCTTGTCCGCTACATAACGCACATCCATTGTACTCTATGCACCCAGTGGTTACGCGACGCATTGTCTTCTAGGACGCGAGAGTAGGATTTGTTGGTAGAACTGAGTTCTATTTCTAGAACCTTCGACTCTTTCGTCGAGAAACAGTGGACATTACTCAGAGTCTTGCTACAGTATGAGCTTCGGCAACTCTTACTACCTCCGAAATCCTTTACAAATCTTAAACCAATATATATATAAAACTTAAACCAACTTAAATTTACAACTTAAACCAAAAAATATATAAATTACCTAGACAAACACGACTAGGCATACAGAGTTAGATAGTCAATAGTAGAAAGCATGTTTCAAACTAGACAGACGACATTACACATATAAATGTATCCAGGAAAATAATTGCATTTAGTTATGGAATATTTGGATTGTATTTATGTTTAAGTTATTTTGTTAATATAATTTGTAATTATAAATTGAATTTGTTGTAAACTTTTACAAAATACCCTACTGTAGATTAGCTAAATCGTTATTTTTAATATGTAGTGGTGGCCGATTTCTTCTTTTGTCAATATAAATAACAACAAACAATAATAGTATTGAAAAGAACTCTGAGAGTGTTGGTTATCTAAATCATATATGAAAGTATGTATCTTATTTTTACGAATAAATTCAGTAATTTTTGCCTAATTGTTTTATTTTGTAAACGAAATTTGGTTAAAGGTTGCGTCGACATCATTTGAGAATCGTACTTTATTAGGTGTGATGTCATAAATTTCAAGCATTAAATTTTACAGCTCGCAGCCTATACACGTTGTAGTATTTTCCTTTTTATATTTATTGTATAAATGCATCGGGGTAATGTCTGGGCATAAATAATTTCGAAAGTGCTTACGCGCTCGGAATGTGTGGACTATAAATTTAATTGTGACTGTTCAAACGCATATATAGTACATTTTTATAATTAACCGAATCGGACCTATCTCAAAACGTTCATCCACAAATTCTCGGTTCATATTATCACCGAACTTTTCTCCGTCTTTCTTTACTTCTCTTTTTCGTTAATTGGAATTTATGTGCGCCCCTTAAAACGACTCTTTATTCCAAAGAATTTAAAATACTTTCACAAATCTATATCACTTCAATTATTCATACATATTATGAATTCATCCAATTTCAAAAACAAATAATATATTTTTATTCATCCTACAATATAATTATAGAAATATATTTAGTTTAGTCTATAAAGACTAACCTTATATTTAAATGTATTTAATTCTAGTCTACTGTATGTTCACTGTATCTTTCTGTTTTCTTGTCTATTTGGTCTCATCCATAATCATTTTCTGTTTAATTTACTCTAGTCTTATCTATTAATTCTAGTATGTCTATACAAGTCTATATGTCTATTCAAGTCTTTACTTTATTCAGGTGTGTCTAGTCTTATCTTTAAATGCTACTGTATCTATTAAAGTCTGTCTATTCGGGTTTTTCTAGTTCCATTTCTCATGTCTATAATGTCTAGTCTAGCTTATTTAGTCGGTTTAGTTTAGTGTATATAATTTGGTTGGATCTGTCAAGTCTATTATGTCTAGCCTGGTCTGTTCAGCCTGATCTGTCTAGTTTAGTCTGTCTAATTCGGTCTGTCTAGTATATTATCTTTAATCCGCAGTAATTAGTTTGTCTAAAATAGCCTGTCTAGAACAGTATGTCTAATCTACGATATTTAGTCTTATTTAATTATTTAATATATCTAGTTTGATCTGTATACCTTATATATTTGTTCTTAGCTTATTGAATTGTAGTTTCTGAAACATCCGAATGAATAGTAGATAATAAATATAATATTTAAAAGTAGTGTATGAATTAATATAAATAGTAAAAGTAACCTATTTATTCTTGTTTTAAAATCTTATGTACAAAGCATGATAGAGCCATTAATTAATTAACTAATTAAGTAATTGTTCTTAATTGGAATTTTAACAAGGTGTATCGGATTGTAATTGGTATGAAATGGGTATCGACAACTATGTCAGCTGTGTTTATGATCATCGTCTGATCATTAGCATTGTTTCATGAATATTCATGGGAATTGAACCTCAAGTTATAAGCTCATCGTGCCCCATTCAGTCTTGTGCTCTTTTAAGGCTAATTAAATAAGAAATTAATTAGTTTAGAATTCTCATTTCCTATAAAGGAACAATATTTACCCTATTATATTAGATTTGTTACTGTTTAAAAGGGACGTTATTTATTTCATTTGGAAACTGAAAACGGGCTATTTATTACTTTATCGGAGCTCCTTGCTATATTCGTACCTTTCCAAGTTTCACTTTAAGCTTTTAATTAACACAATAAATCTCAAAACGAAACTATTTCAGCGTCAGTTGAATAAGCAAAGAATTTATAGAATTTTGTAATAATTTCCAAGTTAACGTTTTTGTTTATATTGATATTTATATCTTGGATTTGAGATGAGGTTTGTCATACATGACAGTATTATCATAGAAATACGTCCATATGTCAGTTAAAGTATTTGCGCTTTGCAAAAAGCCGGCCAGAAACCGGATAGACTCGTGCCTGAAATGTAAAAGCAATGCGAGTAAGCTTAAACTTATCTTGTAAGCTATAACTGATTAATTACATGGAACTGTAGATTTTCAATAAAAGAATACGTTTGAAATGCATAATTACAGAATTTATCATTTAATAATTTTATATAAACACTTAAAAATAATAACGAAAATTGGTATTACAGTAATAATTTAGATAAATAAGATAACAAAACTGCACCTTGTACTCCTTCTTTTCAGAAAAATTACACAGGTTATAAATTTCAAAAATAAAAAAATGTTTTTGAAAAACAATTTTTATTGAATTTCTTTAAACTTGGCTATTAAAACTTGGCTTTAAATTAATGTTTCTGAATAATTCAAGACATAGGTTCATCATATTTATTTTTTTAATAACAAATTCATATAAATATATCGCAAAGGACACTTTAGTAGTTCGAACGAGATGTAGTTCGAACGATCTGACCTGGATTACTTTCGTCATTTTTTATTTAAATACAATGACAATATGTTGTTTATTTTATTCGTTTATTTCTTTTTTTTTTTTCGAAAGAAGCTTAAGCGTTTGACATAAATTATTTAGCACAATGGCTATAATTTATAAGGAATGCACACAAGTGCATGCTCGGTTCGATACTGTACATCTACGCATTGCAATAAATAAGCAACTGCGGCGGCAGAGTGCCCGCCTGTCTGATCAACATTTGGATTAAATGTTAAACTGTAATACATTCTTTTAATTCCTATAAGTAAGCAGTTATGTGATGTCCCTTCTCGGTATTACACTGATATTAGATTTATTTAATATTACAATATTTTAATTAATGCAATAAATCTTTCCCAAATATTAATTTGTGAGGGTAAAATTTAATATTTAATAATTATATAAGGTTTCAAATAATGCTTCATTTTATTTAAGGCTTAGTTTTAATAAATGAGCATTTCAGAAATTTAAAAAAATTTCAAATTTCATAGAAATCGATATTAGTATAATAAAAATAATAATAATAAAATATGTTTATTGATGTACTTAAAAATAATATACAAAAAAATACTACAAATGTCTATCGACCCGTGGTCTTTCAGCCAAAATAATAAACAATTCTATAAAGTATTTTAAAAACCGAGAATTGGTCCTCTACTTGATGATCTATTTATTACATGTAATATTTCTCTATAATAGTATATTTTACAGCAAGAGATGAAAGTGGCGTTTTTTTTGGTGAGGTGGGAGTTTGCTCACGAGCGCCAGCGAGTTAGCAATCACACCGAACCAGAAAAAAACACTTTCATCTCGAGTAGAAAATGCAATTTTTTCTACTGATTTCGGTTGTAGAATCCATAATTCGACTTTAATAAATCCAATTCGAAGCGAACTGTCAGAACTGTCAAAACAAATTTAATTGTTAGTTTGGCCGTTTCCACGGTAACATATTGCATTCTCCTAGAAGGTGATACTTTTCAAGTCAAATGTCCTAATTTTATTTCGGTTTTTTAAATAGTTTCATGATCGTTTTACTTTTGTACATAAAATATTTCATTGAAATTGATGTAATTAATAAGAAAGTCCATGCAAATTTGGTTAGTTTAGTGTTTTAATCGAGAAAATCATAAATTTAAAATGCTCATTTTCGTCTCTAGACGTGAAAATATTTTCATCCCTAGAATGAAAAAATGTCACTTTCATGTAGGGTAACCCGTGGAAAAAATGCCATTTTCACATATATCAGTAGAAAAACATATTATTACCTCTCTATTACAAGCTCGGTTCAAACTCTGTTTCAGCTTTGTCTCAAAATTAGAATCTATACTCTCTCCACTTCTCTTCAACATTATTCTGGAAAATATAATTCGGGAAACCAAAGAAGCCACAACCAGAAACCTTACAGATAACAATCACAACATCCTGGCATATGAAGATGACATAGTATTAATTGGAAGTAATCCAGGAGAAATTGAAACTCTATCCAGGAAATCAAATGAAACCGCTGTTCAAATAGGTCTAAGAATTATTAGAGGTTATTTGAACCAGAGATATCTTGCTCACCGCCTGACACCTTTTTACGCTGGACCTTCAGGATATCATCTATAGGAGCAAAGAATAGTATATATACTATATATAAGTATAGTATTTTATAGGCATTTTTTGGCATTTTTTTGGTGAAGTGGGAGTTTGCTCACGGCGCCAGCGAGTTAGCAAACACCGAACCAAAAAAAAAAAACATTTTCGTCTTTTTCGTCTCTAGATGTGAAAATATTTTCATCTCTAGAATGAAAAAATGTCACTTTCATGTAGGGTAAGCCGTGAAAAAAATGCCATTTTCACATATATCAGCAGAAAAACTTAATATTTAAAAATAATATTAGCGGGGTCTTAAGCTAAGTACATAAAATTCTCTAAATGCACATGTATTTGATGTATTTATATAATAAAATGCCTCTTCACAAAAAATTCCGGAAAAATCTAATTTTTTTAGACTTTAGCAACTAGGCATAACCCCTTAAAAACAATCCAAATTTCAAATACCTCTTTGTTAATATAAATGACTCTAACAGAAGACAAGTTGAACACCAAATTATATTACAGAACGCAAACAAAGTACACTTCTCCCTGCAGAAATTACTTTCCTCCAGGCTGCTGAACAGAAAAACTAAACTAAAGGTATACAACACGATCATCAGACCAGTACTGCTATAAGCAGCCGAAACAGGAAAGACCCACTTTTGACCAGGAAACTCAAACATTGGTTCTCAGATCAAATCAACCCAGGCTAGTGAACATCATGAAAGCGAGACGGCTGAAATGGGCAGGACATGTGATCAGAATGGATACTCCCAGATAAGTTCACCAGATCTATAAGAAGAAGATAGAAGGTTCAAGACCCCCCGGAAGACCGAGGAGTAGATGGCAAGATGAGGTGACCTCTGACTTCAGACAGATGTGCATCACTGGATGGGAGGATGCGGCGCTGGATAGGAAGGAATGGAGGCAGATAGTGAGAGCGGAATGCGATCGTCACGTTCCAAGGAAACCAACACAGTGAGTGAGTGAATGTATGTTTCAAAATTTCGCTTATTTCCCTGCTATTACGTGTAAAATAAAAATGGTTTTAATTAATATGTAAGATATTAGTTACATAATAATAGGTTAAACAAAATTAGAATATCAAATGCATACAAGCAACATTTAACAGGACAATAAAACTAAAAGGAAGAACGAGGAATACTGCAGAATCTAACAATAACTAGAAAAACTTCTACACAGTTTCCAATCCTTCCTTGATGATTATGATGACCAAACGAACACATGGGGACTAAAACCAGCTAATACACTGATTTTATACTATGACAGTTCTGACATTTACCCATTCTGACATATGGCTCCACGGTATGATGAAACAAATACAATCCACAAAAGAACTCTAATCTTCAAAGATTGGCCTGATTAGCAAATACGGGATCGTTGGGAGGATCTTTGGAGGTCATAATAGGCTTTCCTCCCCTGAATATCTTTATCATAAGTGAGGCAAGGATGACAGCCTTTAGATGCAATTACAATGGTACATGCGAGGTTCTAGCAAGGTCAGGGCACACCACCATATCGAATGCATCAAAGCCAAACCTCAATATTGGGGAACACTGAATGCCAAAAAGCTATTATTTGATCCACTATTGTAGATTGTAGTATTTGTGGTGATGACATGTACTGCGACCTTCGTAGATCTATTGTACCCCACCCTCTAAACGTTGGTATACTTAACCATTTTGAGCGTCTCCTCCAGTCCTGATTCCTTTAGGAATTTCAGGATTTGGGTGGAATTGCAGGACTGCAACTCCTGTGCGTTTAAGCAGTGGGCCCCAAGATACATCTGTCTCTTGTCTGTTTCTCGGAGCAGTGCAGTCTTTGAGCAGATGTATGGGGGTTTCCTCTGCCAAACCACAGATTCTGCATCTGTCGTCTTCCTCTAGGCCTAGGGTCTTGAGGTATTTTCTAAGTCTGCAGTGTCCGGTCAGGACTCCTGCCAGAATTCTAAGCTTGTTCCTTTTCAGTCTGAGGCAAGATTTTGTTTTATTATGGTTAACAGATCCCAGTATTCCTTTGGATTGTCTCAACCCTGAAAGTTCTTTTCAGGTTTTCATTCGTCGCTATCTTATTTCTTCATCTAAACTTTTGTGAATGGTGTTCAAACGCATGCAAATGTTCAAATCGAAAAAGGTTTCCGGACCTATAAAGGGATTACTGGATCCCTTGTTTGCTAGGTGATTGGCTTCTTCGTTTCCGTCTATACCAGTGTGTTCTGATACCCAGTATAGCGTTATTTTATTTTCTCTGCCAAGCTTGTTTAGCTTTCCTACACAGTCCCATACCAGTTTGGATTTGATGGAATAAAAGCTAATGACCTTGCTGGCTGCTTGGATGTCTGACAGGAAAGCAATTCGTTTTTTTGCGATAATACCTGTCGAGGTTGAATTGTGCACATCTTTCGATTGCGTGTACCTCTGCTTGGAAGATACTTGGGAATGTTCCCATGTATTAGATGTATTTGGTACGAGGTATAAACACTCCTGCACCAGTACCTTCCTTTGTCTTCGAACCATCTGAAGGCCACTTGATAGCATTTTGTTCTATGTGGTATGTTGAGGATTGGTCGCTCCAATCGGCTTTGCTACTAGACATTACTGTGTAGTTTTCTCGAAATGGTATTTGCATACCAATTCGTCTGTTTATGCTTCCAGCCAGAAGATTTTGGCAGAGAGGCTATTCCGGTCTTTGTTCCCGATTATTTTACCTCTGCCTATTCCTTCCTTGCTGAACCTTACAATCGCCGATCTGGTGGCCCTCGCCACGACAAGGTGCAACGGAGTCAGATCCAGCAGGAATTCCATTTCTACTGTTGGGCATGACCTCATCGCCCCCGTGTTACAGACACACGCCAGTCTTTGAATCTTTTCAAGCTGCTGCCTCACAAAGGCCAGCTTATTACTAATTTACTCTTTAAAGCACAACTACGTTGGACATAAGGCAAAACTAATTAGATACCTAGACAACCAATAAACGGCTCTTAAAGGACAGTGGAACTGGCGCAGGAATAGACGGTCCATCACTAGGGTATAGTTTATCTGTGCCCCTTGGAACACATACCACGATATTCACAAGTGGAAATACACGCCATCACGATCTTTGTCCGTGAAAATCTAAAGAAGGACTATAGATGTAGAAACATGCGCATTTTCACGGACAATCAGACTGCTTTTAAAGCTTTAGCATGCCATGAAATTAACTCAAAAACAACGTGGAACGTCTGCCTTCAGGACTTTAAGACCCTAGCGAAACACTACGCCGCACTTGCATGGGTACCGAGCCATAAGGGATTAACAGGAAATTAAATGGTGGACAATTTAGCAAATTATGGAGCTAACAAAGCAAACATCAGTGCTAACAGGGACTCCTACGTTACTAGAACCATGGCCCGAAATAAAAAGTAATAGTCCCCTTTTCCCTAACATTTACATGCCTTAGGGGTATAGCTAAGCAAGGGTAGTTATTAGGCAGCCTCGGCTTTTTTAGTTGTAGATAGGGTGGCTGGCCCTACGCTCCTACGCCGCCTATTATTACGCCCGGTTTAACCTCAGTTCCTCAGTTTCAAAGGCTGAGTGAACCTTGGCAGAAAAATAGCCGGTATATTTGGCTTGGTGTGGGGATCGAATCCACGACCGCTGGATTTGTAGTCTAGAGCCTGGTCGCTACCACGCCGCCGCATGTCTAAGCACCGTCTACCATGGGATACGAATAAATAGTGGGACACGAATGGATAGTGGGACACGAATGGATAGTGGGACACGAATGGATAGTGGGACAGTGGGGAACGAATTCTAGAAAATATATCGGACGCTTCAACGGCTGAAATCCTGCAACTACCAAGGAAGCAGATTTACTTTACAATTGTGGCAGGCTTACTTAACCTCACTAGATTACAAGCTACAGTTCTAAAGATAGCGATAGAAGATCAATCTTTCAAAATAAAGACTTGTAGTGTCAAACCTAACATTCCAAAATTCATAAAAATAATCCACAGCGACGTACCCTCCATTTATAAAAGGTCGCTGTCGACAGTTTCGTCTTCCTACTCTCCTGTGAAATTATACCCATGTATTATGGGCAAAGTAAACGTTTGTTTATAGTTCGTAAGTGCCAAAACAAAACTTAAAAAAAATGTTGAATTATATTGGCTACCAAATGGCAAAAGAAATATTGAAAGAAGACGCTGGCTGTGAATGTTGGCAAGACCTAAAACACTAACAAATGCTTTCGTATGTTTTCAGTAGGGAAAGATCCTATGTTCCTAATTCGCCTTCCACCTCATTAAACCTGATTACTACCCCATCAAACCTGATTACTCCCTGATCAAATCGGATTACTAGCTAATCAAACCTGATAACTAGCTTATCAAACCTGATTACTACCTGATCCAACCTGATTACCTGATCTAACGGCGGGGAGGTGGAAGGTGGGAGTAATCAGGTTTGATAAGGTAATTATCAGGTTTAATGAGGTGGGACGCGGATTTAGAACATATGATCTTTTTCCTACTGTTTTGTGATTTACCTGATTACCTGATCCAACAGCGGGGAGGTGGAAGGTGGGGGTAATCAGGTTTGATAAGGTAATAATCAGATTTAATAAGGTGGGTGGCGGATTTAGAACATATGATCTTTTCCTACTGTTTTGTAAGAAAATAGGGTAAACAAAACACTGAAAAAATGTTGAATTATATTGGCTACCAAATGACAAAAGAAATATTGAAGAAGACGTTGGCTGCGAATGTTGGGAAGAACTAATACCCTAACAAATGCTGGCGTATGTTTTCAGTAGGGAAAGATCCTATGTTCTAAATTCGCCTCCCACCTCATTAAACCTGATTACTACTTCATCAAACCTGATTACTCCCTGATCAAACCTGATTACTAGCTGATCAAACCTGATTACCACCTTATCAAACCTGCGTACTACCTGATCAAACCTCAGGTAATCGACCATCCAACGGCGGGGAGGTGGAAGGTGGGAGTAATCAGGTTCGATAAGGTAATAATCAGATATATTGAGATGGGAAGTGGATTTAGGACATTATATTTTCTTATTGTTTTTTAAGAAAATATTACATTCCTGTCTATTAAAAATCATTAACTTTAATGAAAATTTCAAAAATATTTTTTTCCAAACGATTTTACTTTTTTCCTTTCTCCTTCTTTTGGGCCTCTACATGCTATCTCTTACAAAAATTAAACTTGGTTGGCGCTACCTAAAAGCGCAGCTTGTAATCTAGTGACCTGAAGCCTACTCGTAGGACACTGCCCTCTACGAGAAGATCTGCACAGAATGGGGATCTGGAAAGATAAACTACTATGCAGACTATACTATGAGAAGGATGAAACTACCTCCAATATAATCTTCCATTGCAAAAGAATTGCACGTAGGAGACACAACCTTAAATTAAAGCAAAACAGATCCCTGTGAAGAACTGGCACATACACTCCTAGAGGTAATACACGGGCTGGACCTATTTGCATGAATGGAACAATGTGGGGAAATGCAACAGCACAAATATCGCAGTGTTTTAGGAGCTAACACCCCTGGACCCACATTGGTTAATGAGAAAAAAGTCCTTTCTTGCATTTTTTTGCAGAACATTTATTAATTGATTATAAATTTCGTCGTTGTTAATCTGGCGAGTTTTAAATTAATATTAAAAGTTCGCACTTTCTAGTGTTAGAAATGAAATAAATAAACGCCGTAAAACTCGCGCTAATATTTATATGTATTTGGTAATTACTAAATGGACATTAATTAAGATCTAATGTACACATATCAAAACATTCGATTTCCTTTCCCGGAATTAATTAACTCCGTTAATGTCTCAATAAAATTTAACATGCTCTCATTTGCAATTCAAATAATTATCAACAGTTTATATAAAAACATTTTTTTATTCCCCTTCTTAATTATTCGCGCTGCAAATATTTGCTAATGGATAAATCGTATCCTTTATTTGTAGTTTGAAGACATTAAATTGCATTTTATATTGTCGGCATAAAACGTTCGAGTCTACGATCAGGCGTTTATGAACAAAGTCTATTATCTACGTTGGAAATATATTTTTACTTTCTAGTTGTTTCACGGTAGATGATGTAATTATTAGTTTAGTGTAGTCTTGATGGATAAGTGAAAAAGTTTAAGCGGACGTTTGCTCGTGTAGTTCTTAGGTACAATGTCCACACATTAGCGGCCGTGTAGATGACAAGAAACAAAGCCACGATAAATTGGACATCTACAACGAACACCGAACACATTTTTTAGAACCGTATCAGATACATTTACTAAATTAATCTCTGTCGCTTAAATATTAATCTATATATTAAGTGAATCGTGTTTAAACTTGACTATTACATTATCAGCTTAACGGATTTCCTTTTCAGATTTAATCTTATCGATAATCATTTCTTTTGTTACAAATAAATTCATTATCATTAATTTAAAGAAATGATTTAATAGATTTTCTTGTGTGATAAATATTAGCAAAACCAAAACGTGTTCCTCAAGATGAGGAGGAAGTGTTTAAGAAAGCCTGTGTATAGAGGAATAAATAACTTGAGCTTTTGCTGCCTGGAGTCGTCCCTGAATGTGTTGCCCTCCTCAAAAGGCAACAAAACTTCGGTACAAAGATCATCATCAACTTATCAGAGATTTGAGATTTCTACAAAAACGTAAAATATTTTGAAATTAGGTACAATTAGAAATTTCCAATATTCTATTCTTTATTATTGCAATAAAATATTTATTTTATTTTGCGAAAATGTTAATATCGTAACTTAAATAATTTTATCTCTCTAATATAATTATCTGCGTAGATAGCATTGTTTTTTTGTTTTCGCGTGGTTAATGAGAAAGTACAGTACGATTGCAATTTGCAAAAATCCGATACCGTTCGGAATGAAATCATAAATAGTTTTAACATTTCAGTTTGTGACTTTGTACGTGTTTATTTATATTTCTCGAGTATAAATTAGAAACGGAGCTTTGATTAGTATTCTCATACACAATTTACTGCAATATCTGCTATAACGGCTCTATACTCTTATATTCTCTACTATAACTATTTATTATTTTAAAGTTAATATTGGCACTCTTCTCTTCGCGCACATTTTTCATTGAATACGCAGACGTAAAATATTTTTCGTGAAAGTTAATTTATAAGTTTTTGGTTTAAAATTTAGAAAAGTAACAGCTGTGTGAATAAGAACAGTGGACAATGTGAAGAAACTAATGTGTCTAGTAAGTTGAATTAAATAATGCGCGATAAGCTAAAAAAAATGTTACAAATGCAGCATTCTAGTCGGGAAATAATATCATAAGAAGTTGTTTATCGAAAAAAGTTTAAAAATAAATAAATTTAAAAAAGATTCTGCACGCTCCAATGTGCAACTTAAATATAAATTTCTATATTAAACCATACTTAGGTATATCCGATTTATTTATTTTCCTGCGGCTCTAAGTAAATAAATTACTCACTAAAAAGTTCTTACTTATTACTTAGGAAGGAATCATAATGCAATCAACGGATTTAATATGTTTTTCTGTAAAAAAATTCACCGTAAAATTGATTATTTAAACCAAAAATAAATTACTTTATATTCGTACCTATAAACAAATATTTAAAATAACAAATTAGTCAAGCCTACTCGGCTTCTCTTTCTAGACCAGGGGTGCCCAAACTTACTTGATTCTTTTGGCCTAACCTTGATTCAGCTTGCACCACTATTGCAGGCAAACAAACAAAATGTATAAACAAGACTAGACAAGCAAGAAAATTTTGTTCGAGTATGAGCCTTATCTATCTAATCTTGTTGGATTATAGGCTGTCAAAGCGGCTCCCGAAAGAAGGAATATCAACAGAATTAGCTCAAAATGGATGGGAGAAATGCTGAGAACCAGAACGGCGGAGGCACAAGTTGGAAATGACACCATCACGATCTCCACAACTCGAGGGTGCTCGCAAGGAGTTGTGCTATCACCATTGATGTGGAGTGAACGACCTAGACATCAAATGTCAAGGTTATGCCAATGACATAGTCATCATTGCCAGAGGAAAGTTAGAGGGAACGCTCAGTGAAATCGTACAGAGAGGCCTCAAAGTAACTAGTAGATGATGTCAAACAGTGGGACTGAGACTCAACCCGAGCAAAACCACAGCGATACCATTTATTAGAAAGAGAAGACTAAACTGCCTCCAGCCGATACTATTAGATGGGAGGGCAGTAGAATACAAACAGGAGATAAGGTGTCTGGGTATAACACTAGATAGCAAACGCGCTCTAATGATGTGCAGAAATCTGGCAGGGAAAACGTGGGGTTGTAACCCCACAATCTTGCGATGGATGTACACTATGATAGTGAGACCTGCGATCACTTACGGGGCGGTTGCATGGGTGAGGTTCGACCTCATTTATATCGCTGAGTGGTCAAGCAGTACCATTATATTAAAGGAACCCAAGCCAATATCAATTCAATTATTGTATGATGTTATATTAATAAACCAAGTATTAAAAATCACGGTTTATTAATTGATAGACCCGTATTCAAGGCATTACATGGCGATCCTACTAAAAAACGTTTATGCCAAAGACGCATGCCAAAATGGGTACATCTAATACAAAACATAGTGAAGTGACTGACACCGGAGTAGTAAACTCGAACTACATCGTAGAAGAGAACGACATAAAACTGCTTAATCATGTTAGAATAATGTTATACATTATTACTGGTGCAGTTGTGGCACTCCTAGTCCTAAAGTTCCGTGAAACCTATAGACGAGGTATTAAGAAAAACTTGTCCAGGAGCATGTACCTGAGGTCCCAAGCTCCAGAGGCCTAGAGGACAGCATCCAGAGTGACAGCATCAGAAAGGACGGAGAAGCAGTCACCCAAACCCAAAATATCGCCGCATCAGCTAATTATTTAAAGGAGCAACGTTCAGGTAGTCGATTGTGCTAAGAAAAATTGTAATTATGCAATAATTGCTGCGGTCGTGTTGTTTAGTTTTATATTTTATATGCTTAGCGGGTTAATTTTAATTAAAAAATTTATAGAGTAATGTTAGTATGCATTCAATATTATAATAGGTAGTAGAGTATAATGGTATTTAATGGAAATTTTAATTTTGTTTTGTCGCAAACTCCTCATGATAAATGACCAAAGACTGGGAGGACACTTATACTAGACTCTTGGAATTGAAACAAATTACTGTGAACAAATCTAAACGTGTTTTTAAAAAACAGGTACCAAAGTCCGAAGATATTCTAAAAGAAGTTCACGACAATCTTTTACTTAATTATAATAAGTTCATTCATAAAACCTCTCTCGTATATCCGATTTTAAGCGAACATGAACTTTTGGTGGTTAGGTTAGGTTAGTAAAACTTTTTAATTCAGTTCGCGATAGAGTAATCACGTCATGCCAAGTACTAGGCGTGAACTATAGAGTTTCTAGCTCGTATCGTGAGGGTATTAACCCTGCGATAAAAGAAGAGGTTCTGGAACAAGAATCGTCAGAAAGTTCGTCATCGGAAGAATGGGAAGAATTTTACGACATGGCGATGACTAAATTAGAATTTTTTAATTTGCCTAGTAGAATTCTGCCAAATGAATTTGATGGTAATGTAGACAAGTTAAAATTATTTTTGGACTCATTGAACCTACTATCAGCTAATGCACAAGGTCAAGAATTAAACGCTGTAGCTTATGTAAAAACGAGAATCACGGGAAAAGCTCGAGATCTGATTGGTGATAATGATGATACACTAGATCAAATTATTAATAAAATTAGATCAGGAACAAAAAATGAAAGTTCTCAGCTTTTATCCGCAAAATTACTTGCATTTAAGCAAAATCATAAGGACTCCAATAAATACGCTTCCGAAATTGAATTGTTGTCAACTTGCTTGAAAATAGACTATATAAACGAGGGCGTTCCAGAGGCTGTTGCTGAGACTTACTCGGCCAATACTACTATACAAGCGTTATGTAAAAATTCCAAATCAGAGAGAGCTAAACTAGTAATGGAGACATGTACATTCAGTACTTGCCAGGAAGCTATTATGAAGTTTGTAAATGTCAACCCCAAGGAAAATGTCACCGTTTTATATACGCAACAACGTACAGGTAGACCTAGGCAAAATTATCGCGGCAGAAATAATTGGAATAGTTCGAAGAATTATTCAAATTCAAATGATGCGGACAATTCGGATGCCAACAGGCAAAACCAAAACTATCGGAATCGAGGGAATAGATGGGAAAAATCGAGGGAAAAACTTTACCGAAGAGGTAGAGGATGTCGGTTCGTAAGAGCCTATGAAACCGAAACTAAGGAAAACAACCGGGAACCCCAAATAGGTCCTTTTAGGGAGTCCTAATTATTTTTAATATGGACCTAGCACGAGAATTTTATCGTAATTAAAACTGAAATAACTGATAATGAAACAATTGCCTTGCTAGTACATACGGGAGCTGATATTTCATTGTTTAAAAGGAATAAAATTAATCCTAGACAGCTCATAAATAGGTCAGAAATAAGTAAGATCAAAGGCGTAACGGAAGGTCTCAAGAGATCAATGGGAACTACCAATACAAAAATTTTAATAAACAATCACGTAATAGAGCATTTTTTTTCATATAGTTAATGAACATTTTCCAATATATGCAGATGGCATATTGGGAAGAGACTTTATTGCTAAATATCAGTGTCAATTAGACTACGCCAACTGGACAATAACAATGAGAACATACAAAGAAGATACATTAATGAAGAAACCCCAGTATACAAAAGAAATTACAGAATTCCGCATACTCAGCTCTTGGAAATAAATATGCAGGTAAAACAAATGATAAAGGACAAAATAATTGAACCATCAACAGCGGCATATAATAGTGCAGTTTTGTTAGTACCTAAAAAGTCTACTAACGACACTAAAAAATGGAGACTGGTAATTGATTATAGGCAACTGAATAAAAAGCTCGTGGCGGACAAATTTCCTTTGCCAAGAATTGACGACATTCTAGATCAACTTGGCAGAGCAAAATAGTTCTCCACGTTAGATCTAAAGTCAGGCTTTCATCAAATACCAATTGAGGAAAACAGCCGCGATATCACCTCTTTCAGCACAGTCAACGGTTCTTATAGATTTACCAGACTCCCATTCGGACTAAAAATAAGTCCTAATAGTTTTCAGCGTATGATGAGCATAGCTTTCACAGGAATTACCCCAGAAAAAGCATTCTTATATATGGATGACCTTATAGTCATCGGGTGCACGGAAAATCATCACTTGCAGAATTTGCGAAATGTCTTCTAAAGTCAATGTCAATCTAAAGTTAAATGCTGAGAAATGCAAATTTTTCCAAAACGAGGTAACGTTTTTAGGTCATAAAGTTACTAATAAAGGCATATTACCAGATGAATCTGAGTTCGATGCAATTAAAAAATACCCGAAGCCAGGTGATGCCGAAGCAATCAAACGATTCGTTGCCTTCTAAAACTATTACAGACGGTTTATTCCGAACTTCGCTGATCTGGCAAGACCGTTAAATAAATTAACTAGGAAAAAATGAATATTTCTCTGGATGGAGAATTGCAATTATGCGTTTGATAAGCTCAAAATGGCCTTATTATACCCGAAAATTCTACAGTACCCTGATTTTAATAAATAATTCATCTTGACAAAGGATGCTTGAAAGGAGGCGTGCGGGGTTGTATTAGCTCAATTTATTGATGGGCAAGAATTACCAATTGCTTATGCTTCAAAAATATTCACTAAGGGTGAATCGAATAAAGCAACCATCGAACAAGAACTAGCAGCAATTCATTGGGCTATTGGACATTTCAGACCGTATTTATATGGTTACAAAATTATTGTTAAGTCAGATCACAAACCACTTATTTATTTATATGCAATGAAAAACCCTTCATCAAAGTTAACCAGAATGCCATTAGATCTAGAGCAGGGGTTCCCAAAGTTTTTCTTAGGCGGGCCAATTTAATATTACCGAAATTTTTGGCGGGCCAAAGAACCACACTAACCACGATTTTTTGTTTCTTTTAAATATATTTCACCATTTCTTATTTTTTTATTAGTATACTAAATTTAATATAAATATAAATATTTTGTTATACATATATTAAAACAAAAAAAGATGCTAAAAAACAACACGTGATTAATGTACGATCCCTAGTATATCCGTCGAATGTATTCTTAATACTGTTTGTAAATGATTATCACTCAATTTTGATCTTAATTTCGACTTATTTATGCTCATAATTGAAACAGTTTTTTCGCAAAATATGTGCTCCCAAATAATGAGAACATTTGTTCAGCATGTTTTCGTATTTTCGGATAATTCACGCATGAATCCTTTATAATTCAGGAAAAATCAAGGAATTGTTCCGATAAGAATTATTAGTATCGATATTTTCCTGTAATTCTGTCAATTCAATTTATATATCTTAAATGATTAACAGTTCTGTATCTATTTGAGACTACAATATTATATTTCTAAGTAATAGACTAGACTAGACATACTAAAATATTTTTTTAAATATAAAGTTAACTTAAGCTCTGTATGAATTTTTATTAATATTTATTAAAATATTATATTGTATCTTCTTTGTAATATTTATTATTTATTTTATTATTAACTTATTTATTTTTTAATAAAAAAATATTATATCGTATTGCTATCGCGGGCCAAAATCAAGGGCTTTGCGGGCCGCATTTGGCCCGCGGGCAGCACTTTGGGAACCCCTGATCTAGAGGAATACGACTTCGTTGTTGAATACATAAAAGGCAAGGAAAATGTCGGAGTTGATGCTCTATCTAGAATAACGATAGAAGAACTCAAAACAATATCTGAGAACTCTAAACAATTATGATCAATTACTCGCTCTATGAGTAAACCAAAGAGTAAATTAGAACCAGATTCTCACGAAACTCAAGAAGAATCAGCAGGCCCAAAAATTCTCGAAATCATGAATGAAGATTATTTGTCTATTATAAAATTAACTATTTTATAATTTGAAACTAATTATAAGTCTAATTATTTTAGAATAATAGTGGAAAAATCAGAAACATTTAGATCACTAATGACAAAGCTTTATTAGAAAAACTTTTGCTTAAACTAGATAACTTGGCTGGTGAATATAATTTTAATGACGTCAAATTAAAAATAAGTGATCCTATATCTAAAATGTGCACAATTAATGAATTGAGAAATGAATTAATGAAGAAATAGGACAAGATATACTTCGAAAAGCTAAGATAATTTTATATGATGAACCAAAATTAATTACTAACAGGCAAGACAAAAATAGGTTGTTAGAACAATTTCATGACATGGGCAAGTACAACCAAGCTGGCTTCTATGAGGAAGCAGCTTGAGCAGATTCAAAGACTGTCGTATGTCTGCATTACGGGGGCGATGGTGTCATGCCCAACAGCAGCAATGGAACTGCTGCTGGATCTTACCCCGTTGCACATTGTCGCGGAGCTAGATCGGCCGAAAGGGCGGCCAGATCGGCGATTGTAAGGTTCAGCAAGGAAGGAATAGGCAGAGGTAAAATAATCGGAAGCAGAGACCGGAACACTCACGCTGCCAAGATCCCTTGGCTGGAAGCACCAAAACACGATATGGTATGCAAATACCATTTCGAGAAAAACTACACAGCAATGTAGGTATAGTAGAAAATCCGATTAGAGCGACGAATCCTCAACATACCACATATAGCAAATGGATATCAAGTGGTATACAGATGGTTCGAATCTAAAAGAATGTATTGGTGCAGGAGTGTTTGGTCCTCGTACTAAATAATTCGAATCCACGGGGATATTCCCAAGTATCTTCCAAACAGAGGTACATGAAATCGAAAGATGTGCACAATTTAACATCGGCAGGAATTATCGCAAAAAACGAATTGCTATCATGTCAGATAGCCAAGCAGTCATCAAGGCCATTAGCTTATACACCATCAGATCCGAACTGATAAAGGTACTGTATTTGAAAGCTAAACAAGCTCGGCAGAGAAACTGGGTACCAGGTCACACTGGTACAGACGGAAATGGAGAAGCCGATCATGTAGCAAGCAAGGGATCCAGCAATCCTTTCATAGGTCCGGAACCCTTTTGCGCTGTGAGAAGGAACACCATCCACAAAAGTTTAGATGAAGCAATAAGAGAACAATGAATAATAAACCTGGAAAAAATCTTCCAGGGCTAATACAATCCAAAGTAATGCTGGGATCTTCTAACCAGAAAAGATCAAAAGCTTGCCTGAAACTAAACAGGAACAAGCTTAGAATTCTGACGGAAGCCCTGAAGTGACACTGTAGACTTAGAAAACACCTCAAGACCCTAGGCCCAGATGAAGATGACAGATGGAGATTATGTGCCCCCGCAGAGGAAACAGAGAAAAATGTACCTTGGGGCCCACTGCTGGAACGCAGAGTTGCAGTCCTTGATTCCCACCCAGATCCTGAAATTCGTAAAGGAATCAGGACTAGAGGAGGCGCTCTAAATGAGTAAGTATACCAACGTTTAGAGAAAGAGATGTATGAAGGTCGCAGTACAAGTTACCACCAAATCTAAAAACTAATTTAATCTTGACAGCCTTCCGCAATTTTGTGCTTCGTATTCTAGTTTTGTTCTTTATTCCTAACATTTGTTCGGGTAATTAAATAAGTTTTCTTTTATGAATAGGATTGTTTATATAATATTTAGTCCAGTTTAGTTCACTTGGTTCTCTAGATTAATTCTAGAATAGTAATTTGCTGGAAACTTATAACTAGAAATATGTTTTTTAGCAAAATCATATTAATTTAGATTTAGTTAAGATGTGAGATGGTTAAATGAAAGGAAGGAATTGTAATGGTTGGTAGTAATTTATTTCTTGTAATAAGAAAATGTTCCAGTAGCAAGAATATAAAAGTTATTATATAGGGGTCAATCAAAACCGATTCTGTTCCCTGTTATTACCCGCGGCCGCTTCTATTTAGAACAAACTCGGTAGCGAAAACTAATTTGGCAAAGCCGTAATTGAATCGTACAAACAATCAACGAATATCAATAACGATTTACAAATTACAATCCAGAAAACGAGTATTAATGCATCTAAACCGTGACTAATTCGCCTCTAACGTTTTTAATTTCGCCTTTGGGTCATCGCCGCGCGACTGAAATCTAATTTATGTTCAGAGTTTCGGTCGAAAGTTCCACCGAAACGCGTGGGAGAATTTATCTCGATCGAAAATCAGTGCAAAACGAAACGCATAAGACGTTCCGACCACGATTTCGATGCCAACACATTACACGTCAATTATTTCGGTCCTGTTATACATATCACGCTCTCCCCAATATGGTCAACGAACGTGACCACGTACTGAAAATCTTCCTATGGAAAATACAATTTTTAAAAAATATTTACATACACGATATTATTAAATAAATACCTTATAAGTATACAGAACATGTTTCAAACGGAGATAATTTCAGACACAGCAATTTTATTTTATTTAAAAAAATAATAAGAAAATGTCTTTGCATAGTCCCAGTTACATCTATTATGGGCTAGTGTTAGTTACATCTATTATTGGCTTACACTTCTTTCCTTTCAATTAACCGAATTAACTTCATCTCGAAACTAAATATAAATTAAGAATTACTTTTTTAGAATTAAACTGGAGAACCAAATAAACTATTATTGGTAAGACTTGCGAGTGTGTTTTAATATGATCGGAGTAGTCGTAATCTTAGTTTATTTTTCTGGTTTTGCTCAATTAATCTTAAAAATCTCCAGTCATATTTGCATATTATATAATTTATATATTTATATACGTTATTCCCTATTACACAGAGTGTTCATAAGTTTTCTCATTAAAGTTCGCTTGTATTTTTATTAGTTATCATATTTTGAGAATAGTTGTTTAATTTTTTTAGATAAATTGGAAATCCATGTCATCTATTAGCATATCTATGGAGATAAATGGTACGGACATGGTCTGAGATAAAGTTTATTGCTGCGGTTGGCAATGGCAGGAAAACCCGTGTTTCTGTGTTCCATAGAAATGGATCATGACATATGTTAAAATGGTAAAAATTTTCTCGTGCTACTCGAGCTTAGTTCGTGATGGTAGCCGTCCAACGTGCCTCCTGATCACATCATTATCCAATATATTACGGTTTGTATAAAACGTTGGCCCACATTATATTATTCACCATTGTCTTATTTTGCTCGATATCTAATCTAATCGATTTTCTTGACATAAACATTTTTTCAATATTGATCTCTAACGTGAATTTATTACGAAATGTTACAAGCATTGTTTGATTGGAATAATTTTATAAAAATAAATATTTTCTTTACATTAACAATCTCAAGAATAGTAAGTTTTTTTTTCTGTTTTTAGTTTTAGTTGTATAATTGTGTAATCCGAGTTTTGATAGTATTCATAATTCATAACCGTCCAGTCTATCTTTTTAGCCTATAAATGCAGTAGACCTTCTTACAAAAGCAAACCAAAAAAATAAAATAATAAAAAAACTTGTTCAATATGTCCAGTGTTAAACCTGTAACAATTTATTATTCGCATCAACGGATTCATCTCGTGAACAAATCTCCAACATATCTACATATCATATTTCACATCTTTAAGCGACATCTACTGCGAGAGGCCAAAGGTGCCCATTGGAAAATGGTTCTTGTTATACAAGCAGCAGCGTGGCTGCAAGTACAAGTGATCAGAGCGTATAGTGATTGATGTTAGAAACAGCCGAACTGATAGACTGTGAAGCCTGAGTGATTGGTTTCGGTTGATAAATGAGATATCGCTCAACTGGTGTGAGATACCGGTTATGACAAGATAAATTACTAAAAAAGATGAACACGTTTTTTTTTCGTCTGTTTTTCCTTTATATATTTTAATAATCTAATATGTACACGTTTGCTCTATGAATATTTAATTTTCTCACTGATTTACCGCCTGTGTCAGACACAATTATTTATTGCTTCTATTGATTCTTCTGCGACAATTATTCTTACAGTTTCTGATATTTCTACTTTTTTATATTCCATCCTTGACATTTTATTCACTAATCTATTATTCCAAACGTACATGCACAGTTTGTTTAATTTATTTACAAACCACATATTACATCTTAGAACAATATATGCCATAGATGATAACACGATATTTTATCGACAAGATCGGATCCACAAGGCAAAGATAATTCTCCAGGGAATCATTTTGAAACAATACTAGATTAATAAATATTGACAAATTAGTTTGGAATTTTATACCATAATACATAAGAAAATACAGGCAAGAATACATACACATAATTGAATTGGAGAAGAGAGGACTGGTCAGGCAGGACCTTTAATACTAGACAGGTGAGAATGGACAAGCAAGAGCATAGTAAACAGATAAGACTACAGAGAGAAAATATGCCCCGTCAGAATTAAGATAGAATGGTAGAGACAAGACTTTATAGACAGGACTGGTAGACGAATCTGGACGGACAATATTAAACAGACATGAAACGACATTAGGTTTATCTCCTGGCCTTAGGTCCCTCTAACGGATTTTGCCGCTCCCTCTGTCTACACTTGTGCTTAGTGTCTTGATACTAGACACAAATATAGGGAGCCCTTACAGTTTTTAAAGTGGGTGGCGAGCCAATGTTAGGGGAGGAGTTGTGGCAGATTAACTGTGATGGCTTTGCCAGAGCCATGCAGGGAGTACGGTGGCTTATTTTTCCATACTTGTGCCCAAACTTGTTTGGATTTGAACCCGGGACATATGCCTTAATAATCTAACACCTTGACTACTAGGCCAACACCATCTCAGCGACATTGGTTATAAAGTATAAAAACTGGATTGGGTAAAGTAAACCAACAAGAATGGATGGATAAGATGAGTTATTATGGATATGATAGTTACTAAACAGGTGAGAGCTGGCAAACACGACAATACTAAACATATAAGGCTAAAGAGACAAAATATGTATTGTGAGATTAAGAATAAGAGACAAAATTTCAAAGAAAAGATTAGTTGACAAATCTGGACCGACAATATTAAACAGATACAAAACCACATTAGGTAGAGGTTACAAGGCCTTAAAGACAAGATTAGTTAGGTTAGGTTAGGTTTTTAGCTTTAGGTTAGGTTAGGTTCAGTTAGGTTAGGTTACACAAAACCTGGACAGATAATATTGGACAGAAGAAACAAGACAGGTAATATTATATAAACACGATTACTGATTAACAAGATAGACACGGTAGACTGAACAAACAAAGGTATAAATAGAATATTAAGAAAAATGCAACATGCAACAATGAACATGCAACAAGCAGATTCTAAAAATAAGAAAAGACAAGTAACGAGTGATATGACTGTAGAGATAAATCAGACTATTCAGAAAATCTAAATCCAATTAAAATCACAGATGTAAAATAGCCAGAAAAATCTGTCGATTAATGAATAAATGTTAGGCATTGATTGTTTATAGAATATTTTCTGTTATGTAATGGTTTTTCGGAAAAATATTGTTAAGAATATTTTGTTGTAGATGCAAATAATGGAAGTGAAATTAGTTTAGGGCTGGAGAAGTGGAGAAGTTTTAAGTGTCTCATGCTATGAAAAGATTGTGAGCTATTGAACTGTCTCAAGTGGACCCACCTATATTTACATACTCGGCTTGTACCTGACCGTGTGAACAAATATTAAGTATATGCGAAAACAATACACGAGCCAGCGATGATGATGCACAATCCGAACACTCGAAATCGTCAGGGTGGGCCCACGAATCTGGACGCTCGATCTCTACACCTACCACGCGGTTCAAATGACTTTCCACTATTACGTACTTGATGGAACACGCTAAACAAGTTCAAGTTACTTATTTATAATATTAATGGGATTGAGCCAATTCTATTACACTCAAAGGCAAAGCATTTCTAAAAACTTTGAATAAAAGCTTAATAAATAAGAAATCCTCGAGGGCCACTTCACCAAACACACGATTAAACTTATATATTAGTAGTTTTTTCCTTTTCTTTTTGGTGTAATTAAAATGTTTCTGGTTTTATTCAGCGGGAAATTAAAGTTACACAACGCAGTTGATGTGATTGTTCGAGTTTTAATTGAAGCTCCATGTGTGCTCTTGTAAATAAAACAACGTTAAAATGAAAGTTTGTTTTCTTCAAATAAATAAATTATATGCCCACGTTATAATTATTACTTAAATAAACATCGTAACAAACTTTAAACCACATGACTTGGAATAATTATTTTATTTTATTTGAAATATTCGTTAGTAAAGATTCAACGCCAAATTATTATTCTAATATTCAAGATATTGCGAATATTATTGCTAGGATTATAGATACCAAACCAGAGGTGGACTTTTTAAAACCGCTTTCCAGTTTTTCTTACAGTCAATTAATAAATTCACTATGTTTTAACAACAATTAATATGTAAAAATATTATATAACTTGTTATTCTCAGTTATATAAGTTTAAACATTTAACACGACTCGAGTTTCGACGGGTGAAGGTCATTTTCAAGTGGATTATAAATCATGGTATCCTTCGTTTCCGTATTGAGTTAGTTAGTTAGTTATTGGTTAGTAGTCGTTTATTGTTTGTAAAAAGATGGATTACAAGTTGTTGGTTGATTCTATTTATATAACAGGTATTGGTCGGGGGGTTGCCTTTCTGCAATTAGGGAATTACCTGGAGACGATTGTGCAAGATTAAAAAGTTGCGAAAAAATTAAGTCGGTTTGCTCGTTATGGAGATTATGGGATGGGTTTACGGTTCTGTTTGAAAATTTTGAATGACTCCTGAAGTTTAAGTTTCGGGCTTGTGTTGCAATTATGCAAAATTTTGAGATTGTCCATTTCCGGAAATTTATGATTACATTCCAGACAATGATTTCAAAAAGAACTTTCTTTGTGTCTTGTTTATTTCAAGTGCTTCTAAAATATTTGTTATATTTCTTAATTTATAGAGAGACAAAGTTTCTTAGAAAATTTCCAAAATTTGAAGAGACTGATGCAAGATTTTTTAAAATATTTTTTTTGGTATTTACTTTATGACTCATCAAGCTTTCCAACATTCTTACTAGAATTTCCCAAATATTTCGCTATTTTTTACATTGGCGGCTTTTCAAATATAAAACACTGTATCGCTTTTTGTTCAAGTACTTTATTAAGCTCTACTAGTACCAGATTTTTTTTATCGTAAATAATCCGAAAATTTGCAATAATTTTTTAAAGTATTTATTATTTCTTAAAGCTAGATTAGATTAGCTACCAAACGAAATGTGAGACGTTAGCATTGATTTGGGACAAACTGAGATACAAGGAACGCAAAACTAATTAAAATGTTGTCACAGATAAATAGCAATTTTGCTGAAAATTAAAGAAAGTTTGGAGTGAGTTAACGCAATCAGTAAACTAGATTTAAATTAACTGTAAAATGGTGATTAAACGTATAAGTAGTATTAATACTTGATGAAAATTGTCTATGGCGCATACGCAACACTATAGTCCTGGAATGTAAGGACTCTGTATCGGAGCAGGATATTCCAAATACTAGGAGACATACTAGAAAAATATAAGGCAGATATAACTGCGCCGCAAGAAGTAAGATGGACAGGACAAGGTTCTACTGCCATAACAACTCGCACGAACTAGGTACAGCTCTTATAATCAACAAACGTATCAGAGAACAACTAATTGGTTTCAATCCAATAAGTCCCAGACTATGTACGATACGCATTAAGGGAACAAAATTATTTAACATGAGCATCGTTAACGTACACACCCACAGGGAAGAAGAAAGCACAGCAGAAAAAGACGAGCTCTATGCAAACCTAGAGGCAACTTTGGATAACACCCCAAAATACGACATTACAGAGAGAGAGAGAGAGAGAATATATATTTAATGTACACTTTATGCATTATACAAAAGGCTATTGACCACAAGGTCCGTCTGCCCGGAAATACAAATTTATTTAAAATGGGAGAAAAAAAGTATGTACATATTAATCATAACAATAGTGTAATGGGAATGAGATGAGATGATGAGTTTAGTCGTCGTAGATTGATTCGTGAAGCGTTTTAGTTGGGTGTCTGCGTGAAGTGGTTTATGCATAGTCATAGTGGTTTATGCTATGTCTCGTTTTATGCATAGTGGGTCTATGTTCCAGTGGATGTTGTTGACTTTGAATTTTGTCCGTAGTTGTTGATGTCTGTCTAGGAGTTTTGGAAGTTGGGAGAGTCTGTATAGAAGATCGTTGGGAGTCTTAACTTGTGCATCAGTCGTAATGAAGTTCATTCTGCTACTTCCAATATATTTACTGTTCTGCCGTTAGCGCTTGAAAATAATACCTGCCCATAGTAAAGGAAGGGGCGGCAGATGGCTTTATAGATTCTAGCGGCCGTTTTGATGCAAACGGCCTTTACTTCCATGCGTTAGGCTACGGAAATATTTGCTTCTTGTTATAGTCCTTGCCTTTCGTTGTTTCGCGTCATTGGTCAATTTCATTTTGTTGTCGAACATCATGCCTAGGCATTTAATTTGAGGAGTGGGTGTTACGTCGATGGTGCCTAAGTGTATGTGGGGAGAGCTGGGAGAGATGCTGTGGTTCGGAATAAGGAGTTGGCATTTATATGGATTGGCGGAGAGTCTCCAGCGATTGAGCCATAATATCGTTTTGTCAGTAAGGACTTGTAGCTCGTGAATGTTTTTTTGAGGTTTTTGTTATGGGAGATAAGAGCGGTGTCGTCGGCATATTGTAGGATGTAGGAGGAGAGGTTGATTTGGAGTTTGTTGTCGGAGTGATAATTATATATGTCGTGGCAGTATAGGTTATAGAGTAGTGGGAAGAGGGGAACCTTGGGAAGACCTTTATGTGGGGTAACTTGAGGAGAAAGATGGTTGTTTGTTTTGATTTGGAGGGATCTCTCTTCAAGAAAATCTTTAATTACGTAGAGGTAAGGGGGGTTATTGAGTTGTTTCATTTCGTATAGGAGTCCGGCGTGCCACACACTGTCGAAGGCTTTGTTGATATCAAGGAATAGTGCAGCTAAGTGTTGTTGTTGAAGGTATGAAGCCTGTAGGTTATTGGAAAGGATGAATAATGGGTGGTAGGGCTTAAAACCAAATTAGTCACCACACAATCAAGGAATAGTGCAGCTGAAAGTTGTTGTTGAAGGTGTGAAGCCTGTAGGTTATTGGAAAGGATGAATAATGGGTGGTAGGGCTTAAAACCAAATTAGTATTTAGGAATGGTGGTTACTATGATGCTATGGAGTCTAGTTTTAAGGAATGTTCTAGGATTTTGCCAATAACTGGTAGGAGGTGATGGGTCAGTAGCAATTTGGAAGGGAATGATTTTGTCCAGGTTTGGAGATTGTGATAATTATTTCTTTTTTCCAGAATTTGCGGAACGATCTCTTGTGGAGGCAGATGTTGAACAATTTAACAATATGTTGGTGGATTTCATCAGGCACTTTTCAGAGTAAGGATTTTTTAACGAGGTCAGAGCTAGGGAAACTATTTTTTCCATGGAGAAGGGCGGTTAGGTATTCGTCGAATGTTATTTCATCAAAGTCCGTACTGTCGCAGTTGAAAAAGTTGTCAGTCCAGGTATTTACTCTGTTGAGGTTATTATTATCATAGTGGGGGGAACGACATTAGAATAATCATAGGAAACCTAAACGCGAAAAAAGGAAGAGAAAAACAATTCCAAGCACAAATAGGGAACAACAGCCTGCACCTGGAAAGTAATGATAAGTGAACGAGAGTAATAAACTTCGCAACCTCAAGAGACCTAGTAGTAGGAAGCACCCTGTTAGAAAGGAAAAATATACACAAAGTGACATGGGTATCTCCAGACGGGAAAAACCTCCAACCAAATCGATTACCTACTAATAGACGCTCGTCATAGTTCCAATCTTATGAACGTAAAAACATGCAGAGGAGCCAATATTGACTTGGACCATTTTCTGATAAAAGTAAAATTAAGAGCAAGAATCTCAAACACCAAACAAATCAGAGGAGAAAAGATACCCAGATTTAACACAGAGCTACTACAGAACGAGTACAAACAACAGCTTTTCTAAGATAACATAAGGACAAACTGCTCATGGACGAAAATATTTCGATAGGAGAAAGGTGCAAGAAATGTACTCCTCTCGGCCGGCTCAGGAAGCTCTCCGCGCTCCTCTCGGCCGGCTCAGAAGTCCTGGGCCTGCACAGGTAGCCTAAGACCAACGGCTGGTTCGACGCGGATTGCGAAAGACAAACAGCAGAAAAGAACGGAGCATATAAGAAGATGAAACAAAGAAGAACGAGGGGAGAAAGAATGGGGAAGAATACAGTAGAGCAAGAAGGCGTGAAAAAAGTTACACAGAAAAAAAAACGAGCTTTTGAACAAGCACAAATAGCGAATTTAGAAAAACTCCGGCAAAGCAGCAACTCCAGACATTTCTATAAGCAGATAAACGAGCAAAGAAACGGATACAAACCGATAAACGTACTGTGTAAGGACGCCAATGGAAACCTTTCTAACGGAACCAAAGGAAATACTAACTACGTGGACGCATCACTTTAAACAACTCTTAAACGCGAACACAAACGAAACCCCAGAAAGCGGACAACAAATGGGCGAAGAAGAGATGGAACCACCTTGCAGACAAGAAATTATAGACGCCCTTAAAAAGGTGGGGAACAATAAGTGGCCGGGCAGCGACCGAATACCTGCAGAATTCCTCAAACAGGGAGGAAATCAGCTGATTAACAAGCTACAAATAATATACTCTAAAATATGGGCGAAGGAAGAAATGCCCGAAGAGTGGAACGTAATATGCTCCAAAGCATATGGGGCTCCATAGCATAAGAGGAGTGATATGCTCCATACACAAGAAAGAGGACCCTCTAAACTGTAAGAATTACAGAGGGATTACGTTGCTAAACGTAGCATATAAAGTCCTGCCCAATATACTCAACGGAAGACTACATCCAAAGGTTTTTAAAACTCATAGGAGACTATCTATCCGTCCCGGCAAAACCATAATTGACCAAATATTTGCGCTTATAAGATTATTAGAAGGGCACGGAATACCAAATGAACACGTACTATATGTTCGTGGATTTTAAAACAGCATATACCAGTATTATATGAACCAAACTCTATGATGCTCAAACGGCCCTAGAAATACCAACGAAGCTAGTGCTACTGGTAATGATGACAATGAAGAACGTTAAGTGTACCATAAAAATACAAAACAATATCTCACAGCACATATAAATACACAACGGGCTACGTCAAGGAGACGCGCTGGCGTGCCTGCTATGTAACATATGCACACATACGCACAGAAAAAGCAATCAGAGATGCGAACGCAAACAGAAGAGGCACGATTGTAACTACTCGCATACGCAGACGTTGAGATAATTACCAGGACGACAAGAGAAACGACTAGAACTTATTCAACCCTCGAGGAGGCAGCAAAAATTTCGAAATCGTACAGGAGTTCATGTACCTGGGCGTCAACGTATACTTAAAAAATAACTACAGGTTGACATAGGGAAGAGAATAATGCTCGGTAACAGGTGCTACGACACACTACGAAGACAACTAGAAAACCTTAGCATTACTAGAAAGACGAATATGGTCATATACAAGATTCTAATACTGCCAGTAGTAACATATAGCGAGGAAACTTGGACAATAATCCAACAAGACACCAACCTCCTAAGAATTTTTAGGTTTTAGAGGAAAATTTACGCACAATCTTCAAAGCGATATGCGACAACGATACATAGCGACGTAGAAACAATTTTGAACTGCAACACCTACTAAGAAAGCACGAAGAACCTGACATCGGAACCAGAGTCAAAATAATGCGGTTAAAATGGACAGGACATGGAGCAAGAGCCCCGGAGAACAGCGTACCAAAGAGGCTATTATACATTCAATTACAGGGAGGACGAAAAAGAGAGAGACCAAAACTTAGATGGCAAGACGGGGTATATGAAGACGCATCAAAGTTAGGATTTCGATGCTGGGGAGGACCAACACCAAACAAGGACGAATGGAGGAAGACACTTTGGGAGGCCAGAACATGCACAGGGCTGTAGCGCCACAGATGATGATGATGATGCATACGTGACAATTTCGTAAATTATTTATATCACCAAAAATATTAACAACATTTAAATTAATTAATAATATCCTAAATTTAGATTAGATTATCTGTAAAAGATATTAAATAATAAAATTGTGTTCGAATTAACTGAGATATAAACCAAACATTTTTTTTGAATTGGGAGACTCTCAGAAATGGCGATATTTTGGATAATATTGGATCTAGGTAAAAGGTCATAGTTACCAGAGCCTTGTTCTCCTTTGACAACTTGGCTCTTAAGTAATAACAAAGGCATCGGCGAGTTTACTTGAAAATCTGCCGACCCCTGGTCTAGACTTACATTGTTCTGGCAAACGACTTCTGTTTTGTATAGAAAACCTATTACATGTAATTGTATTACTATTGCAGTTGAAATTAATTTATTAATTCTTATTGAATGCTGGAGTATATTAAGTCGTGATGTAAAAATATGCAGGGATAACTTTTTCGCAATCAGATCATGATATGAGAAAGCAAGATGTTATTTTCTTTGTCGGCGAGTTTATATTGAATACCAGTGGCAATTGTGGTTTAGAACTCCCAGGAAGAGCAATTATACGGACCTGCTGAATTATTATACCAAAATAGGTATTTGCACGGAACGTATACTTACGTTACCCCCTGTGTATTTGCAACAGGAAATATATCAATTAATTTAAACAGCCTAGGTTTTACAAAAATAAACGGGAATTCACTCTGTTATTCTGAACGGACACCATTCATGACCGATACATTGCATTTCTCTTATTAAGAAAGAAGACATATTAGAAGTAAATGTTTTCTTAAATTTGTTTTAAAATAACTTAATTCAGTATGAAAATTCACGTCTTGTGTTATCTAAAATTTGTGTAAGCATTTTTTGCAATTCATGGATAAGCCACATACTTCTATATAACCTTGACTAAAATAATAATTATTTTAATGACACAAGCAAATGTTTAATTAAATTAATTTCATTTCCATTTTTTCCTTATTAGTTTTAATTAATAGAAAGATTACTTTATTTCTACTTATTAACAACACAATTTTATTTAACAAAAATGTGAACGAATATTTAAATTTACGAATATTGCGGCAGCGTTTTCAGGAGGTGATTTCCCTACGGGCGCACTTAGATTTCCTGAAAAATATCAATTGGTTTCCCAGTTCTCTGCTCGACCGACCAATGTTCCCGATTTCAGGTCATATCTCGCAAACGGAAGCGGGTAGGAAAATGCAATTACTATATTTGCAATCATCAGGGAAAAGACTTTTAGACAAACTTTGAAATTGTCAATTTACTTGATAAATATAGATTTTAAGAAGATACACTATCTCGCATTTCCGGCAGAATTCACGCTATCATAACATTTGAACGGCTTACCACAGAGACTTCTAGTACCATTCGATTCTGCGTCCCAAAATTAGACGGAAAACGTATATTATATTTCTACTAGGCTTTTAATTATAGAATTTTTAATTAAAAACAAAATTACTATAAAATTTTCCAATAAAATCAACAAATGATGAAAAAAATGTGCTTTTTCGTTTGTCAATTTTCTCAAAACCGGTAAACAGAAACGTTCGTTGGTACTAGGAAGTCAAACGATAAAATTCAAGAAAATCAATTTTGCTAAAATCGTTATTTTTTAGTTACAGCGAAATTTAAAAACGTTTCGGAAATAATTTTTGCCGCTAATTACAAATATGCAAATTATATTTCGCTTGCTCTTTCCGTTCACAATCGCCTGCTAAAATTGAGAACAATTTTGAGAAATCTCGGCGCTCTAGTACAGATCTTAGAAACCAAAGAACTTCCCGCGGATAATCTAAGTATGTCAACAGGAAAATGACCCTCTAAAAACGATGCCGCGATTTAGCCGTTATTGAATATCTGCAACCGTTTCTGAGATATTCACTTATCAAATCGACCATCATAAAATTTCAGTTTGAAATTTCTCGATGGATAATTGAATCTTTTCGAACAGTTTACACATCGACTTGTTCGTCTCGAGTGGTTTCTGTGTGCCGAAAATGATTTCGTTGCTGTTTACCGGTTTTGAGCAAATTGAAAAAAAACGAAAAAGCACATTTTTTTCGACCAAATGATCATTTGGCAATTTTTTGGAAAATTATTTTTGGAAAAGCAATTTTTTTTTTGGTTACCCGAAGGAAATCGAAGTGGTATATAGTAATATATTTCGACAAGACATACAGTTTTTCGCTTCGTTTTCGCCGTCTGGGTTTTTACAAGCCTCTCTGAAACTACGTATCTCAACGAAACCATTTTCGGCGCACTGTAATTAGACGATAAGACGAATACAACAATATGTAAATTGTTCGGAACGATTCCAGTTTTTACTGCGAAATTCTGAATTCAAATTTTTCAGAATTTGGACTTCATGAGTCTATTTCTCGTTTAACGGTTGCAGATAATTGAAAATATATCTCCTGAAGTGCTAGATTAATAAATGAAAATTAATGGAGTTATAGTTTAACGTTTTAGTTTTTAATTTTTGAAAACCGCATAGTTCTAGCTATTTTACCTAAATAGTAACAAACGTTTTTTTAAGTAATAAAAATAACTCACAAACTTAAAACAAACGGAACACAGCCTGAATATATAAATATATTTAGCGTTTCCGGAACTCTATAACAACTATTGAGTCTTTTTAGGACTACCAAAACAAATCTCACATGAAATTTGTATTGAAAGCTGAAAAATAACTTACAAATTTCATGTGAGATTTGTTTTGGTAGACCTAAAAAGACTGAATTATTGTTATAGTTACATTTGTTTTAAGTTTGTATGATGAACTATAACATCGTTTCTCAAAGTGGCGATTTCGCCCCCCCCCCCCAGTGGGCGATGACGTCGTTTTGGGGGTCGCTAGGTAGCCAGAGGGCGATATAGGGGGCGGTAGGTATCACAAGCTATACAATGTATTTCTGTTAATATAAAACAAACAAATACGTTAAAAAAAATGTTCCGTGTTCAGTATTATACGGTTTATTAGTTCCTATTTTATCGGTTCCTATTTTAAATATAAACGATCCGTAACTCAGCTTTTTTATTGGTTTCTTCCTAAAAATAGATTTTTTTTCAAAACTACCAACTGTTGAAATTATATCTACCTCCAAGGCAAAGTTCGGGTTGGTAACACTGCACACAGCACACTGGAAAGAGAAAGAGAGAGCGCCCGGTATGATCCATGGAGGATCATACAGGATGGATACAGGATATCCATGGAGGATAAAATAACAGCGGCAAAATATCTTCATCACTTTTTTCCCAAATTACACCTACCGCAAGCCGCACTTTCCAATACATAGTTATTCATACATACTATACATACATATATTATACCTACATACTTATTTAAAAACCGATAAGTCATTTTAAATTATTATTTTAATATTCAATATTTTTAAAAGAAAACATAATTAATATATTATTCAAACTAATATTTTTGTCCAAAATAAAATTCAATGATAAATGCGTTTTCTTATACAATCTATAAATTAAATTCATTAGGTTTTCATATCTATACTTATTTTAATAAATTATTGTAAAATGTCAGAACCCAAGGAGAAATGCAGACAATATTCTGTGGAATATGTAAAATATGGTTTTATACCAACAACACATAATAGATGTGCTCCCGATATGCCTAATTTGCTATAAAACATTTTCGCATGAAGCTATGAAGCCTTCCAGATTGTTGAAACATTTACAAAACATGCATCCCCATAAAAAGAACCAAGCTGTGTCATATTTACAACGTTTGCGAGAAAACTTTGAGAAACGCCTAATTTTTCAATGACAATAAAATTTCACTTAATAAACTTTTTGCTTGGGCGACTGATGGAGCTAAAGCTATGGTCGGCTCTAATATAGGTTTTTTAAAATTACTTAACAAAGCTCTTCCAAATATTATAACCGTTCATTGCATCATACATCGACAACATTTAGTTGCCAAAAATATAAGTGAACCCCTTCACCAATCGATGCAGCGTTTATTACTGCAATAAACAAGATTAAGACACATTTATTGAATGATCGGCTATTTCGTAAGTTTTGCGAGAAAAATGAAGATAACTAACTACAGACGTTTATTACTTCATACTGAAGTTCGACGGCTTTCAAAAGGGAACAGTTTTCAACGATTGTATGAACTTTATAGAACGATTATTGATTTTTTTTAAGTTATAAAGTAGTATAATTAGTAAGTTATAAAGTATTCCCGTTTGCAAAGAAACAAAAATAAAATCAAACAATATGATAGCTTATTTATCAGATTTGTTTGAAAAATTTAATACCATAACTACCATAAAAAAACTAAAAGGTGAAAAAGTCACTTTAATTAAAATAAAGTCGGAAATTTCAGCATTTACTGAAAAATTGTTTCTTAAAAAAAAAATTGGCTCGTCGTCAATTTTACCGATTCCTTAAACGGGCTAAACTCATGGAAATTCAGAAAACTGAAGAAATATCTGATGAACATATTCTAATATTCACAAATCATTTGGACATGTTACATAATGACATGAGAAAGAGATTCAAATATTTGTTTGTTTTGGAAGTTCCTGATTGGATAATAACGCCATTTTCATGTTATGAAAACGCAGACCCGGTTTTGGAAGAAGAATTAGTCGAGTTGCAAAATGATATCGACTGAAAAGCAACATTCTAATCCATCTTTATGGAAACTCGTCAAGAAAATATTAATAGCCTTTCCAACTGCTATTAATATCAATATATTCTAGTTCTAAATCTGCTATTGCTTTTTAAATATGTTTCATTTTATTTATATGTATATATATATATATTTATATATATATATATATATATATATATATATATATATAAATATATATATATTATTAGGCGTTATAGGCGTTATTAACTTTAGCATATCACAGGTGCGCGATGAAACAAATAAGTTTGAGAAACAATGATCTATAACGTAGGATGATTTCACCAATTCTATCGTATCAGTTTAATCAATAACCTGCTAAGTTCATGTCTCTCTCATAAAATGTCAAAATTATAAACATCTAATCCTAAACACCACATGGGTTTTCAAGTGAGTGGTTCAAAAATTATTGTTCATGGAAGCAAAGCTGTGCTGATGAGAGATAAATCTAGAAACGCGTCCACAGATGGCTATCCAGTTAAGGTATCGGAAAGACATGATCTTAAAACAATGTTATTTTTATGGTTTTTGTTGAGTGCCACGAAGGTGAACTGAACGCTGAAAAATAACAAATTTCATGTGAGACTTGTTTTGGTAGTCCTAAAAAGACTCAATAATTGTTATAGAGCTCCAGAAAGGCTGAATATATTTATATATTCAGGCTGTGTTCCGTTTGTTTTAAGTTTGTATGATTATCTATAACGTAGGATGGTTTCACCAATTCTAAAAATAACTCAGTTCAGTTCCAGTGATAATAATAGTAATTCAGTTTAGTTCTAGAAATCTCATTAACTATTAATATTTCAGTTGTTTTAGAGTCGATAGCCTTAAGTCGTTTGATACACCACGACTAAGTTATCTACTAATCTAGAGTGACAACCTAAAAAATCTACACACTAAAATTGAGTTGTTAAGTTTTCATTACTCATGCGGGACAAGTACTATTTTGGCGTCCATTTTTTAGTGTGACAAATGGCTGTTTTTGTCAATACAATTATTACCACATAACCTGGGAGACGCACGGAAATATTCAATAAAAATCGCTAAGTTACATTAAGAAAAGAATTGAATCAATTATACAAACGAATCCTCAATATTAATAAAGTGTCGTAAAGTAACAGAAATTTGTTTTCATGGCCAAATAAAAAGAAAATGTTTTAAAATGAGTCTAAATGGTGAGAGTAATGGCTATCCATACCACCCGAGACAATTGAAAAAGCAAATTCTTCATTTTTTATTCTACTTTTTTGGATGGCCCCTGGACCCCAAAGTTGTAAGATATGTAATCGCATGAGTAATAAAAAATATTATCTGCAACTATTGCGGTATTGTTAATTGTCCTCTCAAGCGAATGATTGAAAAACCTCATTTCGTTCGTGTACCCAATTTCGCTCTCGTGAGCAATTGTAAACTTACCGCCCTTGTTGCACAATATATTATATCTATACACTAAAATGATATGTAAAAATTGAATATTTTGTTAACAAAGTGACCGAACCCAGAATTATTTATTATTGCCATTTCTAGCTAATTCTTAACCCTTTGGATATGTATTTATTTAGAGAATGCAAGACAAGAAACATGATGACATGAAACATATGCATGATGAGCCTCAGCCGTGAAATGTACCCAAAGGGTTAACATGTTTTATAAAAAGAAGTCTAATTTTAAATGACCATAGTAAACATCGATCCATCGACCAGAGTAAAGTCGATTTTTGTCGGCCAATCTACAAATCTTTCTTTAAACAAAAAACATTTGCTATTTATGTTTTAAGAAGATTTAATATTTTATTTATGTTTTGACAAAAACTTTTTTATTATTTATTTTCGACACAGATTAAGCTAAAAAAGAAATAATTTGCTAAGCTTTCTCTGTAAATAAAATATAAGTGGTATTATATTTAGTATCATTATTAATGCTTAGCAGAAACTTTCTCATGAATAATAAAGTTAAAGTTGGGAATAAAAAATTATGAATTGATATAAATATTATTATATCTTGGGTGGTAGAAGATATGAAGATTTACGGTCACATTTAAGATATAAAAGTGTGAGATTTAGCAATAAAAAAAGCATATCCTGCGCCATGTACGGCAAAACACCGGCATAAAGCGTTTACGAGTTGATATAACATCCGTTGGCAATATGATCAAAACCAATATCGTCATTTATATCTGATTTGTATTCGTAACTGGAAGTATATGCTACAGTGATCTACTCTATATAAGGCGTAAGTGCCTGGCAAGACCGATCAGTAAAAACCTAATAAACTTTATACTCTTGTTTGGCTGCATTAAATGTGTATTGACTCCCAGGAGAAAACAGAAATTACACGGAATTCATATATGTTAAGGGCGCTAAAAGAATTTTTTGCCGTAAATGGACGGACACTCTCTAAAAATCACTCGGAATGGATGCGAGGTAAATCGTGAAGACATTTGAAATTGCCATTTTCAACCATTATTAACCGACAATCGAACGATATACAAATACTATAAATATATAAATAGGTAACAATTTTTATATCTTATTCCAAATTCATTTAATTATTTAAATTATTTACCAATCACGCACTGAACATCTTCAACTAATTACAAACATAAAAATACAAATATACCTGAAATACAAAGTGTAAAATTAGGAGAAATAATATTTAGATTACATTTTGTATTTCAGGCAATAACTGACAAAAACAAAACTTGTTTCAAAACTTGAAAAAGTTTTGTTTTACATGTTATTAGATCATATTTAATAAACGATAATTTAATCAATAACCATTAAGCCGAATAATATAAGGACAAAGGAAGGGTAATTCTGTGAGCCCAACCTAATCTAGAACCTAACGATAACGTTATAAAAGTTGAATTAAAAATAGGCGAATATTACCTGTGTACAATAAAATGGTGTAAACATATGTACTTTCATATAAATAACTTTCTGGCGAAATGTCAATTTGGATAATTCCAATCTTTGATTATTAAATATGGTTCGTTTTCATACGTGTCTAATTGTCGGGAAATTTAAATTTCTAAGGATCAAAGGACATTAAACTACATCCTTTCTTAAAATCAGCTTAATATTTTAAATGTGCTGTCACCTATTTCATTGCACTTAACAAAATGAATTTCAAGAAAACATAAACGTAACTTTCATTTTAAAAGCTTTATTAAATTGTGTGAATATAAATAATTTGCATGAAATTCGCCCGCAGTGCAATTAATTTCATTGTTTCACCTGGATCTTCTCACACCTCCTAACAACTATATCACCTACAGGTGTGAGTCAACGGTGTGTTCTAGAGGGCGCTCCTCGTTATACATATATTATTACATTTAAATTCAATTTAAAATAATAAGATTTTAATGGCGTGGGACGGAACGCTCAGCAAATTATAATAATTAATAATTTCATTGACAAGTTTACACTGCAATTGTGCAATATCGTGTAAATAATTTGTAACGGATATTGATGCAATTGTTTGATTGAATGTTGTTGAATAGACGAGCTGTCTACAAACGTTTGCCGCCCAATGGTTTTGTGAGGATCTCATCGAATTTGACTGACAGTCGTGATAAAATGTTAGGCAATTGTAAATAATCGTCTTGTGTTATTTCGCTGTTTGTGAATTATCTCTTGATTGAATACTTTCTAATATTTTATAATAAACTAATCGTTTAGATTCAACAATATAATCAAATTAACATTCATCTTATAAACAGACACATAACATTTAATTTTAAAAAAAGTTTCCTTGTTAAAATTCAAATACATAGAACAAATTAGTTATTATTACAAAAACAATCTGTTAATTTAAATTAAACTAAGCATGTATTTAATTTGTTTATTAAGTCATTTCTATTATTATACATTATTCTAATATTGTACAAAACAAATATTTCAAAGAAACGTTTCCTTGAGAATCTGTATGACATTTATATTAAAAAAAATCTATTTATATTATATTATATTTTAAATAAATTTAATTATACATCACATTGCGGTTTTAAATTGTCTCTCGACATGTTATGCACATATAAAAAATAACAAACTGTACGTAGAACCCATAGAACGAGATAAATTGTGCGGCGCGGACGACACGATTGCAATATATATTTTTATGGCGTCGTGCAATATGATAAATATCTTCTAATTTACCTACTTTTGTTAATTAGTTATAAAAGTGGCTATTAGTGCTAATGATTCCAACTCCCGCGGTAGTCCATCTAATAACCCGGATCTAAATTCAACTACTAATTTATTTATCTTCACTTCATCTTTATAATGATAGGTATAAATAGACATAAAAGGTTATGCGGTAAAGACTAAACAGACGAGAGTAGACAAACAAGACTAGACAGATACGACTAGAGCAGCATTTCAAAGCAGTTATCCAGTACAGCCTATTTATTCTATCCATACTTCAAACAGTTTTAACCCAGGATTGTTTAATTATTCTTATCTATAGACTCGTGATTCTATTATCATTTTTGTGGTCTACTCTGGCACGACTAGAGAAACTATATTCTATAATTTGTCTTACTGCATTATGTTTACTAACTTACTAACATTGATACATTATGTTTAAAGCAAGTATTATTAGTTCAAGTATTATCTCCCGATTTTTGTCTAATTTTGTTTGCCGTTGTATTGACTTTTATGTAGTAAAGACTGAATCCTAGTAGTATGTACCAATTACTAAAGTAATGTAGTATTGAAGGGTAAAAACGTAATGTAGTGAAGACTGTTGTGAACGTTACTACGTAGTAATCCTTTAACCCGCGGTGGTACTTTTATGTTAATTATTGGTGTCAAGATTGTATAGGAATAGGAAACAAATATAATGAAGATGATTGTATTGTTTGATAAATAAAAGATGAGGAAAAGTTTATTAAAAAAAAAATGTAATAGGTAACAGTTAAAGTAAGATGAAATAATAAATTATAGACAATTTGATTTTTTATGTGGAATAGTGGAAATTCCGAAAGCGGTTTTATAAGTTCCATATAGGCGTATATAAACTGCGAGCAATGTATAAAATCAAAATATTTTAATATTTAACTGTCCAAGACGGTTAAGTAACACATAAATCTGAAGGCATATATTTTGCGCTGAAACAAGTTTCTGACATTTATTTAATCAAGACAAGATGTTCTTTAATTCTTGCAAGTTTCATTCATCTGAGGGAATAACGAAGATGCGCGCTAAGCCGACACCTACATAATTCATTAATGTTTGCTATCAGGTATAGCAGTATTAATCATAGTTATCCAGAAAGCATAAAGATCACACCTTACACACATGTTTGATATTTTTACGCCGACTCGAACACGCTAATGTACTTCTATGCAAACAAAAATGTCAGCCATACCAGATAAGTTACACCTAAACGTGTGTTGCGCATATAAAGCAATTTATATGCGTTTTTTTATTTCACACTTCTAAGTGTCTGGGTTCATAGTGTCAAGTTTATATTTCTGACTAATTACTGTTATTTTCCTTCTTTCCATTTTCCAATTCTCTGTATTACCATACCTATCTCACATCGACCGCTAATCTTTATTTATAATCCTCACCATTCCAATTCATTAATTATCTTATATATTTTATTTATTTTTTATTCATTTTAATTATAATCTCAACAACTGTATAAAAATGAAATAACCATTTTATATCCCTCGGCTACAGATAAAATTAGATAGCTCTAACCTACGTTAAGGAACGCCAGTTCTTAAAAGCAAAAAATTTTAATACAAATTAAATACAATCCACAAGTTGGTAGATTACATTTATAAAATATATTCACAAATTAAATTTAAAAACGAAAAAGTATGGAAGGAATTTGTGAATTCTACAGACACAACTGCATCCACTAGAGACTGAATATGCAATCAAAATAAAATAACAACAATAAACCCAAAAGAGCAGCCAAAACAGAGAATAATAGACAGTTAAGACGAGATAATTAAAATTAGACAGACAAGACAGACTAAGTTGGATATACAAGACTGGACAGAATAAACTGGACAGATAACACTATATAGAACTGTCAATCTATTCGCCTCGAAAAACATGATAATTAGATGTACTCTTTTCTATCACAAATGTATCCACAAAGCTACGTGGATATCACCAGATGGAAATACGGAGAATCAAATTGATCATGTACTCATAGATAGTAGGCACTGCTCAGACTTGATAAAGGTAAGAAGTTATAGGAGCGAAATCAAAGGTTCTATAAAAATTGGGAGATTGAACAATGAAGAGTGGGTATACTGCAGGGTAAGATAATGGCTCCAAGAAAAAACCCTTTTCCGGCCGCGTGGCATTTTTCAATTTTCACGTTTTGAAATGCTGAAAATGCTGAAAATCAGTTACCGTATTAGCGTGAATATTTGGCGTGTTTTGAAATTACGGGCAAACCAATCGACGGATTTTGATAAAACGTGGTACCATTTAATATTCTTACGATATCTCACAAATTCCCAAATTTCAAAATTGTAGCTTTGTAAATACCGCTTTCGTGAATTTTTGAGATTTGTAAATATTTGTGCGACTTTTGCAATTACGGACAAACCAATTTGGACCGATTTTGATGAAACTTGGTACGAATTGATATTCTTACAAGATATCACTAATTACCAAATTTTGGTGAAATTTGGAAATTTTTGTGCATCTTTTGCAATTACAGGCAAACCACGGATTTTGATGAAACGTGATATGATTTGATTTTGTTACAAGGTCCCATAAATTTCCAAATTTCAAAATTGTAGCTTTGTAAATACGGGTTCTGTGAATTTTTGAAATTTTTTAATTTTTGCGTGCGCCTTTTGGAATTACACACAAACTAATAGACGGATTTTGATGAAACTTGGTATAATTTGATAATCTTGCGAAATCTCATAAATTACCAAGTTTCAAAATTGTAGCTTTGTAAATACGGCCTTTGTGAATTTTGGAAATTTTTGTGCGCCTTTTGCAATTACATGCAAACCAATCGACGGATTATGATAAAATGTAGTATGATTTGATATTCTTACGAGGTCCCACAAATTGCCAAATTTCGAAATTTTAGCTTTCTAAATACGGTTTTTGTCAATTTTTGAAGTTTGTAAATTTTTCTGCTCCTTTTGCAATTACGGACAAACCAGACGGATTTTGATGAAACTTGGTATGATTTGATATTCTTGCGAGATCTCGCAAATTCACAAATTTCAAAATTGTAGCATTATAAATACGGCTTTGGTAAAATTTGGAAATTTTTGTGCACGTTTTACAATTACAGGCAAACCACTCCACGGATTTTGATGAAACGTGATATTATTTGATATTCTTACGAGGTTCTACAAATCGACAAATTTCGAAATTTTAGCTTTGTAAATACGGGTTTTGTGAATTTTTGAAATTTTTGTGTGCCTTTTGAAATTACGGGCAAACCAATCGACGAATTTTGATAAAACGTGGTATGATTTGATATTCTTACGAGATCTCACAAATTGACAAATTGTAGCTTTGTAAATACTTAAATTTTTGACATTTGTAAATATTTGTGCGTCTTTTGCAATTACGGACAAATATAGAATCAGACCACCATCTTGTGAGTGCGCGCCTGCGGGCAAGAATGTCCAACGCAAAAAAAACCAAGGGACAAAAACAGTTAGGATACTACGATTAGGATACAAAAGGACGAGAGAGTAGTGGACTCATACAAAAACTATATCACAACACATTTAAATATTGATGAATCTACACAGCCGGTTGATGATCTCTGGGATAACTGTGACACCACAATAAAACAGGCAGCAGAGAATATTCTTGGGTTTGAGACATCGAGGCCAAGAAATGATTGGTTTGACGAACAATGCCAAGAAATCACTGACAGAAAGAACAGAGCATATAAAAAGAAACTACAGCGCAGAACCAAGGAATCTGAAGAAATGTACAGAAGAATGAGAAGAGAAGAAAAAAAGGTACATAAAAAGAAGAAGAGAGAAATCGAGAACCGAGTCTAGAATAGATAAAAGCACTCAGTAGTGAAAACGAAACTCGAAAATTCTATCAAAAGTTCAACATAATGAGAAAGGACTTCGAACCAAAAGAAAACATGTGCAAGAATAAGCTGGGAGATGTAATAATAATAATCACTTAAAAAATCACAAATCACTTAAGAACTAAAACAAGACATATCAAAAAGAAGTACATACATACATAAATACATACATATCGTAAAAAAATAAAGAAATAAATAAAGAAAAAATAAATAAACAATTAAATACATAACAATCATTTTAAAATAAATTAATGAAAAGTATTTATACTCGTTGAGTGAAGCTACAGACTAGCTGAGACTAATAGGTGTGTGTACGGTTCAAAAACTAGCGATCACCGAAAAATTCTGAAGTAGTGTAGTATAGTCGTTCTAGGAAATATGACATGACTGCGGAACGAAATTTGGAGTTATTGGTGATAGATTTTAGGTGGATAGGTAAATGATTGAACATTATTTTTGCATTGTAGAATAAAGATTTTTTTTGTCAGTTCTGATCTAGCTAAGGGTAGATAAATATCCTGATCCAAGTTCTTTGTACTGTGTTTGTGTTGTGGTCTCTCCGGAAAACCACGAATGTGTTTATGCATTAAGCTAACGGATTCCAGGATAAATAATGAAGGGAGAGTTAAATTTTTTAAGTTTTTAAAGTAGGGTTGACAATGGGTTCTACTACTTAAACCAAACATATAGCGAATCTTTTATAGCTCGAATAAAAATTCAAGTTGGAGAAGGTTGGAGTGACCCCAGAACGGAAGGCCATATCGCAGGTGAGATTCGAAAAGAGCGAAATAAGAAGATCTGGATGTATGGAGATTTAGCTTCCTGGAAATATACCTAATTGCGAAGCAAGCAGAAGATAGCTTCCTGGTTAAGAGCTCCACATGCGAGGTCCATTTGAGTGGTTTGTCAATGTTGAGGCCCAGAAATCTAACAGAGTGAACAGAGATAATGACGTTGTTGTATAGTGTTGCAAGAGGCGGGAGTGTACCTTTATAAGATAGGACTACAGTTTTCTTGGTACTGTTTTCTAGACAGTTGACTAGTATCATGACTTAACACATGCAAGGTCATTAGATATAGAAGACCATGTGATACTAGTATCATCGGCAAAGAGACTAATTTTTCCGCTGATATTTAAATTAGTTATATCGTTGATGAATACTAGGAAGAGAATTGGACCTAGAACGGAACCATCAGGGACACAAACATCCACCGCTCTGCAGGAAGAAGAGTAGTCATTTACCCTGACGGACTGCCTTCTATTGCCAATATAGGATTTGAACCATTCCTGTGGATTACCCCGAATTCCATAATGTTGCAATTTTTTAGTAAAATCTCATAGTTCACACAATCGAAGGCTTTGGCAATTTCACAAAAAACTGTTACTGTGAAAGGCTTGTTGTTAAGATTGTGGTAGGTATCACTAAGAACAGAAAATATGGCATCACTCGAACTTTTACTGAATAAGAATCCGAACTGATTCGATGTTAAGTAAGTTGCTATATTTGGTCAAGAAAGGCATCCATCGTACCTTGACGAGCCTCTCTATGATCTTTGATAGAGCAGGTAGTAAGGCGATTGGTCTGTAGTTGCATCAGCTGTCTTTATCACCACTTGTATGTAGAGGGATAATAATTACTGTCTTAAGGCATTGCGGAAAACACCCTTCTCGAAAGATTGGTTGATTAGATGGGACAGGGCGTTCATTGCTTCAAGAGGAAGGTTTAGAAATAGTTTAACCGGATGGCCATCAGTGCTGCATGTAGACTTGCTTTTTATACCTGTAATGGCTTGTAATAGTTCCGGGTTGTCAACAGCACTAGAAAACAACCGCTGGAATTCAAATTTGAGGCAGAGAGGAAGGTAAGAGGGTCACAATTTGAAGATATATTAGTTGTTATATTTTTGGCAACATTTACGAAATTATTGTTCAAATCATTTGGATCAGGATAAATTTGGTTAGGTGAAGGAGATTTATTTCTCACCAGGCTTCTTTAAGAACATTATTAGTCGTTGAGAGGCGATTTTGAAAGTAAACTTTTTTAGCCAATTTGTTGATTTTGAAGTGTAAAGTTTGGTATTGCGAGATGTACTTAAGGACCTTAGGGTTGACCGTGAACTTTTTAATGTACATCAAGGAACTAATGTTTCTGGACGAAGTTGTAATTCCCACTGTAGTCCAAGGTTTATGACGCTTGGGCTTAATGGGAGTTTGGGGGAACGCTGAATTACTGACACAGGAAACTTTGAGTAAAAAATCTAAAAAGTTAAGATCTACCTCTCCGGAAGGAAAGTTCCAATCAATGGAGTTACATTTATTTCGAAAATTTATAAAGTTCTTTCTTGACAAAATTCTACCCAAAAGGTGAGTTGTGGGTTCTGGTGTATTTCCTGGAGAAAAATTGGTCAAAATTGCTTCATGATCCCGGAGGCCAGAGCAAATAACTATAGATTCTACATCGTTAGGTGGTAGGTCAGACACAACGTAGTCAATGGTGCTAGCTGTAGTTTTTGAGATTCTGGTCGGTGACTTGACATGCGTTTGAAGCCCAATAGAATCGAAAATAGATATCAAAGATTTCTGAACAACACACACATTAACAAAGTCAATATTAAAATCGCCACATAAAATGTTTCTGCTTTTAATAGGTAAAGCATCGAGCAAGCTTAGGAGGTTCTGTAAAAAAGATGAAACTATCTGAACTAGCTGATCTATAAATACATATTATATAGAGATCGAAAAGTAGGCTGTGCACTAGCGGAAAGTTCTCAACTAATAGCAAGTCAAAGTTCGAAATCGGAGAAAAATCACTCCTAGCTGAAAGTATTAAAGTTCCTCCATGAGCTGAGTCTCTTCTATTAAACCGAGTAACAGTGGTGTACTTTTCAATAAATACCGGTTCGCCTACTTTTAGGTAGGTATATACTAAACGACAGGGATGACATTCTTCTAAGATGGGTGGAACATTTTTCAGATCTGCTAGGAAGTGACGAAAACGTAACACCAGAACAATTTGAAGCTCGAAACAAAGACCAAGTCGAAGACCCTAACATTGAAGACATCCGGAAAGCGATAAGGCGTATAAAAAACTATAAAGCACCTGGAGAAGATAGAATTCCCTCAGAACTATACAAGCTGGGCGGAGACACCCCAGAAAAGGCGCTACTTGAAATAATATGGCAAGTAGTATGGCAATAAGTATGGCATCAGCAACGCATGCCGGACAAGTAGCAGGTTGGACTGATCTGCCCAATACACAAGAAAGAGGATCTACTGGAGTGTGGTAACTACAGGGGCATAACACTACTAAACGTCGTAACATACGTCATCGCAGAACATTTCCAAGTATACGCGGAACCCAGACTTGAAACATATCAATGTGGTTTTAGACCTGGCCGCTCTACAACGGATCTCTTCTAGATCAAATTTACATCAAATTCTAGAAAAGACCAATGAATTCAACATAGATACCTTCCATTTCTTCATCGATTTCATGGCAGCTTATGATAGTATATTATGGCCGAAGCTTTATGAAGCCATGAATGAGCTTGAGATTGTAGATTGTAGATATGGTGGTGATGACTTACGCCCTTTATAGATCTATTGTACCCCACCCTCCTCCTCCAAGCGTTGGTGTACTTACCCATTTAGAGCGCCTCCTCTAATCCTGATGCCTTTCAGGATCTGGGTGGGATTCAAGGCCTGCAGCTACTCTGTATTCAAGCAGTGAGCCCCTAGGTACATCTGTCTCTTGCGGAGTAGTGCTCTGCAGTCTTTGAGCAGATGTGTGGGGGTTTCCTCTGCTGAGCCATAGAATCTGCATTCGTCATCCTCCTCTAGGCCTAGGGCCTTGAGATATTTACAGTTTCCAGTCAGAACTCCTGTCAGAATTCTAAGCTTTTTTTTTAAGTTTGGTTCTATGTGAATGCCGGGTTTGCCGACCCTTTGAACACTGCAGCCTATTGGTAGCCTATTGTATTCTATCACATCTACTTAGGCCTAGAAACCTGTTGTTATTGTAAACTGCACTAATTGCCATTTTTCACATTTGTCTTCTGGAACAAATGCGGCCGGCGCTGGGGTTAGAACTCGGACCTCTATACTTGTCAGTTAGCGCTCTAACAAGAGGTCACGATCGTCCCCACTACACCACTCGCGCCGGCTGAGTGCTAAGCTTGTTCCTACTTAATTTCAGGCAAGCTTTTGTTCTTTTCTGGTTAAAAGATCCCAGCATCACTTTGGACTACCTTAGCCCTGAAAGTTCTTTCCAGGTTTTCATTCATTGTTCTTTTGTTTCTTCATCTAAACTTTTGTGGATGGTGTTCACACTCATGCCGCAAAAGGGTTCTAGGGACCTATAAAGGGACTTCTGGACCCCTTGTTTGCTAGGTGATCGGCTTCTTCGTTTCCGTCTATACCAGTGTATCCTGGTACCCAGTATAGCGTTACTTTATTGTTTTTGCCAAGCTTGTTTAGCTTTCCCGCACAGTCTCATACCAGTTTGGATCTGATGGTGTATGAGCTAATGGCCTTGATGGCTGCTTGGCTGTCTGACAGGATAGCAATTCGTTTTTGGCGATAATTCCTGTCGAGGTTAAACTGTGCACATCTTTCGATTGCGTGTACCTCTGCTGGGAAGATACTTGGGAATGTTCCCATGGAGAGCTTGAGATACCAGAAACTCTCATAAACCTCACAAACAATGACAATGTCTAGGGTAGTAAGCTGTGTCAAAATACAAAATGATATATCGAACCCATTTGAAACGGAAGTAGGCGTGTGACAGGGTGATGCGCTAGCATGCCTACTGTTTAACATAGCCTTGGATAAAGTAGTTCGAGAGGCCCCAATGAATAATATCTTCAACAAATCTACTCAAATCCTGGCATCTGCAGATGCTGTTGATAGTATTACTAGAACCAAACGACAGGCCAAAGAAACATTCACAACTTTTGAAGCAGCAGCAGCAAACAACATGGGACTAGACTAGTAAATGAACAAAAAACTAAATTTATGGTGGCAACAAAAAACCAAATAGTGCGAGTCATCGGACAGAACATCATAATTATTAATCATAATTTCGAATGGGTGAGGGAATTTGAGTATCTGGGTACGACAATAACGGTAGATAATAACAACCGTGCAGAAATCAGAAGAGTATTATGTTGGCAAATAGGTGCTATTTTGGCCTTTCAAACTACCTTTGCAATCGTAATCTATTAAGAGCTACAACAATCAGACTATATAGAATCAGTTATATCATATAGAATCTGTATATATCAGTTTTAATGTATGGATCGGAGACATAGACCCTGACAAAAAGAAATGAATCTCTGTTGATGATCTTTGAAAGAAAGTTATTGCCAAAAATATATGGGGCAATCTAAGAAGACGCTATGTGGAGACGCAGGTATAATTTCGAAATTTAACACATCTATAGACAAGCCGGTAACAAGGACATAATAACTACAATCAAAATCGGCAGATTGCGATGGGCAGGCCATGTGAACAGATGTGATGACAATAATCCTGCAAAAAAGATCCTTAAAACAGAACCCATAGGCACAAGAGGGCGAAGAGGGCTAAAGCTGCGCTGGAAGGATGGTGTAAGCAAAGACGCACGAAAGATGGGGATATATATATATATATATATATATATATATATATATATATATATATATATATATATATATATATATATAGAACTGGACGATGCAGACCACAGACAGGAATGAATGGCGAAAGAAGCTGGAGAAGGTCGGGACCCTACTATAGGGTTGTATGGCCATTGGTGATGATGATGACTAGATGGACTATATTAAAGAGCTCGATCTGAGAGTCTCAATCAGGCCCCATGCAGCCCCATTCTATTTCTCTAGCAGCCCTTCAACGACTTTACATTTCAAAATTTCTCATTAAATAATCGTTTTAAACATAATTCTTTCAATAAAATCTCTATAAATAAACGTTTTATTTCTGTAATAAATAATAATAAGTTTATTTTGTTAATAAAAAGATAATTTGAGTTCACCATTCAATATCTGTATTACCATAAGTGTCTTACTAGCACCTTGCACAACGTTTTTAAATTTCTAGCTGGGCCACTATAAGAAAAGGTTGCTCATCCCCGGTTTAGATATACTGTGCAATAGGAAATTTTTTCATAATTTCATCGTGGGATTTCAAAACTAGTCAATTTAGTAAACAATTATTTTGGCTTTAATGTTGGATTAAACAAACTATAAATAAGTAAAATACTAATTATAGAAAATCTAAGATAAAAATCTATATAATATATAAAGAAAAAGAAAAACAACGCAATAAATAAAATGAGAATGTTAAATATCTTATTAATAATGTTTGTGTGTGCACGTGGAGATAGTAATTTAATTTCGTTGAAATTAGATAATATTTTTTTTTATATTCTAATGCATTTGTTTATAGAATCTGGATGTAATAAAGTGAGTAAATTTAGTGGACCGCCGGTGTCACATATTATAACGGCAGATGGAAGGAAGCTGCATTATCCAATCTAAATGAACATGCGTGGGTTCGTTATGTTCGGGACTTACACGAGTAACGCACATTGGATGGGACATTCTCGGAATAATTAACTATCTTAGTTAAATTACAGATATTTTATCTCGAATTAATACTTTCTCAACAAAAATACAACAAATATTTATTATTTAGTTTCAATATAATATTAAATTATTTATATCTTGTTGAGTTTAAAGATTTTGATAATATTAAATAGTAGCATTTGTATCTTTTCTTCTTGTATCTTTTCTCTTTAAGAAAGTTTGTTAAAGAAAGATTAGTTATACAAATGATGTTAACTTTGTTGACGATATGTATACAATAATTTCCTAGAAATTATAATCTTTGAAGAAAAGATACAAATGCTACTATTTAATATAACATTAAATACATACTCTTTAATATTATTACTTTCATAAACAAGACAAAACCTAATAAGATCATAACAAAAACAAACAAGGCTAGACATGAATAGAAAAGACCAGATAAGACTTGAAACGACAAGGCAAAACCAGACAAAGCAAAACAAGGGCAGACAAGACCAGAAAAGACCAGACAAGACTAGACAATTCCAGACAAGACCAGACAAGCCACAAAAGACCAGACAAGATCAAACAAGAATAGACAAGAACAGACAAGACCAGACAAGAACAGACAAGACCAGACAAGACCAGGCAGGACCAGACGAGACCAGACAAGACCAAATAAAACTTGGCCTAGACAAGACCAGGCAAAACCAAACAAGACCAGACAAGACCAGACATGATATATTCAACAAGCCATATCACATAAAAAAAGGAATTTCGGAGACTCATCATTAATAACTCAAATTATAAATGTGTCCTTTTCAATGGAACAGTTCCCAGAAATATATAATAAAGGGAGGAGAACCGATCTAAATAATTACAGACCAGTTGCGCTGACATCTATATTTGCAAAAATCCTGGAACACTGCATGTTGAAACATTTAACTCTTTTTGTAGAAAAATTTAATCTCATTCCTATACAACAGCATGGTTTCCGTAAAGGAAAATCTACAAACACAGCCATAGTAGAAGTCATCACCAGAATTATGCAGGAAGTAGACCGAGGAAAAAGACCTGTTGGAATTTTCTGCGAAGTATCTAAAGCGTTCGACTGTGTAGAACACGAGTATCTACTAAATAAGCTATACACTTACGGAATAAGGGGAAAAGCTGGTAGATGGTTAAGATCATATTTAGTAAATCGTAGTCAATTCGTTGCAATAAATCATAAGAACAATACGGCCCAATCTGATATTATTCAAACAAATGTTGGTGTTCCTCAAGGAAGTATTCTGGCACCAATGTTATTTAGAATGTATATAGCAGATTTGCAGCATACATAAATATGTATCAGTGTACTTTCTATGCAGATGAGTCGAGCTTTATTTTACCCGACATATTTGGTTATGGTAATAAAATACTAGCTCAGAAATTATTAGATAGTGTAGGCGAATGGTTTGCAGCAAATAATTTTTTTCTGAATACGGATAAATCAGAATATGTTATATTCCAATCTGCAGGGAGCAGATACTCAGAAGATGTAAACCTACATGTAAATACGTCTTCACTAAAAAGGGAAAAACTTACGAGATTCCTAGGAATTTATATAGAAGAGCATCAAGTGGAACTAAACTATAAACCACATGTGTTCAATATTAAGTGAAAAGACCTATTTAGGATGTTTTTGGAAACTGTGTCCAACGAGAACCTTAAAAAACCTAACCTAACATATTATCATGCGGAGGTACAGTCGATCTTGTCATATGGTATAGCAGCATGGGGATCGTCTCCACAAATTCTTTCCTTGTTAGTTGCCCAAAAAAGAATTACTAGAGACATATTAGGACCAAAACCAACAACATCCTGCAAAACCTACTTTCAAAAACTTGGAATTCTGACTGTACCTAGCCTGTATATATTAGAAGTTTCCTCTATCATCCATCAAAACAAACAAAAGTTGGACAGAAATATGGATAAACATACCTATAATACAAGAGGCAAAGGAAAACTATATGTGCCTAAAGCAAACCTAACTATGTGTAGCAAAAGTCGATGTCAGCAAGGCATAAGAATATATAATAAGTTACCACCAGATATAGAAAAATCAAAATCCCTAAAGACATTTAGATATAATGTGAAACAATTTCTACTGCCACTGTCTTTATATGGTTTGTCAGAATTTCATAGTATCTAAAAATTTGTTCATTTTAAATTTTATTTAATATATTATTAGTACGTGCTTTACATGCAATTGTACTTAGACATAGCCTAAAGTAATTTTTGTAACTTACAGGTGAATAAATTATTTTGATTGTGATTTTGATTTGAGAAAAACCAGATAAGGCCAGACCAGGCCAGACAACGACAGACAGGTCTAGACAAGACCAGAAAAGACCAGACAAGTTCAATAAGGACCAGATTTTTAACGGCTTTTCTTAATTGATTTTTATTTAGTTTTATAGATATTTGGGTGGTTCTCTTTCGAAGGAAGGTTTCAGTTCTTTTCATCGCCGAGGGATGTTGAGGTAGGTGCTTTTAGTTCTTTTTTTTAATGTTACAAATTATATCAGCTATTGTCAGTGGCGTAACTATAGGATGGCTGGGTTGGCAAATTGCCACTTGCCCCCGACCCGACGGGGCCCCTGACGCCGCGAGCTCAAAAGCCAAAAAGCGCTAAGGAAAACAATAGGGAATATGAAAGAGATTTAGATTTACTTGATTCTTTTTTATCCCCGATACTTTATGATCTTGACATTACACCTATACCATTATTTTCTTATTTAGTTTGTATTTAATTCCAAAAATTAAAATCAAAAAGTCCAAAATAGGCGGGCGAAATTCAAATTTGCGAAACGCATCACCATTAGTCGAACCGAAACTAGGAACTGTGACGTGCACGTTATGATATTTATCGGCGTCGATATTCACTGTGCTGTTTTGCTATGCAATATTTCTGTAGTATTTTCCAATACCTAGTGCGATTTTGGTATATGACATTAAAAATGATCAAGAACAATGACTGAAATTGGTTTTTTTAAGTACAATCGGACAATCTACCAAAAATAGATACATGAAATCATATTTTGTAGCGCATGAGCAAAAGATGTGGGTAGGGTGGACTATACACCTTGATTGGGACTTTATCCAACAGTTTATCTGGTGTACTTGTAATAGTGTTTTTGCATTCCGGTACTAGACAATATCTATAAAATGTTTTTTTAGCTTTTTCCATTATCGAAATAGCGATTCAAACTGAAAATCCTTAACTGCCTATGCAAATAGTAAACAACACTGAATAATAACGAGAGCTGTGACGTCATCCAAAGCGCGCGAAAAATGGGACCGTTGAAACAGGTCAAATTTAATCGGTATTTTATATATTTTTTAGAAAATTAATAGAAACACTTTCAACAGTATTTATATTTTTTACTATGTTAAAACGAAGCAAATGATGAATTAAGCAAATAAAAAAGAAGACCTAGAACAACAATTTCATTATATTATTGGTTTTCCACTGCAAAATTCCACAAACCATTGATGCACTTTCAAATGCCTTAAAACGTTTGAAAATTTGTTTGAAAGAATTGGAACGGTATACGTGAAAAGTCTTCCTGTATTAAAGAACTTGCTGATTTATTAATAATAAAGAATCATTTAAAGTCATGCAGCTTTTCTAAAGTATGTACTGCATTAATGTTATTTGTTACAACTCCTGTGACTACAACTAGTGCTAAAAAATCATTTTCGAAACTCAAATTAATAAAAACGCATTTAAGGAACTATATGGGAGAAGACAGGCGACGTAACTTGGCCATTCTCTCTATTGCAAATTCTATGGCCCTATCTTTAAATTTTGATGATGTTTTTGATACATTTTCAGAACAGAAAGATCGGAGAAAAAGATATGTTGTTAAGATTAAATTGTTACTTTATTTATTTATTTACATAGTTTACGGCCACATTGGAGCACTTAAATCAAACCCAAATACTGTAAATCTATGTTAAGTTTAAAGAATTAACTGAAGATTTAGCTTGCATCATCTTCTTCCTTTCCCAAAACCTCTTCATTATCGCTGATCTGGCTGCCCTTTCTTCATCAGATATGACATATTGTTTCCTTTGTACAGTTTTTAATGAAAATCTTATTTCTTAATTCTTATTATGTGATATTTCTTAATTCTTATTTTTATTCTTGAGAATCCGTTTTTCTTCTCTATTTTCAATTTGTTTCATTGTAATATTCAACTCTTTTAAATCACCCTGAACTTCTTTCAACCAATTATTTTTAGTTTTATTTTGCCAAAAGTAATTAAATAGTTATCCTAATAGTAATCCTTAGTAGAGTAGTGTTATCCCAATAGTAATAGTTATCCTGTTATCATTTAATCTAGATAGATGACAGAAAAATGCAATTCTTCTTTTTCCCCCTCGTATCTATTATAGATTCACTTTCCCTTTAGACCACTGCATTAGGCAATACTCTCCATTGTCCATCTATCTGATATTTTTTATTAATGATTGTTCGGAGTATCCTTCTGTCAACCTTTTGCAGTGTATCAGTTGTTGCTTTGGTGTTCAATTTAAATAGTGTTTCACAAGCGTATGTTGCTTCAGGTTTAATGACGGAACAGCAATATTGAAGTTTAGCATTTATCGAAAGAGATTGTTTCTTGTACGTTGGTCATGTAATTCGATGTGCTCTTTTTAAGTTAAATGTTCTGCTTTCTATTGATGATTTTTCATTGGAGTTCCAAGTTAAAATTTCACCAAGATATTTAAACTTATTTACAATTTTAATTTTTTTAATATTGGCTAGGGTAACGGTTAGTGCTGTAGCAGGGAAGGTAGCCATTATTTCTATGAAATTTGCAATCCAGCTTTTCTTGCTATATTATCAAGTTGTTCTACTTGCAAATTAGCTTCTTCTATATCATTAGCCAGTAGTGCAAGATTATCCGCAAATGCTAAACAATTGAGTCTTATTTTTTTGCAAATCTTAATGTTAGGTTGACATATCTTATTCCATTCCCGCGTGATTTTTTCCAACACACAATTAAACAATAATGGTGAGAGTCCATCTCCCTGCCGAAGTCCAGTGTTCAAAATGGTCAAATGGTTTTGAGAGTTCATTTCTGAATCTGACTTTAGCTTTAGTATTCTTTAGGGTAATTCCATTAAGGCGAATAAGTTTAGGATGTAAACCAAATTCCTTTAGGATATTCAATAGTGACTCACGATGGATACTATCATACGCCTTTATAAAATCAACGGAAGTGATAACTAACTTTCTGTTTCTAAGCCTATGGTGCTTCATAATCCACTTTAAACTGATAATTTGATCTGGACAACTTCTCCCTGGACGAAAGCCTCCTTGGTATTCTCTAAGTTCATAGTCAAGTTGTTCTTGAATTCTCATGTATAATATCTTTGAAATTTTTTTTGTAAGTGACATCCGGTAGTGATATCCCCCGATAATTATTGGGATCTGATCTATCGCCTTTTTTTAATGTAAAGGGTGTATTATCGCCATGTTCCACTCTTCGGGCATTTTTTCAGTATTCCAAATGTCTATGAGGTATTTATGTAAATTCTGAATGGTTTGTGTGTTTTCATTCTTCCATATTTCTGCAGTTAGTTGTTTCGCCCCTGACTTTCTTTTGGCTTTGAATGACTTTCAGCACTTCATTGTAATCTGGTGGTATATCGTTTTCTAGTGGTGTTTTATTTTTTGAATGAAGGTCATATATGCTCTAGGTATTGTGTTGGTTCCTCACTGTTAAGCAATTCTTGAAAGTATTGAGCTTGAATTTCGGCATACTTTTGGTTACTATGTGCCAGTTTTCCAATTGTATTTCTCATCATAAGTGTTGGTGGAGTATAGTTTGATTGGCATTGTCGAAATGTTTCACAAAAATCCCTTGTCTTATGTTGCATGAATGCTTCATCTATGGCGTTTAATGATTCTTTGTGATAATTTCTTCTAATTTCTTTGGCTGTTTTTCTTCTAGCATTATGTAGTTCTTCACGGAATTTTTCTGTTCCCTTTTGTTGATCAGCCAACCAAGCTTTGTGCCTGTTTTTAATTGTCGTCACACTCCACATACCACCAAGTATGTTTCTTTCGTTTTTGAACGGGCGCAATTTCTTCAGACCCATGATATGATTAGAGGAGTTTTGGACCTTTCAAAATACAGTTTATTATTAATTAAATAACTAGGGTCATACTTCTTCCTTCTATTGTATTAGGTTGATTTGTGTTTCTTTTCAGGCGTTAATTTTATTTTAATCTTGGAAATATAGTGATCTGAATGAATGTCTACCCCTCGGAGTATTTTCACATTATAAATTTCTTTGTGATAATTCTTGTCCATGGCCACATGGTCAATCTGGAACTCCCCCAATTTAACATTAGGGCATTTCCAGGTCACTAGTTTGTGTGGTCTTCTTTTAAACCCCGTAGATTCCAAAATTAATCCATGATCTAAACAAAAATCAATTAATCTTTGACCATTTTTATTTGTAAACTTATGCGCTGGCCATTTACCCACTACTGTACGAGATCGTTTTTCTTTTCCTATTTTAGCATTGAAGTCACCAAGTAAAATTTTAATATGTGTATCAGCGATATCTGATATCAGCTGGTCAAATTCTTCCCAAATTTGTACTGTTTCTTCCATTTCTATATTATTTTTGATGGGGCATTGACATTTATCGATGTGTATGTTTTATTCTCTACTTTAACTGTTAGAAGTGCCATTCTTCGGGAGGTCGAAGAAAAAGCCTCAATTGAATCTAATATGCTGTTATGAACCAAGAATCCTATTCCAAATTGAAGAACATTCTTCATCACTCTTTTCCCTGGAGGACCTTTGTAAAGGTTATTTACAAAACAAAACCTTTGCATAACCTTATACAAAATTTTATTTTGGTTATATAAACGATATCCTCCTGATTCTAATGGATCCTGATCAATATTGCGCAATTCTTGAAGAGCTGTTATTACTATCTTATGCTGATCCAATACATCTGTTAAATGTTTTAACTTGCCAACCTTCATAATTGAATTGATATTTAACGTTGCGAAAAATGAAAATTGTCCTGGTTTATTGAATTTCACTCTCTTTTGAACCTGATGTGTCTGCATGTCACCTGTTGGGCTTCCTACTCGCCTTGATCTTCTATGTGACACCTAAACGTATCCGAATGGTGTCTCTCTTTGGACCTGCTGATGTTGAATGTCCAAACCGGTGGATTTATTCGTGAGAAGACTAATCATATTTGGCTGATTATCTGATCAAAGATCAATATTTCTGACCGTGGTCAGGATTTATCATTCCAGATGTGATCTGGAAGGATGATTGACAATATTATTACGTTGATGTTGACAATCAACGTTGTTACTTTATTACCAATATGTAAAACCTATGCTTTATTAGATATTTAATTAAAATGCACACAATATTAGTAATACTGTTGGGATTGGACGATTTTTACTGGGGCCTCATCCAATGAATTTGCCACGGGCTTCAGATGATATAGTTACGCCACTGGCTATTGTTCAACAATTGATATAGATATGGGATTGAATCGTTTAGATTTCTTTTCAAAATTATAAACATGTTTTCGATTTATTTACTTATTATTACGTGATTTATTTACTTATTATTACTTGATATATTTCTTTAGAAAACGTATAGTAGTCTTAGTTTTGCTTTTTTGTAAATATTTTTGCTGCTGTTTCATTGTTAATTGACCCTCCAAAATATTTCAATATTGAAATTTGTCCCCTAAATCTAATTTCTATTAAATGGTCTGTTCCTGAACAGAAATATAAAAAAAATGATTAATAGTCGACAAGTAACTTTTAAATTATCTAACCAGCGACGACTGACAATACTTCATGGAATATTTAAAATATTTCATCCATACTCACACACAAAAATTTATTGTCATCTAAATTCAGTTGTCCTTTGTGGACTAAAATTTAGTGATCCGCTATTAAACGATCTGTTATGCAATAGAGATATATGTGTTCGAACGCAAGGTGCAACCTCATACAATATTAACCTGACCGGGTAAGGGTCAAAAGATGCGGCACCTTTCATCTTATCTCCATTAGAATTCTATTTTCTCGTGTTTTTCCATCTTCCATCATTTATCTAATGATATCCTTTCAGCTCGCTATCCCGATCAAATTGTTTATAATTAAACCGACACAAAAATTATATAAACATATATACATACCAATATTAGCAACAACATCTTTATTATGGATTGAAAACAAATGTTAGAAAAGAAATTGGATAATTGGAAGTGAATTTAGACGACAATAAAATCTAATTATTGTTAGTCTAGCAAAGCGGATCAACAGAAAAAGACTGTTTCTGAAGTTTCTGAAGTAAATTTTTAGACGATTTTGCTGCGTGAACGCGAGCGACAATTCACGCAGCAAAAACGTCTAAAAATTTACTTGTCCTTTAATGAAAATAAATACTGAAATATTTTTATCGTCGTTTTCATTACTAGTCATCCATCTTCTAAACTAAAACTAAAATATAAACTATTGCTATAAGTATATTTGTAATTTATTAAAATCTTTTGAGTAAATTTATAATGTAAATGTTATTTGTATAGAAGTAACAAATTATTTATTTTCTTTAGTCTTGTGTAAATCTTATTTCCAACACCATTGTATGTTCTTTTTTGTATATTTCAATCCAATCTACATAATCAAATTTCACAATTTCTACTCAAATTTATTTTATTTTATTTTAAACTGTTTTTGTGTGTGTTTATGTAGAATATTTTGTCATAAAAATAAGTAGAAAACGATGTAGAAATTAGAAACGAAAATGAATTAGTAACGAGATCCATATAGTTAAAATATGTGTATAATTAGTTTTAATATGAATATTAATAATCCTTTATATGTAACAGATCGTAGGAAGAAGGCAGTTTAAAACAGATAGTTTATAAATATATAACGTACGTAAAATAATAAATACGCCATAAAAACGATAAAATAACAGTTTAAATAATGAGAAAAAGGTCGCTTAAAAGCAGTTTAAAGTTGTGTATAGTTATAAAGTAACTGTAAAACCCATCTCGCGTATTTTTTATTTTATTTCTCGTATTATAATTATTTATCTTAGTGACATTGTAGCAGCGGCGAAACATTGTCGAGATAAAATAGTAAAATCTGATCCATAAAATTGAATCGTTAGAAAAATGTTAAACTTGTAAGCTAACCTTGCGACCCTAAAAATCTTAAGTATCCATACGAGTTGTATTAATATGTGTATGCGTCTAAACAATTTTCACGTCGACGTCAATTATAAAACAAGTCATTACAGAAGCATGTAAAAAGAGCGGCACTTGTTATTAGAAAGGTGTTAGTTGCTTTAAGAGAGATTGTTTATGCATTGTGTCGCGGTTTCCTTATTACATCACCATGTCAATGGTTACATCTGCAGGTGCAAGTGGGATGCAAGGATGCACAATGACTGCTTCATATCGAAAATGCTATTTGCTACAAGTACCGCTAGGATGACAGCTCCTTATGGAATTTAACGATTTGCTTTATTATATTTCCTATTTTTTTCGGATTTTTGTTTCCTTTTAACGAATTTGCTACGAATTCTTGAACTAAAATGTCGTTATGAATGTCATTATGGAAACGGATATAAACTAGATTACATATAAAATTATTTCTACTTAATTGGACTTAATTCTAATTATGTTTAACAAAATTGGTCAAACGCTAGTTCAGGTAATTTCAAGTAACATATATATTTTCGAAACAAAATTTTGTATGTTAGTTTCTAAATTATACAATTAAGAAATAAAAAAAACATATGGACTATAAAACTGATTAAATAAACTGATTGACAGAATAACAGATATCCAAAACAGACAGTCTGTGAGACGCACCCTGAAGGAAGTCCGTGGATTTCAGGAAAATCCCCGAAGGAAACGTACCCCCTAGACAGAAAAGAGAAAGGAGTTACACCGGCAGAAGATGTGACAATACTGGGCAAAGATTAAAGCCCAACAGTTGAACAAGCCATTCGAAACAAGAAGAAGAAGAAACTGATTCGCAATACAAACTTAAAACAAATGGAACACATCCTAAATATATAAATATATTTAGCCTTTTCGGAGCTCTATAACAATTTTTATAGAGTCTAGTATGTATAACAATAGTTATAGAGCTCCGGAAAGGCTGAATATATTTATATATTCAGGCTGTGTTCCGTTTCTTTAACTTTGTGTGATTATAACGTAGGATGGTTTTACCAATTCTATTTGATTGTTATGATCAATTAATATGATCATTTTGGTTTTATATATATTTTTATGTTAGTTAAGTTAGTTAGTAATGTTAGTATTATATACTAACGAAACTAACCAACTAGTTCAAATAGCTGTACTTTGCCGACTCCTGGTCAAAAACAATATATCCTCCATGTTTAGGGCTTACTAAATTTAATAAACTACAACCAATATAGTGAAACAGCAACACTAAAAAAACTGTTGTTTTTAAATAAATGATTATTTAAATTAAAATTGACACAGCTGAAACAAACAAAAAGATGCAAATTTCAAACTTTTGGTAAAATTCACAATTAGTAAGTATTACTGTAGTCGGTATGTTTAGAAAACGAATTAGAAAAATGTGTTATATTCTAATTAATATTTTCTAAAAAAATTTATAATTTCTAAATAGTTTTATTAAAATTCAAAGAATTACAGGATTAGATCATGTTGGAAGGACTTTAAATTGAAATAAAATACAGGGAAATGTTTTAAATATTCAGGAAGTTCGCTTTATTCGAAAGAGAGCTTTATGGCATTATTGTTTGAATATAATTTCGAACATGTGGCTGCCGTGGCTTGGAAGTGCATGGAAGTCTAATTTTCACACACTCTTCGCAGTAAATCAGCTTGTATTTTAGCAATAACTCGTCGGATGTTACTTTCCAGGTGCTCAATAGTTTCTTGTTTATCGGCGTAGACACGAGACTTTACATATCCCGATAGAAAAAATCTTATGGCGTCAAATCGCACGAACGGAGTGGCCATTTCGCCAAATTAATCGATCAAATGTTTCTTTTAGTAAATTAATTGTATCGCGAGCTGTGTAGCATGTGCCGTCCACATATATGCCTTCCAATTGAGGCACGAAAAAGTTAGTGACCGCTAACCGTGGACTGTAACGTTTTGACCATCATTCTCGTCAAGACATATGGGCGAATGATTTCGCAAGCCCATAAAGCGCACCAAATGGATGCAATAGTGTTACGACAATGGCTTGTGGATTATCATCGCTCTAAATGGGACAATTCTGCTTATTGATATAGCCATATAGCCGAAAGTGTGCATCATCACTGAACAAACTTTCCAAATGAAAATGTGGATCTATAGCAATGTTTCCTTCGGCCCATTCACCAAATAAATGTACGGGAACGATGATCGTGTGGCTTCAATTCCTATACATGTTAAATCTTGTATGTGGGTAAACCATAATCTTTAAGCAACATTTTCCATAAAGTGGGATAGAGAGGTTTAATTGCTGAACACGATGAGGAAATGTTCTTATAAATATATTATGTAGTACTTATTTATTAAATATATTAACAAGTTGATTGTCACGGAATGAGTATCCCGTAGTTGGCAATCAACAAATTAATATTTAGGAATTTTGTTTCTATTAATAATATTAATCCAATCTTTTGGATCTATTTACAGCATAATCTTGATAATCCGACACATATGGAACCTGACAATCGCCGGATTATAGAAATATTTCGGATTATCAGGATTAAAAGAAAGCAATAACAATTTTATATATTTTATGTACAATTGTATTTCAGAAAGAACGTGTACATACGTGTACATACACAAAAATGTACAAAGATAGAACAGATAGTATTAATTAAAAATAACTGAAATAATATTATACAAAATAATTTTAGATTTTGTTACTTTGTCTTAAACATTTTATCAGAAACCCACTTTGGCAACTTTTCCCGCGCTAACACATCATCACTTGCGGAGGCGCTTTCTTCTGTCCATTTGGAACAAAAATTGAGTACATTAAACGCGTCACCGTTTGTTACAGCTTGGCGAGTTCAAACATTCAAGTCATCGTTAGCTTCATCCGTGGAACAAATTAGGCTGAGGATATCTTCGTCAGAAAATCAATGTCAAAAGAAACACGCGAGGAAAATTTTCCTCGCTTGTGCCTTGAAACCAAGCTATCGTTTGTCAGCGTAACAGCAAAGCTCTTGTAAATGCCGAAGGCAATTCTGGAGTAGAGTTAGCTTGGTCAGAATCGCGAATCAAATTTTCAGAGTTTAAGGCCCCCCTGACTTTCTGACTTTATTGAAAGAAAAGACATGTGTTTCCCCACAGCGCCGGATTACTGAACGTGCTGGATGAACTCCTTGACATACGAATAAAATGCGCGTTGACGCGTCCGTAAAATACTATTTAATTTGGCTCAATAGTGAACGCTCTTGTACAAGCTCGGAACATGGCGTTTTATTTTCTAATTTACATTGTTATATAACATTCAATAAGGTCGATAGATAGTGTACAATAATTTATTAAGTAATACTATAAAATAATAATTTAGTACTTTTCTAACGTGCTATACATATCAAAGCATTTACGAATATGCAACGGAATGAGGCATGCTCGTTTTCGATAACATTGCCATGTCGTTTCACTTCTTATATTATGTTTTTTTGCACACATGACATCGTTTTGCATGATATTACTTTTTATTTGTCGCAGGTATATTTTCGGGAAAATTAACCCAATATTATGCTTGTAATAGAGATAGGCAATAGAGAGGCATTCACTTTGCGACGATCTGCTGCGTGTTGGATAGTTTGGAAGGAACAAATTACAGTGCATACTTTCTGCAAATATTCAATCCAGAATTCACTATCGATTGCTTTTGTGAAGCAGCCAACTTTGAATATAATAATTTTGTTATATCCTTTTACACACTTTCGCATGAGAGGGAAACATGCAAGTCATTGGTCTTGCTCGTCGACACCCCCCATTCCTCGATTGTTTTCCACAACACAATTTGGTTTCGACACAGTTTCTTCTTTGCCTCGAGTGTTTCGTGCTTATTATATACACATCCTTCTTGTCATGCCAGCGTAGAGACAGGAAACCTCTGCAAGATAGTGTTGTTACTAGTTACTTTCTATAGCTTGTTACAATGCTCCTTTGACATATTTTTCGATTTCACGATATTTTCTTCCAGAGTCTATAACTGTCGAAATCTAGCATTCAAGAAATTCATCAACTATCGAACCTTTCGTATTCTGTAGAAACCGTCTCATTATCCACGCTACGAAGATAGTGCTTTATGGTCAAAAAACGTTTACGAGGCATAACTTGCGAAAATATGGGAGTCTCTAATATGTTTCGTTTCGACTAATACATATCTGTATTACATTTTTTTATTTGAGACATTATAATACATGACGCAAAATATGCTCTAGCATCATTTTATATCATCATTTGTTAGTGGACACCACTCCTTCATTCTCGTTACCTCTACCATTTTTATTTGTGCTGTATCTCTATTCGTTTTTCTATTATTTCAATAAAATCATCACAAAATAATTCTTTGAAAACACACAAAGGTGTTGCATTTATACTCAATCTTCGTAAAACTAAACGATTGATACCGGAAATTGCTGTAAATTGTTTTATATTGACAATATTTTCTTCTTCTTTCCAGTTCCATTCATCCTCTGTGAAAATTCCTCACTACTCGAAATAGGTTTTGCACGTTTACGCACATCTTTTTGAATAGCGAATTCACTAGAATTTGAAGCATCACTTGAATACTCAACAGCATAATCACTTTGATGGCTATTTTCAAGTTCTTTATTACCACTAGAATATAATTTCGTCGTCACTTGCATATAATACATTCAACTCAGACAGTTGGGAGAACTATTTCTAATTTCACAAAATTCAAATATATGCTACGGCATTCAGCGTGCGAGATCACTGTTATACTTACTACCGCTTCCATTGCGCTTCTTTGTGTTTATCTGTTTTTGTTACCGAGTTTGTTAACGATATTATTGAGGGAAATATTTCTAAAAAAAATTAGCATTGATGCACTTCAGATACAGATAATTTAATAATATTATACTTCCCGATATTCGCCGAAAAGATTTCTTGGAATTTGTAAAGAATATGGGAATGGCCATTTTTTTGGAGTTGGCGGATTTTTACCTTGAATAACTGTTACTAATCGTCCTCCGTAGTGTATTTGCAAACTTAGAGAGCCAAAACGAAGCTTCTACGTCGATTTATTAAAAAAATATACGGGTTTTTATGAAAAAAATGACATTTTTTTGACGCAACAGTTAATATTTTCCTTCACTACCTAACCTCTCTAATTACTTGTCAAACAAAAAGTGCAGGAGAAGCCCAACCGACGTTGCCAATTTTATCTTTTTATTTTACCTTGTTCTGGTAAACATTCAATATACAATTTCTTCACATGCACTTACAACAACATTGAAATATAAATTTAATTTTTAATTCTAATTTCATTCCAATTGGTTTAACTCAGGTTAACTCAATACTTCTTGCAACTTTATCTTATTTTAGACCATATAGGCGGTACTCTTAAGACCATATAAAAACCTAATCTAACCAAGGTAAAACCACCGGTCGTTGCCACTTTGTCCTACATTGGACCGAGAGTTCGCGCTGCCGCGCGTATGTTGTCTTGATTTATCTTCCCGCTTCGCGGCGGACAACCTAATCTAACCAAGGTGAAACCACCGGTCGTTGCAACTTTGTCCCACATTGGACCGAGAGTTCGCGCTGCCGCGCGTATATTGTCTTGATTTATCTTCCCGCTTCGCGGCGGACAACCTAATCTAACCAAGGTAAAACCACCGGTCGTTGCCACTTTGTTCTACATTGGACCGAGAGTACCATAAAAGTTTGGATCTACGAAGTTAAAGTTTAAACCACATGCGTGCGGCAGCGCGAACTCTCGATCAAACCACATGCGCGCTGCGCGCGCATGTGATCGAGAGTTCGCGCTGCCGCGCGTATGTTGTCTTGATTTATCTTCCCGCTTCGCGGCGGACAACCTAATCTAACCAAGGTGAAACCACCGGTCGTTGCAACTTTGTCCCACATTGGACCGAGAGTTCGCGCTGCCGCGCGTATGTTGTCTTGATTTATCTTCCCGCTTCGCGGCGGACAACCTAATCTAACCAAGGTGAAACCACCGGTCGTTGCAACTTTGTCCCACATTGGACCGAGAGTTCGCGCTGCCGCGCGTATGTTGTCTTGATTTATCTTCCCGCTTCGCGGCGGACAACCTAATCTAACCAAGGTAAAACCACCGGTCGTTGCCACTTTGTTCTACATTGGACCGAGAGTACCATAAAAGTTTGGATCTACGAAGTTAAAGTTTAAACCACATGCGTGCGGCAGCGCGAACTCTCGATCAAACCACATGCGCGCTGCGCGCGCATGTGATCGAGAGTTCGCGCTGCCGCGCGTATGTTGTCTTGATTTATCTTCCCGCTTCGCGGCGGACAACCTAATCTAACCAAGGTGAAACCACCGGTCGTTGCAACTTTGTCCCACATTGGACCGAGAGTTCGCGCTGCCGCGCGTATGTTGTCTTGATTTATCTTCCCGCTTCGCGGCGGACAACCTAATCTAACCAAGGTGAAACCACCGGTCGTTGCAACTTTGTCCCACATTGGACCGAGAGTTCGCGCTGCCGCGCGTATGTTGTCTTGATTTATCTTCCCGCTTCGCGGCGGACAACCTAATCTAACCAAGGTAAAACCACCGGTCGTTGCCACTTTGTTCTACATTGGACCGAGAGTACCATAAAAGTTTGGATCTACGAAGTTAAAGTTTAAACCACATGCGTGCGGCAGCGCGAACTCTCGATCAAACCACATGCGCGCTGCGCGCGCATGTGATCGAGAGTTTGCGCTGCCGTGCTATATGCGGTCTTGATCTATTCTCTCTCGGACAACCTAATCTAATTTATACCCATGGTAATTTCATACCCATGGAGGAAGATAACGGGAAATCACCTCCATTATACTTCCCAAGAGAACCACATGATGACGACATTCAAGTCATTATCGTGGTCGCAAACATTCATTAGTGAATATGCATAAGAATAAGAAGAATACATAGAAGATTAACATGACCCCTGCGCAAGAATTAAAATAAAATTAAATATATTTAATACATATAATACTTAAATTGTAGCGACACAGAAAAAAAGTATAATCTCTGCAAAAGAATTGAACTTGGCAACAGCGTATCTGCTGTATAAACATATTTTCTGTCAAATAACCGGACAGAAGTTGCAGTTATATTTGTTGTTGTATTAAAAAATGTCAGTTTTTTGGATTACAAAAGCCCGTATATTTCTTGAACCAGCCGACGTAGAAGATTCATTTTTACTTTCCACGTTTAGAAATACAGTTTGGAAGACGATTAGCAACAGTTAGTGAAGGTAACTCCACCATTCCCATATTCTTAATAATAGCCGATTTCTTGACATCTCGGAGACGTCAAAGTCTACCATGGCACATGAAATACATGGCGTCTTAGAGACGTCATTGTATGTCAAGGGTTTAATCAACCGCAGGATTATCAAGATTATACTGTATTATAACAGACATTTTCTGATCATTCAAATTCATATTTAGTCATTTAATCAATTTAAAATGTTTTCCGGAAACTACTTTGGCTTCTCCTTAAAAAATAATAATAAGAAAAACCAGTCTTTTACAAGTATCAAACATAACATTGATCAGTAAAGACAACTTTGCTCGATTAACATTTAACACCACCCAAACAATTTGGTGAATTCACTTCTATAGAATTATTTAGCAAAACTATTTTTCACACGGAATTAGATGTTGTGATTTGTGAAGATGTTATGAAGAATCGCGGTTTAATCTGCAAGAAATTTTGAAGAGAAAACGAGAAGAATCAAACGGAAGTTTGGTACTACGAGGTTGAGGCTATTTGGTAGTGCAGTAATACATCCGAGTTTCAATCATTTCTTTTCACCTATTTTAAAGTATTCCATTGTTATTGTAAATACAATACTTATTCTATTTGCTAATTCGCCAAATATTTCGCTAAACATTTCGCCAATAATTATCTCTAGATGTTCTTTGATGTTAATTGAACTGACCCGAGCATGATCTTTAGCGTTAAAAGTTACTGCAAGCAATCCATTTCTCATCATCACTTATATAATTTCATAAATTGATCATTTTGGTTTCGTTTCAAACGTATTTACGTTTATACCTTGTATAAATGCATTTCTGTTCAAAGAGAAAATTAAAAAAAAAACTTTCTTAGTATAAAACGCTATTAAGCTTAGATAATATTAGAGTAACGCAAGAAACTAGACAGCTAAGATTAGACACGCATAATTAGACAGACAAGGTTAGACAGACAGCACTAGACAGACAAGACTAGAGAGTAAAGACTAGACGCAGAAGATTAGATAGACAAGACTAGATAAACAAGACTACATAGACAAGATTAGACAGATGAGACTACACAGATAAGACTAGACAGATAGGGCTAGATAGATAAAAGACAGACAATACTAGATAAAGAAGATTAGATAGACAAGACTAGATAGACAAGATTAGACATATAAGACTAGACAGATAAGACTAGACAGATAAGCCCACAAAAAATATGAAAAAGCCGATAGATTATCAAGGAATCAAAACTCCGAGGAAGAAGAAATCGAGGAAGTGGCAAATAAAAACAGTAATGTTGAAAATGTGCGGGATAAGGTTAATAAAAATATAAATAAAAATATAAGAAATCGTAGAAGGTCTAATATTATAATTGGAAGTAGTTTTGAAAACACTACAATAAAATCGGCCGTAAATTATGCATAGCGTCGTGTATATCGATTAGAACCAAATTTAAATGAATCGGACGTTATTAATTTTCAATCTGCAAAGAAAATAAATAAAATTTTGAGCGAAAAACTATTAACAAAACACCCCGAGGAATATTCTTCATTTAAAATCTCAGTCCCTATGGAATACTTCCAAGATTTAAAAGATCCAAAATTATTGCCAAAAAATACCTGCGTGAATAATTTTTTTCTAAATTTGAGAGAGCACGGAAACAAAAACCATGATGTATACGATGTCGCAAAGGTCATATCCCAAAAGAAGACAATCCAACAATAATAATAATAAGCAACAAATTAGGGTCATGAATCAAAATGCTCAAGCACTTGCAAATTCTGTTGAAGAATTTATGCTTCAAGAAAATCAAGAATGTCAATGTATGATATCACAGACCACTGGAAAACCGTGGAACAACTAAAAGCTCACAAAATTCAGAACTTTGAAGTAGCAGGAAAGAAGGTACGCACGAAGTAGTCTCCATTTTCTGCAGAAACAATGTATCAAGTGTATCTAGACCAGACCTAGAATACCATAGTGTTCTGAGAAATATCTATTCGAAGTCGCAGAAATCGAAACAAATATAAACCAAAATATAGTCATCTACCGTGCTCCTCAAACACCTTTAGATCAATTCTTAGATAAACTACAGTTGCTACTGAGCAACATTTTTGCAGAAAACAAACATTTTATTATTGCCGGAGACTTTAAAGTGGACGCTCTAAAAACATACGCAAAATCCAATAAATTTAAATCAGTACTTCAATCGTACCATACCGTACTGACCAATGTTCCCGTTAAGCTGCGCGGGTGCGCGGATGCGCAGCAGTTTTCGTGAAATTTTAAAATCTGCGCAGACAAATTAAGTTGCCGCGCACTTAAATTACGAGACGTTGATTTTGTCTTCGAAATTGGGGAAGTTTCGGAAGAAAAAAGATTAATTAATATATTAAGTATATAAATAAATTATTTAAAAAGACACATTATTCAAAAACAACATAGAGAAGCTGTTAATAAACCAAAAATATTGAAAAATATATATAATGTAAAAAATGTTAATGGAAACACCTGAAGAACGTCACGGAAAAAGAGGAAAACAAGAACGGTCAAAATCTGATTTTGAGAAAGTTAATATCTTAATCTAAAAAGTAATATTGGCTGTACGTATTAACTGAATAACGAATACGTATCAATATATTTCGTTCCTAAGATCCATAAGCATATGGAAGGAAAAATTAAGTTGCCACAAAATTGGCGAAATCAAAATTATGCTTTTGAATTCATCGAATGTATAAACAATATCTTGGAAAAAAATGTTTTTAAAGAAATGAAAATTCAACCTTCCATACATTAAAAACTTGGATTGTGCAAAACATTCATCGATACGTTACCTTTGTTACTAACCCATTCATAATTTTCCAATCTTGCTATTCTTTACAATATTATGGGTACCTTCAAAGCATCCAGTGCGGATGGCGAACGTGGATTTTCAGTCATGAAATCCATTAAAAGAAAATATCGCAACAGACAGCAATATGAATACCTAGGTGATCTAATGAGAAAATTACATTTATCAAATGGTCCAAAAATTAAAACCGAGTTTAAAAACAATTAGTTAGTACGAAAGAAAGAAGACAACAAAATAATAAATTTTCATTGGAAATATTAAAAAAACAGTGGACCAAACCTGATACTGACATATGCAGATGATATAGATCTTGTCAGAAAAACAACCATTAAAACCAAAGTTGTTTGGAAAAATTGAAAAGGAGGCAGACATAGTAGGATTACGTATTAACGAATACAAAACAAAATATATGTATAACTCCCGGAGACAGGGAAGAGATCGACTAGGGTAAAACATAACCACTTGCAATCTACGGCACCTACAATTTCGAACGGGTCTCAGAATTCAAATGCCTCGGCGCAGTCATCACATCAGACAACATGTATAAAGAAATAAAGGCCCGCATACAGAGCGGCAATAGATGCTATTATGCACTAAGAGAACTGTTCCAAACGAGAATAATGTCGCGAGCCTCTAAACTAAAATTGTACCATACTACTATAAGACTGATAGTCACATACGGATGTGAAGCCTGGACCCTAACTAAAGCAAACGAAGAAACCCTGCGAAGGTTCTAGCGAAAAATACTAAGAAAAATATATGGACCAACCCAGGATCCGAGGTCAGGGCAAAATCGAATAAGAACAAACGCGGAGTTAGAACAATTGTACCAGGGAGATATTGTGAGAGAAGCAAAGTCATAAAGATTGAGATGGTCACGACACATATGCAGAGCACCGGATGACAGAATGCTGAAAATAGCGTGGCAGGAAGCACCGACGAGCAAAAGACCACCTGGAAGACCTAGAATGTGATGGATAGACAATGTTCTATCGGATATGCGGAAGGTGGGCATCGAAACTGAACAGGAAGCAATGCCAGATAGAAGTCGTTGGAGGCAAATTGTGCTTGCAGGCAAGACACACATAGGGTTGTAGTGCTACTTGAAGAAGGAGATGAAGAATATACAAAACTATTACTTTGCAATTTGATATTGTGGTTTGAACAAATGAAAGTATAAAAAAAATGCGCAATTTATTTTTAGTTTAATTTTATTTTGCTCACACTCGACTTTGGACCGTGCAGCACTAACAAAAATTAGAGGGAACACTGGTACTGACTATGAAAGAGCGTAGTCATCCAAGCAGCGGATCATGTATAGACAATATTGCGGTTAAAACAGATATGACATTTGTCCTAAGAACTTACAATTATCACATATCGGACCATACGGCACTAAAGATTATATTTTTCCAAGAAAATAGATGCAAAACGGAATATGTATACTCTTTTATTCAGCGAAGAAAATATGGAAAAACATAGACAATACCTACAAGAATATCAATGAATGGAAATATATACACAAAATCCAGAAGAAGTAAATACCCAGTGGAATATATTTATAAACATATTTATGCAATCAATATTTCAACGAATGCTATCCCAGAAATTGTAGAAACGTAAATACCACAAAGAAGATGTATAATTTTAAGAATTCTGAAATAACTAGGGCAAAGAGAAAAGTTGAAATTTTTTAAATTATATCCCAGTCCAACAATAAATATATGACTCTGTACAATATAACACGGTGACGATATAATTCTCTTCTCAAAAAAGAAAAAAGGAAACAATTAGAAAAAAACTACTAGAATCGGACAATCCAATGAAGACTAACTACATGGGATTTGGTAAAATAAATCACATGTATGGCAAATGAAACAAGAAATAAATACAACAATAAGGACGAAGATCCTAAGTTAACAGCTAACAATTTAAATTACTATTATACTGAAAATACACAAAACATATTAAGACAAATAGCGAACATTAAGTATAAAGATAAAATTAAAAGTGTAAATAGAACAACATTCTTAGAAGCGGTATCAACGGAAGAAGCCTAAAAATGTTATCCTGTTCCTAAAAAAATATTACTATTATTATTATTATAATTACTTGCACTTACTCGTTTACTTACTTACAACTCGTGCACTTACTTACAACTTTTACCTATCTTTTTGAACTTTTATATGGATTAGGCTCGGGTTGTGAGAAAAGCGAATTCATAATCCTTAGGCTCTTTCATCAGAAACTTTCGCACCATATGGCATGTTTGCAGAATAACTGCTTTCTGTGCAATCTTCAAGGTGTTTTTAGATATTTTAAGTTTCTCGATATATACTTTGATGTTTGATGAGAAAACACCTTCAGCCGATATAATTATTGGATAGAATTTATAGCCCTTTATTTATTAATATATAATAGGAGTATTTAATTTATTTTATAGCCCTTTTTAATTTACAATTTCTTTAATCATGTAGTAGTTTTGCATTGTAACATGTTAGTTCTTGGTATTTGTTTTTGATATTTTGACTGCCTTTGCTTTGTAGATGTTATAAGTCAAAGGAACAGAAACGTCAATTATAGTGGCAGATTCTTTTTCTTTATCAATCAAGAGAATATCGGCTCTGTTGTAGTCGACAGTCTTGTCAGTCAAAACTGGTCGGTCCCAGTATAATATTAACTCCTTTGATTCCAGGACCGAGGCCTTCTGGTAGTTATAGTAAGGTGGTGTGTGCCCATCGAGTAGCCCATATTTCATTCCAAGTTGTTGCTGGATTAATTTTTCTACCTGGTTATGCCTCCCGAGATAAGCCGTTTCAGATAATACTGGGCACCCAGCTATAATATGTTCTATGGACTACCAGATCTTAACACATTTTCGGCATCAATCAACTACATCCATCTTCAGAACATTTTACTAATAATTCTTTGTCCTCACTACTCCATCTTGTATTGCTATGATGAATCTTTCGGTTTCAGGATATAGGGCATTGTAGTTAAGAAAGTATAGCCAGGCTTTTCGGTCGATCCTCTCGTTTTTCACATATTTTGGGAATTTTCCATGTAACGCTTTGCCTCTCCACAGATCAAAAGTTTTTACAGAAATCTAGGTTTTAGGTTCAATAGTGTGTATCCATCATCTGCTCTGCATATGGCTTTTGTTATTTCAAAATAAATACTATTTGATATGGTTTGATTGACAAGACAGACAAAATTAGAGAGACAAGACTAGACAGACAAAAATTGACAGACAAAACGAGACAGACAATACTAGACAGACAAAAATAGAAGGAGAAGACCAGACAGACAAGGCTAGAAGGACAAGACTAGGCAGACAATACTAGATAGATAAGGTTAAACAGACAAAACTAGATAGACTAAACTAGTCAAGACTAGACGCACAAGACTGGACAGAGAAGAAAAGACTATACAGACAAGATTATAGAGACAAGACTAGAGAGATAAGACTAGACAGACAAGACTAGAGAGATAAGTCTAGACACACAAGACCCACAAGGTACACCTACTGAATATTTAATAATTTTACAAAATTAATCAATTTAGCAAAATTAAATTAATATATATCATAAGAAAAAATATGATTGCTTGCAATATTTAAAATTTGATTTGTTTGAAATATTTGGATGAATTTCGTGGAAAAGAAGTTAAGAAAAAAACGTGCAAAATAATTGAATGTTGACCAAGCAATTAACGTAGGAGTAACCCACATTTACATAAACATATTTAAATTACGTGACACATTTAACAATTATTGTATATTAGAGCTAATTGTAAAGCACTTTGCTTAAGTCAATACTATATTGACCAATATTATTTTAGTAATAACTCATTCAGCTACCAGTTCTAGATATTCAGTTCCGTCATTATTGTTAGTAAACACACTCAAAGAGGCCACATTTCACATTAAAATAAACATTCGGGCTGCCTACTGAATCTCGTACTAATTTCTAATTGCCGTTTAGTGTTTTCAAAGAAAACATTTTATCGCTACAAATTGGACATGTATATCAAAGCATTTTTTATACACGAGAAATCAAAATAGTAAACAATACCTCCTTGTTGAATCAATGATAAATATAAACCTTATATATTTTTATTTCAAATGTTTATTGACATATGTTTTGTGGCCTCGAGGCTTTAAAAAATTTTGAATATTTTTAGTAAAGTTTCTTAGATTTTCCAAGACACAATAAAATGAATTACGTGAAATCAAAACGCTTGAGGAGATTACTAATGGGAAACTAATGAATTTTCCGAGGAAAATCTATAGAAAATCCGGGGAAGTCCTAAGTACATCCATAGGGAAATGATCTCCTGAAAACGATGTCTTAATTTGTTCTTGATTATTTGCAACCGTTCTCTGCATATATAAAACAAAACTATTCATACATAGATAAAAGAGAACATGTCTAAATTCTATGTCTACATGTTTATATTTCACAATTTATCCACTGGCCATCTAGGACAATCTGTAGACAATTTCTTAGGAAATCTATTAACAGAGGTCCTAATATAAGAGGTCCTTTTTTATTTATTTTAACTTTACTATGTATATATTATTTCTGTTTAGCTATGGAAATATGATAACTATGGATAACTATGGAAATAATACACTAAAGTTGTGACAGTTTTCTTTTACACGACACATCATAACCGAACAGCCCCTAACCGAACAGCTAGAATGTTAATCAATATTTTGATGTTTTATAAGCAAAGAAAAAACGAAAAGCATAAAAAGTATTTTATGTACATTACACTATACACACACTATACATTTTTTAAATGAAAGCAACTATTTTATCATTTGTACGAAGGAAGCTTCACCAAAAAATAATTAGGTAGATATTTTAGTGTAAATTTTCCATAAATATTTTGTAATCTCAAGAGAGAAAGTAAACCAATTTGAAAATGTAATTTCCTAAATAAAGGGGGAGCAGCTCACATAATCCTTTCTAAACAACATAAAATTTGATTTATATTATATTTAGAATTACATAATTGTTTTAGATTTGTTCGTGTGAGAAATTATATCGCCACGCATTTTCTGAACAAAGAACACAAATTGCATTGATATATTAATATTACATCGAATATGAAATAAATAAAAACTGTGTTTCAAGCACAAACAAATTAATTTTTTGTCTTTAATGTTATTTGTGCTTTTTTATTTACTTGTTGCATCCTATCTACTCTGAATTCAAAAATTCACTACGTTTTTACCACCAAAATTTATTAAAATATTATATAACATGTGGTATTGTATAACTTGTGGTATTATGTAACTTGTAGCAAGTTCACACATTTACACGCCACACTTTTACAATAAATCACACATTTACACGTCTCAAGTTTCGACTGCTGAAGGTCATTTTCAAGTGGACTACTATCGTAAGTAATTTACGATAAGAGACAAATTACAATCGATGAGATATATCGTGTGTAATTAGGTAAAATAAGTAGAATTATAATTGATAACAGGACAATGGTGCAAATATCACAGCTCTTGAAAATAAGCACTAAATAAGCACTATAAATAAGATCCGTATTGTACATACATATAATTTAAACAATATTTTGAGTATTACAAATAATTTTATAAATAAAGCCAATTAGCAATTATAAATTAGTTAGTATATATTTTGTTTTACCTGAAAAAAAAAACTATTGGCATTATTTTGAGCAATAAATTCTTTTACAAACAATATAAAAGTTTATTGAAAACATTCATGGGTTTAATTGATTTTTGTTGTTCTCATAAAATATCGAATTATAGCGGTTGAATCCTTTTTTCAAAGTTATTTTTGAATTGGTAAATAAAACTGTTACGAATACATTTAAAATTAGATGCCATATATTCCTACCACTAATAAAAAAAATTAATTCAATAATAAATCAAAGAAAATAAAGGGTAATTTATAGTGTCTTTGAGATAGAAGTGACTGAATCCGTCCCGACGGACGTTTTATGATTGAAGAATAAAAGCCGGACAGGGCATTATATGTTTGGCTGAAAAAAATCAACAGTAATAGCAGTTAAACAACAGGTATCTGATATGTGTAACATAGCACAAGAAGAATTTTAATTTTTATCGCTGGCGAGGATGGCATAGACCAGCCATTTCAATCTTTTATAGGAACCCCGTCGGGTCGAGCTTATGCATTTTCGTTTTATGTTACTGTCCTGTTATTCAAGGGTTGTATATCACATGTGAGTTGTTGGTTGTCTGGACAGGCCCAAGTTAAACCGCAGATGTTCTATATTACCTGTGACATAAATCCAGAAATAATTACTGAAAATTATCTATAATTCACTCTGTATCTGACGCTCCCGGACCAAGAAATATACATAAATTAAACGACTCTTTTCCCGACTCATTTCTCTCACGAAAAAAAAATATCTTCGAATTTATAATCAATTACTTATCCAAACCATCTCACTTTTTTCACAACTCATTTCTTAAAATTTAATAATCCAATTATTTATATCTTAATTGCCGTGAATCCGTTTGCGAATAAATTTTGCATTTCACTTTGATGTACAACTTGGTAATGATCAGGTCTCTGCCATAATTATTCTTTATGGACTTCATAACGGTAGCACGAATTATAAATAATTTACAAACCACAATCGATATTCTTGTCAGGCACAATAATAAAACTCTTTTTCTCTTCTTCATCTCCTTCTCTCATTCCGAACAAGTTTAATAAGATTTAGCACAAGCTCATCTTGCGAATAAAGCGCATATTTATGTGTACAATGTCAATATGTATATGTTAGGGTAAAAGTACATAGTTAAGTAAATGTACACAGTTATTAAGTTGATTGGTAAATTTTAGCCAACTTAGATTTAATATCCATTTCTCTGCTTTAACATACACACAGCTTATTAGAATCTTATTTAACAGGTTGACTGCCATGTGCGACACATGTGATACACACCTTCTTTGATACTGACGCCACGCTTATTTGACGAAAAGAGTTCCGTGAAGCCAGGTACTTTTTTTCCAGAACTCTTATTTTCGAGGTTCAGTGTGTTATCTTATGAGTCAGTCTAACAATGTAGGGTAGGTTTAAGTCAATTTAATTGTGTGTAAATTGCGAATTTAGAGAAGCGATATTAGCAGATATGATGACAAAACACAATGATGGTGATAGAACAGGTTACCTACGATTTCATGTATTAGAAAAAGTGAATAAGAGGAACCGTTGTGCAAGATTTGTGGATCTTACAAGATTTTGATGTCGATCTTACATTGCTCTTAAGATAAATAGAAAATTGGCTCAAACGCAATCTCCACGTGTTTGAACCAAATGTCCGGTGCCGTGCGCCAGTGTAGTGGCTCACTTGGTTTGTTGTTGGTTTAGGGTGAACCCCCCCCCCCCCCCCTTCGGGTACTCAAAAAGTTTTTGGCAATGCTGGTAAAAACATGTAGCAGTCAACCTGTTAAATCTATATCATCTAACTCTAGCTAGATGGTATTGATCCAGATATTTGTTAATCGTTGATAACGGTGGAACCTTGAAGGTCAAGTCAAGTCTACACAATCAGACTATATTATTAAGAGTTTAGTCTAGATCAAACGTTGAAGATCAAGTCTAAATTATTAAAAATCTAGCCTACTTGAAATATCAAAAAACCTGTCTTGTCTAAGCAATAAGACTATAATCCATTTTTTTAAGAATGCAGTAGAAACCTGATTTACACTATGACAAATGTTCAATCTAGTTACAAAATTTGGCGCTAAATTCAAATATAGTTACTTGAATATAAAAGAAAAAGTTACTTGAATATAAAAGAATAGTAGTAATAATAAACAAACAAATGGAGAAAAACGCAAAAAATCTAAATGATACAAACAGATCAGATGACAATTGTGAATTTACACGGTAGCCATTGACAACTAGCAGCTCAACATGTATTGGCGTACGAAAAAAATATACTTGGAATTAATTATTTTTTTTATCTTTAAATTTAAAATTGAATATTAAATTATATATAAAATATTATTGTATAATATAGTACTTATTAGTCGTAGTATAATTTACCGTTCTATTATATTTAGAAATTATTCGTAGTATTATATTCATTTAATTACATATCACCCAATGCTGCGCCAGTGACTGCAAATGTACGTGAAAAGAGAGAGACGGAGCGATCGGATCGATTTAAGCCAATCAGAGAAAAAGGTCAAATAAGCCCTATCTTCCCTGTACTGCATTTTAAAAAAAAATATAACATTACTATACACTAGTAAGAGGACTATACATTAGTAAAAGTTTAGCCTAAATGAAACCTCGAAAAGCAAGTCTAGTCAATTGTCACTAGTCAGATCAGTCAGATAGATAGTCAGTCAGAATTGACTGTAGTCAGACTAGCTTATTCAAAATGTAGTCTAGGTGAAATATTAAAGACTAAGTCTAGTTTTTATATTCAGACTTCATTATTAAAAATATAGTCGAGGTGATATATTGAAGACAAAGTCTAGTCTATAATTGATGTATTTAATTGTATTTATGGTGCACACCATGTACATTAGGCAACTAAGGTTACAAACTAAAATATTACAATTTTGGTTTCACATATCACTTTTTATATCGTATTAAGACGTAACACTCACTTTTTATATCGTATTGTATTGTCTACTTTTAACTCCCTAATATAAAATTATTATACAAAATTTAGTCCTTTTAAAGCAACATTCAACTCACAGTATAGATTCATTTTCCTAGTGTGTTTGATCCCACATATCTTGCAGTGAATTTTAATATCGCATGATCTTCAAAGTAGTAATTACGTTTTTTGTAATGGAAAGTTGTGAAGTCGGTAGCAATTTAGTAAGTGAAACTTATGGCTTCGAGATTCACATAACTCAAACAGTAGTTAAACAGTGTCAAACAATTAACAAATTTCGAATGCAAAAACTCAAATATCAACTAGTTAGAATATTATAAATATATAAATTTGTCTAGACGAATACATCTAGCTATACGTTTCTTATTACATTCTGCTTTATAAATCATTATCCATATTAAATAAACATTATATTGGGACTACCTACTTTGTTGATGCAATCAATTTGCATTAAATTTCCATTTTAAATATATTAACATTTATCAATAACAAATGTATAATAAATAGAAATTATATATAATATAACCACATGTACAAGATTAGAACTTTATTCATTTTCAATTTGGACAATTTAAAATAAAAATATTCCAATAACACCACCAATCTCCACGATTTAGACTAGACCAGCCTTGTCTATCTAGTCTTGTCTGTCTTGTCTGTCAAATCCTGTCTGTCTAATCCTGTCTGTCTAGGCTTGTCTGCCTAGTCTTGTCTGTCTTGTCTTGTCTGTCGAGTCTTGTCTGTCTTGTCTTGTCTGCATAGTCTTGTCTGTCTAGTCTTGTCTGTCTGGGAAACTGCTAGAACAGCTACACCTAAGTAGCCTAAATAAAGAACTAAAGAACGGCAGACTAAAGAACCTCTCGGATAGTCAATTCGGCTTCTGTGAGCAGATCAAACATAGATGCCATAAACCACATTATGGAAAAGGTCAAAGCAGTCACCAAAAGAACTAATAAAATATGTGCAATAGTAATGATGCAATAGTAATCTTGGAAGAGCTAAAAAGATGAGAAATATCTCCCTGCCTTCTACGAAGAAAGTAGGGAAATCTAGAACTGTCTAGAAGCAGTTAGTAGACTAGACCAAAAGTTCTAGCTCTTGCAAAAACAGTATTCATAGTTATAGTCCTCTAAATAATTTAGACATCCATGTAGTAGACTAGAGAGAAAGTTCTAGCTGCTGCAAAAGCAGTATTCGTAGTTGTAGTCCTCTAAATATTTTAGATATTTAGGTTTGTGCAAGATGTTTGATGGTAGCTAATAAACTAAGTGTGGTATAGACAAACATATAAAGCAATTTGAGCGACATCAAAGTTTGTGGTTGTCTAGCTCAGTTAGAAGACTAGACCAAAAGCTCTGGATCTTATTTTCCTCTAGATAATTTAGTTGTTTATGCAAGATCTCTTGTTCTTAAGTGGTAAACTAAGTGAGATATAGACAAAAACTAAAAGCAACCCTAATTTGAGCCACACCAAAGTTTATGATTGCCTAGATCCTGCAAAAATAGTAGTCATAGTTATAGTGCTCTAGATAATTTGGATTTCTAGGTTTGTGTAAGATTTCTTGCTGGTAGCTAGTAAACTAACAATAAGTAAGACAATTAGGTATAGACAAACATTTAAAGCAACTTCAATTTGAGCAACATCAAAATTTGTAGTTGTCTAGCTCAGTTAGTAGACTAGAGAGGAAAATGTAAACCTTGTTGTTCTCTAGAAAATTTAGTTAGCTAGATTTGTGTGAAATTTCTTGGTTGTCGCTAGTAAACTAAGTATAGACAAACATTTAAAGCAACTTCAATTTGAGCAACATAAAAATTTGTAGTTGTCTAGCATAGTTAGTAGACTAGAGAGGAAGTTATAGACCTTATTCTTCTCTAGATAATTTAATTAGCTAGAGTTGAGTGAAATTTCTTGGTCTTCGCTAGCAACTAATGCACGCCATACACGCTACGGTCTACCGGAGAGGTAACATGTGCAGGTTTGCCTGCGCAGATCAACCGTACGCAAGAAACTGGTCTATTCCCACACACGCTACGTCAGTCTACCTGCGCAGGCAAACATGCACAGGTAGACCTCTCCTGTAGACCGTTGTGTGTATGGCGGGCATAAGTGAGATGTAGATAGAAATGTAAAGCAACCTCAATTTGAGCAACATCGAAGTTTGAGAACGTCTAGCTCAGATAGTAGACTAAAGAGAAAATTGTAGATAAATAAATTATCTAGATGAAAATACTAGATAATTTATTTATATAGATTTGTGCAATATAGACAACAAATTTAAAGAAACCTAAATTTTATCAAGATCAAAGTTTGTGATCTTCTATCTCAGTTAGTAGACTATACAGACAGTTCTGGATCCTATTGTCCTCAAGATAATTTAGTTACCTACGTTTGTGCAAGATTTAGATAAAACATTAAAGCAACCTCAATTTGAGCAAAACATAAAAGTTTTTAATATTCAGTTAGTATAGTAGACGGAAAGTCCTAGATCTCATTGTCATCGAGATAATTTAGTTACTTAGGGTTTTGCAAGATCTTGTCGTCTTAGCTAGTAAATTTAGTGAGATATAGACAAGAATTTAAAGCAACCTCGATTTAAATGACATCAGAGTTTGTGATTGTGTAGCTCAGCTGGTAGACTAGACAGAAAGTTCTTGTTCTGATACGGTTCTAGATAATTTATTTAACTAGAATTTAGTAAAATTGTATAGTCATAGCTAGTTAACTAGGTCAGAAATAGATAATAATTCAGAGAAACTGCAATTTGCGGATCATTTAAGTTTGAAATTAAATAGCTGAGTTAGTGGACTACGTAGCAAGTTCTAGTTTCCATGGTGATCTAGATTAATTATTTACCTAGTACTTTACAATATTTTGTAGTCGTAACTAGTTAGCTAGATAACATATAGACAATAATAATTTAAAGAAACTTCAATTTCATCAAAATTTAAAGTTTGAGATTTTCGAGATTTTCGAGTTTATAATTTCTTTGTCCTAGCTGGTTAACCAGCTAAGATATAGACAATAGCCAGACAAGACTTGGGATTACTTCTATGTTTGTTTGAGATTGACTAGCACTGCTACTGAACTTGTTGCAAGCTTCTAGATTGTAGTGTACACTAATCCATTTGATTTACTAACTTTGTGTAAAATTTTTCTGTCATATCTAGTTAACTAAGTGATATAGAACTAAGTGGTATAGACTATAGACTATAATTGAGCCAAACTTTATTTCTGGTCTAACAACTAGAGATACTAGTCTAAATCAGCTTGTAGATTAGAAAGAAGTTTTAAGCGATATTTTCGCAAGTACTTTGAGGACCGCAGTGTCTTACTTCAAGCGGAGCACGAAACGCTAGCTTACATAGTCACTAGTCGCTAATTTAGTAAGCTAGAATTCTCCAAAATTTCATTGTCCTAGCTAGTTAACCAGCTAAGATATAGACAATAGCCAGACAAGACTTGGGGTTACTTCTATGTAAGTGACCACACGTCCCGATTCTGGCGGGACAGTCCCGATTTTTGGAGGACAGTCCCGCGTGCCGCCGATTTTCAAAAATGTCCCGATATTTAGAAAATAAGTAACATTTTTTATTTGAAATGTACTTTAATATATAAAATAAGATTTTTCCACATATACCCATAACATCTCCTTTTTTTAGTGTCACGAAATGCAATTTTTTAATATCCTCGAATTGAACTATTCCATTGAACTATTCTATTGAATATAAACTATTCTATTGAATATGAACTATTCTATATTGAGTCTATAATTCAAGATATTCCGAGCAGTTATTATAAAAATATTTAACTTCTTTCAGAAAATCCGGTCGTTAAATGACACCTTGTTCTGAAATTTTCATTGGGTGAACTATATATGTGGAAAAATCTTTTCTACATACTAGTAACCATTTTCTGAAAACTAATATTTGTCGTTGATGATGATGGCGTTATTGGTAAAAAGATATGTGACGTAGGTACTACGTTACGAGTGCACGTCAAAAAAATTATTTTCACTACGTCTATGTTTTTTTGTTTGCTGACTCAACTTGTTGCCATAGTAACAACAAACCGAAATCATTTCATAATATAACTCTATTTGATTTACATTGGACTTTTACGCACGATTTGGATACTTTTACACACTATAATAATAATTGCATCCTTCACATACAATAATGTATTAATGTGCTCATTTTGGAGTGTGAGTAGATAAAATATATATTTTTTAATTATTGGTCTGCTTTCATAACTAAATTATAATTCTCATTTCATCCCATTTGTCCCGCTTTGTCTCAATGAAAATGTGGTCACTTTATTCTATGTTTGAGATTGACTAGCACTGCTACTGGATTTGTTGCAAGCTTCTAGATTGTAGTGTATACTAAGCCATTTAATTAACTAACTTTGTGTAAAAATTTTCGGTCATATCTAGTTAACTAAGTGATATAAAACTAAGTGGTATAGACTATAATTGAGCTAAACTTTATTTCTAGTCTAACAACTAGAGATACTAGTCTAAATCTGCTTGTAGATTAGAAAGAAGTTTTAAGAGATATTTTTGCAAGTACTTTGAGGGCCGCAGTGTCTTACTCCAAGCTGAGCACGCTAGCTTACACTGTCACTAGGCCCTGTGCCACAGGGCTTTGTAATAGGACCAACCATTTGGAACATACTTTACGATGTAGTAAATCGGCTGAAACTAGTTTGTCAGGCTTGGCTGACAACCATGGTCGAAAAACGGAAATGGGAATCACGCAAAGGGTCGATTAGATGATCGAACAAATTACCTGCTGGCTGGAATAAAAATCACTGCATATAGCACTGAAAAGACCGAAGGAATTCTGCTGACATAGCTGGACATAGGGAACTGACTCAAATTTAATTCAAAGTAATGCATACTGAAATTAAACCTAAACTCGACATCAAATACCTAGGGATTATTATCGATGAGTTTATCCTTCAGAGAACACCTTAAAATGACGACAGAGCGCGCAATGAAAACCACGCGTGTTAAGCATTTCATTTATTATTTTGTTAATAAGCTTTCATTACAATAATTGTTTCAGCTACAATAAAGGACAATTTTATTTATCTCTAGTTATGGCCCGCGGCTTCGCTAGCTGGAGTTTTTAGCAGTCAAATCAACTCATAACAGCTAAGTTTACCAAATATTGATTATTTTGTGAGTAATATGAAGACTAATATTAAGATAGACTGTAAGTAAGTTTTAAAATTGTTCCCTTCTTCGAAATTGCGAAGTTTGACATGTTTTTGATATTGACATATAATACAACAAGAGACGCGAAATTTTGTATAGAACAAACAAATTAGTACATTTTGTAACTAGGGCGAAAAGTTGTCAATTTTTCGCGAGAGCAAAATTGTGTTCGAGAGGGAAATTGACAATTTCGTCCGTGTGAAAAACAACATTTTTTATTACACATGCGACGGGATGCATCTTACAAGTTTGGGATCCAAAATCCAAAAAAATATATAATGGATTCAAAAATGAAACTGCGTTTTAATTGTCTCCGGTGGTGTCCGGTATCTCTTTAGTATTTACACTCACTTCAAAACGTTTTCTTAAATTTTTATTATTATTTTGTAATGAGAAAAAAATTCTGACACTTCATGTCACTCTTTTAATATGGAGGTCTTGATTGTGTTCATTTTATTTTTATTTATATGTGTATTTTAATGTAACCTAGCGATATTGAATATTTGCCTCCGTCACCCAGGTTATGTGGAAATACAATGAGATGTGATATTTTTCGTATAAAATATTCTACGTAAAGAAGAACTTTTCGCGCATGTGTAATAAAAAACAATATTTTTTTGTTTCGATGAATCGTAAGCCTGAAATATCGATTTTAATATCGCGTAAAAAAGCGTACTTTCGGATTTTGGAAGAAAAAATTCTGCAAAATAATCTATATTAGCTCAATCTTTTTTTAAATTATTCTAAATTAAATTCGGATTGAACCTATGTATGATACTTGCAGTTGCAAAGGGGATAAACTCCATTTTTTTATAAAACAATTTTTGAGAGACTCGAAACTTTGATGTCGATTTTCTTCGCGGCAAAGTCGCGGTCTTCGATGTCGTTTCTTCGATGTCGCGGTCAAAATCTGCATTTCAATTTGGTTAGATCCGGCCCTCGTAACAATTTTCAAAACTGATTAAACCTTGCAGAGTCTATCGACATGTTTCAGGTTAAGCGATTTGGTTTTAAAAATATGGAATGACAAATGTACAAATGAAATTTCATGCAAAATTTTCGATTCGAATTCTGCCTCTCTACTCTTATCGGTCTGGTCTTGACTGTTTAGTCTTATCTGTCTAACCTACTATTGTCTCTTTAAGTCTTGATCGTGGATGTCTAGATCGTAGTAAATGAGCTTTATCGCATGTCTTGCCTATTTAGTGCCGATTATGTTATATATGTGTCTATCTTTTCGGGTTAAACTAGATCTTGTGGTTTTGTTATTCTTTAATAACAAGACCTCGGTCTTGTTATTACTTTATAGTCTTAGCAAACCCATTCAACAGAGTTCAATACTTTTGTCTTTGAAATACGTGTTTTAAGTATTAGAGTAAGTTCATAATTTGCAGCTCTTTAGGTTATTAAAAATAGAAAAGCACAGATGAATGTAATAAAATAATTAAAAAGACATCAAGAATTAGAAATAAAAAGCGATATAAACCGTCCGCATTATAAACGCAACGTAAAAGATATAAATATATTTTTTTGCCGGCAAGAGAGTTTGGGTTTTTTCGCTGCTAATGGTATCGGGAGCAAGTGGTTAATGTGGGTTTAGATTAGAGTGCACGCTACCGGCCATTTCCCACGATCACATATACGAATGTCCCACTGGGTGCCTATTACTTACACCGGGCCCGCGTACGCCATATATAACGCACGGCACTATATGAGTGCCGCACATCTTCCACACTTTCACCCGGCTGACCTGGTGGCACTCCCACGATTATAGCACCTGTATATCGAAATTCAAGACGTTTCATAATGCCTTTTTATATATATTTATAAATCTATATAACGCATATACACACGTTTTCGAATTATTCAATTTTACATAAACATACTTCCTTCATCAAGATAAGTTAAACTTATATTTATCCTGTCTTGATAATATTTAAAACCAAGTATACTAGACGGACTACGCGGAATTGAAGAACTAGGCCGACTAAATGGACTGGACGGAACAGAACATGGGACTAAATGGATTAGACGGGACTGAACGGACTAGGCCGGCTAGACAAACTAGACGATGTATGACGAATATGACGAATGTGACGAATATTCAAAATTTACAATATTTAATAAAGTAATTAAGGATTATATAGAATCTCTTTTGTCTAATTTTCTACCTAATTTTTCTAATCTATAATGAATATTTGGTTTTGTACTTCTAATTAATTCTACAATATTTGTCATGTTTATATTGTTGGGTATTTTAAATCTTTCTTGCCTAATCTTGTTAAAAATGTTTTATTATTTTGAGCGAGGGTACGAAAATGAGAAAAATAAAGAAAATTTGACTTTGTAATAAAGTCGAGCTTTATATTCGTCGTCCGGATGGAGCAGAGAATGATAAAAAAAACGTATTTAATTGATCAAGAGTTGCTCGTTAATGTACTCCGAGCTACCCGTTTTAGTTTAAATACGATTTTTTTGTGCAATTAAAATGTTTAAACTGAAACGAAAAACAATTACAGAATTGTATTAGGTGTTGTAATTTTTTCAACATTCGCCGCAAGTATAGACCACACACATATTCTAAGCATCGATAGATAAAACATACTATAAAATAAAAGCGGTCATGTCTAAGCATGTCGGAACCATAAACAAAACGATCCGGATCTCGGCGACGATTTCGAAGCTGAAGAAAGAATTGTATACATCCAGGCGACCTGAACTCTTGAATTTAAATCGATTTTTATTTTTATATCTATCGCTTATCGGAGTGAAAACGTCGTTTGGTGTTTATTACGCCCACGCGAACACAAAATTCTTGTACTTTATCATTACACACAGAGAGAAAAACACCGCGGACTTATAATGCTCACTCACCATTTTATCTTACTAAATAATAATAATAAAAAAACATTTGAATAAATAATAAAGAAACATCCAACTAAAAGCACCTTATTATTTTCAAAATATTTTTTTTGTGAATAGTTTACTACATATCCAATTTAAAATGACTTCAACTTCTGATCTGCCTTTTATAATTATATTCAAAGTACATGTTCAGATATTTTTAGTTGGTTGCGATTTTTCTGAATAGTTTAGTATAAATCTTTGAATTAGATACAATTTCTATGGCTTTTTTATCTAAAGAAATAATGTGTTGTGAAATAATTAGAACTAAAAAGCAATTCGTGCTCCCTTTTCTGCCCATTTTATCAAACTTGTATCACCTACAAAATCTTCCAGCGAATCCGTTTCTGCTTTACTTTTGCAATATAATTTCGCATTTGCTTTCCCGCTAAGCAATTTTAAGAAGACCATGGAGAAGCACTAAATATTAGCCAACAAAACAATCAATATGAACTTTTATATTTTGCTTTTGCAAATTTAGATGCAAAGTAATTATAAAATATTCCAAATATCAACATATAAATAAATGACGACGGAATCTGTTTCTGCCTTCCATTTCGTTCTTCTAGTCTTGTCTGTCCACTCTTATCCGTCTAGTCTTGTCTGTTTACTCATATCTTTCTTGCCTTGTCTGTCTAGTCTTGTCTGTATAGTCTTGTCTGTCTAGTCTTGTCTGTCTAGTCTTGTCTGTCTAGTCTTGTCTGTCTAGTCTTGTCTGTCTAGTCTTGTCTGTCTAGTCTTGTCTGTCTAGTCTTGTCTGTCTAGTCTTGTCTGTCTAGTCTTGTCTGTCTAGTCTTGTCTGTCTAGTCTTGTCTGTCTAGTCTTGTCTGTCTAGTCTTGTCTGTCTAGTCTTGTCTGTCTAGTCTTGTCTGTCTAGTCTTGTCTGTCTAGTCTTGTCTGTCTAGTCTTGTCTGTCTAGTCTTGTCTGTCTAGTCTTGTCTGTCTAGTCTTGTCTGTCTAGTCTTGTCTGTCTAGTCTTGTCTGTCTAGTCTTGTCTGTCTAGTCTTGTCTGTCTAGTCTTGTCTGTCTAGTCTTGTCTGTCTAGTCTTGTCTGTCTAGTCTTGTCTGTCTAGTCTTGTCTGTCTAGTCTTGTCTGTCTAGTCTTGTCTGTCTAGTCTTGTCTGTCTAGTCTTGTCTGTCTAGTCTTGTCTGTCTAGTCTTGTCTGTCTAGTCTGTCTAGTCTTGTCTGTCTAGTCTTGTCTGTCTAGTCTTGTCTGTCTAGTCTTGTCTGTCTAGTCTTGTCTGTCTAGTCTTGTCTGTCTAGTCTTGTCTGTCTAGTCTTGTCTGTCTAGTCTTGTCTGTCTAGTCTTGTCTGTCTAGTCTTGTCTGTCTAGTCTTGTCTGTCTAGTCTTGTCTGTCTAGTCTTGTCTGTCTAGTCTTGTCTGTCTAGTCTTGTCTGTCTAGTCTTGTCTGTCTAGTCTTGTCTGTCTAGTCTTGTCTGTCTAGTCGTGTCTGTCTAGTCGTGTCTGTCTAGTCGTGTCTGTCTAGTCGTGTCTGTCTAGTCGTGTCTGTCTAGTCGTGTCTGTCTAGTCGTGTCTGTCTAGTCGTGTCTGTCTAGTCGTGTCTGTCTAGTCGTGTCTGTCTAGTCGTGTCTGTCTAGTCGTGTCTGTCTAGTCGTGTCTGTCTAGTCGTGTCTGTCTAGTCGTGTCTGTCTAGTCGTGTCTGTCTAGTCGTGTCTGTCTAGTCGTGTCTGTCTAGTCGTGTCTGTCTAGTCGTGTCTGTCTAGTCGTGTCTGTCTAGTCGTGTCTGTGTAGTCGTGTCTGTCTAGTCGTGTCTGTCTAGTCGTGTCTGTCTAGTCGTGTCTGTCTAGTCGTGTCTGTCTAGTCGTGTCTGTCTAGTCTTGTCTGTCTAGTCTTGTCTGTCTAGTCTTGTCTGTCTAGTCTTGTCTGTCTAGTCGTGTCTGTCTAGTCGTGTCTGTCTAGTCTTGTCTGTCTAGTCTTGTCTGTCTAGTCTTGTCTGTCTAGTCTTGTCTGTCTAGTCTTGTCTGTCTAGTCTTGTCTGTCTAGTCTTGTCTGTCTAGTCTTGTCTGTCTAGTCTTGTCTGTCTAGTCTTGTCTGTCTAGTCTTGTCTGTCTAGTCTTGTCTGTCTAGTCTTGTCTGTCTAGTCTTGTCTGTCTAGTCTTGTCTGTCTAGTCTTGTCTGTCTAGTCTTGTCTGTCTAGTCTTGTCTGTCTAGTCTTGTCTGTCTAGTCTTGTCTGTCTAGTCTTGTCTGTCTAGTCTTGTCTGTCTAGTCTTGTCTGTCTAGTCTTGTCTGTCTAGTCTTGTCTGTCTAGTCTTGTCTGTCTAGTCTTGTCTGTCTAGTCTTGTCTGTCTAGTCTTGTCTGTCTAGTCTTGTCTGTCTAGTCTTGTCTGTCTAGTCTTGTCTGTCTAGTCTTGTCTGTCTAGTCTTGTCTGTCTAGTCTTGTCTGTCTAGTCTTGTCTGTCTAGTCTTGTCTGTCTAGTCTTGTCTGTCTAGTCTTGTCTGTCTAGTCTTGTCTGTCTAGTCTTGTCTGTCTAGTCTTGTCTGTCTAGTCTTGTCTGTCTAGTCTTGTCTGTCTAGTCTTGTCTGTCTAGTCTTGTCTGTCTAGTCTTGTCTGTCTAGTCTTGTCTGTCTAGTCTTGTCTGTCTAGTCTTGTCTGTCTAGTCTTGTCTGTCTAGTCTTGTCTGTCTAGTCTTGTCTGTCTAGTCTTGTCTGTCTAGTCTTGTCTGTCTAGTCTTGTCTGTCTAGTCTTGTCTGTCTAGTCTTGTCTGTCTAGTCTTGTCTGTCTAGTCTTGTCTGTCTAGTCTTGTCTGTCTAGTCTTGTCTGTCTAGTCTTGTCTGTCTAGTCTTGTCTGTCTAGTCTTGTCTGTCTAGTCTTGTCTGTCTAGTCTTGTCTGTCTAGTCTTGTCTGTCTAGTCTTGTCTGTCTAGTCTTGTCTGTCTAGTCTTGTCTGTCTAGTCTTGTCTGTCTAGTCTTGTCTGTCTAGTCTTGTCTGTCTAGTCTTGTCTGTCTAGTCTTGTCTGTCTAGTCTTGTCTGTCTAGTCTTGTCTGTCTAGTCTTGTCTGTCTAGTCTTGTCTGTCTAGTCTTGTCTGTCTAGTCTTGTCTGTCTAGTCTTGTCTGTCTAGTCTTGTCTGTCTAGTCTTGTCTGTCTAGTCTTGTCTGTCTAGTCTTGTCTGTCTAGTCTTGTCTGTCTAGTCTTGTCTGTCTAGTCTTGTCTGTCTAGTCTTGTCTGTCTAGTCTTGTCTGTCTAGTCTTGTCTGTCTAGTCTTGTCTGTCTAGTCTTGTCTGTCTAGTCTTGTCTGTCTAGTCTTGTCTGTCTAGTCTTGTCTGTCTAGTCTTGTCTGTCTAGTCTTGTCTGTCTAGTCTTGTCTGTCTAGTCTTGTCTGTCTAGTCTTGTCTGTCTAGTCTTGTCTGTCTAGTCTTGTCTGTCTAGTCTTGTCTGTCTAGTCTTGTCTGTCTAGTCTTGTCTGTCTAGTCTTGTCTGTCTAGTCTTGTCTGTCTAGTCTTGTCTGTCTAGTCTTGTCTGTCTAGTCTTGTCTGTCTAGTCTTGTCTGTCTAGTCTTGTCTGTCTAGTCTTGTCTGTCTAGTCTTGTCTGTCTAGTCTTGTCTGTCTAGTCTTGTCTGTCTAGTCTTGTCTGTCTAGTCTTGTCTGTCTAGTCTTGTCTGTCTAGTCTTGTCTGTCTAGTCTTGTCTGTCTAGTCTTGTCTGTCTAGTCTTGTCTGTCTAGTCTTGTCTGTCTAGTCTTGTCTGTCTAGTCTTGTCTGTCTAGTCTTGTCTGTCTAGTCTTGTCTGTCTAGTCTTGTCTGTCTAGTCTTGTCTGTCTAGTCTTGTCTGTCTAGTCTTGTCTGTCTAGTCTTGTCTGTCTAGTCTTGTCTGTCTAGTCTTGTCTGTCTAGTCTTGTCTGTCTAGTCTTGTCTGTCTAGTCTTGTCTGTCTAGTCTTGTCTGTCTAGTCTTGTCTGTCTAGTCTTGTCTGTCTAGTCTTGTCTGTCTAGTCTTGTCTGTCTAGTCTTGTCTGTCTAGTCTTGTCTGTCTAGTCTTGTCTGTCTAGTCTTGTCTGTCTAGTCTTGTCTGTCTAGTCTTGTCTGTCTAGTCTTGTCTGTCTAGTCTTGTCTGTCTAGTCTTGTCTGTCTAGTCTTGTCTGTCTAGTCTTGTCTGTCTAGTCTTGTCTGTCTAGTCTTGTCTGTCTAGTCTTGTCTGTCTAGTCTTGTCTGTCTAGTCTTGTCTGTCTAGTCTTGTCTGTCTAGTCTTGTCTGTCTAGTCTTGTCTGTCTAGTCTTGTCTGTCTAGTCTTGTCTGTCTAGTCTTGTCTGTCTAGTCTTGTCTGTCTAGTCTTGTCTGTCTAGTCTTGTCTGTCTAGTCTTGTCTGTCTAGTCTTGTCTGTCTAGTCTTGTCTGTCTAGTCTTGTCTGTCTAGTCTTGTCTGTCTAGTCTTGTCTGTCTAGTCTTGTCTGTCTAGTCTTGTCTGTCTAGTCTTGTCTGTCTAGTCTTGTCTGTCTAGTCTTGTCTGTCTAGTCTTGTCTGTCTAGTCTTGTCTGTCTAGTCTTGTCTGTCTAGTCTTGTCTGTCTAGTCTTGTCTGTCTAGTCTTGTCTGTCTAGTCTTGTCTGTCTAGTCTTGTCTGTCTAGTCTTGTCTGTCTAGTCTTGTCTGTCTAGTCTTGTCTGTCTAGTCTTGTCTGTCTAGTCTTGTCTGTCTAGTCTTGTCTGTCTAGTCTTGTCTGTCTAGTCTTGTCTGTCTAGTCTTGTCTGTCTAGTCTTGTCTGTCTAGTCTTGTCTGTCTAGTCTTGTCTGTCTAGTCTTGTCTGTCTAGTCTTGTCTGTCTAGTCTTGTCTGTCTAGTCTTGTCTGTCTAGTCTTGTCTGTCTAGTCTTGTCTGTCTAGTCTTGTCTGTCTAGTCTTGTCTGTCTAGTCTTGTCTGTCTAGTCTTGTCTGTCTAGTCTTGTCTGTCTAGTCTTGTCTCTGTCTGGTCTGTCTGGTCTGTCTGTCTAGTCTTGTCTGTCTAGTCTTGTCTGTCTAGTCTTGTCTGTCTAGTCTTGTCTGTCTAGTCTTGTCTGTCTAGTCTGTCTGCTCTTGTCTAGTCTTGTCTGTCTAGTCTTGTCTGTCTAGTCTTGTCTGTCTAGTCGTGTCTGTCTAGTCTTGTCTGTCTAGTCTTGTCTGTCTAGTCTTGTCTGTCTAGTCTTGTCTGTCTAGTCTTGTCTGTCTAGTCTTGTCTGTCTAGTCTTGTCTGTCTAGTCTTGTCTGTCTAGTCTTGTCTGTCTAGTCATGTCTGTCTAGTCTTGTCTGTCTAGTCTTGTCTGTCTAGTCTTGTCTGTCTAGTCTTGTCTGTCTAGTCTTGTCTGTCTAGTCTTGTCTGTCTAGTCTTGTCTGTCTAGTCTTGTCTGTCTAGTCTTGTCTGTCTAGTCTTGTCTGTCTAGTCTTGTCTGTCTAGTCTTGTCTGTCTAGTCTTGTCTGTCTAGTCTTGTCTGTCTAGTCTTGTCTGTCTAGTCTTGTCTGTCTAGTCTTGTCTGTCTAGTCTTGTCTGTCTAGTCTTGTCTGTCTAGTCTTGTCTGTCTAGTCTTGTCTGTCTAGTCTTGTCTGTCTAGTCTTGTCTGTCTAGTCTTGTCTGTCTAGTCTTGTCTGTCTAGTCTTGTCTGTCTAGTCTTGTCTGTCTAGTCTTGTCTGTCTAGTCTTGTCTGTCTAGTCTTGTCTGTCTAGTCTTGTCTGTCTAGTCTTGTCTGTCTAGTCTTGTCTGTCTAGTCTTGTCTGTCTAGTCTGTGTCTGTCTAGTCTTGTCTGTCTAGTCTTGTCTGTCTAGTCTTGTCTTGTCTGTCTAGTCTTGTCTGTCTAGTCTTGTCTGTCTAGTCTTGTCTGTCTAGTCTTGTCTGTCTAGTCTTGTCTGTCTAGTCTTGTCTGTCTAGTCTTGTCTGTCTAGTCTTGTCTGTCTAGTCTTGTCTGTCTAGTCTTGTCTGTCTAGTCTTGTCTGTCTAGTCTTGTCTGTCTAGTCTTGTCTGTCTAGTCTTGTCTGTCTAGTCTTGTCTGTCTAGTCTTGTCTGTCTAGTCTTGTCTGTCTAGTCTTGTCTGTCTAGTCTTGTCTGTCTAGTCTTGTCTGTCTAGTCTTGTCTGTCTAGTCTTGTCTGTCTAGTCTTGTCTGTCTAGTCTTGTCTGTCTAGTCTTGTCTAGTCTTGTCTGTCTAGTCTTGTCTGTCTAGTCTTGTCTGTCTAGTCTTGTCTGTCTAGTCTTGTCTGTCTAGTCTTGTCTGTCTAGTCTTGTCTGTCTAGTCTTGTCTGTCTAGTCTTGTCTGTCTAGTCTTGTCTGTCTAGTCTTGTCTGTCTAGTCTTGTCTGTCTAGTCTTGTCTGTCTAGTCTTGTCTGTCTAGTCTTGTCTGTCTAGTCTTGTCTGTCTAGTCTTGTCTGTCTAGTCTTGTCTGTCTAGTCTTGTCTGTCTAGTCTTGTCTGTCTAGTCTTGTCTGTCTAGTCTTGTCTGTCTAGTCTTGTCTGTCTAGTCTTGTCTGTCTAGTCTTGTCTGTCTAGTCTTGTCTGTCTAGTCTTGTCTGTCTAGTCTTGTCTGTCTAGTCTTGTCTGTCTAGTCTTGTCTGTCTAGTCTTGTCTGTCTAGTCTTGTCTGTCTAGTCTTGTCTGTCTAGTCTTGTCTGTCTAGTCTTGTCTGTCTAGTCTTGTCTGTCTAGTCTTGTCTGTCTAGTCTTGTCTGTCTAGTCTTGTCTGTCTAGTCTTGTCTGTCTAGTCTGTCTGTCTAGTCTTGTCTGTCTAGTCTTGTCTGTCTAGTCTTGTCTGTCTAGTCTTGTCTGTCTAGTCTTGTCTGTCTAGTCTGTCTGTCTAGTCTTGTCTGTCTAGTCTTGTCTGTCTAGTCTTGTCTGTCTAGTCTTGTCTGTCTAGTCTTGTCTGTCTAGTCTTGTCTGTCTAGTCTTGTCTGTCTAGTCTTGTCTGTCTAGTCTTGTCTGTCTAGTCTTGTCTGTCTAGTCTTGTCTGTCTAGTCTTGTCTGTCTAGTCTTGTCTGTCTAGTCTTGTCTGTCTAGTCTTGTCTGTCTAGTCTTGTCTGTCTAGTCTTGTCTGTCTAGTCTTGTCTGTCTAGTCTTGTCTGTCTAGTCTTGTCTGTCTAGTCTTGTCTGTCTAGTCTTGTCTGTCTAGTCTTGTCTGTCTAGTCTTGTCTGTCTAGTCTTGTCTGTCTAGTCTTGTCTGTCTAGTCTTGTCTGTCTAGTCTTGTCTGTCTAGTCTTGTCTGTCTAGTCTTGTCTGTCTAGTCTTGTCTGTCTAGTCTTGTCTGTCTAGTCTTGTCTGTCTAGTCTTGTCTGTCTAGTCTTGTCTGTCTAGTCTTGTCTGTCTAGTCTTGTCTGTCTAGTCTTGTCTGTCTAGTCTTGTCTGTCTAGTCTTGTCTGTCTAGTCTTGTCTGTCTAGTCTTGTCTGTCTAGTCTTGTCTGTCTAGTCTTGTCTGTCTAGTCTTGTCTGTCTAGTCTGTCTAGTCTGTCTAGTCTGTCTAGTCTGTCTAGTCTGTCTAGTCTGTCTAGTCTGTCTAGTCTGTCTAGTCTTGTCTGTCTAGTCTTGTCTGTCTAGTCTTGTCTGTCTAGTCTTGTCTGTCTAGTCTTGTCTGTCTAGTCTTGTCTGTCTAGTCTTGTCTGTCTAGTCTTGTCTGTCTAGTCTTGTCTGTCTAGTCTTGTCTGTCTAGTCTTGTCTGTCTAGTCTTGTCTGTCTAATCTTGTCTGTCTAGTCTTGTCTGTCTAGTTTGGTCTGTCTAGTCTTGTCTGTCTAGTCTTGTCTGTCTAGTCTTGTCTGTCTAGTCTTGTCTGTCTAGTCTTGTCTGTCTAGTCTTGTCTGTCTAGTCTTGTCTGTCTAGTCTTGTCTGTCTAGTCTTGTCTGTCTAATCTTGTCTGTCTAATCTTGGCTGTCTAGTCTTGTCTGTCTAGTCTTGTCTGTCTAGTCTTGTCTGTCTAGTCTTGTCGGTCTGGTCTTGTCTGTCTAGTCTTGTCTGTCTAGTCTTGTCTTCTAATTTTGACTGTCTAGTCTTGTCTGTCTAGTCTTGTCTGTCTAGTGTTTTCTGTGTAGTCGGAAACTTCCCAAATAGATAGAAACGGGCGAAACTGGTGCTACTTGGCTAAAAAGCTATAAACAAATAGGGAAGCCCACATCATACAGGCCTGTTAGATACTTTAGGGAAGCTCTTAGAACACTTACTATTGTATAGGCTAAATTAGATATTGAATGTGGAGCAGGATTTTGGAGTAACCAATACGGCTTCAGAGAAGGAAAATCCACCAACCATTCTATAAAAGCCGCCATGCAGATCGCAAAAATAATATATCCGACACCCAAAGATCACGAAAAATATGTGCATTATTAACACTGGACGTACGAAATCCTTCTAAATCAGGCGATTGGAACCTCATTATCGATGATTATAGAAGAATTATAGCTCCCTACCTGCTAAGAATTATTTAAAGCTATTTTACCAGTAGAACGATCATTTTGCAAACAAATGACGAAACTGAGGAAATAATAGTGAGTAGCAGTGCCCCACAGGGATCGGTTATAGACCCAACTCTGTGGAACATACTTTATGGTGGAGTCCTCAAGTTAAAACTTCCAGAGGGAGCTAGGCTAATAGGCTTTGCTGCCGATTTAGTGTAACAATATCTTAATAGTATCTTGTAATAACAGCAAAGTCGCAACAGACATTGATGCTAACTGCAAACCAAGCAATATCCTAAATTAACTGTTAGATGCAATCAAAAAAATTAAATCTCGCACCAGAGGAAACAGAAGCGGTCCAACTAACGGGACTGAGGACGCGTGCACCCATAAGGTTAAAAATAAACAACGTTAACATCGTCCCGAAAGAGTCATTAAAATACCTAGGTATAATCAGAGATTTTTTTTATTATTTTCCATTACTTACAAAAACTAGTTCTTATAAACTAACGATCTGTATTGCAATGACAAATAAATTATTAAAGTAATATTATAATGAGTTGCTCCCACTGGATCCCTCAGTTGTTTGGCAGGTCTATTCTATACAGCTCATGTGGTTTGGTCCGTTAAGTCATCGGATGTGATTCTGTACGTTTAGGAGCATGGATGCTTCCTCGTTCATGTGGTGCTGGAGTCGTGATTCGTACGAGATATCATATCTTGTAATGATGGTATCGATTGTTGCGCACATACCATGGCGCATGGTGATGGTACGTAGCATTTTGTTTTGGTAGCGTTGGATTACATTGATATTTTGTATTTTAGCACATCCCCATAATTGGATACCATATGTCAGATTGGACGCAACACCTGTTTGTATAGGGTTAGCTTGTTGTGCATTGTTAGTTCGGAGCGATGTCCTAGTAGCCAATACATTTTACGTGGTTTCAATTGCAGTTCCTCTTGTTTTTTCTTGATGTGCTCCTTCCATCGGAGTTTTGTGTCAAGCGTCATGCCCAGGAACTTTGCTGTGTTGGCAGGTTGAATTATTAAGTTTTGCCATTAATATTGAGTGGTCTGTTTTCAATCTTTTTATTGGTAAAGTTGATGTATGTAGACTTCGCTTCATTAAGTTTGATTCGCCATTTACGAGTCCAGATGACCAAGTTATTTACTGCTAGTTGCAGTATCTCAAATGATTGCTCTACAGTTTTTCCTGACAGTGCATTGTCATCCGCAAAGGTGGCAGTTATCGTGTTATCAGTATTAGGTGTATCGTTTGTATAAAGTAGATATATCTAACACCGGGCCCAAGACGTTTTCCTGAGGGACACCAGCACCGATGTTCCGAAGATCGGAGAACGCGTCCTCGTGTTTAGTGCGAAAATTTCTTTCGGATAAGTATGATTTTAATAGTTTGTGGTATGGATCAGGCAGAATGGATTTGAGTTTGTGCAATAGGCCTTCTTGCCATACCCGATCAAACGCCTGTGCGACGTCGAGGAACACCGTAGAGCAAACATTTTTATCTCCTTACGATTTTTCGATGACGTTGGTATTTTCATGAACTTGATCAATTGTTGAGTGGTTGGTTCGAAATTCAAACTGATGGGCCGGGCCGGCACCAGCTCTTATTTGTCTATAATTAGCTTGAAACGTTTCATAATCAGCTCCTCAAAGAGTTTGGACATTTTCGAAAATAATGCGATTGGCCGATACGGCTCCACATCATTGTGATTCTTGCCAGGTTTGGGTAGCACAATTATTTCCGATACCTTCCACGCGGTTGGTATATGCTTTAGGCGAATTGCGGCATTGAATATATTAGTGAGCTTGACCAAGGCTTTTCTCTGTATTTTTTTAAGGATTGCACCGGTAATTAGGTCGAATAATTAAATATTTTGGTGTTACTAGCGGGATTGTATCTTTGTAGTTGTTTGTTGGGAGTATTGGAAAAGTGTCTGCTTTATCTCTGCTGTTACGAGTCCACTTGCCGTTTGGTTTGCGAATCGGGGGTATTTGGATGATTGGTCGCTTCAGGTACTTTGTTGCCTTCCTCAGGGAATATTCTGTGGTATTGTCAGCGGTTAGTCCTGAGAGGAAGTTGTTAATAGAGTTGTTTTTTGTATTTTAATCTCCCATGTCAATTGTTTTGTTATTCTATTTCGGTTGGTTTTGCGGTGCTCGTGATTGATGCCAACGTCTTCTAAGTCTGCGTTTTAAGGAGATCAGGTTCTTTATTTCTTTAGGTAAGTTGAGACCCTTGAGTTTTCGCTTTATGGTAGGCGTACTTTTCCAAGCTGCATCTTGAATAGCCGTAGTGAATTGATGCACTTCATTCCCAAACTGTTCGATTGTTTTGAGTGGTACATGCAATTTTATGGTTTTTTCCAAAAGATGGTTGAAGTAGTCCCAGTCGGTGTAGTTGGTCACAAGCACTGGGTTCTGATTAATAGTTATAATGGTGTTACTGATTGTTAGCACGATTGGAGAGTGGTCTGAGTTGAGATCAATGCCTTCGTCAACCTTAATGTAATTTGCTGCGACGTTTTTGATTATGAAGAAATCTATCAGGTCTATAATAGACCACCAGTCTACTATAATCCGTTGGCCAGTACGTAGGTTTAGCAGTGGAGGCAAACTCGCATCCGCAGTCCTTAGCAATCTAATACAGTTGACAGCCTTTTGGCGAGATTAGTCGTGATGTCCAGTGCGTGTGCTTCGCACTGAATTCGCCGCCAATGATGAATCTACTGCTTATCTTCTCGAAGAATTCAGTATATTTATCCGCGTATATGTTATACCGCGGGGTACAGTAGATTGCGCCCACATTGAGTGTTTGTTCTGTTGTAATTAATGTTATTGTTGTTGCTTGAATATCACAAGTTGCATATTTTTCTATTCTCTTCTTCGTGATGTTTTAGACTTTTTTTGATTAAGATCGCGCTGCCACCACGTGCCGTGTTTGCAGGATGGAGTGTGTGTTAGGTTGTATATCTTCGGAATTTGATGTGAGATTCATTTGTTAAGTGGGTTTCTGCTATCAGGCATATGTCGATGTTCTCGGTGCTCAAGATCACTCGAGTTCGTCCTTATGTTGCAGAAATCCATTATCATTCCATTCAATAATGCGTATAAAGTTGTACATTATGATCTTCTTTTTTCTAGATTGTCTAGTCGCTGCAATATTTGCTGCAACATCGACTCTATCGAATTCGGCTGGTAATCAAAGATAAGAAGATTCTTCATTCCCCCTCTTAATGACGTCACAGCAAAAGTTATGGGAGCAATGGCAGAAATAGAAAAACTCATGCCAAACGTAAGGGGGCGAAGAGCCGTAAACGTAGAGAACTCGGCTGCGTAGTACAGTCAATGACGCTATCTGGGACCTCAATATGGGCACAGCATCCTACATCAAAGCTAGCTATCGATAAACTCTCGATAGTCCAGAAAAAACAAGCACTAAGGATTTGCTGCGCATATAAAACAGTGTATGGCGACGCTGCCCAAATAATTGCTGGTGTACCACTTCTTAAGTTAGTGGTCAAAGAAAGGAACTATATGAAGCAGGCTTTAGCAAAAATTGCAGGAAAATTACCGAAAATAGTTTCGTGAATAAGCAGAAAACACGGAGAAATTGATTACCATCTAACCCAATTTCTTACTGTGCATGGCTGCTATAAAGATAATTTATAGCAAATATGAAGATCACCTGATAATCTGTGTGGATATTGTGGTGAAGAAGACTCAGTTACCCGCACAATATTTGTAAGCTGAAGATGGACTACAGAAACGAAACTCCAAAAATCAATTATGAAGAAAAGCTTCGAACCCAGAAGTGTTATAGACAACATGTTAGACAGCAAGGAAAACTTAGACAAGATACACAGACTTGTCAAATTTATTATCAGCACAAAAGAAGAAGACGAGAAAAAATGGCACAAAAGATATGAACTTTAGCAAATATAGTGTACATTAAATAATATTTTATTATTACCAGCACGCCGATATCATACGTTATTTCGTCCCGGTGTGCTTGCATGACGTCAAAAAAAAGTCTCGTCTAGTCTAGTCTGTCTAGTCTTGTCTATCTAATATTCTCTGTCTAGTTTTGTCGGACTACTCTTGACTGTTTAGTCCTGTCTGTCTAGTCTTTTTGTCTAGTCTTGTCTGTCTAGTTTGTCTAGGTTTGTCTGTCTAGTCTTGTCTGTCTAGGCTAGTCTGTCTAGTCTTATCTGTCTACTCTTGTCTCTCTAGTCTTGACTATCTAGTCTTTCTCATCTAGTCTTTTCTGTCTAGCCACGTTCTTTTTTGCAATATTTACAGCCCTTTCTGTACAATATCAATTTTACATCTTCCTTTCTCGTCGATAATACGACATATTATTCTAATAAATTTTTCTCATTGCGAATTGATTATGTTGGTTATAATTAGTATTGGTCCCGCAGTTACGCAACGGCGATGATCACGCGCGATTAATATGTCCAATGCGATTGGACAGTAGGAATCTCGGTAAATCACTAATGTTAATAAAGTGCACGTGCTTTGGCATTCCGGCTCGGTTGGCTCGGTATGCGACAAAGATTAATAAACATTATTATGTCAATGTTACCTCCTTTACGGGTTGGTGGTCACTAAATTTACAAGTCCACAATTAAACACGTAACTGCGTTCCTTTTTTTTCAATGAAATATGAAATCGATATGGAAGAGAGAAGGAAAATAATAACAAGGTTCTGGACTCTTAATCTTATACTAGGTTAAAAAATAGCAGGAAGTCCGTCTATGCCGATGCCAGAACTAGTTTACGACATGCTTAACTTGTCTAATCTGATCAAATTTATTATAATTTGTAATAGTACGTATTTATTGTCGTTTATTTCAGTTTTTATTGGTGTTATTATATTTTATCGTTGATTTTAATAATCTCTATTCTTATCGATCTCACTGAAAACTGACAGCAAGCAATTAAAACAAATCTTGCTTTTTTTCCTCGTCCCTTCCAATACAACATACACCGAAGATAAGCATCTATTAATAATTGCCTTGTAAACAAATAAATATTAATAATTCTAATATAATCGGTTAATAACTGTTTATTGAATATATCTTCGACATATATTATTATCTATATTAATTAGCTTGCAAGAAACCTTATAAGAATACGTATAATGCTTTATTCTAACTAAAATAACACACCAATATTCAACTATGAAGTAAACAAACAAATAGATTATAATTTCATGATGTATTTATAGTAAAATCTGCAAGCCAATTTAAAAATACATAGAAAGTTAGATATTAGGATAGACGTAAGGATAGATAGAAAGGTGTATATACACAAGACTAGATATACAATACTAAATAGATTAACATAAATAGACAAGGCGAGTGAAGATTGAAGTAGAGAAGACAAAACGTTGAAATACTATCGATATAGTATTCCGATGTAGTGTCCTTATAAATTTGAAACATTTCAACATTTAAATTTGCTTACCAAGTTTTTCATCTGATCTAAACAAGAGAAATTCTTCAAGAATAATTATTGAACTATTGATTATTGAATTATCTTAAAGTTCAATAATTTTTTTCTCTGTTTATGTAAGATAGAAAGTTGGTGGAAATCAAAATATACGGACCGCAAAAACGGGCCGCAAGCTGGAATCGACTCCTATCAATATCTATGCTGCCAACTTTGGGGACTCCTGCACCTAACAGATGGTATTTACATAAAACTTGTCATTATATGGATACCCAATATTAGTTTCTTATTGGAATAAAAACTGTATTTTTTTGTCCAGCTTCGATTTTTAAGAAATGTACATAAATAATAAGTTGAATTGAACAAATCAATAGAGCAGATGCTTTTAGTATAAATAGTCGTTTAAGTTATCCAGAGAATTAATAGCTCTCATTAATATTTAGAATGGCTACAGTAATTTTAAAGATTTACAAATTCGTTATTTTATTTCGCCGTAATTTCCCGTCGGTGAGCCAGTATAAACTCAACCGCAATTTGAATTGCAAATTTTAAAATTCCCATAAAGAAAATAAAAAGTCGCAAAACGTAAATAAAATTGTGTTAATTATTTTTTCAAATATATATGCGGTATACCATATGCATTAGCTTTCTATTTGCGTCGAAATTTTCGGTGAATCCCGACGTACGGTCGATATTTTATCAATTAGTGCCAGGTGTGAGAGGGCTAGAGGTCAAAGTGAAGTCGCCATGCCTATAAATACCGCACCGACTGGTCTCCACTCGATGGTCGCATCGATTATTTGTGACCACATTTCGAAATATCTCGGCTATCTCAAACAACGAAAACACATATATTTCCGAGACGTAATTGATATCCCTCCATACACACAAAAATCCTATTCAATTTTAACAACAACAAAATATTTATTTAATATAAATGTTTATTTTAAAGATTAGGATATAGTAAAAGCTTGAAGGAGAGAAATTAAAAATAACAAAATAACAAAATCTAGTCAATGAATTTGAATTCAAACAATTGAATTAGAAACTTAAAGAACTTTTATTTACGCCTACAACATCGCCTGAATAAATCCTTTTGGTTTTTGGTGGCCAAAGGCAAGAAATAATTCAATAATTTGATTAAGAAATAAGATAGGTTGCATTAAAAGAAATGAGAATGAACATATTAGTCTAATTTGGCAAAAAAATATAGATATTTGTAATATAAAGTGCATGTAATTGCTTTGGTTGAAACTAATTATAAAAGAAATATCAGAAAATAATAATAAACTGGATCTTAGACATATTTGCAGAGTAGATTACAGCAAATTGGGCAAGATTAGATTACAGCAAATTGGGCAAAACTAGACTACAGGAAATTAAGCAAGACTAGATAAGACAAAGCAAGACTAAATGTCGCAGATATTTCAAAAAAATCGTGAAACATCTAGATTTATGAATTTTCTAGAGTTATGCAAAATAGATTCATGATTGATAAAGAATCTTAATTAATGAGGTAAATAAATTTAGGAAGTATCTACTATAGATTCATGAAGCACCTACAATAGATTCACAGATTTATAAAAATATCTAGAGTAATGCATAATAAATGCATTCATTAGAGAGATTTGTGAAATATTTGGAATCTACCGAGTAATCCTAATAAAATAAAAAATATTTAAATAAAAAATACCGAGTAAGGCAATAATATAAATTGTTGATGATGTTTAGGTTAATGACCACAAAGTGGCAAAACTATTAGGTAATAAGTCATTACGGCTGTTATCGTTCCTTAGCTCGTGATTTTTGCAAAATAAACGAGACATTTCAATTGTAAATGATGGCATAACGTGCGAGTAACATTCGTAAGTAACAGTAGATCACGGAACATCGGGTGAAACGTGCGTGAAAGGTACAATAACGATCCCTGCCGCAGATCAACGCGGATTATCGTAATAAAAGTACAAAAATATGAAAACCAAGAAAAATCTTATCTATTATCAGGATTGTGTTAGGATTGCGAGAATTTTGTTCCTAATAGAAAATTAGTGGAGTCGAGGTCCGACGTTGCGGAAGATGTGCGCGACCGACGCGGCGCGCGCGATCAACCAAGGCGCTGCAGGTCAGTGAGTTCTCGCGACCCTTGACCCGGCCCAGGCTCGCAACAATGCACACGTTCCGCACAGATAACATTGTTGGTCGGGATATACGCGCGATATCGTGCCAGGATTCGCGTAAATATGGCTCGTGGTCGTAACGTTATGCAAATTATTTTACAATATATATAAATTAGACTTATTAAGTGTTTAGAAAGTTCAGCAATTTTTAGATCACCTTAAAAAATATGCCACTATACGTATTAGCAACCAATACGATTAGTAACCGTTTCATTCAAACATCGCAAACTGTATCCCACGATTTATTTTTTCAGAACTAGAAAGAAAATAAATAAAGTCGAATAAATCAAGGGCTGGTTTAGGCGACTAAATTAGATGCACTAACTACTTTGACCAAAAATTATAAAAGAAATATCAGAAAATAGTAACATACTGGCCTTTGTACATTCATAGACTCGACCACTGGTGGCTGTCTGTCTAGTAGTGTCTGTCCAAGCTTGTCTGTCTAGTTTCGTGTATCTAGTCTTGTATGTCTACTGTTGTCTATCTGCTCTTGCCTATCTAGTCTTGTTTGTCTAGTATTGTCTTCCCGTCCGAGCAGGTATTTTCAACTAGTGCGGTTTTCTCTAAACGTCTGGGCTGAACATTAGCAGGCATGAATGCGAAATATGTGATATAGGGGTGGCAGACACTAGAAGCCAAAGTCGAAAAGGGGTTTAGTGAGACCTTTTCCCAAAAAACACTCCACAAAAAGTATTGTCTCTCTAGTCTTGTCTATCTGGGTTTGTCTATCTGGTCTTGTTTGTCTAGTCCTGTCTGCCTAGTAGTGTTTGTCTAGTTTTGTCGATGTATTTAGCCTCGTCTGTCTAGCCTCGTCTGTCTAGTCTTGTCTGTCTAGTCTTGTCTGTCTAGTCTTGTCTGTCTAGTCTTGTCTGTCTAGTCTTGTCTGTCTAGTCTTGTCTGTCTAGTCTTGTCTGTCTAGTCTTGTCTGTCTAGTCTTGTCTGTCTAGTCTTGTCTGTCTAGTCTTGTCTGTCTAGTCTTATCTGTCTAGTCTTGTCTGTCTAGTCTCGTCTGTCTAGTCTCGTCTATCTAGTCTCGTCTGTCTAGTCTCGTCTGTCTAGTCTCGTCTGTCTAGTCTCGTCTGTCTAGTCTCGTCTGTCTAGTCTCGTCTGTCTAGTCTCGTCTGTCTAGTCTCGTCTGTCTAGTCTCGTCTGTCTAGTCTCGTCTGTCTAGTCTCGTCTGTATAGTCTCGTCTGTCTAGTCTCGTCTGTCTAGTCTCGTCTGTCTAGTCTCGTCTGTCTAGTCTCGTCTGTCTAGTCTCGTCTGTCTAGTCTCGTCTGTCTAGTCTCGTCTGTCTAGTCTCGTCTGTCTAGTCTCGTCTGTCTAGTCTCGTCTGTCTAGTCTCGTCTGTCTAGTCTCGTCTGTCTAGTCTCGTCTGTCTAGTCTCGTCTGTCTAGTCTCGTCTGTCTAGTCTCGTCTGTCTAGTCTCGTCTGTCTAGTCTCGTCTGTCTAGTCTCGTCTGTCTAGTCTCGTCTGTCTAGTCTCGTCTGTATAGTCTCGTCTGTCTAGTCTTGTCTGTCTAGTCTTGTCTGTCTAGTCTTGTCTGTCTAGTCTTGTCTGTCTAGTCTTGTCTGTCTAGTCTTGTCTGTCTAGTCTTGTCTGTCTAGTCTTGTCTGTCTAGTCTTGTCTGTCTAGTCTTGTCTGTCTAGTCTTGTCTGTCTAGTCTTGTCTGTCTAGTCTTGTCTGTCTAGTCTTGTCTGTCTAGTCTTGTATGTCTAGTCTTGTCTGTCTAGTCTTGTCTGTCTAGTCTTGTCTGTCTAGTCTTGTCTGTCTAGTCTTGTCTGTCTAGTCTTGTCTGTCTACTCTTGTCTGTCTAGTCTTGTCTGTCTAGTCTTGTCTGTCTAGTCTTGTCTGTCTAGTCTTGTCTGTCTAGTCTTGTCTGTCTAGTCTTGTCTGTCTAGTCTTGTCTGTCTAGTCTTGTCTGTCTAGTCTTGTCTGTCTAGTCTTGTCTGTCTAGTCCTGTCTGTCTAGTCTTGTCTGTCTAGTCTTGTCTGTCTAGTCTTGTCTGTCTAGTCTTGTCTGTCTAGTCTTGTCTGTCTAGTCTTGTCTGTCTAGTCTTGTCTGTCTAGTCTTGTCTGTCTAGTCTTGTCTGTCTAGTCTTGTCTGTCTAGTCTTGTATGTCTAGTCTTGTCTGTCTAGTCTTGTCTGTCTAGTCTTGTCTGTCTAGTCTTGTCTGTCTAGTCTTGTCTGTCTAGTCTTGTCTGTCTAGTCTTGTCTGTCTAGTCTTGTCTGTCTAGTCTTGTCTGTCTAGTCTTGTCTGTCTAGTCTTGTCTGTCTAGTCTTGTCTGTCTAGTCTTGTCTGTCTAGTCTTGTCTGTCTAGTCTTGTCTGTCTAGTCTTGTCTGTCTAGTCTTGTCTGTCTAGTCTTGTCTGTCTAGTCTTGTCTGTCTAGTCTTGTCTGTCTAGTCTTGTCTGTCTAGTCTTGTCTGTCTAGTCTTGTCTGTCTAGTCTTGTCTGTCTAGTCTTGTCTGTCTAGTCTTGTCTGTCTAGTCTTGTCTGTCTAGTCTTGTCTGTCTAGTCTTGTCTGTCTAGTCTTGTCTGTCTAGTCTTGTCTGTCTAGTCTTGTCTGTCTAGTCTTGTCTGTCTAGTCTTGTCTGTCTAGTCTTGTCTGTCTAGTCTTGTCTGTCTAGTCTTGTCTGTCTAGTCTTGTCTGTCTAGTCTTGTCTGTCTAGTCTTGTCTGTCTAGTCTTGTCTGTCTAGTCTTGTCTGTCTAGTCTTGTCTGTCTAGTCTTGTCTGTCTAGTCTTGTCTGTCTAGTCTTGTCTGTCTAGTCTTGTCTGTCTAGTCTTGTCTGTCTAGTCTTGTCTGTCTAGTCTTGTCTGTCTAGTCTTGTCTGTCTAGTCTTGTCTGTCTAGTCTTGTCTGTCTAGTCTTGTCTGTCTAGTCTTGTCTGTCTAGTCTTGTCTGTCTAGTCTTGTCTGTCTAGTCTTGTCTGTCTAGTCTTGTCTGTCTAGTCTTGTCTGTCTAGTCTTGTCTGTCTAGTCTTGTCTGTCTAGTCTTGTCTGTCTAGTCTTGTCTGTCTAGTCTTGTCTGTCTAGTCTTGTCTGTCTAGTCTTGTCTGTCTAGTCTTGTCTGTCTAGTCTTGTCTGTCTAGTCTTGTCTGTCTAGTCTTGTCTGTCTAGTCTTGTCTGTCTAGTCTTGTCTGTCTAGTCTTGTCTGTCTAGTCTTGTCTGTCTAGTCTTGTCTGTCTAGTCTTGTCTGTCTAGTCTTGTCTGTCTAGTCTTGTCTGTCTAGTCTTGTCTGTCTAGTCTTGTCTGTCTAGTCTTGTCTGTCTAGTCTTGTCTGTCTAGTCTTGTCTGTCTAGTCTTGTCTGTCTAGTCTTGTCTGTCTAGTCTTGTCTGTCTAGTCTTGTCTGTCTAGTCTTGTCTGTCTAGTCTTGTCTGTCTAGTCTTGTCTGTCTAGTCTTGTCTGTCTAGTCTTGTCTGTCTAGTCTTGTCTGTCTAGTCTTGTCTGTCTAGTCTTGTCTGTCTAGTCTTGTCTGTCTAGTCTTGTCTGTCTAGTCTTGTCTGTCTAGTCTTGTCTGTCTAGTCTTGTCTGTCTAGTCTTGTCTGTCTAGTCTTGTCTGTCTAGTCTTGTCTGTCTAGTCTTGTCTGTCTAGTCTTGTCTGTCTAGTCTTGTCTGTCTAGTCTTGTCTGTCTAGTCTTGTCTGTCTAGTCTTGTCTGTCTAGTCTTGTCTGTCTAGTCTTGTCTGTCTAGTCTTGTCTGTCTAGTCTTGTCTGTCTAGTCTTGTCTGTCTAGTCTTGTCTGTCTAGTCTTGTCTGTCTAGTCTTGTCTGTCTAGTCTTGTCTGTCTAGTCTTGTCTGTCTAGTCTTGTCTGTCTAGTCTTGTCTGTCTAGTCTTGTCTGTCTAGTCTTGTCTGTCTAGTCTTGTCTGTCTAGTCTTGTCTGTCTAGTCTTGTCTGTCTAGTCTTGTCTGTCTAGTCTTGTCTGTCTAGTCTTGTCTGTCTAGTCTTGTCTGTCTAGTCTTGTCTGTCTAGTCTTGTCTGTCTAGTCTTGTCTGTCTAGTCTTGTCTGTCTAGTCTTGTCTGTCTAGTCTTGTCTGTCTAGTCTTGTCTGTCTAGTCTTGTCTGTCTAGTCTTGTCTGTCTAGTCTTGTCTGTCTAGTCTTGTCTGTCTAGTCTTGTCTGTCTAGTCTTGTCTGTCTAGTCTTGTCTGTCTAGTCTTGTCTGTCTGATGTTTTCTCTTTAGTCTGCTTTGTGTGTGTAGCTCAGATCAATTTGTTCTGCATAGTACAATCTGTCTTTTTTTTATTTTAGTCTATCTAGTCTTACGTGTCTATCCTTTATCTCCAGTCTTACCTGTCTAGTGCTCTCAAAGCAACGGAACAACATGCAAGCACGCAAAGAAAATATTGAGGCAAGTCTATAAGAACAAACTAGACTATTTTGGTGTCTATCTTTTTTCTCCATTGCTACTGATGGCTCTCAAGTATAAATGACTACTTGAGAGTTAAGAACTAATACTCGAGGAGATAAACAGCAAAGTAGTCTGGTTTGTTCTGAAAGACTTGCCTCAACACTATAGACTTTAGCCTTTCATTTATGGATGTGGCTATTTATACATACAGTATGTATACGCAATTGGCTATTTATACATACAGTCTGCATTCGCAATTATTATAGACTATATTGGAGTTACTATTTGTTAATAAATACACAATTATAAGTAATTATAGTTTTATTTATTAAAATTCGTTTACAATCCTGCTCAATAAACTCCAAAGTATCAATTTTAATTACATATAAATAAAATTCAAAGTCTCACTAAATCAGTGAAATATAGGTTTAAATTACATTTAAAGGAGGTAAAATATGGTATAAAGTAAAATAAATATAGGTATATCATTTTTAATTCTGCTTTTTTTTGTAAAAAGTGGTATGCTTAGTATTTATCTTTGGACGTCCTTTGGATTTTATTTTAGATTTGGATTGTAAGTTTTTATTTGATTGATTTGAGGGGCTGGCTCGATTGACGAATTTATTCGAATTTGTTCTTAAGGTTGTTCTCGTTACATTGCATTAAGCCCACTACTCTCAAGTTCATTTTCAATATAATCATCAATGTTTATATTTATAACATCTGTATCCATATTTAGTGCATTTTCAGTTGAAATATATCTTGCATGAGAACAAGTTTTTGAAAATATGTGCAAATTATAATATTTTCTTATCAAAAGAATATGACGACGGGGTGCACTAAAAGAATACAAACATGTTTCTACCGATGTATTATAAAATTTTTATATTTTACTATCCAGATTTTCCTCAATGCCATTGCTTTTAATTTTCATTTTGTACTCTAGTTTGAAATAATATTGACTGCCTATAAATTTTTTTTATTCATGTCTCTGTGAGGGCTTCAGAACATCCCTCAAGTATATTTCTTATTTCGATATCACAATTTTTGAGAAAGGCCTATGCCCAACGATGGACCTAATGACTAAAGAAGAAGATAGGAAGGTAGTGTCAGTAGGCATAGACATGCTTTAGTTTTTTTTTTGTAGTTGTGGTTATGTTGGAATATGAATTAAGATCATTCATTGTGGGCGCTATGTATAGATAAATTTGTAATTGCTTTCTCAGTGAAGTAATATTTTGGCAGGACACGATCACGAAACCAGCCTTTTTTTGTTAACCAACTTGTTTATATTATACATAGATATATATTTTAATTAAAGTAAATTTTAAAATGCATCTTGGGCTACATAAATTGTCGCCAGGGGCCGCATGCGGCCTTAGGGCCTCTATATGCCCAGGCCTGGTGTAGCAGGTAAATCAAGTATCAAATTAAAGCAAAATGTACCACATTTGCTACAATAACATTGTCTTGCACACCAATAATATTTATGTACTTCGGATGCATGGAAAGAAGTAAAAGTTACAAGAAAAATCGAAATAGTGGTGAGAACTGTTTATACATTATTCTTAAGATCCGCTTATTTTATATTTATTCTTGAATCAATACAGTTTATGATTTCCATAATACATATGTAAATTATTAGCAAACTATGATATTTAGTTTGTATGTATTGTTTAAGGGTCCAAAATGATCCTTCAATTCTGTTTGTTGTAGTGCCTCCCATTAATGATAAATGTTTTATGAAACATTGTATCCACATTTCTTTACAACTATCCCAATTTTTAAGGAATTGTTCCTTAAGTGTTACATATTTATCTTTTGTTCCTATAAAAACTTGTACAGATTTACAAATTTCCAAAAATTATTTTTTCTGCTCTTCATATTCTTCATATGATTGGGAATACAAGCATTTCTTGAATTCATACAATAATTTATGCTTCTCGCCAGTTATTATCATCAACAAAATCTCATCACCCAACTCTAACAGAAGAAGAAGTAATTAAATTCCTAAATAATAAAAGGTTCACCAACATACAATAGATAAAAAACAAAGAAAGATTCTATCTACTACAACTCATGAGATCATATGGACTTAAAGATCAAATTTTCCAACATACACGAGTAATGCAAACACAAAGAATTATTGACAATATTTTCACTCAAAAAAAAAAAAACAAAAGGAATCTCAGTTCAAGATACAATTCTCCTTGGCGGAAACATACAAAATCATACAGACAGAACATAATATGAATTCAAAAGAATCTTTAGCGAAACGAACAAATCTAAAAATAAGTTAGCCTTACAAAAAGAATCTTGGGAAAGCAACTTATCTAAAGACAACTGCAATGAGAAAACATTAGAGTTCATAAAAAATCTTTAAGAACGCGAAGAAAAAACATAAGAGACTGATAATTGAAACAAGAAATTTTATAATGATAGAACCAATAACGCCACAAATAAACAAAGAGAACTACGGCGTATTATTAACAAAGTAAAGTACAAGCAAAACCTTGAAGAATCAATCACATTAATAGATAACAACAAAATCATCTCCAATGAGGAAAATATAACAAAATTCAACGAATTTTTCAAAAATGCACCGAAAGAAATAACGAAAAACACCGATAAACATAAATTATGACCATATCCCCAAATTTTATAAGATAATATATTTATAATGTTTTTGGCAGAAATGACCGACTTAGAAATTTCTCTCATATTTCAGAGAATTAAAAACAACAGTGCAGGATCAGACAATCTGCCATGCAACATCATAAAAGAAGTTCTACCAGAATAGACACCATCAATTTTAGACATTGTGAACTGTTCATTCAAAACAGACGCTTTTCTCGAATGTTTGAAAACATCAATGATTATACCAAAGGAAGCTGCGAAGTGGGAATTTTCTGTGATTTTCAGTGGGAATGAAAGACATTTGACTGTGTTGCTCACAATACACTACTAGAGAAACTAGAACGATATGGATTTAGAGACAAAACACAACGCTGGCTCCAATCATATCTAGCAAACCGAAATCAATTTGTAAAAATAGGGAATACTAGATCGAGTACAACAAACACATCAGTTGGGGTACCACAACCATATTAGCCCCACTCATTGTCCAGCCGTTTGCGTCCACTGCAGGACATAAGCCTCTTCTAACTCTTTCCAGGCATCACGATGTTGTGCTTTGTTCATCCAGTTTTGTGACACCCTCTTGATGTCATCGGTCCACCGAGTTGGTGGTCTACCTCTACTTCGTTTATCGGCACGGGGTCTCCATTCCAAAAGCCGTTTAGTCCATCGGCCATCCCTAAGTCTGGCAACGTGGCCTGCCCATCTCCATTTCATGTTGGAGATGCGTGTTATAATGTCGCAGACACCCGTCCTTTCCCTTATGACCTCGTTTCGTACCCTGTCTCGTAAGGAAATGCCTAGCATGGCCCGTTCCATTGACCTCTGTGTTACCTGCAGTTTTGCTGCGGAACGCTTTGTTAGTGTTAAAGTCTCTGACCCATACGTCATTACCGGCATCACACATTGCTCGAACACTTTCCGTTTGAGACACATTGATTCGTCTGCGAATCTCAGGTGGTTAAATTTTTCTCCATCCACTGTAATTCCTAGGTGTTCCCAAGATACCATTTTAAAAGCATATTCGAGAACCGTGGTGAATAGTTTTGGGGAGATAGTGTCCCCTTGGCGAATTCCCCTGCCAATTTTAAATTTGTTGGTATTGTCGTGTAGCCTTATACTTGCTGTAGCGTTTCGGAAAATATGTTCAATTAGCTTTGTATATCGATAGTCTATTCGTGATTGGTCTAGAGCAGTTTTTATGGCGGGTAATTCAACTCTATCGAACGCCTTTTCGAAATCTATGAAAATCAGGACAAGGGGCTTATTATATTCATTACACTTTTCAATGAGAGTTTTTATAGCCTGAAGATTGTCATTTGTCCCGTATCCCGAACTAAACCCAGCCTGTTCTTTGGGTTGCTAGAAGTCTAGTTTATTTTCTAACCTTTTGGTGATTACTTTGGTGAAAAGTTTATATAGATGTGGTAGCAAACTTATCGGTCTGTAGTTTCCGAGCTGTGTTATATCGCCTTTTTTATGTAGAATAACTGTGGAGGCGTTGTTCCATTCGCCAGGTGTAGCACATTCTTCTAAGCAGGTGTTGAATAGTGCTTTTATGGCATGTAGTAGAGCGTCTCCTCCTTGTTTTATGGATTCGATATGTATGCCATCTTCACCCGGGGATTTGTTGTTCTTCATCTCTGCAAGAGCATTCTTAATTTCGGCTATCGATATACTTGGCATATCTTCAGACCCCTGATTTATGACCTTCCCGGTATGTGTTTGTGTCGGTTCCGCTGGTTGTTCATTAGCCCCACTACTACTTGCGTAATACATAGTTGACCTTATCCACAACATTGGGGCAGATAACTGTATAATGTACGCAGACGACACTAGCACAATCATTATAGGCTCATCAATACCAGAAATCGAAAGTAAAACCAAGCAGATATTAGACAAATTATATCAATGGCGTTGCTATATCATAATCATTTTCCTTCATTTTTTTTTTGCTTTGCCATAATATCCATATTCTTCTTTACCGATTGTATGATTATGATTAAGTGACATTTTTTTAGTGTCCATTTTGTAAATTACCTCTATAAAAATTCAACACTATATCTGGTACAGACTGAATGCAGACTGTATGTATAAATAGACAATTGCGTATACATACTCTATGTATAAATAGCCAATTGCGTATACATACTGTATGTATAAATAGCCAATTGCGTATACATACAGTATGTATAAATATCCAATTGCGTATACATACTGTATGTATAAATAGGTTACATATAGATCACATCCTTTATTTATTCTGTTTTATAAACCTAATAAAGTCGGAACACAGCCTGGTATATAAATATATTCAACCTTTCCGGAGCTCTATAATATTATTGAGACTTTTTAGGACTACCAAAACAAATCTCATATGAAATTGGTAAATTAGTTACTAGCCCTCAGTCCACTTTCGTGGCACTAAACCACAAAAATAACGTTGTTTTTAAGATCATGTCTAGCTTTTAACTTAAGTGAATAGCCATTTGCAGACGCGTTTCGAGGTTTATCTCTCATCTGTGCATTATATGTTTATCTATAATGTTGTATGGTTTTACCAATAGTAAATTATTTTGTTTTGTTTGTCTTGTTTTATGCATTCTGTCATGTTTATCTAATTTGTGTGTCAGGTCTGTTTATTTTTTTATGTTTGTTTTAATCACCCGTATTTGCTCGATATTTATTACCAACTAAGAGATTATGCCATTTATAAATAATTGAATTAATTTAGAATTCGATTAGCAACTTGCCGCGAATTTACGATATTTCTAACCTAACCTAACCTGACCTGTATTTGTATGATGTTCGCTATTTATTGAAAACTAATAAATTGTGCCATATAAAAATAATTGAGTTTATTAGAATTCGATTGGCAACTTGCCGCGTCTCTTCAATAAATCTTTTAAAATTTTTATTACTTTTATGATAAGTAATATAATGTTAGTGATGTCGGACCTACAAAGGCGATTGGTGTCTCCTGCGCTACATGCCTTATTCATTTATATGGCTATTTATTTTATAGTTTCGTGCGAACGCTATCAAAACTCGTAATCCCGCGGCCAGTTTTGTAGGTGTAAGATATCGTTCCGGCCCAAGAGGCCTCTCGCTGATGTCGTCCGTCGGCCGTTTATTACGGACCCTGATTGCACACAGATCGCCATCCACACGTATAAACTAAAATTATCCGCGTGTGTAACGCTCGAAATGGAAAATAAATAAATAAATTATTAGAACATTTTAACGGCGGCCGTTAAAGCCGACGGGATCCAATTTCACAACTTTTCGCATAAACTTTTAAGGTTTACGAGCCACAGACGCTTCTTTAAGTGAAATATTACTTTCTAATAACAAATATCTGTTACACATATTTTACATCTTCGTTTCTTATTCTTGTGATCCGTGGAACAGGATTGAGGAATTATTGTTGTATAAATCAACTTGTAGCAACAAGATTGTTAGATTACTTTAATGCTCCTTGTGAAGTGAAGGATGTCTATGTTGTAGGCGGCTCATAATAAAATGTTTCAATTCAATAAACGCTATTTCTTATAATCTAAATTGATTATATGTAGGTTTTAGACATAACCATAATAAATACAATTAAAAATGATTTAAAATTTCGAAGATATCTTATTATTTTAATTTAATTAAAACTTAAATAGTAACATATGTATCTTTTCTTCAAAGATTATAATTTCTAGAAATTATAATCTTTGAAGAAAAGATACAAATGTTACTATTTAATATTATCAAAATCTTCAAACTGAACAAGATATAAATAAATAATTAAAACTTATTCTTGCGATTAAAACAAAAATTAAATGATCAAACCAAAAATTAAGTTTTATCTGGATAATATATATATAATTCACCATTTTAGTAGAACTACAATACTAACACGATCTCTGGATATCCAGAGGGTTAAATGTAACAAAAGCCCGTTATAATTAAGAAGCATTTCATGGTCTATGAAGAAATTGGAAATATAACTCTTTAAGGAAGACTCAAATAGTCTAATAATCAAATCAAATAGTCTCAAATAATCAAATATTATTGATAATAATATAATATATTTTTATATAATTATATTATAATGTATATTCGTATAGTTAATAGCAGTTAGCCTAGTTTATAATAGTAGTTAGTAGTAGTATTTAGTAGATAGCATAATTTATATGGTATTTGATTCAAGAGTTAACTATTGTAATTAATTAATTGCATAGATTAAATAAACTCCAAAGATATTAAATTATAAATGAAACTTGAACTAAGGGTAAAATGAGATTAATGCGGTTAATTTAAGTTTTTGTCATTGCATTCAGATAAGCAGGGTAATTGAAGAAACTCATTTGTTCTTATATAAAATGTCGTGCGCTACTGGGTGGTATGGTTTCGTAATGACATGGAATTACGGGCTGGTAATGTGGACTAATAATCTGGACTAAATGGACGAAATTATTGACTGCATTCGTCCGTGTGTCCGCCGTGTGGCACACTGGTAATTTAAACGAGGACTGCGCACAGGATCAAATGTTTGTTTCTCCTTCAGCAAGTCATGGTTTCGTCGACGGAAAGGAAAACCACATCATTATTAGATTATTACTACTGTTTAAATCGAACTATTATAATACTTAAATTGACGACCAAACAAATTGTTTCATTTAAACCAACGAAACAACACAACGGTTTAGTTGCCCAAACAAATAAATGTTCGTATAAAATATTATTAGAATAATTAATGCAGAAAACAAATTAGCATAAATCAGATATAAATATAGTCTCATCTATCAATTCACTCCAGTAATAATTCCTATTTAATTTGATCACACTTGTCAATCAACTCCAATACATCATTTCTTTCCTATCCGATTTTACTTTATTTTACCTGTATAGTTTTATCTCTCTACTATTATGTGTCTAACCTTGCTTTATCTGCTTAGTCTTGTATTGCTTGTTTAGTCTTGCCTATCTAGTCTGTCTGCCTAGTCCTATCTGGCTAGTCCTGTACGGCCAGTCTTGTCTGTATGATCATGTCTGTCTAATCACGTTAGTCTAATCTTGTCTATCTAATCCTGTATGTTTAGCCTTATATGTGTAGTCTCGTCTATCTATTCCTGTCGTATAGACTAATCTCTCCATTCTTGTCTGTCTATTATTGTCTGTATAGTCTTATATCTAGTCTTGTCTGTACTGTATTCGCTGTATAATCTGGCACTGTACAATCTGGCACTGTATAATCTGGCATTCTATAATCTGGCATAAAAATACTTTGGAAGCGGTAGAACAGAGAAAGATCTTAATAAAATTAATAAAGCAGCGAAATACTATGGGTATGTTTAATTTAATTAATAACTAAAATCAAATTTAAATAGTGTCACAATCAGGTTATATGGGACTAATGATAAAATGTTAGTCAAACATAGCTAGACTTCCAATAATAGAAAACTTCCATATCCTAATCTCTAGATACAATACTAGTTCACATGAATAAATCAACAATAGATTTATTGTAAATAACTAAAATCAAATTGGAATAGTGATTAATCAAGTTATATGAGACGTTACTACAGAAGGAGTATGTAAGGAGTGAGTACATAGTATAGTCAGTAGTAGTAGTAGTTAGTGCATAGTATAGTTAGTAATAGTGGTTAGTGGATAGTATAGTTTAAATGGTATTTCATTCAAGAGTTAGCTAATATTGTAATTAATTGATTGCAATAATTAAATATATTTGATTTATTGATTCATTGTAAATAAATAAAACAAATTAGAATAGTGATATAGTCAAGATATGTGACACTATTGATCAAATACTAGTCAAAGTCAGACTTTCAATAATAAATGACTGCGACAACCTTATCTCTAGATAGTAGTAGTTCACATGAAAAAATAAGTACTTCGGTGGCCATTTGTTACTGTTGGTAACAATAAAGTTTAGTATTATTGTTATTATAAAGTACTTGCAAATTAATATTTAAATCACTGAGTTTTCAAGTAGAGATACTTAAATATTTTCTAAAACAAAACAAATATATTCGTGACTGCCGAATGATTTAAATTAATAATTTCTGCTTATGGGTCAGTAGCAGAGGTTCTTCGACCGAATAAAAACACAAAGCGAAAAAATCATAATTGCATTTATATGTCCGATCGCTTTAGATAAACCCCACATTTCGCATTCAGTTTCGATCCGATAACGCTGATCATTTCCAATATTCTTCATTGATCGCAGAAGTTATTTATATTAATCAATAAGCGCGCGCGCTCGTGGTGATACAATTCAATGGCAAATGGGCCGCATATTTCTCACGACCCCATCAATCAATTAGATAGAATCGAATTTAATGCCGTACATGGTTTAAAATTTATAAAACAAAGCCCTCCCGGCTCTGTCGTGACATCAACTGGTGATATCTTACACATCTCCCATGACATGAAGAAATCTAGAGTAAACAAGTCTGCTTAACATGGGTTTCGCCGTGTACATAAAATGGGCTTAACTCAAATTAACTTGCGAAATGAAAGTTAAGATGGATTATGTTTAATATTATTATAGGTTTTCAACTTCCGCTTGGTATATTTATCACCACGCTGTAGAAACCGACGAACAATGTAGACCGCAAATTTCCGGGACGTAATTTCGATGTCAGGGTGGCCGACATAAACGCACCCTTAAATTTTTGTAATTTCGATTACAACCGGAAATCATTTAGTTTTACAGGAAAAATAGACTTTCCGAAGTTTTTTCTATTTATTCTCGGCGTTTTAGTATCGTCTGCCTATTCTTGTCTGTCTAGTCTTGTACCGTCTACATAGTGTTGTTTGTTTAGCTTTGTAAGTGCAGCCTGTCTAGTCTTGAAATAAATACAGAAATGTTTTTTTTAACAAAGTAAATATTTTTTAAATTCTGTTGATTTTTATATTTTTTAGTTGAGTTTGTCTGATATTTCAAGAACAGATTGAGTCGAACTAGAGTAGTTTGTGTAAGGTTGTTGATTTATATATTAAATATAAATATGTTACGAAAATATGTTACGGTTTTCAATAAACCGTGGAAGAAATTACTAAAATAGTTATTGCATGTTGAACGCTTTTGTAAGTTAATTGGCCACGTCAGACCTGACTTTATATTTATAAAATTGTATTATTTAGCAGATTAAAGCGGCATGTCAGTTTTTGGATTTTTCTGAATTTATTTTTGGATTTTAATTTTTTAGAACATGCATATTTTAATGTCTAATATGACTTATGTGCAGAAAGTAAATAAAAAAATGGATTGGGAAGGCAATAGAGCTATGTACATTACAACGGACACAGGAACAGAAGGGATTAAGAGAAACAGGTAAATTATCAAAATGAGACAAATTAACTTATTTAATTTTCGTTTATTTATAATTTAAAAATTTGTCTGGGCTGTTAAGAAATCGAATTTTGAGTTTGTCCGTTAGCTGTTGTTAAAACTAAATATTTATTTTGAAAGTTAAACTTTTATAGTATATTACGTAACGAGAGTTGCAAGAAGTATATTATGTACGAGCGGAACAGTTTCGTAATTCTGCGAGTACGTAATTGCCTTACAACTCGAGCTATGTACTATACTTTAACTATGAGCACACTAATTTGTTTCTGTTTAATAAAAAAAATATGTTTGATGCAACAAATTTATTTCTTATTAGGTACATTATTTGACATTATAATAAACATCCAGTTGTATCTTCATATATAACTGTTTCTCGACGTTATTTAACTTGATAGAAATGAAAAAAATACATCCTTAATGGTTACATACCATCCTACTTAGTACTTATTTGTAGTTTTCGTTAGACTTAAACGTGAAAAAACGAAATGAATAACAGCTTCTATGTGAATACGGATATTGACATAAAACCTCTATACCCCTTTGTGTCCAATGCGTACATTGGGTTGCCTATATCTATCTCGTATTCCAGTTTAACCCTGTATTTAACAATAGTAGCAGCTCTAAACCAATCAACGAATCGTAAACCAAACGCACGTGTGAGTTATCAATCATAACTTACCATTAGGGCAACCAAAAATATGTAAAAGCATATATTTTCCAGTTCTACTTATAAAAGAATGGACTAGTCAGAAATGTGTTTCTGACTAAACGACGTATTTAGAGGGCCCTATTCATTAGGCTCTATTCGTAAGAGGCCCTATTCGAAAGGGCATATTTTTGCATTTTTCACCAATAAGAGCATAAATTGCATATTGCCTGTGATAAGACATATTTCGAAATAACTGCATATTTTTAGTGCATATTATGCTCAATTTGGTTAAAATATTTATATTCATTGATCTGATTTTTGACGGAATCTGCAGCGCTAGACAAGGCAAATCATTGCACTATTGCAAGACTGATGATTCAATACAAATTCTGGGTGAAACTTTCAATTGAGATTTGATTTTACTTTTTATATCAGATGCCGCTCCATACATAGTAAAAGCAGCTCAGGCCATACAAACCAAAAACTTTTTAGCCAAAAGTGACGCATCTAACTTTCCTGGCACATGGACTTCATGAGTTCAGAATTTGTGAACAAATTCGAGGAGTTTGTACTAACGTCGATCGTCGTCGATCGCCAATGTAAAAAAGTATTTTTGAAATCACCGTAAAGGGTAACAATTTTTAATGATTTGGCACCTGGCGTCGCACTTCTTCCGCTACCAATAACTACTAGATGGGGAACATGAATTGATGCCGCAGTGTACTATGCCACCCACTTCAAAATAATTGTGAAAGTGTTCAATGTACTGGACGAAGAAGAGGCCGCATCAATCAAAAGAGTTACTAATTTCAAAAGTGCTACTAAATGACGGTGAAATAAAATTGGAATAGTTTCATTGCCTCAAATTATGGATTCCTTAGCCCATCAATAAATTCGCTTGAAACGTCTGGGCTACTGCTTGCTAAACAGATTGAGGTAATAGAACATGCTCAGGATGTTATTAATGGCGTTAACGGCGAAGCAGCTAAAAAGCAGCTTGTAAAAAAAACTTATTTAAAAAAATTATGGTTTTCCATTATGAAGGAAATTGCTATAAAATTGTCTAGGTCTAGAGGTTTGTCTAGTGGTTCTACAACAATAGAACAATTATTGAAGCAATGGCATTTAAATTTGCGCCTATAACTTCGGTTGATTTTTTCAATGCACAAAATTGTCCTACGATCAAACAGGAATAGATTTCTTAGAGAACTTAAATGAGATGTTAGTCATTTATTGCAATAAAAATTAAAAAATTTGTGATATAAAAAAAATTGAAATTTAAATTATTTTGAAGTTTAGCTGTATTTTTCTTTAGTATTTATGTTTTCGTACCTAGAATTTAACATTTTTTCATATATTATTTTAGGTTTAAGAGAATATATTTATTTAAATGCATAGTTTTAATTTTATACAGCATATTTTCATTTTTATAGAGCATATTTTTATCTTTATAGAGCATATTTTCATTTTTATAGAGCATATTTTAAGCGCTTAAAGTACTTTTTTTAAGAGCATATTTTTGGTTGCCCTACTTATCATTAATCGCGGACTGTTACATACGTGTGTGTTTTGATGTATTTACATAGTCCACGAACTATACAATAATGGGCATTTACAATAGTGGTCGTGGATAAAGTATTTTAATTTGACTTTGTTTAGTGACAAATAGAGAAGGACAAGTTGATGAAGTTGGTGTATGTATGCATATGGTGTTGGTATATGATGATTATAATTTGAAAATTTTGCTAAACTATTCTTAAATGTTCAGTTTGCTTGAGTTTGTTTGGTAAATGTGTACAAACTAAAATTATTGGTGCATATTTGTCTAGTCTAAAATATTTGTGTTATTCAGATAATATTTATCTTATTCAGATAATATTTATGTTATTCAGATAATATTTATGTTATTTAGATAATATTTATGTTATCCAGACTGGTATCGAAACACAGATAATTTGTTACGCAGATGACCTTGCACTGGTAGCAATAACCGAAAAAAACCTAGAAAAAAACTATGGCAACAATCATCAAAGAGGCACGCATAAGAATTAACTATCAATGAAAAGAAAACAAAGTACATGCATAGTACGAGTACGCATGAAGAAGACCAACAGATACAAATAGCACAGTATATATTCCAATTCCGGGTAAACAGCTACAAATACCTAGGAATCACAGTAAACGAAAGCAACGACAGATGTCTCGAAATTAGCAGAAGAATAAAGGCAGGAAATATGGCTTTCTGGAAATACCATAAGCTACTTAAACACAAAAATCTCAGCACTGGCGCGAAAATAAAAATCTACAAAACCAGCATAAGAGCAGTAACAACATACGCAGCAGAGACAATGTGACTGACCAAGAAAGACGAGGAAAGCATGAACACTGCAAAGAAGGATTATAAAAAGAACACTGGGCCTAAAGAAAATACAAGGGAAAGAACACAGACCACTAAAAAACGAAGAAATAAAAAGTTTAATAGAAGAGGAGCACACAGCGAAATTCATAAAAGCACCGAGGCTCAGCTATCGCCATATACTAAGATACATTAGTATGGCCATATACTAAGAGAAACCCAAGACTCCATCACGATGAGAAATACAAACTGAAAACCACTACTCAGTAGACCAAGAGGAAAGCCGAAAATTAGATGGCAGGACCAAATACACGAAGATATGCGAATAATGGAAGTCACACAACGGAAGAAGAAGGTGAACGACAGGATGGAATAGAAGAAAATAGTACAAGAAATACACAAGAACCTTTTAATGGAAAATAGAACACGCGTACTGATCCACCGCAACGAAAAGATCCAAGAGCTTCAGAAATGAACGGCCAATACCCCACAAGAGGTCTATGGCCATATATATGGTATATCCAGACTAATTATTATTTCATAAATAATATATTATAATTTATTTAAAGAAACGGAACACAGCCTGAATATATAATAAATTCAGCCTTTCCGGAGCTCTATAACAATTATTGAGTCTTTTTAGAACTACCAAATAAATCTCACATGAAATTTGTAAGTTATTTTATAACTTTCAGTCCACTTTCGTGGCACTCAACAAAAACCATAAAAATAACATTGTTTTTAAGGTCATGTCTTTCCGATACCTTAAGTGAATCTGTGGACGCTTATCGAGATTTATCTCTCATCAGCACAGCGTTGCTTCCATGAACAACAATTTGTAAAGCATTCACTTGAAAACCCATGTGATGTTTAGGGTTAAATGATTATAATTTTGACATTTTGTAAGAGAGACGTGAACTTAGCAGGTTATTTATTGAACTCATAAGATAGAATTGGTGAAACCATCCTACGTTAAGTAACGTAGGATGGTTTCACCAATTCTATAATATTTATGTGTGTATTTGGACGGTTTCTATAAATCTAAAAATTGAAAAATATTACTTTGGTGCAACTAGTTCAAAGCGCTATAATGCAAAGATCGCCAAATTTGGAAATTCATGTTTAACACCTAACCACCTGACATACGTCTCTCAGACCCAAAGTAGCAGTAATTTTGTCACCTGATACGTATAGGCAGATAGTTAAGGGTTAATATGGCTGTAAAGATAATTTCCATATTTCCTTCCTTTCACTAGTGATAAGAGTTCTAAGCAGGACTTGGACCGTCTTCCTCTGCCTACACTTGTGTTTTGGTCTCTTGATTTTACACAAGTATAGGACGATAATGTAATTGTCTTTAAAAATCAAGATCAAGGGCAAGAAAATCAGTCTATTCTTTGATCTCTTTATATTCTTTTCCAGAAAAAAAACCTTGACGCGGTCATGTTTACAAATTTGGTTATAGTTACAATTTTGAAAGGCTATAAAACAGGGACTTTTAAAATTGAAAATACAAGTTTAATATGTGTTAAAAGTTTATTTAATTGTTTTTAAATCAATGCTAAACACAAGAAAATCAATTTATTTCTCTAACTGTGCCCGAAGAAAAAGCTTGATAGGGTAAAACCTAACGTAACAGATTTGATTAAAGTTCAAACTTTATCAAGCTGTAGGATAAAAAACAACCGAACCAACTTATTGAAGCGGAACATATAAATATATTCAACCTTTCTGTAGCTCTATAATATTATTAAGTCTTTTTAAGACTACAAAACAAATCTCATTTTGAAAAACAACAGATTTCCCTGTTATTTCACCCTGTTATAGTGAATAGTCATCTGCAGACGCGTTTCGAAATCTATATCTCATTAGTGCAGCTTATAGATCTCGAAACGCGTCTACAGATGGCTATTCACTTGGGTTAAATAAAATGATCTGATCTTATCAATGATCTGAACAATGTTATTTATCTAGTTTTTGTTTTAGTGCCATGAAAGTGGACCGAGTGCTAGAAAATAATAGGCAAATAGCGGTTGCGTTTCATCATGAGATTTGTTTTGTAGTCTTAAAAAGACTAAATAAGATTATATGGCTACGGAAAGGGTGAATATATTTATATATATTCAAGCTATGTATCGCCTAAATAAGTTCACCCCTATATTCAAAAACAACAAAGTTTGAAATGGTTTAAAATAATGTAATAGCTTTTAACACAATAAGATCAATGTAACCATTTTATAAATAGGTTAGTCTGAACTAAAAGAAAAACCTTGGTGACAATACAGAGTTACAACATCATAAGCCTCTATTCCCAGAGTAATAGAGAAGACTCAGTTGAAATCCTTTGATTACATTTTTTATTATTAACTATTTAGTTCACTTTCCATACTAGTTGATGAATATATAAGAAATATGTTTTATACGTGTAGGCGAAAAAACATTCGCCATTCTCAAGAGATATACACAAGATTTATGTTATATTGACGGGTCTTCATCGCTTCAGAGAAAACGTATGAGTTAAACGTTAGACATATACTGAGCGCTCGTTCGTGTGACGCGTTTATTTATAGCTGTCTGGCTTCGGGCCATGCACGTTGTGTTTTGTGCTTCGGTTCGCTTGTTTGCTCGTCTTGTTGGCGCTATATGTATTTGGGATGTTAGGTTGGTTGGGTGAGGAGTCTGAGATTTCATTCTGAAGGTGGATATAATCGGTCGGAATCCTGGAGGGAGTTGCAAAGAATTATCTATCGTGTTCAGGCAATTGTATAGTTTTTTATCTCTATGGCTACTCTCTATATCCGTGACATTTCATTTCGTGGCTAATCTGTGCAAAAATCCTTGACTTTGGTGTTGGTCGGTGTTGGTGTGTTGGACAAGACCGAATGAAACTTTCTCTTTGTGTCTGACTTAGTCTGACTGAAACTACATGTTCTTGTCTGTTGTTGTTCATGTCCTTTCACATGTTCCACAGAGTATTTCGTAAATTCTATGGGATACTAACGGGATTGTCTTTAATGCTGCGTAGCATGGAGGATATTTGAGGATATTTATTTAGTTTGTCTTGAAAATGGCGTTAATGCCTTTTCAGGATTTTTCCGATTTTGTCAGTTGATCAATGAATATATTATAGGTATACTATGCTGACGGGTGTCTAACATTTTTCATTTCTTTGTTTACGATTTTCTGCTCGAAGATATTATGCTGTTTCAAAATCCATTTGAAGAAAGAGCTTCTCCCGTGAATTCTTCAATTCCTATGGTAAGTTAAGCTGGTCAGTTAGTCTTTTGGATCCAGTGGCGAGAGTGTTAACTGCAGATCCTAGTTGTTTGGGCTGATGAAGCGAAGAGGCGTTCAAATATCTGTCTGCATTTCTTGGTTTCCAGTTGGTTTGAGTCACACAGTATACCGAAAACCAACGCATACAGACTGATATCATCAAGTTCCAATCCTAAGGTTTCGAGATATTTTTTGAATTTACAGTGTCCAGATACATATCAGAATTCTAAGCTTATTCTTATACAATATTTCATCCTATTTTGGTCAATAGTTCCCAGTATTTCATTGGATTATATTTCGAGTCTCGTTCTTCGAGATTACATTGTAGTACCGCTACTTTCCACTAGATTCAACCACAAGTTAAGAGATCCAAAATTTCCTGAATCCGGCCCCCGGACCTGCTTTCTACACACTTCATAACCTTCTTTGTGCTGGATGAAACCACATGTTTTTGAGAGTGTTTATCCACGTGTTAACCCAAAAAAAATTAAGATTGGTAAAACAAAAACATCAAATTCATAGCGTAAATGGCTAAGAGTAATAAACGACATGGGAGAAAAAAACTAATAAGAGACTGCGGAGATTGAAAAAAAAATGTTGAAGGCTTAGCCGATAAAATAAACAAATCAACAAAAATTACAGGTATTTAAGATTAAAAGGTTTAATGATATCTCATAGAATATAAATTGCACGACAACATGTACTCAGCTTGGGTGAGTTTTGCTGGGCGTATCAGACTAATGCCTTTTGGATGTAGAAGGAAATAACTACCAGTGCTGTGAATCTTCATTTGGCATTATCAGGGAAAATGTCCTTTTCATTTAAAAGGTTAAATGATATTTTGTATCACTTAAATTTACACAGCATCTTGTACACAATATGTTTGAGTCTTGATGGGAGTACAAAGCTAGTGATTTTTGCATGTAGGAAGCAATAACTACTAGTGCTATGAACCTTCATCTGGTATTATCAGAGAAATAATTAATGTTAAAAACTCAAACAAAGAAACAATAGATATCGACAAACAAAACAATCTGATGCTCGCTAAAGAAAATAACCAGGAGCAGGCACTTCAGAGGCCAGTTTTCATTTAGCATGAGGGTCAGGAGATGCTAAAGAAGAGGAAACGAATTCTAACAAATTAGATGATGATGTAGAATTAGTTCTGGGAAATGCTCTTGCAGTAGTAAATAAATAATCAGTTAATTGACACAAAAGTCTCGTGTCTAGATGGTCTTCTTGGTTGACTATTGGTTTATCCAGAGAGATAAAAGAGCTTGTCTGCCTTGAGTCAGATCATTACAATGTTTCTAAATGATGAAGAACAACCATTAGATCTCTTAGAGAAGCTGGCCGATACAGGAAAACTTTCATTATCAAAATTTCATTATCAGATCTCTTCAACTAGAAGGGCATTTATTTCTCCAGTCCCTTCTAAGCCTAAGACTTACTGCAGGGAATGGAGAAAGATTACTAGTGATGCATTTATTTAAAATTTCAAAATGGTGTATGAAATTCCTTTTCATACCTATCCTCCTCAGGCTAGCTATACATGTACCGTGTGGATGAGTCCGGCGCCGGCGCGGCACCGGGTTGGACATCTTACACACATGCCGGATGGATTTGTCCGGAACCGGCCCGGTGGCCCACGAGGTCGAGCTACGAGTATTGATATGTATTTCATTGACTTCAGTACAAAATGGATCGCGAAAGAGTTATTTGTATGTGCTTACTTTATCGGCGGTTATTTCGCAAGAAAAAAAAAGCAAAGAAAACATTGGGTGCACCCACTCGACAAGTGAAGACGGTAGACTGCCGGACCGGAATGTGTTCAAGCTTCAATACAGTTCCATAGCCCATCATAGCCAAGCCGGTACCCGGCAGTCGGACGGCCAGTGGGGGCCGGCCCTGTGACAACCCGACAAAATGAGTCGGCCCGGCGCCGGATGGACTCACGCGGTACATCTGAACTCCTCTATGCTAGACTATGCAACGCCACCCCCTCCACCCGGTGCCGGGCCTGCGCCGGACACATCCACACGGTACGTGTGTAGCGAACCTCAATCTCTGAGCTGTACCAGAGATATACAATTTTCATTAGAAGATGAAAGATTGTTAGAGTTTGAATTTGAGAAATTATTAGCTATGGAAGCAATAATGTCGAATGTGAACATGTAGTATGGCAATTTTTATCACCGTGCTTCCTTGTTTCAAAACCTGACGGAACTAAAAGATTTATTGGATATAAATAGTTGGAATAAAGCCCGTTGTTAAAAAAGGATTTAAATATTAACAATTATGATACATTGAATTATAGAAAAAATTTTCTCTAAACATCTACAATGTAATCTTGAAGAACGAGACTGGAAATATAATTTAAAATCAAACGAAACTAAGGTAAGTTTCGTTTGATTGTAGTTCGATTTTAATTATATGAGAGTCTCGTTCGAGATGATTACATCCCTCCCTCCTTTTCCTCTCGTAAAAGTTTTCCCAACCCGATTAAAGAGTCTTGTCTATACGAGCTAAATTCCTTTATATTAAAATAAGCTTTAAAATATATGAAGTGTGTAGAGAGCAGTTGCGGGGGCCGGAGCCCGTAAATTTTGGAACTCTGAACTTGTGGTTGAATCTAGTGGAAAGTAGCGTTACTACAATTTAATCGATTTAAACGAGACTCTCATATAATTATGCGGCATATTATATTATGCGGCAAAGTAACCTATTGTATTTTGCCCACAAGATGTTATATAAATTTGCGTTGACTAATTACACATTTGTCTTCTGGTACAAATGCGACTCACACTAGGGATAGAACTCGGCACCTCCAGGTTCATTAGATAACGGGCCACGCACGTTCTGTTTTGTGCTTCGGTTCGCTTGTTTGTTCGTCTTCTTGGTCCTATATGTTTCTGGGATGTTAGGTTATTATGACGCTCTAACTCTACACTAGCGAGGCCAACGTTTGCCTTAGCCGACGTTAGCCCTAGAAGCTTTTTCCTCTGCAAGAAAGTCCGCTGCAAAAGTTTGATTTCATTGTCGTGGCACCCAATATTACTTTATAATCTTTGCAAAACTTGGTAAGTTTTTCCACACAGTCTAAAATCATTATGTATTTGATGGTATGGAATAGACTATATAGATTGACTAGGAAAGACGGTAAAAACTCGGAAAATTTTGAGAAAGCTTGACTTTTACAATGCACATTTTGTTTCCTCTGGTTGAATTACATTAAAAATTTTGTGTTCTGCAAGATTCCTTCGATATCAGGTCTGTTATAAAAAAACATAAATTTATGAAACAATTTCTTTATGGGAGCTAAAATATAAGTATTATTTTTTATTAGCACAGGAAAAATTCCAATTAAAAAATATGTGGCGAATGGAATCAAATGCGTCCGTACGTTTTTATGTGCGATATAAATAATCATGCAGAAGAAAGTAATTAAGGCAGACAAAAAACGAGATAAGTATGATTTACATTTATATGCGCAATCATTAACTATCCGTTTTAATTAATAGATATTCATCATGGGAAACGGATAGTTTCAGATGAGATAACGCAAGTCCTTGCAGATATATTCATATTTATATTTATGACGGGTCTTCATCGCTTCAGACAAAACTATTAAAATGGTCCAATTAAATGTTGGCAATATATTTTAATTTTAGATATTTAAAAATTTAATTAAATATTTTAAATTTATTTTGATTTCCAATTAACATCCGACTAACCTTTTTACAATTTTTATTTTTTAAAGTTAGTAACATAAATGATACGCAATTTACTTTAAAATTCACTTAATTCGTAATCACGAATTATTTTTAACAACCATTTCAGTCAAATTTTCAATGAAATGAAATTTTAAATATAAATTTAAGATTGGTAGTCCTTTGTAGGTATAACATGTATGCAGTATTTTATATTTCTTTTCCTTTCTATATAATTTATATAATATATAAATTATATAATAAAGACACTGACTTTATGTTTTATATTACATAATAATTGTTATAAATTTATAATTTGTTTTCAAATATGCAAGAAATATAAGTTTATATACAAGAATAATAGAGTGTTCTTTCTTGAAATAATTAATATTATTAATTGAGATTTTTGTATGTAGATTAATACTGTTGAAAGTTTCGAAAGTGTTCGTAAAATTGAACTTAAAGAATTTGGTTTACAAGTAGAGTGAAGGGAGGATATGAGGCCGGCATGTATCAGTCTTTGTGAGGCTATTGTATAGTCTATCAAAGTCTAAACAAAAACGCTCGACAGGATTTTTACGCATATTATATTATGTGATCTTATACATTGTGGTGAACAATTTTTACGTTTGAAAATATTGTGATCTTAAAAAAAACTGGATTCCTGGCATGTATAACTATAGACATTCTCTATTACAACACGTATTTTGTATTCGTAAAAATTAAATAATAATACAACTATTGATATTAAAAAGTTTTATAAATGGGACTTTTGCAATATAATGTTATTTAGATTTACGTTCATGTGAAGCTATGCCAGTAATGTGATTGCTAAAAAGCTATGTTAAGAAATTATTGTTATTTTCAATAGAAATTTATATTAAACATACACTTTTTAAACATATTGGATGGATTATATTCTTTACGCCAAAATAAATTCCAAATAAATATTTGGTGGAAAAAGTTTAATTTTTAAGAATTAATAAAATAAATATTTCAGCGAAAATCTTTTAAAAACCTTCAAAATTTTTCAAAGTATGATCCAAAATCACTGAAGTATTTGGATTTTTTGTTATGGTTACTGTTTTCATTTGATCCGGTTTTGTGAAATTGGCTGTAAATATTTTTTAATTCAGCCAAATTTGAAAATAAAAAATATAAGCTGTGTCTTATATTTTTAATATAATTATTAGTTACTTAACTATATAATTAATCATTGACCATATAACGTTAACATGGCCCAATATCATTAAAACACGAAACAGTAAAATATTTCCAATTAAAACTAAAAAATTAATACAAAATTATTTCTTTCAGAACTTACGTCTTTCAATTATTTATTTCACGAACATTATAAAATTTTCTTATATTTCTGTAAACTTACAGCAATAATTCTGTGTTTGGCGCCTAAAAGGTCATAAGTCATATTTAAAAAAAAAATAGAATTTTTTGGTCAGATATGTTTAATAAATAGCCTTCTTTCGATCTGTTAAGACGGTATAAGCCTATTTATGCTGAAAAATGTTACAATTAGGCTTTCTGAAAACGATATGATACCAAATACAAGGAAATACGATGGTTTAAAAGACATTAATAGACATAACCCGTTAACGTTTTATTAATAAAAACTATTATATCATTTAACAATTTTCAATTCCTACATTTGAATCCTTTGCGCACACAAAAAATAACTTCAAAACTTTCATGCGCCATTTCCCAAAAATGTCTAAACTGTACTTAAGCCCTTTTAAGCGCCGACCGCAGAATTGAACAATAATATTTTTAATGAATTCTATATTAAATAAAACCTTAGAAATAAGTGGATACCAATGTACTCGTATAATTAGATTTTCCAGTTAATACGAAATGGAAATCCATTCTACGTGGAATGTAAAATAAAAGGTGGTGATATAGAGAAGAGTGAAGATTACAGTATGGAGTTTTGCAATTAGAGTTAGTTTGTGTTATGTGTAATGATCTGGTCGGTCGTGCGATGTAAAAAAAGGCACAGCGGAATGAAATAATATAACCTAATGGTTTTAGCACATTCATTGTTAACCCGCAACATCAAAAGGTGCGAGCCAACTAGTAATTATAAGCCTTCGAAGTACTTAATCTAATGTTCAGCGCGATTTCTTCTTCAGTTTGTGTCTTAAGAAAACCAACAATATTTTAAATCTTTTCGTCTCTAGCCTCGGCTCAATTTAATTATCACGTTGATTCCCCAAAGCAATCAATATTTGTTACAAACTTTATTTTTACATCTCAAATAATAATTAACTCGTACATAATGTAATCACCAATAAACGTTTTAATTGATGTTTCTTATTATTTCAGTACATAATGTGATATATGATAATTACTGAGACCGACTTAACCTTTAGCTTTATTCTATTTTTACTTTTATGGACGCTAGCTGGAACGTCATTTTTTTCTCATTGTGTAACAGCTTGAAAATGTGCCTATAAAAAATATAATCGAAACGGAATTCCATTCTAAACAAGTCGCATCACAAAACTTTCTCGACTCGCGTAATAGTAACATTGACGTTGTTTTTCACTTAATTTTATTTCGACAAATATACGTAGATATAAAAAATCATTTGAAACATAGAGCGAGAATGGCCAAGCTATATATAAAACAAGTTTGAAACGACAAGATATTCATAGTTAAACAGAAAAGATTAAACTTTATAGAGTAGACAGACAAGACTAGACGAACAAGATAAGATTGACATTAGTTTAAGGACAATATTACACATACAAGAGTAGAAATGTAATTCTAGGCAAACAAGACTAAATAGGTTAGGTTAGGTTAGACTTGATATGCCAGAAGGTGTGGACATTATCGGCTTTGCAAATGATCTCGCCTTGGTCGTATGTGGCAAAACAGATCAGGGGTTGAAGCGGAGGGCAATTTAAGCTATACAATAGATAGACATGTGGATCGAGGAGAAACAGCTGAAGCTGGCACCTGAAAAGACGAAGGAAATTCTCTTAACAGGCAACAGAAAAATTGGGAAGGTTATATTCAAGCTCAGAGACTCTGCCATTAAACCACAGAGTTCAATCAATTATATACGCGTACTGATTGATAACAATATGGAATTTAGAGAGCACGTCAAAAAAGCTGCTGGAAAAGCTCAAAAATCCCTGTCTGCGCTGGAACGGCTAATGCCTAATGCAGAACGGCTACGATGTAGCAAGAGATAAGTGCTATGCTCAGTGGCCCACTTTGCAATGCTCTACGCGTTGCTCGTATAGGTCGTATATGCTCGTTGCATATATAGAGGGCTATGAGCGTAGATGTAAACAAACGCAAGCTTGGAGCGATGCAAAGAATACTGGCAAACAGAACAAGCAGTACCTAAAGAACTGTCTTCAGAGAAGCGGTCCTAGTCATAGCTGGCATAGCACCAATAGCTGATAGTACAGGAGAGATTAAACATATACACAGCAAGACGCAGTAAAACCAGAGAAGCAAAGATGAAATAAAGAAGACAGGAAGGTCGGAACTATTCTGGGCGTGGAGAAATGACTGAAACGCAGGGCCGGCGCGTCAAAATATGCCGCCTAAGGCGAATACAACTTTCGGCGCCGCAACATTTTCAGATAAATTATTTCTTTTTATATAATTCACTGCATCCAGCGGTGACATACCTGTTGTTAATATAGTTCGCACAATTTGTAATTCGTTAGACAAATTTAAAGGTTCTATATCGTCTGTTAGGTACATGTGCAAATCCTGACAATTTTTAAAAAATTTCGTCTGATTTGTTTTGCGCTAATGATGGAATCATATAAAAATTAATTTTTTTTATTATAATTCTCCAATTGTGTAAATCTTTCTGTAACAGAATTAGTACAAATATTTAAGAGATAATTCAAAACTTCAACTTCAAATTTTTTTAGACAGATTTTCTATTATATTGGTTTATCTGTTCCTTCGTAAATAAATAATTTGCTTTTACGTCTAATTCTAATTGAAAGACTGCTTTCAAAATCTGCATTTGTTTCCATTTCATTACTGCTCCGAGGGCTTTTTGCCACAGCGATTCTTACGCGTTCAATATTCACGGGAGTTAGCACTAACCTCGCTACTTTATTTCTTAGTTATTTCAAAAAGGCATGTTTGGTTGCCGCACTCTGTATTATTGTCAAGATGTTCACAGAGTTTCTTGCAGTGGTCCCGTTTTGACATGTTTATTAGGTCGCGCAGACCCTTTTTTGATTACTTGTTAGTCTTGGGCCATCCCCTTCGCTTTTAATTCGTTGGCGCTAGAATTTCCTTCGTGTAGCGACACATGCAGCAATTTTATCGTTTCACCAATACACCAGTTTTCTTCTTGACGGTCCTCTTTTCTTTATTAGAGCGGCGTTACATGCCTTCGTCATTACGTCTACTAGCGTATCGTTTTGTATTCGTGTTCTTTCCGTTGGATGAATGCTAATTTATCTAGGTTGCTCCTTGTTGCCAACTTATTAGTGCCCAAAGTGGTGCACCATATAGCATCGTGGATTGCGCTACAGTGATTAGTAACTTGCGCTTAGAGATGTATACCTCATGCTGTATATCTGGCTCCCTCTACGTTTGGCAATATTTGCTCCTTTGCTGCGAATGTTAGCCTTTTATGAATTTAAATATCCAGGTATTTAATATAGAACTATTTCTGTGCTTACAACTTTAAATTGTATTGGTCTAAGTTTTCTTTGTCCTTACAGTAGTACTACCTCCGTTTTATCGGGCGACAGTTTTAATTTATTAGTCAATTTTTGGTCTATTACAAAATTAGCTTTACGCATTATTGCTTCTTCGTTTTTTGAAGCTACAACGAGCGCCAAATCGTCTGCGAATCGAATTAATGTGAAACTCTCTGGTAGTTTAGTTCTTAGTATGTCGTATAAGAGGTTCCATAGTGTAGGACCCAATATAGAGCCCTGAGGGACCACACAGTTCACTTCTATTTCGCCTATCTCATTTTGGGCTTGCAGCACTAATTTCCTTTTGGTAAGGAAAACTTTTTATCATCCGGAACAAGCACGCTATGCGTCTCTTTGTCCGTTCACCCATTATTAGTTCCCAATTGGCTGTATTAAACGCATTACGCACATCAAAAGTTATTAAAGCGCAAATTTTCCGTGTTCTTTTTGTGCCCGTTCTAGCTTTCTCTGCGATCTTTATAACTGCATCGACTGCAACTGCAGTTGACCTGTCTTTTCTAAATCCATACTACCTGTCGGCTAATCTCAGTCTGGCGTCAAGCTTTCTTTGTAGTCTCGTTAATAGGAGTGGTTCCAGCAATTTTCGTGACACGTCTAGTATGCATAGAGGCCTATATGATGATGGTTCCCCCATTGCAGGTTTATCTCCCTTCCTAATGAGAACTGTTCTTGAACGTTACCATTTATCTGAAAATTTTCCAGTAGTTAGGAAAGCGTTAATTACTTAAAGAGTGAGCCTGGTGCTGGGCGATGATCTTGAATACTTCTGGTGGTAGTAGCCCTGGTGCTTTTCCGTTACGTACACGATTTATCGCGTTAGCTAGTTCCTCTTCGTTAAATTCCTGTTTCCATTAATTCAAAATCTGCATTTGTTTCCATTTCATTAGCTATTTCTTTAGCTTTATAAATTATTTGCTCAAAACTATTTATACGAAATTCCATCAGAAACAAATTTATGCTATTTAACATTTTAACACATTCTGATAAAATCATATTTGGGCTTATAATATGCCGCCCCAAAAATATGGCGCCGTAAGGCGACCGCCTATCCGACCAGGCGCACGTGCCGGCACTGCTGGGACGCCTGTGAAAAGGGCAATGGAGAAAGTTGCTTATAAAGGACGTGGAAGAATGGGTAGAGAGGAAGTACGTGGCTGTTTCCGAGATTACCTCCACAAGATTGGCCGAGCTCCCAACAATTTGTGAAAATATTGCGGCGAAGAGGACCGCGCGGCGCACACCATTTACGACTGTAACAGTTGGGACGCAATGAGAAAGGATTTCCTAAACGATATAGAGCCACGAAACACAATAGAGTTCATGTTAAAATCGGAAAGCAACCGGAACAGGATCAATAAAGCCATATACGACATTCAGCTTCAAAGCGAAGGTCGAGAGAAGTAGACAGAAAGCTGAGAAACTAAGCGCAACCTAAACATAAACAATAGCCGGACGACAGCAGCAAGTTGCGACAAGCCAACGGCGTCTTCGGAAATTAAAGGAAGAAGACGTAACTTAGGCGCAGGATGAGGGAGGACCCACTTGAAGCATGTGTAACACGATAACGAGTGGAGCCAGGCGGAGGGGTTTTAGTGGGTATGTTGGCCACTAAGAACTTGGACAGAGAGCCCAACGCAACAGAGGGATGTGCGTGCAATAATGCATTTCCCTCCCGCTCCTCTGAAATGAAAGCTGAGGTTAGACTAGGGAGTTAAGTCCCAGTAGATATTGTTAGACAAATAAGACTAGGAACAGAAGAAACGAGACAGACAAGATGGGTCAGACAAAATGAGGCAGATTAGATGATACGTCTTATTTATTTATTTACATAAGAAGGCTTATGTGTCCAGCACTCCCTCCATATAGACACTATTCTGGTTTAACAGCTATTTACAATAATATTTTACAATTTATACAATTATTTAATCTTAAGCTCAAAAAGTCTTGATCAAGTCTTTTTAACTCCTGCGCAGTTTGTGTCTGCCACCATTCACTTCACATATTTTAGAGAGGCAAAAACCAGACAGACAAGACCAAACAACTTATTTGTTTCCACATATACTGTAGCATATGTATTCAGCATTCCATCTAAAAGACGCTATGCTGGCTATACTGTCATCATGGCCATATGTTTTAGAACTTTGTTTAATCATGGTCAAGTCTCTTAAATTGAGCTGCACTGCTGTTAAAGTTTTTCCACCATGTTTTGTTTTTATTTGCGGCTTTTAATTCTGCTTCGTTTTTTGGCCAGATACCTCCGGCTCCATTAATTCTTAAATCTGTCTGGATTCTCCAGTGTTCTGTAAGAGGACAATTGAATAGCACATGTGATGCTGCGCCCGTTTCGCCGCATAAGCATAGCGGTGATTCCCTCTTTTAAAATCTGTGGAGGTAGGCCTGGAAGTTTCCGTGACCAGTGATCAGTTGCACCGGGTGGTGTGTCAGCTGTACATCCATTTTTGTCCAATCCTCTATGTTGGGTATAAAATTCTTCGTCCAGAACCCAGTTTTTGAGGCATCCCATCCCAACTGCCATTCTTTTATGCTCGCTCCAGACTCTCGCGAAGTAGCACGGAGTTGAGCGAGGAACGAGAGTGTGGTCAGGTTACTCGCCTCGCTTTGTGCTTCCTCGCCTCGCCTTGGCTAACTTCGCTTCATGAAACGGTTTTTCGTACCCGAGTCAAAGGGACACGAGGCGCGAGTACGAGGATGGGAGAGTATCACGTCTACACTCTCGTGTTTACTCGTCCTATAATTTAGTCAACTGTATGCAGGTGGGTCAGTTCACAAACGTTTCTTGAACGATTAAAAACTAAAAATATTTTTATTCAATATTATTAAATTTTATCTAATATTAATTTAAGGAGGTTCGAGCGAATCCCATGTTAAATATTTTTTTCAAGTTTAAGCTTTGAAACTTTTTATACATGAAGATCAATACTTTATTTATGTCCTCTCAAAATTTGAAAGTGATCCTGCGTTTAGTTTATCCGGAAAAAAAATTCAAAAATGATGATTTTTCGAATCTTATACACAGGGCCTATGGCCGACAAGCTTCCGTCACGTCTTTATTTAGTTTTTTCTAGAAATAGACTTGGATAATATTAAAACACGATAACATTAAAGCAATGTGATGTTCCCGATGTAATTATTTAAATATTTAAAGTTAAATTTTTTTGTTTTGAATCTTGTTTATCGACAGTAATTCACATGACAGATGGTTTGGCAACGTCGTTGATAACAGCTGATTGTGAGAGAAAAGAAAAACATGGAAACATTTTGAACTTTTGAACGTCTGTGGAACTATTTGATAGAATACACTCCAGCTTTTTACATAGATTATCAATAATTTTTTGTCTTTTGGTAATTCGAGGTTTTCGGCCAACATCTTGGGCTTATAACATTCTGTTCCCTTTACAACCAGCCGACAAATAACACTAATGTTGCCAGATCGTTTTATGTCACCTTATAAGTCAAAAATAACGAAGTCATTTAATAACTTTATTATATTAAATAAATAATAATTACCAATTTTTAAATTTGTTATGTTATTATAAATAAAAAATAATGCATTTTAACAACTATTAGGATAATTGAAAATATAGAAAAATTCAAGCACTATTTTGACTCATTAGTTACGCTCGAACCTCCTTAAATAATATCAAAAATCATGAGCGATTAGTCCCAAGAACTCCAGTTACAATTCCTTGAGGCTTTTCAAAGGGAACCAGTTATTTGGGATCAGTTATTGGGATAACATAATAATAATTAAAAGCAGAAATAGCTGCAGCAGCAGCTACTACCTGTTCGGTGTCAGTCATGGCATTGAGGTCCTCGCGAAGTAAGGTGAGAGTGTGGATGCCTACTCCGTATAGTTCCTCGCCTCGAACAACTTCGGCGAGGATCCTCCCCGAAGTTACTCCGCGAGAGTCTGGAGCGGGCTTTAGCCTATAAGAAGCTATTATTTGCTTAATAGTTTCCCTAGGTATTTTAGTGTGTGAAAGTGGGATATCCTGCAAATCTTCACCAGAAGGAGTTATGTCTGAAGCTTGCCTTGCCAGACTATCTGCCCGTTCATTTCCGACTACTCCGGCATGAGTTTTCACCCAGTGCCATCGTAAGTTGACTCTGCCTGATAAGTCTTTTGCCGCCTTCCACGTTTCCACTAAAAGTTCTGTGGGCCTTGTAAGATGTTTTAAGGCTTCCAACAATGATCGGCTATCGCAGATGATAGAAGAAGATTTGATGTGGGCTATATTTATGGAGACATATTGTAGAGCCCTCTTAATTGCGACGAGCTCTGCTTGGAAGAAAGAACAATCATTTCAACACCCCCATGTATACGACAAAAGCAGACCCGACTCCGTATTTTGTATTTGAGCCATCTGTATATATTCGAGTAGACAATGTGTTTGTCAATGTCAGATAGTATTTTATGTAGCTAACATCTGACGGGCGAATAAATTCTTCTATATTTGCGCGTGTCTTGATTTGGTTTAGTGAGGCGTTTAATCCAGTAACTTCCCTAAACAGATTTTTCTCCATGGAGTGCATATTCACGGTGAGTGCAGCTTGTTTGACTTTTAAGTCTATTGGAGCAAGACGAGAGATGACAAAGACCGCCTCCGTAGAGACCGTGCGGTAGGCTTTGGCTGCTCGAATGGTGGTGGGACGTTGCGCTCCCAAGAGTTTCAGGTTTTCCTTTGACTTACACGACATCTGCCATATTGAGGCTCCATAGAGCAATGCCGGTTCCAAGGCTCCCCTGTAAATATCGGATAGAGCTGATTTATTAAGACCCCATTCCTTCCCCGATGCTATGCCCATTCTTAAGGTACAGTTTTTGACTTTGGAACAGGCCTGCTTGATGTGGGCTTTAAAATTTAGACACCTGTCAATCAGAATACCTAAGTACTTAATATACTTGGCACCTAATGCGCGCATCTCCAAGAGTAAAAAGCGGTCATCTTTGCCATGGTGATTTACCGAAGAATAAAGCCTCTGTCTTTGCGGCGTTGAAATTGATGATTATTGATTGATAGTTTGCATTAGATGAGACAGACAAGACGAGACCAGTAGGACGAGACAGGAAAGACTAGACACGAAAGACTAGACAGACAAGACGAAACAGACAAGACGAAACAGACAAGACGAGACGGACCAGACGAGATAGACAAGATGAGACAGACAAGGTGAAACAGACAAGACGAGACAGACAAGATGAGACAGACAAGATGAGACAGACAAGACGAGACAGACAAGACGGGACAGAGAAGACCAGACAGGCAAGACGAGACAGACAAGATGAGAAAGATAATATGACAGACAAGTCGAGACAGACAAGACCGGACACACAAGACGAAACAGATAAGACGACACAGATAAGACGAGACAGACAAGATGAGATAAATAAGATGAGACAAGATAAGATAACTTAAAAAAAACTTGGTAGGCAAAGTTAATTTTTTTTTGTTCTCCCTTGTTTGTTGGTGTTGTCTATTTAACTTAAAAATCCCATCTTCTAGGTCAAGACGCCACATTAAAGCCAAGTAAGGATTAATTAAACAAGACAGTACAGGATAAAATACAAGATAAAATCAAGCAGAGAAGACAAGACACGAACAGGAGACAGGCAATATACAATTTGATATACAACAAGAAAGGACACAAGACAAATCTTGAAGTGGATTAGCAAATTACAAGGCTAGGTAGACAAGATATGTTGATTGTAGATTTCGGTGGTGATTTGTTATATATGATCTTGTCCGACTAAACGGACAAAGTAACCAATAACACACTTAATATATTCTAATTTTTATAATTAGTTCATAGTTAAATTCATTAATATATAACAACAACTTGACAATCAAAACCATCTGCACATTTATTGACTTCAGGAAAGCTTATAACTCCATCGACCGACAATCCCTGTTTAATATACTTGAAAAAAACAATCTAGATTTGAAAACACAACGGCTCAGCCAACAAACACTAACAAACACAACTTCCAAAATAAAATTCAACGGAGAAATCTCAAAACCTTTCCCCATCACGACTGCTAACCGGCAGGGCGATAGCCTCTCTCCGTTACTCATCAACATCGTTTTAGATAAATTTATCAAAACATGGGAAAAGGAACTGGAAAATCGAAAAATTTGGAGACCCATAAGACTAGGAAAACAACAGGATAACATCAACGTCACATGCCTAGCCTTCGCTGATGATCTCGAGATCCTTTCCTAAAATGAACAAACAGCAATCCATCAGATCGAAGTCCTAAAGGAATGTGCTGAAAAAGCTGAACTATAAATTTGTTTTTCGAAAACCGAATTCATGGCCACAAAACACATCAAAACAGAAAATTTAATTACAAAATACGGCACGATAAACAAGGTTAGTCACTTCAAATACTTGGGCGAAATTATTGAACCTACATGAACAGAAAGATTACCACAAAAAGCACGGGTGCTCAAAATGCGGAAAGCATACGGAAAAGTTGCAAGCATCTATAAAAAAAAATGCATAAATATTAGCACAAAAATCCCACACTACACGACTGAGAGAACATATAGAACATGATAGAGAACATCAAGAAAGCTGAAAGAAAAATTATCCGAAAAATCCTTGGCCCAAAACTAACAGACGAAGGATATCGTCTACAATCACACACTGTCACAGAAAAATACTCCAACATCGAAACCGATTTCCGCAAACGATGACTGAAATTCTACGGGCACGTTATGAGACTAGATGACCGACTAACAGGGAGAGTTTTGAAGTACATACAGAAAATGAAAACGATAATAGTCTGTATAAAACAGGTCCAAATTGATCTAAAAAACGCCAACATCTCCCCGACAGACATCTAAAGAGGAAAAATCTTTAGACATAAGGTCTACAGCTGGGAAATTATATCAGTGGAAAAACCGAAATTAACAAGAGCTAAATGGACAGATGAACGTCGAGCTAATCATAGCGAGATGATGAAACAATTCTGGAAGAATAAGAAAAAATAAAGCAACAGGTCATAATTTGCTTTATGTGGTCCCCTGTGGGCCTAAACTATATAAATAAATAAATAAATAACAACATGATGGACACGATTAAAAAGATTATCATAGGTAGATTACACTTTCCAGATAATAGCAGATAGAAATTAACGAACAAGACTTGGCAAACAAACTGAAGCAGAAGGACAAAGCTAGTTTTATAAGAACTAAACACACAAGACTATACACATTAAACGGGCGTGATTGGATTTCTCTTTGTTTCTCCGTTTGATTATTTAAATTATTTTGTTTATTCTCTGATCCTTAACTGTTTTTGTTTTCTAAATTTCCAATATAATATTAAAACATATTACCCTTTTACCATATATCACGTTACACCTTTTTAGTTTTCGTTTTATCCATCAAGTTTTAACTGTCCGTTCTTCCTCCCGTCATTAGTCTTTGGCACTAAATGTGATTTAATATTTCTGATCATTTTTTCACAAATTTATGTTTTGTTTTATTTATTTTATGAATGTGTGCGAGTATTTTCGAGTGAATGAGGTGATGATTATATTTCTTTGTTTATTCAAAGGTTCGGACAGGAAAATTATACTTCATAAAATATAAGTCCGGGATCGTGCGCCACACTTCAATCTAGATAGATGGGCGTAAATTGAAATATTGTGGCTGTTACTGCCCATGTGTATTTAGTTTGTATATCAGTTCTAAATAATCAACGGGGCCTGGTACAACTTGATCCGCCTCTGGTATATATTGTGTACGTATTGAATGGAGGCTATGATTTGTGTGTTCCCTTTTGGAAAATTGAACCAGTTCGGCTCGTAGCGAAAGTTATAAATATTTGTGGAGATAACTCGGCTGATTTAAGCCACATTTGTGCCTGAGCGTGAGGTGATTAATATTCCTCGGATTTTTTTCTTGGAGAATCCTTGTTCGTCTTCGGCCGGTTTTATTTATTTTTGCGGAGTAAATTTTTTCGCAGTGGAATGTCACCTGAACAATGGCCGCGCTCTCGGAAGAGATCGAAATACTTAAATTTATATACTTTTTAAAACAGAACTGAACGTGTCGTTTTATTATTTCGTTTTGCTTCAATTTTAAGCAATTTTTTTATTTTTTTTTTCTCTTTATACAAAACCAATGCGAATAACTCAATTGTCAAGAATTTTAGGTAAATAAGATAGAGTTTCTTACATTAAAGTTTAACTACAAGAACAATAATAACACTTTTGAACACACATTTTATATAATTAGAAAAGCCCAAGAAAACCATTTTTTCAAAAATATAATCTATCTATCGTATATATAGTCTATCTATCTATAATATAGTCTATCTATCTATGATTTACTCATTTTTGTATAGTAGGCATAACAGCTTTGTTTCTTTAATTTTTTAATTTGTTACTACTGAGACAAAATTACCAACGATTGGAGTTTTCGAAATTAATAGACAAAATAAAATATATTGGCAGATAAACCTTGGCCTAACTTTTCAAAATTTCAAGATAATACATTCTTTATGACATATCTAACATTTTGGAAATTTAATAATGAGTATTTATACAAATATGTTGCAACAAAACAAAACAAATTGTAACATATTAATACTAAATAAATGAAATAATAACGCTCGGTAGACCAAATATAACCATAAGATTTGTAGAAACTTTTCCAAAATGTGCAGGTAATCTAAAATGTATTGATAAATATAGAAGAGAATCGATAGTCATTGTTACTTTTGATGATGAATAAAGAATATTTTTATTATCATTATAGAAGAGTTTATTGATTATATATATTCTATATGTTTTATAAAGAAGATGTTAATCAAAAGAAGTCATAATCACCATCAAATATTAAACAAGATAAACGAACACTTGTCTCTCTCATGTTCTCTTTGACATTTAGCCTGGCGTTTTCTACCAAACATGTTTGGGGAGGATAATATTTCAGTCCTTTTTTTTTTGGTTTTATTATTGATGTAATTTATTGTGTGCAGACATATTGGATCGGTTTATCCGAATGCGTTCCGAGAACGCGAATGAGTGCAATTACTCGGAGGCGTGTAATGCGAACATATTGTGGAACAGCGGACGTGGACATGAATAATGCCGCGTGTTCGTAGCGTGTAATTAAAACATAATACACGCATGGTCTCTCGGATTGTACTCTCTCAAATACTTGAAATATGCGCACTGCTATTATATTTTTCTCCTCTCCTCGCTCTTTCCACACACCGAACCTCTTCATTTTTACAAACCTTTGCTAACTCATTTTCGCTCGCTTGTTATTATTTCTTGCAATGCTTGAAACCATTATTTTCAGAATATACTAAATATATACAATCGCAAAATATATTCAGAAAAGATGTAACTATAACACTGATTAAACATAAAACACAGATCTAACATAGTAGACAAGATAGACTAAACAAGATATACTTGATAAAACAGACAATATGAAACAAATAATGCTGGACAGAAAAGACAAGAATCTTGCTCCTATTTTTTCTTCAAGATATATTCTTTGAATTCTATTTTATGTGGTGTATGGAATATACTAGGAAATAAGATTAATCTAGTATTAAAAAGTTAGTAGATTAAGTATAATATATTGTTGTTAAAATCAGCTTTAAAGAGCTTTTATGGTTCTAAAACTATGAATCATAAAATGTGGACCGTAAATATTGTTTATTGATCATAAACCATCAATATCTCTTAGGTTGATCTATAAAGGATATATGATATAGATTTATAGGACGGGACTTTGTTAAATCAATAAATTAGTCAATCCGCCCTCTAGTACGCCCTCACATTATACGGACTCACGTGTATTTTCTAGGTGCAATATTTCAACGGACTCCTTTTCATATCTCCCATTCTGATTACTAATTATACATACATATAAATTTCGAATTTCGAATGCACAGTTTAAATTATTTGTCGTTTATAACTATCATTTATATTAATTTACATACGAATATGGAAAACGCACCAAAACGGGTCCATATTTGTCCATATCCGCATAATTTAACCAAGAAATTTCTTATAATTTGATTGATTTTGATTTATTTTTTCTTTAGAAATCACATAATTATTTATTAGTTAAAATTAAAAAAAAAAAACACAAAATATTATAACATGATTTAACGAATATAGAATCCATTTAAAAATGTAAAAGATTGTTTATTTCTATTTTAATAATCAGACTAGACCAGGCAAGATCAGACAAGACCAGAAAAGACCTGACAATACTAGAGAAGACCAGACAAAACCAAACAAAACCAGACAAAACCAGACAAGACCAGACAAGACCTGACAAGATCAGACAAGACCACATAAGACCAGCCAAGACTAGACGAGACCAGAAAAAACCAGACAAGACCAGACAAGACCAGAAAAGATCAGACAAGACCACACAAGACCTGACAAGATCAGACAAGACCACATAAGACCAGCCAAGACTAGACGAGACCAGAAAAGACCAGACAAGACCAGACTAGACCAGAAAAGATCAGACAAGACCACAACTAGACAATACCAGACAAGACCAAACAAAACCAGACGAGACCATATAAGACCAGACAAGACCAGACAAGACCAGACAAGATCAGACAGGACCAGACAAGACTGGACGAGACTACAAAAGACCAGACAAAACCAGAAGAGAGCAGGCGAGACCAGACAAGATCAGACAAGACCAGATAAACCAGACAAGATCACACAAGACCAGATAAGAACAGACAAGAACAGACAAGAGCAGACAAAATCAGACCAAACCAGAGAAGTTCAAGATTTTGGTTTTCTCATATATTTTCTCTCAGATGTACCATTCTGTAAATTATTCATGTTCAAGTATCATTCAAAATTAGTCTTGTTTTACCAGTGTTGTAATATCATTCTGTTGTTGTCTACGAGGTGACTTTTATCATGCCTAGTTGTATAGCGCTTTGTATATCAACCTAATGTTATAGAATTGAACAACAGAAATATTGTTCGATAATGTTATTTAGAAATTAGTATAGTTATTATAATATGTAATATTTCGTCTTAGGATGACCAGCGGAATAGTATCAGCAACAATACAATCTTTGTCCGCATTGAGATAACGATACAAAATCGATTTATCCGCTGTGCAATTGACTACAAGCAATTTGTTCGGAATCAAACCGAATGTGTGTGGCATTGTCTTCTAATTAATTGAAGGCGAGCACATCTGACACATAGAACACGCAAAAAACATACTTTCATTTGTACACGGTTTTTTCCCATCCAGCTCGATTTTCTGTAATGTGTTAAAATAATTACGGAGTCGGTACGGAGCGAAGCAAAAATTAAATAAAAACTCGCCTTTTTTCGAATGTGATATGTTGTGGAATTGAGAAGACATTAAACTAACATTAAAATGATAGATCAATTAAATCCACACTTACTATTAAAGCCACACATTAAGATCAGTCGTGTCTTTTGCGTGCAAACAACTGGAACGTGAGAGAATCGAATGAAATGCCAACAGTCAAATTAAAACAGTGGTATTTCTGATCTAGTTAATGTAATATGAGATATTAACCGACGAGCTTATAGTCGTGCGATATGATATCCATAATAATACACTTAACATACAATACGGTGAATGTATATAAATTATGTTATAATATAATGATGTGCACTTTAATCGTATCTATTTAGAATCTACCTCGAGCCATTTGTCGCATCAATCTCCTCATTATATTTCATTTTCCCGTCCGTTGATTACACAAATAATTGAATAGTTTTATCGTCAATTCTATAATACATCTTTATAGATCATCTATTACATATTTCTTACACAAAAACTATGCAATTATTAAATAGAATTATAATAATAATATTATACCAACGCATACAATAATATAGAGAAAGGAATATTCAAAGCAATATTGCATGTGTCTAGTTTTATTCATCATTTTGTTCAGTCTTGAGAGACAAAACTATACACTTGTTTGTCTAATCTTTAACACTCACTTCGCTGTTGCGTTTTATCGTCTTATGTATTGCATGCATTTTTTGTTGTTGTTCAATAAATTATTTAATAAAGTTATGATATGTTTGAGTAAATTATTAATCTAATATTTAAAAAGGCTTTGAAACATCGATTCAAACAAAGTTTTCGATTAATTACTCAATCGGAATATGTGAAAAAAGCGTGTGTTTAAGAAAAACAACGTATAAAATGTTTTGTTGCGGAGATTGTGAAATACATATACGTATAAATTCTATTGAAGAGGATTTATCGCTCGCACACGAATATATCATAGGAATACAAGATGTTCAGGCTGTTTATAATTGGACTCGGAGGGTGTTCTGTCTATAATATCATTTATCAGTGATGTCATTCCCGGCATTATAATATCTGTGTCTAATCGATATGAAATATTACAATCATTTGTTGGAGTATAAACGGCCGATACATAAATTAATACTTCAATTAGCAATGCAATTATAACTCCGCGGTGAGCCTCACCGTTAATCAAATTATGATATCAGGACATAAGGGAGATTTCAAAGCGTGCGCTTCACGCTTTATTATTAGAGCGATCAAACTCCATTGACTAAACGCTATCGGACAGGTGGTATTGTCGCAATGCGATTTTTTTATTTAATTTTAAATTTATTTTCTTTTATTTTATCCAGCGTGTACGACTAATAGAATTAATGTATTTCTATTGAAGCATAAATTAACAAAGCCACACACGTAGATTATAAATTCTTTCTATGCATTTTTTATATATTTTCTTTTATATTATTTATCGAAGAATGGTCATGGAGAGTTTTAATATTTTATTTGTTTTCTCTAGTATTACAATGTTTTCTTCTTTATACTATATATTTCTGTTTTATAGAAATTATTGTATTTAATTATAATAAATATTTCAAAGCTAGATTAAGAATTTAATATTTTTGGAACAATTTCTTTGAACAGACTTCTTTGCATAACAAACAATTTACAATAGTTTTACTTATAAGGTTCAATAATATTTCATAGTTTTTAGTTTAATAAAATAGAATTTAAACGATAATATATGGAGTGAATTAGTACGGGAACATGAAAGCTTGATACAGCTTATTTGAGAGTATTTACAAATTAATACATTTCATAGTTGAATAGAAAAGTTTTGTTTAAATTTATTTTATTTGAATATTATCAAATAAAATAAATTGAAATAAAACTTTTATAATCCTAGAAAGTATTCCTAGAAACGTTTTAAGTAAAAATAAAATTAATAGTAATTTGAAAAAAATATAAATAAGTTACAGAAATGAGTATATGTAATTTATAAGGACTGATAGGATTAATGCATTCGTATAAATTACCTGTAAGCCACACACGAAGCATACGAATTCCAAAAATAAAATAAAATGTATAAATTTTATATTTGTCATAGACCGTGTGTCTGGAATTTGCAAAATCCTTATTATGCGGAGATAAAATTATCCTGTATGAAGTTAATCGTGTGGGAACAAAGGAGCAGTCTGGTTCTAACACGTATTACGAGCATGATGATGCTATGATGTATTGCTACATTCAGTTCGTGGGCTGTTCTGTGTTTAGAGGCGTTATTACATTGATACATATATTATGTCTCTCCTGACCCACGGTTATCGTGCCGTGCTATGTCAAAATCCGTAAAAGATCCGCAGTGGCACACCAGGAAATATATATAATTCATACACGAGACCATCTTTGAAGGAGCACGATCTATGATTCTGCATTTGCAGAAATAAAACAAACGGAAAAAATGTTATTCGTTTCAATAGAGAAATTGTGAGATATTATCCAATATGTTTTGTTAAAACTATTTTAATTATAATGCAATATTTAACCAATAAAACATGAAGTTAGCAAAAATATAAAGTTTAACTTGTGATATAAACTTATTTTTGTTGAAATATGAAATAATTTACAAAATATATTATATTAGATATGCATACAAGGAAAAGGATATTAAAATAAATGATGCAAAAAAGTACAATTTAAAAAAAAATCACTAAAAATTGTTATGAAAGTGGCAAGTATATGGACAAAAAACGGTACCGAATGTGTAAAAAAAAATAAAAAATGTTACAAAAAACGAGAAAATTTGGACCCAAATTGATACAAAATTAGCAAACAAACGGGCAATAAATTGTCAGAAAAACGCGAAAATTGTCGGAAACATAGTAAATGGGTATATAAAATAAACTTATGCGGTCAGGGGACCCCTTGTCAGGAACAAAGTTCCACCTCCATCCCTTCTTCCTCGAGGACTTCCGCAACCCCACCGAACACTCCTGGGAAGACAAAGCCGATTTCGCAGCGTAATCGCAAGACTAAAGTTTTTGTCGTGGAATATTTAGACTGTATTTATTTTATTGGCTACTATGAAAGGTGAGTGAACTAAGTATTTAAGATAAAGCCTATCGTCCACATGGATGTTTAAGGATTTTCGAAAATATCTGTCATATATGACAGATGACGTGTGTGGTTGAGTATTTGATTTAGGTCAGGGGTGTCCAAACTACGCTCGGAAGACAAGTTGCAATGCGGCTTAAAATAGAACGGCAATAGAATGGTTAATGTAATGAACAAATTTAAACTGAGCATCATACAGACAAGATGCAATGCGATCCAAAATTTAATAAAAAAATGAAAAACAAATTTTCAAACTGGGGCAAGTTGAAATGCGGCCCGAAACAAAAGCGTCAATTTGATAAATGATTAAAAAAAATGTCGGTTTTGTTTTGGGCCGCATTGGAACTTGTCTTGCGGCCCGCGGACAAGTTCCAATGCAGCCCAAAACAAAACCGACAATTTTTTTCATTCATTTATTTCAGACACTAAATTGTGAGTAAAAGTTTGCAAATTTCGCCACGCAAGCAGCTAGTCTGTAGATTTAGACTAAAATTCACCAATTATTTAGTGTATAAACGAGATTATTATATTACATCAAAACTAGCGGTCGCAAAAAATGTGTGCAAAAAAAATCTAGTCTGTCTAAATGACACATGTGTAGTTGAGTATTTGATGTAGATCAGGAACGTCCAACTTGCGGCCCAAGACCAGTTGCTATGTAAATCAAAACAAATTTTTTTTTGAGTACAAGTGTCAAATATCAAAATGTGCCCGAAACTTTCATATTCCCGCCTTTTAAACTTGACGGACGCGCATGCGCTTAACTAACCATAAACAGGTCTATTATCTAGTCTGTCATAAATGACAGATGAAGTTGAGTTACTAAGTTACTAAGATAGTTACAGCTTGGAAACTAACTGCAAGTTAGTTACTAAAACTATCTAGTTTATAGATATTATTAAAGACTATTAAGTCTTCAAACTATGAAATTTCCAGAAGCTTTTATAAAAGTCTTCAATTTTCTAAAACTCTTTAATTAGCGATATTCAACTGTCGATTGCTAAGTTACTAAGATAGTTACAGCTCCGAAACTAACTGCAAAGGTCTATTTTATTATTTTTAGTCATATAGTGAAATCTGTCACTCTGCGAAAGAAACAGATAGAGCACGCATTATAGAAATATACACTGAGAGAAAGAGATAGGTGTATAACGTAACGTAACGTTTTCTGCCGAATCATTCCTACCGAGACCTCCCTAAAGGAACTCCGTTCCAAAAAGAACAAATTGGAACTATTGCTCTTTGTAACAAAATGTTAAAATTGCCACAAAAAGAACAAAAATATAAAAGTTGAATAACCGAAACTTTCATATAAAAAAGTCCAAATTGTGTTGAAAAAATGAAAAATTGTTTCAAAAAACTAAAACAGGCAAAAGAAAAGAAAAAATAGTTGCAAAAACAAGAAAATTGGCTCAAAAAATGTTACAAAATTAGCAAACAAATAATGACCATGAAATTGTCAAAAGACTATGTCAGAAAGAAGGCAAAAATGTCGCATAATGCAAAATTTGTAAAAAAATATAAAAAAGGCACATGTGATGAAAAAGTAATTGACAAAAGACAAATTTGTATCCAAAAGACAAATATTAGAACAAAGAATAAAAAAATTGCAAGAAAAAGTCAAATAATTATCACATAAAGGAAAATTTAAAAGGCAACATAGCCGAAATTGTCACATGTAGTCTCTGTCTAGTTATGTCTGCCTAGTCTAATCTGTCTTGGACTCGACAGACAAATCTGCTCTGTGCAGTATTGCATATCCAGTTTTGTCTATATACTCTTGTATATCCATTTTTATCTGTCCAGTGTTACCTGTCCAGTTTTGTTTGTTCAATTTTGTTTGTCTAGTCATGTCTTCTACCCATGAAAAAATTAGACAAATTTCGTCTATGCAGTCTCATATGTCCAGTCTTTTAAGTCTTAGTCTTTTTTTTAATTTAACAAACTTTCCTAAAATCTAGTTAATAAATCAATGCAAAAACTCACCCACCAAAACAAAAATTCCACAAACACACTCACAAACCGTACAATAATCTCACACTGAACTGTACAATTATCACTGAATTTCAACAATTTTTGTTCAGAAGAAAATACATACACACCTGTGAACCGCTCGTCAATAACTAACAACGTTTAGAATCGTGTCGAGGCTTATCTTATCTGCACTGATTACGCTCGGATTTGTTTACGTTTTTTGCACCCCGAAGTCCACGAAACCAACGAAACGCTACAAATCGCTGCCAATTGTTTTCAATTAAACATGATGCTAGCACACTAAAATCTAAAGTTTGTTTAATAACATCATTTTATTCTTGATGAAATATGAAATATCCATGGAATGCAAACAAGAAAAAGTCCCAAAAAATGTCACAAAAAAAGTAAAAATTGTAGAAAAATATTCTAAAACTGTTACGTAGGTAATGGGTCAAAACATGACACAAAAGACGTAGAAAAACAAAAATTGTGACAATAAAACGACAAGACAAAATTGGCAAGACAATTTTTACAAAATTATCAAACAAATGGGCAATAAATTATCATCAGAAAATGGCAAAAAATGTTGCAAAAATAGCAAAAATGTATCCAAAAAAAAAGACAAAAACAAATTGGTATCAAAAAGACATATGATGAAAATGTAATTGGCAAAAGATCCAAAAGACAAACATTAGAACAAAGAATAATAAAATGATAACAAAAAGTAAAATTGCTACACAAAGCAAATTTTAAAAGTTAACAAGCCGAAATATTCACATACCAGAAGTGAAAATTAAAAAGTTTTGTCTGTACAGTCCTATCTGTCTTAGACTGGACAGACAAATCTTTCCTGTGTCACTTGTATGTCCAGTGTCCAGTCTTCTTCATCCAGTCTTTGTTCTTTGTCTTTATCCAGTTTTGTCTCTCCAGTTTTGTCTATCTAGTCTTGTATGTAAATTTTTGCTGCCCAGTCCTTTCTGTCCAGTCTTGTTTATTCAATCTTGTTTGTCTAGTCAAGTGTTTTGCAAATGAGAAAATAAAACAAACGGAAAATTCGTTTCGATTGTGCGAGTATTCATAAATTTTCTTTCAACAAATCTCTATTTTTAATTTAACAAACTTTCCTTAAATCTAGTTAATAAATGAATGCAAAATATCACCCACCAAATCAGAAATTTCAACAAATAATTTAACAAACACACACACAAAACGTACAACAATGTCTCATTCCGTTAGTACATTTTCACTGAATTTGCAGATTTTTTTCTGAGAATAAAATTCGGTACTTACGTACTAACGCCACCGCAGCTACAGATTTGAACAAAATGGATGATTAGATTAGGTCATAATGGAGTAGATAAACCGAAGTAAGAAAAAAATATTGGGTAAGGGTTAGATTAGGTTATATAGCGCTGAAAACGTAGTACACGGAAAAAAGTACACACTAAAAATTACAGATTAAATAGTAGCATCGGCCTTACGAATTTGAAACTGTAAAAACTAACAATTGCTTTTTTTTAAATTACAGTTGCCGGTATTATTAGTAAATAAGTTTTAAAAATTACAGTATGCGACTGCAATCTCTACAAATCTGTATTCGTAAAGCCGCTGCTACTATTTAAACAGTAATTTTTAGAGTGTACTTTTTTCCGTGTAAGCAAATAAGTATCGAAAAATCTTACACCCTCGACAACCGTTCGGAAATAACTAAAAACGTACCGAATCTTGTTGATACTTATCTTATTTGCACTGATTACGCATAGTTTGATCCGACTTGTTTACATTTTTTGCATCCCCAAGGCCAAGAAACGCTACAAATCGCTGACAATCGCTACCAATAAAACATGGAGTTAGGAAACTAAAATCTAGAGTTGAAAATTAAGGAGGCGTCACTATTAGTAGTTACATTTAAATAAACATAATAAGACGAAAAATAGTTTGAATATAAAATATTCAACCTGTCCGTTAATCTACAAAAATTAAGTCCAAGTTTGTCCAGTTTTAAGACAAATGTCATATTGAAACAACTACTTACCTGGCTAATACCACGCAGGATATTGAATTACACAATAGATATTTGTTTGTTATTACTAGTACTACTAGTTAAATAACATTAAGATTTCTTTCTACATAAATTAGGTAACTAAAGCCATCTGCAGACACGTTTCGAGGTTTATCTCTCATCAGTGCAGCTTGCTTTTATTTAATTAACAATTAAAAATTAATTAAACACATTTACTTGGTCTTTTTCTAAATTAAGAGGTTAGGTCTGATTTTATAGTTGTTCGCTGTGTAGAAAGGGTTGCGGCCAAAACCGAATGAAGGTTAAGGAATAATTGAAAATTAAGGGGGCCACTCAATTTGTAGTTACATTTAAATAAACATAATAAGACGAAAAATAGCTTGAATATAAAATATTCAACTTGTTCGTTAATCTACAAAAATGAAGATCCTATCTAAAGAATGAAAATCCTACTAGGACTTTGACAAATGTCATATTGAAACAACTACTTCCTTGGCTAATACCACGCAGCATATTTAATTACACAATAGACATTTGTTTGTTATTGCCAGTACTACTATTTAAATAACATTAAGATTTCGGTTAAGCCATCGGTTTTGGCCGCAACCCTTTCTACACAGCGAACAACTATAAAATCAGACCTAACCTCTTAATTTAGAAAAAGGCCAAGTAAGTGTGTTGAATTAATTTTTAATTGTTAATTGAATAAAAGCAAGCTGCACTAATGAGAGGTAAACCTAGAAACGCGTCTGCAGATGGCTTAAGTCACCTAATTTAAGTAGAAAGAAATCTTAATGTTATTTAATTAGTAGTACTAGTAATAACAAACAAATGTCTATTGTGTAATTCAATGTCCTGCGTGGTATTAGCCAGGGAAGTAGTTTCAATATGACATTTGTCAAAGTCCTAGTAGGACTTAATTTTTGTAGATTAACGAACAGGTTGAATATTTTATATTCAAGCTATTTTTCGTCTTATTATGTTTATTTAAAATCTAGAGTTTGATTAATCCCTTAACTTGTACGAGTTAATTCGAGCGCGCTAAACAGTCCAAACTGTGCACACTCGAGATAATTCGAGCGACGTTGTATTTTCTGCTGCTATAATTTTTCACACTCGTAAATAATCGAGAATTTGAATTGAAAATATCAATGCGAAAGCAAAAGAAAAATATTGATATTTATCATTTACGTGGGATTGTAAACTATAACACTTACTTCAATATCAATCAAGGATAAAATATAGCCTTTTTCCATTGAACAAAAGCGAAGTACGTATATCAAAATTCTCCACCAAAAGAAATGTTGAATCAGGAGCAGTAACAAGTGGAAACTTTTGAGGATGTGGATTTGATTGGATATTGCTTATCTACTTCAAATCAACAGCTATATCTTCTGAACTATCTTCACAATCACTACTATATTTATCATTTTCTTCTGAGCCGCTTTCCGACAGCGATTCATATTCAGATTCTGATTCTCTCATTTTTCAATATACAGGGTGGGCCATTTAACATGACAATCCCAAATATCCCCGTTATCTTTAGTGACGAAAAAAATGTCAAAAGGGAATTTTAGTGATTTTGAAGGTCTGACACCGTGATTTAAAATTCGTTTTGTCAAGGTCACAGTTTAAGCGTCCTCAAGCTTATCAATGGTTTTTCAAATGGGAACATGTTATTTTTGTATCCAGACATTGTAGCCAATATTCAGAAGAATCCAGTGACCTATAATTTCATGACCTTGAAATGATTTTACAAGTGAACCCATTGAAAATAACTTTGAATAACCGTATGGAAAATGATATTGCACAGTCAAGCAGAAAAAGTGGATATGATTCTGATTCATGGTGAGACCGGTAGGAACTCTGTGCGAGCGCAGGCACTTTATGGACAACGTTATCCTGACAGAAATCATCTTTCCGTCGATGTTTCGATCGAATTATTCATTTATTCCGTGAAAGGGGCAGTGTTAGGCACAAAAAGAAACGTCAAAGTTCAAGATATTATGAACCGCTGGATTCATGTGAATAGTGGCTATAATTTATTGATAAAAAAATAACATGTTCCCATTTGAGAAACCATTGATGTCCTGGAGGACGCATAAACTATGACCTTGATAAAAAAGTATTTTTAACCACTGTGTGTAACCCTTCGAAATCACTAAAATTTCCTTCCGAGATTTTGTCCGTCACTCTAAAGGTAACAGAGATATTTGGGGTGGTCACGTTAAATGGCCCACCCTGTATATTTATAAATAATAGATTTTTTTGTGGTCGGTTTTTTTCAAAAAAACTTTGGGGTAATGACATAAACTAATTCTTGATGAAATATGAAATATTCTAGGTATGCAAACAAGAAAACCAACTAATTTCGTTCCGCTTTAATAAGTTGGTATTATTGTATTTATAATTAGTTTAGTTTCATCCTATATTCAAACAAGAAAGGGTCCCAAAAATTGTTACAAAAAATCAACAATTGTAGAAAAATATTAAAAAACTGTTGCATAGGTGAAGCGTCAAAACATGACACAAAAGACTCAAATAAGCAAAAATTGTCACAACAAAACGAAAAAAATGGTAAGACAATTGTTGCAAAATTAGAATGGGGCAAATAACAAATGGGCAATAAATTATCACTAGAAAATGTCAGAAAAAAGGTAACAAAATGTTGCAAAAATAAATAATGTGTATCAAAAAAAAACAAATACAAATAGGGGTACTTGCGTATTAACGCCACCGCAGCGAGAGGTCTCGCTGACGCGCGATATGTGGTCTGGATTTATCTGCTCTAATATAACCTAATCTAACCCATATCCAATATTTTTCCTTATTTCGGATCGAGAGGTTGCGCAATATGTGATCTAGATTTATCTGCTCCGTTATAACCTAATCTAACCATTCATTGTGTTCAAATCTGTAGTTGCGGTGGCGTTTCTACGTAAGTATCCAAATTGGTATCCAAAAAAACAGACATTTGCTGAAAATGTAATTGACAAAAGACTTTGTCAATTACATATCGTGGGTTCAATAGCTTAACTAGGTAACTAATTTTTCTTTTTAATTTGAGTTGTCTAGTCCTTCAGTAAGTTGTAGTGTTGGACTTTCTAATGGTAAAAGTGGATATCTATGAGCCTACCCAAGTGAATCCTTGCGGTGCATTTTCAAACTTGGTAAGTAAGAGACGATCGTTCTGTTCAATGTAATAACTAGATATCTAAAGTTATCTAGTTTTTTCAATTGATATTCTTGTTTTTATCAAAGCAAGAACTGGATAACTCAAAAAAGAAAGTTAAAAAAATATCTCTGGTGAGCTACGAGAAGGTATAAAAGTCCATATTAAATTTTTTCCCGTCGTGCCATCGCATTACGCTCGATCAGACACGGAATGGAAATATCTAGCTCAACCTGTTCGTTTAGCTCATACCTGAGCTAAACATTCAGGTCATGTATCGACTCTATATGAAATATTGTGAAATAATTGATGAAAAAAAAATGTAAGAAATCTGCATATAGGAATATTTTTAATAATGATTATAACTTACGTTTTCACCAACCTAAGAAGGATCAATGCCGTTTGTGTGTTGCGTTTGAGAAAAAACGAGATTCCTGTATCAAAATTTGAAGAGCACTTAATGAAAAAAAAAATTAGCACGGGAACAAAAGAAAAAAGATAAATAGATCGCAAAATTCTCGGAGGGTAAAGTAGTATCTATAAACTTTGACCTACAGCAAGTACTGATGGTGCTCAATGATCCAACTAACAAAGCTCTTTTTATAAATGTAGGTTGGCCACCTACAACTTTACGGTATATGATGTGATTTCCAAAGAGGGATTTTGCTCCATGTGGCATGAGGATAAAGGGGGCAGGTGGAGTTGCGACAGTGCATCCTGCTTGTACAAGTATTTCGAAGGTCTTTCACAAAAAGGTGTTGAAAGTGTATGCTCTTTCAGTGATCGCTGTGTAGGACAAAATTTGAACCAATTTGTTGCATGTATGTATTGCATGTATCCCCGTGCATGCCGTTGTTAATCTTCAATTAAAAACAATAGAGCAGAAATTTCTCACATCATTCGGAAATGGAATGTGATTCAATACACTCAGCTATGGGCACCGAGTTCAAGCGTGTAGGAAAAGTATATTGGCCAGGGGACTGGAAAACCATTGCCCGTAGCGCCCGTAAGAAAGGATATAAACCGTACAGAGTGATAGATAGCATAGATATCTTTGACTGGAAAAAGTTTGCTGAAACAAACTTCATAATTCGTAAAAAGAATGAAAGTGGCCATCTTGTTCACTGGCCAAAAATGTGTGCTATCAAGTTTGAAAAAGAGAATCCCTCAAAATTTAAGTATAAGGAGAGTTTTAATGATTCTGAGTATCATGTAGTGAACTGCACTACAATTACTAGGAGGTCATCACACCAAAGTTTGCAATACCTTTATGACACACCTAGATCCAAAACAAAAAGCAAGTATAATGACTTGTTGTCTTTGGTGTTCACAACAAAACTACCTGCAATAAACTGTTTTTATGCAAATCTGTTAACGTCGCAAAGTGCAGTTGAAGACGATTAAATTTTATTGTTATTTTTAATATACCTATCCCTTAATTTACTAAAATTGTTTTTTAAATGTATTTCTTAACATATCAAAATATTTTTCAGTTTTAAGTGTACTTTTATTTTAAGCTAAACATGCAGCTATTTATAAAAGCTTGGTAATGCTATAATTTGCATTTTGAATTTTGATCAATGCTATAACTAGATATATCTGTTTTTAATTAATTAAATTAATTATTATAACTATTTAACATAAAATGTGAGTTACCAGACATTAAGCTAAATCTCTTTAGCTTGATGACAAGAAAAAATCGAAAATAAATTTAGGTAAATGTGCAGATATAGATAAGGCCAAATAACCATATAATTAGAGGCCAAAAATAAATTTACGTTTTGCTCAAAAAATTACTTTTCGAGTTACCTAGTTATAGTATTGAACCCACGATATCTTGTCTGTGCAGTCTTGTATGTCCAGTCTTCTTTATCCAGACTTGTCTGTCCAGTTTTGTTCCTCCAGTTTTGTCTATCTACTCTTGTATATTCATTCTTGTCTGTCCAGTCTTATCTGTCCAGTCTGGTTTGTTCAATCTTGTTTGTCTAGTCATGTCTTCTGCAAATAAAAAAATAAGACAAACGGAAAGAATTGTATTCGTTGCAATTGTAAGAATATTAATCAATTTTCCATCAACAACTCTCCTTTTTCTAATTTAACAAACTTTCCTTAAATCTATTTAATTAATCAATGCAAAAACTCACCAACCAAAGCAGAAATGTCCGCAATAATTTCATAAACGCACTCACAAAACTGTGTACAACAATCTCACAAACTTTTAGTACAATTTTCACTGAATTTCCACAATTTTTGCTTCTAATAAAATTCATACACACCGCACAACCGCTCGACAAAAACTAAAAGCGTTCAGATTCGTGTTGAGACTTATCTCAGTTGCACTGATAACGCTCCGTTTGGCCCGTTTTTTACCTTTTTTGCACCCTCAAGGCCAAGAAGCCAACGAAACGCAACAAATCGCTCCCATTTAAGTTTTATAAAACAGAATTGCTTCTGAAATGTCAGAAAAATGTTGCAAAAATGGATGTGTATCCTAAAAAACAAAAACAAATTGGAACAAAGACGAAAATATAATAAACAGTCAAAATTGCTATAAAAAATAAAAATATATTAAAAATAAGGAATTTTTTTTCACTAAAAAAGTGCTATTGTCAAAAAAATTAAAAATTGTTAAAAAAAAATAAATAGGCAAAAGAATAGACAGAACAGGGACAAAGATTATTACAAAATTAGCAAACAAATGTTCAAAACATTGTAATAAGAGAGTGTTAGAAAGAAGGCACAAATTGTCGCAAGAATGTAAAAATTTTATCTAAAGAGGCAAAACTGAAACAAAGAACAATATAAATTGAAACCAAAAGTCAAAATTGCTCCAAAAATATTTAAATTAAATGCGACAATTTTGCCTGTTAACGTAGCCTCCGAGGTGAAATCAATCACTCAAGATGATTTTTCGATGAAATTCCGCATCAGTTTAATGCAGTTGGTCGATATGCGTGAGTTCTTGTGTTAACTGAACTTTAAAAGCCTTAAGACCTTAAGTCTTTATGCAAAATACGTTGTAATATCGCTTGTGGAATGCCCAATTCCAAAAATCGACGAGAAATGGACAAACTTAGGTCTTCCTCTAGACTATGAGCTACAACAGTAATATTCTTAGACGTTCTTAAGAATGAACCGATTGTCCGAAAAGGCATTCTTTTAACAAGGCAAACTGGAATGGTTTCACAAAAACCCTCGACAATGAAATCCATACAATCGAATCAATTAAATAGATAAAATATAATAAATATAATAAATAAATCGAATAAAATCGAGGTCCGATGCTACTAGAGAAAAAACAATAAATTGATCGCGTGCAAAGTGTGAAATGACCCAAAATATAAGCTATTACAAATTCCAAACAACTACGAAGTTTTTGTGGACTTGGTCAAGCGCATATCTTGTGATGCATATCAGCATCCCAAGAGGTTGTAGACTGCAGTACATACCCGGAGTATCAAACGACACTAAAAGCGTAATGGAAAGATATAACAAGCTATATGAAGAAGATCCTTTTACTGACGATACCATCGAATGCGGCTCAACACTGCTAACCGAACTGAGCAAAGCAGGACAAACAAAGTGGCTGGAAGCTCTGGAGAAAATGGACATGACATATAGTAGTAAGATGGCCTGAAACACAATCAAGAAACTAAGCGGCGACACCATAGCACCGAAACAAACAACCAATGTTACACCAAATCAAGTAGCCCAACAGCTACTACTATATGGGAAAACACAACAAAAAACAAGTAAAGATAACCCAATCAGAAACGCTGGCAACGAAACTAACCTACTGGGCGAAGGTTTTACTATAAAGGAACTTAACCAAGCAATAAATGCCATGAAAAACGGTATGTCTCCAGGGGTAGACAGCATGTTTACGGAACAGTTCAAACATTTCGGAGGTAAAACTAAAACCTGGCAACTGGCCCTTCTTAACAACTATTTGAAATCATACACAATACCCAAAATGTGGCGAAGAGGAAAGGTAATTGCCATACCCAAACCTGGGAAGAATCCCGACCTGCCAAACAGCTACCGCCCAATACCATGCTATGCCATCTCTTTAAACTCTACGAACGTCTAATCCTCCAGAGAATTCAGAAAACATAGAACCTCTGTTAATACCCCAACATGCAGGCTTGAGACCTGGAAAAACATGCACTGGTCAGGTACTAAATCTCACAGAACGCATGGATGAGGGTTTCCAAAATAACAAAATAACAGGACCTGTGTTCATCGATCTCACAGCCGCCTACGATACAATAAACCATAAAACCCTGCTTATCAAAATCTACAAAACCAGAAAAGACTACAAACTAACGAAAGCAGTTCAATCAATACTCCAAAACACAAGGTTTAATGTGGTACTTCAAAATAAAAAAGCCGCTGGTGAATCCAAAGAAATGGTCACCCACAAGGAAGTTTTCTGGCCCCCACTATATTTAATATATACACCAATGACCAGCCTATATCAGAAAATGCCAACCACTACGTGTACGTTGACGACCTAGTTCTCACAGTTCAAGGCCAAACATGCGGAGAGATAGAGGTAAAGCTGGTGGATGCAATGGAAACTATGGCCAAAGACTATCCATTTTAAAAGTCCAATTAATTTGGATTAAAATTAAAAAGTCAAAATAGTCGAAATTTTTACATAATTGTCTGCTCAGTCTTGTCTGTCCAGTCATGTCTGTGCAGTTTTATCTGTCCAATCTTGGTCAAACAGTCTTGTTTGTTCAGTCCTGATTTTCCAGTCTGGTTTGTCCAATTGTCCAGTATTGGTAAAAAACCTAGTCTTCTATGTCACATCTAGTCTCTCCCGTCTGGTCTGTACAGTCTCTTGAAAATTGACAAATTGCAAATTTTTTAAAAAAAATTGTTACGAAATTGGTAAATAGGGGGTCAAAATTGTCACATAAAATAGAGAAGATAAACAAAACATTAAAATTCACAGTAGAAGACAAAATTGTCACCAAAATGACAAAATTTGTTCAAAAATTATTAAAATATTAACAAAAAAAAGTGAAAAAAATTGGTATAAGAAAATGTCAGGAAGTAGGCGAAAATCGTCAAAAAATGTAAAATTTGTATACAGAAAGACAAAAATTGGAACGAAAAATGAAATTGTAACAAAAAGTCAAAATTTAAAGACTATCTGATCAGGTCTGTCTAATCTTGTGTGTCTGTCCAGTCTTGATTGTCCACTCATGTTTCTCCAGTCCTGCCCGTCCAACTTTGTCTCTGCAGTCTTGTCTATGTACTCTTCTCTGTCCACTCTTGTCTCTCCAGTCTTGTCAGTCCAGTCTCGGCTGTCCAGTCTTGTTTGTCCAATAAACAAATTACGCATAGTTCTCTTTATAAATAATATTTTCTAGTAAATGGGGGGTGTTAATAGGTAATAGAAGTATTAGATAAACAGGCTTCGGGGGGGCAAGTTTTTTTTACTTTTAATGACAAAGCGGATGGAGGTAAAATATAAATGTTACGCAGGATAAAAAATAAAAAAATTTACAAAATTAGATTCATAATTTAAATTAATTTTGTTCATTTTCACATTTCTTACTAGCAATAAATTCTTAAAGACCCGTAAAAAAATTCTTAACTCTAAACATTTGAGGGAGGCGGGGTTCAAGATTTTATAATTCTTGCTTATACAGGGTGTGGGGGGTCTTAAATCCTTGCAAATGTGCTTACATTATACTCCAACGCCTCTAATAGTATTTTTAAATTGTTAAATATAATTATAGAAATTAAATATTTATTATAACCAAATAATAATTTCATTTGGATTAAGAGAGAAAAATATTTAAAGATGTATAAATTTTTTTTAATGTATGTAAGTATAAATTGGAATATTGAAAAGATAATGAGACTGAAGCGGTTAAGAACGTTCGTGGTGAAATATGGTTTGTTGTAAGGTGGAATAATATTTTTCCTTAATAGATACATCCTAAAGGTACAATTCGTGTAAGGGCAATTACATTAATTTAATTATGATGTATAGTATAAACGTAAAGAAAACAAGAAATGGGTTGCTCAGAAAATAGTGTATATGCATATTGCACACACACACTTCTAGATGAAACCGATAAAACTATGTTCCTATATAATTACTGATTATCTAATGTTTATTTTTCGATCCTAATGCGCTCGTAGGTCGTTATTAATTATTATATTGTTCGTGGCGCGAACTCACGCCGCTCTGATTTATAGCTCGGTCGTCCGGCCAACAGACTCCACTCTTCTAAATCACTAACGAGTAAATTCAATTTTAGCATTCCCACACCAAACCAGGCCATCCATACTTTGGATGCTTCCACATGACCCATCGCACGAGACGAGTTGATTTATACCTGTCATGTTGGCAACCTTTTTAAATAGATAAACGTGAGTTTGTCTTCACATACTTATTTATAACATATTCACTTCCCGCATATATATGCACATAATCGAATGTTTCGACAAGACTAAAAATTGAGTATTAGAGAAATTTGTATATTTTATTTGTCCTATTCTCTACATTAATCTCTTCTATTAAGCAATGTTTCAAGAAAATTTCCTTTGTGCACAATTTCCTATAAATCATATTTTATTTTTCTGAACACATTTTTGTATACAAGATTTGTTTTTTTTTTCGAAATAAATTTCCATAATATACAGGGTAGTTCAAAAAGATGTTACCAAACATATGGTACTACAAGCTTTAAAATTTTTATTCGCTTAAGACTGGTTATGACTAGAAATTTATGGCTTTATGGTTAAAAGACTTCGCACGTGCATTCAGAGCCAAGGAGTATAGGTTAAAAGAGTGTACTAACTTAATTAGTGTATGTTATTCTGTTATTAAAATAAAAGTCAATGCTGTATACGTGGTAAAATCTTTTTGGATAACCCTGTATATGCTGGACAGTTTCTATAAGTCACATTTATTGTTGTCGAAATGGAAAATTCATGCTTCAAACACAGAGGGAGGAAGAGCATCCATAAAGGGTGGAAATCACATTGAATATTGAAAGATTCATATTGACGATTAAATAAATAAATTAAACCAATTAATGCGTTATAAAATAGGCATTGTTTCTATGTATCAAGAGTTTAGACATTACACTACAGTACTTTACAACTACTACATTACTACTTACAGTTGACGCACACATTTCATATTTAATTATATAAACTATCATCATTTCAAATAGGTTAATTGTATATTATCAAATATATAAATAAATTAAAGAATGAAATCAATATGTAATTACCGAAAACATACAAAGTAAATTATAGATTGTTATAATTTGATAATTATAGTTTCTGTAAAATTTTATTCCGAAACAAATTCGTTTTAAAACGAAAATGATGTGCGTTTAATACGAAGTGGAAGAGAAAAAAAACTGTTCCAATAAATTGTATACAAGAGGTTTAAGACAATAATTATTGACCTTAACTGTAAAACAAAAATTGTGAACCTTTACACGTTTTCCACAAATTAGTGAAACGTTTTCGTGTTTGTCGGGCCGCAGAGAAAAAAATTGGTATGCATTAAATATAATTATTTGCAATTTATATCGAGCGTATATACGAACACACACATACGGAGGAGTCATCATTAAATTCACTTAAAATGTACGGAAAGTTTCTTCACTTAAACATATCATTTAGAAGTCATCATTCAAATAGACATGGATTGCCTTCAAATTTCGAAATAAGTGAGCGAATCTTTTGCTATTTGTGTTAATTTAGACGTTAAGCAAAAACGAACAGTAACGCATCACGAAGCCGTAACGCAACCGCATATAATAAATGGCGTAAATGCGGCCTAATTGTTAGTTGCAGTTTCTTTAGTCGAAAATGAATAATGAGCAATTGATTAATGATGAACACTCACAGGATACAGCTCAACTGTTATTATATATTATTAAAAACAATACATTTTACATGTGCTGTGTTCATTTAAGACCGGCTATTACCTCATTCATTTACATTAAACAAATATCTTAAATATTTCACATATTGATTTATTACCTTCAGGTTTTTTACACTAATAGATAACTAACAACTATATTAAAACAATAATTTACATACAAATTAACTCTCAAACCTAAAATAAATAAATATAATAATATCCAACAATAAACATTCGGAATTTAAAGGAAATAAGAACCAAAATATACGTAATCATTGCAAACAAAATTAGCAAATAAGAATAAACAATTCCAATAAAATTTAAACAAAGCAGTTCATTAAAACAGTTTTTTTATCAATCTGGCGAAATTAGAGCAAACACCAATCACCAGAAAATGTAACTAAATAAATAATGGATTAAACACTAACAGGACTAAATCAATCCAAAAGATTGCTGAAACCTACCAAACAGAACGCAAGCTTGCTGAACAATGGGAAAACAAATACACCTAACAAGTTTTAAAGAACCAAATAAGTAAAAATAATTTTCTAGACAAATCAAACAATATTAGAGCGACAGAAACGGCTAAATATGTAAGAATCAAAGTCAATATTAAAGGAGAACAAGATTTTGCAAAAATAGACAATGCGTTTTAGCGTTTAGTAATGCTAGACAGAAAAGATTAGGTAAGTATCTTAATAGCTTCAACTAAAGTATACTAGTGGTCGTCCATTAATCACGTGATGTTTTTTAGCATCTATCTCAGGCATGAGCAACCTGCGGCCCGCGGGCCGCATATAGCGCCTGTACCGGCTTCCGTCCACCAGGAAAATTACTCCCCTACCTCAAATTTGAATAAACAGGACCAATAGGCCTGCCCTATACTAAGTCGTGCCTGTACTCGAAGGAATAATGGTAATTTAGCTTTAGTTACCTACTAGTCAAAAAAAGGTTGCTCATGCCTGATCTATCTCTTTAGCGTTTTCCCTTTCCCAATTTCAGTCATTAACTATTGCCAGCGTTGTGTCGAATTTATAAAAATCTTAGTCCTAGATATTCAACATGACTCGCTAAAAAAGGATCGAATTCAGCTAACAGTTCCAAAATCATACAATAATTTCCGTTATTTGGATCACTGAACTTTTCATTTTTCCCTCTATAGCACACAACCGAAAAAAAATTAATACATAAAAGAAATTGCATAACTCAATCAGGACTTTTCTTTTCGGCGGCTTTCTCGTTTGTATTGCCGCTCTCTATCTGTCTCTCTCAAACTCAATGCTACTACGCGGCGTATGCCCCTAACATCTAGGCCCCGTCGATACTGCTTCGGACCAACCACTATTACGCTAAATTGTAGAAAAAAATAATTTAACAATATGTGGTAAAACGTATTACAGGTTGAATTGTTTGTGTGGACCTAATAACAATTACATTAAGGTATATAAAAATGAATCTTTTTTAATTTCTGTACGACAAAAAAAAATGTTGGCCTCAAATTTGCCGCTCTGGGCGGCTCCAGCCTACACAGCCTGCTGGTAAATCCAGCACTGTCCTCTAGTTTAGACATTGTTTTGAAACAAAACATACGTGGTAATGATTTTCGCATGTATTAGGCGTCAAAATCAAAGACTTCTACTGGGACTGGCAGCGACTCGCGCGCCGCTTTTCGGTTTAAAAATCGCGCGTTCAACGAAAAAATAAATACACGTGATATCACTCACTACACCCCGCCTCACCCTCGCGATTTCGTGATTTTTCACAAACCCCCTCCCCACCCCCTTCGACCCTCACGTGATTAGTGGACGATCCTCTAAGGCTAGGATCAATGCAAGATAAACAAGCGTAATATTAAACATGAGTTTACTAAGGAGATAAAACTACGTAGAGAATACTGGATATACCATACTAGACAGGCAATAATAAACAGAGTCTAAATGTCTAGACATAATTCCTTGTTAGTTATTTTTATTGAGACTGTCGATTCTCTATTACATAAATAAATCCATAAAAGAGATTTTGATGCATTGGAAGCCGCAGTTGTGTGTCTATTGAACTTGTTGTTTTCGACGACACAATAAGAATATTAAAACAGTTTAGGGTAAGACATAAATAATTTTCAAAAGAAAAGAAAAAATGTACGAAACACACGAAGACTTCCTTCCTGTCATGGTCATTAGTATTCTTCTGTTAGTATCCCTTGTGTTTTCTCCTCATACGATATTTCACATTATGCTAGATTTTTCAAAACCCTTATTTAGTTAAACGTGACGAAACGAAATACAGAAACTGAGACTAAATGCTTCGAAAATGTGTTTGTAGGAGACACTTCATTTGTATTAAACTAGCTTTGTATTAAACTAGGCTTCGCTAGCGTGGCTTTTTATATCAGTGATATTAATTCGGGTATGCTATAGGGTATTTACCAAGTATTTGTAGATTTTGTGAGTAATACACAAGTTTTGGAAATTGTCACGACCATGTTGAAACAAAATGCACTTACATAACTTATTTTCCTAAACGTTTTCGTACATGTTTTACTCAAATTTTGCTCACTTATTACCTATGAATTAAATTAAATATATCGATAAGTTTGAATGTTATCGAGTGGCTGCTTTCAAAGATATTGCTTGTTGTAGACAAATAAGCAGACTACCTAGTCTTATTGTTTGAAATAATATCAATATATTATACTTAAAATTTTTTAGGTTGTATCAAGCTTTCAGAAAATCAAAAACTAATTCTTCTCATATTATTCCTTTTTAAGATAACGTGATAAATATAACAAGATGTTTTTAGGTCGTTTGTTTAGTTTTTTAAGATTTCCTGACTTATTGTAAACTAAATGCCATAATGTTTTATATTAAAATAATCTGAGAAAAATTCTGCGTGTTTTGATATACAATATGTAAAAATCGGACAGGTGTCGAAAATTGCGATTGTCGAGAATTCCTTCTTCGATATCGGGAATTTTGACATGTCATGGATATTAACATATTATATGTCAAAAGATGCGAAATTTTGTATAAAATAAGAAACTAAAAATCTTTTCCAGGTTTGGCGAACCGAAAGCCTGAAATTTGCGATTATAAAACCACACAAAGCAGCGTACTTTCGGATTTTTGCCGGAAACTTTTTCGAAAATAATCTAAATTATCCGAGCCTTTCTCTAAATTTTTCTAAATTAAATGCAGATTAAAACTATGTAAGATACTTGCAGTTGCTAGAAGAGTAAAGTTTTTGAATACGCTTATTATATAAAACGATTCGATCCATTTTTGAGAGACTCTAAACTTTGATCTCGATTTTCTCGTGCCCGCGGACCAGATCCGGCCCTTCAACTTGATTTTATCCGATCCTCGCAACAATTTTCAAATCCTGTTAAACTTGGCCCAGTGTGTAGATATAGTCTTCCAGGTTTCATTCATTCGCAGTTATGAAATATGTTACGACATTCGCTTATTGTTACCATCACAATCATGGAACATTTTATATGATTCATCACAGCTTGCAATACTGTTGGTTCATGTCCATCCCTATCCAGATTTTGATTTCCACAAGTAAAATAAGATAGCATCAGGAATAAATGCGATCCATTGTCTACAATCAAATGATTGAATATGGAGTCAAGAAACGATTTACATTTTTATTTTAAATTTAAATTGTAATTATAAACAATTATTCGAAATATCAGTTATGATATCTACTAGAGCAGATATCGTAAAATGTTGTAAAAAGATTTTATTTAAACTAGACAAGGGCAATTTCCCCATAGGTATTTCAGATAATCATAGGTCATTCCTGTGACCTAAGTAAAGCTATTGACTATGTATGCCACCACCAACTACTTGTTGGACAAATTAGGCAAATTCGGCATAAGATGAAAAGCTGGAAACTGGTTATACTCTTTGCTACATAACGGATCCCAATAAGTAGAATACATTCTTGGAACAAGATAGGCATGCCACCAAGAATTGCGACGAAAACAGTGGTTCCCCAGGGTAGTGTGCTTTCACCAACACCATTTATCGTGTATTTGGCGGATTTAGTAGCATACAAAAAAAGTACACTCTAGAAATTACAGTTTAAATAGTCACATGGTTCCTTATGAATACAAATTTGTGAAGATTGCAGTTCATACTGTAATTTTTAAAGCTAAGTTTTAAAAATTATAGCATCCTTACAAATCCTTACAAATTTTTAATCGCATGGACCCACGTTACAGTTTAAACTGCAATTTCTACAGTGTACTTTTTTCCGTGTATCTACAGAAATGTGAATCCACGTTATATGCTGATGACGCTATCAGAAAACAACCTGCAATGCTCAATTCAGAAATCTGAAGTAAGGCTGGACATTTGTGGCAAAGCACCGGATGTTGAAGGTATTAATATCTACAATAAGCTTTCTGCATATCTCACTGAACGGATCTCATATAAGCGGTTTATAAGCCTAATGAGAGAATTACTTATTTCAAAGTGTCCCCACGACTACAATGAGTGAAATTTCTCTATTCATATGCATTTTTGAAAAATGGTAATAAGAAAATCATTTTTCGGGAAAAAATTTAAATACACATTTTCTCCTCTCTAAGATCTGCAGTTTTTGAATATATTTATGTTTATGTTACAATATATATGTTTATTTATTATTTTATGTTTATGTCACAATATATATATATATATATATTATATTTTAAATATTTTATGTTTATGTCACGACGTTCCTTCCAAATTTAACGTTCGCAGCTGAAACTCTTTGAGACAGTCAGAACACATGTATATATATATATATATATATATATATATATATATATACATACATATATATATATATATATATATACATATTTATATATATATATATATATATATATATATATATATATATATATATATATTATAAGAGCCAATGCAGAACAAGAATAATCTAAAAGTTTGTGATAATAAGACATGTAAATCTATGATGAAAGTAGATATACAGGGTGCGCCAAAAGTATTGCACCAAGCGATGTAGAATTAATACGCGTGTGATTTAAGACACGATATTTTAAGGTTGTATACAGTATCCACCAGTGCCTATTTTGATAATGTTTTTAATTTGTAAACAATTGTAACAATTGTTTCCGAGGCGCCACGTACGTTTTGTTTAATGATATCATGGTTCGTTTTTTGTATCATTGGGTGGATAAGTTTTTTGTGAATAGGACAGTCTACCACATGTGAGGTATCTAACAACATTTTTAATCTGTGATGATTTTTAAAACTGAGATGGTATACTGCGAAAAACTGTATATTTTGTTTATTTGTAACTTTAGAGCGAAATAAACTAGAAAATCTATTTCAGCGCTTTGATTTCCTTCAAAAAATCTATAAAATTTCCTTTGAAAAATCATTACAAAATTTTCCAAAAAAATTGTCAAAAAAATCCTATAATTTCGGTCGAAAAACATTGTTAAATTGTTCGAAAAGATTCAATAATTCGTCAAGAAATTTCAAACTAAAATTTTACTATTCTCGATTTGGCAAGTCTCGGAAACAGTTGCGGATAATAAAAAACGAATTGCGGAATCGTTTTCAGGAGGTAATTTTCGTATCAATACACTCAGTTTGTCTGCGGAAAAATCATTACTTTCCAAGATCTCTACTCGAGAGGCGAAATTTCTTAAAAATTTCTTCAATTTTAGCAGGCGTGAGTGAACGAAAGGCGATAGCGAAATATAATTTGCATATTAGTAATCAGCATTAAAAATGATTTCGGAAACGTTTTTAAATTTTGCCGTAACTCGAAAAATAACGATTTTGGCTAAATCGATTTCCTGGAATTTCGTCGTTTCCGCAGTCTCGACTTCCCGTCGATGGCAGTTCTTATTCGACAGCTCCCCAAGGAATATTATATACGTATTCCGACTAATTTTTGGACGCTGAATCGATTGGTGAAGACTAGAAGTCTTTGTGGTAAGTCGTTCAAAAGTTTCGGCGTCGAATCGATGAAATCTGCCGAAAATGCGAGATGGTCTACTGCGAAGAACTGTATATCTTGTTTATTTATAACTTTAGAGCGAAATAAACTAGAAAATCGTGATCAGCGCTTCGATTTCCTCCGGGTAACCTTGTAGTGATACATCACGTGTATTTATTTTTTCGTATAACGCGCGATTAAAACGTGCGATTTTATCGTATAAACCGAAAAGCTGCGCGCGACTCGCTGTTGCCAGGCAACGATTCTCAGACACAACTGTACACAAAATTCTACACAACACTCTACAAGAAAGGTCTCTAATGATTTTTCGCAAACTCTATTGGTTCAAAATTTAGTTTATGGCAATATTGACTATAACTATAACTTTGACCTCGAATAACTTTTAAACCAGTAGAGTTAGCGAATAGTATATTAAAGGACGAGTTCAGTAAGCGTGATTTTACAGCACGCGTCCAAGTTTGGAAAACGACGAGCGTAGCGAGGAGTTTTCTAATGGACAAGTGATAAAAAACGCCTTACGAACGAGTTTTTATAGTATTTTTTCTATTTTGCGCCATTTTATGCCATTTTAGGCCATTTGTAAATAAAAAAATCGCCCATACATGTTTATCAAATTTTATGGTGGTTGGTAACACTGATAACTGACACTTGAAAATAATTTAATTGTCATAATTAAAATGTCTGAAGAAATATCTTGTACTCTACCGGAGTTAAAAGAAATAGCTGCCAATACAGTAAACAAATTATTGCCAGATAAGTCGCGAGGAAGATACGAGAAAGAATATTGTAAATTTAAAGAGTGGTGTGATCTACATCAAGTTACAGTTGTATCAGAAAATGTTTTGCTTGCATATTTCGAAATACAACGTAAGAAGTATAAATCATCAACTTTGTGGTCGATGTATTCTATGTTGAGGTCCTGTTTAGCTATAGATAAGAATGTAGACATATCCAAATATTGTAAATTTCAGGCCTTGTTGAAACGGATATCTCAGGGCTATGTACCTAAAAAGTCAAAGATTTTAGGAGAAGAAGATATTCATAAATTTATAGGTCGGGACGCAGATGATCTCTGACGTCTTATCTGGCTATGAAGGTGGGTAAATTTGTATGTATATCTCAGCTTTGTATGTAACGGTATTCATTATAGATTGTCTTGATAATGAGATATAATGGTGCCCTTAGACGTCAGGAATTAACAGATATGTCTGTCGATGACAGAGAATACAGATCTGATTCCATCATTGTGTCTCTATCTAAAACAAAAAATTACATACCGAGAATATTTGCAATTACTGATCCTCATTGGATTGACTTAATTAAAAATTATGCTAACTTACGTCCTAATAATGTTACACATAAGAGATTTTTCTTAACTTTTCGTAATGGGCATTGTATTAATAGTCCAATTGGTATTAATAAAATGGGGAGAATATCAAAGACATTGCGACTTTTCTCAAGTTACCAAACTCCAATCTTTATACTGGACATTGTTTCCGAAGAAGTAGTGAGACACATTTTGCCAACCATGGTTGTGATTTGTTGACAGTAAAAATCCAGTATTTTCGCCTTGAAATTAGCCATGTTGATTATCTAGGGATATGTAATCAGGTAGTTTCCCGTTGCTTTCCTGATTCCAATGCCGTTGACTATTTCTTATAGTTTGTCCGCCTTTGGGGGCGATTTCTCACCCCCAGGACAATAGAGTGCCCTTCCTATATCATTTGATATAGGTTGAGTTAAAAAGGTGCTAAAAAAATCACGTGATTAATGGACGACCCCTTATATGAAGATGACTTTGACGCCAGGTTTTTTTGACGGCAGGAAGCCACGTTCCAATTGAATGGTTGTGTGAATAGACACGACTGTTGTAGATACTGGCATCAAGTAAATTCACACATAAAAATTGAAGTTCATTCTCAATATCCGCAAAAGTTAAGTATGTGGTCTGGGATATTAGATGGTATTATAATCGGTCAATTTATTATATATGGAACATCTGAGAAGTACCTGCGAATGTTACGTACACAAATCATTCCACGAATAAAAAAATGGACCCCACCCAGATAATATTGATCTCATCCACCCAGATGCGTGGTTTCAACAAGATGGTACACCCGCACATTTTGGTTGGGAAGTGCGCGAGTATTTAAATGTAACTTTTCCTACCCCTACGCCCCTATGCTCCCACTTCGTTGGCATCGTTGGATTATTTCTTTTGGGGGCATTTAAAGGACGTTGTAGACGCAAATAAGCCAGTAACATTAGAGAACTTGGAGGAAAAAATACGTATATTATATACGCATTCCTCGTGTATGGTTGCGAAATGCTTTATTGCCCGAATTAACTATTGTCAGAAAGTAAATGGAGAACAATGTGAACATCTTCTCTAATTCGTCTTGGTTCTTTTATTTGTTGTAATGTAGACCGTAGAATGAAAACAATATTTATTTTTCCAATCATTTGATTTATTTATTGAAAATTTTGTTGCGTGACCCCACATTTTGATAGACTCTTCTATTAACACAAAAATGTCTGTCCAATGATACCAAAACGTTCCATAATGTCTTAAAACGTATGTGGCGCCACCACTCGGAAACAATTCTTATTAACAAATTAAAAATATCGACAAATATGCACTGGTGGATACTGTATGCAACCTTAAAATATAAATCTACATCTAGTCTTAATTCTACATCGCTTGGTGCAATACTTTTGGCGGACCCTGTATATGAGTCGTTGGAATCAGTTTGTTTTATAGTATATTACGTTCTTGTTTGCGTTTTTTTATTTACACCCTCAACCACCCACAATGTTGTGTAGGACAAAACGAGAAACGCGATACAAACGGCAAATATTGAGGTGTGTTGGGAAAAATGTGCAGCCACATTATGACCATAATTGTGTGAATCCGTAATAAGTACGAACGTGAAAGGATGTGCACAATATACATATTGTTAAATATCAATGCAAAATAAGTTACACACGAAATATCCATCTGTGTAATTTCGTATTAGCTAATTATATTGGAATAAAAAGGAATACAACACCGACATGCCACCCACGGAAACTAACGTAATTACGTTATATTAAGAAAATATCTAAGATTAAAAAAAACTTTGGCAATTCATTAAAAATTAGATATTAAAAAAGAAATAGAAACGGTTGAGTGAATCCATATATCAATATCATAGCAGTCGATCTTCCTCGGATCGTGAGTGTTACACTTTCATAATTACATAGCTCTCTGGCATATGTAATATAACAAATATAATATTAGATTTATGGCACTGGCTGGTGAAAGGCCCGACCAGATTACGATGCGTCATACGGTCAAAAGTTACTAATTGATAAAAAATATATATTATACGTATGCGAGTGATAATAAGATAAAAAGTATTCTCGGGCACGTTTTCGAAACACGCACCGCGCCATTCAACAAGTTTTACGATCGATAATCGGAATATTTAAATGAATATTAAACACGGCCGCAAGAAACTTCAACAAAAGTTACTGGAAAGATAATTAAAACCATAAACGTATTGACAAATTACTGACAAATATTTATCAACAAATAATACTGAAAAAAAAAAAATGAAGGCAGAGAAGGCTTAATAACTCATAAATAGACGAGCATGGACAAATAAAACTGCATATAGTAGTAACAAGATAAATGTAAATAGAGAAAAGAACACATTATACTATTGCTGAATTTAAAGATTAATACTAGCAAAAGTATTACTGCATTAGAAGAACTAGACAGAACAATTTGTAAAAGACAAATATTTCACACATAATTTAGTTTTGTTCTACAATTTTTACATCTCCTATAAAATTAGTCCTATATGTATATTTTCGATTTGATTTTCCTTCGTCTTCCTATCCCGTCTGAATTATTGTTATAATTTCTAGGATGTTGTAGTGTTGTTGACTTCTAGTTCTGATTTAAAATCTCGATAATCCGGCGTTTGGTTAGTCCACCGGGTTCCGTAATCCGGCGCTCTGTGCAAACTCGTGTCTTTTCTTGCCGCCGCCCCACGGCGGGTGTAATCTAATAGGATCGCTTATGCCCTTTCCTCCCATCCCTCATTCTATATCTAGTCATTCTGTTCGTACTCTTGTTCAGTTATTGTTTTGTCATTTATCAAGTGTATCTAGAGTATGTAATTATTTATTGTACAATGTAGAAATTGATGAAGGAGGAACCACGACAAACCTGAGAAACCTGAGAAAGCACGGAGAAAAATTATCAAGTGATATTAATGTTTCGGCAGTTGGTCCTTTTCAGAGGAAATTGGAATTAAAAATCCAGGAATTAGGTCTCTTGCCAGAACAAGTTTACAACGCAGATGAAAGTGGTTTATTCTTGAGGATGCTTCCGCTTAAGACCTTTGTACACTGTTCAGAAATGCCCCAGGAAGAAAAATGTCAAAGGACAGATTGACTTACATGCCTTGCAAATTTAACGGGCACACACAAGCTTACCTTAATGGTTGTAGGAAAAGCCAAGCACCTGGCGGATTTAAAAACCTAACTCACTTACCAGTTACATACAAATTTCAAGCCAAAGGATCGGTTGCCGGAGATGTGTTTAAAAAATGCTTCAAGTAATATTTTATTTTGGCGGTAAAAGTTTTTTCAAAAGTTCACAACTTGCCTGTTAAAGCTTTGCTTCTTATGGATAACGTTGCTGGACATCCTAACAAAAAGAGGAACTTCACTCGGAAGTCCTCTACATGCCTTCAAATACGATACCACTATTGCAGCCCATAGAACAAAATGTTGTCAAAAAAAAAAAAAAAAACAAAGTACAAATAATCTACTTTCAGACATAATCCAACAATCTGATGGAATCAATTAATTTTTTTGAAAAAAACACAAAAAGACGTCGTTTTTAATCTGGCACGCAGCTTGAATAAAGTCAAAAGCGACACGATCCAGTGCCTGTCCAACATAACCTGCTTTTAACTCTGAAAACCTAATTGACGATTCTGACCAAGCTAACTCCACTGTACAATTGTCTTGAATTGTCTGAAGAACTTTCCAACAAATATGAAGTAGATGTTACTCTGACAAACGATGACATAAAAGATGAGCTAGGAAAATTAGCAGTCCCTTTCTGACGAGGAAATCGTGAGCCAAATTTGATCCACGGATGACGACGAAGCTAACGATGACTTGAATGTTTCAACTTGGCGATCTGTAATCAACGGTGACGCAAGTTATGAAGTATCAGTTGTAAAAAGAGGGTTTTTTCGATAAAATGTTTAAAACAAAGAAACAAAAAATAATTTATAATTATTTTGTATAATATTTGTCATTTTTATGTAATATATGTTCTTAGTATATATACAGGGTGGGCCATTTAACATGACCACCCCAAATATCTCCGTTACTTTTAGGGTTTTAAAATGGGAACATGTTATTTTTTTATCAAGAAAATGTAGCCACTATTCAAAGGAATCCAGTGACCCCTAATATCATGACATTGAAATGATTTGACAAGTGTATCCATTGAAAATAATTTTGAATAACCGTATCGAAAATGGTATTGCGCAGTCAAGCAGAGAAAGTGGATATGATTCTGATTCATGGTGAGACCGGTAGGAACTCTGTGCGAGCGCAGGAACTTTATGCACAACGTTATCCTGAAAGAAATCATTTTTCCGAAGGTGTCTCGATCAAATTATTCATTTATTCCGTGAAAAGGGCAGTGTTAATCCACGCAAAAAGAAACGTCAAAGGTAATGATATTGTGGATCGCTGGATTCATATGAATAGTGGCTACAATTTCTTGATAAAAAAATAACATGTTCCCATTTGAAAAACCATTGATGACCTTGAAGACGCATAAGCTATGACCTTGTCAAAAAAGTATTTTTAACCACTGTATCAGCCCTTCGAAATCAATAAAATTCCCTTCGATTTTTTTTGTCACTAAAGGTAACGGAGATATTTGGGGTGGTTAATGGTATCACATTAAATGGTATCACATTAAATGGCCCACCCTGTATATTTTTTATGAACACAATAAAAAAAATCTATATAGGCAGAGCAGTAACTAGTCAGGGGCAACAGGAGCCCAGGGCTCAGAAAAAAGTGGGACCTAAAAGGTCCAGAATATTCGAAATAAATTAAAAAAAAACCCTTTCAGCAGTTTTTTTGGTTGTCTATCCGAAAATAGTAATAGCTTTATTCGTTTCAAAAAATTTAGTGTCGCAGGGGTCCAGTAATGAGGTCTTGACCAGGGCCCCAAAAAAGCTAGTTATTTGAGATAATCCGGTATACTATATTGCTTGGTCCCATATGTATCGGATTATCAAGATTGTACTGTACTTATATATTTGATATTTAAACTAATATTTAATTTGAATCTGTGGACTGAAATAATTCGACTCTTCTTATATAAACAAATAAGAGTAGAGTAGAGAGAGATTATCATAAGGGGGAAGTTGCCTTGCATTATTTCAGAGCTTATGCAGAACGCTCTGAACGAGTTAGAAGAATAGTGTAAGGGAGAAGAGCTTCGGGTGAACTCCCACAAATCCACCATAGTGCCTTTTACGAGAATGAGAAAACTGAAGGGCATACAACTCCCAATTTTCTACAACTAGCAATTAAAGGCAAGCCACGAGGTCAAATATCTAGGCTTAATTTTGGATGTAAAACTGACCTGGAACCAACACCCTACAAGTGCGACCAACAAGTATAAAATGGTATCGATGATGACCAGGAGAACACTTGGCAAATCGTGGGCTAAGAACCAAACATGGTACACTGGTTGTACAAGGCTGTAGAAAGACACATCTTGACATATGGGTCCACAATTTATTAGACAAAGCGCACAGAGACTAACCTGTTGAGCCTCCCTCCCTGGATATTTTCATCACATGTGAGGAAAGGATGAGAGCTTTTAGATGCAAGTCCATCAATACATGGCAAACCCTAAGGGCATACCACAATAACGGATGTAATGAAAGAGCCAATCTTCAACAAGGAAGGAGACTCGATGCATCAAAGAGAAGTCAAGAAGACCTATTCTTATATACAGACTGGCCAAGAAGTAGGTATACAGGTTCTACAGGTTTTTTTTATACAGGTAATTATACATATATATATATATATATATATATATATATATATATATATATATATATATACATATATATATATATATATATATATATATATATATATATATATATATATATATATATAGGTATTTATTTTGTTTCTAGTGTAAACCATGGCTGGAAATCTGAGCGAGGAGCATCGACAGTGGAACCGTAAAACCTACTAGAGGTACGAACATGCAGAGACCGTGCGTAGGATGTGGGAATATGAATTTCATTTGCCCGCATCGCCACGTCTAACAATTTACCGCATCAGAGACAAGTTTGAGACCACGAGTTCCGTCACCGCTGCACCGGAGTCTGTACGACCACGCGCGATGTTGACACCGGAAAATGAGACACTCTTACATTCGTAAACAGTCCGAAGAAGTCCACGCGACAAGCGTCTCGAGAGCTGGGTATCCCGAGGACATCATTACAACGTCTGATGCACCAGCTGAACCTTAAGCCGTACCGCCCCAGACTGTTGCATGTCCTTTTTGAGGACGATCCTGACCGCAGGTTACAGTTCTGTGAGATAATGCGCAATCAACTGAATGAACAACCAGACCTGGTTTCGAAAGTCGCGTGGACAGACGAAGCCTGCTTTAAATTGTCTGGTCACGTCAACAGACATAACTCTGTGTACTGGGTCAAAGAAAACCCACATGTCAATGGGGTGGAATATCCTGCGATGGTGTCGTGGGTCCTGTCATTTTTGATGGAACCGTTGATGGCCCCAGATATCTGGACATGTTGATCGAAGTTGTGGTGCCACAACTGCAAGTACGGCCCGACTTTGCGGAATTGTTCTTTCAACAGGAGGGGGCCCCACCACATTATGCTTCGGCGGTCCGTCAATACCTGGGTCGGGCATTCCCGCATCATTGGATGGGTAGACGTGAGGCATTGAGGTGCCACCACGTTCCTCGGACTTAAGTCCAATGGATTTTTTTTTTCTGGGGATAAGTAAAGGATAAGGTTTTTTTCCAGAAAACCCATCACAGTACAACGTTTGAGGACTTTCGTCCAAAATCTAACTTGAATTTGTGTCGCACTGTGTGTGAGAGTGTCGGGGATAGATTGCAGGAATGCATCAATGCCGAAGGTGGACATTTTGGGCACCTTCGGAATTAAATATGTAATTAAACCTGTAATTAAAAAATTAACTAATATTAGTATTGCTTCATTTATAATCTACTTTTCAGCCTCTTGGTACAGACGGCTCGTAAAAGGAAACTGGCGCTGGATCACCGTCATTCAAGCGGAAATTCTCGTGATCGAAACAGCAAAATTCAAGAATGGACTACAAAAGTAGAAACATCTATAATTGCTAGTATAGTCAGGCCGCGATAACGCCTTAACATTTCATAGGAAACATCTGGGATAGTTCTGGAGTGCCTTAAGAACCTAAAACGTCTGGTACAACACAACAGCCTTACGCTTGCGTGGGTGCCTAGAGACATAGTACTGGAGGAAAACGAAAAGGCGGACGCATTTCCAAAAGAAGGCACTGCTATAGAGCTCCCGATTGGAAGAGAGAAGTCTTACATCACCAAAACCATGGTCGGCGAAGTAATAACAGAGTGAAACAATAAGTCACCAATTGCAATGGGCGCCACACAAGTGCCCAACAACACAGCGAACAGATATTAGGTCTCATATCTAACACCCCAGCATCTGAAATCTTGTAACTATCTAGGAAACATATTGCAACTGTAGCAGGTCTCTTAATGGGACACTTAGTGCATAAATTAGGCATCTGGACGGATGAACTATTATGCGGACTCTGCAACGAAGAGGTGGAAACTGCGTCCGCTGCGAAGCAATCGCGTGAAGGAAAATAAAACTCACCATTACAGCTGAGGGACTACAGCCGAATCACAAGACACGTAGACTGCTGGACCTAATACACGGTATGGATCTATTTGCTTAAATGAAACCATGTGGGGGAATATAATACCTCTATAACGCCCCAGTGCTTGAAGGGATGCAAATCCCGGAACCCTCATTAGTGAGACAGACAGACAGATATATACCTAGTTTGAATAATTTATGAATTAAATGTATATTTGTCACGGAGAGATATTTTTTGGACAAGGTTTTCTATATAAAAAAGTGCTCGTGGTCGCATTGTTTGTTATTACTATCGTTATGATTTGAATATTGAACACGAGTAACATTGATCTCGAGCATATAAAGCTTTAATTAAGTCTGTATTTGTATCGAGTATGTCCCGAATATGTAATGCAGCCTTGGAATCGATTTTATGGATTAAAGTAAGTATTGCAGACGTGAACGGAAATTTCTATGATTCTTAGTATCTCCATTACAAAAAAATGTTGTTGAAATGTAAATATTGTTAAAATTAAATTTTAGAAAATTGCATAAAAATGCGGTTACAGATTTATTACATAAATAAGATTATAAAAATTAACGATGGAATCCTCAGCATTATTAACACTTTATGTGTTGATAATTGTTTATTGATTTTTTACACTCACATTTCTGTTCTTGTGTAAAATAAATGCAAAAATGTTGAATTTTTTGTAATAACCTTCAAGAATGTTGAAGATGAACAAAAAAGTCGATATTCAACAATCTATTATTTAAAGAACATGATTTATTTTTCTACTGTTATTGCAAATATTTCGTTTTTTGCTACTAGTAATTTGTCTTATTTATTACTTTATAATAAATTGCTTACTAAATATATAAAGCTGACGACTGCACTAGCATCATTAACACTGCATCTAATTAGTTAAAACAAGAAACATCAATAAATATTTTTTAATAGAATTAGTAAATTTAGAGTTTTTAGATCGTGAGTCAAAAATAATTATAATTAGTAACAAAGCAAAAATTGATTTAATTGGCATTAAAGTTATCGCGGCCGAATATGGTCGGGTTGAGTAGGTCTACAGGAAAACGAATCTGGAAATTCAAATTTAATTCACACCCACGGCCATTAAACCGATTGCAAATTTCAATTTTATTCTGTTGCAATTTCGCCTTTTTGCACAAGAAACAACAACGGACGAACAGCCAAAAAAGATTAATGATCATTAGGAAACTGATTGCTCTATGCAATTCCGCTTATTGTTGTTTTTTTTTATGATCTTTCCAATGCGTTTTGTAGGTGGACAACATAATCATCGAACTGATATATTATTATTACATTGATATTGTCGAAAATATACATTCACTCAATATTTCAACATTAGCAAAACTATATACGACAATAAATAGCTAGTACAACAACCAACCTTATATGTTTAAACATTATTTAATAAGATTAGTATATCTGCTGTTGTTTGTATAGTTTTCTTCTTGCATTCTGATCTAATATTTCCAGTTTTTATCAGAATATCTCTGTACCATTTACATCTTGTCTATTCAGTGTTATCCATTTTGTTCTTGTATTTATTTATATATGTGGTATATATGTTATATTTTTGTCCAGCAGTAATTGTCTAATATCCTGAGAATAATCTTATCTGTTGTATAATCTAATAATCATAGTCTTGTGTATCTAACAAGAGTCCATATAGTAATGCGCTAAAAAGGTAAATAACACACAAAAAGTTTCAAAACGCTTAAAAGACTACAACTAAACAAAGACATTTTATTAAAAACTAAATAAAGATATTTTGTTTATCAACTTCTTTTTAGTCTTCTCCTTAATTTACTTTGATCAGCAAATATTAGAGCCTTAGACTATATTTTCTCTACGTTGTCTTTAGTTTTGATTATTGTAATAATTCATTTTATCAATTGTTTAGTTTGAACAGTTTGTAAGTTTTAAAGTAAAAGAGAGAAAACGAGAAGCACAAACGTTTTACGAGCTTTTAGTGTTCTAAAAACAAAATGTATTACGTACGAATTCCCAGGAGATATAAACCGAATGTAGTTTTATGCCTATAATTTTACTACTTATTTATCGTTTGTTATTAATGATAATTACAATAATTAAATTGTAGATATGCATTTTATATGGAGAAAAAATATTTTTTATGTATGTACGCACACACGTTGCACATATTATATTTGAAGATTCAGTCGGTCGCCTCGATTCCGTGTGTATTTACATTGGAGGAGCGAATATCGTGAAAGGAGACGTAATAATTACTATTTCCCAATAACTATAAATTATCTCGCACTAATGCTGAACGACTCATGGGTGGGCAATGTTGTTCTCCAATTCCCCATGAGCTTATCTCTGGATCGGGCCAGCCCCCTGTTTGTTTAATTCCTGGCTGGTATGATGTATTACACGTTGAGATAAATTTTCGTATTTGTTCCGGGAAGAAAAACTTAATCGAACAATGTTCTCGTGATTTATATTATTAACGTTCATACAATCGATTTTTTTTATCATGTATTTATAACTACATGTCGATTAATACACCTCTTTTATGTTAGAAAAAAATATTACAAAATCTATTTCTATCTTTGCAAATAATTCTAAATACTTTTCAATTCTATGTTTCGACCTATCTCATATATAATCTACCACATCAATTTCTTTAATGCATATCACTAAACAAGAAGTTTAACTGATTAAAATAAATTGATAATATTAGACAGACATATTCGAAAATAGATTCGTCTACTCTTGTCCTTGTTTTTTTCTGTCTAGTCTTGACTGTAGTCGTCTGTGCATTTATATTGTTATTTGACTTCTCTTGTGTGATTGTTCTAGATCGTGTAGTCATCATCATAGCAATATTTATCTGACTAGTCCTGTTTATTAGGTTTTGTTTGTCCAGACTTCCTTTTATAGACTTTGCAAAAATGTAGTATTAATTTAAAAAAAAAATGAAATCGAAACGCATCAGATGTACTTCAAGCAACAATTTATGATTGAGTATTAGATTTGTTATAGCATCGAAGAACAATATAGTCATAATTATTTCGATTAAATATAAAAGGGTGGGTTAGATGAAAGGAGATGATGCGTGCACGCGAGTGTATTTTTCTATAAGAGTTTGTTAAAAAAAATTCTTTGAAAAGTTATGAACTCGACGCACGCAACGGATTGAGACGTCAGTTTGATAGATTCGAGTACGACTAAACGATTTATCATTCCGGGTTGCTTGCTTATCTTCGCCATGGCCCGTGGGCCGTGTGAAATAAATTTATTGGGTTAAGCCGTAATTACAAGTATCGCGTGATGAGTTCGAAACTGTTAAAAATCGTCTTAACGCCAGGAAAGTTATGAAACCACCCGCCGAGAGTGTCAATACTTTTCTAATAAACGTTCTGATTTACAACCGAAATCATTTATTAATTGCTGCGAGTTGTTGATGAAATGCTCATTAAGACTACTCACCTAATTACTAAAACTAACAAGTTTTTTCTCACATTTTCAATATTGAGATTTATGCTTGATTTTTTAGTTGCTAGTGCTAGTAATTTTGTTCATTTATTATATACTGAAATGTAATTAAAAAATTAAAACTTCATTATATATTCAGCAGCTACAGACTTTTAAATGTTAACGATTACCATACATACTTGAACAAAGTCTATATAAAAAAACCTTTACATGGTCATCTAATGTCCGATTATTAGTCTTAATTGATTATTTGTAATAAAAGGACACACAAACAGCATTTCTTATACTGCTTTTATTACCTGGCACCAGTCTTCGAAGAACTTTTATCTCATTTTAAAATTTGTCACAAACATTTCAAACTAATTACCCAATCCTTGTTTCAATAAAAACTACTAATTACTTAAAAATTCCAAATAAAACCCAAAGTATATCTTCAAAAAAATTACTTTTACTTTAGTTAAAAGGAAAAACTAGAATGTTTTATTTATGTATTTTTGTTTTCGAGGGTACAAACACACTTCAAATTCTTTGGTAGTAATGTTCCCTGAAACAGTACAAGGTTGTTACAAAGCACGACTGCTCTGCATACCAGATCAATCGCAATAATTGATATTCAGCACGACTTTATTACAAAACATTGGCGCTAGACCGATCAAGTCATCGTTTGTCATTTGACAATAAGATAAACAAGACTACTAATAATAATGAGACTATATTATACTTTGGAATCTTATTTTGCTTCCATGCTCACTGCATATTCCTTCACATTGTTATTTATATATTCATGAACAGAATATTTTGTTGTATTTGTATTCACAAAAATAATTTACACAAACGCAATATTTAATAAACCACTACCAAATTAACAATAAAAATAAAATATTTCAAATCTTTTAATAGAAAATTAACATTTTAATTAAATTTATAAGTTATAAAATAATTTTCAGAATTGATCAAGTTCTAGGATTTAAATAAATCTAAATTTTGAAACTTTTAAATATTTTTAATTTATTTTAGAATTGTTTTTCTTTTTAATTTCAGATTTTTACCCAGATTTTCATCTAATTCCTAGATTTTTGTCTAGAATATAGTAATCCAATCATTCTTCTTCTCTCTGTGGTGCGTGTTACAGTCCTAAAAGACTATGACCTCTCCCCCTGCCTAAACTTGTGCCTAGATCTTAGACTTAAGAATAGGTAGCCCTTACAATTTTTAACGTGGGTGGCTAGACGTGAGTCACTATTTTAGGGGAGGTTTTTTTTTCTTGGAAGATTGCTGTGCTGGCCTTGCGATAGCCATGCACAGGAGGACGGTTCCTTATTTCCATATTCGCGCCCCCCGGATTTGAACCATCAGCGCCTCACTATTGAAATCGCATGTTTTTACTGGTTGCCTAGTTTGTATCTAGGACTAGTCTTCAAACTACCCTTCTTTAATCTATTATTGCCTATTTTTTTTACATCTTGCATTACATCTTGTTCATATCATCTTGCAAAAAAATAACGTGAGTCTCAAAAGTCTTGGAATCCACTCTTGCAATGAATTTGAAGAAGTAGGTCATTTCTTAATTTACACAAATTATAAAATGTCATTTTTAAGTAGCTGTCAGTGGTCTTGAGGTTATGTCGCATTGTTTTTAGTGTTAAGTTCAACAATTTCATTAGTCATAAATAAAACGCCTTCTCAGAAATTTAACACAGATTTATTTTATAGTGTTGTGAATTATAAAATTAACAAAGAAGAACAAACATTACAGCAGATGTTGAATGTGTTGTCCATTTTCAAGAATACCCAAATTAATTCGCCGTTTTATGTTATCGAACACATTTTGTAATTATATGTTGTCTATCTCTTCACATTTTCTTATTACATTATTTCGCAGATCTTCTACTATATGCACTTGTCTGCTCAATACTGATTTTTTTAAATATGGAAAGAGAAAAAAGTCCAGAGGAGTTACATCACAAGAACGTTGTTGCAATCGGTCTTTGCTTATTAGCCGTCTTATTGTCATTATTATTGTCGTCGAAGAATTCATGAAGATAATTTAATGTTTCACGGGCAATGTGCGGTCTAGCAGAATCTTGTTGGAAGAAGCCAATTTGGAGTTCATCATCATAAGGTTCTTTATTAAATTGTTGCAAAATAGTGGCTCTATAAGCGGCAGCGTTTAAATTACCATCGAAAGATATTGGACCGATAATTCTGCGCCTTGACATTGCTAACCACACACCAACTTTGATTTGATGCAGTGGGATCTGCAGTGGGGTCTCTCTAAAAAAATGTGGGTTGTCAACACTCCACATGTGCATGTCTTGGGAATTAATCTATCCGTTTAGATGAAACCCGGCTTCATCAGTGAAAAAAGCTAAATTGAACACTTCGTCGTTCATATTTTCATTGAACTAGCGACAGTAGGCCAGTCTCTTATTATAATCGAGTGATACAAGTTCTAGGTACATTTGCAACTTATATGGTTTCATGTGAAGATCTTGACGAATAATCCTGTGAGTGGTAGTACACTTTCAACTGTTGAGCTAGTCTCCTAATGGAAGTGGTAGGTTCGTCTTGGACTGCATTTCTGATGTTGTTTATAATATTCTCATTAATTAATACGAGGCCTACTACTTCTTGATTTGTTGTTACCAATACTTCGAGAGCAATCAACTGATCGTAATACCTGCTTTCCAAACTGATTCCCATTAAATACTGCCATAGGAAAACGCCTATGCCTAAATTCTTTATTGCACGGGTCGATACTGTATTCCCATTCACTATTTTCCAGGCGTCTACCATTACGGAAATAACTTTCGACAATAAAAGTTTTCTGCTCTTTTGTAAACATTTTTAAATTAAACAAATTAAGCAAAACGGGTAATTAATTAGTGTATTCGGGAAAATGGACAACACATTCAACATCAGTTGTAATGTTTGTTCAATTTTGTTAACATTATAATTCACATCAGTATAAAATAAATCAGTGTTAAAGGCCCTAGGGGTATAAGCATGGTGATTCGGCCCCGGAAAGATATTTATATGATACTCGGAAGATATGTTGGTACTAATTAAATAATAAGATCCTGAAAGTTTCAGATCGCTAACTCAATTGGTTTTCGAGAAAAAGTGAAATGTGTCAAAAACGAACAAACATTTTTTTCTCAGTAACGGCTGAATCGATTTATCTAAAAATGTAATATGTTTTGGGGACCGATAGGAGGATTTTCTCTTACGAGAAAAATATATAATACCAGCTATATAGCTTTATAAGATTCTTGAAAAAAAAATTTTTTTTTTAATTTTAATTTTTTAACCATGGTACAGTTTTGGTACAATTATGAAAATTTCTTTTTTACAAGCCTTATATATTACCCTTCAATTTTATTAGTTTTTCGGATTTTTTAAAATGGTAGGCCATAGCAGAAAAAAATAAAAACCATTTTTGGCTCAAATAATGCATTTATTTAATGTTCAAGTTTTAATTTCCTTGTTTTTATGCATATTTAGATTATTTCTAATTATTAGAAATAACACTTTATATTTAAAATAACAACAATATTGTTTTCATCAAAATAAAAAATTAAACAGTTAAAAATAACTCATCATTATATATTAATTTCAATAAATATTTTGAGAACTTTTTTTTATTACAAAGCTCGATTATTATTATATTCCACTAAATTAATTTCATTGATATAACCACAGTTAAATATATTAATGATAAAAGAACATGTTTTTTCAATTTATTAAGTTAATTTTCAATAAATAAACAATAGAGAAAAGAATAACAAATACGATATATACAGCAAAAATATAGATGAATAGAATTTTATTAATCTTCATCACTGTCTTCTTCAATCACAACTGAAGTATCTACTTTATCAAATAGTTGATTTAATATTGCAGCAGGTCTAGGAATTTTTGATAAGTATCTCCCGTGCGACAAAAAAATAACAATCGCGGCAATAATCTTTCTAAAACCATTTGCACTCCCAGCTGCGTCTCGTAAAGCTTTTGTATCCGATAGTATTTGGCTTGTAATCAATAAAGCATCTCTAAACTTTCCTGCTAATGTGACGTAATTGAACTTGTGATTTTAGTATGCTTGAATGGTCTTTTACATACCGAATGGTGATATCACCCGTTTCATCCATCATTTCTGAAAAATAGGATATCGCTTGTTTACATTGGTAAGAACCAGTGAAAAATATTCTTAGATCTTTTTCCGTCATTTCTTGAAAATCTTCTAAATCATCTGTCTGAAACGGTAGTTTTCTAAGTTGCCAGCCATTTTGCGTCACTTGATCAGCTAACGTATTTTCAATATCATTTTGGCATTTCATCATTTCTACAATATCATCCAGGCACTCGGCATCAGAAGTTAGGCGTTTGCTGTATTTATTATGGAGAAACGACGCGATTCTAAAAAAAGTACAGATTCTAGGAAGCATTTTGTTGTCAATTTTCTGATCCAGCAGATATTTTGTTTTAACATCCCGTGACTGCTTCCACTGGCCAACGCAATTTCGTTAAGTTACGTTTACTTGACGCATTCGACTCAGCTGTTAGTTGATTGCGTTTTCCTTTTAGTGTTGGTATTAATACTTGAAGTATAACTATTACTTTTTAGGTGCTCTTTAACATCACGCAACCCACGATCAACCACAAATTCATCACCAGGTTTCAATAAATTACATATACCATTTGGATTATCTCTCATAATATTAGCATCATATTGGGTAGCATAATATGGTTCTAGCATATCGATAATGTATCCATCAGTTGTACAAATCGTAAATGGTTTACTTGCCCAGAATATGACTTTCGCTGGTACTGATTGTTTGAGTTTGCCATTGAGATTATTATGTTAAGTTTTTTAGCAACCGCAGATAAGATTTTGAATGAGATCATTTCTGGACATTGCAGATAATCCAAAATGAAGAGGTTATACATCTTGTATCCAAGTTTTCCCATTTCAAGCCAGTCAAGACGTGAAGTTTCAACACAAAAATTAAAAGAAATGTTCTTGTATCGTTAATATATTAAACAATAATCTAGCTTTGTAATAAAAAAAAGTTCTCAAAATATATATTGATATTAATAATAATTAGTTATTTTGAACTTTTTTACTTTTTTATTTTGATGAAAAAATTATTGTTGTTATTTTAAATATAAAGTGTTATTTATAATAATTAGAAATAATCTAAATATGCATAAAAACAAGGAAATTAAAACTTGAAACATTAAATAAATGCATTATTTGAGCCAAAAATGGTTTGTATTTTTTTCTGCGATGGCCTACCATTGTTTAAAATCCGAAAAAATCATAAAGTTAAAGGGTAATATATAAGGCTTGAAAAAAAGAAAGTTTCATAACTGTACCAAAACTTAACCATGGTTAAAAAATTAAAATTAAAAAAAAATGTTTTTTTTTTCAAGAATCTTATGAAGCTATAGCTGTTAATTTTTTTCGTAAGAGCTCCTATCGGTCCCCAAAACATATTAAATTTTTAGATCAATCGATTCAGCCGTTACTGAGAAAAAATGTTTGTTCGTTTTTTACACATTTCACTTTTTCTGGAAAACCAATTGAGTTAGCGATCTGAAACTTTTAGGATCTTATTATTTACTTAGTACCAACATATTTGCCGAGTATCATATAAATATCTTTCCGGGGCCGAATCACCATGCTTATACACCCCTAAGACCTTTATGAGAAGGCGTTTTATTTATAACTAATGAAATTGTTGAACTTAACACTAAAAACAATGCGACATAACCTCAAGACCACTGACAGCTACTTAAAAATGACATTTGATAATTTTATGTGTGTGCATTAAGAAATGACCTACTTCTTCAAATTCATGGCAAGAGTGGATTCCAAGACTTTTGGGACTCACGTTATTATATTTCTCTTCCACTTTTTGGTGTAAGTTTGTCTAGTATTGCATATTACAGTGCAATCTCGATAATGTGAACACGCGTTAAAATGAACATCTCACTAACGTGAACATGAAATGTAGTAACATTGGACACCGCATAATGTGAACAGCGGTAACCCCCGATAATATGAACGATGCGTTATAAATTCATAGACATGCAATTGCGCAGTTCTTATATTCGGACATAATCTTGTTCTGCGAGTCGGTCTATTTATAGCAGTGTCGGTCTATTTATAGAGACAGTGGTCTGTTATTATTGCTGCCGAAATGGGACACAGCAAAGAGGAAACAGAAAAGTTCTCTAGAAGAATCACAACCATCATGCTCACACTCAACAATGACCACTAGAAGAACTAGAGACAATCTGAAACTTACATTCTGGAACGCAAACGGAATACAAAACAAGAAACAGGAACTAGTAGCACACCTAAACGAACACAGCGTCGACGTGGCCCTGATCAACGAGACGCACCTCAGACGTTGCAACCAACTGAACATAGCAAACTACCAAGTCTATAGAAAAGACAGAAGCGAGAAAGCCGGAGGTGGAGTCGCCATCGTCATCAAAAGAAACATAAAACACCACGAACTGCCGGAAGTAGAAACAACCACGGACACGGAAACGGTAGGAGTAGAAGTACAGACAACTGACGGACCCATAGCCCTCTACGCACTGTACTCGCCGCCACAGAAACAAATAAATGCCGACGACCTGGACAAAATATTCGACAGAAATATAGGTACCATAGCCGCAGGAGACTACAACGCAAAGAACTTACTAAGGTACACGGAAAACCGGAAGTTACAAGTAATTGCACCGAACGAACCAACACACTTTCCAGGAGTTCAGCGAATGCCGGATATTTTGGATATAGCCGTTATGAAAAACATCACAGCAAACGTGGAAATAATCTGCATCAAGGACTTGAGCTCAGATCACAACCCAGTGCACATAAATCTCCAAGCGAATACGGCCAGGAAAACAATCGAGAAAACTATCACAAATTGGAACAAATTCAAAGATAATCTGACGAACGTCACTTGTACAGAAATTACAAGCCCCCCGTGCCTAGAAGAAGCAGCACGGACGATAGAAAACGAAATAAAAGCAGCACTCGAGGCCGCCACAAGGAAACGGACAGCCAACACGACAACAACCCTCCCACAGGAAATCAGGAATCTACTAAAAGAAAAGCGCAAAGCTAACAAGGTATTCCAACGGACGCTGGCACCGACGGACAAGAACGTCTTAAACAGACTGACAAACCAACTGAAATGGGCACTGCGAGAACAGCACAACGCCGAATGGGAAGACAAACCGTGGAAATTAGCCAAGAATCTTAGAAACAAGGAGAGGAGAACAATTCCCCCACTGAAAACAACAAACGACACTGTAGCAAGCACGGACGAGGAGAAAACGGAGGAATTCGCAAAGTCGCTTGCACAGCAGTTTAAACCGAACGCCGACACACACCCACTCCGCAAAAGGCAAGAAATACGCGAAACCGTACTGAGAGTACTAAATAGTAGCGTAGAAAACACGGAAATAGAGCAAACAACACCGGAAGAAATAAAAGGTATAATTAAAAACCTAAAAACCAAGAAAGCACCAGGCTGCGATAACATCAACAACGTCGCGCTAAAAAACCTAACACCGAACGCAATAGACAGAATAATACAAATCATAAACGCCGCACTGAAACTTGGAGTGTTTCCGACCCAATGGAAACACGCAACAACGATTCTAATCCCTAAACCGAACAAACCCCGAAACCTCACCTCCAGTTACAGACCAATAAGTCTAAATAAGAAAAAGTAATACACAAAAGACTGACAGAAATAACTGAAGACAAACGTATTCTACCCGACGAACAATACGGCTTCAGAACAGAGCACTCTACCACCTATCAGACGACAAGAATAACCGAAGCAATAATCGACGCTTTCAACAAAGGGTTAGCCACGGGAGCCGTCTTTCTGGACGTCTCTAAGGCTTTCGACAAGGTATGGCACCTAGGTTTAATATACGAACTGCACCAATTTAAAATCCCAACACCAATGATCAGACTAGTGACGTCCTTTATCTGTAACAGAACATTCCAAGTCAAAATAAACGACTCAACTGAGCATCTCCACAACTCAGACAATGACAGCCGGTGTCCCACAAGGATCTGTCCTGGGCCCCCTTCTTTACAGCATCTACACCGCAGACATCCCAAAACTAAACGACACAGAAATTGCACTATACGCAGACGACACAGCAATTTTCACAAGAGGATACTCGACCGAGGCCATAACAAAACGGCTCCAAAATCACCTGGACAGGATTAACGACTGGTGTAACACCTGGAGGATCAAACTAAACGCAGAAAAAACACAGGCAATTATCTTCACGAAGAAAAAATTTAAGCACGAACCCAGTAGCTGCTTGAGAATCAACAACACAGACATAAAATGGGAAAACCGAATCAAATATCTAGGCGTAATCCTAGACAAAGCTCTTACATTTTCAGAACACATCGATCAGACAGCGAAAAAAGCAAAACAAATTAAAGGCTACCTCTACCCGCTCTTAAACAGGAAAAGCAAGCTTAACATAAGGAACAAACTACAAATCTACAAGTCCATAATACGGCCGACAATGACGTACTCATCGACGTGCTGGATACAATCCAAAGAAAGGAAAATCTACAAACTCCAAATCATCCAGAACAAAGCTCTGAGAGATATAACAGATTCGCCATGGTACATGACCAATGAGCAGCTGCACAGCGATCTAAACATGGAGACAATCAAGCAACACATAGAAAAACTAGCAACGAAAAGCTTCGAACGCATGAAAACGCATGACAACCCAACAATCAACAACGCAGCAAACTACAACATCAACGTTAAATGGAAACATACAAAACCTCAACAACATAGGTAATCACTGATCTTTCTTTTTCACAGGAAAGCCCACATCCCCGAACCCAGCGGAGCACCCAGGAACAAAAACAGGCAGGAACAACACGAACAAACCAGAGAGACACAGCACCCACCACGAGGACGAGCAAGTAACCACCACGTGAACGAAGGACGAACCAGGAACCGCCAGGAGCGCGAACCAGGAACCAACACCAGGACAAACCAAGGACCAACAACGAGAAGAAGAAGAAAAAAAAAAAAAAACAGAACCAAAAAAAAAAAAAAAAACCGTTTATGACTGAAACAGAAGAACAAACAAACCGACAAACAAACAAGCAAACCGACACAAAAAAAAAAAAAAAAAAAAAAAAAAAAAGAAACAGAAACAAACAACAAGACGACGGAACAGCTGAGCGGAAGGCTCACGACCGTCAAAAAGCAAAGGACACATGATGTTATTATTGCAATGCCGAAAATTCAAACGAAGTGCTTGTCTTTGACTGAAAAGGCTAGAGTGCTAGAAGAACATGATAAAGGTATGTCTGTCACCGCTTTATCTAAAAAATACGGGATTGCAAAATCTACTATTTGTTCTCTTAAAAATAAAAAATAAGCAATTATTAATGTGGTCAGCAATAAGCTGAAGTCATCTAAGAAATGTACATTAAAAAGTTCGGAAAAATCAGAATTAGAACAACAATTATACTCACTGGTTTCTCAAGCAAAGGGAGAACTATTTACCTGTATCAGGAGAAATGTTTAAGCAGAAGGCAATAATGCTGGGCAAGAGTTTAAACATTCCTGCCTTCACTGCCAGCGATGATTGGCTGTAACGTTTTAAATGGCATACGATTTTTGAAAATTACGGGCGAGAAGTTATCATCTAATCCTAAATTGGTTGATTGGTTGGTTCAACCTTTCAAAAAAGAGTTTATTCGAATGTTTGAAGAGCATGATCTGAATTCTAACCAAGTTTATAACGCCGACGAAACCGGCTTATACTGGCAGTTATTGCCAGATAAAACCTACGGTTCCAATAATGACAAGACTGCTCCGGGAATGAAAACATCAAAAAAGAGGATAACTTTTTTAATCTGTGCTAACGCTTCCGGACTGCATAAACTAAAACCACTAATAATTGGAAAACCAAAAACTCCTAGATGTTTCAGAAATTTAAAGATCCCTCAGAAATATACAGGAGCACAAAAAACGCCTGGATGACAAGTCAAATTTTTAAAGAATGATTCTTTAAAAACTTTGTCCCGCAGGTAAACCATTCATAGCAAATCTTGATTGATATGTATATAATGTATTTGTATGTATGATTTTAAATTTTAGGTGAAATCATTTTTACGCATCATTTTAAGCATGAATCTGCAACAGAAAGCAGTTCTACTTTTAGACAATCCCTCACATCCATCAGCTGAAGAGCTCAAAACTCCAGAAGGCAGAATTTTCGTAAAGTTCCTTCCATCCAATGTAACCTCTTTATTACAACCGATGGATCAGAACATACTAAGGTTCATAAAATTATACTATAGGAATAGCTTGCTACGTTGTATCGCTGCAAGTGAGGAATAAATAGGAACAGCTCTCAAAAGCAATACATTGAGAGATGCAGTTCTTCATTTGTCATTTGCTTGGGATAAATTAATATCAGAAACTATTAAAAAATGCTGGAATATTATAATGCTTAGAACTGACATAGCTAATAATGTGCGGTCTGACAATGCAGGATATGATCCAGATGACGATGTACCGCTGAACCTTTTGCAACAAAGATGGAGGAACGAAAAGTCTAACGAAATTGAGTGTCATATACAATTTCACTGTTGGAAGAAGTAGCACCCGTGAGTTTAGTTTCTATTATGATTTATAAAGCATTAATCACACAAATACATATTTTTTCATGTACCTGATTTTTAAATGTCGAATTGATTACAGGCTAAGTATAAATCTGCAGATGTGGATGAGTGGAATGAAGATGTAGATAAAAGAAGTGAAATAGAATTACAAGAATTAGATAGCAGTGAGGACGATGAAAACGAACCACCAGTCATCAAAATAGTACATGCTTCAGCTATAAAAGCGTTAGATATTAGTGACCTAATGGCATTAAAAAGGATCCATGAAAAAGCTGTGATAGCGAAGTTGTCACAGAAAAGGCAACAAATGAAAATAACTTTTTTATAAAAATAAATGAGTAAATTTTTCCACTCGTTTTTTTTTAAAGAAAATATGTATGGGCATAAGTAAGGCATAAGTGTTTCTTTATTTTTTTATTAAATATATTGCAAATAACAGTTTTATAACTTATTATGAAGACCCCCTTTACTGTGAACAATCTCGATAATGTGAACAGTCGCCGGAATTTTTGTGTTCACATTATCGAGATTGCACTGTAAATTATTTTTTGCCTACAATTGCTTAGTTACTTTAGTTTATAAAGGAAAACTAGTAGAGTAGACACACCATCTATTATTGCCCATTTTTAAATATATCTTGTTTATTTTCTTGCACAAAAAATATATTCATAGTAAATTACAACCAAGAAAATGTATTTTTTTTCCTGAGCCTATAAATAACTGCGTGTGACATTTAATGTTTATAATATTAAAAATCAATGCTCTTTTTGTTAATAATTAATATAATTAGAAATTGAATGCGAGATTCTGAGCTTAGATTATGCATAAACTATATCTAGAAATAATAGGTATACAGTTTACATATTAAGAAAATCGTCTGTCAATTAAATAAATAATGGGCGAGTATTTCCCAACCGAACATCCCATTAATATTAAATAGCGAGAGATAGATTAAGTCAACCGGCATTACCCACGAAATCCCTAAAAGGACTTGCGAATATAATAACGATGCCTTTCGACGACCAATGTCATTCCCGAGAATATCCTAGGCAACACGTAAATGAAAAGAAAAATTAAAGGCCCTCAAGGCTACCTGCATCAATTCCCCGTGAAACAATAACATTTTAAAAACCTCCCATACTCGACCCACAACATCCCCGGCGCTCTCGTTTCATTGCATCTAACTCTCTCGAGCTTTCGAAAGTGAGGATGTTGCATTCACGTTATGAATCATAATCAGATGCATCTCGATGTATCCACAATCTCGTTATAACAATCAGAATCACCTTCTATGGTGAATGAGGTTGCGTGCAAAGGCTTCGACGAACTCCTTCTCATCAAACAAAAAAATTATACGGAGAAACGGAAAATCGTACAATGAGATCAAAGTGTGCGTTTCTTGAGGTAACTTTTTAATATTTGGGTTAGATAAATTACTGTAATTTGGTTTAGGAACTCGCGATGGTGGGATTTATGGCCGAGTCCGGTACATCACGGGCATAATTAAGGTGGCTCGGGTTTAATTACGATTATCTATTTCAATTTTTGGGAGCAAATAAATGCGATCGATATAAATCTCTTTTTTTCGTTACGAGAGCATTGGAACGCTTCGATAACGTTTAATTATAGTGTGATTAAATAATTGGAATATAATAGATGCGTTTGAGAGGATTGCGCTCAATTTAAAAATTTGAAATTAAAATCAATTTTAAAAAGGAGAAAATAAATCCCCGGGAAAAATAGCCGTAGATTTAATTTCTCCATATTTATAGTCAAGGTTTTGATTATTGGTTTAGCTTATATCATGCAATATTTTTATTAAATGATATTTAGTTTTGTATTTTAAATTATTAATTTGAATCGCTTCATCAAAAAATAAGTTTACTCACAAGGTAAGTTGAATGGTAAATTTCTCCGAAAATATATTTGCAAAAAACGCACGTGCTGATTTTACTAAGAATTATCTCCGTATTATATTTTTTGTGACAAACATCTGTTCAATGCATTTGTTTTTTTGTGGTTGTTGATGCATTATCCGAATGTGTCGTGATATGGACGAATTGAAAAATGTCTGTATCTATAAGGATATCTGTATTCAAGGGTGGGACGCGGTCGTTGTGAACAACATAGAACACTCGCCATTCTGAATAAAACATACGAACAGTGTTTGACTAATTTATGGGTTGTTAACTATGGCATTGTGAGCGCCTAGGGTACGAATATACAAATAAAAGTACAAAATTATGTACATATTCTACTTGTGCGCTATGTGTCAACGTTATCTAGGATCTGAGCGCCGGAACAAGACGCAATCTCTCGGACGATCTGCGTTCACTCGGGGTAAACTTTCCAAAGTTGCCTGAACTTGCACGCAGTTTTGTATCTCACACACACACACATATTATACTCGCGACCGACGAATTCACATCGTGATTTTAGGAAAGATTTTTATCTATTTGCCAGACTTGTAGACACGCTGAATGCGTACATTCTGTCCCAACGAAATATTTATATAACACGATAACGAATACTGGAATAGCTAACACACATACACCAACCGATGCTGTTTTTTTGATAACTATTTAGATTAAATTAAAGGGACTAGATTCAGGTTGACAGACGTACAAGACTCAACAAATTTGCGGCACTACTACCACAGATTATACAGATAACAACAGAGAAATCCATTTATATATTTGAAGATAAACTGTACAAACTTGTATTGAATAGACCTCTTTACGGTTAATTAAGCGCAGACATCACATCCGCCAAGTTTAAAAGGCGGGATTATGATGAAGTTTCGGGCACATATTTAGTTATACGTCAAAAAGTTCGGGCAGTTCTTGACGTATAACATGGCGGAAATTGACACACGCGCACAAAAAAATTTCTAACTATGAAAAGGTCTATTAACTTTATATTTAATTAGAACGTTTTTCAAGTCAAAAGTTATACACCATAATTTTAAGAAATTTTTTTTTTCATGTAGAATTGATGAACTAAATTTGAAAAACTATTTCCACACAAGATTTCTTCCGTCAGAAAATCCGTGCTTTCATATAGTTTTTTATTAATCAAGATTCAGACTAGATTTCGACATTTAGACAATACATAGCTTGAAATTTAGATAATGTCATTATTTCTATCTATCTAGATTAAGATTAAGGTTTCTACCTCATTTTTCTCAAATTTGTGTTTAACCTTTTGGCTACCAACGGGACACATTTGTCCCAAGCATCAAATAATATATTTCGCTGGATTTAATTAACTGTCAATGTTCATAGAGCATTGTTCCATTAGTATTTTCATAAAATAGGCAAAACCATGACAAAAACACCCCTCCTTTTTTCTCTTTCCTGAAATTATGTTCAGGCATTCCGCAGTTTTTCATCTTGACGGCTGTATAACTGTGTTTCTGGGCGTTCTATCAAAGCTATTTAGATAAAATAGATTGTTGAGCATTCTTAGTAAGCAAAAAGGTAAGAAAATGCGTTACATTTACAGAGAAATCACCTTGCAGTTTTATAATGGGACTCATTTATCCCTTTGGTATTTTATAGCTACAATTTTTTTATAGAATGGACGAAAAAAGATGCCCCACTGTGGACGTACTAAAAAAATATTGCAAAAACTTTTGTGACGAAGACATCATCTAAGGACTTTTTGGAAGATGAAAACTTCGAACCAGACAGCGATAGCTCTCAAAGTTCCAAAAAATGCTTAAAGTTCTAAAGATTCATCCGACGACGATTCACCTATTTATTTATTTATCGTATGGCGATCTACAAATTCAGTTATAAATATAGATAAAGCTTGTACATATATGTGTATAAAACTATCACTTTTACAGATTGACTAACAGTCAAGATAAATATATTACAGGAATACGTTCGAAATATAGGCTATAGGTTATAAATCGATGTCCAGCGAGGTCAACCAATTCACGGCAGCAGGAGCGGCACTCAGTATCTCGTTTCATTCTCCTTCAAATCTTCTTATTGGACACTAGTGGGCTATATGAGCTACGGTTTGATCTGGCGCTCCACAGTCGCATTCCCGGGTGTCCGAGAGTCCCCACTTGTACAACATCGACTTGCATCTGGCGTGGTCAGTTCTGATGCGGTTAAGACTACACTATGCTTTCCTAGACATTTGTATTCCTGGGAGAGGAACGGTAGGATCCTCATGGTTATTATGTTTAAAATTATTGGATGTCTATTTGGGTCTTCAAGCTTCTCTGATAGGAAATGGTTCATGATAGGTTAGTTCCTCATCCTGCCAGATGGGTTTTTGGGACTGTCAGTGCGTTCGACGTGTAGACAACCTCCAAAATGGTGCACACCGGGCAACGATCTGCTAGAGCAGAGCGGCAAAGTGTACATATATGGCGGCCGAACTAGACCATACGTCTCTCGCGGCCATTTAGATCTCCAAAAACCAAAAATTCAACGACACTTGTAAGAGCCAATTGACAAGATATTGGATCTTGTATCCATATTTTACAAGTAAAAATTGAAGGTCTATCTCGAGACAAATGCGAAAATTTGAGCAGGAGGATTCGTATATCGAGGCATCAATAGCTGCTGAACGCATTTCTACTCCTGAAGTTACTTCTTGGAATGCGGTTCCAAATTCATATAGACCTCGATTCAAAGTTACAACATTTAAGCCATGTGTTACCCTCATTGGAAAAATTGGTCGTCAATCGGATGAACTTGATGAACCCCCAATTACTTCTCACTAAGATATATTTCAATTACCCAGAAAAAGTGGCTGATGCCACTAAAATACACTACATAGATGAGGTGGTTTCTTGCCTGAAATATACATTTCAAAAAGGTAGAGAAGATAGTGCATTCCAGAGCATTGACGAATCAATAGCCAAATTCAAAGGCCCCTATTGTCTGAAGCAATATCTCCCTATGAAACCCATCAAGCGTGGAATAAATATATAGGAAAGAAGCGATGCGGAAACAGGATATGTATATGATCTCAATATTCATTCTGGAATAGACGTTACTGTAGGAAAAGTCATTACTACCTTAGGGGCAAAGATTGTATCGTCACTTATCTCTACCATTCGGGATTCATGAGTCGCTTTGGCATCTGATCGCTTCTTTGCAAGTGTTAGACTGATGAACAACATTCCCTTTCCTGCTGTAGGAACTTGTATTCTTCTATTCGAAAATGTATGCCAAAGTTTGATGGGAAATTGAAGAAAAGTGATTTTCAATTCTTGTGTAATAATGTGGGCATATTAGCTGTAAGGTGGCAAGATAGCAAGGAGGTTCTTGTGATCACGAATTGTACGAATAGTGATGTAATAAGCACAACTAGAAAGCAAAAGGATGGTGAAAAAGGTACCTGGCATGGTACCTTTTTCCATGGTACCAGCAATTGTGCTCTATAATAAAATAATGGGTGGAGTAGACTTATCGGACCAAAAAGTCGGTTGTTATGACTTTGATAGAAAATCGCAAAAATGGTGGATAAAGGTTTTCTATAAATTGTTTATGACTTCTGTTGTCAATGGGTCAATTCTATTCAACGAAAAACGAAAACACCACTGTTACAATTTGTTGTCCCTCTAGCACAGTGTTTCCTAAAGTGTGGTACGCGTGCCCCTTGGGGTACGCGAATGGTCAGAAAGGGGTACGAAACGATGTTCCAAAATATTCATTTTTGTATGTGTGCCAAAGTGTATATAAGGTTAAAATAGTATATTGTGCAACTAGGGCGGTAAATTTCCCACGAGAGCAAAATTGGGCTCACGAACGAAGAAGAGATCTCGTTTTTCGCAATTGACAATACCGCACGAGTTGCACATAATATGTTTTATTACTCTTGTGAGGAGACGTATCTTACAAGATTGTGGTCCAGGGACCATAAAAAAAACCAAGTAATAATGAAGAATTTGATTATTCAATTGTCCGCGGTGGTGTGAATTCGTCATATTCTCCTCAGTCTCCGGTAGCACCATAGAATTTACACTCATTTTATAACGTTTCCTTTAATTTTTTTTTTTGTAATGAAAAAAAATTTCACTTTCAAGTCACTTTTTTAATATTAAGGTTTTGATTGTGTTTATTTTATTTGTTCAAATGTTTTTATGTAACTTATCGATTTTTATTGAATATTAGCGTGCGCGAAGTATAATTTGAATTTGAATTGACAAACGGCCATTCGTCGCACCAAAAAACGGGCGCCAAAATAGTACTTATCCCGCATGAGTAATAAAAATAACAATATTTAAATTACATAAAAAAATAGTGCATTAAACAATACTTTTTATAAACTGTTTGAAATCTAAAAATAATTCAGCTTCATCATCTTTGATAATTAATTAATACAATACAACCAATAGATTATTTTACTCACTGCTCAAGATAAAATAATTGCAGATTGTTTTTATGTATATAAAGACAAGCATAAAATGTCTTAAAGTGAACTCATAAAGAATAACATTTTTTCTAAGATTTGTAAAAATTTGGATGCGATTTTATCTTAAAAAGTCATGTTTAATTATTTGGATGCGGATCAATGAAACAGTGAAATGAACAGTAATGAAATAAAAAAATTATTTCGCTAGTGAAATAAAAGTATCCATAGCAACGCATCAAAATAATTCATTTGTGCGCTCCGTAAACACAACCCTAAATGTTGACTTCGCTGATGTTCTTTTTTGATCCCCAATTACAAAACTTATTACACATTTTTTGTATAAATGTCTTGATTTCCGCGGGAGTAATCTTTCCGCAATTGCGTCACCATTTAACAATTCTTGAGTTGTATCCATTTATGGTTAATAAAACACAAACACTAAACAACATTTTGACGTACGAATCAACAATTTTATCGTTGTCAGGACAACAATACAATAATGGGCTTCGGGCTACTGCGATGATTCTCTTAAAAAAACAAAATGGAACTTTTCTGTAAATTCTTCCTGGGTGTCCTAGAGTTCCCACTTGTACAACATCGACTTGCATCTGGCGTGGCCAGTTCTGATGCGATTAAGGCTACACCATGCTTTCCTAGACATTTCCATTCCTGCGAGAGGAACGCAATTTTAATTCTTTTAATTCTGTAATCTAAGAATTTAACTTGTTAAATCAAAAGCAAAATTAATTAAAAGTTTGTATACACTAGCGAATAAAATTAAGCTTTAACTCGCGAATTTAAATCTCATTGAACCTTAATTTTATCCGCTTGTATAATAAATAACTATATTTTTATCTTTGAAATCCCAATCTGAAGACTATATTACGTAAAAAAGACGTGTATATTACCTAAGAAAGTACCAATAATTGTTGTTTTTAATAACATATTTCAGAAATTTTCTACTAAGGGGTATGTAGTGTTAAAAAATATTTGAAAGGGGTACACGTGGATAAAAAAGTTTGGGAAACACAGCTCTAGCAGAAGAGTTAATGGCTGTGGGCAAACTAGCAAGTGCAATCAAACGTAAGAAATCTGCTGGACGTCCATCCAAAACAATGAAACTTATGCTCAACGTTAGAGATTACCTCCCATTTGAAGATCGCTCCAGAAGAAGATGTACTGCGAAGGGCAAAGAAACGCGAACCAGAACCTTGTGTGCAAACTTGCTCTGCGTAAGATGTGCTTTACGCCTTACCATTCATAAATTTACTGCAATTAGAAGAAATTACATTTTGAAAAAGCAATACTTACATTCATACTAACCCATGGGGACACATACATCCCAATAAAAAATACCAAAGGGACTATATTTCCCACCACCCCCACAAGCATCCTCCATACAAAAAGTAAGTTGACCTATAACTGATGTTTTTTTTTGACATAAGAAGGTCAAAAATCATAAAAGGGATCAGATGAACAAAATAAATAAAACTGGTAGCAAAAGGGTTAAAACTCAGAAAATAAGTTAAAAGTTCAGAATAAATATCTCGAAAACTGTAAATGAAAACATACATTTACGAGAGTCTAGATTAGGCATCCGATACTTGATAACTCAAGAATCATAGTCCGATAAGCTTAATATCTCAAGATTTACAATGTAAATTAAATTACAAGAAATTATATTGTATCTCATTGTCAGCTTAATTCAAATGCAATATTATTATGTCTAGTAATTATAGTATATTAAAGGACGAGTTCAGTAAACGCGATTTTACAGCACGCGTCCAAGTTTGTGATCGTCCAATGGACAAGTGCTATTATTGCTATATTTTCTATTTTGCGCCTTTTTATGCCATTTCTAAATAAAAAAATCGCCGATACATATTGAGAAAATTGTATCGCACTTGGCGAGACATAACCGCAGGCATATGAGTGCTGTTATGAGTCCATTGCAGACGCAAAATAGAAAAATAATATTAACAAAATCAAATTAGTACTCATATCATCAGTTCAGTAATCGCATCATCAGTAATCGCTTTTTTTCACCAGTTAATTTTAAGGCTTATAGTATCTAATTAAAGAGAAAGTAATTAGATTAGACAAACCATCCTTACTATAAATAAAATTGTTAAGATTGCCTTAAGACATACTAATTGTAAGTTAGATATTAAATTTGATGTTAGATATTTAAAGTCCTATACACAAGACAGTTTTCGTTTATGAGTTTTTTAGTTATAACGTGGTTTTTAAATGCAAAATTTGTTTAATAAGGAAATATCCGTCTGTATCCCGTATCTGTATCTGTATCCTGTCCGTTTGTTTTGCTCTTAAAATTCCTATCTTGACTAATCTGTCTTATTTCTTATTTGTTTGTCTAATTTTAGTTTCTGTTAATAAATTTAGATTCGAATAGTTAATCAAATTAATTGTTTTTGCATACGTTTCTACCAATAAACGAATATTATTGTAATTGTGCCAAAGTGTTGCTAAATGATTCTTATAAAAAACGATAAAATATTATCAAGTACCAATTTGTAACCGAATGATAAATGAAAATAAATTTTGTTCGGTTTGTTATTGACTTGAAGTTAATTTATTAGTAATGTCCTTAATTAATTGCCGCCTCTTTATATTTTTTACTATTAATTATATAAAGTATCCGTGGGGCCATTAATAATGCACTAATTTGAATTATTAATTACAGACGGACTTTCATTTGAATAAAGAGAAATAAGATTCAAGTGAATTGACAATTAGTTAAAAAGATTGTCGGAGTGTGTTGGAAAAAGTGGAAATGTGTGGTTTAATTATTAAGTCGCGATGGTCGCATAAATCATATTTTTTATAGTTTAATTAAACTTTCCTTTTAAGGTGGAGGAGATTATTTCCTGCCAAAATGGTAAATAAGAAAATTTTAAGAATAAAAACGATATTTTAAAGGCATACATTATCGCACCCCGGCTCTTAACGTGACACAACTCAAAAAAAAAGAAAAAACTAAAATCAATTAGCCTGAATCTCAGAAACGTATTTTAATACTAATTAGAAAGTAAAATTAATAAATCGGGAATGTGGATTTTTTTTTAATTTTCGAAAAAAATATAATAGATTGACTTAAATTTGTTATTTTGGTTTAAATATAATAAATTTTAACAAAACTCACCTTAAACTGATGAATTGGACGTTTTTACTTAACTCGTTGACTCGTTTCACACCTGGAAATAAGAGAAAATTATTTTGTCGGATTATAACTCTGATTTGTTAATTCGAACTAATAACAAATTCAAAGACTTTTAGATTTTTTCTTCGAGGGTATTATAAGAACCACAGCAGCCCTCAAAGCCAACATAACTCATGCCATCGGTCAAATTCAGCCTGATGTATGCGCCAGTCATAGAAAATTGGACATTTCGGATACGCGCCACCCAACGACCGGTCATTTGCAGGATGTTAGATATTCAATACCATAGATAGGAAGCGCTTAAAGAAAGACACTATAGTTTGATGCTTGCTTATATACAACAAGAAACAATGAAAATTAAGACAAATTTTAACCATTTGTTGTCTAGTGGTATCACAGTGAAACTACTCAATCAATGAAGCTAAGTGAATAAAATTTATATTTGCAGCAAATATGTAAATTCGTTTACATTGTTATCAATTTTATCATAGTTTATAAATTCATTGTTGTCAATTGTACATTTTTATTGTAGTTTATAAATCCAAATGCATATAATTTATAGAGTTTTCCATTAGACAGAACATTTCCTATGTTATCTAACATTCGCGAGCCGATCGTTCTATTGATGACACGGTGCGCTATAATTAAAAGATTTGCATCTGTGGTCGGGAAAGTCGAAAGGCTCTCCGGATGCTTTCAAAGTCTCACGCACCCAAGATTGAGTTGAAATATATTAAAAAAATAAGTTTCTTATCTTAACTATTTTCTGCATTGCTCGGGGACGCAGGACTTATTGCAAAATACGACCATTAGAAGCTGTTCACTTGCAACTTGTTGCCGATCTTATCGGTCGTTGGGAATCGCAGAACGTGACCTTGCAACGCTCTTAACACCTTTTGGAATCTGTATATTTTTTTGATTTTGTTTATAAAAATTAGCGGCATAGAATTCTTTCTGGCAGACGCAATTTTAGTTTTATCTATAATAACACTTTTTGGATCTTAACACCTTGGTCTTAATATGAGATTATCCTGAATACCGCGTCTGTCGTAATTTCAAAACAAATTAAGGAGATTCTAATGAGAGACAATTTATACAAACTACATACATACACTTCTATACCATCTCAATTCTTCCTGCAATTGTGCTCAACCTGAAGGAAAAACTCTCTTAAACTACAATTTCCTAACAAAAATCATTTCATATTTCCTTCTTTTTTATTAATAACAATCTACAATAGTAAGTTGTAACCATGACCCACCGGACGAAGATGGCGTGACTCGCGGTCTGGTTGCCGATTCGCGGTTACGTAACGTCCTCCTGTCACTCTAAATGTCGCCGCATCCTAGGCGGCGCCCGCGGCCCGCTTCTTCATCCTCCACATAGGCATCACTTACGTAACGTCGCGAACTAATCTATTGTAATGCATATCGCAATCTAAATAGCACAAACTAAGTAATGCCGCTCCAAACACGCAGGGTTTAATCGTACCATTAAATATTGCACATCCAATAAATTGTATAATTTACTATTGCATTCAGGTATTAAACATTTCATATGATTAATCCACATGCATATTATTTAAATTATTTTTTAATGTTAAATCTATTGGAAACAAGGTATTAAAAGGGCAATTAGTCGGATTATAACTACTGAATGGGAGTAATTATCGTGCCTGAATCATATTGATGAAGAATAATGAGTAGATGCAGGTACCATGTTAACTTGCGATATCTGCTCTAATATTAATCTTATTATATTAAACCTTTATTACTTGTACCAACTAATCGCTTGGACTTGGAATAAACTCTGTAATAAATTATGCTGAGAGATTAAGTATTGGATTTTTATTAACACGTACAAGAATTTAGAATTAAAAGTTATTTGTATATGCATAAATAATAATAAAATATTAGTATAAATTATTTTAATAACATTTTAACCTTAATATAGTTACAAATCTACTTTATTTGTATTTTTAACTTTTAAAGCGTTGGAAAATGTGTAAATGTTCGAATGATATTAGATGATGTATTTTAAAATTAAATAAAAGCAATTATCTCATATTCCCATTTTCGTTAAAACTATGTTAAAACAATTTATTTATAACTTGAGAACGTTTTAATTTGTGATGCAATTGCATTTGGCAAATCATACGCGTTGAATAAAAGTTGCTCACTCGATTAATTATTTATAAGATTACAAATTGAACACAATCGTAGGCATTTTCTTCTAGTCGATTTAACATTATAATGCCATATAATATAAACCTACAATTTTCTTTTCGCACATAAAATAAATTGAGTAAGCATTTAAATTGTTTTCGCATTTTACATGGGTTCGAGGTGTAACATAATTATTAGGAAATTATAAGATTTATTGCGTATCGAATATTATAAATCAGTTGGAATTGATGTTGCTTTCCCATTTACATTGTTAACAAACGTTAGCGATTTTTTCGTCGACAATTTCATGATTGTTTACTTTTTTCAAATGTTATTTTACATAAGATTCGCAATTAACATATGTCAGTTATATTATTTTAATATCACAAAAACAATATACGACAATGTTGTTATATCTATCCTTTAATTTTGTCTGTTCACTTTCTATGTAAACATTTGCATCTTAAGTTACAGACTTCAAGCCCTTCCAAACATCTCATCATATTACCTATCCATATAAATGATATAACTTTATCTGCTTAATCCTACAATGTGTGAGCTAGTCCTGTTCTCTAGCTTGGTCTAATTTAATCTACATAATCCTGTTTAGTTACACAAATTCATTATTTTCTAGAATTAACAAGAGTTTGTAGATTTGATTAAAGATATCGTGAACCGATAAGTTAACAAACATAGAAATATTAAACCGAATGGTAAAAGAAACGTTCACAATCCAGAAAAGGGAATTAGAAATACAGGGAAAAATAAGCGGGAAAACAAGGAAGAAGACGAATATCATGGCTCAATCGACTTATTAGAGCCACAACTCTCTCATATTTGTGTTTAATCTTGTTTAATTTCTCTTCTTAATATAATTCAGATATATGTTCAGAATGTAATACCGGTTAAAACTTCTATAATTATTGTTTGTCTTATTTGCTTAACTTGGTAAGATTAAAAAATGGTTCTATAAACTAGGAAATATTCAAAGCAAAATTCAAAGTACGAAAGTGAAATTTGATATGGTAGTTGAGATAGGACAAGAAAGTCGAATCTGCATAATAATAAAATCAGATTAATAGAATTTGATCATGACCAGAATACAGAGTGGATACTAGGTAATCTGTTCCAGATATGGAAAAGAAAAAAGAGAAGCTAAATACAGAAGGCAAATCAGATAAGTACTTCCTGTGTAATAAATAATTTAGTATAAATTTGAAATTGTGAAATTAGTTTGAATATTATAATGCGTTTGTGTCTTACGTTTTTCCATTTGTAAAAAATTCTGTTTGGTTATCCGGATGTGCGGTAATAAATGGAATTTGTACACGTCAGTTACACAAAAGTGTAGAGATGAGTGAATGGATCATTAGAGATTCTAGGCCATCATTGTCCGGCTTTGCTACTGTTGGAGATGGAGAGATAAGGGTCCATTGTCGGACACCGGCGGAATACTAACGGCAACACCTATGGCGGGATGTAGGTGTGCAGCTAACAAGTAATGTCTACAGCTAGTGATTTATACTGGTAAACCTAACAACTTTAAATTGGGTCTATAGCAACGTTTACGTAAATTATTCCTGCTACCGCGCACAGCATGGGAAGTTGATTTTGTTTGCTGCGGCTATGATTTATGAACGGCGATTAGATCTTATCCAGCTTTTCGCTACTCGGTTTAACCAAGATTACTCCTCGGGATATCTCGCGCGATGGTCCAGATTGATAACGCTATATCAACTAATTTAAATAACAACGTAAATCTTCCAGAAAACGTATTATATTTACATGTTCTTCAAAGCAGCGGTCTTAAAATTGGTAAAAGTTTCTCTACAGATTTAAGATTGTTGCAGATAATCTAGATTCAAAACAAAATCATTTAATTTTGTGCAAAAAATGTTTTAGGAGCTTTATATTTATCTGCTCCTGGTAAGAACTGCTCATTTAAAATAATTTTTCTGATATTTTAAAAACAATTTTCAAAAGAAACTTTTAAGAATTTTGTATATCTATTTGTAAAAGTTTCTTGTTTTGTAGTTTTCTTAAATGTTTAGATTTTTAGCATTGTATAAAAATTTACACAAATTTAAGAACAAATTTTATTGCTTCTTCTTATTAATTTTTCAGCATTTCGAAAATGTTGAAAACTTGTCTTCTATTTCGAGATACAGATTCGAGTACAGATTTTATATATTTTAATCAACCTCGAATTATATAGAACTATTATCCACTATTTTTTTATAAACTTCTCATATTTTTTGTCCACAACGTGCGCTGCAGTCAATTCGTTTGTCCCCACCATGCACTCTGCACCCTGCCAGTAGTTTAATCTGTCTACTATTTGCCATTATTATCTGATATCTATCTATTATACATCTGTCTAGTATTCACTCTTATCTCTATAATCCTAGAATATGCTTGCCTATCTAGAAACTAACCTAATCTAATACTAATACGTTTTCTCTATTTGAAATATGCTAGCTGACGACGTAGAAATACGTCAATTTGTAATCAAAGTATAGGAGAAGTTAACGTAATAGTGCATTATTTTTATTTTGAAGCTTTCCCCAAAAAAATCCGACTGAAGAACTTCTCGAAATTTTCCGAATCTTTTGAAGGAAAGAAATTGGAGAATTGGTTTGATATCCTGGGGTTTAGTCGAATTTTTTTTTCGATTTTGCGTGGAACTGTTCAAATTCAAATTAATTTATTAACAAAAAAAAAACATGTAATATATACAGATACATATTGGTAAGTCAAAATAATTATTAAAATAGTTTCACATACTCATCAATGGTACATAAACATTTTGAAATAAGAATGTCTCTCATTTTTTTCCTGAACATTCTGATCGAGACTTCCTGGGTAATACTTGTAGGTAGCATGTTATATAGGTAGATTCCAGCAACAGCGGGCGCTTTGCTGCAGATCGTCAATCTTGAATAGGGGGTGCATAGTTTCATGCATCCTCTAGTAATATAATTATGAATATCCTTCTGTTTAGGAATTGATTGCTTGTTTGTGTATATAACAATTGATTTCATGAATGAAGAGACTTAATACAGTTAAAATTTTCAAGTTAGTAAAGTGAGGCCTGCACGATATATACGCCGGTAGACCAAGAAGGGCTCTTAGTATCTGTGTTTTCAAAACTTTAGGCCAGTCTGGTCCCCCAAGCTATTATACCATAAGAGAGAATTGACTGAATTTCAGCAAAATAAAAGTGTAATAGTTCTGGTGCATTCAAAAATCTCTTCAAGTATCGGAGACAGTATATAGGCTTTCTTAAGCCCCCCATACACGTGCGAACAATTTGTGCAAATTCGGTGTTTGTGCAAACAGTTTGACCGTCTATGGGGCTGTTTGAATGGTTGCGCAAACTGTTTGAGTAAAATCGGTCAGGATCGAAATAATTTGTACAAATACTCCTTGTTTGAGTACTTGTTTCACGTGTATGGTACGGTTAGTGCAAACTTTGGGTTAGTCAACTCCTGCTCCTAGACAATGTCAGGCAGTTTCCTTTCTATTCCGTGGTTGAAAACGTAGTTTCGGTAATTTTTTTTTAGTTTGTTGGTATTTATCTCTCCAATATGGCGAATAAGACAACAGATGATGAACAGCGGGAACTTTGGAGAGAGTTTATTGCAGTGTATCGTGATTTACCTGACGTGTGGAAGGTGAAAAGTGACGGTTATAAAGAAAGAAATAAGATAAAATGAAGGAAATTGAACTCAGTGCAGATAGGGAAAGTGTACGCGCCAAAATCAATTCATTCCGCACTGCCTGCAGAAGAGAAATGAAGAAAGTGAAGGAGAGCATAAAATCAGGTGGAGGTACAGACGACGTGTACGTGCCAATTTTGTGGTACTTCGACGAGCTTGACTTCTTGAGGGATAAGGAAACTCAAATTCAAGGAACTTCGACAATGGACGAAAGTGACCAGGTGGTCATGACTGAATTCGTTCCTCTTCTGGAGCCAACTCTTGACCCACACTCTTCGCTTTCTTTTTCTTTTAACTATTCGTTTCTCAGCCACTAGGGCCAGAATAATGGCGGCACAGCAATCGTCCGTATCTGACATGTTCAACGAACAACACCACAAATCGCAGTAGGTTGCTACGTGTATGTGCTAGCGTATGTACAAACAGGCGTTTGTACAAACACCGAATTTGCGCACGTGTATGGTCATACGCCAAGCTAAACATATTTTCTTCAAAACATATACCAAGAAACTTTGTGAACACGTTTTATCGCACATTGATCAGTTTGTATAGAAATATCCTCGGCGTATTCACTACGTTGAGTTTTGAAAAAAATAAATTCAGTTTCGTCGATGTTGAAAAATAATTTGTTCGCTGGAAACCAACTGGATAAGTCCCGAACTAGGAGATTTGCATTTCGCTGTGTATCTAATAAGGTTTCATTAGAAATGAGGAAGCTGGCATCGTCTGCACATAAAGTGCAGTATCTTCCTTGGACAAACGGAACTAGATCATCTAAATCTAATGGGGAAACAAAGTTGGGGAAAGAACACTCCCTTGAGGTACCCCCCCCCCCTCCGAATTAAAAGCCATTTCTGACGAAACACTTTTCCTTGAAATGCAGTCCCAGCATCAATACAAATTGCGTACGGTTTTTATTAGTGGATCCAGTTTCCCGCTATTCCCCTTATTCCACAAGAAAATAATTTGTCCATTAATAAATTTGTCATAATTTCTCCAGAAGATACCCACAGGGAATCTGCCCTTATCCATTTCTGACAGAATTTTATTATATGGGCCTACAATCGCTGAAGTTGTAAACTTGCCTCTTTGAAAACCATGCTGTTCCATCGGAATTAAATTATGTTTGGAAATAAAAGGTGTAGGCCTGTACAGAAAACAGTATTGCAAGATTTTCGAGAGTACAGATAACAAAGCAATAGGGTTATAGTTATTCAGATAATGTTTATTTCCTTTCTTGAATATAGGTAGAATAATGGCTACTTTAAGAATATCGGGAAACTTCGTTGATTAAAATGAACTTGTTGAGCAGATGCAGGACGTTGTCTTTCAGTAAAAGACAAGGAATACCATCGGGACCGTGCGAATTTTTGGTTTTTAATGTATCAGTAAGTATATTTAATGGCTACTTAGCTCCAAGTGATTATCACTTATTCCCAAAAATAAAGGAACACTTGGGTGGTTTACGCTTCAATACCTATGGTAAAGTCAAGGAAGAAGTTACTCGATTCCTCAAAGGATTGGCTGCAGAATTATATAACATGGGGATAGAAAAACTGTAACATTGCCTGCAAAAGTGTTTGAACGGAAACGGCGATTATGTAGAAATAAATCATAAGTTTTAATCATTAAAATGATGTATAACACTAAGAACAAAAATATAGCTGTCTATTATTAAAAATGATGGGAACCTTATTTTACGAATCGGCTCGTAGTTTCTTCTATGAAGGGAATATAGTAATTCGTAATATCAGTAGGTGTGGATGACCTTCATTATTTCCCCCGGTGCTTTTATAAAAAAGTAATTAAAAAGCTTCGCGATTTTATGGCTATCCTGGATCCCGGCGTCATTAATATCCATAATAAGACTTTCCTGCATGGGCGATTTGTTTGTATGCTGATTAATAAGTTTCCATAGATCTTTTGCTTATTATCGGAATTAGCAAGAAGGTTTCGGAAATAATTTCTATTGTATTCGCTTATTAATTTGAAATAAGTTATTTTTTTTCATTTTTCGTTCATTTGAAATGAGCCCAGTATGGGCGAGGTTGCGGAAATTCTTTTTGTAGGACAAACAGGTCTCTTAGATTGCTACTAGAGATTTGGGCTTCCAATGTGATTGTCAGGTCTTGTTGTGCTACTGTAGGAATAGTGTTGCAGCGTGATTCAGTGCAACGGTTTTCTCATTGTAGTCATCTGTGTTGAGGACGTCGGACCATGTTTCATGTTTTAGGCACTCTTCAAAATTTCGTTTATTGTGAATAGTGTATTTAGGCGTAAGCCTCTGTTGCATATTCTTAGTAAGACTAGCGTAAGACTCTATTGCATATTTCTGTTGCCGCTGCTTAAACCGCTCAGAATTAACATCCCATGATCTGATCGTGGGCAGTCTTCTACCGAGGTTGACCAATCTTGCTTGAAATTAACAAAAATATGGTCAATCATTGAGCACGAAGTCAGGGTAATTCTAGTGTTTTGATTTACTAGCTGTACAAGACCATAAGAACACATCAAATTTAACAGGCCTTTACTTTCGTTTGAAATCCTCAACGATAATAAAAGAGGAGAATTTTGGAAATAAATTATGAAGAAGATTTTCGAGTACCATCATGAATAAATCTAGCGAGCCCAGGGGCTATATATATATATATATATATATATATATATATATATATATATACATATATATATATACATATATATATATATATATATATATATATATATATATATATATATAGATCGAGGGAATCTCTTGCCCATCTCTTGTTACTTGGGCTTTGGAGATGATCAAGGGGAACTGAAGAAGTTTGGCAATTTTCCACGATTTTCGTAAAAATATTTACATTTGGATCAAACCTTGAGGAACAGAAGACATAATTGGAATTTAAAATTTTCTCAAGATTTTGGACAAGCCTAAGGGAAGCGCAGTATTTACTAAATCTAAAAAAATGTTCAATAAAATTGTATTTACTAATAATAATATATGAAATTTTCTAAAGTTGTTGGAAGATATGGAGTTTCCCCATGATTTTCGAAAAAAATAATACTTGGATTTTGGACCACACTTGAAATTGTTAGAAAATTTTGAAATTCTTCTTGATTTTTGGAAAAACTACAGCATAGCATTTTGTACCCAGCCTTGTAAAATTTTGCGTTGCACGTAAAAGTAATTGGATATCCAAAAAGTAATTGGGTAACCAAAAAGTAATTGGGCTTTAGATGCTGTTGACGGTAGAGATTTGAATCCTAACCAGAACAAAGAGCCTAACCAAGAGCCTTGTAGAACTAAACAAACTTACGAAAAAATTTTGCTTTGCGCGTAACCAAAAAGTAATTGGGTTTGTCGTGTTTGATGCCGACTATATAGGCCGTACGTCACTATTCTGGATATAAACAAACACAATTTAGGAGAAACGCCTTTTATGATGCTGGTACACACTTTTAACACTAATGTAATAATAAAAATCTTTAATAAAATAGTAAAATAAGAAAAGAACATACTCGACCAACATGAAGAAAATAACGAGAACACTAGATTTGCTCGAACTATTATCTATTTAAACCTGGGGTTCCCAAAGTTTTTCTTAGGCGTGCCAATTTAATATAAATGTTTTTTTTGGCGGGCCAAAAAACGGAATAAAATCAAAACAATAACCACGATTTTGTTGTTTTAATAGTATATCACGTAATTAAAGTTGTAAGAAGCATATTACGTACGAGCGGAACAGTCACGCGCGACTCGCGTAGCGGGGATCGCGTAATTCCGCGAGTACGCAATTGCCTTACAACTCGAATTATGTACTATACTTTATCTACGACCACACTAATTTGTTTCTGTTTAATAAAAAAAATATGTTTGATGTAACACCTTCGACCTTATTTAACTTGATAGAAATGAAAAGAAATACATTAATAATGGTTACATTACCCTTCACATTAACTTTTTATTTTGTACTTATTTGTAGCTTTCGTTATATTTAAACGTGAAAAACGAAATGAATGACAGCTTGTATGAGAATGATGTGACGTTTAATGATTGTTTGGAAATCACGGAGTGAAGTGAAAAATAGTATCAACGTGCAGGCTCTCAACCAATCAACGAATTGTAAACCAAACAAGCAAGTGTTATTTTATTTTAATTATTAAATAACATTAATCGCGGATTGTTACATATGTGTGTTATATGATGTATTTACCTAATCCACGAACTGTACAATATTGGGCAATTACAATAGTAGTAGTAGATAAATACATTTAACTATTTCTTATTTTTTTTAGAAAAAGTTTTTTCGCAAATATGCGTTCTCAAATATTGAAAACATTTGTTGAGCATGTTTTCGTATTTCGGATAATTCACGCATGATAATTCTTTATAAAAATCAATTAAAGAATTGTTCCCATAAGAATTCTTAGCATCGATATTTTCCTTTAATTCTATCAATTCAAATTGCATGTCATATTATATTTCTGTACAAATGTGTAATAACTAGAGTAGACATTCTAAAATAATTTTTTACATACAAACTAAACAATTTTTTATTATATCTTATTTGTAATATTTATTATTTATTTTAATATTTACTTATTTATTGTTTAATAAAAATATAATATATCGTATCAATATCGCGGGCCCCATTGACGGGCTTTGCGGGCCGCATTTGGCCCGCGGGCCGCACTTTGGGAACCCCTGATTTAAACTTATCTATCTGGTCTTAACTTGACATGTCCTATAGCTCTTCTCTATTTAGACTTATATCGCTGGTCCAATCTGACTAATTCTCTCAGTGTTGTCTAGTCTTGTGTTAGCTAACTAAAGTAATCCTTATATTGTTGGAACGAAATTGGAGAATCGGTTTGATTTCCTGGGGTTTTGTCGAATTTTTTTGGACATGACCATGGGGAACTTTGGAGAAAGAAGTTTGGAGGTTTTCCTCGATTTTCGCAAAAATATTTGGATCAGACCATGAGAAACAGAAGACATCATGAGAATTTAAAACGTTCCCTATTTTGGACAAGATTGTGGACAAGACTAAGAGAAGTGCAGTTTTTACTAACAATAAGTTTAAAAATTTGTTAAAATAAATTGTTTTTAGTAAAGTTGTTGGAAGATTTGGAGTTTCCCCATAATTTACGAAAAAATAATACTTGGATTTTGCACCATATTTGAAATTGTTGAATAATCTAAAATTCTTCTTGATTTGTGGAAAAACTACAGCTAGCATTTTGTACACAGAATAAAATTTTGCTTTGGGCGTAACCAAAAAATAATTGGGCTTTAGATGCTGTTGACGGTGGAGATTTGAATCCTAACCAGAAGAATAGAAAATCCCTCGGAAAGATTCATAAAAGATCCTTGGAAAAACTTTGAATTTGGAAAATTTTCCATTTGTTCTTTGTTTTTGGAAAAACAAGCTCTAAAAGTATTTTAAATCAGAAAAGTTGCAAAATTGCAGATTTTGTACTCTTCTTTATTTAAACTTATCTATCTGGTCTAAACTTGACTTGTCCTATAGCTCTTGTGTATTTAGACTTATATCTCTGGTATTACATCTCTGGTCCAATATGGCTAATTCTCTGAGTGTTGTCTAGTCTTGTGTTAACTAACTAAAGTAATCCTTATAATGCTCTATAACTAACTCTTCTCTGCTTAGATTTGTTTGTTTAGTTTTTTTTTTTAGTCTGACGTGTCTGCTCCGTTTTATCGAGAATTATCTTTATTCATTTGTCCTTATTTGTATTTAATTATTTGTCCTTATATGTAATTCATATCGACATCAACTTTTTAATAGTTGTGTCCGTTTCATTTGAGACATTGTTCCTGTGAGGTATAATGTGTTATGTAGTATGAGGATATAATTGCGACGATTGGTGATAGTTATTGTGGTAGGTCGAAGGTCGTGCGAACTGTCCCGCATAGTGATTTGTCGCGGCATGTTGTGGTGAGCCAGGTATATGGAGGTGTCCGCTGAACCTCACCTACACTGAGCGCGATAAATAATAATGGAAATTGAATGTGACTAACTTGTCTTCCATTTCGAGATTATTTGTATCAAACAAATGCGTGTAATTTATTATAAAATCTAAAAAGTATATCCATAGTCATATATTTATTATGTATAAAATCAAGTTCAATATTGAATGTTTTTTTTTTATATTTTGAAGTAAAACGTCTTTAGACATGACTTGCGAGTAAAACGGATCCTTTTACAATCGTAAATGACGTTGACTGACAGAAATAAGGATAAGTCATATATTATTTGAAACAAATGGAACACAGCCTGAATATATAAATATATTCAGCCTTGCCGGAGCTCTATAACAATTACTAAGTATTTTTAGGACTACCGTAAATGGTACTCACTAATTGTTATAGAGCTCCGGAAAGGCTGAATATATTTATTTATTCAGGCTGTTTTCCGCTTGCTTTAAGTTTGTATGATTATCTATAACGTAGGATGGTTTCTCCAATTCTATCATATATTATCTTTGTGGGTATGACTTAACCTAACTTATTTTTTCTCCTTAAGGTTACGTTAAGTCATATCTCATCTATGTAGATATGACTTAACTAAACCTTATGTTCCGTCATTTCCGTCGTACTTCAACAGTTCAGACATTTATTAACTTTAAAAAATTGTAGTGTAACTACTTAGAACGCGACTAAACTATACGAGAGTAACTATGATATTTTTCTGACGCAAATAGCGCTAAGTAAAGTCTATATTCCGCTTACACAGTTTCCGTTTGTGAAAACTTTAAATTTTGTAGAAATTGATGAATGGATGTTGCCTAGAAATATTGCATTTAATCGGTAGCTCTTAGTATAGGGTCCTCCAATATGGACTTCTGAACTTTGACAGTTGGTAGCGGCCATAATGTTGACCTAACACCCGTAAAATTGGCAGTCATTTATTCAGTCTGTTTTGCCAAATCACCATGGACGGATATAGCATTCAACAACAAGTGCAAATAATAAAATTGTTTTATCAAAATGGATGTTCCGTTCGGCCAATATTCGGCGTGCTGCGCCAATTTTATGCTGGCCATAATCGTCTTACCGAGAGCACTATTCGCAGTGTGGTGGATAAATTTAAGTCCACTGTATCGGTAAACAATAAACCAACATCAGTACGACGACGAAAATCAAGATCTGCCGAAAACATCGCCGTTGTCCATGAGAGCGTGCAGGAAAATCCGAGAGAGTCGATTTCGCATCGCTTACAAGAACTCGGTTTTTCGCAGACCACAACTTGGCGAATTTTGCGCCGTAACTGCAGCCCTGAGCCTGCACGGGTACAAAATTCAGCTGACCCGGGAGCTGAAGGTAAACGACCATAGACAACGACGTGTGTTCGCTGAATGGGCGCTGGAGCAGTTGGAAACTGACCCTAATTTTCATAAAAAAATCATCTTTAGCGATGAGGCCCATTTCTGGATAAATGGGTACGTCTATAAACAAAATTGTCGAATTTGGGACGATACCAATCCAAATGAGATCCAAGAGCGACCAATTCATCCCGAAAAAGTCACTGTTTCGTGTGGATTTTGGGCTGATGGCGTCATGGGTCCATATTTCCTTGAGAACGACGTTGCCAGGCCATCACCGTCAACACCGAGTGCTATAGGTCGATGATTACCACCAAATATGGGTCTATACTAATCCACATGAGATTCGAGAGCGTCCAATTCATCCATAAAAAGTCACTGTTTGGTGTGGATTTTGGCTGACGGCGTCATAGGTCCATATTTCTTTGAGAACGACGTTGCCGGGCCATCACCGTCAACGCCGAGCGCTATAGGTCGATGTTTACCAACAACTGTCGGCCTGAGTTAGATAATATTAACACCAACGACATGTGGTTTAAACAGGACGGCGCTCCGTGCCAACAGCTCTTGCGACATTTCTTCTACTTTGCTAAACGTTTTGAACGGCAACTCCCGAGTGTATTTCGGGTTTGCCACATAAATTATAACATTTATATTAACATTTATATAACATATTTCGTGATTTACAATACAACTGGAAATAATTTTGATTAGTATAAATTCCTCGGTTTGGGGATCACGAATCCAGTTCGGGATTACCATGTTCTGTATTAAAATTTCTTCTTAAAATTTCATTCTGTACGAGCGATTTGAGGGCATGGTCATCTCACGTGGAGGTGATGTGAACTGGCCACCGAGATCATGTGATTTGACCCCGTTAGATTTTTTATTGAGGGGTTTCCTTAAGTGGCATGTCTATGCGAGTTAGCCACAAACCAAAGCGGCCCTCAAAGCCAACGTAACTAATGCCATCGGTAAAATTTAGCCTGATTTATGCGCCAGAGTCATGGAAAATTGGACATTTGGGATGCACGCCACCCAGCGGAGCCACGGCGGAAATTTACTGGATGTTATATTCCATACATAATGGTATCGATAGGCCTTTCAAACAAATAATAAAATTCGATAATATCTCACACACACTTTGTTTTATTTAAATTTGAAGATGGGATGCGCTTAATGGAAGTTCCTATATATCCTGTATACAATAAATTTTTCATTTCAAAATTTTTTCACATTTCTTCCTGTTCTTCTATTGCACGGGTGGCAAACATTTTTATGACCGAGTGCCATTTTTTTAAAGTTTCTACATTATGAAATGCTGACGTGCCTGATGACTGTCTGAATATCATTTACCGTATTAGCTCTAGGTCGCACTACGGCTAAACCGCCGCGGTTTTTAATCGTGTGATTTTGTGACTCAAGTAAGCTAATACAATCGGCCTCATTTGCGGTTTTTTCCCGCGACTGTTTTTCCCATAGCGTACTGTGTGTTTCCCGAGCAGTTTCGCGGTTATAACGATTACCGTTCGTGGGAAAAAACCGTAGTGCGACCTCGCCCTTAACCTGAATAAAATACCTTATTAGCCTGCATATGATGTTTGAAAGTATCAAAGTTCATCCTGATTTGCAAAAATAAAGGGTCACAGCGGGATCCCTTTAACTACAGACCGACCTGTATTGCAAGTCAATTTTCAAAAAAATATTTAAGACAGCATTTCCGACTCGATTATCAAGTTTCTTGGAAAGTAATAAGATGCTGGCAAGCTGTCAACACGGTTTCTGGAAAAGTAGCTCAACTGATACTGTTCCGTTGGATAGTGTTAATTTTATAATTACTTCTCTAAATTGTAATCAGGAGGTTCTTGCTTTATTTTGCGACCTACGTAAAGCATTTGACTCTTTTGATCACAAGCTCCTTCCACAAAAAAAAATGAAGATATTGGAGTTAAAGGCGACGCCAAGAACTGGGTAAAATCTTCGTTGCATCAAAGAGAACGAACAGTGGTCACAAACGGTTCCCAAGGCTCTCTAATGGGGCCAACTCAAATGTGGGTTATCAAATGATAACCCAAAGGCTCTCTAATGGGACCAACTTCCTTCCTGATATTTGTTAATGATCTGACGCAAACAAATAATGCTGCAATGGTTTTTTTTATTACTCATGTGAGAAAAGTACTGTTTTGGCACCCGTTTTTTTATTGCAACAAATGGCACTTTGTCAATTTAACTTGCGATAAGTATAATTATCGCACGCAAATTTTCAATAAAAATAGAATAGGTAATTAAAATCAATATTAAAAAAGTGACGTGAAAGTGACAGATTTTTTTTTCATTCAGAAATTGAAATTAAATAAAAACTTTTAAAATGAGTGTAAATTATATGGTATACCGGGGACTGATGAGAGTTCTTATGACGAAGATATACACCACGGAAGATATAGGGGGAGGTCCCATAGAACCGGACACTTAAGGAATAACAAAAATAAAAAAAATTGTGTAATGGTCTAATTTGTTTATTTCACTTTAATAAACTCTCAACTATTACCTAAGCAACACAAATATATCAGAAGTCTCAAATGTTACTTGTATTAGATACTAAGGAACAAATAACTTGGACTAGGACGTTTTCAAAAAGGTCTCCTAATGACGGACAGCCAACTTTTCGTTCAATTTTAAACTTAAACATTATTTTAACAAACAATTCGTAACAATATCTATTACAATAGAACAAATCAACTGTTAATAAAGAAAACTAATCTTAATTCTAATAAACTTTGGTCATAATCAGGAACGTTTCTTTATACAATCACCAAACTTCAATTGTACAGCTTGCAAAAATCACAAATGTAGCAAACTGAGCCCTCCTCAACATCAGCACACGCTTCATGAGCCCACTGATTGCAAGCCTGACAGCAAATCCAATCTTCATCATTATCTTCGTGGCAGATTAAACAAGTTGTTGTATTTTCAGTCACTGTTGTTGATGATTTTGATGTTCGAGATATCCTTGTCTTTGGAGTTGCAGTCGATTTCTTGGTCCTTTTTATTTTAGTCGGGTCGTTAGTTTTTTTGCCTTTCAGTTGTTGCATTTTAACTACTCGAGCTTTAGTTTTTGTTGCCTTATTTTCAGTGAACGCATTTTGGTAGGGGGGGGGGATGTTAAAATCTCACTTTTCTCAGCTTTTGTTCGTCGAATCACGGCTCTCTTTACTGCAGCGCTTGGAAGTGGTGATAGCTGATGAATTACAGTGACAATTGCTTTGCTTGTTGAAAACCATAATAAAAATGTTTACCAGCACTTTTCTTGGCCATGTTGTATCGACGGGTGAGTTTTAATTGCTCCGCGAGATCAAAAGCCAATTTTAGAAATTCCTTTCTGGTTAATGGCATGCATCTATTGGACATATCTACTACGTGCGCAATTAGTGCTTCTTCATTCTCCTCGGTAAAAGTTTTGTCAAATCTTCCTTTTCTGAGTTGTAGTTTTTTTTCCCTTATTTTCATTTTTTGATGTAGTCGAACAGTGTACTTTTTGGCACATTATAGAATTCCGATGACTCTCTCAGAGAAAATTTGTTTGACATCACCTTATCGATGGCTTTTTTTAATATTTCTTCTTTGGGGATATTTTCACAACTCGGTTTGGGTTTACTCATGTTGAATGACTACAATACTTGATGACTACAATAAAAACAAACTTGCTGTAAAACTGTCCGGTATTAGGGGACTTTGAGAGTATCCGAACTGAGGGACCCTTAGGTACATACAAAAAAATTCTCATTCACATTGTGTGTTATGAATTACAAAAAAACGCATGAGTTATATCAGATGAGTACAATAGCAATCATAATTAATAACACTGAATATCATACCATGCTTTAAATTTTCTTTACAGACCCAAAAAAATTACTTCGAACAAGGTTTTTACTAACCTCAAAATTTGCACCACGCTCCACGACGAACAAGTTAGCTCTGGCTATTGGCACACCCTCCACACACTTCACTTCGGAAGAGCTTTCTAGCCGCGGCACAAACAAGAAATTGGCGTGCTTCTTCGCACTGATTCAAATACTGTCCGGCTTTAGGAGCCGTCCGGGCTTAGGAGACTTTCCCCTAATTGAAAAAGCAAATTCTTCATTTTTGATTCTTTTCTTTTGGCCCCTGGACCTCAAACATGTAAGATACGTCCCTTGCATGAGTAATACAAAATATTATCTGAAACTCGTGCGGTATTGTCAATTGCGCTCTCGAGCGAGTGGGCGAAATTTCGCTCTCGTAGCCAATTGACAACTTGCCGCACTAGTTGCACAATATACTATTATACGCTGATGATAACATTATTGTAATATCTAATCCAGATATACACGACTTTATTAAAAGTTGCAATTTAAAATCAGATAAGTTATGAGGATGATCTCTACATCTTTAATGGACTTTAAATATACGCAAAACATACTTCATGATTATAGTTCACTTCTAAGTTTTAATCAAACATCATCAAAAGCTAAAATGGGACCATCATATTGAACTAACGTGTTCCACATTAAGTACTGTGTGTTGTCTGATTCGAAACCTAAGATGATGTGTAAAAGTTGATATTCTGCTAATATTTTACCACGCCATCGTTCAGTCTAGCTTGTCATGCACAAAAAGATAGTACGAGCGATATTCAATGCACACCCTCTTCAATCCTGACGGTCTTTGTTCATCAAGCACAGCCTTTTTTAAGCTTTAAAATGTTGTGCTTGATGAACAAAGACCTTCCCTTCTTCCTTCTCCCGCATGCCAACAACAATTTAGGTTCGCCACCGCTGTTCTATTGCAATTAATTTATTTTAATGGTCATTGCTTCCATTTACAAATATTTTTACGTTTATTTCTTCTAGCTATATAGTTAAGCCCTTTAGTGGTAGTCCCGAATCCAGTTCGAATTTCGATTTTAATACAGCAAATGCTAATCTCGAACTGGATTCGTGATCGCCAAACTGAAGAATTTATACTAATCAAAATTATTTCTAGTTTCATAATATAAATGTTATAAATTATGTGATTAACCCGAACTATACTCGGTAGATGCTGTTCAAAAGTTAGTGTAGCAAAATAAAAGAAGGAAGAGACTTACATCAGCGGAATTGGAAGAGATGGCCGAAAATTTAGATCTAAAATAGTACGAAGAGTTCGAACTATCCGAACAAGAAGTGAAGTGTCAAAATCTGATAGTGAAGCTGAATTAGACGAAATATTGCATGAAACTGTTAATACACGTTTAAGCAGTGAATTTGAATTGTTAATTGCACGCTTTGTGTGTTGTCCCCTGTTTTTTAAACTTTCAAAAATTGAGCATTCATTTAAAAAAAGTGTTGCATTGATGCAGTAAAATTAAATTTAATTTGTCAATAAATCGGTTAAATATATTTCATTTTTTTATGTGGTCAATTTTAGTCAGTTCCTTATATTTCTTGTCTAATTCACAGGAAAGAATAAATTATTTAGACGTAGAAAGCATTAATTGTATATAGAAAATGTTATAGCGTTATTTTAAGTATTCTCCGGATGGACAATATGTATTAACTACAAGGAACTATTGTAGACAAAAACTGAGCTGGAATGAAAAAACCGCTTTTAGGATTTTTAATATGTAACAGGACGACAGTTGCCTATTATAGTGTCGTTATGATTTAGATGTCGCCAACGCCGGAAATCGCAGCGGAAACACAAATACATAATACAGTACAAAGCTCCTCGTACACGACTTTCATAACTTATGTACTTCGACTTCCGCTCGATCTGAATTCAACGGCGAAAGATTTCCAGTCGCTCAAAATAACACAATGGTTACACCTAGTCGGCGCTCATACTTAAATAATTGATTGTGCGACGAGTCGAGTTATAAAGTAAATGAACTGTCTATAAGTTTATCTTTGTTCAGCCATAAAGACTTATATTTTATTAGAGTATCGTGTCTTTTTATTCCGATATGGCAAGACGTTAGTCACCTGCACGTTACTCGTTGCATATTAACTAATCACAACATTTTTTTTAGTTCGTCTTCCACTGAAAACAATGCTATATATAAATCCTCCAAGACACTTAATGTTTTACAATAAATTTCTATATGGCAGTACATAAAAAAATATATATTATTAAAAACATCCATATATATTTTATGTAGATAATATTTATATTTCATTTCTCACAATAACAACAATATCTACAGATGTTATATAATAATCACAGCAAACTCTAAAAGATTTTAGGATTAAACGACGAGGATACTGCAAGATTTTGCAGATGGGTTTAAGCTATATCTAATAAACAAATAAAAGCACAAACTTAGATATAACAATCAATACGAAAACATATCATCCTAATTTATTGATAGTGTGATATTATATTTATCTTTTTGTATAGTTTAGTCAATTTAAGTAAAATTAAAATCACGTATAATTTCTATAATTGTTTCCTACAAGGAGTAGCTTTAATAATTCAAAAATTGTCTGTTTTTTTTTATGGCGGCCAGTTGTGAAATCGATCAACTTTCAAACCAGTTATTAAAAATAACCCCAACACTCCTGCAATTTGTTCGCAATTTTATTCACTTATGCCGTTCAGGAATTGAGTTTTTTTTTCACGTACAAGCCGCGTCTGCTTATTTGGGCAGGCCAAACTGCAAGAAATATTAATAACTTCGGGTCGATTTTTTTTGTCATACAACCTATCAATAATTATATAAATTTCTTACGCCGCAGCGAAACCAGGACAGCAAATTAAATATCGAGTTTTAAATAATACATCATTAAATATTAATTAAATTGTTTATCTGAATATTATCAGACATATGTTAATATGTTTGATATATCTATCGACTAAATATTTGACTTTTTATCCATTAATTAACATTTTTCCTCAATAAATCTAAAACGCAGTTTTTCCGAAAAATGATTTCAATCAATAGTAATGATTTATTACGCTTATTGCAATTATCTAACGATAATTTTAAATTAAGATGTTATTTTTCCGTTGCAATTAATTCTCATCTATCTTTAAGTTTATCAAAATCCATATTTCACGTCCAAGAAACATTTGTACGTTATGAAAGTGTATATAAATATATTCAAAAACGTTACAATAAAAAAAACTTACTGAAAATGTAACTAATATTTTACTGTCTGGGCACTCCCAAAAAACTGTTGTGCAAGCAGAATAATTGTTTCGGTTGTATGATCCTTTTTTAGCTGGTTGTTAGTGCTAGTTCTGTCAAAGTTTGACAAGAAGAAGTGTCAAGCCTCTTGGTAATGGTGGAAGAATAATCAAGACAATGGTCCCAATGTTCACACGGCAACTGCACGCGGAATATAAGCCACCAATATCTGTAGATAATTTATCATTTCGACGAAACACGTGTCGTTCTTCGACCTACTTTATATTTATAAATTTTATATTCGATCCTGTCGACGTTTTAATTAAAGTTAGCGATGTGATTCAGTTTTCATTTTAATTAAATTCAACAGGGAAAAGGTATCATTTTTTAGGTAACAATTACTGGATTAACTGGATATAAAATATTTTATATTAACAGAACTTGGTTTTACCCCGGTATTCCTAATTTTGTCTCAAAACCAAATTTGTTTCTTCTAAATATTATGGAATATTTTTAATTAATTTTGATATCAGTCAAATATGAGCTGTAAATCAAATATTTTAATGAGATATAATCAATGCAGGAAGAACATCAATTTTATCAAAAATAATTTATCGAGTTGAAGTTAATTAAGCCACTTTTTATAAAATCCAGTATATTGACAGGTGATAAAACTTGTCGAATCCTTGCTCCAATCTTGTCCAATTTGTTTAATTGTCCATATAAATTAAGTAGAAATATCGAAGATGCTAAACAAATTTATATGGTCTAATTGAGTGATGAAAAACCTGCCTTTTGAAATAAATTGAAGAACCTCATTAAATGAGTATATGGTATAAATATTTGGTTGAATTGGTGAAACCATCCATGGTTTACAAATTATTGTTCAAATGGAAGCAATGCTGTGCTGATCAGAGATAAATCTCGAAACGCGTCCACAGATCGCTATTCACTTAAGGTATCGGAAAGACATGATCTTAATAACAATGTTATTTTTATATTTTTTGTTGAGTGCCACGAAGGTGGACTGACTGACAGCTATAAAATAATTTACATATTTCATGTGAGATTTGTTTTGGAAGTCCTAGAAAAACTCAATAATTGTTATAGAGCTCCAGAGCTCCAGAAAGGCTGAATATATGTATTCAGGCTGTGTTCCGTTTGTTTTAAGTTTGTGAGTTATATTCGTATCACAAAACAAAACATAATAAATAAAATCAAACATTTATAGCAATAATGTCTATTTTTCTGAGCATAGAATTTCAAATAGACACAGGAGTACGACAAAACAATGGACTATCCCGTTGCTCTTCAATTGTGCGCTTGAGAAAGTTGTACGGGAATGTAGGAAAGCTGGTGCACCAACACACCGAATGTGGCCAAAACTGAAAGGGGTAAAATTATACTGGTTAGCTTTTGCTGATGACATGGCACTAATTGCCCAAAATATCTCTGACGCGCAAAAGCAACTTAAAATATTACAAGAATAAGCAGCGAAAATTGGATTATAAAACTGGTTTGAAAAAACAAAATTTATGACTGACATCAGAACCGCATCAAATGAACTTCAAATTTGCAACAAGATATTTAGGTGAAAGAATTTAAATATTTAGGTGAATGGATTACAGCAAACTGTAACGAAAAAAATCAATTGAATCAAGACTTCAGAAAATGGAAATTGCTTTTCTGTCTACAAAAAATATATAAAACAAAAAGGAAATTCTCTCCTGGAACTGCAAAATTAGACACTACACAACTGTAATCAAACCTGAAGCTCTCTATGCTTCATAGACACAAAACACTGTGTCTCCAACACAAAACACTAAAATACCAAATAGAAGTGAAAGAACTTAAAACAATAAGGAAAATCCTTGGGCTAAGAACCAAAGGTGGTGTACATTATCCAAAGCCTAACTCAGACATATTTAAAAAAATCCTGAAATCACAGACTCAATGTGAATGCGAAGAATCCAATTCATGGGACACATAGAAAGAATGGACCCGAACAGACTGACACATAAAATACATAGTTTCTTAAAAAGCAAATCTACTAGACCGAATTGGTACAAAATCATAGAAAAAGACTTGAAGGAATAAGGATCACCAAACTTACATGACCGGAATGAAATCAGGAAAATCACTCACACACGGGGTTTCAAGGAAGAAGAGAAGAAGACCACACACCATTAGTGGTCAGAGCAACGAAAACAGACCCAATCGTTGCGCATGAAAGAATACTGGACCAACAGAAAGGCTAGAAAGTGTTGATTTGGGGTGATACTAAGCGACCCATTCGCGAAGAAGAGTAAGAATGTCTATTATCTGTTGGCCTAATATTTTCCTCATATAATTTAATTCTCTATGAAATTGCATGTTATTCCTTTTTTTTGGGGTAGGACGCTTAGCAAACACATTCCTGTTAACTGCCCCCCCCCCCCCCCCCTTTTTGTTAAGTGTTTTTTCTCTATCCATATTTTCTCATCCATAATCGGGTATTCGTCGTAGGCTGTATAAATACTGGTTGATGGAGCCATGACCAGTTAGGTAGTAACCTACATACGGTGGCTGAGTGTAGCCCATGGTTCAATTCTAGGATTAAAAGCTTTATCCACCGGTCCTTAGATTGTTTGTTGGAACAATCTAAGCCACCTGGTAAAAAGATGCGCCCTTGCATTGGTATGATAAGAATTTTTATCACGCCCATCTTTGTTCTTGGAGGCATAGAATAATTTTTTTCTTTCAATGACCATTTGTTTTCATGGCATAGGCTAGCAATCACGAAGACAGTTGTTCTGGAAACCGTCCTGCAAGCACTACACACCCTTATAACTATTGCCCTTTGGACACTGGCGAGTGTGTTTCTGCGGTATGTGGTATACATGGCTTTTGCCCACACTGAAGCACCAGACTGGAGTATTGAGTGGGCGGCGGAAGCTAGAATTCGTATTTTCATGTTAGCTTATCCACTTAAATTTGACATCAATTTGCCTAATGCAGCAGCAACTTTGTGTGCCTTCTAGTTGTTCTTCCTTCTCACTGCACTCTTGCCTGTCCTGTCCGGCCTAACTAGTCTTTTATATTAACTATTGTCTCTCCATTCTTGCCTCTTCTGTATCGTCTGGTCAATCCTGACTAGCCATTCTTGACTTTGCTGTCTGCCCAGTACTCTGTATCTAGTGCTGTCTATCCACTGGTTGTCCATTTCGTCTATACAGTAATGTCAGTCCATTCTCTTCTGCTCAGTCCTGTCTGTCTATTTTTCTTTATTTGGTCTGTACGGCTCTGTCAATATAGTTTTGTCTATTTAGCTTTATTCGTCCAGTCTTTCCTGTTCAGTCTCTCATTTGAAATCTTGCTTATCTAATCGTCTTCGTTCAATCTTGTCCGTCCAGTCTTTAGTGTCCAGTCATATTATTTTTTATTTAAGTCATATTTTGACACCTTCAAAAATATATATTTGAATATTATTTGATCCCATTTATCCAATTTTTTTCAGAACTTCGGACATCCAGGAATAAACGGTTTCCCGTACTTCACGGTACAATTGACTGGGATGCAGCACGACATGGAAACTTAGTATTTTACTGGAACGTAACATTGCGACTGAGTGTAATAATTGTATAATTACTTTTATTATTGTACATCGGTGGTATTAGTTAACAAAATGATTTATGGTAGATGGTGATGATGGAAGACTCAAATCTGAAATTTTGAGAAATAGTCTTGGCTGTCCAGTCTTGTCCGTGTAGTTTTGTCTGTCCAATTTTGTTTGTCCGGTTTTGTATGTCCAGTTTTGTATGCCCAGTCTTGTCTGTTCAACGTTTTCTGTCGAGCATTGTTTGTGAAGACGTGGTTGTTTATTCTTAATAGAATTGCCCTAATAATTATTAATAAGTGGTTCGATTAATTATTAATAAATTAAAAATGAAAACTAGATTCCTAAGTTTGTCCAATTATTTTACATCCAAATTTTCCGAATTCCTAGTATTTTCTATTGATTTACTACTTCACGAATTGAATTACTTATGGTCGACCATAAAAGCAACATTGATTTATGTTATCAGATCAGTTCAGTTCAGTTTGAACTTTAATTGAGTAAAGCAAGTACAGAGACTAACTAATAACTAAGACTAATGACTGAGCAATAAGAGAAGCCTTAATATCCATCGTTCAATATCTTGATTTCCTGAAATAAATATCCTGAATACCTAGTATCTAATATTGATTTACTTCTTCCCAGTTTGAAGTGCTAATGGTTGACCATAAAAGCAACATTGATTTATATTATCGGTCTGTTTAGTAAGTTCTTGAGGAGTATTCAATGGCCAAGAGTTGAGCTTCAGTTTGAAGATTAATTGTGTAAAGCAAGTACAGAGACTATAACTAATAACTGAGCAGAGCCAACTAATATCAAGCCGCGATATCCTTAGTTCAACTTCCCATTTCCTAGTGTGCCTTTATCACGATCATAATGGTGAGCAACAGATTTATTAACTTTAAGCAAGTGATTAATCTTTAAGCAAGATTAACTTTAAATATTGATTAATTTTAAGCAAGTGATTCGAGGAGCAAATCCAAGAGCAGTCCTTGATGGTAACAATAGCAAACAATTTTTCTAAATTGGAAAAATGTTTTGAAATGAAATGACATGCTTTTTTTGAATTCGACCGACTATGGACCGCAAAGAACTTTCTTCTTTTCTCCTCCCAGAACCTCTTCATGGATTCGCTTCTTTTCTTTCTCTCCTGATAGGAAATGATCCGTTTGGGCCCCCTCATTGTTGGTTTCTCCTAAAATGCTTTTATACTGTCTACTTTCCTTCTAAACTCTCTTCTGTTGTGGGTTATCTGTAGTGTGATTCCAACTTTACCGCAACCCATGATGCCTTTAATCCCATGATGTAGTTGAAGATCCTTTTGATTAGTATGCATTCATCCAATCTTAGTAGCTCTCCGTAGAACTTCAACCTCCGCTTCCTCATTGTGTCCGTGATCTTCTTAGTGTATTTGAGTATTTTCTCATCCTATAAGTCCCATCAGTAGTTTTCTGTGGTCCGAGTATTATCCGCAGAATCCTCCTTTCTTTCTTCTCGAGTTCTTAATACTCGCCCTTTTCATTTAAAATAAAACACTCTGAGACGTACAATCCTTCAGGTTGTACTACCGATTTATAGTGTCTGATTTTGGACTTGTAGGATAATGTCCTAGATAATGCTACACCTCATTATAGAGGGAAAATACCAGGCAAACGGGGCCCTGGCGGAAGGAGAACATCGTTAAAGAACTTGAGGCAGTGGTATGGAAAGTCTACGGTTCAGCTTTTCCAGGCCGCTGTCAACAAAACAATCATCGTCAACATGGTAGCCAAACTGATAACCAACGATCGTTGAACGGTCATGGTACCAGAAGAAGAAGGATAATATCCGTTTATTGTAAATGTTCTGCGTTAGTTTCTAGGCCAGATCTAGTTATCTGGCTCTCCCTTTATTTGCTTCAATATTTAGTCCGTTGGATTGGATCCATACCCCAGGTGTTTAAACTTCCCTGTTTTCTTTATCTTCCAATGATTTACCTACATGTACCTCTTTGGTGCTTGTACTCCATATATTCTGTCTTTTCATAGGAGATTTGAAGACCCCCTTTTACTGCGATTTCATGAAGACACTGACACTCAAGCATCATTCGAGCGTATTCTCGGTTATTGGTTAAGATAGCAAGGTCATCGGAAAAAGCTAAACATTTGATTTCCAGGATTTTCCTTTCCCTTTCAAGGCGTATTCCTCTTATTCTTTCCAAATTTAGGGCCTCTTCTCAGGTTATTATTATTTTTTTCATTACGATGTTGTAGACCATTGGGGATAATCCATCTCTCTGTTTTTCAACTTTTATCTCAAACGGATCAGAAATTTCCCCGAAGAACTTGATTTTCGAGAATTCGTCAGTGTTTGTTTGGTGATTTCTCTCGTTTCGTTGTCAATTAAAAACTCTTTTAAGGTACTAAATAATGATTGCCTGCCAATTGATTCGTATGCCTTTTTAAAGTCGAGAAAGATGACCACCGTGTTCTTGCTTCTTAGAGCTATTTTTCGCAGAAAGCTGTTTATATTGAATATCTGTTCGGCGCATGATCTTCCTTTTCGGAAACCAGCATGGTATTCTCCTATGAGGAAGCCTGTTCCTCCTTCCTAAAGGAATTTAACCCAACTTCTTGCACTCTGCTCAACAGAACTTTAGATAGTATCTTATAAGCGATTGAAAGTAGAGAGATTCCCCTGTAATTATTTGGATCCGTTCGATTACCAATGAAATGCTTTATTATTCATATAATTTGGTTCCAAATGCGTGGCGTCAGAACAACTATTTGTCATGAATTTACTTGCATATCCATAATCTAGGAGGAATTTGAATTTATAATTTGGAATTATTTTACATATGTAAGTTTTTATTTCGAAGACTTTATTGAGTTTTAGCAAGAGGAGAATAGTATTCCTCGACTTGGCTGTCTAGTATTGTGTATCTAGTCTCGCCTATCTAATCTTGTGTATCTAGTCTAATATATCTAATCTTGCTGACTTGTCTTCGATTTTTAGTTTTGTTTAACTAACCTTGTCTATCTAGTCTTGTATATCTAGTCTAATATATCTAATCTTGCCTGACTTGTCTTCGGTTTCTAGTTTTCTTTAACTAATCTTGTCGCTCTAGTCTTATCTGTCGTTTAACTAATCTTGTTTCTCTAGTCTTATCTGTCCCGTTTTGTCTGTCTAGTTGTATATATTTAGGTTTTTAATTTGTCTGTTTGATCTAGATGTCAAGCCTTGTTTATCTTCTATTGCATTTATTAAATATTTTCTCTTTTGAATTATTGTACTAGGCTGTGTTTTGTCTGCTCTGTCTTATTTCTTTATATGTGTTGTCATTCTGGCCTTTATTGATTAGTTTTGTGCTTTTAATCTTTTTTGTTATGTCTTGTCTAATGTTTAATCTTGCTTATTAGGTGAGTTTGTTTATTATTATTGCTTTACTTTATATTTTCTATAACAACTGTGCTCAATTATAAATATTACATTAAATATATTTATATTGTTTTCTGTCAAGATAATGTCAATAGGATAATATTTGCAATTAAGCGATTGTGATTCAGTATTTATTCTCGAACTTTAATACTAAAGCTTATAAAGATCGCTAGTTAGATACAAATATATTGTTGGCCGTTACAGATATATAAAAAGAGGGTTATAAATCGCTGGCGCAGTAATAAGATTTAAAGAAATATTAAATGAAGTCGTACAATTTTACAAGTCGAACAAGTTCTTCGTGTAATAAAACGAAAGAAAAAAAAACGTAATAATAAAAGGGAAATGCAAGCGGCGTATGCTTTTACAATGTTATGGATCAATTACAAGTAAGTTTATAGTTCGAAACCTATTAAAACGTTTAATTTATATAAAACGAATAATGGCTTTTATTCTAATAATGTTACGTAGAAGGAGTCGCAAACAATTTCTTAAGAGCAAATTCCTGAAACAAATTTATTTCAGTTTTTGTCAGACGCGCACCGCGAGCACATACAAGTCATATAAACATATATAATTAGTTTTACGATTCCAACTTAATTATATTTTCTACCTCGCTGTTACTCGAGCTGAAGATGTAAATGGTTTAAAAAGGCAATTAGATGACTTTTTAGGCACAAGCGTAATTAACCAAGGCGCTAATAACTGGAATTTATTTTATATTTGCAATTTACTCTTTATGATAAATCACTCATTACTTTAAATGCAGATTTTCTTTCATTATCCCTTTCATTGTATCTAATTAGACAACAATTATATTGTTAGCATTGTACTAAAATGTACTAAACACTACAGAATTATATAAACAATACTAGAGAAAGAATTAAACACACAAACTGTATATCGTGATGATAAGATAAAAGAAAAGTTAAGATTAGACCAGAAATAATAACTAAATGTAGTAATGTAATTAGTATATAGACAAGTCTAAATATGGTATTCGTGAGAATGATATTATTCGTTGTGTTGTCTAGATGTAATAAATTTTCTTATTTAATATGTTTTTGAGAAAATGATAAAGAATAAAATTTCACTTAATTTAAATAAAGATTGCACAAATTTATACCGGAATATGTTTCTGAGAAAAAAATAAAAGGAGAAAAATGAAACGGTAGATGTGGATGGAATCAGCAAAAAAAACTTTCTCAAGTTACAGTTTTAGCCGTCGTAAGTTACACATGTTATGTTGAAAGGAAGAACTAATCATAAATTGTTTATCAGTGCTGATTTAACTGGTTCCAAATGTCTTATATTATTTAAATTTTATTTATTAATTAAAATTATTTTATTATGACTAAAAATTGTGTTCAAAAGACAACAACGTTCTTCTGACTTGAATATTTCGACAATTGTTTGTACTATACAAAATGTGATAATAAAATAAAACTTTGAAGAATCATCTGAGAAGTAATTTAAAATACTTGCTCTATTAAATAAGTTAAAACATGCTCTATTACAGAAGTTATTACATATTCTACTGAGTTTTTTTCAGGTTTTTAAAATCTTAATTTTTTACAAATTTATAGGGAAATTAATTTTTCTTTTAATAAAATCTTTTTAATTAGAAACAGATTATTCTAGATGTTTTAATAAGAGTGAGATAATTTTGTGAAAGGTATTTAATTAAGTAAAATAAATGTTGTGTAACAAGTATGGATAGTGTGGATGTGGGTAAGACAATAAGTTTAAGCAAATTAGTTAAACAGCTGTGAGAGAGATTTGATGCAGTATGGAAGAACGTAGGGCGAAATTACAGTGAACAGAAAAACACATGCGACTGAAATTACAGTGAACGCGAACCAGCATATGACTCGGCTCGATTTAATATGAGTTCGCCGCTTTTGTGCAGGCTCTTGTGATTCTTAATAGACGTAATTGCCCTATAATGCTTGCTCCACGTCCTCCTACAGCACATACATATCTCCCATTATTGCATTACTCCTTCACCATTCGGAATTAGTTAAACATTTTATAGTGACTCATAGGACTTCAATTGCGAATAATTAACGGGAAACATCGGTATGCTTTTACGCACCGTTTCGCCTCGAAAAAAATCCATCCAGTTTTAAAATTGTTAATTTATTAAAATCGTTTGTGCATACCTTTACTTGAAATAGTCCACGAAGAAGTTAAATCTATACTGCGGATAATTATTATTGCTGTCTGGCTATGGATGATTGGCTAATCTAAACTAAACCATCTAATCTAATGCAAATGTGCGGTCGTGCGAGTATCATAAAAGTTAGTATTCGAATATATATATATATATATATATATATATATATAAAAAAAATAAATGTAATTTAATGCAAAAGAGAGGAATTTATATATCAAGGATTTAATTGCTGTTAATATTTATTTTTTATTCAAGCTTCATAAGTTGTTTCAATAATGGATTGTTTCTCCTTTTATGGATCCTTTTATTTTAATAACAAATTTGGTTCTTTTAATAATTCTTATTCCTAATTCTAATCGCATTTTTATGTTTTGTGAGCTATTAATTTTTCTTATTTTGTTTAATATGGAATATACATTTATTTAAAGTCTCATACTTTTTTCATTGAATCAAATTTAATTTGAACATCATTAGAATTTTGTTAAAAAAATTATTTTTTTTATAGATTTTGTCATTTTCTAGAACACAGGCAATGACCAATTAATATATTAATTGTTTATTTCAGTTCTCAAAATTTGTGATTCACTTTAAGAAATATTTGGTTCAAATCCGAGAAAACTAAATAAACAAAATTAGTCATAAAATTAAACATTTAACTTTACGATCCAGTTCCAATTAGCACATTTCTTCATTATCGACCAAGGATGATTTCACAAACAAAAAACCCAAAATATTTGCACCTCATCCGATTCACTTCAAAATAATCCACGATTTCTACTCATTATTCGTTCCAGTTTGTATTTCTCCATTAAAATAATTGAGAGATTGGACTTTTAATACTAGAAGAAATCGTAATTTCCAAAAATACGATAAAATATATTTTTTAATAGATTTACTATAAATTCTGATTTCCAATTTGTTAAATCTTACGTTGTTTTGTATTTATTAAATTATAAAGTTACAAAAATATTTTTGAAAACGTTTCTTATTAGATAGATAATTTGATATTGAATTAATTAATATGATTACTAGATAAATAATGGTTTCATAAAGTGCATGATATTTACTTAATCAACGCATATTTGAGCTTTTTTTAGTAATAGCACGCGCTTACATGAAATAATTATAAGGCTTTTCGTAAATACAAAGTCTATACTTGGGAGGCAATTATCGAGCAAAACATCGTGTAATTTACTTTAACAAAACTATAGCGATTCATTTATAATAACATGTTAGTATCGGGTCGATTCTTTATAATGCAGAAAGTCTAGGTGAAAGGATCAATTAATTATTTTATAACATTGTACAAACGTTTAATTGGTCATGATATGAGATACGTGCACTCACACACAATGTGCCTCGCAATTTATAGTAAACAATATCGCTAAATAACAACAATGGAGCGATCAACAGCATCGGATAACCTCTATAACCGTATCTTATATTAGACATAGTATTAGTCAATTGCCATTTTAATTTATTTAAAACTGCCATTAAGAATACCAGGCTGAATTATTAAATTGCTTTATACTTCCTTTGGACTAATCATTTCAAAATAATTAACTTATTATATCTATAACAAAAAAATGGGTATGCGAACCATCACCTAAAAAGACTAACATTATAAATAAGAAGACTATATATCTATAGATACTAAATTGGTGTGACTAATGAATTTCTATTGAATTAATTTGCATACAGTAATTGAATTTAACACATTGCAGTCCATTGTCGTATTAATACGTTTCTTTTTTAATTTAAAATTTGGTAGCCGACGACGTATAAGTACGTAAATCTATTATAATATAAGTACTCAAGCTATTGAGGTATTATACATAAACATTATTTTTTATTTAAAACATTTCCCGGAAGAAGGCTGGCAGTTTTCAGTTTCCGTCTTCAGTTTCGTTTCCTGGAAAAAAGCCGAGTGGAGGACTTCGACAGGTTTCAGTTTGCTCCTCGAATTGTTAGAAGGAAACGAATTGGAATATCGGTTTGGCTTTCATGGATTTTGAGAAATTTTCGTTTTGAAATGTTAAAGTTGGTGAAATAAAAAGCTTTAGTTTTATAGAATATTTGGAGTTTTTCCTCGTATTTGAAGAAAACTGTTTCTTAGGCTATAGACCAGACTATGGGAACTAAAGGAGTTTTTCAAGAATCTCTACTTACAGTTTGAATCAGACCATGAGGAACAGAAGACGTCATTGTAAAAGTTTTTCCTTGCTTTTGGACCAAACTAAAAAAACTGAAGTTTTTACTAGATTTTCAGAAATATCGTTATATGAATTATGGATCATAACTTTGAAACTAAAAAAATTGTTGGAGCAGTTTCCATTCGGAAAAGTTTCGGAAAAATGATACTTAGATTTTCGACGATGGGGAACTGAAGAAAATGTTGGTCTTAATTCTTAATTCCTTTTTTTTGGATCTTGGAGCAAGCTTTGTAGAACTGCAGACTTTGCCGAAAAAAATCCCTTTTTCTCAGGTATTTTGGAAGGCAAATCGCGAAACTAGGAAGTTAGCGGTTGGGGACTGCTGATGGTCGGATTTGATATATGGATCCTGACCAAAGGAACTGAAAATTCCTCAAAAAAGCTCTCGGAAAAACAGGAAATTGGAAAATTGCCTTCGAAAAAAACTAGCCCCTAGCAGTATTTTGGGGCAGCACAATTTGCAACGTTTTCGATTTTACTTTAAAAATTCTGTTACCTTTTTCCAAATTTGTATTTTTCACAATAATAATTGTAATAAACAAAGTTTTATTAATTACTAAAAAAAGGAGGCGTCGCGACGTATTGTATGTATTATACACGGTGATTTGAGAGGAAATGGAAATATTTCAAAGACATATCCAAGAAGCAGATTTTTTCAAGTCCGATTTTTATTTTATTCAGAGATAATTAGGTTTTTCTTTTTAAAAGGTTAATCAAGTTAAATTTGACAACGTTGTCCTAAATGCCAATTTTAAACAAAATATTAATTAGGTAAATGTGATAAAAAGTGACAGTTGTAGTTGTTTTACGAGATTTTAAAAATGCCTCATATTCTCAGTCATCGAGAATATGAAGATGTGGTGCTTGTTTATGTATTTTGTAATAGTAATTCGTTCGTTCAGTAGAGGAGTATCGACGTTGTTTTCCAAACGGAAGAATTCCTAATAGACAAGTGTTTCAAATTGATTTTACACGTGATAGCGACACTGAAATATTGTACGTATTGTTTTTGAAAATAGCAAGGACTCGGCTTGGAACTTGAAGAAGATATTCTGGATGTTGTAGCAATAATCCAGGGATAAATACAAAGCGCATTGCAATCCAATTTTAAACTGCACAAACAATAGTCTTCTTCTTATTATTATTATTAAGCTAATAGTTTTATTCATTCCAGATTATCTTTCCACCTTTTCTTTGGTCTACCAGGGCTGCTTCCTGTGGGGCCTTCTATCTCTTGCTATCCTAACTTATCTGGCCTCGTTCATTCTGGATATATGCTGATTCCATTTATCTCTGCGCTGTTCTATTCATTCTCTAATCATTTGTATAGTACATTCTTGTCTAATCTCTTCGCTTCGGATATGATCTCTAAAGGATTTATTTGTAATTTTTCTAAGTGTCTTCATTTCCACAGTTTCCAACATCTGTTTTGTTTAACTGTATCCGCAACGTTCATGTCAGTACTCATCCTACTACTGACTTGTATACTCTTACCTTCAGTTCTTGGTTTAAGTACTTATTTCGCCATATGTAATGGTTAAGGCATGCAAATATTCTCAAGGCTTGTTATTGACTATTGGCTTGTATTTGCACTTCGTCACTCTATATTCTTTCACTCGTTATATCTGTCCCTAGGTAGTTGAAGCTGTGTACTTGTTCTATTATTTGGACAGGAACGGGGAGAGGTTCTCTACTTATTGTTAGGAATTTAGTTTTGTTAGTGGCAACGTTTAATCCGAATCTCTTACAGCTATTTGAGGAATGAGATAATAGTCTCTGTAGATCATACTCGTTGTCAGCAGCTTGTGCTCCATGGTCGGCATAACATATTATTCTAATTTCGTCAGAAAACCCCCCATGCGACGCAAGAACACAATTTCCAACATCGGCTTAGTATTTATGTATGGTTCAGCATTCGAAATGATAAATCGTTTAGTACTTTTCTATTAGAAAGGCGTCTTACTGAGGAAGGTTATTCATATTTTTGGACGACCATTTAGAAGAAATATTGGGCGTACCTTTGAATATTCAACAACGTATTATGTTCCAACATGTTGGAGCACCTCCTCTTTATGCAAAGATTGTGAAAAAAATTCTAAATACACATTTCGGCGATCGCTGGATTGGTAGAGGACGCCCGCGCCTGTGGCCACCGAGATCGCCAGATCTAACTCCCCTAGATTATTGTCTTTGGAGATGGATGAAGTTAGTTTTTTAGTTAGTTTATGCTATGAAACTGGATACAAGGGATGCGCTACTAGATCGGATTCTTAATACTGAGGCGTTAATTAGAGCTATCTATCATCGTTCACTGAAACTGATTAGCAGGTCCATTTATAAACGCGCAAGTGTGTCGAACTGGGTGATGGAGTTTTCGAAAGCTTAACGTGAATAAATGCTACTTGTTTATTTTTTGTTTGTAAGTTCAGTTAATTTAATTTTATACATTACTATTGTTCAAAATATCTATGAAACAAATGAAAATCGGACTTGAACATATGAGCTTGTTTAGCTTATTTTTGCTCCCTGGACATGTCTTTAAAATATTTCCATTACCTCACAAATCACCCTGTATGTATTCGCTCCGTGCAGAACCACGCTTACCGCCACCCGCGGCCAAAAACACAACTTCATCTCCAATAATAGTGTATAAAAACAACAGACAAAAACAAAAATTAATTAATTTAATAAAATATACAATAATTAACAAAAAAATTATAGGTTTTGTACAAAATAAATTCTGTAATAAGAGATCCGGATTCTCGACGTTTTGGCGAACTAACATTCGACATTATCAAGGAATAGATGCGTCCGGGCAGGTTAACCGTTAGACGCATAATGAATACAAATCAACACATGTTTCCATCCTCGAAAACTTTAAATACAACATTTACTCCTTGAGTCTCCTCCGCTCTAGTTTTCACCAATCGATTCAGCGTCCCAAATTTAGCCGGAAAAGATATACGATATTCCAAAGAAGCCTCGAATAAAGGAAATACCATCGCGCGGGAAGATCGCAGAACAATAAAATGCGAGAAAAAAGATTTTGCGAAAATCGTTGTTCTTGACTTACAGCAAAATTTAAAAACGCGTCTGAAAGCATTTTTTCTGCTAATTACAAATAAGCAAACTATATTTCGCTAGCTCTTTCCGTTCAGTTTCACCTTCTAAAATTGAATAACATTTTAAGAAATTTTGGCGCTCATGAAAAGGATTTCTAAAAAAGTGTGTTAATAGGAAAATGACCTACTGAAAACGCTGCCGCAATCCGTTTTTGATTATCTGCAACCGTTTCTTATTTTTATTGTTTCTCATTACGAGAATCGTAAAATTTCAGTTTAAAATTTCTTGATGAATAATTGAATATTTTTGAACAATTTACACATAAACTGGTTCGTCTTGTCGGGTAGTTTCTGTGTGCCGAAAATGATTGCGTTTCTGTTTGCAGTTCTTGAGGAAATTGAAGAAAAACGAAAAAGCACAATTTTTTCGACCGAATTGTGCAGGCCCTTGAATAGTATAACGTTTCGTGTATCTTGTCTAAATAATTTTGTTAGTATTGTCTTGTCTTGTTTCAGTAATATGTTCCAAATTATCTTTGTTATCTTTGTTATATAAATTATCTTATAATTTTTTTATAAAAAAAAAATAATAAAAAAAATAAACTTTTTTAAATATTATAATTTTTAAAAAAAAATTTGTCCTGATTTCCTTTTTTGTTACCCGAAGGAAACCGAAGTGATGAAAACGATTTTCTAGTTTATTTTGCTCGCATTACCGGCAGATTTCACGCTGTCATAATCTTAGTCCATATCTCGAGAACGGTTGCAGATAAAAGAAAACGAATAGCAGCATCGTTTTCAGGAGGTGATTTTTCTGCGGATGCGCTTAGATTTCCTTAAAAATTTAATTACTTAGTTTCCTAGGTTCTCATTTCGATAATTTTATAAAGACATATATCGTGAACGGAAGTTGCTAGCAAAATGTAATTTATTTTGGCGTTGAATCCATTCTCAACATATGCAATTTATTAGTTTATGTAAAAAAATAAAACACTTTGTCATTTTACAAAATACATGTCAATTTGTACAAATAAATGCTTTATAATGACGTAACTGGTCATGAAGTTCTTAAAAGTCTCATTCTTGGCGCTCAGAGAGAATAGTGCTAATGAAAATTGTTTTGGTTGTGTAGAACTCAAATTGTTTATCGTGTTTCTTTATTTTGTAGAACTTTTGAATTTTAGGAATCCAATATTTTTGTAAATGTAACAGAAACTCCAAACACATTACAATAATAAGACAAAATTAAGTAGGTCAAGAAACCCTAAATCGTTGAAACAATTTTAGACGAAACTAGACTACACAATGCAAGGTAGAGTAATATTAATAGACAGACATGAATCGACAACTATAGGTGGACAAGTGCAAAAAGATATAACTAAAGAAAAGTTTACAAAGAAGACTCAATCAAAACTCGAAAGAGAATCATGTGCAGACAAAAAGAGTCGGACAAGTCTAATTAAATAGAAACACCTGGACAGAGGAGGCCTAGATGGAGAAGCATAGACCGAGAAACCTAAACAGAGAAGCCTGGGTAATCTTGCAAGCCTAGATAGACAAACTTAGATGGACAGGCCGATATGGACAAGCTGAGATGAAAAAGATTAGATAGACAAACCTAGGCAGATGGGCTTATATGGAAAAGAGTAGTTAATCAAGATACAAGACAAGACAATACAAACAAAACTATTTAGGCAAGATACACAAAACGCTACACTGTTTTCTTTTTCTTAAAAAATAATGTACATTACCTTTAGATTTACCTACAGATTTTACATTTACACGAGTAATTGTAAATTATTTATTAATAATATGTGTAACGCATAATAATATATTTATCTACTCACACACCACAATGAACACATTAATAAATACATTATTGTATGCGAAGGATGCCATTGTTATAATCGTGTGTAAAAGTATCAAAATGGTGCGTAAAAGTCCAATGTAAATCAAATGGAATTTCATTATCAAACGATCTCTGTTTGTTGTTACTATGGCAACAACTTGCGTCACTAAACAAAAAACATAGACGTAGTGAAAATAAATTTTCTGAAGTATATTAACTCTTTGCACTCTAACTTTTTTTTTGCCTCAGCATTCCAACAGCTCTGATTTTCTTTTAAGATATAGACAGGTAAAGGCTGGTAGCTAAAATTTTGAACAATATTTTTTTCCAAAAACTTATGGTTACTAAAAAATTCTATAATTTTTTGACTTCGACCCTAACATTTTCCTGAGTCTGACCCTGTGATAGTGATAGTGATATAATAGTTGCTAGAAAAAAAAGATGCATACCCCTTTGTTACTCTAGTGATTCAGACACAAACGCTGATAGTGATTCTGATACTGATACTGATCTGTTATTAGACGACGCGATGGTCACAAAGTAATGTGGAGGGACGTGACATACATTGACGTTGTGTCTAATAAGATCCCGTTCTCGAGATCAATTGGTGTTCAGAGTCCTAGCAATTGTAAAACACCTGCAGATTATTTATCCCTTTTTTTGACTGAGGAATTGATTAGAAGCATTATGAACCAGACTTATATGCAAGGCACAAAATTGGGTCTAAACGAATCTATCACAATATTCTACGTGGCGTTTATTGAAAGACATTAATGAAGAGGAGATGAAAGCATTCATTGGAGTCATTTTCAATATGGGAACACTTCACGCTGCAAATCTGGAAGAATATTGGACAACCAATCATTGTGGCAAAATTTATTTCTTCTCAGATATTTTTACCCGTCAGCGGTTTTTACAGTTATACTGGATGCTACATTTGAAAGAGAATACATCTCAAATAAATAATTTGAAAACTAAAATTGAAAAAGTAAACCATTTTTTTAAATATATCCAAGATCGATTTCACACACACTTCAACCTTGGTCAAGATATTTGTATTGATGAATCAGTAGTCAAATTTAAAGGAAAAATAAGCTTCATCACTTACAATCCCAAAAAGCCAACCAAGTGGGGAATCCGAATTTATGTTTTAGCTGATGTCGATACGGGATACATATATATTCCACACTAACATATTATGGTAGTTTAACAACAGTCGAGTTAGAAAACCCAGCACTATCTGTTCCTTGCCGAATAGTATTGGCGTTATATAAAACAATTTAACCCAATGATCCACGTACTAAAGGACACCATCTGTTCACAGACAGATATTTTACCAGCGTGGAACTTGAGCGGGAACTACTAAAATTAAATTGTCATTTGACGGACACAATTATGTCGAATAGGAAGAACTTGCCCAAATAAATTAGAAGTAAAAAAAAAGTCACTTATTTAGCATATCGATGTAATCAATTATTGGATGTAGCTTGTAAGGACAAGAGAATTGTAACTATGCTATCCACTTATCATTCAGAAGAGATGCAAACCGTGGAAAGATTAATCCGTGGAGGTGTTCTTGAATTCATTGAAAAACCTATAGCCATAATAAATTATACACGAAAAATGAGAACAGTGGATCTTATGGATGAGTACGCATCATCTTATTGTTTCATGCGAAAAAGTTTGAAGTGGTGGCGGAAACTCTTTTTCTGGGGATTGGAAACTTGTAGAGTGAATGCATATATTTTATATAAGGCGAATCAAATAAAAAAGGAATCAATGTCCAATGACGCATTTACAATTTGTGCGTGAAATAGTGTCGTCGCTTGTTGATGATTTTCGTAACGTTTCTAAGAATACTGGTAGAAGAGCATCACATCAGAAAGAGACCGATTAAACGAGAAATTGCATATCATAAGAAAATTTCCTAGGAATAAACAACGAGATTGTGCTGTTTGCTCAGATAGTAAAACAACTGGTGGTCGAAAAATATTATTGGCGACTGCTTCGAAAAATATCACACCACCAGAAAATTTAAATAACTTCTTCTAAAATTCGATTATATTTCTTTATCCGTCGCATTTCACCGAGAATAAACATTTATTTTAAAATCACTGTGTTTGAATTCATAACTTTGGTTTTCAAAAATAAGATCTACCTAAACAGAGAAAGCATGTTTTCTCTTGAGAAAGCTTTAGATCTCCTAAATTTCATTCACAAAGTACAATAAAACGAGTAATAACTCTAAACGAGTAGTAACTAAAAAGTAGTAACTTTGCAGTGCAACTGCAAAGTGTGGCAAAGAATATGAATTAAATAGGAATTCTCCATCAGGATGACAATGTGATCTCTTTTAGTGTAGAACTATAAATGTTTATATTATTTCATTACACTTTACCGAAAATAAATATTTATTTTAAAATCACTATGTTGAAATTATTAATTTGATTGATTATCAGAATTATCAAATTCAAACTGTTCGTTACTACTGAAAATTTCTTTCATCTGTGAAAGTCAAAATGCAATCAATTTTTAGACACACCTGTCACTCAACAGTTTTATACAGGACCTGATTCAAGAATTTGTTGAGACGTATCTAAATACAAATGTTGTCGTGTCACACAATGCTGGACAAAAGAGTAAAACGCGATCAATCGTTTGTCACACAAGGCTAGACAAAAGGGTTAAAATTGAATTAATTTTTCTTATGTTAAATAAAGAAGTCTCGGCCTCTCAGTCTGGATTTATCTGGCTCTAATATAACTTAACCTAACCATAATCTAATCTAGAATAAATCTAGATTTACCTAGATTACATCGACAACGACGAAATATTCGTCACTGTGCGTTTTTACCAGTTCGATTTTTTTTGTTCGGAGGCGTTGAACATTTTAAACTTATGGAGTCAGTGATTTGAAGCATGTTGTCTGTCAAAATTACAATTTTTACAATATTTCGGTAAGAAACAATAATTTTTTAGTAGATTCCACAGTATTTTAACATGCTTCGTAGATAAAATAATGTATAACACACGTGTGTCAAAGGCTTTTGTGCACTCATTGCGATTAAACCACTCGCCTTTGGCTTGTGCTTTAAACTTCGCAACTCATGTCCAAAAACCCTTCTTCACACACTTGTATCATAAACTAATATTATTTAGTCTTACATTATAATAATATTAGGTGCACTTTCAAAATAGATTTAATTCCATTAGAACATAAAAAATTAATAATCGTTTGCATTACCAGAAAAGAACCAAACATGTAATAATAATAATTAAATGTTTATCCATTTTTCAATGTTTAATTTAATAATATAAAAAAGCTAATAAAAGTTTTGTAACCGTAATCATTACATAAACTTTTTAACAACTTTCGCTTTTAATTGTTAATTTTTATCGTCGCGGGTCGTTTGGTTAAAGTGTGAATAGCTTTCGGAGAGAAATCAATTACAAGAAAAATGACTAAATCTAAACACTGGTATTATCATGCTAAGTATTTTTTAATAGTTTTTATCACAGCAACATTTTAGTTTAATTCTTCGTAATCATAAAATGATTTAAGAGATTCTGCTGAGGTTTTTCCGCCGCTCGTCGAGTGGTCTTCAATGTAAAAGCAGCAATAAAAAAAAAACTAGAAACCGTTTGTATTGGTAAATAAATATATGAAAGGATAAACGGTGTGATCTTAAAGTATCATAATTTTATGCCAAGCGGATATTTAATACGCACGCGACATTGCACTCCTTTTTTACAACATTCTCAAATATGTAATTTCTAGAAAAAGTGTTAAATTATTTTAATAACATATCATCAATCCAACCTCGATAATTAATAAGTAACGTTCAAAAATTGGTTTCTAGTCACATTTAGTTTATAAAATATTTTTGAAAGTTTATGTTACAAAATCAAATTAATATTCTTTATATATCTGCATTTATTTTTTAGATGTAGTATTAGTCGATGTATTTCTGTAGCTTACTTTCAAAAACTTGATATAGGACAGAAAAACAATATCTAGTCATTAATGTGTCAAGTATTAATCTAGAACAGGAGTCTCTGTTAAAATAAAAATCCATAAACCATAGTATATATAGAAAGTCTACGACTTGAAGAGGAGCCCCGATCTATAACAAGCCCTGTCTAGATTATATTAGATATATTTAGATATATTTACCAATATCTAAATTAACTAAATAAGTAATCAACTAAATCAATAATTTATATATGATGGTACCCCCATATATATACGATGGTACCTTAAAAAATAAAAGAGTCCTTCATCGTTAGTGCTCTATCTTGCTATTATAATGATTGTAAACTTTTGCATTCTGAAAGACAGCTAAATACTCGATCTAGGCACCTAATTTTACCAAAAATTAATAAAACGATAAGCACCAAAAATGTGTTTCTTACGTGGCAAATAAATACTTCAATTTACTTCCTAATAATATGCAAATCCTTACCTATTCTAAGAAGGTATTATTAAAGAAGGATTAATAAAGAAATTTAGGAATTGGATAAGAACTATTGACTGATTAGCTTATATTAATTTATATCTGTCCTATTTTTTTGGCTAATTGTATAATTGTATTTGTAATTGGTTATGATACTATTTACTTTGTACATTATATAATAAACTTAAGGTTTATATTTAGATACTTTACATTTGTAACTTATTATTCTGGTTTCTATATACAGGTGTTATGCACGTTGTTAGGATGTATATCCCGAAGTAAATATATAAAATAATATATACAATTGTTATTTGCTTAGAAATAATTCATAATAATAGTAAATTCGTAGTAAATTCATAGTAATATCAATAAAAATGAATAGTTTAACTTAAATCGCATACATGTTGAATACATGTAATTCCTGGATTATCTGTTTAGTGGCTTAAGTAAAAAATAACCTAGATATTACTTAATTGTAGTTCTGTGTATTATAAACAACAACAATGTATTTCTGTGCATAATTTCTATGAAATCAATATTAGTTCTGTGTAGCTTACGAACGAACGGGTTAATTTACTTGGATCCACTTGTGCATTATTCAATTATTGCTAATAAATAACATTTCCTCTTGACTACTGTAAAATTAACAATATAGCAAATCACTATCATAACATTATTGTTGAGCCACAGTAAAATTAACAATAATTATTCTTGTAATTCTAATTTATAAGTTAATTAAATTTAATAATGTAGGAACAACAGGTAAACGTGCATTGTATAGAAAACTATTTAGCCTAATTTATTAGCTAATTTAACTATCCCGTTCTAGGTATTCTAACAATACATGTGCTATGATATTATATTTATAACTCATAATACAATGCAAAATTACTCAATAATACTGAAGGCATGAAAAACATTTCATTCAAAATATTAAGTAGCGCAAGACATAACAAAGTTAACATATGGAAATGGAAGAACAGAATCTAGACTGATACCAAAGACATAATGTACAACCGAAAGAAAAGTTACATGACTTGATTAAAATTTCTAAATATTAGTAACTCTAGAATTGGTGAAACCATCCTACGTTATAGATAATCATACAAACTTAAAACAAACGGAACACATCCCGAATATATAAATATATTCAGCCTTTCCGGAGCTCTATAAAAATTACTGAGTCTTTTTAGGACTACAAAAACAAATCTCATGTGAAATTTGTAAGTTATTTTTTAGCTTTCAGTCCACCTTCGAGGCACTCAACAAAAACCATAAATATAACATTGTTTTTAAGATCATGTCTTTCCGATACCCTATGTGGACAGCCATCTGTGGCCGCGTTTCGAGATTTATCTCTCATCAGCACAGCTTTGCTTCCATGAACAACAATTTGTAAACCACTTACTTGAGAACCCATATGGTGATTAGGGTTACATTTTTTTAACATAGCAGGTTATTGATTGAACCGATAAGATAGAATTGGTGAAACCATCCTTCGTTATAGATAATCATACAAACTTAAAACAAACGGAACCCAGCCTGAATATATAAATATATTCAGCCTTTCCGGTGCTCTATAACAATTACTGTAATTTACTGTAACTAATACTTTTATACTAACATTGATTCCCGTTTAGTCTCCGGCAAGCTTTTGATCTTTTCTGGTTTAACTATTTATACATGGTAGCATGCATTACCATGTATAAAGATACTATCAACAAATAAAGCAAAAATGGTGGGTCAGCACTTTTGTCAGCACTAGACATACAAGACTATAGAAATCAGACTAAACAGGAAAAATTAGACAAGCAAGACAAGACAGATAAGACTAGCTTTTCAAAGCTAGATAAGATAGAAAGTCTAGACAGGCAAGTCAATAAAGACACCATTAGACAGACACTATTAGACATGCACCACAAGAAATATAGGAGTAGATAGAATATACAGGATATAGAAATAATAGACAAGCATGACTAGAGACAAAAAAAAAACTATAGAGATCAGACTAAACAGACAAGACTAAACGATCAATAGTAGAGCGACAAGTCTAGACCAACAAGACTAGACTGACAAAATATGACAGAGAAGACATGTAGTCAAGACATCACAGAAAAGACATGAAAGACAAGACTAGAGGGACAAGATTAGACTTACAAGATCGACACACAAGATAAGACAGTCAGAACTATAGACACGACTGCACAAACACGATTAGACAGGCACGACTAGAAAGGCACGACTAGACAGATATGAATATACAGGAAAGAATAAACGAGCATGACTACAGACAAAAAAGACTATACAGATCACACTAAAGAGACAAGACTAGATAATCAATAGTAGAGCGACAAGTTTAGAACAACAAGGCAGATAAGACATGACAGAAAAGACATGACAGACAAGACTAGACGACAAGATTAGACTCACAAGATCAGACAAAGAAGATAAGACAGTCATAAAAATGAAGTGAATAACTATAGACTAAATGCGCTGTTGTCAGTTTTCTTGAAAATTTTAGAAAAATACATGCCAAAACTATTGACTCCATTTATAGCAAAATATAATCTGATTCCTGTACAACAACATGGATTCTGCAAAGGGGAACTCTACAAACAAAGCGATACTAGATGTAATTTCAAGATAAAAGTTAGAGATTCAGCTGTAGGCACTAGGTGAAACATTATAAAAATAATACTCCTAATAAATAATAGACACTAGGCGTAAGTTTCACAAATTGATTTATTAACACTTTATCGATTTCGGCTTGTTAGGCCTTCTTCAGAAGATGAAGTGTAGTGAAGATTAACTTAATCTTCTGAAAAAGGCCTAAGAAGCCGAAATCGATAAATTGTTAAATAAATCAATTTGTGAAACTTACGCCTAGTGTATATTATTTATTATTAATTTTAAGAATCATGCAAGAGGTAAACCGTGGAAGAAGGCCGATTGGTATATTCTGCTATCTATCCAAGGCCTTCAACTCTATGCCACATGACCATTTAATACATAAGCTGTATTGCTATGGTATAAGGTGTAAAGCTGGTAGATGGTTAAAATCATATTTAGTAGATCGTACTCAATTTGTTCAAAATTGATAACGATTAGTGCAGGCACTGTCCAATAAATGCTTCAAAAACAATACTACCCCAGCACAGTCGTACAATGCAATAATGGTATTGACATACAAAAATGGAGACGTGTTTGAAATGTTTAGAAAATTATAGGCCGATTATCCTGTTGATAAATTTGTACAAGCTCTTCACAAAAATAATTACCAAAAGAATAACAAAACTCGACTTCTCGCAATCAAGAGAACAAGCCGACTTTCGACCAGGTTATGACACTAATGATCTTCTGCAGGTAATTAAGACCCTGGTTCAGAAAAGTGTCTAATATATTCTGCCGCTGACACACCTTTATTGACTACGAGAAGGCCTTCGACTCCATAGAGTTATGGACCATTTTAAAGGCATTATCGGAAAGTAGAATCGACTATAGATCCTGAAATCTAAAAACTAAAATATATGCAAACGCTACATCAAAAGTTAGACTACACACAGAAACAGAAACCGCATCAGACAAGGTGACGCGCTGTCCGCAAAACTCTTCACAGCAGTATAAAGGTAGGCGTCCACATTTTTGCATCGTAAGTATTGGTATCAAACGGATACCATCCGTTTGATATCATCCTACGCATCCTACGCATGGTATCAAACGGATTATTTTTTTACAATGCGTCTACAGTATCAGCAGCAATCGGATTTGCCGTCGCAACCAACAGCAATCGGATTGGCAACGCCATTTTCATTCGAATTTTCGTAGTGAGAGATAGCGGAGCGTTCGGTGGAATGTGCAAGATAATGGAGGAAAACGAAGAAGAAGAATTTGTTGTAATTGCTTGTTTGTTAGCAGTTGAAGAAGATGAAACAAAAGCTAAATCATCTAAAAAATGAGAACATAATATGTGGGTACACGATATATTCAAGAGAAGATCGCTACATGAACAATATTACACATTATTTCCTGATTTGCTAAACGATGAAATCTTTCTCTAATTTCCTCCCAGACATTATTTCCAGACTTCTTTGTTGGTTCGAATAATTTGGGTGTTTTAAATTATATATCTCTTTATAGTCTTGCACAATTGCAATTAGTTGTGCCGCGTCCATGCTAGAATAACATGTGTGAACAGGACGATAATAGAAGGCAAATGGCGGACGACGCGGAGCGAGCGAGCGAGCGGAGTCCGTCCACTGATCGGCATTCCGTATGTCTTTTGTCATTTGCAATGCGTGCTGATGATGTCCAGCACGCATTGCAAATGACAAGTTGACCCTCCGACCATCGGCATCGGCATTGCCGACGGGTAGAATCGTTCGATCCGTACGTTGCGGATCAGAGGACGCACTTGTATTACTTGCTATATAAAGAATACTACGATCCGTTTGATGCGATGCGTCCGATACTTACGATGCGAAACTGTGGACGCCTACCTTTAGAAAGCATTATGAAATAACTCGATTGAAACGACAAGGGCATAAATATCCAAGGAGAAGTGCTCAATCATCTACGATTTGCAAATGATATCGTGATAATTACCGATAACTTCAAAGATGCAAAAAATGGCAGAACAACTCAAACATGCCTCAGAAAAAGTAGGGCTAAAAATGAATATGTAAAAAACCAAAATTTTGACGAACCTCGTCTTGGTCGACAATAATGATCGACAGTGCAATAATTAAAAAAGTTGACGCATACAAATACCTTGGAAATACCATCAAAATTGGCAGAGATAATCAGAGATGCGAAATTACCAGAAAGATAGACTTAGGATGGGCAGCCTTTCGAAAATTAAGACACATACTAGGAGGTCAATACACAATATGTATAAAACGAAAAGTCTACTATCAATGCGTGTTGCCTGTTATAACCTACGGAGTCGAAACTGTAACGTTCACCAAGAAGACAGTGAATAAACTACGTATTGCCCAAAGGGCAATGGAACGATCGATGGAAGGCAGGACCAGAAGGGAGAGGAAGAGAAATGAATAGTTAAAACAAACAACAGGAGTTACATGCATAGTAGAAAGCATAACCAACCAGGGAGTCCAGAAGAAGCAGAGGCCGACCTCTAACAAGATGGTCTGATGATATTAGACGCGTAGCCGGAAATTGGATCAACTTGGCACAGGACAGAAGGAAGTGGAAGAACGAAAGGGAGACCTATGTCCAGCAGTGGGCTCAGATGGGTTGAATGATGATGATGATGACTCAATTTGTTGCAGTATCAGCAATGCAGCACATTCCACCGCAGTATGAACAAGCATAAGTGTTTCTCAAGGTGGTATCCTAGCCCCAATTAAATTTTTTATGTATATAGCAGACTTATACGATCCAACAAGAAAGCTATACTTGAAGAAATGGAGAACTTCTATACCAAACTCTACTCAACAACTAAGAGAGATCATGGCACAAGAACCCATGTAACAAACGTGGGTTCGGAAGAAATACCCGACATTACCACAGAAGAATTAGAGAAGGCTCTAAGACAACTAAAATATATTAGGTTGTCCCGAATGTCCTTGCGTATATTTGACCTGTAACCTTTACCGCAAGTATTACTAAGTTGACCATAACCTCACACAAATAAATTTGCTATTAATCGAAAGGTACGTTTCCTGCCTATAATTTAATATAAACAAATTGAAGCATTTTGCCTTTTTCCTCGCTTAGCGCCTAATCGACATGAAGCACGAAAACATTTTCGTCACATTTTGTACTTCTTGTTTCGGGATGGCACAAACGCGACCGAAGCACATAAAAGAGTATGTACCATATAAGGTGATATTTCGTTATAAAAACGCACTTGTCAGCACTGGTTTTCAAAATCCCGTTCTCGGCACAATACGTAAACCACTTTCGGGAAGACCACAAGTCAACATTGACGAGTAAATTAAAGCCATAATCAAGACCAACCGCCAGATAATAGTAAGGGAACTCACAGAGAGCTTAAACGTACCTGAAATAACCATACATCGACATATAAAAAATATAGGCCTTGTAAAAAAGCTTTTGAATTGGTAAATCGAAAAGGTGTACTGTTCCATCATGACAACGCTAGACCACACACATCTTTGGTGACTCGGCAGAAATTTCTGGAGCTGGAATGGGAAGTCATGTCACACCCAACATATAGCCCAGACCTTGCACCATCAGATTTCCATCTATTCAGGAGTCTTTAGAACTCACTTAGTGGCAAAACTTATAAAAAAGAAGAAGACATTAAAAATAATTTGGACCATTTTCTTGGAGATAAAGACCAAGCCTTTTACGAAATAGGAATTATGAAATTACTTGAAAGATAGCAAAAGGTCATTGATCAAAATGGAAACTACTTTCTTGAATTAAAGTTATTTTGTGCACATTTTTTTAAATTTTAATACCAAAAGAATGTAAGGACTTTCGGGACAACCTGTAAGTGCCTAGGGACTGACAAGATCACTGCAGAGATGATCAAACTAGGAGACCAAGACTGAACTCAATAGCAGCCCTCTACAACAAATACTTACACGAAGGCAGAACACCTGAAAAGTGGCTAGAGGAAGTTATAGTAATATTCAAGAAAGGAGACATAACCAACATAGAGAACTACAGACCAATTAGTCTATTATTCCACGACTATAAACTCTTTACAAAGACAATAACCAACCGACTAACTAAAAACTAAATTTAACGAGTATCAACCGGTAGAACAAGCCGGATTCCGAAAGGGCTTTAGCACAACCGACCACCAACAAACGATTCGAAATCTTATTGAAAATATCACGCAATACAACGTACCCATTCTTATCACCTTCAACGACTTCCACAAAGCCTTCGGCACCGTCTTGGAACTTGGCACATATTGAAATCCATGGAAAATGCGCGAATTGTCTCCAGATACATAGCAATAATTGAGCACTTATATACAACAGCCCTACTATACGTAAGAATTAACGAAGGAGACTTGACAAACACTATCAAAGTGGAACGAGGAGTAAAACAGAGAGACAAAATCTCTCCGAAATTGTTTACAAGCGCCCTGGAAGTTGTTTTCAAAACACTCGCATGGGAGAACAAATGGATCAAAATTTACAGAGCATACCTGAGCCACCTACGTTTTGCAGACGACATCATACTGGTATGAGAAGACCTAGCCCTACTCACTGAAATGCTTAAAGAACTCAACCAGGCATCGGAGACGATAGGGTTACAGATGAACTACAACAAAACGAAAATGAGTCCCGAGAATTCACTCGTACTCATATAATATAATATCTTGATTGAAAATGTTACTGAATACAACTATCTGGGCTACATAGTAGTATTGGGGAAGGAGAACCGATCAAAACAAATATCAAAACAAACTTAAAACAAACGGAACATAGCCTGAATATATAAATATATTCAGCCTTTCCGGATAACAATTATTGAGTCTTTTTGGGACTACCAAAACAAATCTCTTTGGTGACGGGGTAGTGTGTGGAGAAAAGGAAAATAACAAACCCGGAGACGATGTAACTTTTTATTGCGCGTCACGTGACGCGTGCCGGTTTTGATGCGAGTTGTGGAAGTTGTCTCTGATGTTCTGCTGGGAGTTGTGTTCACTGATGTTCTGCTGGAAGTTGTGTCTGGATGTTGTTTCGAAGTTGTCTCTCGAAGTTGTTTCTGAAAACTGTCCCTTTGTCACTCCCGTCCCGTCCTTTTATCCCTCGGTCAAACGCATCTTCTCTCTGGTAACTTTGGTGGGAGAGGTTTTCCGTTGTCCCGATTGGTTGTTCGTTCTTCCCTCCTATTGGTGCTGACGCCAAGTAAGAGGGAGGAAAAATCGGTATTGTTTGATCGGCTCCAGCCCGCTCATAAAAACGGTCTGGGCCATAAAACGATTAAGAAAAACCCGAACCTATCGGCTTTGTTTGATCAGCTCCAGCCCGCTTATAAAACGGTCTGGGCCATAAAACGGTTTAGGAAAAACCCGAACCTGTGCAACTCATCTTGTCAATAATGAGTCCCTACATCTCACATGAAATTTGTAAGTTATTTTACAGCTTTCATTCCACTTTCGTGGCACTCAACAAAAACCATAAAAAGATCATATTTAAGATCATGTCTTTCCGATACCTTAAGTGGATAGCCATCTGTGGACTCGTTTCGAAATTTATCTCTCATCAGCACAGCTTTGCTTCCATGAACAATAATTTGTAAACAACTCACTTGCAAAACCCATGTGGTGTTTAGGATTAGATGTTTATAACTTTGACATTTTGCGAGAGAGACATGAACTTAGCAAGGTATTGGTTGAACTGATAAGTTAGAATTGGTGAGACCTTAAGTGGATAGCCGCCATCTGTGGCCGCGTTTCGAGATTTATCTCTCAACAGCACAGCTTTGCTTCCATGAACAATAATTTGTAAACCACTCCCTTGAAAATCCATGTGGTGTTTAGGGTTAGATATTTATAATCTTTACATTTTGTGAGAGAGACATGAACTAGCAGGTCATTGATTGAACTGATAAGATAGAATTGGTGAACCCATCATACGTAAATTACGTTATAGAAAATCATAACACAAACTTAAAACAATTGATAATCAATAAGGTAGGATGGTTTCACCAATTCTATCTTATCAGTTCAATCAATAACCTGCTAAGTTCTCTCAGCTCTCTAAGCTGTCTCTCTCACAAAATGTCAAAATTATAAACATCTAACCCTAAACACCACATGGGTTTTGCAAGTGAGTGGTTTAAAAATTATTGTTCATGGGAGCAAAGCCGTGCTGATGAGAAATAAATCTCGAAACGCGTCCACAGATATCCACTTCAGGTAACGGCAAGATATGATCTTAAAAATAATGTTATTTTTATGGTTTTTCTTGAGTACCATGAAAGTGAACTGAAAGCTGTAAAATAACCAAAACAAATTTCATGTGAGATTTGTTTTGGTAGTCCTAAAAAGACTCAATAATTGTTATAGAGCTCCGGAAAGGCTGAATATATTTAGGCTGTATTCCGTTTGTTTTAAGTTTGTATGATTATCTATAACGTAGGATGGTTTCACCAATTCTAAATATCAAAACGAATACAACTGTCATTGGCAGCATTCGGGAAAGTAGGATACATACTAAACAACAACATGGCATCCATAAATCTTAATAGAAAGGTTCTCGATACAAGTACACTTCCTGTAAGCACCTACGGGCTAGAGACAACCGCCATAACAAAAACAACCGCAAACAAAGTGATAGGGATTCAGAGCGCTATTGAAAGAACTATCCTCGGCATAACGCTAAGAGACAAAAGCACTAACGAAGAAGACAGGAAAAGAACAGGAGTAAAAGACGTAGTACAAAGTATCGCAAAACTAAAGTGACAATGGGCTGTACATTTTGCAAGACGAACAGATGAACTCCTGACAGCTAAAATTGCGCAATGGCGACCCAAGCAGAGAAGAAGGGGTAGGGGAAGACCCCAAATACGATGGATCGATGACATCAAGAAAACCGCCTAAAAAGACTGGAACCAAAAAGAATAGGAAAGAGACAAATGGAAGAGTATAGGAAAGGCCTATGTCCAGGAGTGAACGAACACGGGCTGACGGAGAGAGAGAGATAGCAGATTTGCCAACATACATAAATGGTTATCACCTTCCATGCGAACGATTCTAAGACACCTTCTATGCAGTGCACTTTCTATGCAGATCATTGTGTCTGAAGCTAGGGGTACTGAAAATGAAGCATGTGCTCAGATACTTATCTTGAACAATACTTTCTTCAACAGAGAAAAATCTGAGTACGCTTCAAACTTCAAGGTCCGATTATTCAGAAGATGTCCAAGTAACTAAAGAAACCTATCCACAGCAGAGGTCAAAACATACAAAATTCTTAGGAGTCATTATAGAGGAACATCTTCAATGGAATCACGCCATAGAACACATGTGTATGTGCAATTTTAATTAAAAATACTTTGCTAATACGATGCCGACCACAAATAGTATCGATAGCTGATCTACTGGGCTTATACTATGCCGAAATACAGTCAATCTTATACTATGAAATTTCAGTCTCTAGATCATCTCCACGTGTACAAACACTACTTAAGTCTTAAAAAAGGATTGTTGAGTCATAATGGGATTGAAGATAAATGAGCCCTGTAAAATATTTTATCGACAACTAGGAATACTTGCGGTACCCAGCTTATATTTATTGGAAGTGGCTACAATCATCTATAAAAAAATGAATATATAGACAAAAATATGGACAAACGCAACTACAATACAAGAGGTAAAGTAAAATTGTATATGTCCAAATCAAATTTGAATTTGTGCCAAAATAGTCCATATAAACACTCAATGATAATATATAATTAGCTACCATAAAAAATCAAAATTCGATAGACAAGAAACTACATACGAAATGGAAATAAGAATACAGACAAAACGAAAGTAACTAATTATAAAAAAATAAGTATTATTGCTAACGAAAAATAGGTATACCATTCCAAATAGATTAATGTAAGCAAATCTAATCGCATGTAGTTTCTGTAAATGGCATTAAGTTTAATATAAATATAGAAAAAGTTAATTAGACTGGAAAATATATGCAATATCAAGTACACCGGAGGATTTATCGCTTATTTTCCCTAAGAATTTACACACAGAGATACAGACGCAATGAAAAAAAGGAAAAATATGTGGTGTATTGCATAACACAAGTGCTTTTGCATTCCGGACGTAGATAAATTGTGACGGTGCTCAAACTCGATTCTAAATAAAATAAATGATCGTGCCTTCTCACAAATTAAGGCATAACGAAATATAATTGATTTAGAAATGGCAATTGGTAAAGGTCATTACTGTAATTTCACACAGCGCCGTGTCTATTAAAATCTTATATATTTTTTTACTTGTTTGACCATTTCACATGATATTCTTATACGCATTCTGTTACACTTTTCGATGTACTTTGCCGTAAAATAAATTTGCAAAAAGTGGATACTCGTGAGAAAATATTAGAAATTTAGAAAGTTGCCACGAATATATACACATTTCTATGAGTTGGAGTGCTATAGGGAGATATTAATCTTTTATCTGTTGTTATTGATTATGTGCTATTAATTGATATTTTTACTAGTTACAATATTTTATAGGAAAATATCCAAATAAGCGATATAAGCGAACATATTTCAATTAACATATTTCGTTCATAAATCAGATCAATAAAAATCTATTTATACCAAACATCAGAAATGAAAGAAATATGCAAATGCTTATTAAAAATATTATAAATCTTAACCATTGAGTTGCAACTGACCGTTTTTTCGTACCAATCTCTGATTGAAAATATTTTAAGTTTGATGGATGCTTGCACCGCGGGGGGTGGATGGCTGGCATATCCACCTAACACCCTCCAGCCAGCAAACATTTATCATCTTCACACCGATAACGCAATCATTGTTATACATATAAAAAAATATGAAAAATTGCTTCTATATTTCCAGTTCGCGTTATATCCATGACACATACCTACAGCTGGTTTTTTATCTTGTTTCAATTCCCAGACGTAATAAAAATAATTTCGCTTGATTATTTCAAAATTTCCGAAAAAAACTAGTTTAACAACAAATAAGTAATATTTCGCGATTAGATCCTCCAAAAGATTCTCACGCTAAAAAAGTAATACACCAAGTACGTATCATCATTTAGTATTTAGGTGACAAAACTAGCACCGCACCGTTCTAGTGTAATCAAAGAAATAGAAGCAAAAAAAGTGTATAATATTTCTACGTATATATATATATTTAAGATCTTTTAAATTGCGTCACCGTTTTACATTTCCTTTCGGAATGTTTAATTTAATCTCGGCGAATTAACCTGAAAAAGTTTATTCGAAATTGTACCGGAACACAAAGAACTAATGACGCATTATAATGGCATTAGAGATCGGCGGATTTAAATTAAACTGACATTAATATTAGACGAAAATTGAACCATCTTTTATTTTAAATTGTTTGGAAATCAATCACTCGGTCTGTTTGTCATTATTACGGAATTTAATCATGATCAAACACAATTGAATAAAAAGACCATTAGGTGTTTTATACATATTGCCAACATTTATAATAACCAATATGGGAATAGAAACTAATAGGAATCAATCAAGTTAATAGTATTATATTCTTCTTCTTATTGGTTCGAATAGGCCTACTTTGCACCACGCTTGTTAAACTGTTGTGCTTTGATCTTTACCCAGTATTGTCGCATCTTCTGACAGTGTGACTTCTTTCTCTCTTTTGTCCAGGGGGTTCTTTCGGGGTTTTTGCTGAAATCCTTTTTTCCAATTCCAATCCCAATTAAGGGTGCGTCTCACAGACTGTCTGTTCTGGAGATCTGTTATTCCCAGTTCTTTAATATCCTTCTCGGTTTCTCTCAACCAAGTGGTACGAACCTTCCTGTTTTGCCAGAAGGTGAACAGACGGTTGGTTAGTCGATTTGGAGATAATCTTGAAACGTGGCCATAGCAAGCTACCCTTCTTTTCCTTGCACAGCCAGAGAGCATCTCAATATTTTCGTAGAGCTTGGAGTTATGTCGCCTTCGGAATTCCCCATCTTCCTTTACAGGGCCTAGGATGTTCCTGAGGATTCTCCTGTCTCTGATTTACAATTTCTCTACCAGACCTCTTCGGTTCAAGGAAAGACACTCCATGGCATACAGGGCTTCTGGTCGTAAGACTGATGTGTAGTGCTTAAGTTTGACAGGCATTTCTTGTTGTAGGTGTTCTTAGTCAGTCGATAGGCTAGTTCTAATTTGTTTACTCTCATGGATAATGATGCTCTTTCTAAGTTGGATTCAATCCATTCGCCGAGATACTTAAATTTCCCAGTCTTCTTGATGTTTCCCTGCTCTAGTAACATCTCTCTGTTTGCTTCTTTGATGTTTGTAAAAAATTCCGTTTTATATTATTATTTATCTAATTTTTTTATTTGTCTAGTCATAACACACTAGTCTAGTCAAACTAGATTAGAGATCCACCTGTTGCAAATCCTGTTGGCTAGCGAACAGACTAACCTGTTGCATAACGTGTTTCAAGTCCATAAATAATATTTGACCATTAGCTGTTTTATGTGGATTGCTAACATTGAAAGAACATGTTGAAATAGCATCTAACTAACCTAACCCAACATAACTGGGAATTATGATCCTTACGCTTAAAACAAATCCTAATGATAGCAGAAACTAAATCCGTTTTGTTACAATAAAGTAAATCCAGTCATGAGTTATCAAGCTTCGATAAATTAAATTAGAAACAACACCTTAATTAACTGAGATTATTACAGCCATACTCAATTCACATCCATATAATTAATTTATTATTTGATTAACAGAATGATATTGCTATTTGTAAAAGCTACAACACATAAAAAAATAACAGAAACATAATCAAAACTATCAGATATTGCAAATGATTTGCAAAAGAAAAGTGAATTGAAAATTGCATTAAAATGTTATTGTGTTGTAATATTTAATATTCAATTGCAACTATACACACACATCTAATGTGTATAATTATAGCCCGGAGAATTAATGATAGTGGTTTATTGTTTTCAGGCCGTATGTAAATAGAGATATACCAGATTTGATGTCATGGATTTGTCAGACAATGTCAACAGTGGCTACTGTTACAACAATAGGACCGCAACGTCTACACTCTTGCCATATAAACGGAGGCGGTTTCAATATCCATTCTCATTGTCATCGCTGTATAATATTCATTGTTTAAACATTTAAATCGTAATGGCTTCACCGTGCTTATTAACTATTTATGAAACGAATTGATTTAGAAATACTGTTCGGAAAAATATTCCTTCGACACAATTGTCTTAAAACACAAAAACCTACAAGAAACCACAAACAATAAAGGCGGAAATATGGTAAACCAGAAACTAAAATCTAAGATAATAAATATCAAGCCAATTCCAGAATGAAGAGTCAATAATTAAACTTAACTATACAAAATTATATAATTTACTTGACATATCAGGAGTAAGGAAAATGAGCGAATATAAGCTTAAACAAGATTACAAAGAAATCACATGATATACAGACCTAAAATAGACTGGCACATAGATAAGAGATGAAAGGGTATGACAAGCAATAGATGATTCTAAACACTAAACAGTATTGGTATAATCTGTCAGCCAGCACTAGAGAAACTAGCAAGTAACTAAAGCTTTAAAAACGTTAAATAAAAAGTTGTAAATTAAGCTATAAAGATGAAATTTTTGGATTACATATAAGAAATATATCACTGCATCATCTTATAGAATGTATGTGGCGTAATAAATTTAAAGTATAGTGATTATATATGTGAGAAACTAGTAATAATTTAATGAAAAATGAAAGGTAATTTGCTCTGAATAAATTTCAAAATAAAATTGAATTATTGAAAGAAAAAAGCGAGGATTAAGATGTTTTATCTGAGACGGTCGGTATTAGCGATTAATCAAGGGATTATCATTATGGGATGGTGCTCGGAGCATAGACCATTCTGACATTGAAATTAAATGTTTATGTAGCCGCGCGGTCATTGAATTTCGAAGTCATAAAGCACCCTATTCAATGCATACGTGCTGCTCGGTAGTGCAAGTGAAATAATCGTCCAAGTGAACAGCGATTGAGCTGGCTATTGTGGCCGAATAAAAATGTGGATGGCCGAATGGAATACACATAAAATAAGCTTAGTGTAAGCCACGTATTAATTGTAAGTCAAGGTGCATCGGTATTTGTTGGTCTATGCGCCAGGGATATAGATTATTCGTTATTGGTTGCGACAGGATGCAGAGAACAACCACACGGCGACGGCGGGTTGATGTTGATGGGCGATGTTACGTATGCAGGGTGGACGCCTAGCCGGACGCTACAGATCCTCGTGTCCGGAGCGGGACCTGAGCCGCGTTAATCCGGCGAGACAATGCATGACTCACTATATAGGTGTGGCTGCCCGGAATTATAATTACTACGCGCGTTTAATGATCTGTTTCATGACCGTGTTTGTTTAACGTACACACAACCATTGTATTTGACACCGCACATAACGCCCTACGTAAACTACAAACACATTGTTTTCAAATGGTAAATTGATTTTTATTTATTCATAAAGGGATCACCGCTCTTTATTATACACCCTTTTTGCTCAACGGTTACAAACTACGTCATTTTCTCAACTCAATTATTCCTAATGTGAAACTGAAACAATGTATACTCTTAATATTTCACAAACTAATTCATAAAATATAAATTGAACCAATATATGATATTTTTCGAATTGAACAAACAAATATTGGTGCTGTTGAAATATATTCATTCAAAACAAACAATTTTATTTTGAATAATTATGCAATCTTTCAGTAATTACCATACAATGTAATAACGACTATTCCCACATCTACTACTATTTTTTAAAACATTTAATATGCCTCTTTTGGTTTCAACTATAATGAAGAAAAAGTAAGTCAGAAGTACCAAGCTTATAAAAGGTTTTCCTATAAGAATCATTTTAAAAACCAAACTATGATGATAAAATTATGCCTGTCACTGGTTGTCATTTATGTTCAATATACTCCAACAATTTATTAAAACTAAATACGCGCCTCAAGAAAGTTTGGTTATTACACAAAGATAAGATCTTTGAGTAGCAATAGGGAATATGTAGCAATAGGTAGCAATAGTGTGAGTAAGCTATAGCCATGGCAGCAATGGCAGTACATTGCGTATTCCTCGTCGTCCTTTCAATATTTCTATCTGCTTGACTCAAATGCGCCCTCAAAATCGACCGAACAACATTAATTCCTTCGCAAATCTTCGACATTCTCAATAAACCTCGTAATATCAACGGTAAAAATTACGAAATTTTCAACGTCAATTCAACGTTTTCATATAAACATCAACGTTTTTCATATAAACATCGCCTTGGTTCTTCAAATCCCTGAACCACATGAAGCAAGCTGTACCGTTCTCGACCTCGTGATCCACAACCTCCATACCAGACTTAACCCGAATCTCGCGGATGACCTTATAGCCATTAGGGTCCCTTTCATCGGGATCGAACATGAAGAACTTGTCCTCTTCCTTCCAGACAGCGATGGCCCAAGGTCCTTGGATGATGACGTTATCCCACTCGCTTAAAACTCATTTAGCGAATGAAGAAGATCCAAAATTCTGTCGTCGGTCGATTGAAGTTGGCCAACGGCTCCGTGTTGTTTCAAGGATAAATGGTAAGCTTTGTCGTTCAAGGTGATTTTGTTTAGGAGATTTTTGATTGTGACAGTTCTATCGTCCAAGGGAGATTCCAAACATTCGATGCAGAAGCGGAATCCCAATTTCAAGACGCTGTTGACAATCTTTGTTATCCATTCCCGGCTTTTGTGTTCTCGGAGCATCGCCAGGGCTGTGATGGCGTTGGGCAAACTCAGCTTGCCCGAACATATTTTAAACTCTTCGTCTTCCTGGTGAATTTCTCCGAAATGGATTGCATATCTGTGCGGTGCAAGAGTGATGTAGAAGGTGAGTTCGTCTAAAATCGGCTTCTGCACGAACATTTTTTTTTTGGTTTTCGCGGTGGCTGTTATAGGTTCCCTGAGAGTGTCTAGTTTACAAAAATATCCGTAGGAAAATTTTCTTTTACTCTTCAACAGATTCGCGGCTCATTCGTTCCGGTTTCTTCTGTTCTTCAGATTGCGTTTGTTCCCCGAAACCTGGTTTTTCATCTGGTGTCTTGACTTGCTCTGATTTTTTTGCTTGTTTCGCCTCAGCAATCTCCTCTTCAAGAACCACATACTCGTCCTCTTCTTCTTCCTTTTCAACCAATTCTTCTTTCTTAACAAGTTTTTTAACTACAGGTTATTTTTTTTTAAAGATGTGGATCCAAAATTTCTAAATTGGCATCAAAAAGACACTGTGGATAACTAGTGTTGACGTTAACAACTCGTTCGATTTGGGTTGACGTTATATCAAATTTGATGTTTGTCGGGGTTTTTCATTTGATTCATTTGAACGATTTGGACTAATCTATAGGTTTGCGGGAACCGGACCAAAAAAGAAAAGCCTTGACCTTGAAGAGCTTTCCACGGTAAACATTCTCCATCGTGATCCGTAGAATCAAACAGATAAAATCCTCTGGAAAACTTCCAAATCGCAAAACATTTAGTTGCCGCGCAAATGACTCCTGTATCGTATTCTTCGAAGAAGCTTTTGATGACGTTCTCTAGGTAATCCTCGGACGTGTCGCTTTGGACGTTGTATAGCCTATTCCTTGTACTTCTTGCTTTGAAGTCGATGGTAATTTTGTGGTCATGGATGTAAATTTCCCTGGCCAAATCGGACATCTTTAGGATTGCCTTGTGCCTGAAAGCTTTCTTGCTGGCCGGGTAATACCGATCACCGATGTTGAGAATCTCGTCTTACGTGAATCTATCCCATTTCGCCGGACTTTACAATTTGGCGAAGAGATTCGTGACGGCACAGTTTGCTTCAGATTGAAATTCGTGGTGTAGTTGAACTTTTGGTGAAACTGACTGTAGCGACCAAAGAGGACACAGCCTGTTATTAGTCGGTAAGAATGCCAAACTTTCTCAAAACTTGAAATGTCCAGTTTCATGTTCATCTGCGGCGGTTTCGTCCATTTCGGCTTCGGTTGCTTCTTGTTCCTCTGATCCAGAGGTATCCATGTCCGTATGACTACCGGTGGATAATTTATGACAGGTTTAGGTTTCACTTTTCTCTTCCTGCCTATTTCTTTCAAAATAAATTTAAGTTTAAATTTAGAATTGTTCCAACAGCAGCTAATTTTTTCAAAGTTTTGGACTTGAGTATTAACAAAGCATAAGATCTTTCTAAGAAGATAGATGTTATTTTGTGAACACTTATAGCACACTTCTCGAAAATTTTGGACCAAATAATCGCCCTCCGTTGCTGCCATTCGTCGCAATGTTCAGAAATTTGAAAATAATTTCGCTCTTCAAGATGTAAAAATACCAGCAAGAAGTTGAAATGCTAGGTTTGGTCCGAACTGGTCGAACTGTTAAAAATATTACTGCTTTAGGAGATAGTTTTGGTTAGGATCCAAATTTATAAACTCCTCGTCGTGCTCAAGAGTTAGAGCTTAAAACCACGGTAAACAACTTGGCGGATATTGCAAAAAAAAAACCTGAATGTACAGCCGTATAAGATTGTTTTGACCCAAGAACTTACGCCACTGGACCATCGTCGGTGCCGAGAATTTGCTGCTTGGAGTTTAGAACAACTGAAAGGGATCCTAATTTTGTGAACAAAAATATATTTTTTTCATATTTTTGGTTAAGTGAATTTGCCAAAAAGCTAAATTTTTTGTGTGAAAACAATCTACAACAGATTGACGAAAAGCCTTTGTATCTTCTGAAAGTATCTGTATGGGGTATTTTGTGGCATGGTATCATCATCAGACCATTTTTTCAAAAATAAAGAAGGATATGCAGGTACAAACTATTCATACACACAACACTTATCCTGCCAGTCCTCACATATGGGTCAGATACATGAGCTATATCAAAATCTGATGAAAACCTACTATTAACATTTGAACGTGGGATTTTAAGAACTATATTTAGACCCACATGCGAGGACAGATTCTGGCGAAGAAGTTACAACCAGGAAATCTACTAAATGTACCGCGATATAGACAATGGAAGAAACGTGGTACACCGCCTAAAAGTGGAAAGATTAAGGTGGGCTGGGCATTTAGCAGGAGCACCGGAAACGTACCCTCAGACGCGCATGACCAAGCACGGGAGACGAGGACACCAAGAAAATGGGCACAACAAATTGGCGCAGAGCAGCACAGAATGGGGAAGAATGGCGGACAAGAATAAGGAAGGTCGAGGCTCTCTCTAGGCTGTAGGGCCAATGATGATGATGACGCAGTTACAGTGAATGGTTAAAAATACCGACCGATGTTAAGAATTGTTTTGTGTCCAAATTTAAATGCACTTGACTAGGAGGATACGTGATTCCTACAAGACGGTGCCACATGTCACACTCTTCATGAAACTATCGACGTATTGCAAGAAAAGTTTGAAGAAAGGAAAGGATAATTTCAGGAATGCAACTCACCTCGAAGAATCTGTGATTTAATTCCTTTAGATTACTTCCTGTTGGCTTTTGGAAATCTAAGTCCTATGCAAATAGAAATTGAACATTGAACACTGCATTCTTCCGGTTACGCACGATTTATTGCACACAGCCATAGAAAATTGGTTCTGTTGAATTCGCTCGTGTACTGAGACTGTTAGAGACTGTACTTTAAGATAATATAAACAGTTTTGTTGTATCTGAAATAGTTTTGATTTCTTTACATTTTAAAATCTTATCATTCTTATTGGAAAACCTGTTATATTTCATAGACAAGATATGTTGAAAAATTTTAAATAATCTCCAAACTTGAATATACATGGTGTCCCAAAATTTACGCAAGATTTGAATTAAATAGAAAACAGGTTTTTTCTTAAATAAATTTTAATTTCCTTATTGGGACATAATGTACATAGTCTAGGGTTAGGTATGAAATAACACGTAGGACATATTGCTGACAAATACGAACTCTTTTTTAAAAAAATTCCATTACCATTACGTATAAATGTGGCTGAATTTCATTGATACAGCGTTGAATCTCTTCCATCAATGCACGGGTGGTTAGAGGCTTATTGGCATAGACATGTGATTTCAAAAAACCCCATAGAAAAAAATCCAGTGGGGTTAAATCACATGATCTAGGGAGTCAAATTCTGATCATCGAAACGAGAGAGTACACGACCAGGAAATGTCTTTTGATGTAATTCAATTGTTTCACGGGATGTATGGCATGTGGCACCATCTTGTTGAAACCACATCTAGTCAACATCAATATTTTCTTATTTAGAAAGAAAGAACTCTCTTATCATGTTGCGATATCGAACACCAGTAACAGTTACTGCTTGACCAGCCTCATTTTCAAAATATAATGATATAATATAATGATGCCTTCATATACGATATAATATAATGATGCCTTTAGCCCAAAATCCGCACGAAACAGTGACACGTTGTGGATCTCTTTTTCGATAACAACATGTGGGTTTTCTGAACCCCAAATGGGGCAATTTTGACGATTACCGAAGCCATCAAGGTGAAAATGAGCTTCAGTCTCCCTAAATTATTGTTATTTAATGATATTCTTCACAGTTGAAGAATTGAAAACAATATATAGGGTCGTATATTTTGTGCGGAATTTGCGAATTGTGGCAGCAAAACTTTCACCATTTTTTATATATTGTTCAACAATGAAAACGCGTTGTTTTTGTAGTGCTCCATTTTTAGTAACCCTAAACTATTAGCTGTCAAACTGTCTTTTTTTTGGTTGGAAACACTATACCCCACAAATGGCGGCTAATTCAAATCTTGCGTAAATTTTGGGACACCCTATATATTTTGCTGTCCAAGCAGAAAGACACAAATCGTCGTAGAAGGTTTTGGGGTAATTTTTTTAAATCACAATATGAGCTTTTTATATCAGCACCAGCAGCAAAATCTTTTTGGTTACCCGTAATGATAATAACACCATTAAATGAATCGTCCACAAATTTTGAAATTACTTATTAAATATTAGAAAATAATATTAGATAAATTAATTCAATAACTAATATTAGATCGCCACGATCCAACTTTGTTTTGCGTGCCTACCGTCTAGAATATTACAAAAACGAAACTAGCTAAAATTGCCCTACCCAAATTGCATTACATTATTCTTGAACTGTTGTTGAACTAGATGCACGGCAGACTTTTGAAAAATTTTGTTAATGACGTACTCGCCATGTTTTGTAAAAATTAAAATTTCAGTCCCAGCAAGCCCCAGTCTTTACTAGCCCCCACTTAAGTTAAATAGAAAGATATGATCTTAAAAACAATGTTATTTAACTAGCTCTTGTTTAGTGCCACGAAATTGGACTGGGGTTTGTAAATTACATACAAATATCTGTTGTATAATTTAATATCCTGTGTTGTATTAGCAAAGGAAGTAGTTGTTTCAAGATAAGATTTGGTTTGTAGTCTTAAAAAGACCTAATAATATAGAGTTACAGAAAGGTTGAATATATTAAATATATACAGGCTATATTTCGCCTTTAATAAGTTTATATTATTTATTGGTTATTTGTGTATTCATGTTGCAAGCAAAGTGTTTGAATGTGTCGACATGGAAATATTATTGGAAAAATTAGAATATTATGGTATAAGTAACCCTATCTACATGCCTATAAGATCAGTTCGAACTCACGAAGTGGAATGGTAAAATATCAAAGCAAGAAAAGAATGAGGTTGATGCACCTCAAGGATCGATACTGGCTCCCATTTCATTTATCTTGTATTCAAACGACCTAGCCTCGCACATCATACCTGGAGAAAAGCGCCTTTATACAGACGTATAAAGTGCCTTTATACGTAACTCTTCTTAATAAAGCCCGTAATTTTACCCTTGTTTCTTAAACTGTAACAAAAATAGACAAAATTTCTAATAAATATTACAACCGCAGAAATGTTCAATTGCAATAATAATTTCTGTTATTGCAATAAATAACTCGGTGTATTTCTAAAATAATGTAATAATTAGCTATATTGCATCTAAAAACTATATTTAATCTTAAACATTTGCAATCTATTTTTTGTGAGTTTTTATGAAATCAAGGGCAGCAACTGTTTCCTACCGAGTTAGGAACAAAAATAATTTTATTTCCGATCAATTTGTGTCTAGATTTTAATTAATAAAGGATTATGTGTTATGGTAAGTAACAGTTATTATAATGAGATTATGTTTTTGCGATCATGCAGGAAGTCTAATATATAAAATTTCCTATCCGTCTTCACATTTCGCAAATTGTATATCATCTAGAGATTGACCTTTGCGAAAAAAACGGTGGTGAAACGTAGCGCAATAATGGAGTAAAAATAATGTTGTCGGCAGAACGTGAAAAAGAGCGATGCCGGCGTAGGAAACAGGTGAAAAAGAAGGGCCGACGCGAGAAATCACGGCCGATTTTCATTGTCACGTCCGAGTGACATAGCTAACTCGGCGAATTACAGCAATCCTTCGGAATACGTGAAGCTTGTCAAGGGTCACCTTATTAGATATGGACGGGCTAAGGTCAGAATGGCGCAATTATGCGAGAACGTGTGTCGAACATACCTAATCATCATCATAGCCCGAATATCTACACGCCATTATTATAATGGGATCATTCTTTTTATTCTTACCACTCGCACATTTAAGTCAGCTATATATACATTTCTACAACTCATCACTATTAGTTTTCATGAATTTCTACAGTTTTCTTGCATCTTAGTGCTAGAATACTACCTACTAAACTTATAATACTAAAATCACTACCACAACTAGCACTAGAGTTGTGATACCATAAATTTGCTTTACTTTCCTTTTATCGAAGTAATAAAAAATGCTTCTTATTCGGTCTTGTCTAAGCATACTACCTACTAAACTTATACTACTACAATTGCTTATATTTAAACTTATACTACTACAATTGCTACCACAACTAGCACTAGAGTTGTGGTATATACCACACATTTGCTTTACTTTTATTTTATCAAGGTTTTGAAAAATGCATTTTGTTCAGTCTTGTCTAAGCATGGCCAGGATGGTCTTACACGCATGGTTTTAACTGCGTTTATGTAGTATTATCTAGGCTTGATTTTGTCTTGTCTGGTTTTACACTGTCTTGTTCATTTTTGTGAAATATTATCTAACTTTATCTACAATTTTATACACTTAGCATAAGACAAAAATCTATCTGAAATTAAATACATATTTTCTGCTTAAAAATAAACTTCACAAACCTGAATACAAAAACATTAGTACCCATTTAAATAATTTAGTTTGTTTGCGTTTCAAAGACATACATCACTGTTTCTTACACAATTGTGAAGGAAATCATTATAATGAATCCATGAATACTGCATTAATTTTGAAAAAAAATGAAATGTGTTTATAACCAACCTAAAAAGCTTTCAAGAAATTTTAAAACATCTAAATTTGTGGGATATTTTCCGTGAGGAATTTCCATTTGAATTGTCTTTTGATTCTGAGCCGCTTTTATTCTAAATCGGCTAGCCGTCAAATATAAGTAGAACAATGCGGAATGAAAGTGATATTCACGATAAAGACAATGTGCAACTCACCCGCGTTCTTCTTCTGCTATTCAGGTGATAATTGAAAACTATTGTTCGACTTGTCATGATCGATACCTCTATTTTCGGACGGACAACAACTTTCTTTATTCTCGTTTCCTTTTTTGATTCCTTCCAAAACGGAAAAAATGATCGGCTAAATAATATTTAAAATCAAGATGATGTAATTTATTTGTATTATAAAGTGGTATTCGAAGAAAACCGAGAAAATGATCTGCGCAACAATCTATCAAATTGAGGCTAGAAAATTTAATTGTTTTATTTAGTGGTATTAGGCTTGTATAAAATATGTTTTAATTTTAACATTTAACTTTGTAACAAACGGAGTAAATAATAAGTAGATTAACAATGAGATAACAAGACATAATAACAGAAAGAGGGTGAGGAACAATGGATTTATAAATATGGTAAAACTTCGACAATTTACAGTTTCAACAGCAAAACTTTTGATATGAAAATTCATTTTTCATATAAAATTGTTATAAAACTGGTTAATATTTATTGGTAATTTTGTTATGTAATTTTATTTCTAGTTCTAATGCTAATAATAAAATAATAAAAATGCTAATTTTACGCTAAAATCAAATTTAAACAAATTTGTTATTTCATTAAACATTCCTTTTTATTGTTGATTCAAAATATTCGTTGCAATTATCATTATGTGGCAAACAATTTGTCAGTCGAGTTATATAATTGCTTGGCTTGTTATCTAAGCGTGAGATCGGTCCATCACTGTTAATTATTATGTCAAATTTTAAACTGGCTTGCTTGAAATGAAGCACCAGACACACCACATGTACGTCTTAGAAAAGTGACTATGAAAGATTATAAAACTAACAAGCTATTTTTTTGGATGCGTGTTTTATTCCCCCTAGATTATAATACGTTGATTGACAGTCGTTTGTCTTCTAGATGGTTTGTGTGTACGAGCTCGGTATTAATAATGGAATGATTAAGAATGTACATGTGTATTGCTTAATATGTGTAATTAATACTTTTTTTCTTCGTCCTTTTTCTTCTTCAGTCGGCTTTAATTTCTGTAGTTTAACTACATCGTTAACATATTTATTTCGATACCTTGGACATAGAGACCTTTTATTTCTTAACAATTGCATTTTCGTTCATGGGTCAACTCGAGTTTTTAGTTTGTGAAAGAATCTATTTCACCACTTTCAACAAATACATACGAACATAGTAAATACTAATAACACATATCTTACACAAAGTTAAAAATGTAAAGATGTATCCAGGGTATTGATGGTTACCAAGATGTTGCCGATAATTCACTACAATAGTCCTTTTTACGGTTAGTTAAGCGCATGCGCATCCTCCAAGTTTGAAAAGCGGGAATATGAAAGTTTCGGGCACATATTTAGTTATACGTCAAAAAGTTCGGGCACTTTTTGACGTTTAACATGACGGAAATGAACACATGCGCATAAAAAAAATTGAACTATTAAAAGGTCTATTAAAGACGTTAAAATAATTTTAATTTTTAGATATATGCCCAATTCTGTAATTTTCATTGAAAAACTGAATCTTTTTGTAAAAATATTTTATTTACTTGCAACAAATATATTTAGTTATTATATTGCGAAATAAATTCGTAGATAAAACAAGAAGATAGTAAATTAGCCTTGATTGAAATTCGTGCATTGGCAATAAATCAATTTAATACAAATTAAAATTGCAACGATAAAAAAGACACGCACATGACTCAAATACCACTGCTCTAACTACCATCACGGCTTCACATCCTGCTTTGTCAAATTTTCATGCAGAACCAATAAATATCATTTTTTTATTATCTGTTGGCAAACTAGTTCTATTGATATTATTTAATGCACATACCGATTTACAAATTATTATGAAATATAAACCACGATTTTCACATTCTATTGTATATAAGCTGCTATTATTTATTAGGAAAACAACACTGATCTATTAACAATTTTATAATATAATCTCTGCATTAATTACATGTTCTACCATATATTTAAAGTCATTATACTTTATTTACATACTACATATAAATAATTGTGTCCAATTAAAACATTTTGAGATCATAATACAAAGCAGTATAAATTAAGTAAAGTATTGAACCTATTTTCTAGTACATGCAATCATAGTGACTAAAACTGGATAGATAAAATTATACAAAAAGAAACTATACATGCGGAACTATAAACATAAGACTGGGCAAGCAAGATTAGAGCGACAAGACTAGACAGACAAGAATAGAGAGACAAGACTACACAGTCAACACTAGACAGACAAGAAGACAGAGACAATAATAGATAAACAGACAGACTTTTTTTTCTCTTTTATTTTTAACCCTTAGCACCCTGGGACCGCTTGTAGCATTTACATTCAGGTTATCAGTTGTCATATTATTTAAATACAATAACATTAATTTACAATAAAATAAAATGTTAAACGTGTTTATGTCTTCTATCGCAGTACATGGTAGGTGGGATTAGTGGCTGATTAGGTTGTTTTCCTCTTTTTCCAGAGACGTTCATCAGCTTCTTTTTGGGATAGGCTCTTGTTGATCATTCTGTTTATAGTGTCCCAGTCTTCTTGTGATTGTAGCATTTGTTCAAATGTATTCCTTGGATTAAGGTTATCTATTGCTATATCCTTGCGTTCTTTGTCCCATCTCGGGCAATCGTATAGCGTATGGATTACGTTGTCTAGTTGTCCGCAGTATATACAGTCTGGATCTGATGCCTTCCCGATGTTGTGGAGGTATTCCTTAAAGCACCCATGGCCCGTGAGTATTTGGGTTAGGTGGTAGTTTATTTCTCCATGTTTTCGTCCGTACCAAGTCTCTATATTGGGGATGAGTATCCTTGTTCACTCGCCTTTTGGTGTCATATACCACGCTTCCTGCCATTCCCTTAAGAGGTTATCGTTTGCCTTGTTTCTTGTTATGTCGTCTTTGAAAGCATAACGTAGGTATTTCCTTAGCCTGATTTGCAAGTCTATTGGCGGAATGCCTGAGATAACTAGCTGCATCTCTGGACACTGTCCGATAGGCACTACATACACGCAGAGCCAGTTTTCTCTGATAAGCTCCTAGTTTTCCAATATTGTTTCTATTAGTGGCTTCCGCCCAGATAGGGGCGCCGTACAACATCGCAGACTGGACAACTGCGCTGAGCAACATGCGTTTGCTGCTTCTAGGTCCTCCAACATTGGGCATAAGTTTTTCGAGGGCAGACGTAGTTTTTATTGCTCGCACTGCTGCCATATTAAAATGCTCTTTATAGATATGGCTCTCAGTACTTGGAAGGAGATGTGTGCAAGTTTTTTGTATCCCGTCAACAGAACTGCTTCAGTTTTTTCAGGAGCTATGCGCAGTAATTTTGACTCCATCCAGCAGACAATTTGTTTGATTGCTTGATTGGCCCTTAGCATAATACCTTTTTCTGTTTTGCCGACAATTGTTAGTGCAAGATCATCAGCGAAGCCTGTTAGCTTAGTCCCTTCAGGTAGCTCCAGCCGAAGTACTCCATCGTAAAGTACGTTCCACAGTGTCGGTCCTAATACAGAGCCCTGGGATACACCACTAGTGACTTTGTAGTGTAGCGTATCTTGTTCGGCTTGAAGTATGACACTGCGGCCCTCGAAGTAGCTACGAGCCATTCGCAGTAGATACGGAGATATATTTCTTCTTGTTAGTTCTTCCAAGATGTCTTGCCAAACAGCGGAGTTGAAAGCGTTACGAATATCAATCGTAACTAGGGCACATATTTTCCGAGTTCTTTTGGTGCCTACTTTGGCCTTTTTGGCGATATCTATGACCTGTTTTATGGCGTCTATAGTTGATTTTCCCGGAAGCCGAACTGGTTCTCCGAGAGGTTTAATCCATCCTTCAATTCTTCTTTAAGCCGACTTACGAGCAGTTGTTCTAGTAGTTTACCAGCTACGTCTAGTACACATAAAGGGCGATAGGAAGAAGGTTCGCCTATTGGCTTGTTCCCTTTTTTAATGAGAACTCGCTTGTTTCCATCTACTTCGAAACGTGCCAGTTAGTAGGTTTTCATTTAAGACATTCAGTACTAGTTCTGGGGAGGTTTTTACCAATAGTTTGACGGCTTCGGGGGACAGAGCATCTGGACCAGGCGCTCTTTTGTTTTTTTAGGCGCTTGCTTGCCGCGATTAATTCTTCCTCGGTAAATAGCGGAATTTCTGTGACTTTCGGTTGCTCCCAGCCTGGTTTAGGATGAGTAGGGAATAATTCCTTGGCTATCTCGGGGATGGTATTTGCTGGTAGTTTTTGGTTTGTTTGCCGGATGCGCAGGTTCCTCGTTGCTATTTTGTAAGCATCGCCCCAAGTGTGTTCATCGATGTATTTGCAGAGCTTTTCCCAGTGCATTTTTTGGAGAGGTTTATTTCCCTACGTAGTTCCTTTTTAGCTTTGTGGTATAGTTCTTTTATCTCCCCTAGGCTTTCAGCGTGTCCTGTCTTCCGAGCACAGCGAAGATACCTTCTTCTTGTGACTATGCAGGTTTTTCTTTTGGTTGCGATGGTCTCATTCCACCAGTATACGCTTTTTCTCCTGTGGTTTTTGTTTCTTCCAGGCTTGGGAGTTTCGCATGCTTTTCTTACTGCTGCTATTAGTGTGTCGGCGGTGTGGGCTTGAGTCTTGTTTAATTCTATTGTTAAATACAATAAATAAAATAAATTGTTAAATTGATTGTCACTATCTTTGTCTTCTGTCGGTTATGCATCTTACTCTTGGGATGTTGTTCCATTTGGATTTCAATATACCGGTGATCGCTTAGAGATTCTATGTCGAGGACCTTCCATGTCGAGATAGACTGTGCGATATCGCTTGATGCAAAAGTAAGGTCAATAATGGAGAACGATTTCCCCCTTTCAAATGTTGCCCTATTTAAATTGTTTTGTAGGTAGATATCGAGTTCTGCAGCCCATTCCATTATGACATCACCTCGGCGATCCATGTTTGGGCAACCCCAGTATGGCGATTTTGCATTAAACACATTAAGAATTTTTCGAGAACTGCTCTTAGGCCCCCCTAGGTTTGACATGAGTTGCTGAATGCCTGCCAGTATTCTCATTCCCTTTGTTGCCGCTTTTGTAATGTGCGGCATGAAGAATGATAACCTTTTAACGATCATTACTCTGGGGTACTTTAGAGTTTCTTTTGGTGTTATTATTGCCTCTTCCAGTTTAAATTTTATGGGACTAAGTTGTGATAGGCCTGTGAGGAGGACAGCCTAGGTTTTTCTGCAGCTAGCCTTGGAGCTAGGTTCTTCGATTTCATCCGGCCGCTGACCATTTCTGTTACTTGATTTGCTGTTCACTTTAACCCTTGCTCTGTTCTTGCTGTGATAACTAATGCGATATCGTCTGCAAAGCCGATTACAGTGGCCGCCAATGGCAGCAGGTAAGTACTTCGTCATATAGCACGCTCCACAGGACGGGGCCTAGTATCGAACCCTTTTGGACGTAACTGTTGATTTGCTGCTCTCCTTTTTCCTGGTCTGCTTCAACAGCTGAGGTACCTTTTTAACATGCGCAACAGATACGGAGATATATCCCTTCTTGTCAGATTGTCCATGATGTGCTTCCTAGATGTGCTATTAAAAGCATTCCTAACATCAAGTGTTAGGAGGGCACGCATGTGTCTGGTCCTCTGGCTTTAGCCTTTTCTGCGATCTCCATGACAGCGCTTAAGGCTTGGATGATGGATCTACTTTCTCTAAACCATATTAGTTTTCTGACAAACTGCCTCCCGTCTCGAGCTCTCCCTTTAGCCCTAGTAGCGTGAGCTGCTCTAGTAGTTTACCAGATATATCCAATACGCAGATAGGTCTATGGGATGTGGAATCTCCTATAGGTTTATTTCCTTTTCTAATTAGTAAGTGTCTTGTGCGGTTCCATATAACTGGGAAGTTCCCGGCAGTTAACCTATTCATTACGTCTAAGAGGAATTTAGGTTGATGTCTAGCGGTTAACTTGACAATTTCAGGTGGTATGCCATCGGGAAGCGGTGTTGTTCCCATCAGCAGGAAGCTGCCTTTTCCAATACGTTTATTTTTATTTTATTTTTATTACGCCAGCGATAGTTCCTCTTCCGTAAAAGGGGCGCGTTGTGTAGACTTCAGGTTATACCCAGGCAAAAGGTGTATGCTTCGGGAATAGTACATCTGTTACCTGACGTATACTCCATCCATAGTCATTGCTGCCGAATTTTCAGGTTTCTTCTTATAATTAGAAAAGTGTCTCCCCATGTGTCCTTATTTAGGTCTGTGCACAGCTTTTTCCAGTGGTTTTGTTTTGATTTGTTAATGAGTTGACGTAGCTCTTTTTTTGCTCCCTTATGTTCTTGACTTAACAGTTCGATTTTTTCTTCCCGTGTTTGTTTTGCTCTTTCACGTTGGAAGTTACTCCTGGTAGCGACAGATGTAGTTCTCATGTCAGCAATTTCGTCGGTCCACCAGTATACTGTCCTATAACTTTTTGGTCTCCTCTTTTGCAAGGTAGCAAACGATGAGTAAAGTGTGCGACTTTACTCATCTTTTGAACAAGAGTATCGGCATCTTCTGTGTTATTGGTTTCTAGTTCTCTTGTTAGACGGTCCTTATTTTTTTCTTCCTGCAGGTTTTCCAAGATCCAGCCACTTATTTTTGGGTATGTCTTTGTTTTTGATCTTCCCCTTTCCCTTATGGTATAAAGGATGGAATGTAGCCTTGGAACCGGTCGCCAATGGAGTTTGTGCAGAGGGTGAGGTCTATTATTGAGCACAAGTTTCCCCTCACGAACGTGTGGGTGTCACCGTTGGTTTGTAAGCTTAAATCCAGTTCCGCTGCAGAGAGACAAGACTAGATAGAGAAGACTATGGTTGATTTCTTGAATAAAATAATGTCGGAAATAGATAAAGGAAATTGTTCAGTGGGCATTTTCTGTGACCTTTCCAAGGCATTTGACTGCGTCTCCCACAGCAAGCTTTTAAATAAATTGAACTCATATGGGATAAGAGGGAAAACTGGGCAATGGTTCCAATCATTTTTACAACACAGGCAACAGTTTGTAAAAATCGAACTTAAGGGATTTATTGGAACTTCCAGACCTATAAACACAAACATTGGGATCCCACAAGGAAGTATACTGGCGCCCACATTGTTCTCCTTGTATACGGCTGATCTAATTAAATATACGAAAACAATCCATTGCGTGTTATATGCCGACGACTCTAGCTTTATTGTGTCAGAAGAGGACAGGCAAAATACCGAAGAGGCGACCAACGAAACAACATGTGCCTTAATGTGGACAAAACGAGATATATCAAACCGTACGAAGAGCTACCGCGGACAAACTAGAGCTACAGATTGGTCACGTCAACCTTGAGAGAGCAAAGCATTTCAAATTCCTTGGACTTTACCTAGAAGAAAACCTCACATGGAACATCACAGCGAACAACGTTATATGCAAACTAAATAAAATATCGTATTTGCTAAGACATATATGTAAGTAAGCTAAGACATCTGCTAAGACATATACGTAACTAAGACAAATAGTAAGTAAGCCGATACTAGTACAGATCTTCCAAATACAATCAGTTATTAGTTATGGAATTCTCGTGTGGGGATCATCACTTCTTATTAAAGAAGTTTTCAAAGCTCAAAAGATAGCCATGAGATGTCTCATAGGTATCACTAATTTTCAGTTATGTACACCTCACTTTGTAGACCTGAGGTCTGAGAATTAGCTTGTTACATACATAAGAACAAAACGCAATTCTCCACCAATAAAGATCGACATAACGACAACACAAGGAATCGACAAAAGCTTCTCACCCACAAAATTAACCTAACAATATGTAGTAAAGCTCCAGACACAATTGGCATTAGAATCTATAATGGATTGCCAGACAATTTAAAATCAGAACCATCATTCGGAAGTTTTAGGAGAAACAATCTTCTGATTGAAAAAGCCTGCTACAGCCTAGAAGAATATTTGGAGGACAAAGGATAACTCTGATTTGATTTGAGTAGACATACAAGATCATTCAAGCAAGACTAAGAAGACAAGTAGACTTAGAATACTAGACAAACGAGACTATACACATAAGATTAAATCGATGGTACCATGCAGACAAAGCAATCAATCCAGTCAATAGTTTTGGTTCTCAAATATGAATATTACGAATTGTGTATAAGTTATGCAATAGAAATGTGTCATACTTGCCACAAATGACCCTGAAGAGAATTATTTGAGGCAAATGGAATTGTTGCAGATCACATCTTTTTATTTTTTGGCTTACTAACCCCGCTCATCATTTTCTTGTAATCAACAACTGACTTAATCTGGTTTTATCTAACAAGTTTTTCCTGTTAGCGTATACTTATTTGTCAGTTATATAATATTGCGTGTTATATATGTGTTCTAGATCAACACGAATAATAAGAATTAGCTATAATTCGTTGCTATTTTTAGATGATTATTAAGACTTGGATTTATCAATAACTATGTAATTATACGATCTGTTTCTTAAAACTTGTTTATATCCCAATTTTTTTTCAAATATCTTTTAAATTGCGGGTTTTCCCTTGCGAAATGGTTTCTAATAATTAAGTCTAAAAAGAGACTATGCGTTCAATAAATTAAATTGTTTAATAGACGTTTTAATTGTTTGATATTTATGACACCTTAAAAATCAACAGAAATTCCACATGACCAGTCATTCCGGTGAATGTTGCAAAATACTTTTTTAAACGATTTTTTAAATCGTAGAAACGATATTGCTTAAGAAACCTTTTCGAAATTTATTACTCTTAATTTGAATCATATTTTATTAATATAATTGTAATATTTTTCTGTTAAAATTTGAATATTTAGAAAAAGCAATAAACTGGTTGAAGCAGCTGGTCCATAAAAAAATGTTTGTTTTAAAAAAATTAGAACCTTCAAGAGAATGTTTAAAATTAATGTGTAGATGTCATTTCAGTTAAAATTTAAATCAATTGTGAAATTAGTCTATTGTTGTTGAAACTAGCTGTGATATACATGCCTTAAAAATATGTAGATTTGTTCTTGTTCTAATTGTGTTTGTAAAATTGAAGATAATAAATTAAAAGATAGGATTAAATTAAAATAGTTAAAGGTAAAGAAACAATTAAAATGAATTTATGATTCAACATAAAATTAAGATAAATCGGTGCCACGCCTAAACATTTCCAACGTAATAACAGTTTACGAAAAAAACTAATATCATTTAAAAATGTTTTAATTCATGCAAATTTAAAGAAAAAAAATGTGTTTTGTCTACCAACATCGTAGGTGGTATAATTCATTAAATTATACGTATTCAATAACGCACTTTTTTCCCAGACAGGTGTAATTAGTTAAATTATATATTGAGACTAATAAATGGTGTGGAGAAAAATGGTACTAGGTGGTAAAAAATAAAGTGTGAAAGACATTTCCTTCTTGTATGCTGTGGACAAGTTCTACAAGAAACTAAGCAGGACCACTGACAGTGAATTGGTCAACCTGGCATGTCGTTCACACATTTACCACCATTAATAACTTGGCAATAAGGAACGCACCGACAGAAACATAATTCTCAAAATAAGAAACAAATTTACTTTCTGTATTAGTTATTACTGTTCAAAATAGATATATTTTTATAATAAAGTCATAATTTCTGGGATTTTAGCTTCCCAATTAAATTCAAATTTATTAACTCAACTGAAAAATAAACTTTATTCCATCCACTCGCTCTCGGGCAAAGGGCTTGGAATACAATTAATTGGCGTCTCTTTCACACGTTAACTATCAATAATAATTTAGAATTAAAACATATGGTTTAGAAAAATGCATGCAAGAAACACATTCACGATTCGTTTTATTCTAGGTTTAAGCAGAATTAAATTTGAAAATTAAATAATTAATTAAGAAAATGTGCTCTATTATTCACAAATTGAAAGCACCTAATATTTAATAATAGCTTAACTTCTTATGCTAACAAAATTTATTTATGGACTTGAAAATCCTTCCTAATATCTCTCTAATTTAGAAGTTAGTTCAAGTTGTATTATAGCATATGCCTAGACTTCGAGTCTGTTAGGTCTTTCAAATCTGTTCAATTTTTCTAGATTGTCTATTCGGTACAGAATGACTTGTCTGACCAGTCTATATAGTCTGTCCGTTTGTTTGACCTTTGGATAGTCTCTCAAATAGAGAATATATTGAAAAATGCCGAATAAAGAGTTGACTCAATATTACTTCTATTGATAGATAATTGCAGAACGCCAAATGTAAATAATCTAATAAAAGTTTAAGCTTTTTAGAAATACACTGCTCAAAACAATAAGCGGGTAATTAGTTTGTGCCTCCATAAAATTAAAGCGGGAAATTACATGCAAATCAAATTAAGAGCATCTGAAAGACGCTCTATCTAATTGATTTAATTGACATATAGGGAATTATCAGCATCGCATATATCTGGAGTATCTGTAATAATAAGAACTACCAAACCTAAAGTGAAATAATGCATTCCAAATTTTATTCATAGAGCTACGAAGTGCTTCTTCAGATCAATATACAGAAGGAAATGTTTGCAACTGACAGATGGACTTAAGTTAAGTAACAATGACGTATCACTAGAAGTTGTTCGTGCTATAACATTAATTGAAAATGGCGAAAGCCTTCGACAAGTTTCACGAAACTTCAACCTAAGCCTCTCTGTTATTCAGCGATTGTGGAAAATGTACTTGGATACAGGCCAATATACTAGGCGCGGTGGACAAGATCGCAAAAGAAAAACAACTCAAAATCAAGATCGATTTTTACTGACTTCGTGTCCTCGTAATAAAGTTACTACGGCGAAAGACCTGTTAATTTCCCTTAGCACTACGCATGGGGTCACTGTATCAGACCAGACATTTAGGGATAGGTTGAGCGAATCACCGACAATAGATAGGTTAGGATAATAGGCACACCGGCAATAAAACAGACGTAGCAATATAAAATATTAAGAACTCCAATCCCGTCAAACAGCATGGAGCAGGGGACGGCTTCATTTTTAACGCTAAATCACATGAATGGGGTTCACGAACTACAGATACTAGAGGAATTATATTGACAGAATGGATGGCGCAGGAGGTTTTTGTCGTACATTTTGTTAGCACGTCAATCATTGAAATCACCATAGCCAAGGAGTAAACTAAAACAAAAATCACAAACTGGATGGTACTCCAAGAGGAGAGCATGAGCGACCATAAGTAGATATACTATGAACTTCAGGATATCTCAAATGAGATACATACGGAAAGGATTAAACATAGTTGGTCGCTAAATACATTATGCGTTAAAAAATTCCTCAAACAACTTGGAAAGACGATAAAAGGAAAATAAACCGACTCACTGGAAGCATTTGTTCTAAACATTAAAAAAGTTGGCGAGATAACCACTCCTAGACTAGAGCGAACAAAAGGCTTTCAAGAAATGATTACGAGCAAGCCAGGGAAGAGTACAAACAGGCAAAAAAGATGCTGAAACATGCCACTCTCAAGGCAAAAGATGTGCAATGAACCCGACATATACGATGCCGTTGAAAATGATACATGGGGGAGTGGATACCGCATAGTAATGAAGCGACTTAAAGTGTCCCAGAAGCCGCTTCTGCTTGAACAGAAGAAGAAAGTTGTCGAAGAACTTTTTCCCCAATGTGAGGAAGACGACTGGTATCCGACAACGGAACGCGCCCCAGCAAGAGAATTCACAGAGAAAGAGCTGGAAGAAGCTAAAATTAAAACCAGAAAGGCACCGGGAGCGGACCTGATCCTCCCAGACGTACTAAAAATGGTCGCTGCAGAAAACCCAAAATATGTTCTTGGGGTCATGAACGCATTACTGGCCGAGGAAACGTTCCCTGCCACATGGAAAATAGCAAGACTAGCTCTAATTGAGAAACCAAAAAAGGTAGAAGATGCTGAGATAAAATACCGCCCGATCTGCCTCCTGGACAGTGCGGGGAAGCTACTTGAACATCTTATCACCAGAAGATTAATGACGGAAATAAAAGAACAAAAAGACATATCAAATCGACAGTATGGTTTCAGAGAAAGACGTTCAACAATTCAAGCCGTGAAGAGAGTATGCGATATTACAACAAACTAAATGAAAAAGACACGGAAAACCAGAAAGCTATGCGTCCTTGTCACGCTTGATATAAAGAATGCTTTCAACTCCGCCAACTGGAACTTAATAAAAAAGGAACTACTAGAAAGAAACATCTCAGCCTACCTGAGAAAAATCATAGGAAGCTACTGGCAGAAAGCTAGAGCTAGAAGATGGCGTTGCAATTCCAGTGACATTTGGTGTACCCCAAGGCTCTGTACTGGGCCCCCATCTCTGGAATTTGTTATACGACGGCATACTAGACCAAGATTTGCCCGACGGCGTGGAAACAATTGCTTTCGCCGACGACCTGGCAGTGGTCTCTAGAGCTAAATCGAGAGAAGATTTAATGTACAACACCAACGAGGCGATACATAGGATCTCCATATGGCCAAAAAAGAACAAACTTCAACTCGCCACTGAAAAAACCGAAGCGGTGATGCTCTCTGGTAGAAAGAGGTGCGGGGAGATACAGTTCGAGTTGGGAGGTACAATAATACTACCAACCAACCATATCTGAAATGATCTTGGTGTCGTAATGGATAAGAACCTCACCTTTAGCCATCACATAACGCATGTTGCTGAAAAAACCCAAAGAGCGGCTCTGTCTCTTTCCAGACTCATTCCGCGGGAAAATGGGCCAACCGAAAGGAAAAGAAGAATCTTAGCAACCGTAGCCCAGTCTATCATTCTTTAAGCCGCCCCGGTGTGGACGGAGGCCTGTAGATACAAGAAATATAGACAAAAATTATTTCGCGTATAGAGAACTCTTGCAATCCGCATCTGCAGAAGTTACAGAACTGCCGCAACAGAATCATTACTTGTCATAGGAAGAGTAATTCCGCTCGATTTACTCGCTAAAGAAAGGGGAGAAACGTTCGGCTTGAACCTGGAGCGGAGGAAGGAAGCTAGGGAAGATACCATAGAAAGGTGGGAAAGTGTGGAAACAAGCCCGTGGACGCATAAACTAATACCGAAAATTAAAGAAGACTGGTACTCTAAGGAGCATGGAGAACTATTTTTACACCTCTCGCAAATGCTCACCGGCCATGGTTGCTTTGTGGCCTACAAGAGGAGAATAGGGAAGAGAATGAGATGTAAACTTTGTTTTACATATCTTGTCCATAATGCGAAGAATGATATTGTTTGTCATCACATAACAGTTTCCAATTAGGAGGTAGTTATCTTAATTTTATTCTCAATTTAGATTCGACATCCAATCTGTTTCGATACTTATTTTCTAAGTACACCAAGCCTGAGAACGTAACATGACACGTATAAGTGGGGACAAAAGGCATTCAAAACCCTTAGACTTACATGGTGGTATCCACCATAACATAAAGCGACCACACGTCCCGATTTTGACAGGACAGTCCCGCTTTTTGGAGGACAGTCCCGCGTCCCGACGATTTTTAAAAATGTCCCGCTTTTTAGAAAATATCTGCATTTCTTATTTAAAATGTATGTAAATACATTTTTGTATATTTATAGACAATTATATGAATTTATACCATAATAGCAGTTTATAATACAAGTGTGTGAAGAAAGGATTTTGTGCATGAGTTGCCATGAGTTTAAAGCACGAGCCGAAGGCGAGTGCTTTAATCGCAATGAGTAGATCCAGATAAAGTTATGGTTAGGTTAAGTTATATTAGAACCTGAAAAATCCAGATTGAGAGGTCGAGACTTCTTGATTCTACATAAGAAAAATTAATTCAATTCTAATACATGTCAGAAAATGTATTTTCACTACGTCGTTGATTTTTGTTTAGGGACGCAAGTTGTTGCCATAGTAACAACAAACATAAATCGTTTAATAATGAAACTACATTTGATTTACATTGGACTTTTACGCACGATTTGGATACTTTTACACACGATTATAATAATGGCATCCTTCACATACAATAATGTGTTTATGAATGGGTTCATTTTGGTGAGTGAGTAAATAAAATACTTGTTTTTGAATTATTGGTCTGCTTTCATAACTAAATAATAATTCTCATTTCATTCCATTTGTCCCGCTTAGTGTCAATGAAAATGTGGTCACTTTACCATAAAATCCTTGGTCTTGATATTTATTGATTGCCGTAAAGCATTCATCTTAGTAGAACTAGCATTCAATAATAGCAGCACTTGAGCAGTGTAGTGTAGATTATAGATATATAAGTCTTATAGAATACATAAACAGTCACACTACCACAACTGTAAAACTTCATTAAACAACAGATGAAATTACAGTAGACTTTCACCTAATTTCATTCCATCCATTTCACCTAAACTTTTCACAGCTGTCCTCGAATACGCAATGAAATCATTGCGTTGGGATAATAGAGGCATCAACATCGATGGCAAAAGGCTGACAGACCTCAGATTCGCAGATGATATAGTTCTTGTCACAGATAACATCGGCGATGCTAAACAGACGCTTGAAGAAATAATACAGATCTCAGCAGAAATCGGTCTCCGAATAAATGTAAGTAAAAGACAAATCTAGTGCTTGCACAAAACAACAAGCGACTCCGAGATAAAAAATACCTCGGGAACGAAATAGAAATTGGGAAGAACAATCAAACGCACGAAATACAGCATAGCATCGGTTTGGGTTGGGCTGCTTTTGGCAAACTAATACAGGTATTTAAAAGTGATAAACCCATATGCATGAAGATAAAAGTATACGAACAATGCGTGCTACCGATAATAATATATGGAGCAGAAACTCCTAAGCAAAAATTAACAAAAAAGTCAGAATAAAATCTAATAGTAGGTCAAAGAGTAATGGAGACAGCCATACTTGGAATCCCTAAAAGAGAATACCCAATAATACCATCAGACAAAGAACTAAAGTTAAAGAAAGACATAGTTGAACACATAACTAGAATGAAATCGAGATGAGAAGGTCATATGGCGAGACCATCAGACGACAGGTGGACTAAAAGAATATCTGAATGACCAAGAGAAGACAAACGAAATAGACCACCGATACGCTGGAGCGGTGATATAAATATAATCGCTGGGAATTGGATACTGACAGCCCAGAACCGAGAGAAATGGAAGAAGTTAGAGGAGACGTATGGTCAGCAATGGACGACGATGATGATGTATGATCGCCGAAAATAAACTTATTTCCTTTATACCGCATAAATTATCTGCGTATTAATTTTTCTCCAGCCCTATGAGGTCAGCTATTAATTTGGAAATTTCTAAAGCTGTCAAAGTGAGGTTTTTATTTGAGGAAAGTGCTTTTTTCAATATTTCTGTAGCAGCAAAAAAAAAACAATTGTGTTTTTACAATTTTTTTTCGCGACCCGGCAAAAATTTTCTGCGACACGGTGCCGGGTCGCGACCCACACTTTGGGAAACGCTGCATAGAGCATGTTTGGTATATGCTCAACAGACGTGTTTTGGTATTCCATCCAGCACCTAACGGCGGCTCTTATTGAAGAAGGGAACGCTATACCACAAGAAGACCCTCAAAGACTTTTGCGAAGCTTGCCAAGACGGTGTAATGCCGTTATTCGCGCTATGGGAGCACATTCGCGATATTAAGTTACCACTTTATGGACAACAGTTTACATTAACAATACATTTAAATTTCTTTGACTTTGGTTTTGGTAGTTGTTGTTAATTATTATAGATAATTTAAAAGTACGTGATGCTGACACTTTTATATTTGCCAATTGAAACAATTAAATAGGACGTCTTTCAGATTTTATGGAGGCACAAATTAGCGCTAATTGTTCTGAACAGTGTGTAATTCTATACTAGAACAAAATGTTTGTTTTCTTTGTTTTCTAAAAATGAAATTCTATTCTAGACCAAAATAGTTCAGTTGGAATAGATGGGCGCTATTAAATCAAAAATCACCATCAATCAAGTTAAGCTTCGTTAATTTTTTGTTAACATTATCAAATTAAATTAAATATCAAAGTAAAATAAATTTGTAATTATCTCCTTAGTAAACCCGTGTAGAAATATTACTTCCTAGTTCTATAAACTGAGACCCAAGCAAATGTACTTTTACTACATGAGTTGCTTAATATTATTTCACAAAAATTAAATATAAATAGCTTTGCAACATATATAATTCTCTAATTCTATCGTTAATCCTTCAAAGGAGATTTAAATAATTTATAAAGCTTATTTTATTTAAACATATTTAAATAGTTGCCGAGGAATAATTATTATAAAAAAGTGTTATTGTACTTTGAAGCGTATTTTTTGGGTCGACGAGAGAGCATGCTAGTTGTGTCGCGAGGTCTGCAAAGGCGTTTATTAATTAGTCTGAAGCTCACAATGGAGAGGCCAACATTTCTTCGGCCACCTCGGCCGCCACAGAACGATAACAATTAGTTAGGCGAGTGTAGGCTTCATTTGAGATGCCTTTGGCGCACAACGATGAAGTATTTGTATCATGTACGGTAATTATTTTTCCACGGGCTGCAATTAACTCCATCTACAGCTTTATTAACCAAACTAATGTGTATATATTATTTTTTCAATCGATATTATATTCAACCCTTTGGTAAAAAACTAAAACTTTTCACTCGACAAGAAATTTCTTAATAATCTCAGAAACCTTTCAAAACTTATTTAAACTAAACAAAAACTTATAGATGGAGATCTTTACCAACCCGTCTGAAACAAACAATTTCAAATATAAAACATGCATATCAAATTGATAATAAAAATTCGTCCTGGATGTATAAATCTACGCAATTAATGCTTCATAACCTGACTAATGCTTCACCTATTTAATCTTACATGTATCGTTTTTAGCTTTATCTGGACAGTCTAGATTATGACGATATCTACATTTATTTACTAATTTTATTTCAGAATAATCATAGAATTATTCTCTGAATAACTTTGGCTTTTACTAATAAGTTTCTATATAATAAATGGAAATACATTCATTAGTGTAGCTTCTATTTAAAGCAGCTCTACTAATCTTGATTCTTCAAACCTTCAGGATATAAAAATGGTAAAAACTGATTAAGTTAGAGTGTTAAAATAGGTTGGGATATCAATAAGATATCAATGGGATATCAATAGGATATCAGAATTAATAGATCAATTTAATTCGGTTTACAAAACTTATTTTCACTATTAGCATTTATAAACAATTATTACATTTTTTATAAAATCTACCGGCTCATACGTTTAACAAAATAAATTATAATAATTTTAAATTATTAATGCCACTTCTTCATGTTTATTTTTTCCTCATTAAAAGTAATTATAGACGGAAATAAAAATCTAACAATAAAATATTAATAACAGACAAATAGTTATTTAATAAATACAATAATAGTTATAATTTTATGTTTTCGAGTAATTTATTAAGATCCTGATTGGGTAATGCGCTAAGTATTTCAGATATAATTTATGAATATGACCTTCGGAGCCGTGAACTAATGTGGATATGTATTCCAGAATATATATCTAATTATAGAGTAATTAATGATCGTTGCAAGCGAAACATTATGCATTTCAAAAATAATATAAATGAGCAAACAAACGATTTTAGACAACAAAATGATATCAGCAACGAAGATTCCCTGTATTTAAGATTGTAATAACCTATTAGCTTTTTTAAATGAAATTGAATAAATTTGAATTTGAATTTATTTCCAATTACAAACAACAAATAATACAAAAACTATTGTAAATAAAATCCTGATATAATGATAGTTACACATTTGCTTATTATTTAATTTGTTTTGTTTGAATTAAGTATGCAAATATGGTTTTGAAATTAATTTTCTCATTACAGGGTATTGAGCATAATTCAGTTTTGCTCAATACGACTTTACCAGGCTTGGCCAATGGACCCTAATTCAGTTCATCGTAATTATTTTGTTACACAATTGTTAATTTTGTATAAATACTCAAATCGAATCAAAAATTGTATTAAACAATTTTAATAGTCAATAATAAAACTATTAGTATTGTTTTATAAATTTTCGATCTAAATATAACTTTTATTAAGATCATAACATTGACATTGTAGGTTTGACTAGATCAACCTACAACAATAATTCTTCTAATCCAGAAGAAAATATTGTGAATGGTAGCTGAAAGATATATTATTCACCCACATTATCAAGTTTAGCTGTCAGTCATTTTATATTTTAATTCATGAGTCATAAACTCCGGGTATTAAGGAGGTGTACTATTGTAAAAGCAAATAAGGCCAACGCGAGCATACATCCTACGAAGACTCCTTTACAAAAGGCTACAAAACTTTAATCTCGTAACAGCGGATTTTATCTTATTTATGTAACCTAATTGCCCATAAAATTAAAATTTTATAAAGCATCTTTGTCGCAATATAAATACATTATATATTTAACAAAATATTCAGCAAAACAAAGTACTAGATTAACATTTACAGATTTCATCGCAAATTTATTATAACGAAAAGTTCTCATTTTCTAATTATAGAAAAATTACATTACACAAAAATTATACATAGTTTTAATCAATAAACATAGTAGATTATATAGACATAGGCTTAGGCCGCAGTACGGCTAAGCCGCCGCGGTTTTTAATCGCGTGATTTTGTGACTCAAGTAAGCTAGCGGCCTCGGTAGCTAAGCTAAGCTAGCGGTAATACAAGCGGCCTCACTTGCGAATTTTTCCCGCGACTGATTTTTCACATAGCGTGCTGTGTCTTTCTCGAGAAGTTTCGCGGTTGTAGCGGTTACTGCTCGCGGGAAAAAACCGTAGTGCGCCCTCAGCGCATACAGACACTAAACATAGAAGATCTTACTAGACCAAACAAGACAAGACAGGACAAACTCATTTTTGTCCTGTTTTGTCATTATGTGGTCAAGTCAAGTCTGATCTGCTATGTTTAGTGTCTCTAATTAGTTTTGTCTTCCGAATTTTGTTTCTATAACGTCTTCCAATAGGGAACTTACGAACTTTAACAATTGGTAGCGGCCTAAATGTTGAATATTTTCTACATTTGTCGAATATTTTATTTTCTTATTCTTCTGCCTTATCCTCAGTGGACGTTGGCGATTACTATGGCCCATCTGATTTTATTTGCTGCATCCAGAAATAGATCCATAGTTGTCTTTATATCCATAGTGATTTCGCAGCCAAGATATTCGTCGTCTTTCAGGACCTCTTTTGCCGTTAAGCTTGCCCTGAATAATAAGCTGTAGGCTAAATTTCTGGTTTCGCATAACATGTCCGAAGTATGGAAGTTTGCGTTCTTTGGCTACGATTAAGACTTCTTTTTGTTTTCTCATACGCTGTAGGACGGCATCGCTAGTTAGAATGGACGGCTTCTAATGTTTCCAGACGTTTACATGCAGCGTCGTTCAGGTGCAGGTATTTTCTTATACGCTGTAGGACGGCATCGTTGGTTAGAATGGATGGCTTCAAATGCTTCCAGACGTTTACATGCAGCGTCGGTCAGGGTCCAAGCTTCCATCCCATATGTTAGTATTGAGAAAACGTAGCATCTAAGAACTCTGACTCCGAGGTGCAAACCTATATTTAAATTGCACAGCACGCTTCTCATGCGATTAAAAGCTGTTCTACTCTTCTCAATTCGGATCTTAATTTCATTTATTTGTTGCCATTTGTTGTTAAGGAATGTGCCCAGGTAGTTTATCGATGTAACCGTTTCCAGTTTGGAGCCGTTTGCGTAAAACTGGCCATCAATATCTTGTTTGCTTATTATCATAACCTTTGTTTTATTTGTGTTTAGGCGCATGTTGTACGTTTCGCAAACTTCTGTTACTCTATATATTAGCCTCTGGAGACTATCAACTGTGTCTGCGATTAGGACTGTATCGCCAGCGTACTTTAGATTATTAATAAGTACACCGTTTAGTAATATGCCGTCATATGTGCCTCCTTCTCCAAAGCCTCTCTAAACAGTCTCTCCGAATAAACATTAAAGAGCAGAGGAGAGAGCGCACATCCCTGTAGAAGTCCTTGGCGTACTTCAAACTCTTCAGAGAGCGCATTCTCCACCCGAACACGAGCCTTTTGTTTTCAGTAAAGGTTAGATATAATGCGGATATCCCTGTCATCCAGGCCTGACTGTCTGCGCGTTTCCAATATTTTTGTGTGATTTACTCTCTCAAAAGCTTTCTCGAAGTCGATGAAACAGGCAAAGATATTACAGTTTACATCGCGTGCTCTTTGTATTAGAACATTAAGGCTAAACAGCGCTTCCTGTGTCCCGAGTACGTTCCTAAATCAGAATTGCATCTCTCCGATATGTTCCTCCAGTTTGGGATAAATACGTTCATGTATGACTTTTAGAAATATTTTTAGAACGTGACTCATTAGACTAATGGATCTGTAGTCTTCGCATTTTGTAACTGTGATTTTCTTCGGTATGGGAATAAATGTTGAAACCAGCCATTCTTCTGGAATTGTGCGGCTCTCATAAATGTAATTAAATAACTCTGTAATGATGTTCAGGTGGTTTTGTTCTATGAGCTTTAGAAAATCTGAATAAACTTCACCTGGTCCAGCTGCTTTGTTGTTTTTAAGCTTCCTGATTGCATTCGCAACCCCTTCTGAGGTGATAGAGGGCCCAGTTTCTATGTTTGGTTCCTCCAAAATGCCTGGGTTCTCATCATTAAATATTGCCTGCATGTACTCCTTCCACCCATCTATCCTTTGGTCAATCTCCCGTAGTGCCTCGCCATTCGTGTTTGTAACGATCCCTGGGTTTCTAGGTCTAAACATACCAGCAGCTTCTTTAATTTTTGTAGGTAGATTAAACGAATCATGTTGATTTTCCACTTCTTCGATTTCGATACATTTCTCTGCCAATCAAGCCACCTTTGCCTCTTTGATCTTTCTTTTAAACAGGCTATGGATTTGTCGATATCTTTCTTCGTTGTTGTTTTTATATTTTCTCCGCCCGTCCTTGAGGTCTAATATTTCTTCGGTCATCCATCTGGAATTTTTCCTTCTCTCTCCTGTGACAAGTCTGTGTTTTGCCGTATCCATTATGGTGTTCTTTGTATCCATCCATTTTTGTTCAATATCGTTATATTATTTTTCTTTGATTTTAGCTATATTTCTATTTAGTTCATTTTTTGTTTCGGTTTTAATATTTTCGTCTTTAAGTTTTTGGGTATCCATTCGTTTCGTTCGTTTTAATTTTGTTAGCTTCTTTAATCGTAGTCTTGAAGTGGATAATAGTAGAATATGGTCATATTGGCGAATTGGCTTTCATTTATTCAGACTGTTTTGTCAAATCACCATGGACGAATATAGCGTTCAAAAACACGTGCAAGTGATGGGTGAAAATGGGTGTTCTGTTCGGGCAACGTTCTTCCACGCGCTTCGCCCATTTTACGGTCGCCATAATCGTCCTATCCAGAGAAATATTGGCAGTATGATGGATAAATTTGAGTCCACTGGTCTGGAAAACAATGAGCCAACACCAGTACGACGACGAAACACAAGATCTGCCGAAAACGTCGCCGCTGTCCGTGAGAGTGTGCAGGAGAATCCGAGGCAGTCGATTTCGCGTGGCTCACAAGAACTCGTCCTTTTGCAGACGACAACTTGGCGAATTTTTCGTACGAACTTGAACCAGCACCCCTACAAAATTCAACTGATCCAGGAGCTGAAGGTAAACGACCATAGACAACGACGTGTGTTAAACAAAAAATCATCTCCAGCGATGAGACCTATTTCTAGATGAATGAGCACGCCATTAAACAAAGTTTTCGAATTTGGGACGATACCAATCCACATGAGATCCTAGAGCTCCAAGAGCATCCCGAAAAAGTCATTGTTTTGTGTGGATTTTGGGGTGGAGGCGTCGTCAGTCCATATTTCATTGTGAGCGACGTTGGCCAGGCCATCATCGTCAAGGGCGAGCGCAATTCGCTCCGAGCGCAACAGCATTAGCTCCAAAGGTGACACTTTTAAGAACTTCATGACCAGTTACGTAATTATTCAGCATTTATTTGTATATAATGACTTGTTGTGACAAGTTGTTGTGTAATGACAATTTAAAGCTTGGCAAAGAAAGTCAAAATTTCACAAAAAAGTAGGTTTAAATACAAAATTTGATAAGAAATATAAATTTTAAGTGTGACAGCAGCATTCTAAACTCGCAATTTCCATTTTGACAACAAAAATCAATCAAAAGTTTGAGAAATAAATTTTGTTAACAAATGTTAAATTTTAAATGTCAGAATGTCAAATTTTGATAATAAATGTCGAATTTCAAATGTCATAATGTCAAAAATATCAAATATTTATAACATGAGTCGAATTTTAAATGACAAAAATGACAAATATTGTTAAAAAACATCGAATTTGAAATGTCGGAATGTCAAATTTTGATAAAAAATGTCAAACTTTAAATGTCAGAATGTCAAATTTTGATAACAAATATCGATTTTTTTTTTATTTTAACAAATGTCGATTTTAAATGACAGAATCTTAAAAGTGTCAAATTTTCATAACACATGTCAAATTTTAAATGTCAGAATGTCAAATTTTGATAACAAATAACGAATTTTAGTTTTGATTTTAAATTTTAACTAATGTCAAATTTTAAATGACAGAATCTCTAAAATGTCAAATTTTGATAACAAATGTCAAATTTTAAATGGCAGAATGTCAAATTTTGATAACAAATATAAAATTTTAATTTTTTTTAATTTTAACAAACGTCGAATTTTAAATGACAGAATTTCAAAAATGTCAAATTTTGATAATAAATATCACATTTTAAATGTCAGAATTCGCAATAAAAAAATGAATCTTTCCAAACAATTTACACATTGATTATATTTTCTCTTCTCGTCGTCTAGTTTCCGTCTGCCGAAAATGATTTCGCTGGGATTTTTTCTTTCCGAGAGGATCGTAGAGAACCGAAAATTCAACACCTTTCCTGATCAAAATGATGGATTTTTTTGGCGATTTTTTCAGAAAATTTCAGGGCCTTTTTTCATGAAAATCATTATTTATCAAGTGAATGGAAAATTTCAAAAATGAGAGGCAATACAAAAAGTGACAGAAAATGTAAAAAATGAGAGGAAAGGTAAAAAATGACAGGAAATATAAAAAGAAATGTCAGACATGGCAGGAAATATAAAAAATTTCAAAGTGTTTTCCCTGCTGGTTGCAAATATACTAATTGCAATTTCTTAGCCGCTTCCGTACGCAAGATATAAGCTGACAGAATTAGCAATTTTTTTTGCTGTTAAATATTTTATATTTTATTAAATTCATTATTTTTTGTTTTTGAATGTTGTTTTTATACAATATTATTGGAGACGAAGTTGCGTTTTTGGCCACGGGTGGCGCTAAGCGCGGTTACGCACGGAGCGAATAGGTCGATGATTACAACTTCTTTGGGCCTGAATTGGAATATGGACACCAACGATATGTGGTTTCAACGGGAAGGCGCTACGTGCCACACAGCTCTGGCCACATTGGACATTCTGCACGAGCATGGTGCATGGTCACCTCACGTGGAGGTGATGTGAACTGGCCACCGAGATCGTGCGATTTGACCCCGTTACATTTTTTCTCGTGGGGTTTTCTTAAGTCAAATGTGTATGCGAATAACCCACAAACCTCAACCGCCCTCAAAGTCAACATATGAAGTCGGTCAAATTCAGCCTGATTTATGTGCCAGAGTCTTGGAAAATTGGACATTTCGGATGAGCCGCCCAGCGAAGCCGCAACAGTCATTTGCAGGATGTTATATTCCATACATAATGGCATCGATACGTCTTTCAAAGAAATAAAAAATGTCGATGATATCTCACACACACTTCGATTTATTTAAATTTAAAGATGGAAAGCGCTTAATGAAAGGGTCTATATATATATATATATATATATATATATATATATATATATATATAGGGAACTATAGGGTCTGTCTAAGAAAGTTAACTATCTTTTAGCTTGATTTAAAAAATAATTGCTCAAGGATTTTTTTTAAACAAATTTTAGAATTATATAGAAATAAATAATAAAATATTGAGACGCAAATAAATATAAAGTTTTAATTATTAATTAAAACTTTATTTGTGCGTGGAGATTCTGCGTTTTTGTGGGTGTTATATACGGAACATTCCGAAATGGTCATTTATCACCTGTTAATTCTGGTCGCTGCATGGAGCCAGATAAGAATATGCTAATATGACTGAGGTACACTTATTACGCATGCTATAAATAACTTTCTAAAACATCCCGTGATTCCGGCGCGCACAACAGAACAAGAAGAAAATATATATGAAAAATGTCCTCCTTGCGCCATTATAGGTGGAACTATAAAAATTTCAAACGACAATTACGTACAAGATATACGACAATATTGTGTATGCATAGCTAATATACCATTGCTTGCTTTTATCACTTTAAATAAAAAAATAATGTATAAACTTTTAGTTTCAAACTTTTAACAAAAACACAAAGCAAAATAGAAAAAGCAACATAACAGGGATTTCATTTACGTTAGTTTTTTAATTACTGGAGGGTCAGAAATTTTAAATTTATGAAAAAATATTCGATATTGGGGCGCCGAAGGACCTCTTGATAGATATAAAGAATATATGTTGATATGGGCACATACCCTAGGCTTGTTTTTCTTTTCATATAAAAAAAATTCTTGTGTTATTGTTTTTATTTGAAGCATTTTTCAAAATTTCGCATAGTTCTGGTAACAAAAATGTGTGCAATGTCTACAAAAATCTTCAGGCTAAAAAGTTTGAAAAAAGATGTGTTGAATTTGTCGACAATCCTTATAAACGAAATATGTAAAAACATAATTTATGTAGATTGTTTGAAAATATAGCCACAAGTTTCCATTAATCGCATTTCATCTTAAACGATCTTTTGCAAAATTACATTTGAAACCATTAAGCTTCCCCAACATGTTCATTTTAAATTTGTTTTATTCTTAAACTAAAATAAAATATCATAGCTTTTAAAACAAATGTCGCCCTCGTTCTGCTTTTACATTAGCTTCTAGCACCAAAAAAGCATTAGACATGACCCTGGCGCTAAGAGTTACGGTAAGTAATTAATATCATATAATATCAACAGTCGATAAACTTTAGGAACCCTAAAATACTACAATTTTATCATGTCTTGTTATATTATAATCATTTTAATTAATTAAAATTATAAAAAAATAATTTTTTTAACAGTTTTACTATAAACAACATATTAAGACAATTCCTTTGTACAACAATTTAAAACAAATTATTTCGATTCAAATTCGTTCTTATTAGACAAAATCTAACATAATTTCAAAGAAATGCAGGGCAGAGTGAAATATTTATGTGACAGAAGAAGGAAAATTAAAAAGAAGAGAACAATAAATATTAGATCGTGGGAGTATTTCCGGACGGATGTAACATTTTAAATCAAAGGCTCTTTAGCCCATCCCTTCAGCGTTACAGGCACTATATTTAGTAGGATATTAAATATATCTTAATATTAAATTTTAAAATAAACCTAGAAACGCAACACCGATACAACTAGCACATAATTACATAATGAATATCTTTAATTAATATATCGTACTCGCATAATTTTAATTTGCCTTCAATATAAAAGTAAATATTAAATTCTCAATGAAATTACTAGCATAATTAATATGGAAATATTTAATTGCTTTAATTAATTTATGAAGAAGTTTTGAAACGGATTAATGTAAAATTGTTTATTGTAAAATTGATTCTCTATAAGAAATATATATCTATTGATTTATCTTAAATATGTATTGCGTAAATGAATTAAAAATTTTCGGTGATTTCTAATTCGCCTATGAATAATAATTACAAAGCTAGTAACGCCACAAAAATACATAAATAATGAACACATACAATAGATTTGAATTTCTAAACTGGCTTGGTAATTTGCTGGACCTCTAAAGGTGGTACATAGAGTTCATTTCCCACGACATCTTCTCTACATGACTATGATCTCTAATTACTTTGACACGTATTTATATCGATATTGTATACGCCGCGCACTTCCTAGACTATTGTTAAATGAATTAAGCACTCCTAAGAACTATTTGCATCATTGTTCTACCCATTGTACCGAAGATATATTATGCAATTAAATAATGTTGCGCCGCTTTTGCCAACTTATTTAATTACTCTGAAACCTACTAATAGATGCGTTTCAGGAATTCCACGTGCAAACTCAAAAGAAAAATTGCCGCACACAACTAACTAATTAACATTACTAGAGCAGGTACAAAATTACATGGAACTGGACTACACTGCACTAGATTACAATAGAACAAGCTGCGCCAGATAAGACCGGAAAAGATCTGAGTAGACCAGGCAAGATTACAGAAGACCATAAAAGATCAGACAAGACTTGACATGACCAGGCAAGACTTGTCTAGTCCTGTCTAATTCTGCCTAGTCCTATCCAGTCTTGTCCACTCTTGTCCAGTCTCCTCCAGTCTAGTCTTGTATAGTTTTGTCGAGTCTTCTCCAGTCTTGTCTAGTTTTGTCCTTTATTGTTCAGTCTTGTTAAATTTAGTGAAAACTTGTACAGTTTTGTCCAGTTTTGTCCAGTCTTTTCAAGTCTAGAAAAGTCTTGTCTAGTTCTATCGAGTCTTGTCGAGTATTGTCTAGTCTTGCCAAGTCTTGTCCAGTTTTGGCCAGTCTTATGCAGTATTGTCCAGTCTTGTCCAACATTATTATGCATTCGTGTTCAGTTTTGTGCAGTCTTGTGCAGTCTAGTCCAGTCTTGTCCAGTCTTATCTAGTCTAGTCCAATCTTGCCAAGTCGAATTCAAATTCAAATTACTTTATTCCCATTAGAATACAAATTATGTGTACGAGTAAAGTTACATATAGATACATTAATCTTATATTATTGGTAGATGTCGCTAAGCTTGTAGAAGTTTTATTTGAGTAAGAGTTGCTTTAATCCTTTTCTGAATTTGTTATAATGGCTTTCTTCCTTTAAATACGAAGGTAGCTGGTTGTATATCTTTTTTCCGGTATTATATGGTCCTGTGTAGAGGCTTACGTTAGTTTTTCCTATACATAAAAGATCTCTTGTTCTTGTAGGGTAGTTGTGTATGTCTTTGTTCTTGGAGAATTTGTGTTTATTTTTAAATGTTAAGCAGGCCATCTCTAATATATATATATATATATATATATATATATATATATATATATATATATAAACCTGGAAGTGTGAGAATCTCCAATTGTTTGAAGAGAGGTTTGCATGAGGTAGTGGTAGCTATGCCTGATATTGCTTTATCACTCTCTTTTGTGCTAAAAACAGGGTCTTTGCTAGAAGTGCTTGACCAAATACCGTTATACCGTAAAGTAGTGTAGATTGTACCTCATTATATTATATATATATATATATATATATATATATATATATATATATATATATATTATATATATATATATATGTATATATATATATATGTATATATATATATATGTATATATATATATATGTTGTATTGTTTACGGTTAGACGCTTAACCGTTGACCCGCACGGACGCATATATCTCTTGAGAATGGCAAATGTTAGTTCGCCGAAACGTCGAGAATCAGGTTCTTTTCAGAACCAACCCTCAACATCAACGCGGAATCCCCGAGAAAACAATACAACACAGGTATCTATCCGCGAAAACCTCAAATACAACATATATATATATATATATATATATATATATATATATATATATATATATATATATATATATATTCAAAAGTATCGCTTTTGATACCATATTACGTATACTCCGAATAAAGTATGCTTTCGTATTTACTTTTTTTATCATTATCTCTATGGTTTTGTTCCATTTCAGCGTCTCTTGAAAGTGTATGCCAAGGAATTTCACCATCTTATCTATTCGTATATCACACTGGCCGATTTTTAGATTTAAGTCCTCTAAGGATCTACGATGAGTGTGGAATATCACATAGCTGGTTTTGTTTTGGTTTAGATAGAGGTTATTTGCAGAGAACCACCTGTTTAAGGTTTCTAGCAAGTTGTTGGCGTGGGTTTCATTGTCCTTGTGAGATCTGTGGGATATTAAGAAACTGCAGTCGTCTGCATATAGAGTGCAGTGGTGGCAGTCAATGTATGTAGTTATATCTGCTAAGTATAACGAGAATAGTGTCGGAGATAAAATACTACCTTGCGGTAGTCCAATGTCAGATGTTAGTGATTCCAATTGTGCGCTTCCTTTTCAGTTAGAGATTTTTACATAATTTTTACGATTTAGGTATGATTGTAGCCATTTGAACGTTTTTCCCCTAATTCCATATTTATGTAGTTTGCTTAGAAGTTTACTGTGAGACACACAGTCAAACGCATTCGAGAGGTCGCAGAAAATGCCAACTGGGCTTTTACCATTGTCTACTTCCTCTAGAATTTTGCCATATAGCTCAACAATTGCTGTCGATGTGGACTTGTTTTTCCTGAAACCATATTGCTGCGTCGGGATAAGTTATATTTCTCAATGAAGGATGTTAGTCAATTGAGCATGCATGCCTAGAAGATTTTGGAAATTACTGATACCAATGCTATGGGTCTATAGTTGGATACCTGGGTTTTGTCGCCTTTCTTGAATACGGGGATTATCAGTGTCGTTCTCAATATCTCTGGGAATATTTCCGTGTCGATGGAATGATGACTAAATGTGTGATAGGAGCTACTAGTTCGATCATGACGACCTTTATTAAATTACATGGTAGTGCGTCTGGTCCACTGGTCTGTGTGTTTTTTATTTCGATTAGAATTCCTAACATCTACGATTCAGTGAATTCTGTTAAATATATAGAGTGCATGTTTTGTTGGATGTGATTGGTGGTAATTTGTGTGGGAAGAATATTTTAGGCTATTAATTTAGGAATCGAGTTGAAATGTGTGATAAATCATGTTGCCACAGATTTTTGGTCTTCTACGAATCGGTCATCAGTGAAGGTGCTATCTTTTAATTTTATTGTGTTAGTTTCTCTTAGTTGTGGTTTGGTTGATATGTTTCTAATGATGGTCCATAGGGTTTTTTGTTTATTTGTTGAATTTGCTATCCATTTATTATAGAAACATTGTTTTGTTTGAAGTAGAAGATTCGTCTTTTCCTTTGTTCTGTATATAGTGATGTTAATATGGAGAATTTGTTTTTTCGTCGGAGGAGGTCATGAAGATTTCTACTACATATTTTGATTGTTTTTGTGACCCAGGGCTGACTATTTCTCTTCTGTTTAACTCTCTTTAGAGGGAAACATGAGAAGAAGTGAAATTGTAGCATTATTTATTGTTTGGAAAAATGGTTGTGTTTTTTTTGTTGCAGTCTGGTTCATTGTACATTTCGTCCCAATTTTCTTCGGTTAATGTTTTAGAAAATTTGTGCTTGTTTTTCGCAGAAAAGAATCTTTTTGTGCAGTATGTCGTTTTGTGTGGATATAGGTTGCTTGCAGAAATTAGGTTTATATATCGGTGATCCGATAAGCTGGTGTCATGCACTGTTGTTTCCTGTTCCTGTGTAAAGATGTTTGTCTATTAGTGATTTGGATGTAGCGGTCACACGGGTGTACTTATCCACCTTTTGATATAGTCCATATGATAAAAGCATATTAACAAGATTGTTTTTTTCTTTGCTGTTGGCGACAAAGTTGATGTTAAAGTCGCCTGTTAATATTATATTATGGTCTGCAGCAAACACTTTATCTAATATAAGTTCTAGTTGGATCATTAAAATTATTATACATCCAGTAGGCGGTCTGTATGTATTAATTATTATTGTGCTTCGGTTTTCAGCTGGCCATTTGAGGCCACAAATTTCAATATCCCTTTCAATTGAAATTGCTTCAATGGGTAGTTTACATATATCTGTGGTGTTGTGCAGACCAGTTTTCGCCCAGATTGCAACGCATCCTCCGTTTGTAGTTGTCCTGCAGAAGTTTGTGATTAATTTATAATCACTTATCTGAAGTGAGGCTAGATTTTGAGAATTGCACCATGTTTCCGTTAAACAGATGAAGAGTGGCCTAGTGTCTTTCCTGAGAACCTCGAGCTTAGCAGATTTTGCCGAGTATAGATCTTGTATATTTAGGTATATTAGTAGGTTTACATCTATTTCTTGTGTGCAGTAATTGGTAGGTTCGACAATTAAGTTGACGTCATATTTAGGCGAGTTTGTGTAAAATTTGATTTCTGAATGTGGTTCCATAGGCGAAAGTTAAAGCGCTTATGAATTATACCCTCAGGCCAGAATGATTGCTCGTAGACCGTTTCTTTGAGGTCTAAGGGGACTCCTATTTTGAAACAATTATTATTTGTATTTTGGTTTTTGTTTTGAATATGTTCTATTGAGAAAACGCTGCTCGGTTTTTTGGTTTTGTTTGCTAAATAATTTGTTATAATATCCTCTGTAACGTGGTCTCTTGCTCTTGAAACAAATATCCAGATTTTCTTAGGTTGTAACTCCTTCCCGAGAAGCCTGAAGTTCATTTTTTGTTGTTGTTGAACAATTTATTCTTAATTCCTTTAAAAAAAAAAAACTTTTTTCAATTGTAAAGCGAATGATTTATAAATATTGGAAACCATGTGTGTAAATGCAAACATTTTTTTTAAATTTAATTACATTCCTTTAATTTCTTGCTGTTCAAACTTTGGATATTTTCCTTCTATATCTTACCATTTCTTCTTGCTGTAGGACAAATCATGAACTACTTCAGCTATTTCACTCAACGACATTCTAACTTGTGCCATAGAATCTCTCTTACGCAACGTGCCGCAACACTGTTAGGCTCTTTGAGTGTGTCAAAATCAACAGTAATTCCATAAGGAAATGCAATCTCATCTGTACAGGCCTATCTCCTACCAATAGACCCAGAGCTATCATCAACTTGAGAGAAACATCAAAATTAGTCATAGCTGCAGAGATTTTTTTGATGAATGGATGAAACTCGGCATTGGAACTTAAAGGCAAAACGCTGCGTTTTAATGGGGCTACTGTTGCGCGCAAAGACAAAAAGGTTCTTTGCTCGTCCTTTTATCGCATCTTGAAATTGTGTTCAAAAATGGCATACATTACACGACCAATACCGAACGAGGCTTCTATGACGCTTGGAACTATTTCTTCGACATCTTCTGATATTTTTTCACACTCATATCTTTGTTTAAGATTTGAGGTGGAATAAGGGGTGGAGATTTGACATTAACATTTAAATTAGATGATCCATTTTTTGGATTTTTTTTATTTAAATCATGTACATCAGTGCCTTCGAGTGTACCTAGGGCATCCATGATCCCCTTGGCGTCTTAAAAGTTTGTCGAGTGTACTTAGGGCATCCGTGATCCACTTAGCGTCTTAAAAGTTTGTCCTAAAATTCCGTTGTTTGTGACTCCGACAAAATCGACAATCTTTGACTCATCGAGTTTCTCTTCAGCGCCAAGTCGTATTCCAGTCGCTTTAGTATGTTGAGTGAGATCATACGCAGCATCTATCTGCACACCCAACACACTCAATCCAACCATAACTAGTGAGACATTCAGCGCACCAACGGTTTTGAGCATAATGAGCCATTTCATTTGCTATGTGTTGCCTAAATCTTAGTTTGCTGGATTCAACTCCAGATTGTGTCAAACACGTTTGGATTCTTGCCATGAAATATCCCAGAGTTTCGTTAGCCACAAAACCTTTGCTAACAGCTTCTCCAATTTTCACTTTGTCGGCAGTTTTCCGTCCATTAGGTTGCAATCCGAATACAACAGGATATCAGTATTAGCAATATCTATGAATTTCGGATGTTACTTGCAAATTGGATCACAAAAATGTTCAATTTCAGCCATCGTAAATTCACGAACGCGAATCAACCCAGATCTCGGAGAAATATCATTTCTAAATGCATATCCTATTTGGGCAGTGGCAAAAAGTTTTCCCTGATTGAATTCCAGCAATCTATAGAAGTAACAAAGATGTCTTGATCAGTTTCAGGTCTCAAAAAACCTTTTATAAGCCGAGAAGGCCCAATTTGTGTTCCAAACATGAGATTAAATTCAATTGTTTCTGTAAGATTGTTTCCTGTAATTTTATTTTGCATGTTGAGTTTTGTCATTACCTCTGCCATTTCAGCTTTTTACTTAACAATATCGGAACATTCAGCCTTAGTTTCAGCTGAAGTTTCTTTGTCATCAGCCATTTTCTCCAAATGTGCTTTGATCAAATGATCCAACCTAAAACATTCTCCACTTTCTCGTCCTTTGTCATCAAATCTGCAAACCTATCAACATGCCTGAAGCCTTTAAGGCAGGTTCAGGTATTAAAACTGAATAATGACTTCCAACAATTGTTCTTCCAATACAAAAAATTGTCTCCAGGATTGTAGTTTAATTTGATAGTACAACCCATTGGGCCAAAACCAAACTGACCAGTAATGCCACCATAGATAGCAGAGGATTGTAGCTGCATCAGGGATGCAGCCCTGCAAAGAATGTAGCTGCATCAGGGATGACACTCAACTCCATATATTCCAAAATTTTCTTCCTAGCTTTAAGCTCAGCCACTGCTTTCTTCACATCCAAATCTGGAGCTCCATCGGCTTTCAACCTCCTCACCAAATCACCTTGTTATTTGACGTTTGCTCTAAAGCAGCGGTTTTTACCATTACCCCAAAATATTTTTGCGAAAGTCGATATTACCCCCTCATTTTGTAAATGAGAGATCCAATGTAAATTTAAATAAAACATTATTTATTGAATTAATTTACATGGAAAATAAAAAAGTTGCATGAAAATTATGTAATAGACAAACAAAATAAAGCTCTCATTGGAACAAACAAAAATTAATTGAAAACGTTCCCCCTTCAGGTTTTGGAGAAATGATTTTGCTTCATCTTTGATACAATAACTTCAAAATTGGGGCTTTTTGATGTAAGAGCAATTTGAATACAGTCTTAGGTTTTTATTCAATCTCCGTTCTTCATTTTTATGTTCATTAGAGTGAGCTTGTTTGCCTTGTTCACAAAGGTCGGTTGTTGCAAAAGGCAGAAACTTTTTTACCACCTCCTCATGTACAATTTTGAAGGTCTGTGCAGCTTTTGACATCCAAAAAGACAACATATTTGCTTTGTTCTCAAAATGAATACCTGCTTCAGTATTATATCGAAGTTCCAGAAGTGCATCTGTCAAACCTGGAGGTTCTTCTGGTATGTTAGCAAGTTTACATTTAAAGGATCTACAACCCAACTGACAGTATTTATATGAAGATTTGGAAAGTAATCAGAGGACAAGCAATATTTTCACAATCTTCCAAAAACACATCTAACTTTGAAACAGAAGCTATCTTGTTATGTTCTACTTTCTGTCTCCAATATTGAAGCTATTCCAAACGCTGACACTATTTCTCTGGCCGAAATGATATTAATATATTTTGATCGCTGTTCAATATATTATATTTTCAAAAATGTCAGCTAAATATGCGAGATGTGCAACCCACGAGTGATTTTAAAACTTATCTGCAAGAATATCCTTTTGATCAACCATAAAAATTTCGAGATCAGTCGAGCCCATACTCGATTTAGAACATTTCCGTGAAAGAAGTCACCTGACTTCTATATAATAAAGTAGGTCGGTATATTCAGCTTCGCAGTCCTGACATAATTCACAAAATTGCCGCGTGTTTAGTGCATGTCCATTGATAGCATTAACAATCTTGATGACATCATACATGACAGCTTCCAGTCTAGGTTCCAAATGTTTTGTGCCTGGCAATGAATCATACAGTGAGTAACTTCATAACAATCAACAAATCAAAAACAAACAATCTGTTATTGGATTATTTTTTTTTTAAACGAAAGCCGAAATACCATTAATATGACCCAGAATAGCTGGAGCTCCATCAACAGACACGGCCATTCAGTTTTCCCACTTTAATTTAATGCTGTGAGTATTAAAGTATTCATTTACCTTATAATACACATCAATTCCACGAGATCTTAGCTTGAGAAGAGAACAACACAGCAATTCCTCTTCAATTGCATGTGTACATTTGTAGCGAACATACACCATTAGCTGTGAATTGGTACTGACATCTGTAGTCTCATCAAGCTGAATATCAAATTCATTATTTAATTCGTTGGCAAAATATTTGCTGGTTTTAGAGAGAATATAACCTGTTCCTTCACATTTTCTGCCAAGATAGAAATTCTTTGTTTTACAATTCTTGCAGACAAGAACACTAAATTCAGTTTCTTGGTCTCTTTCTGGCCACACATGAACTCTGCCATTTTCACAGCTGCTGGTTTCACTAAATCTTCAACAATAGTATATAGTTTCTTGTTTCGGGCAATCAACCAGGCTTCTTCAAAGCTAGCCTTTGGTGCTGAACGCTGATCAAAGGTACCTAACAAGTTGCTGTAAAATCTTTGCCTATTAACACACATTTCTAAATTTACATAGTATTCTCGTGGTTTGGAAGACAGATGTCAATGCAAATTATAGAAATGTTTATTCAATTGACTCTTTTTGAAAGATTCTGAAGTCGGTACTTTCAAATATACAACACACTGTGGTTTTATTGTACCTTTGTCTGCTAATGTGTAAAACCATAATTAAGGAATTCTTAGGGTGTTATGCTAATCCTATTCTAATTAAGGAATCTGAAGGGTAACAGAAAAAGTGGTTGAAAAACACTTTTATACATACACTTACACGGTCATAAAATAGCAAATTAGAAAAAATTTCTTATTAATATTAACTCCAAAAATTTCATTTTAACCCCATTTGGGGTAATTTACTCCTGTTCCCCGACCGCTACTCTAAATGGGGCCAAAAATTGTTCGGTTTGTGTATCACCCAAGTTATGGTTTTATTTCGGAGGATTGTTAACCTAAAATTTGACAGGCTCCTACTGCTACTCTTTAGATACTTCAAGTCTTGTCAAGTCTTGCCAATTCTTATCAAGTCTTGACAAGTCTTATCAAGTCTTGTTCAGTCTAACCCATTCTTGTGCAGTCTTGTCCAGCTTTGTGCAGTCTCTTGTACAGTCTTTCGAGTCTTGTACATTCTTGTCTGGTCTTGTCCGGTCTTGTCTGGTCTTGTCCGGTCTTGTCTGGTCTTGTCCGGTCTTGTCTGGTCTTGCCTGGTCTGGTCTAGTCTTGTGTGGTTTTGCCTGATCTTGTCTGGTCATATCTGGTCTTGTCTGGCCTTGTCTCGTCTTGTCTGGTCTTTTGTGATCTTGTCTGGTCTTGTCTGGTATTGTCTGAACTTGTCTGGTCTTATCTGGTCTTGTACAGTCTTGTCTTGTCTGCTCTTCCCTGGTCTTGTCCTGTCTTGCCTTTCTTTTGAAATATATTAAAATACAATCAATCTCTGTGCTGAAAGTAAAACTAATCTAAAGCAATCAGAACAATTTGTTAACGCGTTCTTATTCTGCCGAGTGTTTTATCTTGTGCCCATAAAAAAGAACGTACATTTTTGGCAACTATTATTAAGCTATTATCTCATAGCCCGGCAATAAAATATATGAACTAGTTTTACAGACAACACCCACATTTTTTTACAAACCATCTAATAGACACTCAAACTCTCCAACATAAACACTTTTTTTTTTCTCGTTCTCGAATATAATAGGTTTTAAATATTAGGGTTCGTTAGTTGGTATAAGGTGTGTCTATATACTCGTAACAATATCGTGAAGCCCGATATTCGTGATCATAATCTGCACGCGCGTCGATTCTCTCTCTATCGATACATATAGATTAATATCGCACTAATCGCGGGCCTCTGATTAATGTGGCCGATCTCGCGGCTGATCTCTCGGCCCGATAAAGGATCAGAGGCGCCGCTCGCGTGTGAACTTGTAGATATTCGACGATTCTCCGCACGGTTATCTATAGTTTATCCTTATCGCGCCTGTTACATTTAAATTAGTTGGGAGTGAAATACGCGCGCATCGACCCAAGATCTCTTTTCATTCAAACATTACATGAAACACATTTACCATTTATATCTCCCTTTGATTCCTAACAATCTTGTTAATAATATTGAATTTCAAACTTAATTAATCTTGATATATAAAAATGAAATAATTGTAAATTATTTATGGTAAACAAATCTCATTAATCCAAACCATAAAATGTTCGACAAATTTCAACAAATTACTACAACATACTTTATAAATTGTTTTTTTTTAACTAATTAAATTAAAGTCTCAATAGCTGCAGAATAATTTTCATTCCAGAAGAACTTTTGTAAGCGATCGCAGTCTTCCAGCATTTTTATTGTTAATAGATATTAATATATATTGTTATTGTTAAACAAATCAATGTTCTAACATCCACAATTTATTTCCATTTCATCAGAAAAAAGAAAATTAAAAAAGGTTTATTGTTACAAATCTTGTTTATTTGCTTTAATTTTATTATAAATGAAAATATCTTTATAAATTGCAATTAAATATTTTTGTTTAAATGATAGGAACTATTTTACTAAATAATTCTGTAATATCAGATGAGAAAACGAAATATAAGTTTATAATAAATTCTACATTTGAATTTAGTTAAAACAGATTGATGCATTAGATTAGATAATTCCAGCCAATTAACGATTCTTTTATATTTAGTTTAGACCACTATTCTTGTAATTGTGAAACTACTTTCACACTATTATTCATAAGGCATAACTGGGTTGGATTAAACACCTTGTTGAAATTCTCCTAAAATATTCATTTATTCGAAGTAACTGTTCAAACAAATTTTTAAAAATTTTACATAAATATCAATAACACATTCACACAACTATTTCTCTTCGGATTTATGATAATTAAAAAATATTCTTCCATAGATTCATCTTAACATTTCCCTATAAAAAGAAACTAACCTTATATAAATGTTTGTGCAATACGTTGAAATACGTTACCCAAGTAAATGTTAAATTCTAAATATTAGATTGATTAGAACTAACTACGAGACTGATTATATGAAAATAGATCACACAACACCAGCGATATATCATATTTCTCCTTATATGAGTATGACATGTATCCTATTGAGTGTGTCATTCTTCTTATTAACACTCTATTCTGAACCTCTCTAATATACCATATTAGAGAGGTTCAGAATAGAGTGGTATATCCAATGGGATTTTTTTTCGAAGAATAAATATAATTTTGTTTGCAGAAATAGGGAATTCCCATAGAAGTTTATACCATATGACTTATACTAAAACTTATACTAATATGTCGTTTTAATGTAGATTTCTTTTTTAAATATTTATTCAAGTTCATTTGTAATATGCATATATTCAAATATAGATATTTACTAGAATGGTGATAAAAGTTCATACAATATAGTAATGACCACGAAAGTTTGAGGACCTGCTTTTTCTTTAACTTAATTCGTTTAGCAATGTACAACATATGTATTATAGTATTACATGTAAATGAATAAATACTGTGTTTAAAACTGTGTAATATTGAATAAATCTGTATTTATTCAATATATAAATCTGTAGAATCGATTAAAATTTATTAAAGGTTTCGCTGGAAAGAATGTTTAAATAGCGAATTTAAAATCAATATTCATAATAAAACCACGAGGAACGAGATAGATTGAACGATTAAAGAATTAATTATTGATTTGTTTAGTAAATATATTTTAATAATCGACTAATTATAGACATAAAACTATTTAATATATGAACTTTCACTAAAATTCCAATAAGATTTTATTGGTAATATTTATTGTGATTAGCTGAAACGAAAGCAGGAATGTAGAATCGCATTCTTTTACATACCCGCGCAAACGGAACTGATTTTCGCAGCAATTTTTTCACTCCGTTCGAGTCAACGTGAGTTATTTATTACCAATATCGATTACATTCACCATAAAAAAATGTAATTATAAAACTGGAATTATACAAATAACTAATCGTTTATTTATAATTATTGTGAAATGGAGTGTGATTTCTGTACGAGTATTTATCGCCCCCGTGTTTTTATTTCGTATAATATTGTTCTGACGGTTGGAGAAAAAAAAGAAAACGTAATCCAAACCGCATCCGTTGGTGTGTGTGTGTGGTCAGTGCGGTCACTCGATCTCGAGCTGTCCGATCTCGGTTTCACACTAAATACATGCAAATTTATTTGTATTTCTAATACATTAATAAACTGCATTTAATATCGTAAACATGCGCTTTTGCATGGAATGTTCATTTACGCCGAAGTGTGAGCATAAACCCGCGGTTTTAATGGTTTTATTAAATATACGGACGCCTTCGTTTACGTCGTAAACTGCATTTTTTTATTACCTCCAATAAAATTATTATTATAATAGAATCGGGAATTAGAATTGCCATTACGGTATATCATCTTAATTGACAAATATTAGTTTGGGAAATACGAGCCTCCTTCTCATATATTCATAAACGCGCATCGTCCACTGGTTTTATATTTAATTACTCATTATTAACTGGCCGCTTTGCAACGCACATTACACACAACCGGAACGATAAAGATCTATTTTCCTTTATTTTCACTCATTTTATCAAAACAATCGTTTAAATTAATTATCGTTTTAACATGTTTTATAAACAACAAAGAAACTTTTTACGTCTTAATTTACACATGTCTAACTTTCGTCGAATATCTAAAGTGTATAATCTTGTCTGGCTAGTCTAGTCTATTTAGACATGAGTGACTAGTCTTCTGTTTATTTTGCTCGATTTGGTTTCATTTGTCTATAAACTATGTAGTCTCTCCGTCTACTCTAATCTGTATACACTTGCCTTGTAGGTCTCACATTGTCTGTTAAGATTTATGTGTCTTGTCTAATCTAGTCTATTATCTTATCCGTATACAATTGTCGATTTACAATTCCAGAAACCACACAACAAACTACGGACTTGGAAATCCCCCAACAATGCCCTAGGAGAATTTCAGATTGACCATATATTGACATCCAAGAAAAACACCAGAGAAATTATGAATGTTAGAACAAGGAAAGGATTTTTCGAATCCGATCATCATCTCCTACAAATCAAAGTGAAATTTATACTCTACAGACAAATCAAGAGAACCAACAGAATTTTCAGAACAGACCCAGAGTACCTACAATTAAACAAGAAAGAAATTACAGAAAAAATTAAGAGATTTGAGATTAACAATTGGATAGAACTGTCAGGAAAAATTAAAGAATTGTTGCAATTGGGACAACCACCGAGAAAAAGTAAACACAGATGGTGGAACATTGCATGCGAAAGAGCTATAGAAGACAGAAGACAAGCCTGGAAAAAATTTAACAGCCACAGAATACCCGAAAAATGGGAAGAATTTAACAAGATACAGAACGCCTCCTCCAAAATAACCCGCAGAGAAAAAAGATGTTATGAAAACAACAGGTTGAAGGAGATAGAAGAGGACTTCAACAAAAACAACACACGAAATGTTTACTGAATATTCAGGGAAAATATGACAGGATATCAACCACCGAGCTTATGCTTCAAGAGGCAAGACGGATCATTGGAGACAAACCCTAAAAAGAACTGTGAAATATTTATTAGCAAAATACTTTGACAGACTACTCAACTGTCAAAAACCAACACAGAAACTACAGTTTGAAAAGCCAGAACTCAACCTGGATTCCAAACCCCCTACACTCGAAGAAATTGTGAACATAATAAAATCACCCAAAAATAACAGAGCACCTGGAGAAGATGTACTGATTTCGGAAATCTGGAAGCTAGACCATGAAAACATTACACCTAAAATACACAGAATCATCGAAAACATCTGGGAAACCGGAAAAATACCAGAAGAATGGAAGTTAGCCCTAATACGCCCCCTCCACAAGAAATGAGACAAAACGGACCCTAATAACTACCGAGGAATATCATTAATACCTGTGACGTACAAATTTCTGTCCAAGTCCCTGTTAAATCGGCTAGAACCTCAGATAGATCCACAGATAGGAGAATACCAAGGAGGGTTCAGAAAAGGAAGATCATGCAGTGAACAGATCTGGTGTTTGAGAACAATACTAACAACTAGAAAGACCAGGAACACCACAGTAATATTCGTCGACTTCAAGAAGGCCTACGACTCCATAGATAGAAAAACACTCTTCAACACATTGGAAGAAATGAAGGTGGACAAAAAGACCAGAAATATAATTCAAGAAACAATAACAAATACTACATCAAAATTGAAGTTCATGGGAGAGGTCTCGGAACCAGGTCTAGGAACAAGACAGGAGTGAAACAGGGAGATGGCCTCTCACACATTCTATTCAATTTAGTTTTAGAGAAAATAATCAGGACATGGGAAAAAGGAGTCAGTGGGGTAAAGATGGGGAGACACAAGGATAGAATCGTCAACATAAAATGTTTGGAATTCGATGATATATACCCATCATAACAAATAGAAGAAAAGAAGCCAAAGTAGCTCTAGAGACACTCCACGAAATCTCATCCAAAGCAGGGCTACAAATCCCCTACGAAAAAACACGGTACATGGACACAAAATCCACAGACAGACACCCACTGATAACTAAGTATGGAGAGACAAGACAAGTAGACAGTTTCGAATACCTGGGAGAGATTATACAGAAAACAGGACCGAACACAAAATCCAATGTAGAAAGGATCAAAAAACTACAACAAGCATACAGACTTACATGGAACCACTACCACAAAAGGAGTATCTCTATCAATGCCAAATTAAGACACTACAATACAATAGTGCTACCAGAAGCCTTGTATGCCTCAGAAACAAGGGTAATCAAGGGACGAACGAAAATCAAGGATATAGAAAAACAAGAGAGGAAAATACTAAGAAAGATCTATGGGCCGGTTCAGAAAGAGGGGATCTGGATAAAGAAACCAACAAAAGAACTGTACGAACATTCAGAGACGAATACAAACAACATCAGGAAAAGAAGGGCAAAATTCTATGGACATATATATAGGATGAATGAAAACAGACTGACTAAGAAAATTTTTAACATAGTGATGACAAATACAGTGAAAACCAACTGGGTAAAGGAAACCTTGGAAGACCTCAAGAACTCAACATCTCCACAGGCGACATGACCGACAGGAAAAAATACAGAGAAAAAATCAGAAAACAGAAGTTTGAACAAACTGCCAAAAAGAAGAAAAAAAGAAAGAAGTGGACAGAAGAGATGAAGAAACACAGTGAATATGTGAGAGGTTTCTGGGCAGAAAGAAGAAGGCAGAAAAAATTACATGTTATTTGATTGTGTTTTAGCGCTCTCCTTAAAGGGGACTTATAGATAATAATAATAATAATTGTCGATTTACTGTCATTTACCAAGTTTCACCTGAATTTCTTTATTTTCCAAGTCTTATCACTCTAATATTATCCATACAGTATTTTGTGATTAGGATTATCTATCTAGTCTGCTAAAATTACCCTTGTATATTCTTCATATACAGTGTGCAAATTTAAACTGGAATAAAATTCATAACTTCGATATAGGCGATTTTTACAAATAAATCCCGAAACACGTTACGTATTGTTTTTTCTTGCCTTTATTTCTATGTACATGCTCTGTATTTATTTGTTCCCGCAAGTGCCCAGCCACCTCCGATCTTTTTTTTTCCAAAGGAAAGGTATGTCAAGTGACATCTCGTTTGAAAGATCTCTTCACAAGGAATACTTCACACTATTTATTTCTTGAATATTTACAGTCCATGTCCACGTGATGAAAAAAGTAAAACCATTAAAAAGTTGTATGCATTTGACAGGTATTTGATGCTTTAGAACCACGTTGTTTAGTTACTACTGATAATAATAGTCACCAAAGCAGTCACATACTGTAAAATGCAGTATTTAACCGAAAATCTCCGTATCGAGATTCTGATGATGATCGGTTATGGTAACAGAAGACGATGTCAGCTTGAGGTTGCTCCGTTATCTCGAGAATAGCATTCGTATATACCACCCATTAGCCAAGGTAACCTAAGCAAAATTGAAACACAATATAAAAATTTGGATCGTGTCAGGGTTGTGCCCAGGCAGCGAAATCCCACTGTTAAATCAGATACCAGGCTAAACGTATTATTTATTACCTCTTTAAGAAAATCCGGTGACTCCAGGCAGGCAACTGGCCCGTCACAACGATATTAGTCATACTACTGTCCTGAAAATTCCTAGATCAGCCAAGATGCATCCTTACAAGATTCAGGCACTCCAAGATTTAATGTAGGATGACCCTGACCGCCGAATCGAATTTTGGAAGCAAATTATGAACGTGATCGGCAGTAACCAGATTTCATGAGCATTAATTGTTTTTTCCACGAAAGGACTTTTACCTTATATGGTGACGTTATTGGGCATAGCTATCATGGGATCATTGAATGCGAGAAACTCATACTCAGTTCCCGTAAAAAGTCAATGTATGTGCTGAATGATCAGAGTGATCAGATTGTAAGACCAGTATTCTTTGATGGAAATATTTATGTAGTAACATATCATACGCATTTTCAAGACGACCTCATGCCAGCGTTAGCCACTTTATTTTCATATCCGTTAGATTATCCTGATGGATATCCGGATTTACCTGATGAACGAATATGTTTTTAACAGGATGGAGCTTCACCCCATTGTGGTTTAATCGTTCGGAGATATTTAGACGAAGTTTTTTCCAATAAATGGATTGGAAAAAGAGGTCATATTCAAATATGGTAGAATAAATTCATATATGGTAGAAGAGATCTCCGGATCTTAGTTCCTTTGACTTTTTTTTGTGGGGGTATCTCAAAAGTAAGATCTATGTAACAAAACGGAACGACATTGAGGATCTTAACCCTTTTAAGTGAAGTGGTTCTAGCATGGGACCACGAATATATATATTTTTTTCTCAGAGGCCTAGTGATCGTAAGCTGGAACCACCACTGGCTAGGACGAATTTAACCGACAAGATTTGACTTGCAACTACGTTTCGCGCGCATTTCCCATCATCATCATTTGTGTTCTGCTATGTGCAGGTTCCATTATGCCTCCTCCACTCAACTCTATTCATAGCCTTTCTCTTCATATCCACGTATCCTTTGCCTTCTTTCAGATCGTCAACCATTTTCACTCTTCTTCTACATCTATTCCCTACACTTTCACAGTTCCCTCGAATATTTGTCTCAACAAACAGCTCCCTGTCAACACATGCTCAAGCCACAATCTCTTTCTTTTCCAAATAGTCTCGTACAAAGATCTTTCTTCCCCTACACTTTCCAAAACCTGCTCATTTCTGATCTTGTCTGTCCACTTTATTCCTAGTATATTGCTCCACATCCACATCTCCATAGCCTCTATCCTTTTCCTATCCTTCTTTAAAATTGTCCATGTCTCACATGCGTACCTACAACATAACACTCCAAAGATTTTTGCTATTCTTTATCTTAATTTCAGATCGAGCTTGCTACACAATATCCTACTTTTTCTTATAAAAGCTTCTTTGGCTATTCCCACTCGTATTTTTATTTCTTTCCAGCTTCTCCAGACTTTCGTTATAGTGGTACCTAAATATTTATAGTTCTGTTTCAGCATTTCACCTTTCACCATCACTTTCATATCTTCAGCTTCCCCGATCTTCATAACCTTCGTCTTTTTCTGATTTATCGCAAATCCGTATTTCCGTTCCATATCTTCGAGTTGCTTGACTAGTACCTTAAGATCTATTGTACTTTCGGCAAACAGTAGTGTCATCAGCAAACCGTACGGATATAACTCTCCTCCCTCAAATATTTTTCAAAAAAACATTTCTCGTACGACTCCTATTAACCTAGCATTTGCTCGTCTTTTACGTCTGAATGGTTGTATCTATACTTTGTTGTTGGTGTTGTAAACAGTAAATTTAAAACGAACGCACGGTAAGTTCTGAATTATATTATAGCCTTAATATATAGTTACATGATTCTATTAGTGTTACATGATTCTATTTTCAATTTCCTATTGAATATGTAGTTTACCTCTTTTATGATTTACGATTATAAATGCTTCCAAATGGTACCACTAGGCCTGAAAAACATTTTATTTTTTTAGGACCTCAAAATAAATATATTTGACGATAGTAAATTGACTATGGTAGATATAAATGTAGAGAGTGATTGGGGCAGTGAAAATGAATTACCAGTACAAGGAAATATAGTAACGAAGGAAGAATATTCTGAAAATGGAACAAAAAGACTTCTAGCAGTACCAATGTTCAACCATTTATGCAACCTGTAGGGCCAAACCTTATAGTAGGCCAAACCTTAGAAGTTGTCCAGTTGATGTGTTCCAAACATTATTTTCTGAAAATCTTTTAGAAATTATAGCTTTTCAAACTAATTTATATATAACACAAAAGCATGGGGAAGTTTTCCCCATGCTTTTATGTTATGTATAAATTGTGTTTTCCCCATGCATAAAAGTTCAACGACTGTCAAATAAATTTAACATTTCCTGGCAATCAATTTGCTTATGGGCATCAAAAAAGTTCCTGGTTACAAGGACCAGTCATCAAAAATAGAATTGCGAGACAATTTTATCCCTTTGGTTATATCTCGCAACCGATTTGGATATCTTATAACGCAGTTACATCTAAACAATAATATACTGGAGCCGAAGGGGGAAGCGATAAATTACGATAAGTTGTACAAAATTCAGCCAGTGTAGATGAATCGATGATTAAATTTAAGGGCAGAAGTAGTTTCTGATCATTTTCTGACAATATTTGCCGATGAAGCCCATCAAAAGAGTCTACAAGATTTAGGTGAGAGCGGACGAAACAGGATATGTTTCTCAATTCCAAATATACAGAGGAAAAATTGAAAATATCACCGAAAGAAATGTAGGAGCAAGGGTTACAAAAGAGTTAACAATTGATTTAGTAGGAATATATTATCAAGTGTATTTTGATAATTATTTTAAATTCATTCAAATACAAAGGGATTTATTGAAAGAAGGCATATCTGCATGTGGAACGGCTAGAAATGGACCTACCTACTTATTTAAAAAATGACAAGAATATGAAAAGAGAAGATTTTGATTGGAGGATAAGTCAAAATGGTGTCTTAGCATTGAAATGGATGGATAAGAAGCCTATTTTGTAATTTCCACATTTCCACTATTAAGTAATTTCCACAGTCCAAGCGATGAAGAAAAAGTTCAAAAAACGCAAAAAGACGAAAGTAAGGAAGCAGTAAAATGTTTAAAATTAGGATTATATTCGGCACATGGGGTATGCGGATAAATCAGATATGCTAAAAGCATATTACGACATTATTATGACAACATGGCATTGCAGTTCTTGTCATGTGGGATTATGCCTCACGGATAAACAAAATTATTTTAAAAAGTTTCATAAGGGATAAAAATAGTTTTTATTTCCCAGTGGTACTTCGGTGCAACCACCTATTTTTGAAAAAACTATAAATAAAAAAAAATTATTAACATCATGAATTTGTGTTTTTATTTTAGTTTTGTTATAAAACCCCAAAAAATAACAAATTTTTACCACAGAAAGTTCTTGGTCCTCAAAGTGTTAAGCAACATACTAGGCACGAAATACGGCAAGTCACAACATAAATGTTACAAAACATTAGAGATTCATGTTATCTTCGAGTTGCACTTTTACAAGAAAGAAACGGTGCCCTAGTTGAATACTTGTTGCATTAAATAGTATTCAAGTTATAAAATTGTTTTTTTTATCACGTGGGCTTTGAAAATATTCAAGGAATAAATAGCATGTTGTATTCTTTGCGGAGAGATCTTGCAAACGAGGTGTCACTTGACATACCTGTCTATTTGAAAACAAAAGCTCGGAGGTGGCTGGGCACTTCCGGGAGTAGATAAACAAACAGCATATACATAGAAATGAGTGCAATAAAAAACAATATTTAACGTGTTTCGGGATTTTTTTCAAAAATCGCCTATAGTGAAATTATGAATATTATTCCAGTTAAAGTTCCCACTCTGTAGGTAGTCTTGTATACTTACGATTGTCTGGTCTTGTCGAACAATTTCTTCTGCCCAGTAAAATCTTTTTAGGCTTTTTGCTCTAGCCTTGTCTAGTCTATTTTGACTGTTTAGTCTAAATTATGTAGTCTTTTCTATCTAATCTTGCATACTGTCTAGTATTATCTGTCAAATCTTATTTATCTACATATACTTGCTCAAATATTTGAAATACAACAATACAAATAAAAGACTGGACAAATGAGTATTTATTAGACTCTTTAATATGTAGGGGAGAGTTGCCTACTAGCGTACTGGTCTACTAAATCGTACCTTCTCAATTAGAAAAAGGTTTTAATTAACATCTAATGCAAACTAGGTAAACTAAGCCCTGCTCGGGCATTATAGACAAAAAAATTAATGGCTACGCCTGCGTTTTCATGTGCAAAGAAAACTTCAAAAAATCAGGTAAACGCAATGTAGATCGTAAATCAGTTTCAATAGATGATATCAAGGGCGTGAAAACTTGTTATTATAAGTTACTAACGCAATTTTATCACTAAACTAATTTGGATTTATATTCATATTTGTTTTACAAAATCTCGCTACTTTTGAAGAGGTTATGTAGATTTTATTAAAAAAAGCGGCAGTTTCATAAAACGTACCCCACTCGAATTTCTCAAATCGTACCAAAACGATTTAAGACACTAATATGTATATTTTAATAACTTTAAAGTTATATTTCATTGATTGTTGTTTCCATAGCATGGGAAAAAGAAAATATAATGAGTGAAGTGCAAACGCCATGCAAAAGGTCATGGAGACTTACAAAAATGGAAAATATCGCATTAATGAATGTTGTCGACGATTCAGAATTCCAAAACCTACTTTTAAAAAAGTCATTTTGATGGAAAAGTTAAAAGAACCTTGGAATCACCAAAAAGAAATGGCATACTTCTTGGACTACTACTTGGACTAACTATTACCTCCAGCTGTTAGACAGCATTAAGATAAACTGGTTGAACACATTTTATATCTTGAATCGTAATTTGACTCGCATTCCAAGTAGCAGTTAAAAATAACATTAACCATAAGTTTAACTTAAATTACAAATTGACTGAAAAGAAATGGTTTAATTATCATGAAGCTTAAAATTAAAATTGAAGGTTAAAATATCATGAAGCGACATCCAAATCTCTCGGTTAGGCAACCTGAAAACACCTAAATGGCACGTGCCACAGGTTTTAATAGAGAAGCTGTTGATAATTTTTAGTTAGCTTTAAAGTTATTGGCACAACTGATAAAAGAACACCAAATAGATGCTCAAAAGATTTTTAATATTGATGAAAGTGGTTTTTCTAGTGCAAAAAAAATGTGGAAAAATAGTGGGCCATCAAGGAAAGAAACGAATTGGATGGGAAGTTAGTGGCGAAAGAGGAACCAACACTCCAACTTCCTGGCCTGTAATGCAATTTGCTTGCTGCGCCAGTGGAGCCGGAATGTTTGTTCCGCCTATGTTTATTTTCAAACGAAAACGGGCAGCGCCACAACTAGGTAGACGAGCACCAGCAGGTAGCTTGATTGAAGTTGCAGAACATGGTTTTATTTGAATTGGTTGCAGCACTTTAGACTACTAGAGTAATACTTCTACAGTTACCAGAGCACACCACACACAGACTACAACCTCTGGATGCTGGTGTTTATGGGCCCATGCAAACATTCTATGATCAATGTCTAGACCATTGGATGACGAATCATGCAGGCCAATGCACTACTCAATATGAAATATGTAGCTTAATTGCTATTGTTTATCATAGAGCAGCTACTATTGGAAATCTAGTGAATGCTTTTAAAAGTAGTGGCTGTAGGCCCATGAATCCCTTCGTATTTAGTGATGCCGATTTTGCTCCTAGTTTAAGGTATGACATTTAACAAGTTGAAGAGATTTCAAACAGCAACACAATTTTTTCCGAGAATGAGTGCAATGATACTGAAGTTGTACAATGATACTGAAGAAACTGTATCCAACATTGAGCGCACAGATGAAGCAAAGGAAAATTTAGAACCTATTTCTGCCTAAAATGATTCTATTATTGAAATATCATCAATTCCAAAAACTGCTGGGAAAAACGAAAAGCGACCCAACCAGCAACTGTGCTCACTAGTAGTCCGTATAAACAATTTGTTCGGGCTCTTAAGGAAAGAAAGGTAGCAAAGATAGGGGCCAAAAAAGAAATTGCAAAATGTAAAGGATATCTCCAAAAGGGACTATAAAAAAACGTAATTGTGACCAACTGAGTCCATCAACATCCACTGCTCCAGATATTGCTATATCTTTAAACGAAGAAGATTGGTTTTACTTTCGGTGTCAAAAATCACCTTTTGAAAACATGATCCAATGCGTGACGTGAAATATGGGTGCATGAATCTTGCGGCGGGGTTTTGAAGGTGGATAAGATGTATTATTGTCCAAGATGTTAACTTTATTAAAATATATGTCATATATTTGAATTTGTATTTAATATTTTATTTTGTAAAATATATGCTATATTTTAATATTATTATGTCATACAATAATATTTAGCGATATTTCAAATTTTAGGAATAAAACTTTCTAAAAAAAAATACTTCAATTTCCTTATGCACAATTGTGGGGTACGATTTTGGAAACCGACTACTACGATTTATGCATCTGGTTTCCCAAATTGTACAGATTGAAGAGTTTCCAAAAAGAAGCTATATTTTGTTTAATTAAGAAGACGTAGCAGTAAAAAATGCAACTAGGTGAAGCAGAAAGGACCAATTAATGAAAATAAACTTAAAAAGATCTTATAGAAACATGATCTCTTATAAATATATAATAGAATGTCTTTATACTGTTAACCAATACAATTTGGGCACCTCTGCCCTAATTATGTCTATACTAGTTAAGTTGTGTAGTCCAGTAATTAAAGCTTTGTTGAGCTATCGATACATGTTTAATATTGTCTAATCGAGTGAATCGAGTCAAATATGTCTCAATATGTTTTCAATTTGCGACTGAAATTCGCGATTTTGAACGAAATCAGCCTTTGCAGAATTTAATATTGAACAATTTTCATATTACTTAGGAATTTCACCATCAAGATTTTCAAGTTCTGTTGTGGATTTTGTAAATTTTTGGTGATATAATTTTTGGTAATATTTGTAAGAAAAATTTTTTTTTTCTTCGAAGAAATCGAAATAAACTTTTTTATTAAAAATTCAACATTTTTATGAATGTAAAGAAAACTACATAAATATTCTGAAAAAAAATTGTGCAAAAATTTTCGGTAAATTTGTCGCAATTTATACAGATCCAATGTTAAAAAAATAGCATTAATATAAAGTTATTTGACTGAAACTAATTTTGTGATTTGTTTCATGTGATTGGTTATTTATGACTATAGTTTCACCAACACAGTGGCATCGTTAGATTAACTTATAGTCATAAAATTTTCAATAACAATCACATGAAACAAATCACAAAATTAGTTTTATTCAAATAACTTAACATGTCGTTTCATACAGTTAAGGCTAAAACAATTAACTCATTAATATAAAGATTTAAATGTTCTCTACAAAAAAAAAAAACTTTGTTTTGTCAATCGCTATTTTTTTAGAAAAACAAAGCAAATTCTTTATAAATAATTGACATTTTTTATTTTTTGGGAAAAATAGCAATTTTGACGTTTTTGCAAAACTGCAAAATTTGTTGCAATTTCAGTCTAGTTGTCTAACTATATCCACGCAATTTTGCTTGTCCAATCTTATTTCACTGACCAAATCAATCTAGTTTTGTGTGTCTAATCTTACTTATCTGGTCCAGTCTTCTAGCAATTTTGATGTTTTCGCAGAACTTCTTGAAAAACTGCTAAATTTGTTGTAATTGCAGTTTTATTATCTAACTTTATCCTCCCAGAAATTAATCTACTTTTGTGTGTCTAATCTTACGTGTCAGGTCCTATCTTCCAGGCATAATCTTGCTTCTCTCTTTTTTCGGTCTAGACTTTCTCGCATTTTCTTGTCCGTTGAGGTTTCTCTCTATAGTCGTGTGTTTCTTATCCGTCTAATATTCCCTACCTGTTTAATCGCGTTTTTCATATCTAACTAATGTAGCCTTTTGCGACAAATTTTTTAGCTTTGCCTGCCTGTTTCTGTCTAATTTAGTCTTCCAGTTTAGTCTGTCTAGTCTTCTAGTTTAGTCTGTCTAATCTTCCCAGTCTAACTTAACCTCGCATGTGCCATTTTTATCTGTATAATAATTTCTGTCTAGTCTTGTCTATCTAGTTTTGTCGGTCAAGTATTATCACTCTAATCTTATCTGTCTAGTCTTCAATGTCAGAACTTGCATTTCTAGAATTTTCTCTTCTTCGTCTTGTCTCGTTTATTTCGTAAAACTTTATAGTTTTGCCTCTCTAGTCTTGTCTATGTTCTCTAGTTTATCGACTCATATCAGACAAGTCTCTAATCTTTTCTGTCTAGTCTAGTCTGGTTGATCCATTTAATTAATGTTTATTTATCGTATCTAGCCTAATTTATTTAATTGTTTGCATTTATATTTGTCGCTTTACATTTCTAAAGTTCCATGTATTAAAATTTCTGTGTAAGGAAAATTTTCAAGGTGAAATACCAATTTAAAAAAGAAATACAGATTATTTTTCCAAGATCAAATATTTATAATGTCGGCTGGATAAACAATAAAAGTTATTGGGAGGATGGTCGATGCAAAACATTTGTTGTTTTCGTTCTGTATACGATTGTGTTTAACGGTCGGAATTAATTTATATTTCGCAAATAATGCACTTGTTATTGTGCTTGCATACATTATGCACTTTCGGAGAATGTCGAATTAAAATGAATATTTATTGCAAAGAATTACATTTACATTCCGAATCCGAGTTAGATCATCAACTAGATAATGAGTGCTTTAGAAAAAAAAAACAGCACTTAAAGCGCTGTAAAATTTAATTTATAATAGACAATAAATTAATTACATTTATAAAAATTCATTATTCCTTTTTTCATAACCAGTTTAAACTAATTTAAATATTCTACACGTTTTTTCTGCATTTCTTAAATATCTTTGTCTAGACTAAACGTTTTATTTGATTTTTATTTATTTCATTAGTAACAGTCAAAGCTTTTATCTAAATTATTTAATCAATATTTTTATTTCTATTTGGAAGTGTTGGAATTTGGGCAGACTAAAACCCAAGAGTTTGCGTAACAAAAAGCCATGTAATGTATCTTATAAACCTATTAGTTTCTTGTATGATTAATAAATTGTTTATATCTAATGGAACATGTTATTATTGAGTTCAATTAATAATTGCAAAACATGACATGGCTGTCTGCCTATTTTGTTTCTGTCATTGTACACAAACTTTGTAACATACAAAAAACGCTTTCGCGATTATGCAACGGCAAATGTAATTTAAAACTCGAGTGATTGCTGTAAGGTAATGGAATTAATTTCGTATCATTTTTAAATTGCATTGTTGTGTTTGCCGCGCTGAAAACCGACGTTACATAACGACGCGATCTGGATTAGTCGTGGGTGTTTGGAGTCATGACAGGCTAAAGTCAAGGATTTTCATATATACATCGTGGCTCTTGTAATTATAAGTAGATTTATAATCGTTCACATTTGCATATTGTAAATGATTTAGTTTAATGATATCATAGTTGAAATTACTCAAACGATTTTAGTTGAGAAATTATTCATATTCTATTTATAGTATATTCTTCTAACCTTAATATTAACATTATATAGTCTTCGTTTATATAATTCAATATTACATTGCCCATTCAATTGACATGACAAAATATTAGGTTCCTTATAACAGCCACGTGTATAACATATTTTCTATTGTATTAATAAAGAAAGTGTAAATCATATTTTACGTTACCTATTGTAAGATGCCTATCAACAGACGAAATGGATGCAAATAACATTTCGAGAAAAACTACACAGCAATATGTAGAATGCAAAGCGGAATGGAGCGACGAATCCCCAGCATACCACATTGAGCAACGTGGCATCAAGTTGTATACAGATGCTTCGAAGACGAAGGAAGGTACAGGTGCGGGAATATTTGAACCTTGTACAAAGTACCTCAAATCCATGGGATCTACCCAAGTATCTTCCAAGCAGACGTACATGCAATGTGCACAATTTAACCGCGATAGGAACTATCGCAAAAAACAAATTATTATCCTGTCAGACATTCAAACGGCCATCAAAGCTATTAGCTCATACACCATCAGATCCAAACTGATATGGAACTGTGTGGTAAAGCTATGTCATATAAAACTAATGTCTAATAAAGATAAAGAATTTAAATGTCATAGTTTAGGGTCATAGGGTTAGGTTATCAGTGGATCCCCAGTGATTCTGGGCCTATCCCCAAAATCACTGCAGAGATCTCTCCTGGACCAGACAATCATCTTCAAATGCAAGTTGCAAAAGCTGCAAGCCTCTGGAACTGATTGGCTTGTTATCTTTTTCGACTCTGGCCACATCCCTACTGACTGGACAACAAGTATCACGGTACCGATTTTCAAGAATACAGGAGACCCAGCAGTATGCTCTACCTATCGACCAATACGCCTTCTCCCACATACAATGAAGATCTTTGAGAGAACTCTTGATTATCGATAACGTGTCATTGCCAACATTAGCATCAACTAGTGTGGATTTGTGAAGAGAGCAGGAACTACTGACGCCATATTTTCAGCACAATTACTCATGGAGAAGCATGGTGAGAAAAGGAAACCACTGCATATTGCCTTCCTAGACCTCGAAAAGGCTTTTAAGGAACACTATCCTTATAAGTCAATTTGCTATGCACTCCGAGACCATGAAGAGCCAGAATCGTTTGTTAATGTGGTCATGATGCTATACACAAACACCAGTAGCAGAGTACGTTGTGCTGTTAGTATCTCAGATAACTTTCCTGTAAATGTCGGGGTCCAGCAAGGTTCAGTACTATCACCATCCCTCTTAATTCTTGTCACGTACACCATCACCTGTGATTTACTACGAAACGTCCCTTGGACCCTTCTGTATGAGGATGATGTAATGGTTGCAGATGTCTCCCGCGAGAAACACCAACGTCAAGTTGAAGACTGGAATAACCACCTCGCCCAGTATAGTCTACGTCTATACGTAAAAAAGACGGAATATCTCTCCCAGTTAAATCCAAGTTGGTCTTGACTAGATTTTCTCCACCGATTTGAATGGTACCGTATTCAAATCGGTGGAGAAAATCTAGTCCAGACCAACTCATCTAGGTACCTTGGGTCTCGTCTACAGAGTGATGGCAGCTTCAGTTATGAAGTAAGATCCAGAGTAAATGTAAACTTGATGCGGTGGAGGAAGGTCACAGGTATACTTTGCGACAAGAATATGCCAATTCACCTCAAATCCAAGATATATCGGACATTGATACGGCCTGTTGCGCTATATGGAGTCGAATGTCGACCATCTGACAAGATTTCTGATCGTCATATACATGCCATGGAAATGAGAATGCTTCGTTGTGGAATGGGCATCTCCCTTATTGACCATGTGAGAAACGACAAAATTCGAGGGAAAATGGGTGTCGCTCCAATTGTAGACAAAATGAGAGAGAAACGACTCCGATGGTATAGCCATACATTGCGAGCAGCTTCTGGTACTGTTGTAAACTCTGCCCTCCATTTTGAGATTGAAGGTCAACGTCCCGGAGGAAGACCGAAGCAGCAATGGCAGGACACGATAAATAGGACCTAAAGAGGGTGGGAGTAAAATCAAATGATGCACAAAACCGTGCAAAATGGCGGCCATTGACTAAGAAAGCGGACCCTGCACCAGCAGAACAAGGCTAAGAAGAAGTAGGGCTAGGTTATCGATAGTTTCTGACGAAGATTTTTTTAAAATATCCTAGTAATGTAATACCTCTAATAAGTAATGTCCTAGTTTTCCTATGACATTTAAAAAGCCAAACAAAATGGTTAAGAGCAGTCATAAAACTGAAAGTGAGCCCAATGACATATTTTGTAAAGTTGTCCCAAGGAAAACATATTTAGTAAAGTAGTTCAAAGGATATAAGGAAAGTTCATTTTAACCAAACTTAGTTAAGTCACCTTAAGGATCACCACTGCGATCCTTAATGATGCACTGTGGTTGAAGTGATGATCAAATAGTGGATTTCCAACAGTACCAGCTCCTGGTACTATTGTCAACTCTGCCCTCCATTTTGAGATTGAAGGCCAACGTCCCAGAAGAAGATCGAAGCAGCGATGGCAGGACACGATAAATAATGACCTAAAGAGCGTAGGCCTAAAACCAAATGACGCAAAAAACCGTGAAACATGGCGGATTGACCAAGAAAGCGAACTCTGCACCAGCGGGACAACGCTAAGAAGAAGAAGAAGAAGTAGGGTTGGGTTATCAATAGTTTCTGCCGAAGGAAGTAATGTCCTAGTTTTCCTTTAGACATTTTAAAGGTCAAGCAAAATTGTTAAGTGCTGTCATAATACTGAAAGTGAGCCCAATGACATATTTAGTAAAGTTGTCCCAAGGAAAACATATTAAGCCACTTTAAGGATCACCACTGAGAGTGATCCAAGTGATGATCAAATAGTGGATTTTGAATGTACACACCGATAGTCACAGGTGGAAAAGTGGGTGACAAGCAGTAAGGTATTTACAGATAACTATTTTTACTTCTGGAGGATCAGGACTACTATGGCAAGCTAGATCAATTGAAGATCTACGCGGTATTGGCTACAACCACTACAGATTTTCCGGAAGCACAAATACATACTTATCATTTAAATACCTCACCACAGGTCACCGACTTGTTCACCTCAATACATATTATATACACTTCAAGTATCAAGAAACGGATTTCAAAAATTTATTTTTAAAAATAATGCTCATTTTCAAATCTTAGTTTCGGTCTATCTTAATATTAGCCTACATATTACTTACAAGATAGTTAATATTTGGTAAATATAGTTGACTTGAATTAGTTTAGTTTCACTGATATAAAAATCCAAGCGAACGAAGCTGAGGGATATAGCTAGTCATTTTATGTCGTCCTGTCTCCTGCTCTCTAATCCAGTCTCTTCTGGTTTCGTCATTTTTTCATCTCTTGTCCACTATACATTTCTTCTATTGTTGAATGATCAATTATGTGCATTTATAATATTATGTAAAAAAACATGATTCATAATGAATTATTGCGGGGTTAGATGTTGGCATATTAATGAGATAACATCATTCCGTCATTTGCTAATGACGGAGAAGAAGTTCTAGCTTGACCTGTGACACGAGGAGAATAATTACTTGTGCAAAATGGCCAGGCAGAATGCACCGAGTTGACAATTTCAGGAATAGCTAAGTCCGTCGAATAAATTATGACTTGTTCTTGATAAACACGAAAGCATTTTTACGCCAGTAAATCCTATGGAAATGTGCAAATGTGTATAAATATGTATTATTTATACGTGGACGCTTATTTATATATGCGGACATCTCGCAGGCGCGTGCTATATTGACCGTTTGGAATGCGAAAACGTTTACGTTTCGTTTGATTTTCCGTGATTTACATTTTAACGTTTCAACATTCCTTCAAAATGGATATTTTTCGCGAAATTAGTTCGCGGATCAATTTAAAATAAATTAAATATCATTTAAATGAAAATTGAGCATTTGGTTAACAATTTCTAAATCAAAACATTATTCTATGCGCTAGTAGAAATTGTAACTGCACCGTAGAAATTCAAACTGGGCACTTGGTCGGTCGTAGAATGAAGTTCTAGACATAGAATACTATGTACTATGTAGAAGACTTCTGTACGATTGGCCCGATTGGATGAAAAGTGAGAATCAGCTTAGTTACCCGACTGCAAATATATATTTTTATTACTCATGCGCGAAAAGTACTTGACGTAGATTATTTAATACGAAAAATGTCACATCTCGTTGTATTTCCACATAACCTAGGTAACGTACGCAAATATTCAATATCGCTAGGTTACATTAAAATAAACAAATAAATAATAAAAATAACATAATCAAGACCGCGATTTTTAAAAAGTGAAGTGAAATGTGAGAATTTTTTTATTTATTTTGTAATTTTTATAATTACAAAATAATAATAAAAATTAAAGAAAACTTAAAAATGGGTGTAAATTCCATGGTAATACCGGAGACTGTGGAGAGTTCTTATAACGAATCCACACCACCGGAGACAATTTCACCGGATTCCATTTTTTTTATGGTCCCCGGATCTTAAACTTGTAAGATACATCCCCTCGCATGAGAAATAAAAAATTTTGTTTGCAAATTGTTTGGGCGAAATTGTCAATTTTTCGCGAGAGCGAAATTGTTCGTACATTCGCTCGAGAGGGAACTTTTCGCCCTACTTACAAAATATATTATTTTTTAATTTACTTTTCACCCGTATCACCGGGACTCGCGTCTCCTTATTAAATCACAAGTCCCTCCGGTTAGGCTATTAATTAAAAACGTTATTAATTAAATAAAAATTAAGCAAAAAACTATTCACACGATAGGGCGAACTCTACAGGAGCCTTCTTTATAGGGCATTATATATCGAGCTCTTCGCTCTAAGTCCGACCAGGTCCCCAGATACAATTTCTACTAGTGTGACTGCATTTTAATAGTCTTTATTTAAGCTTTCCTGTTTATACAAATATTTTATTTGTTTGCTTGTGAATTGATTAAACATTTGTTCGTACCTTCACAAATAAATCTTTTTTTTGTTTGTTTGTTTGCAGTTATCTAGGTGGAACATTTAAAGCAATATGATTGTTATAAATGACTGTTCGCATTAAGTAGTTATTTATAACCTGATTTGAATATAAGCGTGCAATATACTATAATATGGACGTGGTACACTCCTTTCCTTGCATAAAATTAGGCGAAGTTACCGCACTTTTTTTTAACAAATATTGACTATATTTTAAATCAGAAAATAACTGAAATGCTATTTATAACAGTACATGGAATGTTATTGACATGACCACAATGCTTATTTTATTTTTAAGGAAATTTTCGATAAACTGTTTTGTTTTAAATATTATTATTTCTAATTTTATATTAATTCTTAATATATTTAATGATGTTAAAGAGTGTGAAATGTAAATGTTGGCAAATGGCAGAAGGACTTCGAGATCGGTAGCCCTTTGCTTCATTTTTATGTTACGATAAATATTACAATATTAAATTAAATATATAAATATTAATGAATATGATTTAATAAAAATCTCAATATGTCAGTATTCAATCAGTCTCATAAGAAACCATGTGAAACAAAAAAGAATACTATTAAATTAAACAAGTTTTTCAATATGATATTTTTCAATATTTTCAATATGATGTACTCAAATTTTTGTGTTGAAATAGAATTAAGTAATAATCCCAACCTATGTCATCGGCATCATCAACACTGGCATAACAGCCACTAATATTACTAATATTAATAATAACTAAGCCACTAGAAGAAGTTGACACGATGGCGGAGGCCAAGATCTTGGTAGACTTCATCCTGCCACCGGAATTTCGGTTTCACTGGAGTTCTTCGCCCTTCCGGTTTGCCACTTAACAGTCGTCTCTGTACCCGTACCTCACTCAATCTGTTGACATGTGCAGTCCATCTTATATAGACAAAACTCTCGACCTTCTCAAAGAAATGCAGACCTATGGTTAGTGTCCTGATCTCTGGTGCTGTATTTGGCTTTCTTGTTACATTCATGTATTTAGTTAAACTGACGTTAATCTTTAATTTCATCCCGTTCGCCGCACATTCTTGTATGTTAAATGTTTCCTTAATTTCTGTTTTAGGTTTCGTGTGTTATATTAAACAGCAAATATAAGAGCGCATCACCTTGGATGTCATTTTATGTCAATTTATTTGATGTCAATATATGTCATGCTAGAACGAACTCGAGGATTATTTAAGAAAATTTTGTTTGAGTTGTAGATTTAAAATAACATTAATGCATACCAATGCATACATTCAGACGTGCGAAAAACTCCATGACTGGAAAACTAATTTAGTGAGAGAACATCTTCTTCTTTCGAATAGGTCTACTTTGGACCACGCTTGTTCAACTGTTGGGCTTTGACCTTTGCCCAGTATTGTCGCATCTTCTGCCGGTGTAACTCCTTTCTCTCTTCTGTCCAGGGGGTACCTTTCCTACGCGTTTTTTTCCTGAAATCCACGAACTTCCTTCAGGGTGCGTCTCACAGAGTGTCTGTTTTGGAAATATGTTATTCCCAGTTCTTTAATATCCTGCTCGGTTTTTGTCAACCAAGTGGTACGAACCTTCTTGTTTTGCTAGAAGGTGAACAGACGGTTGGTTAGTCGGTTTGGAGGTAATCTTGCAACGCGGCCATAGAAAGCTACCCTTCTTTTCCTTGCACAATCAGAGAGCATCTCAATATGTTCGTAGAGCTCTGAGTTATGCCGCCTTCGAAATTCCCCATCTTCCTATACCGGGCCTAGGATCTTCCTGAGGATTCTTCTCTCTCTAATTTCCAATTTCTCTACTAGACCTCTTCGGTTCAAAGAAAGACACTCCATGACGTACAGGGCTTCTGGTCGTAAGACTGATGTGTGGTGCTTAAGTTTCAGGTTGCGTGACAGGCATTTCTTATTGAAAGTGTCAGTCGATAGGCTAGTTCTAACTTGTTGATTATCTTGGATAATAATGCTCTTCCTGATAAGTTGGGTTCAATCCATATGCCGAGATACTTAAATTTCTCAGTCCTCTTGATGTTTCCCTGCTCTAGTTACATTTCTCTGTTTGCTTCTCTGATGTTAGTGAAGAATTCTGTTTTCTCCAGAGACACTTGAAGACCCACTTTGGTAGCCTGTTATCTGAGGCAGTTTACCTACATTCTTGCCATCTCAAGAGAATCAGCAAACAATGCCATGTCATCTGCAAAGACCAGGCAATCTACAACCAGTCCATCGTTCTTACGTCCCAGGTAGAGATACCACTCTGATCACCCAAATTATTCAGTTCCTTGCGCCATTCTTCCATAGCCTTTTCAAGGACACAGTTGAAGAGAAGTGGGGAAAGTTCATCTTCTTGTTTTACTCCAGTTTTTATTTCGAAGCTTTCTGAAATCTCGCCTCTAAATTTAACCTGGGAATGGCTGTTGATCAAGGTTTCTAGGATGAGTCTGAGAGATTATATTTATTATATATAGGATGAGTCTCTGATAGAATATATTTATTTAAGAAATGTTATTTTTATAATGTTATTATAACTGTAATTAACACAAATTATTGAATATCAGTTTTATAAATCTCGTATTCAAATACAATTATGACTGAAACTACTGAATTTAATATAATGTTTGTTTGCAACATAAAAATTGCTTAATTTCGCAGATTTATCTTCTATTTTGGTTATTCTTCGACAAGGTGAGTAAAGTTTGCTAGCCATAATATAATCATTTTAATCAATGAGCAATAACGACAGCCCAGCACATGGTTCTCAAACTTATGTTAGTGTATTACATTTTATAATTTAAAGGAGCAAAGCTGCACTGATGAGATATAGATCTCGAAATGCGTCTGCAGATGGCTATTCACTTTGGGTCGAAATAGAAAGATCTGATCTTAAAACAATGTTATCTATCTAGTTTCTCATTGAGTGTCTCGAAAATGAACTGAGACCTAGTGAATAACGCCAATATCTGTTGCCTTTCAACATGAGATTTGTTTTGTAGTCTTAAAAAGACTTAATAATTATTATAGAGCTTTGCGAAGGTTGAATCTATTTATATATTCAAGCTGTGTTCCGCTTCAATAAGTTGGTATGAGTAAATCTATAATTAGTTTAGTTTCAACACTATATTCAATGAGCAATAAAGTGATGCATATATCTTGTCTAGTCACAATATTATTTTATGACTTGTTAAAGAAATAAATAAATGTCAATTCTTGGTAACAGTAAGATTTTTTTTTTAATTATTTCAAGTTGTTTTCATATTATTTGAAGCAAAAACACTTTGTCTGTCTCGATCGAACTTGTGTTTATTTGCCATGCATTCACTCTTACAGTGTTACACCTAATAATATCAAACGCATTTTTTTCGAAAACTACAAAGTTTTGTCTTTCAACCAGTGAGTACAATCCGTTTATGTCATACATTATTTGAAACAAATATGAGGTGAAAAGGGATAATTACACAAAGTGAATGATTGTCCGATGAAGGTCTCTGGCTTGGAGATCTGAAGTGTGTCTGAAGAAGATCTGGTTAATAGTTGTTTCTGTCTGTCTGATATATTTGTAATTTTGGCCAGGGTATATCGTTGGGTAGAAAATCGTTGGATAGTTTCAGCTACTTTGATAATGTCGGTTGTCGTTTTACAAGCGTTAGTCTATGTCCATATTCTAGGATAGTCTGCATATCTTCTTCTTCTCACGCCGTCTCCTTCCGAAGGTTGTCGATCCAATTGACCATTATTGTTCTTAACAAAGATGCTCGGAATACATCAGTGGTCGTACAGTTGAACCAGCGCCGTAGGTTTTTTCATATGAGTTTTTCATAGGAGCCATGAGTTCTGTCTGCCAATCGACCTTTTTCCCTGTATTTACCCCTCAATAATTAATCGTTTTATAAGCGTTAGTCTATGTCCTAGGTCTAGGATAGGTCTGCATATCTTCTTCTCATGTCGTCTCCTTCCGAAGGTTGCCGATTCAATTGACCATTATTGTTTTGGACACGGATGCTCGGAATACATCAGTGGTCGTACAATTGAGCCAAGGCCGTAGGTTTTTCAGCCATGAGGTCTGTCTGCCAATCGACCTCTTTCCCTGTATTTACCCCTCAATAATGAATCGTTTTACAAGCGTTGGTCTATGTCCTAGGTCTAGGATAGGTCTGCATATATTCTTCTTCTCACGCCGTCTCCTTCCGAAGGTTGCCGATTAAATTGACCATTATTGTTCTTCACACGGTTGCTCGGAATGCATCAGTGGTCATAAATCAGTGATCGTAAAGTTGAACTTAAAGTAAGCCGTAGGTTTTTCAGCTATGAGTTCTATCTGCCAATCGATCTTTTTCCCTGTATTTTCCCCTCAATAATGAATCGTAGGAGTTCGTAACGCTTCTCTCTCATGACGCGCCCCAGTTATTCGACATTTATTTTCCTCGTAGTATGAAGTAGTTCTTTTTTATTTTCCATAAGGGTAAGTATATCAGCGTTAGTCAGTCTTTGTACCCAAGATATTCTCAGTATGCGCTTGAACAGGTACATTTCAAAGGCTTCGATCTTCTTCTCCTGAACAGAAACACTAAAAACACGCATGCTCAACATGCTTTGGGCGGCTTCTCTAGAGACCGTACTGTAAGCGCTACACGTAGCACGTAGTGCCATTTTCCGCCGAACGGTTGCGAGTTGGTGGAGATTTCGTTTTTTTTCCAATTCTTTGGCCCATATTGGAGCTCCGTACAACATATTAGACTGGACTTCCGAACTAACTATTTTTCGAGAGCTGCTCTTAGGGCCCCCTACGTTTGGCATGAGTTGCTAAATTCCTGCTAGTGTTCTCATTCCCTTTCCTGCCGCTTCTGTAATGTGCGCCATGACGGATAGCCTTTCGATCACTACTCCGAGAATCATCACTAACTCTTTTATTGTTATTATTGCCTCTTCCACTTTAAATTGTACGGAGATAAGTTGTCTTAGGCCTGCGAGGAGGACAGCCTCATTTTTTCTAGAGCAACACTTAGGTTCTTCGATTTCATTCAAGCGCTGAACTTTTCTGTTGCTTCATTTGCCGCTCGCATTAACACTTATGTCAATATCCGGGTACCCGGGTAACTTTTTGAATGTTCTTACATACATATCTTTTTTATTTAACGAAAAATCGTCAAATCCTTTCAGATTCTCGTTATTTGAGTCTATTGACATCGATCCATACACATAAATAATAAAAGGTGCCAAAAAATATACAAATTTTTTGGACTTAAAGTCAAATACCCCGTTGTTCAATACCCGGGGTACCCGGGTACCCATATATAAATAAATAAATAAACTTATTTCTAGGGATAAAAAATATTACTTAATATATAAATAAACGGATTTATTTAACTATTAATTAATTTTATTATAAAACTTATTATAAATTATACATAAAATATTTTTATATTCAATTTATTATTGGCAACATTCGTCACATTTTACAATTGCTTTTGAATGTTCATAGGAAACTGGTTTGTTACATTCTTTACACGATTTTCGCGTTTTTTTCTCCGTTTTTTATAGACATCCTGGTAACAAAAATGATGTGATCCTACAACATTATATCCACACCAATTTTTGGTTTATTATAATACTGAACAATTTTTGGTTTCTTTTTTTGTCATCGCTGCAAATCTGAGGTGCATCGTAGATAGAAGTATAACAACTTTCTTTTTTTAGGAACATAAGAGCATAGAGTAACTTTTTCATGAAACCCAAATAGAGAAGAGAATTCTTCACGATCTTTAGATGCTAGCATGACTACTAGAATGTATTTTTTATTTATTTATTTCAATGTTCCTACAATTGTTAGGTTTGATACAATAAATGCTTTGCTAAAGATAAAGTAGTAAAAAAAATATCCATTGTAATATTTCTTCCGGATCCTTTATATTTTGCAGCTAAATCTTTTTCTCTCTTCTTTCGCCTATAATCTTTCGCCTTGATTTATTTCACGGCCAGTTGTTATTTTGCCAGTGTAAATTTGACCTTTCAATGGATTTGAATTTTTTACGTATTTTAATCCCATACTTTGTCCACCCAGCGGTTTTATTTAAAGAAATAGGGTTTTTCGGGTAGTGGAATACTCTATGGGTAATCCCGAGTTGTAATGTGAAAGTCTACGGGTATTAAAATTATTTTATTGAATGAAAAACCCATGCGGGTACACGGGTACCCGGGTATTGAACAACGTAGTAACGACTGGGTATTGACATAAGTGTTAAGACTTGCTCCGTTCTTGTGACCCCCAATGGCAGCCTCATGGTAACAACTTTGTAATATAGCACGTTCCACAGGGTAGGGCCTAGTATCGAACCCTGTGGGACCACATGCATCAAGGCCCATTTTCAAACAAAGGTCAGGTCTAATAAAGAAATTTCGAATGGTTATAAATGTGGTTATTTTCCACTTTATTTCTTTCTTCATGTCACAGTATTGGTATACTAAGGCAGGATGTTTAAAGTTGGCTAAAAGTTGGTCTGCATATAGCTTCAAATATTCTCGCGGCAATTTGTATGTCCATTTCGTTGTAACCATAGAACAGACATCGGAAATATTTGCTTCTTTGCACTGCCTTTTTTAGTGTAGCGTCGGCCTTGAGGGTAAGTTTATTGTCGAGTGTTAGTCCTAAGTATTTAACCTTGGGTGTCAGTGTTATGTCCATGGTACCTAGGAGATCATCGTCGTATGGCAAAAAAATCGTATCTCAAAGCAATTTTTTACATTTAAAATAATGCAATATCTATTAATGCGTTCTAGCGATATGAAACTAACCCAAAACACAGTTAAATTACATATAATATACACAATTTGTATATAAATATACGAGTTACACATACGAACACACATAATGTTTATTAATTTATTTATTAATATATTAATAACACACAATGTTTATTAATCATCACTTGCGTCAATCACTGCGTGAGACCTTCACAAGGTAACGATCAAGAAAGGTCTGTTTCTGCCTTCTTTTTTAAATGTTGCGAAAGAATGTGAGACACCTATCATCAAATAAGGCACCCGCTCTCCCTGTAGATAATTTCTCTGGGTGTCTATTTTCCACTAAATCAGACACTTCCTGCCACTTGCCAAGGATATCACTAATTTCACGCGAAGTAAGTTTCTCCTCCGGCTCAACCTCTTCCTCACTGCTGAGTTCCATCATTACCCCCGTTACCCCCGAGTGGGAAATATTCTGTAACTCCTTCAGCTCCTCCGTCGTGAGTGTTTAAGCATACTCCTCAATGAGATCAGCAACATCTGCCTCGTCTACCTCTAGACCCATGGAGTGACCAATGGATACAATCTCCTCCTCTACAATCTCCTCCTCAATAGGTTCGAATCCCTCAAATCCCTCTCGTTTTAAAACAACATCTGGCCATAATTTTCTCCAAGCTGAGTTCAATGTTCTTTTGATCACAATGTTGCAATGATTCTGCCAAAACTCCCTTAGTGTTAGGTTCGTATGTTCGGTGATTTCGAAGCAACGATGGAAAAAATGCTTCGTGAAAAGTTTCTTAAAATTGGAGATAACTTGTTGATCCATGGGCTGAAGGGTAGACGTTGTATTGGGTGGCAGCTAGAGAATTTTAATAAATTTAAATTAATCTAAAAGGTCATCCTCAAGGCCAGGAGGGTGAGCGGGAGCATTATCCAACAGAAGGACACACTTAAGCGGTAGACCATTACCGATTAAGTATTTTTTCACTGAAGGTTCAAAAACTATGTTCATCCACTCAATAAAAAAAACGGGTCACCCATGCTTTACTGTTTGCGCGCCACAGAACTTGTAATTTTTCTTTCATAACTTTATAAGCTTTGAAGGACTTTCTGAGAAAAGGGTTTTGAAGGGTTTAACGAGTGGTAGACTAACAACAGTTTTATTTTGAAGTCCCCAATAGCTTTAGCGCAAAGGGCAAGCGTTAGCCTATCTTTCAAAACCTTGTGGCCAGGTAGACTCTTTTCTTCAGCCGTGATAAACGTGCGCCTAGGCATTTTTTCCAAAATAACCCTGTTTCGTTACAATTGAACACTTGTTGCGGTAGGTATCCTTCTTCACTAATGAGTTTTTCAAAAACCTTAATGAAATTTTCAGCGGCCTTAATATCTGCACTAGATGCTTCTCCATGACGAATAACTGAATGAATGCCACTTCGTTTCTTAAAATTGTCAAACCAGCCACAACTAGATTTGAACCCCTCACCGCCTTGCGATGATTCTCCCTCCGTCTCGGTTACATCACGCCTGAGGTCATGGAAGATGGCGCTAGCCTTCTTACAAATAATCGCTTCAAAAACAGAGTCACCTGCCAAATGCTTCTCCTTAATCCATAATAAAAGTAGCTGTTCCGTCTCATCATGTATATTAGTTCATAGCTTTGAAATAATAGTGACTCTTTTGGAAGGTTGCAGCTTCATTATTGCTTCCTTCTGCTTGATGATCGTGGATACTGTAGAAGGATTGCGGCCATACTCATTTGCCAAGTCGATGATACGAACGCCACGCTCATGATCTGCAATAATTTCTTGTTTCGCTTCCATTGAGATCATTTTCGTAGGCTTTTTCTTTTACCAGTTTTGTCTTTAACTTTGGGATCCATGGTTAAAATAACAAAATATGCAGAGTACAGTATATATACTATCCAAAATGACACGAAAAAAGGGCACAAACAAAGCAAATAACACGTCGTGGTGACCATACAGAGGCCTCTGGTCTTAACAACCAAACAGAGCGACATAGCGGGGAGAAGCGGCGGGAGGAAAGTTGAGCGAACGCTCTGCCATCTATGCAAAGGATCACCTATGCAACTATCGCACATAGCAAATTCGTATATCAAATTTTTCGTTGTATGTCGAGGTATAAATTTTAGAATATTTCATGTTGTATCTCAAAACATTCGTATCTCAAGGTACCACTGTATTCTGAATGGGGACAAATAGTTGGCATGTGGAGAAATCTTAATCGATTAAACCATGTGATGGTTTTGTCTGTAAGGATTTGTAGTTTGTCTATGGTCTTTCTAAGGTTATTGTGGTGAGATATTAATGCGCTGTCGTCGGCGTATGGTACGACATATGAGGAAAAGTTAATTTGGGCTTTATCGTCAAGCTTGAAATTATAGATATCATGGCAAAATATATTATATAGTCAGGGAGAATCTTCTGGGAACCTTGAAGAGGAGTAAATTTAGGAGAAAAGGAATGGTTCCAAAATAATATTTAGTATACCTGAATAAATGTAAAATATATTTTATATAAATTATATTATTTCAATGAACACAAAGACCTCGGTAATATATATATATATATATATATATATATATATATATATATATATATATATATATATATATATTATTTGGACAGAAAGACATCTTTGTATATAATGTATAAAATAAATATTTTCCCTCACTTTTATTAAATTGAATTTGATATTAACCAAATTAAAGCCGACAATCAAGCACAAGACCATAAAAATAATCAAACATTTATTCATGTGCTTCCCATCCAATTTACATAAACACGTACCATTATTATATCATACAAAAGCATAATTACAATAATTATCTAATAACATTCGTTTGGGCAATCAGAGCTTTTCGCGTAGCCTCAATTAAAATGTTGAATTATCTACTTGAAAATAACAACAACAAAAAAACTTGCAATTCACTTTCTAGTACAATCAATAAAACAGCAAAGACCATTTATACCTATCACTCCGTTCGGTAAGACTTTCAACATTCCTCAACATGACATAATCACTTATTTTTCTTCTTTCAGAAAATTAGCTGCGTTTACGACTTGCGCTGAAAGCAACATATTCAACAACCAAGAAGAGCACTTTATATTAATATAAAACTGAGTGTGTATTGACAGTGAGTCTGGTTTTTTTTTCGCTAGCCTTACTAGCGCTTCTAGAGGATATACAGTGGCCGTAGTGATACAATCAAGGAGATTACAACTGACACTGCTCGCTTTGTTTCAGTAATACCATTATGATACCAGAATGGTATTACTTCCACTCTTCCTCTCGGCGCTCCCCTTTTCAACTTCATTGTAGACAATAACTCATTATATTTGTATTATGTATATACTAGACCAGACGGCTAAGACGGTTCGTTTTTTTTTTTAATTTTAAATAGGATGAAACGCTAAATCTTAAGCACTTCCTATGACTTGAAACTATCAATATGATCGAAGGATTTACTGTTTTGTTTTAAACACACCTGGTTTATATTTTAATTTATTTTTATCTCATTCATCAACCTTGTTGTCATAATACTAAATCTTAACCGCGGTAGATATATTCAATAGGATATTTAATAACGTTTAGCTTTGTAATTTAAATTTCATTACAAAATGAAAACGTTCAGCAAAGATAGATAAGTAGTTTAAAAAGGTGAAGTAGAGAGGTTAAGACTAATTCTCTTATAAAGAATCTAGTACTAAGAGTAAAACTTTTGTCCGAGTTTATTAATTTAAATAAATATCATAAATAAATAACAATAAATTAATAAATAATTAGAGGGGACTAAAAGCGCCCAGTATTTGTAAATCGAATACTTTGAAAATATACGGTTATAGAGCTACGGAACGGTTGAATATATTTATATATTCAGGCTGTGTTCCCACTTTATGTTTATATGATTATCTATGATGTAGTATGGTTTTACCAATTCTAAATTCTAAAAATATGTTTTTGGTGCCTGAAATCTATAATTAGGATGGGTATAATATTAATTAAGCTAAACATGAAGAAAATTGTCTGAAGAACACATACCCACATTTTGATCGCCATAGAATTGCCCAAGTAAGAATTGGGGAGTATTTTAAATTAAATGATTCTGTCGTTGCAGCCACAAAACAAGCAGCTTACAGAATAACTATAAATCGAAATTTAATTGCAATGAAATGACTGCAACTTACAAGGTTTTGGTTCCAAATCGGAACCAAATGGTATCGAATGGAATGGAAGAATGGTATCGAATGGAATGGAAGAATGGAATCTAATGCCCGCCATACACACAACGGTCCACCGGAGAGGTCAACCTGTGCAGGTTTGCCTGCGCAGGTAGACCGGAGCGTGTGTGGGAATAGACCTGAGCAGTTTCTTGCGTAATGTTGACCTACGCAGGCAAACCTGCACATGTAACCTCTCCGGTAGACCGTAGCGTGTATGGCGGGCATAATAGGCTTTAAATTTGTTTTGTAACTAGGGCAGATTTGTTTGAGGTCATGATAGCCGTACAAGAGGTAGGAGTTTCCCGGATCAAATACAGAATATTGAGTTAGTATAGGACATAGCAATCACTGCAGGAATTGTGGTATGGAGGCGTTATTTTTAGTAGATCATTGCCTGAAACTGATTCAAAATTTAATCTTTTAAGAGTTGGAGAAGTCGAAGAGCTGGAGAGTGTTCTGATAACCGAGCTTGATTAACTCGGTTTTACAATTTTTGTGCTCAAATGTTAATCGGTATTTTATAACTTTCTTTTCGTTTAACTCATTCATTATATTTAGACGTATACTATCAACTTAATACAAATATTATTTATATTTAATGTAATTAAATATTAACTAATTTAGTTTATAAAAAGTTTATAATTATATATTGCACAGTAATCAATGCAATTTTTTTTGCTCATAACCGTTTGTCTTCTTTAAAATATAAATAAAAAAATTAAAATGAATGTATTATATATTTGATATATAGTCGATTGTTCGATAATTACAAATGCAAAGTAAAATAGTATATTTAATTAGTTACTTTTCCATATAAAGTTTCCAATAATTACAGGCAGTAATACTTTTTCCTCAACCAATATTTCACAATAACAGAAAATATATAGTTAGGAAACTAGGTAATAACAATTACAACTTACTGTTAACTCCAACAAACAAACAAAATAAAAAAACTCCAAGTGTTTCAATTTCATTGTCACATTTTGTAATAATTACATACTCACTATCCCCTCAACGTGCAGCAATAACTATGTAACCCATTTTCCTCCAAGCACTTATTAAATTACAAACAAACGTATATAATATCTATTGTCGTGCGACTACATAAGCATGAAACGCAAATAATAAATAACGTACGTATATAGAAAATATAAAGTTGTCATTGAGTACAATACACGATGTGCAGAGTTCTAATCGCATAATAACTTATTATCTTATGTAACAATCAATACACAATACTACATAATATCACATGTCAAGTTTCTATTATTGCTATAGGTAGTTGATATGGAAGTGGATGATGGCCTTTCCAAAACGTCTAATCTATGACTTAGTAATAATTAATTTTAACTGTCTTAATAATTAACTTAGTATTTAATCGATATAAATATATTATATTAAATTAGCTTCAATTAATTGAAAAAAAATGATTATTATAAAATAAGCAACTAAAAAAACGACAAACTATATTTGGTAAAAAGTAAAAGTAATTAATTAGCGACGAATTACTTTTTTATTAAATTTTAATTGTAAACTATTCGAATTATTAATATATTAACACATTATACAACATTACACTAATATATTAACACTAATTTATATAATACCAACATATACGAATTGCTTATTTCTATGTTTAAACATAAAAAAGTATAGCAAATATCTAGTTTCACACGCAAAAAAACATTAAACAACATATCTCATGGACTAACTAACACTGACTGAGCAAATTATACGCTGGAATTAGAGTTTACATGCTACCTTTTGAGCTTAATTTCAGGCATTAGTTTTCAGTTCCAGGCCTAAGAGATTATAGACAAAAAATCATTGAATACATCAATAACTTGGAACCATATACCTTATCTTAATCCTACTAACTCTCCGTTAGTTTAGAAAATTTATTTAATAAAAACCTTCATTTATTGTAATTTTTTTTTCTTGACTCATTTTATTTATTTTATATCTGTAATTTATTTTATATTTGCTTTTGTAATGAAATAAATATTAAATTATTTAAATAAAACTAATTATGTGATTTGTTTCATGTGATCATGTGAAATGATGACATGAAACAAATCACATAATTAATTTTATTTAAATAATTTAAATTGTCGTTTCATACAGTTAAGGCTAAAACAATTAACTCTTTAGAAATAAATATTTTTGATTTGAATTAATTATTTATTAATTACCAGAAAAAATGTAAATAAAATAATACAATCAAAATTCTTACTCAACTGAGATTTTTAAATGCAAATTGAATACATTTCTTAATTAAACCGTTCTTAAACTTAGGAATTATATTAAAAAAATTATTGGAAAATTTCTTTTAAATTATACGATCGAAATGCTATTTAGGAAATAGAATAATGACATGATTTTTTAAATATATTTGTTGTCACTGTTAATATAATAATTATTCGACAAAACTTAATTTATTTTTTAATTAATTACAGCAGAACATCCAGATTTACTTGAAATTATTATTTATAATTATTATTACTATTTATTAAATATTATTTATGGTTTATAAAACATTTCTATAAACATAATCATGTAAATTCAAATGACTTAATAATGTAAGAAATTGCCCTGAACTTATTGCAAGATTTCCTGAAGCAGCCCCTAGTTTCAGTCACCTAGAGTAACCTCCAAGTCACCCAGAGTCACCAAACCGAGAAGAAATTCTGAACAACATTAAACGATTAAAGAACAACAGAACCTCGGGAAGCGATGGGATTGTGGCAGAACTCGTCAAGTACAAAAGTACAAATTCACTCAAGGAACTTACAGAAATTATACAGAAATCTGGAAAAACGAATCACCCACTCCACAAAAAAGGAGACAAAACAAATGTAAATAACTTCAGGGGAATTTCCCTCCTTGAAGGCGGCTACAATTTTTTTTCCACATGCCAGTTTAAAAGAACACATGAACATCTTGAGCATAAAATTGACGAATTTCAAGCTGGATTTCGTCCACAAAGATCGTGTACTGAGCAGATCTTCAACCTAAAAATCGCTAAAAAATTCAGGACCCTTAGAAACTCCCCCAATCATCTGTGCCTTCGTAGATTTCCAGAAGGCTTATGATCCAATTGATGGATAATCCCTGTTCAGCATCCTGAAAGAAAGGGACTAGACTCCAAACATTCCCTCACTGATACGAAATAATGAGTAAAATTCATGGGAGAAATCTCAGACGAATTCCTGACAGAAACTGGTGTCCGGCAAGGAAGATGGACTGTCCCCATTCTTTTGAATTTTGTCCTAGATAAGGTGATGAGGGAAAGCGAATAAGAAAAGGCACAAAATAGCCGGAACTCAATAAACATTGAGACACAGAAAAACAAACTATATATTATTATGCCTTGCTGACATGGACTTTTGCTGCACATGGTTAGTTTTGATTTAGGCATATATAGTTTTTCTTTGCTCTTTGTGTTATAGGTGTGTTTATCCATATTCGTGTCCAACATTTGTTTATTTTGGTATATAATAGCGGAAACTAATATGTACAGGCTAGATGAAGTCAGAATTCCAAGTTTTTCATAGTAGGTTTTGCAGGATGTTTTTTCTAATATATTAATTATTAATCATAATTATTATAATAATAATTCTTGTTTGTGTATAATTATATTAATAATTCTTTGTGTGCTAAGTGGAGACGATCCGCATGCTGCTACTCCATATGGCATGATCGACTGTACTTCCGCTTGATAAAATGTTAGAAGGATCTCTTTGGGTCTCCTTGTCCGGTGAGACAAATCGGGTTTTCTAGGGTATTTTCCAAATCGGGTTTTCATACTGAACCGCGGTTTATTCAGGTCGCTACACTGGGGTCAATCTGTACCTCTAGGTGACACCAAAGCATTTCGCTAATCCTGTCAATTGTAGCGCGTGGTGCACCCCTGCGGTTCCTTTCGATGGCCTCATAGCTACACGAAGGATTTGAGAATCAGGATTACCTGTTATGACTTCTGACAGGTAACTTAAAAACGGAAAAATACTATTGGAAAGTATTGACGCATCGATAGAATGCCGTTCGAGGGCCCTGCGAATCGAATTGCGAGACACAGAGTCAAGGCCTTACTCAAGTCCAGCGAGACAACGGTGTAAGCTTGTCCCCGATTGGTTCTACTTCTAATGTAGTGGTCCAAAAGGAGGGCATTACACATGGTTCCGTCGAGGCCACGAACGAAATTTCTGACTTTGATTCAGAGACACCGCGTTACCTAACCCGGCGGCTAGGACGCGGCGCATGAGTCGTTGCAGCGCTGACCCTATTGTGATTGGTCGCCAGTTGCTTGCATTTTCTCCGTCACCACCCTTAGGAACAATGGTCCTCCTAAGGCGTCTCCAAGAGTTCGGAAGAACATTCCGGAGGAGCACGACGTTGAATAGTACCTCTAACTGCTTGACGTTTATTCTCTTCACGCTTGCCACTCGCACCCAATCCGTTGCAGGTGCCGACGGTCTCCAGCTCTCCAGAATTCCACGACACAGCTCGTCAACCGCATATACGCGTGGCATTATCTCCTCCTCCAGCAAGGCTTTGCCCGCAAGGATGGTCTCGGCTAAAAATTTCCTGTTCTTGGAGAACAGGTCTTGCGCCTTTTTAAATGTCATCACTTCGGCTACCTTCCTGGTGGGCTGTTCTCGTATCCTGGGACAGAGAACGATTAAGTAAAGTAGGGTAACCCTGTTGCTAACGGCTAAGCGTGCATGTTCTCCTTGGTGCTGGGCAGCGGCAGGAATTTTCGCCGGCCTGTGACTCTTGGGAGAACTACTCAATCGCTTCTTTGGGGTTACGGTTGGGACCACAGGTGCCTTCTTCCCACATGTGGGGCCATGCTTCGTGAGTCCGTATCTGGATAAAAAACGTCTTCCCACATTTGAGGCAAACGTAGGGAGCCGATGTGGTCTTGTTGCACGATCCTGCGACATCGGTGGTGTGGTTTATAGAAGGATTCAAGGGTGGGGTGGATTGTGAGTCAAGGGGGTTAGGGTCCATGAGGCTTCGAAAAAACTCGAAATTCTATGCTTATCCTGCGTAGATGACCTGGCCCTTCTGTACAGCGATGATGTCACAGCAATAAAGCGAATGCAAACTCTTCAAGAATGTGCTAAAAAAAGTTGGACTGTAGATCTCCTTCCAGAAAACAGAATTTTTCGCTTCAAAAGTAAAAATGAAAAAATAGCTCAAAATACCAGTGTCCAAAAACTCAGAAGAGCATATGGGAGAACAAGAGAAATTAAAAACAAAAAATATATGTCGTGAAAGAAATTTTGGACCGATATATTACCAAGGTAAAATTGACAAGTGGGAAGTTGTTCCAGAGAATGAAGTACCAAACAGGTCAGGTATCAAGTGGACGGAAGAAAGGAAGAGGATCTTTAGTGAACAGATGAAAGCATCCTGGATCCTCCGCAAGCGAAATCATAAACAAAGCTTCGTATGTTCCTAAAGGGACCATCCATGTAAAATAATAATAATTAATAATGTAAGAGCATATTGATAAGAATTTGCCAACAGTTTTATATTACTTAGACCGTGCAAACACATTTGATACAGTTAATCAAGAATAATGTTGGGCATACTCTGGAGATGTGGAATCAGGGGTATTCCTCACGAACTATTGGAAAGTTATTTGTCTAATGGAACTCAGGGTGTCAAAGACAAGAAATGTATAAGTGAAATTAGAACGGTTAGAGTTGTGGTTCCACAAGGTACTATACTAGGTCCGCTACTTTTTATCCTCTACATAAACGATATTTTCAATGTTTCTTATGCTGTTGATACGGTCATTTTAAGTTATGGAAAGAACTGGAATGGAAAAACAAATATTTTACTTTCTTGTTTTGTAAACTTAGTCAATCACTTGATCATTCAGTTTTAAAAACGATCTATCATGGTCGCTCTGAAAGCGTAATTAATTATGGTATTTCTGTCTGGGGTGGTACATATAACAATTCTATTATACTTGTCTGTAAACTACCATGAAAAACATGCCTTTAGTAATAAGAGATGCTTTTATTATCAGTGCAATAACTTTCTACTATCAAGACTAATAGTATATTACGTAACGCGAGTTGCAAGAAGCATATTACATACGAGCGGAACAGTTACGCACGACCTGAGTAGCGGCGAGTGCGTAATTCCGTGAGTACGTAATTGCCTTACAACTCGAGTTATGTACTATACTTTATCTACGACCACACTAATTTGTTTCTGTGTAATAAGAAAAATATGTTTGATGTAACAAATTTATTTCTTATTAGATACATTATTTAACATTATAATAAACAAACAGTTGTATTTTCATATATAACTGTTACTCGACATTATTTAACTTGAAAGAAATGAAAAGAAATATATTCTTAATGGTTACATACGCTATTATTTAGTACTTATTTGGGTTAAACTGGAATAGATAAGAGTACTCATAGATATAGGCAACGCAATGTACGCAATGTCAATTTCCGTTAGTTTGAATGTGGCACGGAGGACGCTGAACGTATTAGCACGTACTAACAGTTCTCAACCAATCAATGAATCGTAAAACAAACGCACGTGTGTGTTAACAATCGTAACTTATCATTAATCGCGGACTGTTACATACGTGTGAAAATATTAACTTTGAAAGTAACAACTTTGCTCTCGTATTAGTAAATCGATCTAAATAAAGATTTTTATCTACGACCACTATTGTAAATGCCCATTATTGTACAGTACGTAGACTATGTAAATACATCATAACACAAGTCCATAAGTTCGTGGACTATGTAAATATGATGTATTTACATAGTCCACGAACTGTACAATAATGGGCATTTACAATAGTGGTCGTAGATAAAAATCTTTATTTAGATCGATTTACTAATACGAGAGCAAAGTTGTTACTTTCAAAGTTAATATTTTCAAAAACTAACAAAACGTAAGAAAAGTAACAAAAGTACTAAAAATGCGTAATACGTAGCAATGAAATACTTCAAATTCAATAAATTACCGAATACCATGAAAATGTTAAATTGTTCTACTAAACTGTTAAGACAAAAGTTTACTAGTTGGAGTAAAACTTTCCGTTAGTTTTACAACGGAACTAGTTGTACCGTTTACTAGACGGTAATCTTATTATATTACTATATGATAAGGAACGATATGGTAATTAAGTAAGTTATGAAATTTTTATTATGATGAACCCTTTATTTGCATGGCACTGCATCCTATTATTTCGTAACTTTGTAATTTGTATTTGTATTTAATAATCTAAGAATTTAATCTAATTATATATTTTCTACTGGTTCTATGTACAGGTGTCCTCACATCTCTATAGAAATATAATACAAGAAATTATAAATAAATAGAATATTAAGTAGCACATGCTGATTGTATTTTCTAGATGGAATAGTTTCTGCGGAAGATATAGTTGACAAGGGTGGAATAGTTGATGAAGATGCAATAGTTGTTGAGGGAGGAATAGTATAGAGAATTTTGAGGTGTACGACACTGATGGCGCTTTCAGAGACACATGTGTTTGTGTGTGGAACAGTAAGTTTAATTGCAAGATGCGTGACTCTTGTAGCTCTTTTAGCATCATTTGGGTTATGTGTATGTGGAAAGTGAATATAGTTACAAGATGTGCAGCTCCTGGTGCACAAAATATTTTTTCTTATCTTTCATTCGGCTCAAATGGTAATGAATTATTCATCAAAACGACGCTCCCAAGTTTGTTAAAAAACGCAATCAAACATTTGTATAATGCAGTTAATTATGTAGAGTTGCTCGAAACAATTTGGGCAGTGTTATTAGAAATAAAGAGCTGCCAATTTTCTTAAAAGAAAGTTACTATATCTAATGAAGTAACTAAGACTTTGACTAAAAAAAAATAGTTGTGGCGGCAAGGTTTCGCTGTAATGTTAAACTTGTGTCTCCTGCGTGCAATTACCTTGCAGTGGAAGATTATATGGAGGCAGGTTCATCCTCCTCGTAGCATAGCCTGCATAGTGACTAATCTTTCCAGATCCACATTTTGTATAGATGTTCTCGTAGAGGGCAGTGTCCTGTCAGTAGGCCTGCCAACTGTAATCTGCTTCCCTGACAGTTTCAGGATTTCAGCAGTTGAAGCGTCCGATAAATTTTCTAGCATTCTTTTACTGTGTTTCTCACCATTTATTTTGTCCTACCGTAGCTGGTGTTTAGTAGCTACGCATTTACAGATTTTAAAAAACATTTTCGGGCCATGTTTTAGTAATGTAGGAGTACCTGTTGACAGTGATGCTTGCTTTTTCACTAATATTACATTCGCTATCCTGGTGTACCCTGGCCTCGCCAGAGCCTTACATATACTATTACATTTGCAACTAAAGGCTTCCATTTTTGTCTAACCCATGATAAAGATATCCAAGGATGGAAGGCCTATTATGACCTCCAGAGCTGCAGTTGTGGCGGTTCTCTTGATTATATATAATTTGATAAGGATTATTTCCAATTTCATGTTAATCAATTCCAATCTGAAATTCATTATATCCAAACTGATGTTGATTAATCCCAGTTTTAACTTAATTATTTCCAATTTGATATTGATTACTCCCAATATGCGAGCAAATACACTAACAGTAATAAATTAAATGGTTTACAATCAATTAAAAATGTTTAAAATTACATATTTTTTTTCCAAAATTTAAAAATAAAACTTGAGCCTTATTTATACAAACTTTTATATTTTTATTAAAATATTAATTAATATTTCTATTCATAAATGATATTTATTTGTCGAATTTGAAATAAAAAGATAAAGCTTAACGATAACTCAACATCGTGCTGGCATAATTTACAAAAAAAAAACTTATAAACCCGTAATTCAATTACGCTGAAAGTTCATTTTCAATTTGTGGTTTATTGTAAACAGTACATCTATCAATTACATTTACCACTATTAAATTAAATAGAAATTTATCAAAAAACAGTAATTTGCTTTAGAAAGTTCCTCAGTTTTTGTTTCAACTGTTCAATCCACCAACAAAATTATTTCTACCATTTATTTATATTCCAGCTTTTAATAAATAAAATATTAAACTGAATTATTTAAATACGTAAAATTTAATTTACGTTTACAGTTTTGAATATTACTGAGAGATATAAAAAACTGATATTAAATAGTACTCAATAAATTATACATTAAAATATTTTATATCAATTTTACAGTTTTTCGGATTTATTTATGTAGATCTAAGCCATGTTTTTAATGCTTTGATTTAATTAATAATAAAACCACGCGGTGATTGAAATAAACATAATTAAAGAGGCAATACGAGCGCGTTAAAGGCTCTAAAATAATGTCCGATTAAATATATAAAACGGATATGGACAAGTTTTGATATCATGTTGATATTAAATGCAGGCTCCTGTTGGGAACATTTACCAATAAATAAACGAAGATACAGGTAAAATGCCATAAAACTATTTTTTTATACTGATTATTTATATTAATAAATTAACATTTTTTCTAACAAATATCATATCATATCCGCATAAAAAGGATGGCATTGATGATTAAGGTTACAGTTCACTCTTATTTATGAGTAATGATCCGCTCGACGGGTTAAAAGAAAAGAAGGAGCGATTAAATATTACGATGATGAGTTACGGCTGAATTAAATCACTTTAAAGAGAGTTGATTTTATAAGTCTAGGAAAACTGGAATTTATCGTGTTTCTCTTGAATGTTATTTATTGCCTGGATTTACTAAATTTTGCCAAATATATAAACACAAATATTATATTGTTTCTAAAGGTTTTATTTGCCAAGAAAAAACTAATATTTTATAATTTGCTAAGATTTATGGAAAATATAAAAATTCTACAAAGATTTATATAACATAGCAAACACATCAAAATGGTCCAGTAAATTCAAATTAGTTGTTTATATAGGCATTAATAGATAATAACTAGTAATTAACACAAAATAATCTTAAAAAACTTGATTTGTAGCCTTGAGTATCTCATTATTTCTGTCTAGACTTATACATCTACCATCTATTGCCTTTCTAGTAGCAGAATATCTTGATTATTTAATCTCATCTGCTTAGTTTTTTTTCTGCTTAGTCCATAAATGACTAGTCCTATTCGTCTTTTATCATCAAATATCTTGCCAATGCAGACCTGTTAGATTCAGATATAATTATTAAAATATTTTTAAAATACATTTAGATGTTGATCATTACAATCCTGTTTGGTTAACCTATCTGGTTTTGTTTGGCTAGTCTTATTAGCCTTGTATCATAAAATATCGTGCCTAACTTACGCAGACTAGTTTGATTTAAATATTATCAGTAAAATATTATTACATCCAGATGCATATTGTTACAATGTCATGCTGTAAATATTATTTAATCATTGATTACGATAATATTTTAATGAGACTGTATGGGACAGTACAGTTGGGTTTAATATCAAAGCGAATTTATATAGCATTAATAAAACGAGAAGGAACAAAACATAAATATGAAACTCGTTGCAAAAGCTTCGTGTGTAAAGCTGCGATTAAATTTCACAAGAGCACTAGTTAACGATTGGTTTGATTGTTTGGATTTATATTGGAAACGATGGTTGTTTGTGGTAGCGGCTACATTTACTAGATGTTATTATAAGCTTCCGCGTTTTCTAATAAGTAGAAGTTCAATAAAAATGAAGTTGTTGTTCGGTTAAATAAAAGGTTATTTTTATATAAAAGGAGATTGTTACTTGGGAAATTCGTAACAAACGTCTCTCAATCAAGCCCCAATTGTATGTGCTAGTGAATAAGTATTATATTTTGATCTGTAAGTTTGTGCTTATTGGACTGACAGGTAGAGAGCATGTGCTGCTCATTAATTTCAATTAATAGGTATCTTTGGGTTTACCAGCCAGCGATTGATATATTTCTTATAGACGCAATATAATAGAACATTTCTTTCTCGTTTTTTGCTTGTTATTAGTTTGAAATAATTATTAAATAAAATGACTCATGGCTATATCAGATTGGGCGTTTGTTCTTATAAAGTATGTTTGAGAAACGTATGAAGCTGCCGTTGAAAATTATTACTGCTAGACAAAACAAAATTATTAAAGCTAGAAAGTTTAGTTTAACGAATTCTCTAAAACGACCTTCCCTAAACTGTCCTACAAACAAATTAAAAGTGTTACAAACATATGCAATCAACTTATTATAGGACGAACCATAGAAATGTTTATTGAAAACAAACGTTTACAAAAGCCTGTCGACCACTAGGTCTTTCCGCCCTGGACGAACTCTATTTATTACATTAAATTATATTACATCTTGGAGGAAAGAAGTACATACATATATGCAATATAAAATATGAAATAAATGAACAAGAATGGAAAATCAAATATTTGAATTATATTCCCCAAAGTAGTTATATCCCTTGCTTGTTGGTATAGCCTTTTCTTTTGGCCAATTTACTTGAATTTTACTACCAACTCTGTTTTATAATTTTTCTCAAATCTTGTCAAATGTTTACATGTGGTTAGTGTTCGCTTTTGGCCTTTTATGGCTTTGTAGCTTGATGATGGCGAAATTTGTATAATAAATGATTGATTCGTAAAAATTAGTAGCTAATCTAAGTAATTTGCCACCAGTAATTTTACACTCAGCTATAACTCATCTGGACATTACTTTCTACATTCAATATACTACTGTTCTAAAGTATAACTTCTTTCTTCTTCTGTTGGCTTTATAACCCGCGATGAGTTTTTGCCTCCACAACAATTTCTTCCATTCTGTCCTTTCACCGGCTTTCTCTCTCCAATCCCTTACTCCCATCTTTCTAAGACTTTCCTCCACGTCTTCCATATATCTTTTCCTTGGCCTGCCTCTTTTCCTTCTTCCTACTGGCCGCCAGTAGTACATTTTCTTGGCTGGTCTGCCGTCATGCATTCTGTACAGGTGTCCCAGCTATTCTTTGAGCTTTTACATATATCACTATGTTAGCTTCGTTTATTAACCTGCTCAGTTCATGGTTCGTTCGTATCCTCCAAATTCCATGCTCATTTAGGATCGGTCCGTAGATCTTTCTGAGGATCTTTCTTTCAATGCGTAGCGCGTCTCTGTGCTGGTTAGGGTATCGCCTTGCATCCGTACGTTACTACTGGTCTTATGAGTGTTAGGTATATTTGAAGTTTGACTTTTTGACTCAATAACTTGAACTTCATCAGTTTTTGGTATCCGTAGCAGCATCGGTTTCCACTAAGTTTTCGCGAACTTGTTTCTTTAGCTATTACGTTTGTTTTGTTGATTTCTGTTCCCAAGTAAACACAACTTTCAGCTTGCTCAAAGCGATACTCGCCCAAGTTAAGGTCATTGTTATCGTGATGTTCTCTACAACTTGCATGTAATTAGTTTTAACCTCATTTATTTTCAATCCCCTTTTTTGCGTTTCATCGTCCAGCATCATTAGTGCTTCCTTTAGCGCGTCTTTGCTTCTACATGTCAAACTGACATCATCTGCATATGCAGCAACCTGTGTTGATCGGTTGCCAATGTATCCCGTTATATTCAGCTTTCTCATGCATGCCTCTAATGTTACGTTGAATATCATGGCGCTCAGGGCATCTCCCTGCCTCACACCGATTTCGATTTTAAAGGCGGATGTAAGTTGGTTGTCTACTCTAACCGAGGCTTTCGAACCGGACAATGTAGCTTTTATTAGTTTTAAGTATTTACGAGGTATTCCTAGCATCAGTAGATCGTCAAGCATCGTGTTTCTTTTGACGGTATCGAATGCCTGTTTAAAGTCTATGTAGAGGTTGTGCAGCGATAAAACAAACTCGTATGCTTTCTCCTGAATTTGCCTTATGGTGTATATGTTGTCTATCGTTGACCTATTGGCACGAAATCCGCTCTGATATTGTCCTAATATCTCTTCGTAGTAGACAGCGAGTCTCTTATAAAGAATGCCTGTTAGAACTTTGTATGTTACGTTAAGGAGCGTTATCGGCCGGTAGTTGCTACAGATCGTCTTGTCTCCCTTCTTTTGTGTTGGTTGTATGATACCCAGTGCCCAATTCTCTGGTATTTTCTCTTGCTCCCAAATTTCATTAATCAGGTGTTTTGGTCTTACCGTTAGGTGTTCCATATTTCAGAAGTTCGGCTGTTATACCGTCTGGCCCAGAGGCCTTGTTATTTTTTAGCTTTCAAATAACACTTTCTATTTCTCTTAGGCTGGGGTTCTCAATCTTTGGGTCTACCATATGTACATCTAACTGTAATTATTCAGGCTCTAAACTACAGTCTCTTTTAAAAATATACGAGAAGTACCCTTTCCATCCTCGGAATATCTCCTCGTTCTCTCTGAGCATGTTTCCGTCTTTATCCTTGCATACTGTTATCTTTGGTCTAAAACCCTGGGTGTTTTGTTTTATTGCCTTGTAAAATTTTCTTGTTTCGTTTCTAGAATGATTCAGTACCATTTCCTCTACCTTTCTGTTTAGTGCCTCTCTTTTCTTTTTTCTACATTTTCTAAACGGGTTTATTTTTTTCCTATTGTAGGCTGCTTGGTTAGCTCGTGTGCTTCTGTCTAACAGTTTTAGTCTAACCTTCCGCTTCACAGAGGTTGCTTTTCGACATTCCTCGTCATACCATTCTTTGTTGTGAACCTTGCTCCACCGAGGTAATGGTCGGAGTCTGCGTTCGCCCCGCGAAAGGATCTGATCTGTTCGACATCCGTTGCCCATCTTTTGGTGATTAGTATGTGGTCTACTTGGTTCGTGTTTCGTGATCCAGGTTTTTTCCAGGTGCCCTTATGGATTTCTTTCCTTGGGAAAAAAGTACTAACAGCAGAGTAGTTATTAGACGCGGCAAATTGGCCAAACTCTTTGGCCATTATTGTTGGACTCATCATGCATGCTATGTTTACCAAAAACGCTAGCGTAGGCCTCTTCTTTACCCAATTTGGCGTTATAGTCGCTTAGTACTATAGCTGTGTCATGTCTCGGTATTTTATCGCAGACTTCTTGAAGTGCTGTGTAAGAAACGTCTTTGGTTTTCTCTTCTGCGTCCTCTGTGGGCGCGTATACGTTCACAAAGGTTATATTGTGGTATTTTCCTTTTAGTCTTAGGGTGCATGTTGTATCTGATACCGGGGTAAAGGCTAGAATCGATTTTTTAAATTGTTTGGATACAATATATCCAACTCCTGTATGGCCACTCGTTTCACCGTTTCCTGAAAAATACATAGAGAATTTTCTCTTGTGAATTTCTAAAGTATAACTAATAGTTTATTAAAGCGTGGCATAAGTCGCCGACCTATGCCGCGCGTGCCATTTGCTTGCACGTGGAAGATATTTAGGTGGCACAGTAGAGATAATGATAAGTAGGTATACTATCCCCTTGGTAGGTATACACTCCTAGAGGCGGTGGTGGCCTAGTAGTCAAGGTGTCAGATTACTAAGCCACAAGGCCCGGGATCAAATCCTGGAAAAATTTGGAAAAATAAGCTATTGTCCTCTTGTATATGGCTGTGGCAAAGTCATCACAGTAAAATCTGCGACGAAACCTCCATTAATACTGGCGAGCCACGTTAAAAACTGTAAGGGCTTCCTATACTTGTGCCTAAGATCAAGACACCAAGCACAAGTGTAGGCAGAGGGAGGAGATCCAGGTCCTACTTAGGACTGTAGCACCACTGAAGAAGAAGATACTATTTCCTTCATCAAATTTTTCTAAAATTATGAAATAGCTGTCTTTTTATTTTTAAAATCGCATCTTATTTGCAAATTTAACACCTGTAACATTTTCCGCGTCTGAGATATAAGCTTACTAATCAACGATTTAGATTCCCTTTTCGCCCTTAGAATGGGAAATTTCCAAAAATCCTTCGTTGGTGGATGTTTATTGATCGTTGGTGGAAACATAAAACCAACGTTGCTTCAAAATTTTACGTTCGTAAGTTGAACTGTTTGAGCTGTATGTTGATGGGTAAGTCAATAAACCAGTCAGTCAAACAGTCAGTCAATCAGTCAGTCAATCAGTCAGTCAATCCAGCAGAACATTTATATTTATGTACTTTAAAGTGACCGGATTTTGACGTTGATAAAGCGGAAAAATATTGTGAAATTGGGAGAGGTTTCAGGGGTAGATTATATTTGTTTGGAAAAAAGTTTCTTCTTGAGAAAAAAGTAGGACATTTTTTTAAGAAAAGAACTGAAGCTTTCGAAAAAGTGGGACTGACGCTAAAAACAAGGTCGACGACAAAAATTTTAAGATGAAATCCAGAAAAAAAAAACGGAACTGAAAGTAATATAGCAAAACACGAGACTGAAAATTATTAGGGTAAGTCAGGGAGAGATCGACCACCGGGTGAGACCGACCAGTCTGGATAACTCAAGAACAAAACTAGGGAGGGATCTGTGCGTCACATATATGGTAAAATTAATTCAGCTTGTTACAACAAACTTGATATATCAGGCCGTGGCAGCAGTTTGAATTTACAAATTATATTTGAAATTTTGTGCGAGCATGAAAGTTTTTTGACATATTTACTGTGTTGGTAATATTTTGAAAACGTGTTAGTTTATTTAAACTATTTCGATATTGGATGATAAAATATGCATAAAACTATAACATAACCCCAAAAAGGTAGTCGTTACTTGTATTTTTCCCGTGTCTTTGGTATAGTTCGACCACATTAATCCGGGAGAGAGATTTGGAGGAAATTAGAGATTTAATGATGCCCAATTAGTTAAATAAAAAGTTAAATACAAAGTGAGTATCTAGAGGTGCATGAAATAGGAGGTTTACAAAATTTACAGACAGCGAAAGTCCAGTATTGCAAGAAAGTGATACATCAGTTGAATGGGATGAAAATGAATGCGTAGGGGTGTGGGGAAAATTATTTAAAAACTACTAAGAACGATGACTGGATCAAATGTGTAAAATGCAGGTCGTTGGCTTCTTAATGAATGCTCAATATTCGAAAATTTCTGCGATTTTTACGGAAAAATAAAAAAAATCCTAAAAACTAAATTTGTTTATACTTTTATATTATTATTTTATTATTATTATTCTGTTTTAAGTTCTAAGATATATGTTGTGTTATTTTTTCCTAGTCGGCCTACCTAACCCGTAATTGGTAGTTGGTCTAACCCGTAGTTGGTGGTCGGTCTCACCCGGACATACGGGTGAGATCAACCAGTTGTAATGTTTGTACTTTTAAACAAATAACAAAAAATGTTTGTATGATATAAGAAATTATTATTTATATATTATCTAAACCCTTTAGGCAATGCTTCACCGGAAAAAAAAATTCTTAGAAAACAATAAAGTTATAATCCTTTGTCCAAAAGGTGGTCGAACTCTCCCGGACTTACCCTATAAAAGAAAGTATATATTTAAAAAAAATCGGGACTTTTTCAAAACGTCGCGAGACGCGGCACAAATTGTTAAAAATCGGGACTGTCCCGACAAAATCGGCACGTAATGGTTACTTTAATGTACATAGATAATAATTATAATCTATATGATATAAAATAGAAAAACTTATAGCTCTCATAAAAATCGGTAATTTCCGATCTCTTTTAAATATGCCTAAGTTTCCAAGAAATCTATTTTAAAACATACTTCACATAAGTTTTAAAGAGAATAAACACAAATACTATAAAAAAATTATCATATTGGCAATCTTGATATTCCAAGAAAGATGAAACATAAGAATTAGAAGAATAAATCAAATTAATTTTAAAAATAATTAATCTCGTCATTATTTTTTTATTTATTTCCCAAAATACACAAAATATACAATGTATATATCCTGTAGAGATAAGAATTTATCTATACATAGGTCGGAAAAAAACACACAGACAAAAATAAAACAGATATATATAAAGGGAAATTTAAATAATAAAGGAAAAACAAAAAGCGACAAAAAACACAATATATTCTTTTTCTCTCTATGCACTCACGCGCAATCATATCAATAACAATTCCAAATTTTTAGCAACACAACTGATGTAATTCGCTTATCCATTTTCTAATCGTTTCCTAATAGTTTTATTTCAAAAAGTCAGGTTTTTCAAATCTTGGGGTAACATGTAGTATTCCATGGCTAAGTAATAAGAGCTTTTATAATAAATACATTTTTTATTCTCGGTAACATTACTGTTTTGTTTCTAGTATTTGCCAGAATAATTATTATATGACAAACATAGTGTAACATTGTAATCATTGTATAGTGTAACATGTGTAGTAAACTGTCACTATAACAACAAAAAGTTCTATATACTGCTTTATCCACATTTAGCAACAATTGATTGATTTTCAACCAAGTACAAACTCTATCCAATCTATTATTCATAGTATTCTGTACTTCCATCCAGGTATTGCCGGAGCATAGAATAACTGTATCATCCGCATAAGACACTAAACAGTTATCGTTAACTATATAAAAATATCATTGATATATTTTATAAAGAATAGCACCTTGAGGTACCATAATTTTAACCAACACTTTATAACTAAGACAGTCCCTATATCTAGCTACCTGTGTTTGAGATTATAAAATCTTAGAAACTCTTTCATTAAATTATTAGCAATACCTCTAATACCATATTTCTCTAATTTATCTAGTACGATGAAATAATTAACCGTGTCGAAGCTATAGCAAAATCTAGAAAATCAAGAATGCTACGTGTATCAGAATTAAATTTTTCTAAATGTAATTTATAATGAGTGCATGTGCTTCACTTGGACTTCTCTTTTTTAGAAAACAAAATTGTTTCGTCGATATTAAGTTACTCTTTATAATAAAATTATTAAAATCAATATATTTTAACTCAACGTTGGAAACAATGTGTTTTGAAATATTTAAAATAACGTAGGTATATATTTAAAATAACGACATTCGATATTTTTTGTATGGATGTTGTAAAAAAAAAAATAAACCGGATTTTAGTGACTAAACAATAATAAATTAAACGGAAACTGTAATTCCGATTTGCATAATTTCATTCTTAAGACCAGAAACCGTGATTAAGTAAACAATGAAAAGTGGTTCTAATACGTGTAATTCATATGTTATGTAAGCATTGCTTTTTGTTCTATATTAACATATTGCGCAACTGGCGGGCATGCATGAGATTACAGCGTTTACAGGAGCTCAGTGGATTGTCGGACAGGGATAACTGTAGTGTTGTAATTGGCATGGGAATCCTCTTGTTCTCATTCTTTTAAGAATTAGAACAGGTCGAACCTTGAGCCAAACTTATCCATGCGACACGCGCCGGTAATAACAATTGTTTCGTGTTACCGCTGTCATGCGATATGGTTCATGTGTGCAATTATCACCTGGCATTGTTTGATCATGTGCAGAATTTAACTTTGTTGTAAATTCTTGCTGTATTCATTTACTTGCACTGTTTAATTACGCTTTTGCAACTAAATCGTTTTAATTATTGTTCGCATGTTGTGTTTTAAATTTGCATTCTAATTATTATAATCATGGAAAAACTGTATTATAATATAATACACTTACTTAACACATATTTTTTTTATCACCTTGGTTAATTGTATTAATTAATATTTTACTTAGCGTTATTGTGCTAATTAATTTCACTTACAGGAACAATTTTATGATATTCAATAATTTAATACCACAATACCACATACCACAATTAATACCAAAATACCACAATTTCATGTTAATTCCGTTTGAGTAATAATGTTTGAATTACGTATACCCTAGGTTCGTTTCTTGATCGAGCATAGAAATCATATACAAATATTATCTTGTTAAAAAAAATTGTATCTTCTTTTTCTTTAAAGCACGCGAAGTAAAATTTTCCCGTTGGACAACCACCTAACCTCCGTGTGCAGTAACTACGAATCGTATTTAGACTACACGGCCTGTCAAAATTTACTAAATAGGCGGATCGGGAAGGTAGAACTCATTAAAGTACATGTCTGGAGTCGTATTTGAGTGGGTATTCGAAGTAGCGGTAATCTCGCGGCACAGTGGTTTAGTATCACTCTGCTAAATATTATTCTAAACGTTATTATAACGCAATTAAATTTAACCGTGTTAGACCACTTGTTTTTAAAAATCCGTGTCGGATTGTGCCATGCAGCGCGATAGCGCTTCGTTCATTTATCTGTGAGAAATGCCGATCGACGTGGTAGCGCTTGTACGGGAACAGCGCGTTCGCGGTTAAAGAGTTAAAGTTGGGTATTTTGAAGAAGATGTTTCGTTATATACAGGGTGGTCCAAAAAGATGTTACCACGTATATAGGATTGACTTAGCAGAATAACACAAGGGAAGATAATCAACGGCAACATTCTGCAACAGATCTAGAAAAGAAACTCCCGTTACAATTTGATGAGTACATAAATATGGACCAAGTACTCCAAACTTCCAAATACGGAACCATACCTTAACTTAGTGGTACCATATTAGTGGTAACATCTTTTGGACAACCTTATATATTACGTTCTCAGAATTATAAATTATATATATATATATATATATATATATATATATATAATACATTCGAATTGCCATGAAATTCTGATAGTTGGCAGATTTTGAATTTTGCTCCTCCCGAAAAAAGGGCGAAAAGGAGATAATAATGATATACGACGAGTCGTTCAGTGCTGGGATCAGTGCTCTAGTATAGAGAAGCCAGAAAAGAACTTCTAGAGGCAACCTCTAGGGTTAAACAACTTTAGTTGCAATATGGATGCGTATGCGTCAAAAACAAACTAAAGTCAAGTAAGCATGATGGCACAACATTTCAAGAAAATTATCCCCAGGGGGCAAGTCCGTGGATAAATCCCTCGTCGTAAAACCTGCGATGCACGAGTTTCATTCGGATTCTAGAGGAGACTCGACAACATGAAAGAGACGAGTCGGAGCGTCTCGGTGTATCTCAACCAATCAAAAACTCAAAACCAAATCCAAAACTTTTCTAGCAACGTACAATATTAACACTCTCACACAAACTGGCAAACTGAAAACTCTTACCGAAGCCCCAAATGAAAACCAGATATCTATAAATGCACTACAAGAAACACGTTACCCAGGCGAAGAGACTTTCGAATCTGAAGGTTACAGCTTCTTTGAGAACCGAGCTCAAAAGAGAGTCCTCAATGGATCTGTGTTGCCTGGAACTGTGTTTGCTGTTAGAACGAGAATCCTTAAATCGATCACAAACTTTGAACCAGTAAACGACCGATTATCCGTATTAAGAATAAAATGCGCCAACAAAACCTGCAGTCTAGTTAACACACATGCCCCAATATATGATAAGAACAGATCTGACCCGGACGAAGTAGATAACTTTTGGGACCTCCTGGATGAAAAGCTTGTCAAAATTCCCAAACACCATGTTAAACTTCTTATGGGGGACTTCAATGGCCAGCTTGGACGAGAACACAAGTATAGGAAAATCATTGGAAACTATCGTGCCCACAAAAGAACCAATTAAAATGGCAAGAGATTGATATAAATTAGTGAAATCCATAACCTCCAGATTATGTCAACATACTTTTGCCACCTTCCCAGAAAGCAGACAATATGGCGATCTCCTGTCGAGGAAAAACAGCCCTGAGATAATGAACGTTAAGGTTAAAAAAACCGGCCAAGTGCCGGTGACTCAAGTGCTTGTGACTCGCGCGGCTCAAGTGCTTGTGACTCGCGCACCGAGGGTTCCGTACAAACTTGTAAGTAAGGTATTTTTTTGTAGAGGACGTAGCAAGCACATTCAGTTAACTTGACAAGTGGCCCTCCTGAAATCACGACCATCTTAGTAACGCTGCAAGCATAACCTCAAGATGTCGCTGTCGTACGATGGAATTCTACCCAATATTTTATTACCATACATCCCCCATTCACTGTTGTTTTACTGCTCAATTTTGCCTGTATACCTATATACCCTGTATAAAGGTATACAGGGTATTTTTTTTAAATAACGCGAATATTTTTAAACTTATAAAAAGAAAACTTTATTTTAGTATTATACTTATTCACTAACTTATATTAAGAAATAACTATTTCTAGATCTAATATAAAGTAATATATTAACTATTTCTAGATCTATTTCGATACTCTTAACATTCAGTTGTTCAATTAACTGCTTTTGGGCAATTGACTACCAAAAAATATTGGAGGAGGAGGACCTAACTGAATGCAAGCCATATGCTTCTGCTGCCTGACAATACCACGCAACACATGAGTCTATTTTCATAAGTTTCTAATAGTAAATTCGCATTTTTCTTGTAATTAAACTGCATATTTACGGTTTTCAGATTTTTCCCGTTATATGTGCTGCAAGACACCGCTTCTTGCCAAATTTCATGATTCCAGGTCAACGGGAAGTACCCTATAGGTTTTGATTCCCTTGTGAAATCGCAAAATATGCGACATAAACGGTCATATTTTTTGATCGCGTTGACTTACAAGTTTGATTTTTTCACGGCTGAAAGAGACCGCAGACCCGAGTATTTTTTACAAATTTCAACTTTTTACCTCTACGCGTTCCTGAGAAAAATGGTCTTGACAGACAGACAGACGGACAGACAGACAGACAGACAGACAGACATACGGACAACATAGTGATCCTATAAGGGTTCCGTTTTCGGTACGGAACACTAAAAAGGAGTAATAATGGCCTTAGAGTATTTCTTGTCCTTAATTAAATTCAAACGGGTCCCTGTAAACATCCACAGGACACCCAAACATATTATTCGCTTTGACAATGATAAACTCCAACAGAAAGTAAAAGAGTTCCAGGAAAAGGTTCGACCAGACCAATTGACTATGACTTTAACAACACCAGAAACCGCCTGACGGATGCCGGCAAAGAAATTGCTGACATTAAAAGAAGCAAGAAACATGCCTGATGGAATGATACCTGTGTTACATTTCTCAGAAAAAGGGTCGATGCATGGAAACAATATTATGCAACAAAATGGCAATCTGGGAATCCTAAAAGGCCCAACGAGCCCAGACAGCTAAAGTGATCCGAGCTGAGAAGCGTAAATATGAAAAGTCACTTATTGAGAAGATCGACCAAAACTTTAACAGAAATGACACCAGAATGTATTACAGAACGTTCAAAAGGAAAATTACGGGTTATAAACCTCCGTCGTTATGCTTTCAGCGAAGGACGGTACCCTGGCGACCTCAAATGAAGAAAACTGTAAAATCCTAGCTGACTACTTTATGAACCTACTAAATTGCGATCAACCCAAGAATCCCATTAAGACCCAGGAGCCCATTCACAGATATCCAAAATCGAGATTACCCAAGAATGATAAAATCAAACGTCACATTGCTCGACTCAAAAATAATAAGACACCAGGAGAAGACTCTGTAGATGAAGAATTTTGAAAATATGTCCCTGGAGAAGCAGTTGAAATCTTGCAGAGGCAAAATGAACAAATTTTGTCAGAAGAAATCCTACCAGTAGACTTGAAAACAGCCCTGATCCCTCCACTACACAAGAAAGGCAACATGAAAAACCTCACCAACTATAGAGGAATATCCCCCCTGCAAGTAGCATACAAAATTCTCTCACTTGCAATCCTGGAGAGACTAGAAGCTGAAAAGGAGCATCAAATAAGCGAATACCAAGGGGGATACCAAACTCTGTCATTATGAAACTGTTATGAAGCCAGTTATGTATGCAGCCCAAACCCTATCCCTAAATGCTAACAAGGGACTTCTCGAAGAACTGGAGAAGAACGAGCGCAAAATCGTTAGAGGTGCAATTGGAACGAATTTCAAGAATGCGCAATGCATCATAAAAAGCGCAACAAACAGTGAAACAGAGAAAATTACAGAAACGATCCACGGGCACTGACAAAACAAATTTTTCACTGTTTTGACTCCAAACACAAAACCACAATGCCCTGGTTTATAAATACCAAAGAAGACCTCAAGATACTGTATCTAAAACCAGACGATGCCTTCAATAGAAATCTCTTCCGCAAAAAGATATTGACGAATAGGATAAACCGAGATGAACCAAAAGGAAGACAGGGTACCAGCTGGACAGCGGAGCGTAAGCTGGCCCACTCACAGAGAACTAGGTAATTCTGGGCTCAGAAGAAAGCGACACAAATTGCCAAGTGTAACAAGATTTAACGAGGCCCTATATGGCCTCAACGAATAATAATAATAATACAATACATTCACAAATTGGCGGATAATAGAGTTGTCTAATACTATTATGTTAATATACTTCCAAAAATTAGACTAGATATACATAAGTATGATTATAGGGCTACATGAAAGTAGCCTCCTGATGGAGCCTCGAGATTGCGATGGTGATGATGAATGATAAAAAAAGGAATCGGGCGAACCCTGGACAACGGCAGAGAATTAATACAAATTATCTGAGGGCTGATCCTTTCACACGAGAAATATCAACCGAGTCCTTTCCAGGGCCACAGTTAATAATTATCTTAGAAAATATAGAGGGCAAATCATATCCATAAATATATATGTATACCAATGATTTGGCGGAAGAGCAGTGTGATAGCTCTGCTGAAACCTGGCAAAGAAGGGAACAACCCAAAGAACTTCAGACCAGTTACACTCCTGTGTCACTTCTACAAAGTACTAAAAAGAATTATTCTGAATCGCCTTCTACCCTAAATTGATCCTCTGCTCATACCAGAACAAGCTGGATTTCCTCCAGGCAAAAGCTATATTGGACAGTTGCTGAACCTTACGCATTTCATAGAAGGAGTTCATTGAAATGGTTTCGAAGCAACTAAGGTAACTGGAGTGGCATTTGTTGATTTATCGGCAGCCTACGACACTGTTAACTATGAAGTGTTCTCGCTCCATTTCAGTTCAATGTGTATACAAATGACCAGTCCATAGCTCCCAACACCAGGAGCTTCTTGTACGCTGATGATCTCGCTCTTGCTGCACAGTGTAAAGATTTTGAATCAATGGAGAATATCTTCACGAGTGCCGTTAAGGGTCTGTCCAAATACTATTTCGCAAACCAACTGAAACCAAATCCCTCCAAGGCACAAGCATCTGCCTTTCTCTTGAGAAACAGAGTAGCCTTTCGTGAATTGAAGGTAGTATGGTCAGGAGATAGAACTGGAACACTGTTACACCCCAAAATTTCAGTGACATTTTATTACCTACAAGAAATCCTGTCTGAACACCAAGTCAAAAGTTTCCAGAAGGAATTATCTTCTGAGGAAACTGGCTGCTTCAAAATGGGGTAGTCAACCTGACACCATTCGAACATCTGCAATGGAATTGTGCTATTCCGCTGCAGGATACGCCTGTCAGGTTTGGTATTACCCAACTCATGCTAAATAGGTGGACGTACCTCGCAATGAAATATGTAGAACTATAACTGGATGCTTAAGATCAACACCAACTGAGTGCCTTTACCACCCACTAATAGCCCCACCCACTATTCGACGAGAAAAAGCTGCAAAAAAGGAAAGGAAGAAAGCTGACCAGGAAGCAACCCATCCTCTACATGGGGATGAACTATATGCTCAGAGGCTAAAGTCTAGGAAGGGTTTCCTAAGAACATCCAAAAAATTGAAGGCTACATGCGAAAAATCCAGGCTAGAATTATGAAAGCTAAGGAATCTCTTCGCCTGAGCTGGAAAAGGGTAGCCCAAACTTCACCTCCTGTTCATGATCAAGGATGATTAACATGGAAATTCTTGAATAGATTAAGATCAGGAGTGGGCAGATGTAATACCATTCTTGCAAAGTGGGGCTACATTACAAAAGATAGCATTGAGTGTGACTGTGGAGAAAACCAGACTGTGAAACATATGCTCCAGTGTATATGTGTATATTATTATTGTTTAATATAGATAGGAAATAGTTTTGAGAATTAGGGAAATACAATTGACAAAAGAGGAAAACCAAAAGAAAAAGACTGCATATAATGATGTAGGCTTAGTATTTGTATCTTTGTTTTATTTGATGTTTTCTCGAGAATAATAATAATAGTAGTATGATTATAAACAGAAAACTGAATAAATAGAAATAAACACAATAAAAATACAAAATAGACAATAATACAATTTAGTATTTTTCTGAATCTTGAAAATATTGCATATTAGTTTCGCAGAAGATGTGATTTGTTCAGTCTTCCAGCATTTTCCAGTAGCTTTAACAAATTTTCTCGTTTCAATTTATAATTCTTATCAAAGCATTACAATGAAATCCATTTTATGTTATAATTCATCGACAAATCTAACGACAATATATGGTCTATACAAATATTATTGACCCAGTTAGGTCATTAGATCCCTTCTTGTGACGGTCATATTTGGTAAACTTTCAATGGCGCACTTAAAAATCCGAAAATGTTTTAAAAAGATAAGCGTGGAGCCACTGATGGAGCAGCAGCAATGGTGGGCAAAAATGTAAGACTAAAGCTTTCTAGATTTTACTCCAATTAATGATTGTGCATTGGAAACATTTTCAGTATCGCAAATTTTCTTGGAACCGCCTCAAAAAGCACTAGTATATAACACAAAGACAATATCATAGGAACAATACTGACAGGAAGGCTATTGAAAGAAAACGAGATTACACATTCCAAGTGTATTGTAGCATCTATAATAGGTGAACTGATTAAACATCCTTTCGTAGGATTTCGAAAAACCATTTGAAACGTTGAAAATGAAGAAACGGTGTTTGTCCGGCGTGAAATAGAAGTAATTAGCGGAGTTTACACTCGACCTCTCCAATAAATATGATATGCAATTACTCAATATCACAATTTACACCGCACAATTGTCGTTATATAAGTTTTACGCCATAAAAGCTTTGATATGGTAAATGGTTGCAACAACACATGAGCATAGTATTATCTTGTCAGCGGCGGTTGTTAAATATGTGTAGCAAGAGCGTGGAACATTAACTAAACGGTGTTAATAGCTGATATATAATTTGAATTTCACTCCGGCAGCTTGTCACTAAGAATAGTTGAGCTTGTCTGTATTGTTATTAGGATTTCAAGACACAGCCACGATTTGGCATTGTATAACAGCTCTTATTATTGTCGCGTGGGAAACTATTTATTATTAGTTACAATTATTTTTTTAACTTTATGGTCAGGTAATGTATTATTCCTGAACCATTTCGTGCATATGAGAAGGTTAGTCTTAATAATAATAATACAACAAAAAAAAAACGTTTCAGAATTGTGTAATGAAATTAATTAGGTGGCTTAGTTTTATAACAATTGGATTTTAATCTTTTTAGCCTGGACCTTGGAATTTCTTCGCAGATGTTATGTAAAATGACATTGAGATATATTTTACATAAAATGTAATTAAAGGAATCTAATTCTCACACTATATGAGTTTTTTGTTTCTTTTGCCTAACTGCATATGTTTACCTTAGTTTTATTATATTGTAATTAAGCTTTGTATCAAAAGATTAATCGTAATTAGCAATCTCTTGCAGTTACATTAAAGTAAATATACGCTTTTACATCAACATGGACTAAATCATTTTAATTTATGGACGCATTATAACGTTGTAAGACTTCAAAACTACGATCATCTACGTTTTAATAGGAATTTCAGATCATATGAAATTTGCTATAAACACAAGAAAAATAATATCACATTTTTGTTTTTACAATTTACATACTACATAAACATTTTCAGATTTTATTTCTGTTCTAGCGATTAAGGTTCATTTTTTAAAAGAAAATTCTGTTTTAATTCTCCTTTTAAATTTTGATTACAATTGCACAATAAGTTCAAACACGGATGTAGCAGAATTTTTGTTTTTAATAAACTGCTCATTTTCCCATATTCTGATTATTATTTTTTATATAAAACCTAAAAAAACCGCAAAACAAATGTGCGGTGAAAATCTCTAATGGGTAAATTTTCCCTTGACTGTTGCAAACATTATGCAAAAATGCGAGATTTCTATTTCCAATTAAAAGTAGAATCATAGAAAAAATTTAAAAACGAGAAATAAAATGCATATTTTCGATGATCTCAAAATATATTGGCATTGTTTTCTAAACTGTTAAATCAAAGAACCAATCCATTATAAAAATTGCCTAAATAATTACAAAAAAAATGTTTATTATTAATAGGATGGTTACGACTGTTACCACGTGGTAATTCATACTTACATTGAATTGTTTATTAGTTTAACAAATCGATAAGTTTCAAGGGATGTAGGGGGTGAAGGAAAAAAACCAACCAAATGAAAACCTGTCATGCTCACGGTGCAACCAGTTGGAAAACTGACGAGGCTCTGACGACCGAATATCTACAAGAATAAGCTGACTCTTCTTGTTGGTCAACAGTTCCGGGTAGATGAGCAACAAAAAGTAGTTCCCAAAGGCGGACGAATCAACAATGGATGAACCAACGGCAGGGAGATGCAGAAGGAATGGCATGGACGCTCGCGAAGCGCTATTTGGCATTAACGTATTGACACAAACATGTATGGGAACGTAGAGGTAGGTACATGCTTGCTCCGTAGAATATGAGAAAGCTTTCGATAAGGGCCAGCATGGACCACTAGTAACACTACTGAAAACCCAAATTCTCGACACAGCGGACATACGAATCATTGAAAATCTGAATTGGAATCAAACGGCAGAGGTGAGACTAGGTAGTGATTCCAAAGAAAACATCAATGTACAGAGAGGCGTTAGGCAGGGGTGCATTTTGTTTCCGATGTTATTCAATTTGTACTCAGAGGCAATATTCCAGGAAGCAATTCCTGAAGATCTTATTGTAGACGGACTACCGGTCAATATAATAAGATACTGGCAAATAATATAGAAGACTAGCTTTTACTAAATATTTCTTTTAGCATGCTTGTAACAGTTTTGAAATTTATTCACACGATTTCTGTATACTTTTTTTGTATAAAAATATTATTCTTTGCATCAATTTGCATACGTCTAGTTAGAAAAAGTAACAGCTTGATTAGTTTTAATCATATAATTGCTCAATTTCGATCAAGGCAATGGAATACATAAGAAAATTAGTTTCCGATGTAATTGTAAATTGGTTTCGTTATACTCATTTATATATTTACGGTTATTATAATTCACTTTTTTTATTTAAGCCAGACAAGATTTAATTATAATTGATTTGCTTTAAATTATTAACACATTTGCTTACGTCAACGGCAATCATTTATAATTTTGCTTCCACGAAAAAAGTTAAATCAAGCACAATTCGAAGAGTTTGTATAAAAACTATATTAAATTGGGTAAATAAAGATAGCAATTAGACGAAAAAAAATACACTAACAATGGCAATGAAAAAATAGATCTCAAAAAAGATATATATATATATATATATATATATATATATATATAACTTATGTGCACACGCAATTATTATCCCGGTGTAACACACCCAGGGTACTTGGGTATCCTCCACAAGTTTAACTTAATTCGTAAGTTAGCATATAAACAGAATTGTTTGGATTAAATTTACTGTGTTAATTAAACACTATTAGTAACTAACTAAGCCCTTTCCAAGTTCCCTAATCCGCTACAGCTTCCATAAAAAGATATAGAATTAGGATCTCATAGCTTTTACAGCTTTTTCAATTGTGTTTGTTCCATATTTCCAAATTTGATAGATAAATGTGAGTTCAAGGTTTGTTTCATCTAGACTAGATTTTCAATAATCTACTCTGATCTTATAAACTAGACTTGGTTTTCAAGATTTCATCTAGACTAGATTTTTAATAATCTTCTTCTTCCTTTTTGTAATGCATCTGCCTTTTTCTCTAATTTCTTAAAGTTCTAGCTGGGATGATGAATTCCACCTTTCAAACCAACGTATGGGTGGACATCCTGGTGGTCTCCTGGATCTTGGGAGACCATCCCTTGCAATTTTCGACAATCTGTTGTCGTCCATCCGTTCAACATGATCTCTCCATTCGCGACGTCTGTTTCGAGACCATCTTACTATGTCTTGGATATCGCAAAGTTCTCGGCTGTCTTCGTTTCTTTTGTGGTTCCTTAGTGTGTAGCCTGCTATGGATCTTATAGACCTCATCTCTGCTGTACGGATAATTGTTTTTGTTGCGGAATTTTCGGCACTTGTTTCTACAGGACTTTGCTTTCAATGGACATGTGCTTATTTCGCCATATTATATCTCTAAGGAATCCTGATATTAAAGCTGCTTTGGTTGTTTGAGCTTTTACTTCTTCTTGGAAGTCTCTGCTGCTCGTGATGTTGACGCCGAGATATTTGAAACTTATAACCTGTTCTACTGGTTCATTGTATATAGGCAATTTACATCTTCTGGGCTCTTTTCAGATGGTTAACGCTTTTGATTTTGCTACCGATATCTCCATGTTGTATTTGGCAGCTGTTTTTTGGAACTGATAAATCATTTTCTGTAGGTTGTCTTGTCATCTTCTGAGACCAGCATCGTCCGCGTAGCAAATTACTTTTAGTTCTTTGTACCTTAGTGAGTATCCCTTTCCAACCTTTTTTACTTCCGTTTTAAGTTCGTCCATAATCAAGTTGAATAGGATGGGGCTTAGGCTATCGCCATGTCCTATTCCAGTTTGCATGGGTAGTCTGCGTGTCTTTCTGCCTTCTACTTGTATTTGGGTCCAGTTGTTAGTATTTAGCTCCGCAACAATGCTTGAAATATCCGGGTGCACGTTTTTATTTTTGAGAAGTTTCACAACATTAATAATCTAGTCTTATTACGTAGACTAGACTTGACTTTCAATATTCCATCTAGTAGCTGATTATATGATGATGATAATAATTTCTTTACTTGATATTTAGTTCTTTCGCCTGTTCCTTATATCTGGAAATCGCATTATTTCTTATTTAAGATATTTTATTTATTTCTTTCTAAAACCATAACTTTCTATCTTTCTATAGAGATCTTATTACATTTCTAAAAGTGGTAAGCTGTTTTGTCAACTCTTTGAACAAGTCCAATTTGGTTTTGGACACTCTGGAATCTCTTAATGTTGGTTCAGATTAAGTTCACCGCATTTTTTTTTTTTTTGGATGATGGCATTGATTGCATATAGGTTTAGAATTGGGGTTTAGAGCAAAGGGTTTGTACTTCCAAGGGGAGAGCGGTTTTGGTTTGTGGACATCCCCATACAAAGTCGCCCATATAAAGAAAATTACTGTGAATCAGCCAATGCTCGGTTAGCCATAATCGGCCGATCAAAAGCTTTTCAGCTGAGTCAATCCTGATAAACCATTGGCCACTCATCGGTTTTTAATTGGCATAGAATTAATAGCCGTTTAATGGCCAATGATTAGTTTCCGCGGACTAGGAAAATTTTTCCGCGGGCCACTGGTGGTCCACAGCGGTTGAGAATAGCTGGTATACAGCATACAAACGTATACATCGGTATACCACAAGGAAGCATTCTGGCACCATTACTGTTTATAATATATATATATATATATATATATATATATATATATATATATATATATATATATATATATATATATATATGTCGTAGTCACACAGTGAAATCCGTCAGATTGTGTAAAACAGTATCATTTCATGATCTGACGGCAGATGATGTAGTTTGTAGTTCATAAAACCACCGATTTTAGGCGGCATTATATTTACCTACGATTAAAGAATCTGAATTACTTACCGTTTTGACGTTTCACGAAATGACTACATGAAATGTGTACATTATCAGACCTATGAAAAAAGATAAATAAAAAGAAATATACAAATATATGTGTGGCTGTTTCATGAACTGCCTAGTCATATCGTGTAATACATGAACTGCCGTCAAATCATGAAAAGACTCTGTTTTACACAATTTGAGGAATGACACTATATAACTAACGACATAACTGGACTATGGGTTAAAATTAAATCGGCAAAAAACTAAGTTAATGGTAATACATCGCACCAATAGAATAAACAGAGCGCCGACCATAAATGATATAGAAATGTTAGAAGAAATGCATTATCTGGGTGCCAACATAAACAGAGACACAATTTCATCTATCGAAATCAAAAGGAGAATCGCTCTTGCCAAAACTGCCATGCCAAAGCTGCATAAAATCTGGAAGGACAAACAAATAACAACTAAAACAAAACGCAAACTTGTCGAAACTCTTGTCTTGCCAATAGCATTATATGGGGCAGAAACCAGGACCTAGGAGGCCACAGACATTGCTAAACTGGAGAGCTTTGAAATGTGGATCTGAAGAAGGCTTTTAAGGATCCCTTGGACAGCTCACAGAACCAACGTATCAATATTAGAAGAACTGCAATTTAATGTAAGACTGTCAACCATCGTAAGACGAATTCTCAAGTTTTTTGGACATGTGAGCAGAAGAAAGGATGACAATTGGAAAAACTTATGACACAGGGAAAAATCGGAGGCACAAGACCTAGGGGCGATCTCCGAAGCGATGGATGGACCAAATGAAGCACTTCACAGGAAATTCACTGCAGGACAACATGAGGTGCATTACAGACAGATATAAAGGGAGAGAAATCGTTCACCATAACATGAATGATATACAACACGACACTTCAACCAATGAAGTAAACGGCTAGATATATACATATATATACATATACATATATATATATATATATATATACATATATATATATATATATATATATATATATATATATATATATATATATATATATATATATATATACATATATATATATATATATATATATATATATATATATATATATATATATATATATACAAAACCTGCTCAAAAACGATATAGATATCGACAATGACAATGAAAATTCAACAAAACTGTGGAGGAGATATACTCATATATTAACGCTGCTATAACATCACTGTTTAATTGGTTTGACATAAACTAATTGTCAACAATAAAAAAAAGTAGTATTATCATTTTTAAGACAGAAGAAGCACGCCAGCACGCAAAACAATCCCCTATAGATTAAACTAGGAAATCATTCGTAAGATTTCTGATAATGCACATCGACAATACGCTGGATTGGTCAGACAATATAACAAAGCTGACAACAAAACTAAATAAAACATAGTCCTAATTTCAACCTAATGAGGCCGTCCGAAGTGTGGCGAGCCTAGTTCGAACCTTGTCCCATTCTACCTGCTAAGCTGTATAACTTATCCAGTGGAGTGCGTTTTAGACAGAGGGTGATGACACGGGAAGTATTATTGAGAGCCACGTCGACTATTTTGACGTGGCTAGATCTGGACCATACTGAGCACGAAAATTCTCCAGCCGAGAAACATAGAACCATGTTATTTCTGGCAGCCACTTTTTATTTGGTGTTCAAGGAATGCTCCCTGAAAGTTACAGAGCAGTGCAGGATAACTCCTAGGTATTTTGGAAACATACAGTGGTCTAGCATGACTCCATCCCAGGTAATTTTGAGTTCTGGATGTTTGCTGGTTCTTAAGGTGAAAAGCACAAGTTTGTGTTTTACTAGGATTTGGTCTCAGTTGATTTTCTTTGTAGTAGGCTGATAGTTCTATTAATACTTTGGTCAGCTTCTGCTCAACAGTATCAAAGCAACTGGCTTGGGCAGTAATGGCACAGTCATCCACATAAATGAAACTCTGCGTCCACTCAGATAATGGTTAATCGTTGGTGTAGATATTGAATAGCGCCGGAGCAAGCACATTACCCTGGGGTAATACGTTCTTCTGTGATCTCCATCTGCTTGTTCGCCCCTGAAATTCAACAAAGAATTTCGTATTTTTTAGAAGCCTTATATAGTTTCAGGATAAGCTGTTTGTGATCAACTGTGTCGTAGGCTGCTGTTAGATCTATAAATACAGCTCGTATGATATTTTTCCTTTCAAGGCCATCTTCAATATGCTGTGTGAGTTTCAGCACTTGAGATGTACAACTCTTCCCAGACCTGAAACTGACTTGTAGTGGAATAAAGACTGCCTCAAAGTCTCCCATTATTCTATTGAGGATGAGTCTTTCAAGAACCATATACAGATGCCATAAGAGAGATATGGGACGGTAACTTCTGGGATCATCCTTATCCTTGCCTGCTTTACGAATCGCTATAACTTTGGCTTTCTTCCATATCTTTGGAATCTTGCAGATTTGTATGCAGTTATTCATCAGTTCTTTCAGCTAACGTCTTGTTATTGGTCCAAAGTTCTTGATCTGCTCCATTTCATCGAGGCCCGCGGCTTTGCCATTTTTGCATTTGCACAGTACAAGATCTATCTCATCCTGGGTGAAGGTTGTTGTGAGGAGGTGGTTTCTCGATGAGGCTGCCTCTCAAGAGTTTTCTTATCGGTCCTAGCTGTACGAGGTGTTTTTCCAATACGTATATTTTCATGGGTGTTTGTTTGGGAAAGATCAATATTCAGGCGCCGAAGAAGTTTCCAAGCCTCTTGACTATTCCTGCCCATATCACAGTCTGACATTAGTTTCTCCCACTGCGTGCACTTTGCTGGCGTGCAATATAATCAGCTCGGTTATTTATATGGATGTTTGCCTAGGAAGGATAATTATACAGGCGCCGAAGTAGTCTCCAAGTGTCTTGACTATTCCTGCCCATATCACAGTCTGACATTAGTTTCGCCAGCTCAGGGATTGAGTAGAGAAAAGAGCTCGCTGCTTGGGAGATATCGTCACTGAACGGATCCTCTTTATATCGTATGTAATACTCCTCAACGGTGGTCTCTGAAGTCACACCTTGAAGATATACCGGCTACAGCCTCTTGGAATACAGGCTCGTGAGCAGAGTTTAACTAGGTTAACAAAGGATCCATAGCTTTCCGACCCAGTTGAAATTGTTTGAAATTTTTCTTCCAACATTCTGGAGAATTTTGGCCAATTAGCCTTCTTGAAGTTATACCTTCGCCTGAAGGCAGTTTCTTGAGGTCTTATGATGGGGAAGAGTTGACACATTGTTGGTATCTGTTGTATGTTTGAGATAAGAGAACGCGCCGATTTGTGGCACTGTTAGCATATGTTTTCACTGACGAAAAGGAGGTGAGGGTTGTACCCTCGTCGTCATATTTCACTAATTAGGAAAACAGAAGCATGGCTTGCCGAAGAAATTCCAAACTTAAAGATTTTATGAGGAAACTCAAGAGTAAAACAAACCTAGAAAAATCTTTAGAATATCTGACTACAACCCTATATGGCTAACAAAATTCGCTCGTTATTAGGAAAATCTGTGGCATATTCTCTTTCCTTTTCAAGAAACTACATTTCTCGCAGGATTTCGCTATAGCCATAACTGGCTGCAGCTCGGAAGGTTTGGGATACAGAGGATAAACTGGAGGTTCGTTGTTGTGCATTTGTCGGTAAAGTCTCGCGGTTTTCCTAATTTATGATAGATCGACTAATAGTTTTGGTTTCGACATGAAATGGTTGGGATGAAAGTGAATGATGATGGTGAAATGAACGGTGATGGAAATGTGAATATTTGGGAATAGTTCTTTTTGTTCTTTTAAACAAATCAAACCCTACCTCTAGAAATCATATTATTGTAATTGTTCCCATAAAATCATAATATTTATCGAGCCTTTCCTTGGTTTCAGGGATGATTTTTTTATGCAAAAAATCAAACGAAGTTCACTTTTTCCATATTTGTTAAAACTCACGAGGTTGTCTGATTCCAACGGCTCTCATAAACAAACGCAGCTTACACAAATTTTGACATAAGTCTATTAATATATGCGTAAATGTAAAAAGTTTTTGAACTTCAGAATATGTCTGATCACTTAGAAAATTGAATCAAAAGTATAACAAGCAATATTTCAGCGATGTATTTGATTTCATAAAAAACTTGTTTTTTCCATTTTTGTTTGATATACTATCTAATTATAATTGATTAAGTAAATGTTTATATATAAGAAATATTCTATTAATATTGAATATATTAAGAAGCAAGTATTTAAGTGTGGAAAATGTGATATAAATCTTGTATTAACAAGAAGTTGTGTAGAAAGTTAGTAGCTAATTAGTAAAAATTTTCATTTATTTATATAAAACGGTAAACATGTTTATGTTTAGTTATTGGTCACGATTAAAAATATGGTAATCAGTATAAGTATTCGCCGATAAAATGTTTGCATATAATAAGGAAGTAAGTGTTAAAACGATCTTTTCTAAGATAGGAAGGAGCCTTTTGTTCTGAAGGGGTGGCATATAAATGGGACTTTTGTAACGTTTTTAGATCGATGTTACACGCTTGCCAAACTTATGGGACAGAAAACCGTGATAGTGTGCTCCACTAAATATGCACATATTCAGATGCTTATACACTTATCTTTTACTCTCCCGGTGGCTTCTCGATCCGCAGATCCATTTTGATTGCCTGGGATTACGTAAAAAAAAACACGAAAGGAGGACGGAACGGACCTGAAATTTAACGCAATTATAAGAAGAATTAAATTATACACATTGTTAAAATAGTTCGTTCAAGGCTCAATTCATAGAAGCGTTTACGAATTATTGCATAACATATAGAAAAGTAACATCCAAGTAATTATCTGCGTGGGCACAAATTTTATAAAAAAAATAAACTTAAATTACATAAAAATCCTTATTTATAACAAAACTATCAATCATAGCTATTTAAACCTTATTTATTTTTGTTCCGTGACTAATTTGTATCTAATCAAAATAAAAATAAAAAAAGAAGTGAATACACAGACGTAATTGACCTTGGCTATAAATTTACCACGTCTAGCTAAATTACTTTTACAAAGTTTTTCCCCCATTTATTTTGCTGTACACCCACGACTTAACATAAAATTCACTTTTTTTCTTCTCTTAATTTGTGATAAACAATGCATCCTTTCTCTTTCTTTTGACGATAAAGGACATCCACAATTACAATAAACGGAATTGAATATGAGAACTGATGTTGAATAGACACGAGATCGGATAATTCTACATTGTTGTTAGTTTTTTTTTTTATTCTGCATTGTTCTTAAAATTCTGAAATTATAGCACAATTGAAGTATGAATACCGACGTACTGTATAAAAGCTTCGATTAATCAACAGATGGAAGAATCAATAGGAAAAAATAAATCATTCGCATTATATGCAAATTATTTTTTACCTTAAAAAAGTTTTAAATTACGTTCTATGATTACACAAACCGAGGACATTTCATAATTGATATCGCAAGTTCTTTCTCAATACTACCATAAATTATTTTCGTATTCAAGTCATTTCATAACCAAAGAATATTATAAACGGAAAACTATATTAATGGTACAAAACAGTCCTTCCTTGAGTTACAATGTAATTATTTTCAAAGCCGAAATATCTAGATATGCCTAGCATTATTTAGCAAGACTGTAATCTATTTAGTTTTTCCACACCATAATGCACAAAGATAGAAACATTAGACAATATAGTTAAGACTACAAAATCTATTTCATGGTTTGTCTCTAGAAGCCTTTATTGATCTGCAAGACTGGTCTTATCTGTTCTTGCATAGTTTGAATACTTTCTGTTTCCTCTTGAAACAATATTGCTTAAATATTATTGTCTCAGCATTATTTATAGAATATCTGTTACTTCTTAAAACAATAATGCTAAAACGTTTTATTATTTTTTCAAGAAGTAACAGAAAGGTAAACAAATATAATCAAGCTAGACATGTACAGAAAAGACCAAACAATATCAGACAAGACCAGACAAGACCAAATAAGATCAGACAAGACCAGACAAGACTAGACAAGACCGGACAAGACCAGACAAGAGAAGATCAGACAATACTAGGTAAGACCAAACAAGACCAGGCAAGATCAGGCAAGACCAGACTAGACCACAAAAGACCAGACAACAAAAGATAAGAGCAGACAAAACCAGGCAAGACCAGACAAGATCAGACAAGACCAGGGAAGACTAGACAAGGCCAGGGAAAACCAGAAAAGACCAGACAAGTTCAGACAAGACCAGGCAGAACGAGAGAAAACCAGACAAAAACAGACAAGACCCAACAAGACCAAACAAGACCAGACAAATGCACATAGGACCAGACACGACCATATGCAGTCTAGTTTATTTATTTAGAACTACAATTTCTTTGTATTCGGAAATACTCCGGATTTATTAATCTACTCCGCATTTAATAAGACATTGTGCGGTATATTTTTAGATAACGGTCATTGAATTTGTATATATGGTTGCAAAGTTAATTAAAAATATATGAGATTTGGCAGGGCAAGTAAAAGGATTAAATACATTTAAGCTTCGGGTAATTAACGCGGCTTGCACGATGAAAGAATCCTTGAATTCCATGCTGATAAAGTCTGTTTTATCGCGAAATAAATCTTCCGTATCATTTACACGCTTAATTGGAGCAGCGGCTCACAACTCGTTAACAGGACACCTCCGAAATATGCGGACTTGAAACTTACCAATCTGGTTATAAAAAGCATATTTTTTAACTTTATTCCGTTTAAAATGTTGCATATAATTTGCCTTTACGAGAAACAGTAAAAAATTAAATAATTGATATCTTCGATAACACCTAATTTCCTTTATATTTTCATTACAAAATCAATTTGAAATATAGAGTTTGCCTTGTCTCGTTTTATATGATCTCCGCTACTAGTTTTCCTCTAATATAGAAATTGTCTATATTATTTAAACATGTTCGAAAATATTCTGAAAAAACTCGTTGAAGTTGTATTAAAAATATATTATACCTTCCCGTGGAACACCTGATGGGTCAAAATTATTTCGTGAATATTTATTTTAATTTTGTTAATTTATCATCACATAATGGAGAAATTGAGAATGCTCAACATACTTCGCAAAGGAGTCTCGAGGTGTAGAGAAAACCTGAAAAAATGGGGAATGCTACCAGAGGACGAAAACACTCAGTGTTCCTGCGGAGAAATCCAGAATTCTCCACACCTGCTGACCTGCACCGACATGCGTCCACCTAATTTTAGCAAGTGACAAGGCCATTAGAGCCGCAAACTTTTGGAAGAACTTAGTATGATCCGGACACGAATAGTAGTAGTATCACACAACTATTCAAAAAGGACAATCCAAGACGTCTAATTATTAAGAAGATTTGCAATTATATTTTAAGGAGATTTTCTTAATAATATAATTCTACTAATATACGAAGGATCAACCGACCACATTCAAGAACCAACAACGACAAATCAAGATCAAAACTTTTGCAGATTACAAGATTTCAACACCTTGCCCATTTTCGCCCAGAAGATGAGCTTCTCTTCTATCAAGCACGACCTCACCAACGACCTCTTAGCCCAAAACTTCATCAACATCGCCAGCGAAGAAAACCACCTAGGTTGCAAAACCACTGAAGAATTCAGTCTCATGGACGAGGAAACGTTAAAGAAGTTCATGGAAACTCATCAGTTATTTGTAAGCCAACCCGCAATTATTGAGAAAAAGAATGCAGAGGAAGAGGTGATCAAAAACTTGTCGGATTACGACGAAGTTGCCAAGATCTTCAACATTCCGCAGTTTCAAAACTTAGATAAGTCTCTGTTCTTCATGAAGATGAAGAAATGATTGATGTTGATCAAAATGACAAATGATTGATGTTAGGATTGCGACGACGAGGTGGTGCTAGGGTTGATGTTGATGGAGATATCAAAGACAATTTGTTGGAAGGAGGTAAAATTGTGTTTTAAATATTATGAAAAATCTCGTTGAAGTTGTAGCAAAAATATATTATACCTTCCCGTGGAACATCTGATGGGTCAAAATTATTTCGTGAATATTAATTTTAATTTTTTTAATTTATCATCACACAATTATACAAAAAGGACAATACAACACGACGTCTTATTATTAAAAAGATTTGCAATTATATTTTAAGGAGATTTTTTAATAAATTAATTGTACTAATATACGAAGGAACAACCGACCTCATTCAAGAATCAACAACGACAAATCAAGATCAAGACGTTCCAGATTACAACGGTTTCAAACCTTGCCCCATTTCGCCCAGATGATGAACTTCTCTTCTATCAGGCACGACCTCAACAACGACCTCTTGGCCCAATATTTCTTCAACATTGCCAGCGAAGAAAACCACCTAGGTTGCAAAACCTCTGAAAAATTCAGAGGCATGGACGAGGAAACGTTGAAGAAGTTCATAGAAACCTATCAATTATTTGTAAGCCCAACCCGCAATTAAGGAGAAGAAGAATGCACAAGAAATGATCAAAAACTTGTCGGATTCCGACGAATTTGCCAAAATCTTTAACATTTCGCCGTTTCAAAACTTAGAGAAGCCTTTGTTCTTCATGAAGAGGCCATCGCTTCATGTTAGGACTATCTTCAGCGACAACGAAGAAAAACCTGCGAATTTAGCCTTTGAGGAAGGAGGTCAAGGTGGTATTAGGGATGACGCTGATGAAAATATAGAAGACAATTCGTTGGAGGGAGGTAAAACTGTGGTTTTGGAGCGGAGAGCGAGGGATAAGCAGAAGGTTGGAGATGCGAGAAGGATCGTGTTTTAGGAAGACGAATGTAAGACTGAATTTAAAAGGGTTGGTGAATTCAACACCCTCTTGGTCTTTGGTGTTCCTCGATGCCGGAAAGACGGGGGAGGTCGCGGTTGAAGATTTGTCGGAAACTTGTAGGTTAGAAGATTTTGAGCCGAAGCATCATTTGAACAAGCATTACAACGCCTTGATGAAGATGTTAGAAGCTGAGGCGAACGTTCCAACAACCATTAAAAGTTCAGAAAATTTGGACTTTCCGGACGAAAACCAGTTGGAAGTTGTGTCAAATCCAGGACAAATTCCTCCTTTTTTTGCAGCGATTCATCTTCAAAGCGTGGAACAATCCAACGACGTCTTCAAGCGCCGGTTTCAAAGCTTGGCGTCTGGAAAAGCGATGAAGGTGGAGGCTAAACCAGACGAAGAAACTGGATTGCCTATGCTGTACCTGTCCACGGTTTACATGAAACCCGACAGCTTTAGCCCAGACTTTACCGAATTCGGGAAAATGCTGCAGCCTAGAGTCTAAATCTAGCATTTTGTTTGTTATTTTAGTTAACCCTTGTGTGTATATATTTATACCTAGTTTTAGTTAAGAAGAAAATATAAGGAAATAAAATATATTTTAAGTGAACTCATGCTTCATGAAGACTAGAATAAGATGGATAAGACTAGATATGGCAAGCCTAGCTGGGTAAGATAGAAAAGACTAGACATGACAAGTCAAGACTATCTTAAAACAAGTTTATGTTGAAACAACTTCACGTTGAACAATGTTCAACAACTTCATGTTCAACAACTTTACTTTGATACAATCTTATAATAATTGATTGGAACTAGTCGCACTACTTTAGCAATTGCTGACGAACTATTTAGATTAGATTAAGAAGTGTAAGCTTGATTTAAAGGGAAAAGGCTTGGCAATTAAACAAACCTACACCCAGGTTGCAAAACCGCTGAAGAATTCAGACGCTTGGACGAGGAAACGTTGAAGAAGATCATGGAAACCCATCACATATTTGTAAGTCATCCCGCAATTAAATAGAAGAAAAATAGAGAGGAAGAGGTGATCAAAAACTTGTCGGATTCCAACGAAATTACCAAGATCTTTAACATGCCGCAGTTTCAAAACTAAGAGAAGCCTTTGTTCTTCATGAAGATGCCATCGATTGATGTTATGACTATCTTCAGCGACGAGGAAGAAAAACCTGCGAACTTAGCCGTTGAGAAAGAAGGTCAAGGTGGTGCTAGGGGCGATGTTGATGAAAATATCGAAGACAATTCGTTGGAGTGAGGTAAAACTGTGGGTTTAGAGCGAGGGTTGGAGAAGCAGAAACAAGTGTTGGAGCTGATCAAGAGTAAGATTAAATTCGAAAGCAGGTTTGGTGAGGACGAAGAGGTTGGAGATGCGAGAAGGATCGTGTTTTTGGAAGACGAAGGTAAAGCTGGGTTTAAACGGGTTGTAAAAGGTTTGGGTGGACAGTCTTTGGTGTCTTTTGATGCCGGAAAGACATGGGAAGTTGTGGTTGAAGATTTGTCGGAAACGAGTAAGTTAGAAGATTCTGAGCCGAAGCAGCATTTAAACAAGCATTACGACGCCTTGGTAAAGATGTTAGGAGCTAAGTTGAACGTGCCAACAACCACTCAAAGCTCAGAAAATTTGAATTTTCCTGGCGAAAACCAGTTGGAAGTTACGACAATCACCTCCTTTCGGTTTTGCAGCGATTCCTCTTCAAAGCGTTGAGCAATCCAACGACGTCTTCAAGCGCCGGTTTGGCCTATGCTGTACCTGTCCACGGTTTATATGAAACCCGACGGCTTTAGTACAGACTTTCCTGAATTCGGAAAAAAGCTGCAGCCTAGAGTCTAAACCTAGCATTTTGTTTTTTTTATTGTACTTAGCCCTTGTGTGTATATATTTATAGGTAGTTTTAGTTGAGAAGAAAAGATTTATAAATAGGATATTTGTTAACTCATACTAGCTAACGCATGCTTCATTAAGACTAGGCCAAGATGGCGAAGACTAGAAATGACAAGAAAAGATGGGTAAGATCTTGTCTATCTTACCCATCTTGTCTAGACATGACAAGACAAGACTATTTTAAAACAAGTTCATGTTGAAACAATTTCACGTTGGAACAACTTCATGTTGGAACAATTTCAGTTTGATACAATCTTATAAAATTGATATAAACTACTCGCAATAATTTAGCAATTGCTGACGAACTATTTAGACTAGACCAGGGGTGGCGAACCTTTTTGCGACCGCGTGCCATTTTTCTTAAGTTTCTACATTATGAAATGCTAACGTGCCTGACAACAAAATATAAATTACCATATTAGCTTGAATATAATATAATCCCATATTAGCCTGAATATGATATATGAAAGTCAAAGATATGAAAGTCAAAGTCCGTCCCGATTTACGAGAATAAAGTGTCACTGTGGCATCGCTTTAACTACAGACCAATCTGTAGGTATTCAAAACCAATTTTAAAAAATGAAGACAGTATTTCTGACACGATTATCAAGCTTATTGTAAATTAATAATACGCTGGCAAACAAGGCTTCTGGAACTGATACAGCACTGTTGGAAAAATCTCTGTGTTAATTTTATAATTACTTTTCTAAATTGTAATCAGGAGGTTCTTGCTTTATTTGACGATCTATGTAAAGCATTTGACTCTTTTGATCACAAGATGCTTCCACAAAAAATTTAAGACATTGGAGTTATATGCGTCGACAAGAACTGGGTCAAATCTTCCTTGCATCAAAGAGAACGAACAATGATCGTAAACGTTTCAAAATCGGAAAGTAAATTTAAGATGTGTATGATACTCCAAGGATCTCTAATGGGACCAACTCTATTCTTGATATTTGTGAATGATCTGGCGCAAACAAATAATGTTCAATACAATATTTTGTAAGCTAATTTAATTAAAAGTAGCAATTTAAAATTAGAAAATGGACTTTAAATATACACAAATATACTTCATGATTATAGTTTACTTCTAAGATTTGATCAAAAATCGACCAAAGGGGCCGAATCAATGAAATTTCTAAGGGTTACACTTGATCAAAAGCTAAAATGATAGTACCATACTAAACTAACATGTTCGACATTAAGTACTGTGTTATCTGATTTCAAACCTGAATGAGAAAAATTCGAAAGAGAATGTGTAAAAGTTGATATTCTGCAAATATTTTACCACCGTTCAGTCTAGCTTGTCATACGGTCTGATATTTTGCGGTCTGCAGCAAATATTGTTGCGGTATTTAAAATGCACAAAAAGATATTACGAGCGAAGTTCAATGTACATCCTCTTCAATCCTGACGGTCTTTGTTCATCAAGCACAACATTTTAACGTTACCCTCCTTCTCCCGCGTGCCAGTAAAAATTCTCAACGTGTCAGCTGTGACACGCGTGCCATAGGTTCGCCACTGCTGTACTATTTTATTACAATTAAACAAAACTAATCTTGTTCTGTTAATCCAAATAAATATTAAGACATGAGGTGAGAAATTATTTTGGACTTGTCTTAGTAATTTAATAATTGCTTAGGAACCACTTACTGTAGACAAACAAGTTTATTCTTATTTTATAGAAAATAAATCACTGAAAATACTAAGACTAAGTCCATTGATGTAGTCGAACTAGTTGTTGAGATATGAAGAGGAGAATCTGACTAACTTCTGCTTCGACTAATTCGAAAACTAGTACAATTAAATAAATCTTGTACTACAATAAAATCTCGTACTAACCTGCACATATGTCGGAACAAATTTAATATTCTTTATAATTAACTATGTGCTTGTACCTACATTTCTTCATTTTGAAAACTTAACTAAACAATTATGTTTAGTCAAAATGACCACGACTAATTTTAATTCTCCGTTGCTTAATCAATCATCAAAGGAATGTTAGTCTTATAAGATTGTATTTTACACAATCTTCAATCTATAAATTATGTAGATTGAGAAAATTAGATGTTAAAAATCTATCGAGGTAATAGAACAATACTAAACTAGAGATAATCACCAAGATATATCTACAAAATGTATAATTTATAACCGATTATTGCAAATTGAATATATAAGTAAAATATATAATAATATACATTTATATCATTAGTGAAATCCGTTAAAATGTATCCCGATAAGGATCCATTAGATCTTAATCAAGCTTTAATATTCCGGTCTGACCAATGGTTTGCATCAAAGAGATAATCGTAATTCGATGGATAATAAGACATGGGAAACGCCAAGTGCTAAAAAGGAACCGTGTCGTCGTTAATTAATTTTTATGATTGATCGTTTCGAAATTGCCTAATTAGTTGTTTTTTGTGCGTGTTCGATTCAATAATTAGTTACAAATAACGAAAGTTTCTCATTATAAAGGGTAATTGATAATTAATAGGGAGATTATTTCGTCTCGGTGGGCATTGTGATGTGTTAATTTGTAATGTTTTAATCGATTGACACGCTATGGAGGAAAATATAAAGGATTATAACTCATTGATATTCGTTGAAACAAACTAATAAATATGAAAGAACGTACCAATTTTGACCGAATAAGATATAAATTCGTTAAAAGTCGAAATGTTCTTAGTTTTAAAAGCATCTTGTTGTTACTCAAATAAAAATTTATTTTTTTTTGTTACTCAAATAAATAGTCTAATTTATTTCTTCGTTTCATAGTCCTCTATCGACTATCACACGAATTTGTAAACATTCAATATTATATTCGATATTGTTTCTCTACCCTTTCCTACTTATATCTGTTTAATCTTTATCTAGAAGCAATTCAAATATAAATTATATGTCTAGATTGCGAGCACTTATAAATAAAGTTATATAAATCTAGATGATAAATGCATATATTCAAGCAAATCTTACACGTCTAGTCTTGTCCCTCTAATCATGTCTATCTAAAAGTGTCGTCGCGCTTTAACTAAACAGTTTCATCTTTATAAAATGGTATGACATGTCTGTGTAATCTTAACTAATTAGTCTTATATGTCAGATTTAGTCTGTCATATTTGGCCTAGTCTGTATGTACGTCTAGTCTTGTACCTCTAATCAGGTCGATCTAATAGCGCCTTCCTCGCTTTAACTATATAGCTTCATCTTTATAAACTGGTATGACATGTCTGTGAAATCTTAACTAATCAGTCTTATACGTCAAATTTAGTTTGTCTAATTTTGCCTAATCTGTATGTATAACCCTTGTCGGTCCAGTCTTCTCTCGTATATTTATAACTAATATTATTTGTTTAGTCTTCATTAGAACAATCTTCTTAATTTTGTATAGTTTCCATTTCGCATAAATTTTCTTATTACTGTAGTCATGTTATGCATTGCAAGTCTAGACTTATTTTTAGGGTCGGCCTAAGGGCTTCGTATGACTTAATACCCGATTACTTCTGATGCTCTAAATATTGTGTGAAAACAACACTGGATGTCAAATGAGACTTGGGAATTAGTTGAAGAACTCAGAATACTAAAAGTCAAAGGCAGAAGCATTCAAGAAATAAGCAATTACTGAGCCAAAATTCAAACAGCTTGTCGAAGAGACCGTCATCTAGCTCTAAAATACATCTGTACGGAAGTGGAACAACATTGTGAAAAGTATGAGACTAGTGATTTGTATGCAAAGATAGAGACTATAACCAAAGACCTGGGCTATTGAAAACTCAGCAGGTATTGTGGTGACGGAGATTAAGGAGATTGCAGATGTTTGGCGAGTTTACTGTCGTTCTTTATTTTCTAGCAGAAGTTCTGCTCTCAGTGTACTTAATCCTACTACCTTAGACGCAGAAAATAGGAAACCTCCCATTTTAAAAGAGGAGGTAAGGGCCGCTATAAATCATCTCAAAAACAGCAAAGCAGTGGGCACTGAAGAGATACAGGGGGTACACAGAAGAAGCCTCCCCTAAGATTGCGCTGTCTCGCATGAGAACCACAATCGGGCGAACCCTGGAAACGTTGAACGTGTTCACCGGATAATTCTTCTAACACTGGATCTACGATAAACGAAAATGAACAATGTCGTTACAACAAGCCTGCCAAGGAGGCCTTTCTCAAGGCCATTCTTGGTTACGATTTCAACTAATATTGAAAGAATTTCTAGTCTAAAGGAAGTTTTATTGGCGGACATGTGCAAGCAAACATAATGCGACGTGCTTCTTACAGGAGACCCACCGAGGCATCACGCGAAACAGAACAAAGGTGGCTTGATAACCACTATGGGTATTTCTTCAGTACTTTCCGTGTCCGGCTCATACGACAGCTTTCCAAAAAATAGCGGCTGCAGTAGCCTTGTTACATAAAGTCTTCGTGCGTGCATCCTTCTTCCAGTTGTGGGCAGAAAAGTATATGGCTCATATCCTGGGGCTGGCCACACGCACACAGCGATAAATGAGGACTGGCATGAGGATGGTTGTTGAGAGACCAGATGATCAGTATGGGAGCGCTATTTTTATCAAGCCTGGTGTTGACGGCATCTCCACCTCCATGACAGATTTAGATAATAACGAGCTGCTGACCATCCGTACTCCAAATGTTTCAGTGACGTCAGTGTACAAACTTCCGGATGTCAAGTTCAAGTTCTCAAACCCGAACGATTTCTGCCAGCAGGAAATCAACTTTGTCATCGGCGACTTCAACTGCAAAAGCTTGGCCTGGGGCTACAGTGAAGCGGATGAGAATGGGGCAGAGCTTGAAAAGTGGGCCGAAACCAACGAACTGCAAATAATACACGATCCCAAACTCACACCCTCCTTCCACAGTGGACGCTGGAGACGAGAATATAACCCCGACAATATCTTCGTAAGTACAAGGGTGGCGGCACAATGCCAAAAGAGCATCGGGGAACCAATACCGCGAACCCAACATAGACCGTTAATGTGTTCCATCAGCGCCGTGGTAAAAGCTGAGGATGTACCCTTCAAAAGACGCTTTCATTTCAGGAAGGCTAATTTGAACAAGTTCAGCAAAGACCTCAATGTAGAGATAGGGAGAATCGCTCCTCAGCTAGAGATGTACGAAGCATTCATAAAATTGGTTGGGAAGGCCTCGAGAAAAAACATTCCCAGAGGCTGTCGCACTTCTTTCACGCTACCAAGAATTGTACGGCGCAGACCCCTTTGCCGAGGAAACATCTGAGGCCGGAGAAATACTGATAGCAGAAATGGAAGAGGACTGAACGGCCAAGTGGTGTAGCATGCTAGAAAACCTAGATATGAAAGTCAACAACAGACGGGCATGGAAAACCCTAAAAAAACCTGAGTGGCGACACCACAAAACCAGTTCGGAACTTTATTCCAGTCACTTCAGATCAAGTAGCCACCCAAATGATACTAAATGGTAAATCAAAGGGCAAGAAGTCCGAAGAGCACATTAGCAGGGACCTGTAGCATGAGAACAACTCTCTCGGTGCCCCTTTTTCCATGACTGAACTTGTGGCTGGGATTAAAAGGGATGAAACTCAACCAAGCGGCGGGAGTGGACGATTTGAGGGCAGAACAGATCAAGAACTTTGGACCACAGACCCTGCAATGGCTCCTTAATATGTTCAACGTATGTGTCACGCAACTGAAGTTCCCCAAAGAATGGAGGAAGGCTCGTGTAGTCGCATTACTTAAACCTGGCAAGAAACCGACTGACCCTAAGAACTTCAGGCCCGTGTCCATTCTGTGCCAACTCTTCAAACTGCTAGAACGACTGATTCTAAACCGAACAGCGGAGATTCTGGATGTCAAGATTATCGAACAGCAGGCCGGCTTTCGTCCAGGGAAATTATGCTGTGGCCAAATCCTCACCCTAACTCAGCACATAGAGGATGGTTTTGAGAGAAGGAAGATTACTGGAGTTAGGTTCATCGATTTGACAGCCGTTTATGACACGGTCAACCACAGGAGGCTGTTAAGAGCTTTATGAGACAACAAAAGACTATAAGCTCACTATGGTCAACGGTCTATTCCTCCAGAACAGGAGATTTTATATTTGACTCAGCCGATTGACCAGCCGATTCTTTACAATATAAAGCAATTCATCTATGTCGATGATACAGCTGTGGCAGCCCAGGGCACCGAGTTTACCGAGGTAGAGGAGAAGTTGGAGGTCGCCCTTGAAGAACTGGCAATCTGTTACCAGAAAAACCACCTAAAGCCGAATCCCAGCAAGACTCAGGTCTGCACCTTCCACCTAAAAAACAAAGAAGCACGACGGGAGCTCGAGATACATTGGCGAGGCGAACGACTGGAGCACTGCCCGACGCCGAGATACCTGGGCGTGACCCTGTACCGTACTCAGTCCTTCAGACAACACTGCATCAATACTAAAGGCAAAGTTAGTGCGCGTAATAACATATTGCGAAAACTCACAGGCACAGCATGGGGAGCTCAACCAGAAACGCTCAGCAGCTCGGCCTTGGCGCTCTGTGTCTCCACTGCGGAATATGCCGCACCGATTTGGGCAGCTTCAGCTCACGCGAAACATCTGGACGTCGATATCAACGAGACAGCAAGAATCGTGACAGGCTGCCTAAAGCCAACTCCAGTTAGTAGTTTGTACCCACTTATTGGCGAGGCACCCCATCTGTGCGAACAGCCGTCGCCACGGATGCTTAAAGGACGAAACAGGAAACCGATGCTCGCCATCCTCTGCACCAACCGGAGCCAGCCGGTCGACGCCTAAGATCAAGGAAGAGCTTCCTGGCAAGATCACACACACTCGGGGGGGGGCATATGAAATAACCGTATCACTACTTGAAGCCTACTACTCGGGAACCCCCAAGAGAAGAAACGACTCCAGGCAAACACCTCCCTTTCGCGATATGGAAATTCCTAAATCGGCTGGAGGACAGGAGTGGCAAGGTGCAAGACAAATCTGTTGAGGTGGGAAATGTCTGAGAACGACGATGTGCTGTGTGCGTGTGGCCAGCCCCAGGATATGAGCCATATACTTTTCTGCCCACAACTGGAAGAAGGATGCACGCACGAAGACCTTATGTAACAAGGCTACTGCAGCCGCTATTTTTTGGAAAGCTGTCGTATGAGCCGGACACGGAAAGTACTGAAGAAATACCCATAGTGGTTATCAAAGCTATGGGAGACTTCGGAGTAGATATAATGCACTGCATCTGTTCCAAATCTGGGAGTCTGGAGAATGACCGAATGAATGGGCAAAGTCACTATTTATACCTCTCCATAAGAAGGGATCATCCAAAAAACACAGTAACTATCGTCTGATTTCCCTGATATCACATAGCAGCAAAATTATTCTTAATTGAACAGCAAAATTGCACCAGAACAGGCAGATTTTGTCAAAGGTCGAGGAACTCAAGGGAGCAAATACTCATCTTGAGACAAATCATCGAAAAAGCCCCAGAGTTTAATAAAAAGCTGTACATCTGTTTTATCGACTTTAGCAAAGCATTCAACATCGTTGTCTTGTCCAAATTATAGGAAGTGCTGCTGGAGATGGGTGTTCCGCGCCATTTTGAACATCTGATCGAGAGGCTCTATAAGGACGGCACAGCATGTGTGCGCTTGGAAGGAGTAGACTCTGAATCCCTTAAAACACAAGCCGGTGTCAGATAAGGATGTATATTATCAACGTTACTTCTTAACATCTACACCGAATACATTATGCGTATTGTTCTAGGAAAATGGGATAAAGGTGTATCGATCGGAGGTATGAACATAACTAATCTGATGTATGCTGACGATACAACGTTTCTGGCTTCATCCAAGGACGATATCAGTAACATGCTGCGGATACTCGAAACTACTAGCCTAGAGTTTGACCTTGAACCCCAAAAAAACAAAGATGATTTGTTTCCAGGCTTCGCCTAAGGGTTTGAATGCCCTAATAAGCGACTACTGCTGATGCTCTAAATATATCTGCGCATAGATTTTGATTTGATAGTTGATAGAGCCAATCAAGGCAATCCAGATACTTCACCCATTGCCAAATGTGAGGTTGTCGGCAACTACATTTACTTGGGCTCCTCTATCACCAATAGCGGGGGATGTGACCTCGAAATTAAACGACGTTGCGCCATGATACGGTCCGCTGCGCAAAGGCTAGACAAGATATGGAGATACCGCCGAATCACAAAAAATACCAAAATACGCCTTATGAACAGCCTGGTTTTTCCGATATTTTTGTATGGAGCGGAAACATGGACCTTGCGGATGAAGGATCGACGCCCTAGAAATGTGGTGCTGGAGGCGCTTACTGGGAATCAGTTGGACCGCTCACCGGACTAACGTGTACATACTCAAGGAATTAAAAATTGACCAGCGTATGTCGTCGCTTGTTAAGTTACGAATTCTCAGATTCTTTGGACACGTTACACGCAAAAGTGATGCAATGGAGCGGCTGGTGATTCAGTGCAGAGTGGAAGGTACCAGACCTCGTGGCCGATCACCAACTCGATGGACACCATCAAATCTATCACTGAGACTCCTGTGGCAGAATGCGCACGCCATGCGACCCACAGGAATCTATGGAGAATTTTGGCGAAGGCAGCAGTGAAAAAAGCAGACGACTCCCCATGACCACGACCACTCTGTCAAGAGTGAACGACTCAGAAGAAGAAATATTGTGTATTTATTACTAATATTGTCTGTTTAGTCTTCATTAGATCTATCCTCTCCATTTAGTACAGTTTATGTTTCGCATAATTTTTTTATTACTGTAGTCTTGTTATACAATGCGAGTGTGGATTTGTTTTCAGGCTGCGCCTAAGGGTTTGAATGTCCTAATAAGCGACTACTGCTGATGCTCTAAATACATGCATAGATTTTGATTTGCTTTCTGATTAATCCCGCCCACATATTTACTCTTATCTGTCTATATTTTCTTCTCTGTCTAGTCTTCTCCAGATAGTCTTGTCTGTATTATTTTCTTTTGTCTTATCTGTTCTAAGTTTTGTAAGGTATTTTATTGTACAATATAGAGATTCAACTTTAATATACTTTAATATGTGGATAGTTGTATAAAATAGTTTAATAAATAAAACATCCGTGTTAATACATGAATAGAATACAAAGTAAAAAAGTGTGCAAAAACGTTATAAATTCAAACATGTTATTTGAATATAAAACATATTTAAGAATGTATACCTGTAATAATACCTGATAAGTAGATATAAATAGCTTAACATTTAAAAAGTAAATTGAAAAACAGAAAAAAGCGAGAGCAGAAAAATTAGTATTGAACTTAAAAGATAATTGGCATTTAAGTGGCGAATAGATAAACCAAAGTGAAGTAGAAAAATCAAGAATACACACATTATTTAGAAATGTGGGATTCGTACCTTAAAAGACGCTTATAATAATTCAGTTTCGTGTTTAACCGAACATATAATTTAGTAATCTTGATCTATCCCAATAATGTTGTTCTCGAAATGGTGTCTGTATATACAAAGGAGAGAGACTCGCTAAAACGATTACAATTATAATTCATTTGGGAATTTGTTAGCTATATAAATATATTTATAAATAAACGATCCTATCTGAAATGCATTCAGTTTGTTTTATGAGAAGTAGCGAGTTATCATATAGAGCCAAGGCAACGGCTGTAAGCATGTAAAAGTGTAATTCCGCAAGAGGTTATGTAAGAACAGCACTGCGGAAACGGATCAAGGACTTGCGGCCGTGAGAATCTAGGATATGGATAACGGTTTTACAACAAGGAAGATTAGGTCCATTGTATTTTTTTTTCGTCTTTAGTTTTATGCTTGGTGCTTTTTTATTATAACATTTTATTGGTTTTCTTCATTACTTATTTATTACAACTATTATTATCCACAATCTATTTGTTTAACTGATAATCCTCTACAGACAAGGTGAAGCAAATAAACATGATAATAAATAAAAATAAAATGTTATAAACATATAACACTGAAATGATTGCTAATAGTTACTGATAATTGTTGTTATAACAACAATTGAATGTAAAATTTAAATTAAGTTTAGTACTACATAATTCATACACTTGTGTAAGAGCAAGACATCAAAACACAAGTGTAGCCAGGGGAGCTTCGGCCAAAGCCCATTTAGGGCTGTAGTGCCAAAGAAGAAGACTAGAAAATATACAAAATCGCTTCTTAACAATCTTATGGATATCAATATTTTATAATTCTAATTAAATTTGGAGTTTTGGTAATTGTTATCAAAATATTTTTTATACATTTTGTCAACATTTTGACAGTTGATCTTGATAGAATTGTGACAGTTAGGTTGTCAATCTTGACAGGATTGTAACAATTAGGTTGCCAATCTTGACAAAATTGTGGTAATTAGGTTGTCAATGTTGCTAGGATTGTAGCAATTAATCAGTTAATGAATATTGACTGAATTGTGACAATTAAATTGTCAATATTGACTGAATTATGACAATTCAATTATGATTATTGTCTGTAATTAAAAATACTTTGATGTAAAATTTAATAATTTAAGCCTATTTTGGGCTGTAGTGCCAAATAAGAAGTCTTTGAGTTCTGAGAGTTAGGTTTTCAATCTTGACAGGATTGTAACAATTAGTTTGCCAATCATGACAAAATTGTGGTAATTAGGTTGGCAATTTTTCTAGGATTGTATAAATCACTGTGAATATTGAATGAATTCAGACAATTAAATTGTGAATATTGACTGAATTGTGACAATTAAATTGTCAATTTTGACTGAATGATGACAATTAAATTATGAATATAGTCTGAATTTACAAATCCTTTGATATATAAATATTTTAGAATCTTATATTTGTCAAAAGTTGTTCTTGATAGAATTGTGACAATTGGTTTCTTGACAAGATCTTGACAGGATTCAGACAATTAGGCTGGCAATTCTGACAAAATTCTGGCAATCAGTCTCGACAGAATTTTAATAATGAAATTGTCAATATTGGCTGCGTTATGACAATCAAATTGTCAATATTGACTGAATTTGACACTTGAATTATCAATATTGATTGAATTGTGGTAATTAGATTGTCAATCTTAATATTTGCAATTTAAACGAAAATAAATTCATTGCTAATTGCAAATAAATTTAAAAAAAGGAAGAGGTAAGCGAGATGAATATTATTTCATAACAAATATAACTTATTAATGTTTTTATTGCAAATTTCTCATTTACTATTTTAACGATTAATATTAAGAAACCTTTTATTTGTTTTCTTAAATTAAATAACTCGCATAAACTTTTTACCAAATGAATATTGTGCCATGTAAAATTAGTAACGGTAATTTAATGATTCCAATGTTAAAACAAATAGCACGGCATTGTAATTACAATTTCGAATAATACCAATAAAAAAAAACTAAACAAATTACGTAATTTTCTCCTAATACGGATTTCTCCGAGTCGGAGACGTGTGATTTATTCCACGTATAAAATTGTACATATCCAAGTAAAAGCTCCAAAAAAATCTCTGTGAAGGATGTGGCAAGAGAAATAATAAGACAATAAATAGGTTTTATTGGTGGTCCAATAAACAAACCGTCAATAAACATACAAACATTATTTCAGAAGATCATGAGAAAGAAATTGAATAGGATAAAATGCTTTAGAAATCTTCCTAAAGGAAACTAAAATAAGTCATAGATTTCAATGAAAAGTAGGTCACTTAAAACCTGTAAATGCATTTTTGGCTACCATGGATTTGGGTACTAAAACACATAATTATATTATAAAACAATTAATTCAAGACTTTATTCAAAATTGTTGTAAAACTATCAATTAATTAAATGAAATTTTAAATTTTATCAGAAAGGTGCTTTATTGAAATTTTATGAATCTGTAGAAAACAAAGTATGTTTAGGCACGAGCATCTGCTCGCACCTAAACATACTTTGTTTAGAAAATGAATACTTTGTTTAAAAAATCTTTTTACTACACGCAATGTCTGTGTCTACAATCAATTTAAAAAAATTGAAATCAGCAATTTATAGCAAATATTAGGAATTCGCTTGTTTTTTGTATAATTAGAATTTATATATGTGATGGTGTAAAGGACAAGGGCCCATATCTTCACCGACCACTATTCTCAAGATAGGCAAAAATGTGAGGTTGGGACGAAATTTTGGGACGAAGTTTGGTTTATTTACGTTGAAAGGCTGGTAACCCTGCTCTGATATCTTATCTTTCGATTGGAGGTGGTTTTATAGACGTCTCATGCCTGGAAATATTAAAAAATGCATTTTACTAAACATCTTCCCATTCAGAGATATAAATCTTTAAAAAGCTATTACTCATAACTACATTTTTAAGCTCTAAATATTCAAAATTTCATAACTCATTCAATTTAAGAAATTTTTGCGCAGTAGAAAGAGTATATTCTTCATCTGTTCATCTGGAACGGGAATGACATTAACTAGATTTTGACGACGGCGAAGAAAAGGATTTTTTATCCCTAATGCCATCACATATTATAAAACAAAAAATGTTAAATTTCTTCGTTCCTCTCCAGTTTGAGGATCTTTTTTTTTGATATTTGGTCACTTTGGACCGCGCTTAACAACAACAGTATGTTCACAATATTTATTAATATGTTATTTCTTTTTTCCAGTTTCTTTCTTCCTTTTCTCCCAGTACTTTTTCATCATTTCGCTTTGTCTTTTCTTTCTTTCAGGGTCCCATTTCGTGCCGCTCATATTTGTCTCTCTTGCCGTAGGAAATCGCCGTAGCTTCTTATCTTCTCTCCTACTGTGCTTCTCTAGTTGATGCCCTCCTCCGTTATTCCCATCAATACTAGGTCTTTTTCTACTTACGTGATCCATTTCCCTTGGTCTATTAGGATTTTCCGGGTCATTGTGATTCTTTTAAGGAGCCTGTCATTACTAATTCGGATTATGTGTCCATAAAAGGAAGCTCTTTTCTCATGGTAGTTGATAGTCGTTCTGGTTGTTTACTGCTATATAGATCCTCATTACTTCTGAGCCTCTAAGACTCGCCCACTTTTACTGGCCCTAGAATATTTCTAAGAATTCTTCTTTCTCGCTTTTCTATTTTTTCTATCCAGCCTACTTGGTCGAGCGTTAAACATTCTGCGGAATATAGTACTTCTGGTTTAAGCACTGTATTTAGATGCCTTATCTTCGCGTTTATGGAGATGAATTTCTTGCTATAAATACCTCTGCATAAAAAGTATGCTCTATTTAACTATGAGATCCTATTATCGTATGCCTCTTTGTCGATTCCATTTGGTGTTATTATTTCTCCTAAATACTTAAATTTCTGGGCACGCCCAATTTCTCCGTACCTAGTTTTAATTTATTTCTGTACCGACTTTTTTTCTGTAGTGAAATACTTTGTCTTTTCAAAAGATATCCGTAGGCCAATTTTATTCGCGATTTCTATGAGAATTTTAGTTTTCGTCTTAGCTTCCTCCTCCGAGTTTGCGAATATCGTTTGCGAAGGCGAAGCAGTTCACTGTAATGGGTTTTTCTGTGTATTTATCATTAGTCAGCTTTAGGCTTGGAAGTTTCTCCCTCCTACCTTCATTCTCCATTCTCTTATGACTTATCAGTCTCGATAGCAGTCCCTTAAATTTCACCTTGGAATATGTGTTTGTTAGAGTTGCTTCTATTAGTTTACGTGTTTTGATGTCCAATTCCTTTCGTACCTTGAATAACACGTTTCTGTCAATGGAGTTATAAGCTTTTTGGAAATCTACGAATATTATTACCATTTTTTTTCTGATTGATGTGTAGTGTTTTTGTATCATTTTTAGAGACATTATTTGTTCTTTGCATGACCTTCCTTTTCTGAAGCCTCCTTGGTACTCCCCAATTTGGCCATCTAGTTGTGCTTCTGCCCTTTTTAATATAGCTTTGGATGGTATCTTATACACTACCGGTAGTAGAGAGATTCCTCGATAGTTATTAACGTTTTTCTTGTCTCCTCTCTTATGTATTGATTGTATTAATGCTTCTTTCCACTCTCCTGGGATCTCCCAAAATCCTTTAGTTTTTGGGCTTCAGAATTTAGGGAGGTTTAGTTACCTCCAAAATTTTCTTGATCATGCTGCAAATGTTTTCTACCATCCTCGAGTTGCATGTTTTTAGCATTTCAGCTGTGATGGAATGTTTCCCTGATGCTTTGTTGTTTTTGACGTCTGCAATTATTAGTTTGATTTCATTTCTATCTGGTGGCTTAGGGTCAACTCGTATTTTGGTTGTTATCCAGCTTGGTGGAAAACCTTCATCTGCATCACAGTTGAGGATTTCCTCGAAGTGTTTTGCTAATAGTTCACAGTTGTCTATATTGTTAACTGCTATTTTGCCGTCTGGTTTCCGAAAACAAATGCTCGAAGTCTGCTATTTTTATATTCAGTCCCTAAATGTGCTGTAATAGTCTCGGGTTTTATTTTTCTTAAAGCTTTCTTCTATCCTCTGTGTTGCGTCTTAATCAAAATTCCTTTTGTTTCTTCTAATTATTTTAGCCGTGTTTTTCCTGGTTTATCGGAAGTTTCCATAGTCTACTTCTAGCTTCGTTTTTTGCCATTTCCTCCAATGTCTGGCCTTTTATTCTATTGCTTTATCGCAGGCTAAGTTCCACCACCGATGTTTCTTCGTCTTTTTGCGGTGTGCTACCTCCTTTCCTCCCTTTGCAATTGTGTTCCTTACGTTTTTCCAGGTTGCTGTTTGTATATTCGTCATTTCCTGATATTTTTCCCTGTTGGCTTCTAGAAGTTCGTTGTCCACTCTGAACGTTCTCTTAGGGTTTCTTTCTGTTTTGCTGCTTGTTTGGGAATACTTTAGTTTTTATTTTGGTTAGGTAGTGGTCCGAATGTATGTTTGGTGACCTTATGACTTTAACATTTTGTATTTCTCTAGTTTGCGATTTTGATATTGCAACGTGATCTATTTGGAACTTACCCATTTTGTTCCTTGGAGATTGCCATGTCATTTTCTTCTTCGATTGCCCTTTGAAATATGTGCTCATGATTTGGAGCCCGAAGTTTTTGCATATTTCTATTAGTCTTTTCCAATTTTGATTGGTATTTTTGAATACTGGGTGTTTGCCCGCTACTTCTCTGTAGATCCTCTCTTTACCTATTTCAGCATTGAAGTCCCCTACCAAATTAATTGTCTCGCTTTCTTGGATTTTTGTTAGTTCGTCTTCCACATGGTGCCATTCGATTCTTACTTTTTCTGGATTGTTTTTGTTGTCTTTTTTTGTTGGAGCATGTAAGTTTATCATCGCGTATTTTTTTTTACCACATTTAAGTTTTAACATCGCCAGGGTTGAGGTTCTTGATTCGAACTCTCTTACGGAGTTTAGTACTTTGTGATTTACTAGAAAGCCCGTTCCTAGATATGGTATGTTTTTTGTCGCCCTTTGTCCATCTGAGTCGAAAGCTTCCTCGTCTATCTGGTTTCTTGTAATGCTAAAATCATTATATTCTGCTCAGTTAATATTTCAGTTACTTGTTTTGTTTTCCCTGTTTTCAACATGAAATTGATATTTAATGTTCCGAAATATTTTGTTTGCATAGGTTTTAGTTTACCTGTTAGAGTTTTGATCGTGTTACTTGCTGTTGTCCAGTTTGAAGATAGTATATGCATTTAATATGATTTCTCTTTCAAAGAACATATTTTAGTTGGTTTTCAAATAACTGTTGTATCTGCATGCCCGGCAGGGTCTACCAACAAAAACTGCTCAATGAAGCCTCCAGCCCAAAATCCAGCCTAAACTCTACAAAATTTGGAATGAATTTTCTTCCTCATAAAAAAAATGTGAGTTGTATGAGTCATTTCAAATGCAACAATTTTGCTTGTTTTTCCCATCAACGTGAAAAGAGGCCTCAACGTTGAAGATGATTTTGTTGGAAAACTCATCGTTCATTTTTGTTGCTATTCAATAAACCATTGACCAATTCTCTTCACTGTGTATGGTCCAATTTCAGGGTAATATATGCATTTACTATTCTTCATTGGATACTTATTTTGAATTATTTATACGTTTACCACGACAATATAAAATTATGTGTGTTTTCACATTGACTCTTCAAAACCATTTAATCAATCCTTACCTTCAGTCGTGAAATTTTAATTAAAACGCACAACGTAGTTTAAAGGCTCTTAAGCAATATATATGCCACGAAATTATCATCCAATTAGGAACATTCCATGTGATATTTCCTCTGTGCTAATATTTAAGCTCAGTATTTTCATAATGGGCCTTACAAGGATCGCCATAAAGACGGCAAGCTTCTTTCTCCCTTGAATTAACGGAAGTATGCTGGCAGCATGGTTTTTGGCAAGCGACAACCGACGACCAGGATCCATAGACCGTTATCTAATGGTGCTGCAGTCCATTTAGGACCTGGGACCTCCTCCCACAACCTAGGTCTTTGGCAGCGCGAGGAGAATATTTTCTATCAGTATTGTGGTTTCTGTAGTTTTTCCCTTTTGGTTCCCATTGACTTTGAATCAATTTTGATGGTGGACAGCAGGGAGGTGCACAGTGTCTCACCGGATATCGGGGCGGCGGAGGTTCGAAGTTGGACCAAATGGAGACTTACCGTATAAAGCTTGTCAATTGACTCTCTGACAAAAGTTAAACTCGTCCATGTTAATGAAAGGATATTATGTATGATTTCTCTTCTTTTAACCATAACCCTATAATTGTAATAACCCGTTGTTTACGATATGTATACAGTGATTTCCTAGAAATTATAATCTTTGAAGAAAAGGTACAAATGGTACTATTTAATAAAAAAAAATCTGATAAATTTAAATTTACCACTCTTGTTAGGACACCCTCTAGTTCTACATACTATAATTATTAGTCCCCATAATTAGTAGTTAAATAGAATTTAAAAATCCAGCTGTATGCACTAGGCAAAACATTATGAAATTAACAATAAATAATAGACACTAGGTATAAATTTCACAAATTGATTTATTTAACATTGCATTGATTGATTTTAACCGAAATCGATAAAGTGTTAAGTAAATAAATTTGTGAAACTTATACCTAGTGTCAATTATTTATTATTATAGTAGTTAAATATTTACTAATTTCAGAATTAGAGAGTTTTTATGGAATTATTAAGGTAACGTTCAACAAATGTAATCAGATTTACTAACTATTATCTCAATGAATCAGGAGAATCACTCCAAAGCAAGCGAATTGTTTTTGCTACAAATATTAGTTTATTTACAGTTGCATTCGAATTTGGTTCTGCAAATTTTATGCAAATTTCCAAATATAAAAACTTGATGTGGATAATAAATCTGAAAAATGAATGTGGGAGTTTTATCTAAATTTTATATAAAATGTTTTAAAAATATTTTAAATAATCATAAACCTTCTAAGTTATTATAATTCCTCAGAATTCTAACACGAACTGGCCAGGAGACATTAATTACATGTATATTAATTATTTAAAAATAAATTATAATTAATAAACGGATTACATTTACCTACTATAATCATACATAATCTGGTAATTTAACAAATGACGAAAACGTTTTATTTATATACTTTTTAATAACTATTAAAAGTAAATTTAAATAAATGCGAGGGACGATAATTTTAGTAACATTACAAATATATTGCGAAATATTCGTGGACCTTGCTAGAAATAATAACACAACGATTCGATGGTTTATTGTAGTTTCAAGCAAAAAATAAAACAAAAAAATAGTTTCGTGACGTATTAACGATAATTATTTAAATTTGTTGATTCGATTCCATTTAGGGTGTTCGATTAAAGGTAGGTTTTGGTAGGCAGAGCGAAAAAAAGTAAGTTTTTGCGTTCGTTTGCTCAGCATCAACGATGCGTGCAGTCGATTACAGGTGGATAAGAGGCAACTGGACCAAGGTTACTAATGCACTTTCACGGTTATGATGATTTCTCGTGTATGGGAAATATCCGCACTAATCTCGACATCTACGCGCTCATGGAAATAATTAAAGTCATTTGCGGACGTTTTTTTTGTAAATCCTTTTGCAACATTAGTCGACTACAAACTCTACTATTAAGAGAAAACAGAAGTTTTGTACTTTCTGTTCGCTGCTTCGAGGAAACTAAATTGGATAAGTGATTGTAAAGATTTGATTAATATATGGAGGAGAATCCAATTTTCACTTTTATAAGAGTAACCTTTAACCCCGAGAGCAAACATTTAGAAAGTATTATTAAATTCCATTCGGCTCATTATCAAATTTCATTCCGGTTTTTACCACGAGCGAAAAATATATAATTATAACCGAAGATATAAATTATTTGGTAATGATCAAATTAAATTTATTAAAATATACGAGAGACAAGATTAATTTGTTTTATCAAAATGAAATATATTGAACCGATTAAATAAATTTGAAAAATACTTTTTCTCAGATTTCTAATTTGAATCGAGAGCATAATAAAAAAAATCGGTTTAGTTGAGTCCAAATCTAATTTTTGCCCACTAGTTGTTTGGAATATTATGAAACATTTTCTTTCATTCCATCTTAATATTGTAATACATTCAACAATATATTCGTGACGGTTCCATTCACGCGAATTCGATACACGCGAGTTCTTTCAAAACCTTCGCTTTCTACTATGAAAATTATATTATTTGAAAAACTAAGAAAATTTGTTGGAAAATTTTAAGCAGATGTTAAACAAGAAACACATCATTCTATCCATACTTGCTAAAAAAAGCAATTATCTATACAATAAAACCTTTTATGTAGAAGAATATTTATGTACAAGAAGTATTTATGTACAAGAATACTAGTAGCTTAAAGCAGTATGTTTGCCAAAAAGGCTAGTATTCAAACTATCCTTCAAACTACAACTACCTTGGACGGACGGCAAAAAACTTGACTGGACAGATACACAGACGGCTCCAAAAAGGACCATGGAACTGGACTATACCTGGGGTACAGTTTATGTGCACCTGGGATCACATGCCGCGACATTCCAAGCGGAAACATACGCCATAATGATATGTGCCCGTGATAACCAAAAGATGGGTTACAAAAGTACAAACATCCGCGTTTTTGCAGACAGTTAAGCTACCTATTAAGCTTTAGCGTGGCCTGAAATTAAATCTAAAACAACATGGAACTGCCTTCAGAGCCTTAAGGTCATGGCAAAACCCAACAACGTCACCCTTGCTTGGGCATCGAGCCACAAGGGTCGGGTTGGAAACGAAATGGCGGACAAGTTAGCAAAATATGGAGCTAACAAAGCAAACATCAGTACTAACAGGGACTCCTAGTTTGAGATAAAACGGCAACTGAGATAAAATGAATGGTCACAGCAAACGAATGCTAGAAAATTTATCGGAAGTTTTAACTGCTGAAATTCGGCAACATGCAAGAAAATAGATTACAATAATTGTAATACAATTATTGTATCAGGCCTACTCACAGGCCACTGCCTCTCTGCCCCTCTACGGGCATAAAAGGGCGTTTGCATAAAATGGGTATCTGGGAAAATGATCTATGAAACAGCCTCCCATATAATCTTCCAATGCAAAGCAGTTAGACGTAGAAGATATGAGCTTAACATTACAGCAAAAGAGATCCCCCTGAAAACATGGCACATAGATTTCTAGACCTAATACAGGTAGTGGACCTATTTGCATGAATGGAACAATGTGGGGAAATATAATAGGTCAATAGGCCGCAGTGTTTTAAGGTCTAACCTCCCTGGACCCACATTAGTTGATTGAAAAAAAAGTTGATTAACAGGTTGGAACCGTCGCACAGTGGTCTGAATCTGAAAACTCACCGAAAAGTGAAAAGTGAAAAGTCACCGAATGGCTTTATTTCTTAAAGAATTTTCTAAAGAATTCTTTGGTGGGTATTATTCTAAAAGAAAAGTGGGATACCTTTTTTTCCCTGAGACGATACACTCCTTCAAAGTTACCCTTGTCGGCATAGCACGAGCACGTGTAGCGGCTACGAAATATAATTCTTAATTTAAATGCATGTAACTTTTAACTGGAGTGTCCTTTTTCATTTCTGTTTGATGAAGGGTGTTAGGGAAGGTATGTAGAATTATTACATATATAAGGTTTTCATTAATTTATACTGGCGTGTGTTAGAAATCATGTCAAAGATGTGTCTACAAAAAATCCATACACTAGCATAAAAGTTCACCGCAACAAAAATCACCGCAACGGCGCTTGAGAAGTTGAGGCATAGAACATATAGATTACTATGTTTTCTAATAGAATCTAGAAGAATATCTTGCCCATGTCTGCCACTGTACACGTGAGACTAGAAATACGAAGCGCCGGTCGGCAAGGCGACGCGCCGGGTAAATTGTTAGTTTAGGATCTACGCAGACACACTTGGGGTGCGCGACTACCTGCTATCTCGAATATCTTATTTTAATATTTATTTTTATTTAATCATTAAATTTTCATGATTTTTGAAATTAATAATTCGAATAGCACATCGCGAAAATATTATTGTGAATATATTTCTTAATGATCTTAATCGCGTATTGATAAAATAATCTGTTCTCGTCGAAAACTGTTCGAGATCATAGGTAACGTTTTGAACTTGGTAACTTGGAAAGTCTTGGAAACTCAATAAAAGCGTTTGGAGGAACATTTTATCTTGAAGCCAGAAATAAGGATAAAAAAATAGGATTTTCAAGAAAAAAATCACGCATAAATACAATTGAAGATATGTTTCATTGGCTCCTTCTATCTTCGGATCCACTTATTTCGAGCTGGAGAAAAATGAAATCAGAAATAGGTAAAAATCTGTCATCAGAGTCCCTAGAGCTTTTGCTTTTTCCTGAAGATGATGAGTCTGCAAGTTTACTAGAAATTTCTGATAAGCATGATATTGAACTCGAAAACCCTCATGTACCAATTTATATGAAATCCTGATCAAATTTTAATGAAGTGGTTGGCCATATTGGATCCGCCATTTTGAATTGGAACACTATATTATAAAATTCGTATTCAATGAACTCGAAAACCCTTATATACGAATTTTATATGAAGTTTGGATCATATTTTAATGAAGTAGTCGGCCATATTGGATCCGCAATTTTGAATTCTAATATTATATTTTAAAATTCGTATTCAGTGGCCTCGAAACTCCCTATTTGCCAATTACATGAAATTCAGATCAAACTTTAATGAAGTACTCGGCCATAATGGATTGGCCATTTTTAATTTTTAAATTATACTATGAAATTCGTAATCAGCGGCCTGGAAAATACACCAATTCACGTTTAAATCTGAAACTTGCTTCTATTTTTGGCCAACTTTTTTGAAATCCAGACCACTGTGCGTCGCATAATTAGGTATTTTGTTTTATCGGGCGGCATTTTCTAGTGTTGCAATTTTTCTCTTAATCTTATGAGATTTTACGCGTACGCCTATGGATGTTATTGTTGCTATTGTAAATGTAAGTGCGAATAATATGTACATGATTGTTAATTGTCAAATATATTTGGTTATATTACGCGAGACATATTCGCATATCGTTTTTCAGAAAATAAATTTATGGCTTTTTTAATACTATTGTATGATACCAATGATTCTTTATTTTTCATCAAACAGCAATAAGGCCAATTACCCTAGGGGTTGTAAAATGAATACTACTGGCGATAGTTCTTCCAATGGGTCAGTAATTACAAGATTCGTAAAGAGAAGGAGACTGCGATTGCTTTCGTCCTCTTCAAAAAAGATGAGTGTTGATAGTATCGAAGACTTGCTTTCCGATGCTGAATTTTCTTCAGATGATTCAGTTAGTACTGTAGAAGAAGTATCTAACACTAGAGAATAGACACCTTTACGAAAAGAAGAAATCAAGATTCTGAATATGAACAGAATGTTAAATTACTCCAGATGAATGTAAATTGCAATGATCCATATTCTCTCCCTAAATTATTTTAAACCGACGAAATATTGCAAATTATCGTAGATGAAACTAATAGATACGCCTTCCAAAACGAGAAGGAAAGTCAACAGTGCGATAATAAATCTTAGAAAACTTCAGCAGTGTTGGAAAGTAGTCACTATGCAGGAAGTTAAATAATTTTTTTGGAATTCTGCTCATCATGGGCATTACACAAGTTCCTGAAATGAGATTATATTGGTCGGAAAATACAATGTAAACTAATTTTAGCACAAAAAAATCCATGACACCTAATTTTATGCCCTCCTGGAGGTTATACCTATAATCTTAAAGTTTATGCAGTTAGAAATGGCGAAGTCATAAACAAAGGAGAATTCACATGACGTAGTAATGCGTTGGGTAGACGACATGATATTTGCAGAACATGCATTATATGTTATAAATAACAGGATGGCCAACTACGAACTTAAAATCAACTTTGAAGGCAGACTTTTCAGTCACAATATGCACCCGAAATATTTGGGGTTATATTCAACAGAACACTAAGCTTCAAGAAACACCTTATGAAGACAGCTGCAAAACTCAGAACCCGAAATAATATCTTGCAAAAGCTATGCGGCACCACATGGGGTTCCACAGCGCCTACACTCAGATCGACAGCACTGGGTTTAGTGTACCCCGTCGCGGAATATTGTGCACCGATGTGGATCAACAGCCCACATATCAAACGTGTTGAAACGCGTTGGGTAGACGACATGATATATGCAGAACATACATTATATGTTATAAATAACAGGATGGCCAACTACCAACTTAAAATCAACTTTGAAGGCAGACTTCTCAGTCACAATATGCACCCGAAATATTTGGGGTCATACTCTACAGAACGCTAAGCTTCAAGAAATATCTTATGAAGAAAGCTGCAAAACTCAGAACCCGAAATAATAACCTGCAAAAGCTATGCGGCACAACATAGGGTTCCACAGCGCCTACACTCAGATCGACAGCACTGGGATTAGTGTACCCCGTCGCGGAATACTGTGCACCGATGTGGATCAACACATCAAACGTGTTGAAGCCCAACTCAATCAAGCTATGCGTACTATATCAGGTACAATAAATGCCACGCCCACTTATTGGCTACCTACATTGAGCCACATAGCTCCTCCACAAATTCGCCGAGAACATGCTCTGGTCAGGGACTATGGAAAAATTATCGCCGACCCTGTGCTCCGCTCCCACGTTGGAATAACCAGCAGAACCATAAATAATAGGCTACTATAAATAGGCTACGCTCACGAAAACCCCCTCTAAGAACGGCAGAAACTCTTACCGAAGAAAACTTCAACATTACTGAGCAATAGAAAGAAGAATGGGAGAAGAAGGCCACACCTGCCAACCGGGATATGTCATGCGTTACAAGCAAACCAGAGGGTTTTGATCAACCAAGACGAATCTGGACAACACTTAATAGAATAAGGACGAATTGCGGCAGGTGCTCCGACTCACTCTTCAAATGGGGAAAAATACCATCCCCAAATTGTGACTGCGGCGCTGAAAGACAGACTATTAAACACCTGATAGAGGACTGTCCAATTAGTTCCTACAGTGGCAACCCATCCGACTTCCTGATTGCGACAAGAGAGTCAATACAATATATTTGTAAACTTAGTGTTTGTTTGTGGAATTTTGTTATTTTTGTTATATACTTACCTGTGGTGTAGCCAAACACTAAATACAATAAATACGTTATATTTAAGCAGTTATAATTTTTATACAAGTGTGCCATTAGCAGCCTTTTGCAAAAGTCAACTTTCCTGTGTGGTACCGTAAAAGTTAACATAACATTTCTGGCGCCTGAAGCAAAACAAAAGCAAAGACGTGGTACCATTTCCAGTTTGATAAATCGACAAGGCGTTAAATTCTTAAAATGGATATATAAAAGGCCCAGTCTCCGTGTTAACAACATGCAACCAACATATTTGCCCTATGATTGAAGACAATAAGGGAAAAATAAAACCTGATGCTGTTTTCGATTATAAAAATGGAAAGCAAAGGGTAGATTTATCAGATCAATTGTCATCATATTTATTTATTTATTTAGCGTATGGCACAACACATGGTAAATTTATAAAACATGTAAATATGTAAAGAATAAATAAGACATTACAAACAGACATAGAAGTAGAAATAAAATTGTTTTATTAAAAGATCTAGTTCAGCTATCCATTCAAGACTTGATTGTGTGGTGTGGAAGAAGTCCCTCAAATCCCCTTTATATGCCCTCAGTTCACATTCTGTCACTATATGGCCAATTGTTTGGTTTGGGTCGCCGCAGTCGCAGCCTGGGCTGGGTCGTTTTCCCCATTTATAGAGGTTATGGGCACACACATCATGTCCTGTTCTGACATGGTTTAAGGTTTTCGACTTTAAGGTTTTACGACTGGGTCAATGAGATTTAGTACATAGGGTGGGGCATTTTCAGTCCGGAGGGTCTGCCACTCGGAGTTGATGTTGAAGATATTGGCTGCCAGTTGTTGTGCTGATAACATTGATGGTTTCATAGATCGAAGCCTGTTTCTTGTCAGATCCGGGATATCCTCATGGATAGGGAGTTGTGTGTTATTAATTATTTTCTTATATTCTTTAATTAGGGTGTCTTATCTTCTTAGGGCAGGTGGAGGTATGTGGCTGAGTTTTGGAAGCCAATAAGATCGAGTAGTTCTGATGCAGCCACTTACCATTCTCATTGCTATATTAAGAGTGTCCACTTTCTTGGTATGTGCGCTGTTCATCCATACCGGGGAACAATACTAGGCCGCAGAATACACCAAACTAAGTGCAGATGTTCGTAATATATTTGCCGATGCCGCTCAGCTAGTGCTACATAGTCTCTGGATAATGTTATTTCTTAGTTTGAGTTCTTATTTTTGCGCTGCTCTTTCAAGATGTTTTTTGAATGATAGAGTTCTATCTAAGATTACCCCGAGGTACTTTGGATACCGTTGATAAGGTAGCACTGTATTATTCATTTTGACTTCTAATTCATTATTTGCCTTATTGTAATTCAGGTGGAAGCAGCTGACTTTAGTTTTATTTAGGTTTGTTTCCGCCAAAAAACCGCCATTTGGTAAAATATTTGTATAGTTTGTTGAGGTCGTTGGGGTGTAGCCTAGCTCGCGTCCGTAGAAGAAATCTACACGTGCACCCTGGGTAATGCTAAATGAGCTGGAGCGATAGTTGGCGGCTAGTCCTATCTTTTCAAAAGATCTCCTAGCCTAATACACATGGAAACAAAAACAAAACAAATCATTTCTTCTCAGAACTGTATGACAAGAAATATCGGATCGAGTCTCCGAATTTGCCAACTTAATGTCATCATATTATAACCGTTTACGTAAATCGATAAAATGGTATAAGCAAAGCATTATAGAATTAATTTGTGGAACATCCACTGCAAATGAGTGGTATATTCATCAAAAATGGGGAGCAAACAATATGATTTGTTGAAATTTCGTGAAAAAATAATTCATAGCCTGTTGAATAATGAAGAACCGGAGCTACAATCCAAAGAAAAACATATGTAAACCATAACATGTTCCAGATGTACTCTGGAACAGCAAGTAAGGCAAGAAAACGATGCTTGGAATGTTATAAAAGAGTAGCTGCTCAAGAAGTTAGTGCTTTTGCTGCTAAAAAAGCAAGAAAATATGCAACATATTGTTCGTAGTGCCCTAATAGACCGACATTGTGTATCAAATGTTTTGAAAATGTCCATAAAAATGAATAATTTTTTTTGTGGCGAAATAATATATTTTTCACCTTGTAATGAATCTCAAGTTATCTAACTATATTCAACCCGTTAATAAATTGATTTTCGCAATCATGTGATTTGCTAATTTGTGTTATTCACTAGAAATCAAGTATGGCAGTTCCAAGATGCGCAGGTATTATAAAAAAGTATTTTATTGAGATGACTGACTGCAGTTTCACCTTCCCATTGCAGGGTAGTGGCGCACCCAAGAGCGGTGCTCAGGGCATCAGCCCACTCCAAAAGGTGGCCTATGCTAAATTTTTGTTCCAGAATATATAACTAACAATAAGAATCAAATTTTGTGAAACAAACCACGTAAATTCACAGGGCAATATTTCTGATTCCATTTGGTTACCTTATTGTAGTTTAGACTACGAGCGCTTAGACTACTTTGTAACCAAACCGGGTTTGGCATGCAGCCCCCCACCCCCGCACAAATCAAATCCTGGTTGCGCCACTGTTGCAGGGTATTATCAGATCTAGACTACAAATGTACACGTAAAAATATTTGTTAAGCAATTTTGTACTTAAAATTAACCACGAAGCTTGAAGATGCCGAAGAACGGAATAAATACATCCAAAAAACAATTTTAATCTTGATATACAAGTGCAGTGACGTACATAGATATGTTAATTACTATTTGATTCATGACCCACCGGTGGGACACGCTACCCGATGAAGCAAGTCTACATGATCCACCGGTGAGTCAACGTGTAAAACTAAGGCGCTAGAAACTCATTATTGAACTAACAAACTGTTGATTTTGGAACGAAAAGGGAAAATGCTCGTGATATGACCATTTGATCAACCCGACCGGATCCGTTCTGATTGTAAATGACACGCGATTGCAGTCCCTAAATGATATGTCACCTACAGTATTAGGATAAATCTGCATAAAATGGGTATCTGGGAAAATGATCCATGAAACTGCCTCCAATATAATCTTCCATTGCGAAGCAGTTACATGTAGAAGATACGAGCTTAACATTGGAACAATGTCGGGAAATATAATAGACCAATAGGCAGCAGTATTTTAAGGTCTATAATTAGCAGTATTTTAAGGTCTATATTAGTGGGCATTATTAGGGATTTTGTTAAATTTATTATATTAGGTATTTAATTAAGACGCATGATAAGGACACATAAGGCACATAATTAATTAAGGCACATAGGTATTTTGTTTAATCGGGCGGCATTTTCAAGTGTTGCAATTTATCACTTAATCTTATAAAATTTTACGCGTACGCCTATGGATGTTATTGTTGCTATGGTAAATATATGTGAGAATAATAAGTACATCATACATTAATTGTCAAATAAATTTCGTTATATTATGTGAGACCTATTCACATATCGTTTTTTCAGAAAATTTGCAGTCCCTAAATGATATCACCTACAGTATTAGGACGAATCTAACGGCTCCTGATTTATCAAAATAAAAGTGTTTGATGCTGTAGATTGGAACCATAATTATAGACACAAAAAAAACAAGAAAAACCCTGAAAATCATTGAAGCCGAAAGGATGGCTTGGCCGCTCTTGGATAAAAGAAAGCTGATCGTTATAATTAATTCAATAAAATGTTGCTTATTTTATATTTCAAATTTTATAAATATTGACATCTTCTTTCCAAAGGAAAACAACAATGAACCATGTAAATAAAACCTTTATCTTCTCCAACAATTTCTCTATAAGCTTTATCGTAAACAAAGAATAACATATGTACAAAGAGGTGCCAAACATGTTGTTTCGCACTAAAATTTGCATTAAAGAAACTGCAACTTAACACATTCATTCATCCACTTAGCTCTTCATTTATTACAAATATTTGTATTTTACAAAGAAATTTATGCTTTTCTGCCAATTATAGGTTTGTTCCAACAACAGTCAAAACGGTCATCAAATTGTGCGGATTGTGCCGGTTGCAATATTACACATGCGTCGGACAGTTTGCTGACCGTTTTAACTGTAGCTGGAACAATCCTATAATTGGCAAAAAAATTTAGTTCGTTATAAATATATATATATATATATATATATATATATATATATATATATATATATATATATATATATATATATATATATATATGTATGTGTGTGTGTGTTCCTCCTACCGTTACGTCCATCTAAGGGATTTTGCCGCCGCCACAATCTTTTCTATCCGTTCCTGTCTTCTGCAGCTCCTGTCCAGTTGTTGATTTCCAGCGTTCTTAAATCTGCATCCACGTCGTCTCTCCATCTCAGTCGTGCGAGTCCTGCCGGTCTTCTACCCTCTGGTCTCGCATGTAGTACCTCCTTGGTGTTTCTGTTACTCTCCTTGTGCTGTACATGTCCAAGCCATCTTATTCTCATGTCTTTTATGAGTCCAACTATCGTTTGCCCCTTTATTAGCTCTTCCAGCTCGAAATTCATTCTTATTTTATACCCATCTGCTGTTCCTATAATATTTAAGCTTAACACCTTCTCTGGAAATTTGTCGTTCGGATTCGACGTTAAACCGCTAGGTCCCCCATATTAAAATCTTAGTGCTGAGGTTGGATATGTGGCAGAGAAGAGTGTCGGTGACCAGCAGTGGGACATAAGGGCTGATGTGTATGTGTGCTGTTCCTATAGGGCCGTACATCACTCTTAGAAGCCTCCTTACTGCTCGAAGTAGCTTCTGCTCTTGGTCTTGGGTTAGCGTGAAGCACTGACACCTGTAGGTTATCACTGGCCTCACTAGGCTTGTCGCAAACAGGGTCCGCTCGTCTCCGCTCAGCTCAGCCTTTCAGCCCAGAAAAAATATAAAACCCGTGTATTTAAATAGAAACGCACATACTGCGTCCGCTCAGCTCAGCTTGGCTCCGTTTCGCTCCTCTCCGCTCCTTATCCACTGTTTGTGAAGAATACTAGGCCGGAGGTCGGATGCTGGCGGATGGTTCACGCAGGCGCAACACTAACGTTTTCATATACGCGCTAAGGCATTTATGCAACCAGGATAGCAGAACATATTTAGCTCTCCCGTAGAGGTGGGAGGGAATTGAGTGTGTGGAAAAGTGACATAACTGAACGGATGCAATATGTGGAAAAATGTCGGAGCTGAGAGGAGCGGATCCGATCGGATCTGATGTGAGCTGAGCGGAGCTACAAGCCTTATAAAGTTTAAGTTTAGCTGTAAAATGTAGTGGTAAGTAGAAATTTGACGCCGGCTGTTGTTTTATTGCCCTGGTTGATTCTACTTCTTATTTCCATTTCCATATTGCATTTCTTATTGATGTTTTTTAAAACTAACCAATGTGGGTCCAGGGGGGTTAGCCCTCAAAACACTGCGGCCCATTGGCCTATTGTATTTCCCCACATTGTTTCGTTCATGCAAATAGATCCAGTCCCTCTATTAGGCCAGGATTCTATGTGCCATGTTTTTCACGGGGACTCTCTCAGCTGTAATATCAAGCTGCAATTGCTGCACATTGGAAGATTATATGGGCGGCGGTTTCGTCCTCCTCATAGCATAACCTGCAAAAAGGTTCATCCTTCCAGATACCAATTTTATGCAGGTGTTCTCGTAGAGGGCAGTGTTCTTTGAGTAGGCCTACAACATTTGCGATCTGCTTCCTTGGCAGTTGCAGAATTTCAGCAGTTAGATAGAGTCCATGTATTTGAAAGTATCTACTGTTTCGAAATTTCTGACCTCTATCACTAGATTCCGTTTCTCTCTTCCCCTTGTTGTTCCCCTTTCGTTTTTTTCTTCGTTTACCCTAAGCCCAATTTTAATTGCTTCCTCTTCTAACATGTTAAATGTTGATTTCACCGCTTGCATACTTCTTCCCAGAATACGGATATCATCCGTACATGCTAGGATATGTTCCGATTTTCGGATCAAGTTGCCTTTCGTTTGTACTCCGCTAATTCTTATTGTATATTCCAGGGCCAGGTTGAAAAGGTTTGGTGATAGTCCGTCAACAACAGAAGACATCGAAATACTGCTGTAGCCCCTGTTGTTTAACTTATACTCCGAAGCTCTATTCAAAGAAACATTATAGGATGAAACACATAACAATCAACGGCAAACCCATAAACAATATTCGATATGCCGACGACACCATAATGATTGCTGATAATATCGCAGACCTGCAACGAATCACAGAACGTTTAACAGAACGTCAGCCAAAAATACGGCTTGAAAATAAACATCAAAAAACGAAATTCATGATCGTTTCCAAAAGACCAATTATAGCGAATTTAACAATAAGCAACATCAATATAGAAAAAGTCAGCTCTTCGAAATACCTGGGAACCATAATAAATGAAAATAACAATCAAACATAAGAGATAAGGTCCCGAATAGAGATGGCGAGAACAGCGTTAACGAACATGAAAAATCTTGTAACCAACAGAGACTTAAACATGGAAATCAGAATCAGACTCGTAAGATGTTACGTCTTCACAATCCTTCTATACGGAATGGAGGCATGGACTCACAAAAAACAAGATACGGATAAAATCCAAGCATTATAACTTTGGGCGTTCCGACGTATGTTAAGAATACCATGGACCGAGAGAAAGACAAATGAAGCAGTATGAAAACAGATGAATAAAGAAAGAGAACTTATTAAAACCATAAAAACCAGAAAACTTCAATATCTGGGCCACGTCATGCGAGGAGATCGTTATGAATTACTAAAACTCATTATGCAGGGAAAACTATCAGGAAAGAGGAGCCCGGGAAGACGACGGACCTCCTCGCTCAAGAATTTGAGGGAGTGGTTTTATTGCTTCTCTATAGACCTGTTTAGAGCAGCAGCGTCAAAAATAAGAATTGCCATTATGATAACCAACCTCCGTTACGAGAAGGCACCCTTCGAAGAAGAAGAAGATAGCCCATCGCCCTGTTGCGGCCCTGTTGTTATGTTGACTTGATGTAAGAGCGCCCCTTCAATTCTTAGATGACTGTTAACATTTTGGGTTGTGACTTTTATTGAGACAAATATTCTCCGGACTTTTGGTGGTATACCAAGGTGTTATAGAGCATACCAGCATACCATGTTTCGTTCGACAGAATCGTATGTCTGTTTGAAATCAATACACCGCCACGTCATAATCCCAGTTTTTCTTCCCAGTATTACGTTTCAATTATTTGTCTGATTTCGAATATATGGTCTGTCGTCGATCTGCTGGGTTAGGTTAGGTTACGTTAGGTTCTGTTGGATTATGAATCCGCATAGAAATCCGTCGATCTGGCTTCGGTTAGGTTAGGTTTTTTCGTGCGGATTAGGAATCCGCACTGGCATTCCCCTAGTGCCTCTTCGGCATATGGGATAAGCCTGTTCAATAGGACGTTCGGCAGGATTTTGAATAATGTATTTAAAAGCGATATTGGGCTGTAGTTTTCGCATTAAAATCAAATTGAACATATGTAATGAACGTCAATCAAGAATTTCGTACAAAACGAATACATAAATGTCACCTGTATCATACATTCTGTTCCCATTTTCATCACAAACTTTTCAATAACTCACTCGAATTATAAAATTTATATGATTTAAATAACAAAACATGACATCAATTCCAATCATATTTCTAAAGTCAATAATTTTTTTTTCTCATAAATAATTTATTCCTCGAGAGAAATTTGATTAATAAAATCGCATCTAACCCGGAGCCAAAAAATATATTGCATAAACAGTTTTTTTTTGTTATTAAACTTAAACGAACTGAATTTACATTTGTCAAACGTGATTAACAAATGTGATAAATTTTCAAGCAATCATCTTAGATTCATTGTGTATTTTGCATTGTATATTTAAATAGGTTAACAACAATGCAGACTTTTATATGCTATAATATTTAATTGTTTGCAATTAATGCATAATTAAGATATTAAAAAAAAATGTTGCAATTCAGCACGCGATACAAAAGAATTAAGTATTATATTTATAATTTTTTTTTCGAATAAAATTCTGTTTTGCTTTAGAAATCCCCAGTTTTGCAAAACCCATTGTTATATTTCGATCGTTATAAACAACTGACTCACTTAAAACTAATTTATTATATAACGCTGTATAAAAATAAACGGTGCATGCATTCGCGATACTCCAACTGTGACGATTCAAGGACGTCTCGTGTCACGATTTTTTTATCATCGCCGCATTTCGAAGCTGCACCGTAATTAGGAAATCTTCATTTCAAGAAACAATATATTTGTATAGACGAGGACTAATTACAAAATTAAATATAATAATAAGGCATTTTTTGTTTTGCAATAACATTTTGTTCCGGTTCATCCGTATTTATCCTTGCAATTAAAACAAGTTTTTTTTTATTTGTTATTTACATTTCAATTATACATGATTCATATAAGATCATTAAACGTCATTAATAGATCACCATTATGAGCATGAAATTGCTTTCAAAATATGTTCTTTAAAATAGATTCTTTTTTTGCTTCTACTCTAATTAGGATTTGAGATTTTGACAAGGACACAATAATTTCATGTATTAAATTGCTTGAACTGTGAAGGTCACACATATTCCTAGATTTGCCACAGTTTGTACACCCCTGGTAACCACGTATACCACGTAACCATGAAATGGACTAATAAAGAGTGTAGATAATAAATGTCATTTGTTTTCTATTCTTGTATATATTTATATAAAACATAATTGTATACATTTTTCCTTCCCATTTAATATAATGATGGATATTATACTAAGAATTGTATAATTAGTGAATTTATTATCTGAAGAAATATTTGTTGTTTAATTGTTTTGAAGAGTTGGTTTAGATTTGGAGTGGATTTCGTTGGAAAAAATGTGAAAAATGAAAAGAAGGCAAAAACGTCAGTTGGGTAGATAAAATCAATTCGTGTGAGAGAATAAACCGAGTGAAATATTTGGTCCAAGAAAGAAACAAAAATGTAATCTAAGGTATTTTCAGCATTTCAAGGAAGAGCACGGGAAAGTATTTAAATAAGTGAGTTATCTTAATACTAAACCGGATTTAATTTTAAAGATTTCTCGGCAATATCTGAGGATATTTCAACAATGAATCTTGCCGTTCTGACATTGAGAATGTAAATCCTGTTAAATGTTATATAAAGTGCACAATTCATGTTAACAACCGGCAACGTTATTTAATAATTACCATACGAGATGGTTTATGACATAAACGCAGACGGCTCGAAGCTCTCGCGGCGAAACTAGTTTAATGTCGGCAGATCGAAATAACTATGTTAACATAGATGTCAATTAGTAAGTACCATTAGCTGGTGCAATTCCTATAAATTAGATTATATAAGACCTAATATATACGTCGTTTTCTTATAACAAATTAATACTAAAATAAACGTAACTTTGCAGTGTCTCCTCTTTAACTGCAAACGGTTAAGATATTAGTTGCTTTAAAATTAATAGTTGCGATATCACACGTTCATATTATCACATCTCGCGACGCGAAACCAGTTAACATTTTATTAATTTATACGCCTCATTATAATATTAGAACGCGGTGCTAAAAATTACAAATACCAAATATGGCAAGAAAATTGCAATACCAGGATAATATCCAACTACTTTTTACCAACATCCCACAAATTACACTTTCCGTCTCTCACAACAACAACAACAACAACTACAAAAAAAGGAAAAAACTTCAAAACATCTATTATATTATAAATATTTCCCAACACATCTCCACAAACGAAGTATAATAACTCTCAATGAAAGGAATAACGTGACCTTTACTTCGTCCTTGTGTTAATTGCTATTATCAATGTGGATCATCGCGGAACAATCGATTGCACCGGATGCTCCACGCTGTAAGCATCTTAATAACCATTTATTTACACTAAATATATAATCTACTTTCCCATTAAATCTAAAACACATACTACTAATTACCTTATATAATACACTCTATAAATAAAACAGTGCAGTACTGAATAATTTTAACACGGTTTTAAAATATTGCATTACTATGAAAAACATAAGAAAAGATTACTATGAAAAAAGTAAATTAATATAATTAATAATTAAAAAAACTATAAATAATTAATCATTAATTAAAATAAATAAATAAAATAAAAAATAAAATTAATTAATTTCAATATTTTGTATTTATCACGACAAAAAAACCTAGATTTCCATTTTTTACTGCATTCATGGATTTTTAGATATTTAAGGTTTATGATAAAAAAAAACTTAAAACCATATTTATTCCTCAACTATAAATAATTAGTTTGCTTAAACTATTTTTTATAACACAGTTAACGGTTTATTTTAATATAAAATGTGGTTTTAAAATTTATATTGTTGGTGTCAAATTGTTAATCTACAGTAAAATTTCTCGCATTTCTGAGCAATTTCCTAGTTATTAAGACCTATTTAACAGAACATTTTAAGCATATTATGTAATAACATTATCTATGAAACAACAGTTTACCTTTTTTACCATAATTTATCCGCATTTTATGTAGATAATTTTTTACACGGGATTTTATTAAAATGTAACAGAAAGGCTGAGCGAAGGACGTTAAAGCATCACACCTTTCACGTAGTGAGCTTGAGGCCAGCTTTAATTGAATTTGACACGGCACTGAAGTGCTTTACTTTGATACATGACTGACATGTATGTTTCAGTCTTCCTCCTCTTCTTTTTTTCGTTCACGTTCTTCACTTCGTGTTATACAAAAACACGATTATTAGATATTAATACAAAAAGATTATACAAACTCGTGTTATAAGCTATTTATTGAATTATTTTTTTTTTTCTCTCACTCGACTGAACCTTGACGAAATCGATGAGAACATTATGAATTATTTTACCCGTACATAATTTAAAACTGTGTTTTACATTATAGCTTGCGCTCAATAATATTAAATTAATACCATTTAATTTATGTATCTGGAATAATATTAAAGTTCCTTTAAACTAATAAAATTTAAAACATTTAATAATAATAGTTTTAGTTTGGACGACATGTTTTATTATGACGAAGAAATGTTCAATTTATTGGCCATATACATATAAGGCCTTGGATAAATATCAAATGTGTTTTATGATAGTGGGTTGTGTTATTAATTTAATATAATTTCTGAAACCTACACTTTAGACTCATTAATAACGAAATTCGATCGATCGCTGCGGTTGGTAAAATAAACCGAAAACTATTTAGAATATATCCGAGACTGCCGCCCATCCTATATCGGTAGGGGTGTTACATAAAATGCACTACATAATTTAATTTTAATCAAAATTCCGCTCTCGTCTCAACAATTTAATATAAGCCACAGTAATAACTTTATAAAAAAATTAAACATTTTCTCTTCATAATAACAATATATACACATTTTTAAATATATACATCTCATAATTTTAACATGTGACAGGACTAGACAGAGAATACTAGACAGAAAAGACTAGACAGACAAGACTAGACAGACAAGACTAGACAGACAAGACTAGACAGACAAGACTAGACACACAAGACTAGACAGACAAGACTAGACAGACAAGACTAGACAGACAATACTAGACAGACAAGACTAGACAGACAAGACTAGACAGACAAGACTAGACAGACAAGACTAGACAGACAAGACTAGACAGACAAGACTAGACAGACAAGACTAGACAGACAAGACTAGACAGACAAGACTAGACAGACAAGACTAGACAGACAAGACTAGACAGACAAGACTAGACAGACAAGACTAGACAGACAAGACTAGACAGACAAGACTAGACAGACAAGACTAGACAGACAAGACTAGACAGACAAGACTAGACAGACAAGACTAGACAGACAAGACTAGACAGACAAGACTAGACAGACAAGACTAGACAGACAAGACTAGACAGACAAGACTAGACAGACAAGACTAGACAGACAAGACTAGACAGACAAGACTAGACAGACAAGACTAGACAGACAAGACTAGACAGACAAGACTAGACAGACAAGACTAGACAGACAAGACTAGACAGACAAGACTAGACAGACAAGACTAGACAGACAAGACTAGACAGACAAGACTAGACAGACAAGACTAGACAGACAAGACTAGACAGACAAGACTAGACAGACAAGACTAGACAGACAAGACTAGACAGACAAGACTAGACAGACAAGACTAGACAGACAAGACTAGACAGACAAGACTAGACAGACAAGACTAGACAGACAAGACTAGACAGACAAGACTAGACAGACAAGACTAGACAGACAAGACTAGACAGACAAGACTAGACAGACAAGACTAGACAGACAAGACTAGACAGACAAGACTAGACAGACAAGACTAGACAGACAAGACTAGACAGACAAGACTAGACAGACAAGACTAGACAGACAAGACTAGACAGACAAGACTAGACAGACAAGACTAGACAGACAAGACTAGACAGACAAGACTAGACAGACAAGACTAGACAGACAAGACTAGACAGACAAGACTAGACAGACAAGACTAGACAGACAAGACTAGACAGACAAGACTAGACAGACAAGACTAGACAGACAAGACTAGACAGACAAGACTAGACAGACAAGACTAGACAGACAAGACTAGACAGACAAGACTAGACAGACAAGACTAGACAGACAAGACTAGACAGACAAGACTAGACAGACAAGACTAGACAGACAAGACTAGACAGACAAGACTAGACAGACAAGACTAGACAGACAAGACTAGACAGACAAGACTAGACAGACAAGACTAGACAGACAAGACTAGACAGACAAGACTAGACAGACAAGACTAGACAGACAAGACTAGACAGACAAGACTAGACAGACAAGACTAGACAGACAAGACTAGACAGACAAGACTAGACAGACAAGACTAGACAGACAAGACTAGACAGACAAGACTAGACAGACAAGACTAGACAGACAAGACTAGACAGACAAGACTAGACAGACAAGACTAGACAGACAAGACTAGACAGACAAGACTAGACAGACAAGACTAGACAGACAAGACTAGACAGACAAGACTAGACAGACAAGACTAGACAGACAAGACTAGACAGACAAGACTAGACAGACAAGACTAGACAGACAAGACTAGACAGACAAGACTAGACAGACAAGACTAGACAGACAAGACTAGACAGACAAGACTAGACAGACAAGACTAGACAGACAAGACTAGACAGACAAGACTAGACAGACAAGACTAGACAGACAAGACTAGACAGACAAGACTAGACAGACAAGACTAGACAGACAAGACTAGACAGACAAGACTAGACAGACAAGACTAGACAGACAAGACTAGACAGACAAGACTAGACAGACAAGACTAGACAGACAAGACTAGACAGACAAGACTAGACAGACAAGACTAGACAGACAAGACTAGACAGACAAGACTAGACAGACAAGACTAGACAGACAAGACTAGACAGACAAGACTAGACAGACAAGACTAGACAGACAAGACTAGACAGACAAGACTAGACAGACAAGACTAGACAGACAAGACTAGACAGACAAGACTAGACAGACAAGACTAGACAGACAAGACTAGACAGACAAGACTAGACAGACAAGACTAGACAGACAAGACTAGACAGACAAGACTAGACAGACAAGACTAGACAGACAAGACTAGACAGACAAGACTAGACAGACAAGACTAGACAGACAAGACTAGACAGACAAGACTAGACAGACAAGACTAGACAGACAAGACTAGACAGACAAGACTAGACAGACAAGACTAGACAGACAAGACTAGACAGACAAGACTAGACAGACAAGACTAGACAGACAAGACTAGACAGACAAGACTAGACAGACAAGACTAGACAGACAAGACTAGACAGACAAGACTAGACAGACAAGACTAGACAGACAAGACTAGACAGACAAGACTAGACAGACAAGACTAGACAGACAAGACTAGACAGACAAGACTAGACAGACAAGACTAGACAGACAAGACTAGACAGACAAGACTAGACAGACAAGACTAGACAGACAAGACTAGACAGACAAGACTAGACAGACAAGACTAGACAGACAAGACTAGACAGACAAGACTAGACAGACAAGACTAGACAGACAAGACTAGACAGACAAGACTAGACAGACAAGACTAGACAGACAAGACTAGACAGACAAGACTAGACAGACAAGACTAGACAGACAAGACTAGACAGACAAGACTAGACAGACAAGACTAGACAGACAAGACTAGACAGACAAGACTAGACAGACAAGACTAGACAGACAAGACTAGACAGACAAGACTAGACAGACAAGACTAGACAGACAAGACTAGACAGACAAGACTAGACAGACAAGACTAGACAGACAAGACTAGACAGACAAGACTAGACAGACAAGACTAGACAGACAAGACTAGACAGACAAGACTAGACAGACAAGACTAGACAGACAAGACTAGACAGACAAGACTAGACAGACAAGACTAGACAGACAAGACTAGACAGACAAGACTAGACAGACAAGACTAGACAGACAAGACTAGACAGACAAGACTAGACAGACAAGACTAGACAGACAAGACTAGACAGACAAGACTAGACAGACAAGACTAGACAGACAAGACTAGACAGACAAGACTAGACAGACAAGACTAGACAGACAAGACTAGACAGACAAGACTAGACAGACAAGACTAGACAGACAAGACTAGACAGACAAGACTAGACAGACAAGACTAGACAGACAAGACTAGACAGACAAGACTAGACAGACAAGACTAGACAGACAAGACTAGACAGACAAGACTAGACAGACAAGACTAGACAGACAAGACTAGACAGACAAGACTAGACAGACAAGACTAGACAGACAAGACTAGACAGACAAGACTAGACAGACAAGACTAGACAGACAAGACTAGACAGACAAGACTAGACAGACAAGACTAGACAGACAAGACTAGACAGACAAGACTAGACAGACAAGACTAGACAGACAAGACTAGACAGACAAGACTAGACAGACAAGACTAGACAGACAAGACTAGACAGACAAGACTAGACAGACAAGACTAGACAGACAAGACTAGACAGACAAGACTAGACAGACAAGACTAGACAGACAAGACTAGACAGACAAGACTAGACAGACAAGACTAGACAGACAAGACTAGACAGACAAGACTAGACAGACAAGACTAGACAGACAAGACTAGACAGACAAGACTAGACAGACAAGACTAGACAGACAAGACTAGACAGACAAGACTAGACAGACAAGACTAGACAGACAAGACTAGACAGACAAGACTAGACAGACAAGACTAGACAGACAAGACTAGACAGACAAGACTAGACAGTCAAGACTAGACAGAAAAGACTAGACAGACAAGACTAGACCGACAAAAAATAGACTAGACAGATGTATATTATTATTCTAGATACATAAATTAAATGGAAGGTATTTATTTAATATTATTGAGCACAAGCTATAATGTAAGACACAGTTTTAAATTATGTACAGGTAAAATAATTCATAATGTTCTAATCGATTTCGTCAAGGTTCAGTCGTGTGAGAGAAAAAACAAGACTTAACAGACACGACTGGACAGACAAGACTAGACAGACAAGACTAGATAGAGTAGACTAAGCAAAGAGGAGTGGATAGACAAGACTGGATAGACAAGAGTGGACAAACAAGACTGGTTAGACAAGACTAAGCAGACAGGACAAGGAGACCAGCCTAGGCAGACGTTTTTGGGTCACCACCGACTGATAAAATAAGAAGGCCAAACCAACATAAATAAGGCTAGACAAACCAGTCTAGACATACGTGATTAAGCTAGGCATATGAGACTAGGCAGGATAAACTAGGAAACTTAATCTGGAAAGGTAAGTGAAATTTCTGTAAGTAATATGTATTATATTCGAAAGAAAAATGTTTGCAGTTCATAATTAATCGAAAGTAAGTGACTGAATTAAATTACAATAAATAGTTTATGTGTTTATCATAAAATCTGAACATTGTATGGTAGGATTTATGTCCCATTTGATGACATAATTCTCTAAAAATGGTTAGCGTATGGATTGTGACACAACAAGAAGGAATAAAAAATATTCTTCGCTTATTATTTCTAAGATCATGGAAAAGATAAAATAAATATTGATACCAGTTTTTTTTCTTGAATATTATTTATTTCCTTGTTGTGCTGGTGCGTAGGTGTATTGATTAGTGATATTTTTCCCATATATACTTAGTTTTCTATGTATAATTTCGAGATTAGGCAAGAGTTTTAGAATTCACCTACACGCACCGTCTGACATTGTGTTCAATCCTCAATTAACCATCGTGATTTGTATTAGAAATAGCAGCTAGAAACGTGATTTTATAAGAGATAATCTACGGATTCTCACCACAAACCTATATTATAAATATTACTGGTAAGGATAACACGATCACTGCCTAATGATGTACACGTTGTGCGATTTACACCGTGAAAACAAGGCTGCATCATGCACTTCGGCTTCGCATGCAGATTACTCCTCTCATATTACAGACTACGAAAATTTTAATACGCACGATTATTACACGGAACTCGAAAACATTTTACTTTTACGCTTTTAACTGCACCAGGAGATCTTTTACTTTTAAAAATAACGGACTCATAACAGTCCATAACATCGACAACTCAATATATCATGTAATTAAATTTAATAACTGAAATGAAATTAAATATAACAGCCTTGTTACCAATATGCTAATTTATCTCTAAGTAATCAATCACGCACTGCTTCAGCAAATTTACTTGGAAATCATATGAGATTTACCAATTGCCGATATTTAATAAAGAGAAAGAGGATTAAATTAGTCCAGTATATTATCTGTACTTATCTCGCTGGTTTAGTTTGACCAGTCTTCTCATCACTTCTAGTTTGACTAGACTATACTCCGGCGAGAGAATGCAGCTGTACTGCGAAGGGTTATGAGGGGCAAGGGACGCGCCGAGGTACGCGCAGGTTAGTATGAGTTAAGAAATATGCGTCAGTTTTTCAAACACGGACAACTAAAACGCACTCGAAATAATGTGGAGTATGCGCAGAACAATGCTAAACTCGTCGAGGCGAGATGCATTCTCTCGCCGGTACGAGTATAGATACTAAAATAAATATATATTCAAAAAATGACATTTTTATTTAATCTGATATCTGACCATACTTCTCTACCTTCTACTTGTTTTATTTTGTGTCTATGGTATTGTGTAATTGAATTTAAAAAAAATTAAATTAAAAAACCTTCGATTTGTAAAAATCGTATAACCTTAATGCATTATAAAATTGATTTCTCCTAGGTCTCCTTATATTAATAAAAAAATGTACCTTCAATAATCAATCGTGATGAGATAATCCCAAATAATTTGTGATAAAGTGCGGAGTAAAAATAGGACCATAATTATCTTACAATTAAATCATGTTTATAACGTATATTTTGTGTAATGGTGCTGTTTTTTTTATAACTTTATTAGTTATTAAATTATACACGCGGCAAGCTAGTAATTTGGAAACTGGAGAAGACTTGGCCACAACGTTTTAAAAAGCTCCGCGACCAAAATTAGTAGCAAACCTTATTTATTAAATCAATGCCTGCTGTATGTAACAAATATTATATTTCTTACATTTGTAAAGCTGGAATGTAATCAAGGTTTTTATCAACTAAGTAATTCAAAAAGATTGATTATTGTTCCAATTTGAGGTCATCACTTATTGCATCGATGAATAAATAATTTTTATTTGAACATTGACAGTTGTATAGAACCTCACCACACACAAATAAAAAATGTGTTTTTTTCTATTTTAATTGCAAATAGATCGTGCTGTGTGTATAATCGTTGCAAAATAATATAATATTTATTTATAAATAATTATTTCATGGATAATTTCAGCGCTGAGATAATTCCATACGGATGGTACTAGTTAGTGCTGGAGTTACAAGGATATAAGCAACAATAAAATAATTGGAATCCAGCATGACTAATGCATTAAGAAACACTAATTGCCTCTGGAATTTTTGCTATTGATCGCACAGATTTTCTGAAATATTACCAATCATTTATTATTATATTTTCTTATAAAATTAACACAATACAATTATTTGAATAGAAAATAGATATCAATTTTACAAGAATATTAATGAACACATTTTTAGAACCACGTTAACAAGGTGAGATAAATATGGTTAGATAAATCCAAATATTTTCAACTGAAAATACGAAGTATTTTGCTTGTTTGGAAGATTTAAAAATTTGGAAAATTCAGAGAAATAATTAAGTGACTGTTCATTTAGAATTCTCTTGATATGCGAATTTCATAGGTTTTATAATTGAAAAGTAGACATGGCACGTTTTCAAATTTTTATTTGCACCCATAAAGGCCGATTCTCATATACGCGACACTCAGCTACGCGACATCGCCTGTTAAATAATGATTACAATGTTTTAAGTGGGCACGTTCTCACTATGGCTACGCGACAGTTGCTAGAAGTCGCTATGACGCGCGCTGTCGCTGGGATTATTTCGTGAGCATTCTTTTACATTTTGTCGCTAGACGTCGCATGACGTTTGACCAGTTTGTTTGTGATTTTAAAGGCGGATTGTGAAAAAATGGGGTGTTGTTGAAAATGAGTGGAATTAACGACGAAAAAGCAGAGGAATTGATCGCCCTTGTGGCCGATTATGCTGAAGGGTATTATGGTAAAAGGTACTTACAACATATTTGTAGAATTGCAATTCTTCCTGTTACAATTGTTTGAAGAGAGAATGGAATTCTTCTTCTACTAGTCTTGCTCTTAAGATCTGATGCACACAATATTTTCTCTTCCACTTCTTTTATTTTAATTTCTCATTTTCATAATACATGGCTAAGAAAAAATCTTCATCGGAACTTGACATTTTGAAAATATAACTTAAGTTGAAATGTAGAGAAACTGCTGATTTGACACTTACAGCAAAAAGCTCATTATCGCATATATGAATATACTAGCAATACCTAGCAGCGACGCGACAATTCGCGACACTTCATCGCGCGTCATCGCGTAGCTGAGTGTCGCGTATATGAGAATCGGCCTTAATGGTACAGGAGTTTCAGACCCCTGGCCTATAATATAAAATCAGAAAAAGAAGTATAAGTCGATATTAGTTGAACAAAGATAAAATATCAGATAATCTGATATATGAGGGACCGAACTAATTGTAAGAAGTAGAGATGACACTAAACTAGTTTGTCTAATCCAAAGGTAATAAGAAATATATTCATATTACAAAGAGAAGACTCTAAAAAGTCTTTCTCATCTCTAAAAAGATTTCATTTTTTGACAACACACACAATTCATAATTCATTTTTTTATAAGAATCCTTGTATTTTGTGATTTTTGTCTGACAAATTGGTAATTCATTCTGTGAAACAAACAAAAAATAATTTTACTGTGGCCTTGCATTCTTATTGTCTCAAAGTATCGAAAATAGCTCAAAAACTACAGATAGCTGCAAAACAAAATTTTGAAAAATGTTTCAAAAACCTGTAGATAATTAAATTTCTTATAAGAAACCTTGTTATCTAGTGATCTATATTGCGTCAAATTGGTAATAAACAACCTTGAACCAAGTCAAAACATTGTTTTTTGTTTACATTTTTCTTGTCTCAAAAATTCGAAAATAACTCAAAAACTAAACGCAATTTTGAAAATTTTTTCGAATAAAATTTGTAGCAAACAAAAATTTCCATAAGATAATATGATAATTAGTAATTTTTTTCCGTCAAGATGTTGATAATCAACCTTGAACAAACCATTATTAAAATAATATTTTTGTTTCACATATGGTCCCAAAAATTTGTAAGATGCAGTGGGGTAAGATCGTAAACGGGGCAATATCGTAATTGGTCTAAATTTATTCTTACATAAATGAGAATATAATATGTAATAGTTAGAAACCTGCATTAAATTAATATGAGGCGATCCATATAGATGTCTCCCAATCATCCAGGGAGTAACCGTATTATATCTTCATTATAGAGTACTTCTCGTGCAGTTTGCAACAAAAAAGTGTCAGGAATGTGCAAGTAAATTTTGTGTTTTTTAGTTTATTTTTGGTAAGCAGGAAGAATATTGTTTAAAGTTTACATTAAATAAATAAATTACATCAGATGTCCAAAATTTACTGAGAAAACCGCTACTTCGGTCTTGCCCCGAAAATATTAGTGCATGGGGTAAGACCGGAGCATGCAGCGGGGCAAGATCGCAGTGGTCTGCGCTGTTCATATATTTGGTTATTTCTTCTGATATTTTCTTAAAATACTTATGTTTATAAAATTTTTAGATCCGAAATGGTTCGAAATTACGTCAGGAAAACAAATCGAAGGTCGTATACCTCAGAAACATTTGAAGAAGCCTTAGCAGAAATTAGGACTGGAAATATAAATGCATTTAAAGCTAGCAAAAAATATAAAATACCGACCAACACCATAATGGATTGTTTAAAAGGAAAACATGGCATCATAAATAAATCACTTGGCAGATCTACTGCTATTTCAATAGAACACGAACAACAGCTTGCTGATTGTCTCTTGACAATGGAAAAATATGGGTTCGGGTTGTACAGAAAAGAGGTGTTTGAATTAGTTAGGCAGTTTATTAAAGAAAACAAACTGAAAACTCCGTTCAAAGACGATCTCCCTAGAGAAGATTGGTTTCTAGGGTTTAAAAAAAAACATAATTTAATTATAAAAAACCGCAAGCGGTAGAAGTGGCCCGTAAACGAGGTTGCAATCCATTTACGATCCAACAGTACTTTATTGTATTGGAAAACACCTTAAAAGAATTACGATTAGGAAACTCTGCTCCCAGTATTTGGAATTTAGACTAGTCTAGTCTAGTTTTTGCACTGACCCTTCCGAAACTAAAGTAGTTGATGGTAAAGACCTGCCTTGTACACGAGTAATAAGTGCTCCCGGAAGAAACAACATAACAGTTCTACTAGCAGCATCTGCTTCGGGTGAAAAAGTCCCACCACTTATTATTTTTAAAGGAAAAAATATCTGGGATCAATGGGTTGCCCCAGAGAATACTGGCTTTCCTGGAACCACGTACGCTGCGACTGACAATGGTTGGATGGAATCAACTGTATTTGCAAATTATTTTGACAAACAATTTTTGAAATCTATTGATCCAAGCCGCCCAACATTATTAATATATGATGGACATTCTACCCATGTTAGTATCAAATTAATATAAAAAGCTCGTGAATCAAATGTTACCATTCTGAAAGTTCCACCGCATGCAAGTGACGTACTCCAACCTTTAGATCTAAATGTCTTTAAAACATTAAAGTCAGCCTGAGATCAAAAATTAATCACGTGGCAAAGAAATAATATTGGAATAAAGCTTCCAAAAAAACAGTTTTCTGTAATGATTGGAGATATTTGGCGCGATTTATACCCGGAAATAATTATGAATGGTTTCAAGGAAGCGGACATTTATCCATTGTCAAGGAATGTCGTTCCTGACTCCATGTTCTCTGCCATTGCCTTGAAAGAATGGCAAGAAGCAAAAGCCAAAGATCTTCCTAAAATAAATGAGGAACTATCGACTATAGAAGAAGCCGTTTGTCATCCACCTGTAATCATTGATTTCGCTTTTGGCTACGTGGATAGTCCAGTTGAGGAGACTATTAGCTTCATTGAAGAAAGAACTGCTGAAATGTTTCCACAATCTTCAAGAAACAGTTCGCCTTTTGTCTGTATAGTCCTCAACCAACAACATTAGTCACATTTGAAAAACTATTATTGGAAACTGTAAAGACAAACGTTATATCAAACATTCAAAAGAAAAAAAGAGTAGGAACAGGAGCCGAAGTGATAACCTCAGAAGAAGTAATTAATGAATTAATTAATGACAAGCAGCCAAAAAAGAAATCCGTAAGTGTATTAAAAAAAAGATGACAACTCGGACAACTTATGTACGATCTGAAAATGTGATTACCCATATTACACTGATAGAAGATCATAGATTCAATGCATAACTTGTATGGAATTGGTGTGTGGAATGTATAATAATGGATCTAAGAAAATGCAATTTGAATGTGAAAGATGCTTTGATGAAAATTAAATTTGAAAACTTTTATTGATATAATTACCAAAAATTAACAGTTTAAAATATGTTTTGTGAGTTGAATTTAAATAAACTTCTTTCTATGTGGAAATTCTTTAAAAGGAATTTCTTTAAAACTGTGTAATTTTTAAACAAATCAACTTATTTTAATGCGGTAAATGCCATTCTGTAAATGGTTTATGAATAAATCTGATTTTACCCCAGAACACACTAAGATACATTTCAATTGGTTTTAAATAGCCTTTTACGCATTGGATATTCGCATTTGTTTGATACAATTTTCTGTGTAAATGAAAATTTCCAAGGAAAATTGGTGTTTTTTTCAAAACAAATCATAGAGTAATAAGTCTATATGCATTGATGCCAGTATATGTAAATATTTAAAAAAGGCCATTAAAATAAAGGTGTTAAAAGTGGAAGTTTGCAAAAACCGGTCCGATCTTAGCCCACTTCACCTTAATTAAAACGATAGATAAGCGATATTTAGAAAATTGTTGCAAATAAAACTTGTAGAGAATTAAATTTCATATGATTGATTTAAATTTCGTCAATTTGGTAACAATCAACCTTGAATAAAGTCAAATTTCTGTTTTACATTTTTTTTGTAGTAAAAATATGAAATAAATAACTATTTAATAAATGAAGATAATAACAATTTATGACATTAATTCTTAAATCTTTAAAATATTTCTTTTCCTCTGAAATTCATATAATCAATGTAAATTCATCGATATATTGAATAAGTGGCGATTTTCTTTAGTTTTTCTAACTTTAATTTACTTATCACTATTTAAACGCGTCTATTATTGAATTACATAACACATAATAATAATAATAATCACTAAAACTGTCACCCAATAGACATATATGCATGTAGCTTCTAACGTGTTTAGTATTTAGATTTGTTTGCGAGGTATTATATTTAGTCAATTTTCAATTTTCTATCCTAATGTTTTTTCTTGCTAAGACTTAAGTTTAAGACGTTTTAGTTAATTCTAACAGTTTTCTAGTAAATGTCACATTAAAATGCAATCTCTAAATAATGTATTAAATATAATATATTAGGTTTAAGTGGAGAAATAATCTCCATCTGGTATTAAAAAGAATATTATTAACATATGGAAATATATTTTAAAATATTATAAGTAAAACGCTAGTAATTTATAAAATAAATATTAAACTGGCGGTTTTGAATTCACAGTTTCATTTTCTGTTAACTCAAATTATGAAATTTTGAATAAATTATTATACGGCAAATATTTATTGAAATAAGTTATCAACGCATTATATATTAACATTATAACAATCTACCTTGTCTTAGCTTCTCTATCTTAGTCTGTTAACTAGTCAATTTATATCAACTAGTTAATTTATAATAGAAATACAGACATCAAGCCAGTGTTGCCAACTCGAATTTTGAAAAAGACGTAGGCCAGTATAGAAAATTACGTAGTATTAGCAAAATTTGCGAATGCAAAGTACGTAGATCTACGTACTTTTTTAAAGTGATATACCAGCGATACTTTAAACTTGAACTCTACTATTCATCCTATGGCAGCAAAATAACTAATTATTAATAAATATGTTTATACATATATGATGAATATATATATATATATATATATATATATATATATATATACATATATACATATATATATATATATATATATATATATATATATATGTATATATATATATATATATGTTGTATTTGAGGTTTTCGCGGATAGATACCTGTGTTGTATTGTTTTCTCGGGGATTCCGCGTTGATGCTGAGGGTTGGCTCTGAAAAGAACCGGATTCTCGACGTTTCGGCGAACTAACATTCGCCATTCTCAAGAGATATATGCGTCCGTGCGGGTCAACCGTTAGATGCATACTGTATACAGACGCATACAGTATGCGTCTAACGGTTGACCCGCACGGACGCATATATCTCTTGAGAATGGCGAATGTTAGTTCGCCGAAACGTCGAGAATCCGGTTCTTTTCAGAGCCAACCCTCAGCATCAACGCGGAATCCCCGAGAAAACAATACAACACATATATATATATATATATATATATATATATATATATATATATATATATATATATATAAATATGTATCAAAATCAAAATATTTATTCCCAATGAGAAAATGAATCTATAGGGTTTGTCAAGACAAAAAATATACAGAGAATTAGGACAATACAAGAGTAAAAACTTAATGAATTAATTAAAAATTAAAATTCTGCTAGGCTGTAAATTGTTTTAGTTAGTATCTGTTCTTTCAGTCTCTTTCTAAATTTTTTATGGGACTTTTCTTCGGTTAAGTTGGTTGGTAATTGGTTATAAATAACAACTCCTTGATTATTTGGTCCTTTTTCACAAATCGTAAGATTGGTCTTGAGCTTGTATAAAATATGTTTTTCCCTTGTATGGTGGTGGTGTATATCCGAGTTCTTTTGGAAACGGTGTTTATTCTTATGGATATAGCAGGCATTCTTATGGATATAGCATTTCCAGTATGTAAAGGCTCGTGATTGTTAGAATGCCTAATTCCATGAAATGTGGCCTACATGAAGTAGTAATACTGATACCTCTAATGGTTCTGTTTATTCTTTTTTGTGCCAGTAAGATTGTCACTACCTGCGGTGAGGATCCCCATAGCAGTATACCATATGTATATAAATATGAGTGGATGCATATTGTATAAATGACTGCACTTCAGCAAAATAATATGTGAGAAGATCTTTTTTCCGTAAAAACTGTCGGAGGTACCTGATTTGAAAAATCTTCTTGCAAAGTTTGCTGAAAATTTCTTGAATGGTGATATTCCAGTGCAGGTTTTCCTCTAAATGAATACCAAGAAAGTTGGTTACATTAACTCTCTTAATGGCGTCGTTATTTAATTTAAGTGGAAAGTCTTTCGCACGAGAACTGCGTGCAGTCTGAAATATCATATATTCGATTTTATCTCTGTTGAAGTAAAGACAGTTTGCTGAGAACTATTTGTTAAGTTTTCCCAGAAGTATATTAGCTCGAGATGGGTTGTCAGTTCCAGTATTTTCAGAGACGATAAAGCTATCGTCGTAATTTATGAAGGTAGTCAAGTCTGAAATGTATAGAAAGAAAAGTGTTGAAGCGAGGACACTTTCTTGAGGGACACACGTATTTGTAAACTTAACAAAGAATTGGCCGACTACCGTCCCCGATTTGACTTGAACAAGTTGCTGACGATCTTCGAGGAAGGATTTAAGCCATCTGGCGGATTTGCCATAATTGAAGATCTTGTCCGGAAAAAGACTGTGAGATACACAGTCGAATGCCTTCGATGGATAGCAGAACATTCCAATCGGGCATTTACCCTTATCTACCTCAGCCATCCACGAGTGTGTTGTAAAATTGAGCTAGTGCGGTCGTGGTAGATTTTCCTTTACAAAATCCATGTTGTTGCTTTCGAATAAGTTGAAATTTTTCAAAAAATGGGATAAGCCTAATGCGCATAGAGTATTCCAGGATCTTAGCTAAAACAGATATTAGGGCTATTGGTCGATAATTGTTAGCTATGTTTTTATTCTCTTTTTTTGTAAACAGGAATAATAGTGGATATCTTCAGGATTTTGGGGAATAGTTCATCAGCGAAGGAAGCGGTCACAATATTAGTTATTGGATCAACTAGCAAATGTCTGAATTCATTAAAGATGCTGGTAGTAAGCGAGTCAGGTCCACATGTTTTAGTGCTTTTTAAGAACCCCATAATTTGTAGAATCTCGCTTGCCGAAAATTAGTCAAGGAACATAGTATTTTAGTTGTAGTAGTTATTTGGGTTGAAATTAAAGTGGCTGTTGGAGATTTCCGTTGGTGTGATGTTCTGGCTGATTGACTTTGGCGCTTGATCAAAATAGTCGCTATTTGCTTCGGTGCAGTGATAAGCTTGGAATTTTCCCAAATATCGATGTTTTCTGAATTTTTAGTTTTATTGGTTTGCTCCATTACCACCATCCAAAAAGCTTTCTGGTTATTCGGTGCGTGAATTACTCTTTGTAGAAGAATTTTTTTTCTACAGATTGGATTAAATTGTTGTGTTCCATTTTTTGATACAGATACCTTTTATTCAACACTGGATACTGTTTGGTAAGTATAAACATGTCCCTTCTTAACTTAGCGGCAAACGTTTTTAACTCCTTGGTTAACCTATATACATCGGTTATATAGGCGGTGTTCTGAATGCTTATCTAAAACTTTTTTACCTCTACCACATTTCAAGTCACATTTAAATGAATTACAATAAAAATAGTAATCCATTTTATTGCATTTTTGAACACAACCTGAATAATTTTTGTATTTTTCCCACAAGTGGGAATATTTTTGTTCATAATGCAGTTTTCTTTTTTTAGTAGGAATAACATTACGATCTTCTTCCTCACTGTCACTGCTTACTTCCATAATTGTTAATTGTATTTAATTCAAAAATGAGTGATATTTACGATATTATTGAATGCAGAGTCTGATTCACCCAGAAATCGTGGGGCTGATGAGGAGCCTGATGAGGCTCCCAGCCTCCCAAATAGCTAAGCAATGAAAAGACGATAGAAAAAATCTCACAAACGTTTTTTTGTAGTTCTTACAAATATTTAAGAGTTTACTTAAAAATTAATAAAAGGCAAACGAATTTCGATTTAATTCTAAATTTGATATTAAAAACAAGCTAAATAAATACCGTACTTTAAGAGATTTTGATTTAGCTAAAGTCAGGAAGCAGTCGCGAATAATTAAAATTCAAAATAGCCGCGTTTACTTTTTAAATTTGTTTTGCTAGCGAGTCGAACGCCCTACCGCGTTCCAACGGGCGAATTAAAGAAGAATCTTAGCAGAGAACCCCAGCACTTTTAATATGAACGACCAGACGCGTATTATATACGCGAAAGAAAAGAAAATATGCCCATTTTTTGCCTAATGCGATGTTATTTTGCAAATTTGTCAATTTGATACAAAATACGTAAATTCTGAGACGGAAGTTCGTAGGTTTGCAGGAAAGGCCTAAAGTACGTAAATCTACGTTAAAAGACGTAGAGTTGGCAACGCTGCATCAAGCACACATTAACCTGACTGCGAGATAATAAGTTCGATATACATTATTTAATATAAGTTCTGTCCAAATGCCTGTAAAACTTAAATAATACCTATAAATTCTATGGATTGAATATGGATGGAAGCTCAAGAGAGTCTTGTCTATTTATATTTAGTTTATTCTCATAATGCTTTATTCTCTCTTGGTTTAAATATTTCAATTTTGTGTCTCTCTAGTATAATATGGAATATATTTATTGTTTAACAATAAGTTAAAAATTGTCACTGAACTTGTCTGTCTGGTGTTAGCTGGTAGTTAACTGGAACCTGGTAGTTTATTAATTACTGGCTAGGCTCAACGACTTAGACATTATATGTGAAGATTATGCCGATGACATAGTCATAATAGCCAGTAGAAAGTTTAAGCGAACGCTATGAGAAATCGTATAGAGAGGCCTCAAAGTAACTAATAGATTAACACTACACAGCAATGTGTAGTAGTAAAGCCGATTGGAGCGACGAACCCTCAGCAAACCACATAGAGCAAAATGCTCAAGTCGTATAATCAAGTGGTATACAGATGGTTCGAAGACAAAGGAATTTACTGGTTCAGGAGAGTTTTGACCAAATACTTCGATTCCATGGGAACATTCCCAAGTATCTTCCAAGCAGAGGTACTCGCAATCGAAAGATGTGCACAATTCAACCTCGACAGGAATTATCGCAAAATACGAATTGCTATCCTTTCAGACAGCCAAGCAGCCATCAAGGCCATTAGCTATTAAATCATCAAATTCAAACTGGTATGGGACTGTGTTGGAAAGCTAAACAAGCTTGGCAGAGAAAATAAAGTAACGCTGTACTGGGTATCAGGACACACTGGCATAGACGGAAACGAAGAAGCCGCTCACCTAGCAAACAAGGGATCCAGTAATCCCTTTATAGGTCCGGAACCCTTTTGCGGTATGAGTTTGAACACCATCCACAAAAGTTTAGATTAAGAAATAACAGAACAATGTATGAAAACCTGGAAAAAACTTCCAGGGTTGAGACTATCCAAAGTAATGCTGCGATCTGTTAACCAGATAAGCACAAAAGCTTGCCCGAGACTGAACAGGAAGAAGCCTAGAATTCTGGCAGGAGTCCTGAAGGGACACTGCAGACTTAGAAAACACCTCAAGACCCTAGGCGTAGAGGATGATGACTGATGCAGATTCTGTGGTTCGGCAGAGGAAACCCCCATACATCTGCTCAAAGACCGCGGAGCTCTGCTCCGCAAGAGACAGATGTATCTTGGGGCCCACTGCATGAACGCACAGGAGTTGCAGTCCTTGAATCCCACTCAGATCCTGAAATTACTAAAGGAATCAGGACTAGAAGCGGTGCTATAAATGGGTACGTATACCAACGTTTAGAGGAAGAGGGTGGGGTACAATAGATCTACGAAGGTCGCAGTACAAGTCGTCACCACCAATACTATAATCAACAATCTACAACTAATAGATGTCAAACAGTAGGACTAAAGTAGAAATAGATGTCAAACTGTAGACTTTGCTCAACCCGAGCAAAATCACGGTGATACCTTTTACTAGGAAAAGAATACTAAACTGCCTACAGCTTATTGTTATATGGGAGGACAGTAGAATACAAACAGGAGATAAAATATCTGGGTATAAAACTAAATAGTAAATTCCTCTAAAACAGGCACGCTGAGGAAGTGGTAGGAAAAGCCAAATGCGCTCTAATGGTGTGTAGAAATCTTGCAGGGAAAACGTGGAGTTGTAAGACACAAATCCTACGATAGATGTACAACATGATAGTGATCACTTACGGGGCTGCTGCGTGGGGAAGTAGAACCAAGCAGGTCTATATGAAGAAGCAGGTTGAGAAGATCAAAGAGTCAGAGAGTCAGATCAAAGACTAGCATGTGAGTGCATCATGGGGGCGATGGAATCATGCCCGACAGCAGCAATGGAACTGCTACTAGGTCTCACTCCCTTGCACCTTGTCGTACAGGGGACCGCCAGATCGGCGATTTTAAGGTTCAGCAAGAAAGCAATAGGCAGAGGTAAAATAATCGGGAGCAGAGACCCGAACAGCCTCGCTGCCAACATCCTCTAGCTGTACGAAAAGATGAAATGGTATGCAAATACCATTGACACTGCGGACTTAGAAAACAACTCAAGACCCTGGGCCTAAAGAAAGATGACAATTGCAGAATCAAAGACAAAGATACATTTTCTCGAGGACTGCGGAGCATTGCTCCGTAAGAGACAAATATAATTTGTGGTCCACTGCTTGAACGAAGAAGAGTTACAATCCATGAATCCCACCCAGATCCTTAAATCCCTAAAGGAATCGGGACTAGAGGAGGCGCCCTAAATGGGTAAGTATACCAAGGATTAGTTTAAGAGAGTCACCACCGAAAAGTCACCACCGAAATCTATAAACAATCTATCTAGTGTTATCTGAAGATTTCTAACATCAAATTTTTCATAGAAATGTAGACATTAAGCGCAGATTAAGCGCACTCATTCTAGATTGTTTGAAGTTAGATATATAGTAATTAATATAAGTTCTGTCCAAATGTCTAAAATACTTCAATAATACCTATAAACTATAAATATATATATATAAACTATAAGGGTAAATGTCAAAGCCCAAGAAAGAAGCCCAATATATTGTCTTGTCTATTTAGACTTGGTTTATTCTCGATTAAATATTCTGTGTTTCGTGTCTCTTTACTCTAATATGAAATATGTTTCAAGTTAAAAGTTATCACTGAAACAAGAATGTTTACGCTTTTGATAAAATATAACGTTTACAAAATCCTTCTACTTGTGTGGTCTATGTGTTCGAAATTAGTATAATAAAAAAGTTTATGATATAAGTTTGAGATTTCTGTTCGGAGTTTTAATAAAGCGATTGAATGTTAGCGAAATCAATATAGATAGTAGGTAAATATATTAGGTGTTAATGTTTGGTTTTCGCGTTACTTTTTCGTAATATCCCGTACGCATAATAAGTTCTAATGCCCGATCGACGGGAAAATTATAACCCATTAATTCAATATGGAAAGGCCGTAAGTACGTCACTGATCAATGGCTGCGATCGAAACTCGTATAATACACGAGATGGAGTTCTAATATTTGCGATAAGGATCATTACCGCTCGCCCCGAGCCAGTATTTAGTAAAATCCCTGTAATTCTACACCTATTACTTAAGATAATCGCCACGCATCATAAAGGGCGTACACTACATAATAACACGTGACGATCAGGAAGGATATGGTTCGTTTTCTGTACGGACATTTTTTCACATTGCCTTTCATTATACACATATAGAAAACCCGCATCAATCTTAAAACATCTCGGAATAGATTATTCAGACACGATTATTGCACATTTTTATAGTTTTTGCTTATTTTTTGGTTTTGGTTGTTATCTCGATGATATTTACTAAAACGGGCAGAGGAAAAGTACACTTACAGAAAATTATAATAAATCGTTGGAATATTGCAATCGTGTAAAATGTCTCAATTTTAGATTAAAACGCAAGATCGAATTGTTTTGTAATATCATAATAGGTACATGATAACAATGGGAATCTAATACAAAATGTTGTATCCTCCAAGATGAAAAATCTCTTGTTACAGAGTTACGTTTTTTTATTTCAAAGCTAAAAATCATTACATTATTTTCCAGTGCCCAGACATAAGGGAAAAAAGCACAATAATTTGTTTTTAAATAAATTACAGAATATGTATCCTATAAGAATACTCGATAATTGAAGCGATCACCACACAAAAAGGAAACATGCCAAGGGTCCACAAACCTTTTCGACCGTTGACCTCTACAAGAATGTCTAAAGCTTAAAGACTTTTATTCGCCCATCAACATTACTACAACGTAATTATAATTGCCCATTCAAAAAAACTAAGTCATGAGTCTTTCCTGATAGCAATTATAAATTAACTATTAGCAATGTTATCGTCTATATTCTTATGTTCTATATTATCTTCTATATTATCTTTATGTTCTATATTAGAATTTGAATTCCAAATCTCTTATTTCTTTGCTGTGTTAAGATAACATAGTTCTAACCATCGTCAACGTATGTTCAGGCTTAGAAATGCAAGCAAGTATTGTCATTTTAAGATATATTGTAAAAGCAGATTTACATACAAAAGTTCAATTTTAAAATAATTATAGTCCATATATCGTCATAGACTAAAGGGACAAGGCTTAACATACAAGATTAGACAGACAAGAATAGGCAGACAAGACTAGACAGAGAAGACTAGACAGGCAAGACTAGACAGACAAAACTAGACAGACAAGACTTAACAGACAAGACTAGACAGACAAGACAAGACAGACAAGACTAAACAGACAAGACTAGACAAACAAGACTATACAGACAAGACTTTCCCATTTATGCTTCATGCAGGTGGCACTTTATACACCTACGTCTGCTAACAGTTATTTGGCCTTTATATCCTTGAAACTACGTGCTACATCCACAAAATGAAACTAAGGATTCCTAGGAACACTGATAGGCACGGCTACTGTACTCGAAGACACCTTAAGCTGTACCCTACCAAAATAAGGCTAGATATCTGTGGCCCAGATGTTAACGGCATTATTATGTGCAATAAGCTCCCAACGAGCCCCACGTAGGAGACCTCATATAAGAGTTCAGAAGCTTAATGAGAGAATTACTTATTTCACAGTGTCCCCTACGACTACAATGAGTTTGATAATTCTCTCAATTCTCTATATAGATCGTTTTCTGTATACATTCTTTTTTTTTGGACGTTCCCATATGTATTTGTATATATGTACATCTTGTGGTCAATAAATAAATTGAATTCAATTGACAAAACAGACAAGACTAGAAAAACAAGACTAGACAGACAATACTAGACAGACATTCTTCAAAAATCAATTTTGTCAATATGTAATCCACTTAAAAATGACCTTCAACAGTCTAAACTCGAGTTGTGTAAAGTGTGTAGATTTATGTAATTTCACAAGTGATTTAATAGTTGTAACAAAAATTGTCCATAAAGTGCCTTACATCAACCTTATAGACTGACTCTATTATCTAAATATTAGAGTTGCAAATATAAGTGAAAAATAATAATATAACTAGTTTAATTACAAACTATGCTATAATCTAATAAGGTTTTTGCTGTGGATACTGACTAATTTGTAAAACTCAAATTGGAAATGTGGGTGGTGCAATTGATGGCAGCCGAGATCAGACAAAATAGGTCAACCAAAAAGAAACGACTATGCTCAAATTAGAAACTTACAAAGATAAATTCCTCATATAATCCCGATACCACATGAAAAATAAGAAATAAAATTTAAGTATAATAATAGAGTAATAATATTTTTATTATTATTCCAAATAACGGCTATCGGGTTTCTAATCAGGCTACACTATTCCATATAATCTGAGCTACACGCATTAAACTATAAAATCGAGCTATTAAGTCTACTTAAAGTGGAAGAAGAATTTTCCTGTAACAAGGTAAATCAAACGTGACAAATTATTTTACAATAACTGATGTAATGCACTGTGATTTACTACATTCTAACGAAAGGCAAATCGATCAAACACAAATTGATGAATAAATTAAAATTAATTATTTGTTAATAGCTTAATTGATATCAATTTTAACAAATAAAAAAATAGTTTTTATTGGCAACAATTATTTAATTATTGTTAATGCAGCTTTCTAAGGATTTATAAATGAGACAGTTATAAGCGAGATATTGGAAATGTTTTGATTGAAAGATGAGTGTTTACATTTATAAACGCAAATCGATTTAAAAGATCTATAAAATCATTGCAACCATTATAATTATATTTAGACTTTTAATTTTATTCGTGTATTAATTAATATCTGCGGACGTAAAAACAATTTCATTTGTTTTAAAATGATTAATAGCTAATTACCAATTAACATAACAAGCAGCAAAAAAGTAAATATTGCAATTAATACCTTTTACATATATATATATATATATATATATATATATATATATATATATATACACTTAACATTAATTGTCATATATTTTCTTACTACTAGATTAATTAGTTATCATTAATTAATTAGTTCGCGCTTGTATACTCGTTTTCCAAATTGCAAAAAATTATTTGCTCACGGACACTTTTTGCAACTGTATTACCTTAATCATAATAATAACACAAATGAATAAACAAATCGATTTGAGAGGATAGACTAATGATATCATCATGTTTACTCATATAATTGCATCATAATATCTTTTGTTGAAAGTCGAAAGAAACATTTTATTAAGTGATTTCGAATTTGCAATACTAAACTTAAAATTAATCCCACATTTTTATGGAAAAAAAAAAAATTTTAACGTAATTATCGTCGAGAAACATTAGAGACGTAATTTGAATATAATGTCTTCAAGAAACGTTATAAGATAAAATGTTACAAGGTAAAAAGCAGACAAGCGCAAAGAAGACAAGACAGGAGTTAAAAAGTGTAGACAAGAGTAGTGACGAGACCACGATGACCAGACAAGACCATACAAGACAACACAAGACCAGACAAAACCAGACAAGACCAGAGAAGACCAGACAAGACCAGACAGGGCCAGACAGGGCCAGACAAGACCAGACAATACCACACAAGACTTTATGATTTTTAAACAAAACAAAAACAATAAAAAGTATACAAAACGTGGTAAGATTAAACAGAACCCGACAATACTATACAAAAGTAGATAAGACTGGAGAAGGCTATACAAAGCTGAACAAGGCCATGTAAGTGAAAATATGTTATACTGGTTCAATATAGTCTAGAATTGTCTAGTTTCAATAAATTGAATAGGCCAAAGTGAATAAAACTAGATAATCCAAAATAACTAGATAATCCAAAATTGAATATTCAGTACCACTAGGCAAGACATATACAGGGTCAGCGAAAAGTATTGCACCAAGCGATATAGAATTAATACGAGTGCGATTTAAGACATGAAATTTTAAGGTTGCATACAGTATCCGCCAGTGCATATTTTGACGACATTTTTAATTGTTAGTAACAATTGTTTCCGAGTGATGGCGCCACATACATTTTTTTAATGACAATGTTTGTGGTATCATTGGATAGATATTTTTTTGTAAATAGGAGTCTATAAAGAGATTTCGCAACATCAAATAATCTTCTCATTAAATCAACGATGTTTGATCATAAAAACATGCATTAACAGACCTGGGTCTCAAATGACGGAGTAACGCGAAATCAGATCCACCATGTTATAATAAATGCAAGACGTGGTACTAGTATTACGGACGTTAGGAGTCTACGAGGTCTGTATGCAGACAGCGACCATTTTTTGGTTAGAGCTAAATTTAGAGAAAGAATCTCTAAGCAGAAGAACAACCGGCCAGAAATGTTTCCGAGGTGGAACACGGAGAAGTTCAAAGACAAAAAAAGGTAATTGAATATCAAGCATCTTTGAAGAATACACTGGAATCCATAACAAATCAAAATAATGCCGACACAATGTGGGAAACAATGAAAAATACAATCACACATAGTATCCAGAACATCGTAGGAGAAAAAAAGAATACTACAAAGAAGAACTGGTTTGATGACGAATGCGAGATAGCCTTAAACTAAGGAAGCCAGACTCAAAATACCCAGAAATACAGAGAGCTCAGAAAAAAAAGCAATAAAGACAATTAAAGCCAAAAAAAGGCTCACGAGGAAAATATTCTTGAAGAACTAGAGTCAAATAGAACGAGCAAACAGAACAAGACATTTCTTCCAAAAGGTGAAGAACATTAAAAGGGATTTAGACCCACAGTTGAAACGAAGGTAACATTATTGCAAGTGAAGCCGAAGTGATAGAGACCTGGAGAAGATACTTTGATGAATTGCTGAATATACAGACGGATGAACGCAGACGTGAGTATACATATCTTAAGGCCGAACCCTTAGTGGAAGAACCTACAATGGAAGAGGTATCACGAGCTATTCACAAACTAAAAAACAACAACGCCCCAGGAAACGATACTATATCGGCAGAATGTCTGAAAAATTGCGGAGAAATTTTGGAACTCGCCTTCTATCAACTCAGCTGCCAGATATGGAAAGAAAAACAAATACCAACCCCCTGGAAAGAAAGTATTATAATACCCATTCATAAAAAGGGCGATAAAATATGCTTCGCAAACTATAGAGGTATATCCCTCATTAAGACAGGATATAAAGTATTCTCTCTAATTCTATTAGCGCGACTGACTGCGCGTGTAGAGTACCAAATAGGACTGGTAATCTCCTATTTGGTACTCTACACACGTGGATTCAGAAAGAATCGACCAACAGTAGACCAGATTTTCACTATAAGGCAGTTGATGGAGAAGTGTTGGGAATAAAACAAAACTACAAATGTTTTGTTGTATTCCCAACACTACTCCATCAACTGCCTTATAGTGAAAATCTGGTCTACTGTTGGTCGATTCTTTCTGAATCCACGTGTGTAGAGTACCAAATAGGAGATTACCAGTCCTATTTGGTACTCTACACACGCAGTCAGTCGCGCTAATAGGATTAGAGAGAATACTTTATATCCTGTGTTAATGAGGGATATACCTCTATAGTTTGCATCAGCTTTGTATAGATTTTACGCAAGCGTATAGCATCGTAAGAGTGGAATTGTGGAATACCATGGCAAAACTGGGCGTACCGAAAAAGTTGATCAGTCTCACAAAAGCTTATGTAGAGGGATCTACAAATGCAGTAAGACATGAAGAAAAATTGTCAACCTTCTTTCCAATCAACGGAGGTCTCAAACAAGGAGATGCGTTATCCCCACGCCTCTTTAACATCGCCTTGGAAGGCACCGTACGAAGAGCAAACATAGAAACGCGCCAATTTGGAAATCAGGATCCGCGCATTGTAATAGCTTTCGCTGATGATTTAAATATAGTAGGTAATACAACTACCAACGTTAAGGAAGATTTCATTAAATTGGAAAATGCTGCAAAGAAGGTTGGGCTACAAATAAACGAAGATAAAATAAAATACATGACTACAACAAGAACAGAACGAAGAGACAGGATAGGACAAAATGTGACAATGGACCATTATAATTTTGAAAGGCTCATGAGTTTAAATATTTGGGAGCTAAAATCACCTCAGATAACAATATAACACAAGAGATTAACCACAGAATTCAGGGAGCCAATCGCTGCTGTTTTGCACTACAAAAAATAATGAAATCGAAAAATATAACCCGCTATACGAAAGTAACAATTTATCATGCAATTATAAGACCTATAATGACATATGCATGTGAAACATGGACGATGACAAAACAAAATGAGAACCGACTAAAAATCGCAGAACGAAGAATTCTTAGAAGGATATATGGACCAATCAAGGACAACGCCACACAAGAATACAGAATTAGAACTAACAGGGAAGTGCAAGAACTATATAACCAGATATAATAAAAATAAAAAAGGCAGAGACGATGAGATTGACCGGACGTGTGAAGAGAAAAGACCAACGTGTCGTAAAACTGGTGTAGGAAGAGACGCCGGTAGGAAAGCGGCGGCTGGGAAGGGCAAGGATGCGGTGGAAAGATAATATTGCAGCGGACTTACGGACCCTAAATGTCCAACGACCAGAAGAACTTATGATGGACCGCAGCAAGTGGAGGCAAATTGTAATGTCAGCGAAGACGCACCCCGGTTTGTAAGCTACAGAGTGTGAGAGAGTCTATAAAGTACTACACAGATGTAGAACAAATACGACCTAGAAATTACAGCCGTCCAAGAGACCAGATGGATAAGCAAAGGTATCAGAGACTACAAATCATATACGATATGTTATAGTAGAAAAACAAATGGATCAAAGAACTGGGAGTAGCATTTATCATAAACAAAGCTATGAAACCATCATCATTAACTTCCAACCTGCCAATGAAAGAATATGTAAACTACGAATCCATACACGACACACGAATGCAACGATCATCAGTGCACATTGCCCCACGGAGGAGCAAGACGATGACACAAATATAAGTTTCTATCATTATCTAGAAAGAGTACGAGTCTTCGCCATCTAGTGACTTTAAAGTTATTATAGGTGATATGAACGCCAAAATCGGAACAGAAATAGATATCGAATTTAGATATCGAAAAAAATTGTGTTTTTTCATTAAACAAAATGAATTTCTACAAACAAGATTTTAAAAATTTGCCGAGATTTAGCTCGAAATATTTATAACGAGTTCAAGTGCTAAAAGGCAACACAATTTGCAACAATTTCGAAGCTTCTTGGACATCCAAACAAATAAATCTCCGCCCTTTGCTAACCCGTTATCTTTGAGAGCTGATAGAGAATAAGGGGGTATTTCTGGCAGATTTTTCGAGCATTGGGATGTTTTACAATTATATTTTACTGAACTAGAGGTGTGAAGGTATGTTGAGCAGATTCTTCAATATTTTAATAATCCAATTATCGAACTGTATTATTTGTTTTTAGATTGGGTCCTACCGAAATTCACGAAACTAAACCAATTATTTCAGTCTGAATCTGTTGTACTAACATGCCTTCATGATAAAATGTGTCGAAATTATCAAGAAATTTTATTCATACCTATGCAAGAATTACATTTATCAAACAGCATAGAGCAGTGGTTCTCAAACTTTTTTTGCCGCGGCACCCTTATCGAGCTAAAACAATCTCGCGGCACCCTTGTCGGGCTATAAAAATTTTGACTTTTTGGACTTTTGGACATTGGGCATTTGGAAGTCAGACTGATTGCTTTCCAGATGTCTTTTAAAATTGTTATGAAACCAAGATGCTGTTAGCTATAATTTTATGAAAGATAACGCATTGCCCTTCCGGTGCTTCTTCGTTCCCAACAGAAACAAAGCTAAACGATATGAGGTAGCTCGGATCATATTTCCTTATTTTTCCTCGAATTATCTTTTGTTCGTGAGTTGCTCTTTCGCGAACGTAGGCAGACGAACTTGATTGATTTAGACCAATCCAGATTTTAGCGAATTGTCTACAATTTTGCATTAAAAATAGGAACTCAAATTCGTTTAACTCCTCATGTAATTTTCTTTTTACATTTCTTGATTATTGCTGCGGCACTCCAGGCTTACTCTCGCGGCACCCCAGGGTGCCGCGGCACCCAGTTTGAGAACCACCGGTATAGAGGAACAACTGGAAAGCATAATCTGCATGAATTAACCAACAACAATGGAGAACTGCTAATAGACTTCGCAACAGGCGGGAACATGATAATCAGCTAAACTCTGTTTAGACATCCAGACATACACAAGGCAACATGGACCTCCCCAGATGGCATCACAAAAAATCAAATTGACCATGTGTTAATTAACAGACGATGTGCCACAAATATACTAGACGTAAGAACACAGAGAGGGGCCTATTGTGGCTCAGACCACTCACTAGTACGCATTAAATATCGATGCCAAATCAGAAGCATGCGCCAAGTGTAAGAGACCAGAGAGGCTAAATATCGAGGCGTTACGAATAGAAGCAAACAAGCACAAACTAAAAACGAGCATAGATGAAAAAATAACAAATATAAATGTAGAAGAAGAAAGAGAGAGTCTATCCGTGAAACACGGTAAGAACATAGAAAAGAACCCGGCACATACAGTACTAGGAATTAGACAGACTAAGCAAAAGGGAGCTGAGTGGTATGACGATGAATGTAGAGAAAGCGTTGAACAAAGGAACAACGCCCATAAAAAAATGCTTCAAATGGAAGCAAGAGAACGAAGGGAGGCATTCAAACGAGCACGACAAAAATCTGGTAAGCTCTGCAGACAAAAGAAGCGCAAGTTCGAAAACGAAGAAATCCTAAATAAAGAAAAAGATTTTCGAGCATACAATGCTAGAGATACGTACAGATACCTGAAGCCCAGAAGAGAAGGTTTCAAACAAGTTTATGCAGATACGAAACGGGAAAAATCAAAAGTGATCAACGCGAGATAGAGGACACCTGGAAAAACTACATAGAAAAGTTGCTAAATCCTAGCACTACGTATAGTAGACTGCAAACTATAGCTCCAGTAACACCATTAAGACAAGCAGAGCTACTGCCAATGGAGGAAGACAGCGAACACACTATGGTACCAACTATAGAAGAAGTTGTAACAGCAATCAACACGCTAAACGCTAACAATTCTCCAAGCATCGACGAAATACAAAGCGAAATACTAAAACAGGGCGGCGAAACCTCCCTACACCATCTCCTAATGGAAATATGGAAGAAGGAACAGATCCCGCAAGAATGTAAAGAGAGCATAATATGCCCGATATACAAGAAGGGCGATATGATAACATGCACAAACCACAGTGGAGTATCACTGGTGTGCGACGGATACAAATTATTCACGAACATAATTAACAACAGACTCAAGCATTTTGCCTCAAATATAACAGGAGAGTACCAAGCAGGTTTTAGACCTGAAAGATCGACAGTAGACTAAATACACAACGTCAAACGTACTCTCACAAAGCCTGGGAACACAATGTCGACGTATAAAATGTGTTCGTCGATTTCAAACAAGCATACGACTCCATAATCAAAGACGAGCTATACGTAATACTGACAGAACTGGGCATACCAGTAAAGTTCCAGTAAAATACCAGTCGTTCACTTGTTCCAAGTTGTGTTTGTATTCTTGGTATACCCGTTCTACTTTGTACTAGCGTCTTTGTTTTGTCATTGAATTTCAGAATCGTTAACTCGAGAATCTTGTCCTTCGTAATCAAAATGGTGCTTTCTTTTTCAAATTAAATTTTTCTTAAATTCTGGAGGAATATTACATTTTTACATAATTTTTCAGCTTCGACTTTTGATTCCGCAAAAGCAACATGTCTAAAGGGTTTCAAAAAGTTTTCCAAGCCCCTCAAACACATGGGAACACAGGCACATGAGAATCTCTGGCGGGGTCAGGACACACCATGATAACGAATGTCATATCAGAATCGTACCTCAATATAGAGGGGGATTCGATGCCCAAAAGGCTGTCATTCGATCTACCCTTCGAAACACATCTACGATGGACAGAAGGCAATCAAATAACCACTTGCCAAAGAGGACTGGATTGTTATACAGACGGCTCTAAGAAGGACAGTGGTACTGGCGCAAGGAATCTATGGACTGTCCCTGGGTTGCAGCCTATCTGTACCCCTGGGGATACATGCCACAGTATTCCAAGCAGAAATACACGCTATCATAGTCTGTGCCCGTGAAAATTTGAGAATGGACTACAAAAGTAGAAACATCCGCATTTTCACGAAGAGTCAGGCTGCGATTAATGTTCTAGCGTGTCACGAAATCAAATCCAAGACAATTTGGGACTGTCTTGAGGACCTAAAAGCCCTGACAAGGTCACGCTCGCTTGGGTCCCTAGCCACACGGGACTGGTGGGTAACGAAATGGTGGATAAGCTAGCAAAAGATGGAGCCTACAAGGCAAACATCATTGCTGAAAGTGGACTCTACATTACCAAGACCACGGACCCGAAATAAAATCTGTAAATGGAAAGCAACTAAGCACCGTCTACAGTGGGTAAACTTGAATGGTCTGACACACAGCAAACGAATGTTAGTAAACCTATCGGAAATTGTAACTGCTGAAATCCTGCAACTGCCAAGGAAGCAGATCGCAATTATGGTAGGCCTACTTACTACAGGACACTGCTCTCAACGAAAACACCTGCATAAAATCGGTATCTGTAAGGATGAACCTTTATGCAGGTTATGCTATGAGGAGGACGAAACCGCCGCCCATATAATCTTTCACTGTGAAGCAATTGCACGTAGGAGACACAAGCTTGATATTACAGCTGAGAGAGTCCCCGTGAAAAACATGGCACATAGAATCCTGGACCTAATAGAGAGACTGGATCTATTTGCCTGAACGAAACAATGTGGGGAAATACAATAGGCCAATGGGCTGCAGTGTTTTAAGGGCTAACCCCCCTGGACCCACATTGGTTAGAGGAAAAAAAAAACCTCAAAAGAGAAACTGTTGCCGAAAGATCGGCTTTTGGGTTTTGCAAACTTTTACTAACTATTTACGTTAAACAATATGTCACACCAGATGATAATTGACACAAATTCATTTCGTGTTCGTAGAATGAAATTGATTCACTTTTATTTTGGGATCATTTGTTGTTTCGCATAATTCAATAAGTGCGTTCATTCATTTGTCTAAATTATGTCTAATAGCCTTTATAGCATTTATTCTACACTAGGCGATAGTCTGGCACAACAAGGCGATGGACTGGCACCCACGATGTGCAACCTCGCCCTAGTGTGTGTAATAAGACAGACTGGAATAGGGAGACACAACTTGCTAATAAACAAATCCATACAACTCGCAGGATACGCGGATGATATTGACATAATGGTTCACACAAAACAAGCCACGGAGGAAGCTTATACCGTACTAAAATCAGCTGCCCAAACAATCGGCCTCCAAATCAACATCGACAAAACAAAGACGCTAGTGCAAAGTAGAACGGCTACACCAAGAATACAAACACAATTTGGAACAAGTGAACGACTTCAAGTATCTGGGCGCAAACATCAATAGCAAAGGCGGAAGACTCGTAAATTAGAGCCAGAGTAATGATGGCAAATAAAGCGTATTTCTTATTGGCGAATGTACTCAAGTCTAATGTGATACACAAAAATTAAGGTGTAAAAAACAATCATCGGACCAATACTCACGTACGGTTGCGAAGTGTGGATCCTCACAGTAAAGAACGAAGAAAAAAATCGATGCGTTCGAGAGGATAATATTAATAAGGATCCTCAGCAAAGCCTGGGAACCTCCCCAGGGACCCAGGGTTCCTAGGACCAGTATGGGAATTTGAAGAATATAGGAGGCGATACAACAAGGAAGTATATCAGGCCCTTAAAGACCGACAAGTGTCGATATACATGAAACTGCAGCGCCTCCGGTGGGTAGGGCACATTATAAGAACGCCAGATGGGCAGGCCATATTATAAGAATGCCAGATGGTAGAATGCCCAAAAGAATCATGAACGGCCGAGTGGAGAAGAAGAGGCCGATAGGAAGACCAAGAAAAAGATGGGAGGTTGAAGTAGAACAGAACGCCAGACGAATTCTTAAACTAGGAAGATGGAAGGAAGTGCCCCGGAAAGACAGGAATGGAGGAGGAAGCTAGGGGAGGCCAAGGCTAAAATTAGGCTGTAGCGCCCGAAGAAGAAGAAGAAGATTATAACATAAATGTTACAAGGTTAGATTGTGATCATCCTCAGCACAATCCGATTTATAAAGAATCGACGTCCTATTATATCTCAAAAACAAGTTAACTATTAACTCCATAACTCATGATGTTTAATTTTGTTTTTATCTACATCGCTTGGCGCAATACGTTTGTCGGACCCTGTATAATTTAACAATGTAATACTAGAATAGACAAATAATATAAAAGTTTCTCAAGTTTCTCGAAGCTCCTGAACTTGATTTAATTTCCTGACCCAGATCAACCTAATTCTGTAGTGGGGTGCCGCAGGGCTCTGTTTTGGGATCGACACTATGGAATGACCTTTACGACGGAGTACTCAGACTAAAGCTACCGGAAGGTGTGGACATCGTGGGTTTCGCTGATGACTTGGCACGTGTAGGGTCGGGGCAGACATAATGGAAACTATGTCGAGAGCAAACAGGGCCATCGAACAGGTGGACAAATGGATGGAAATCGATAGCAGTATAGGATAGCAGTATTGCTAACTGGACTAAGAAAAACGAAACCCACCACATTTAAAATAAAAGGAGAAAAAATAACACCAAAGGAATCGCTAAAATATGTTAGTGTAACCTTTGAAAAAGCACAAAGCAGCAAAAAAAGTGGCAGCCAAAGCACTGAAAGCTGCAGCAGCGTTAGATAAATTAATGCCCAACATAGGAGGACAGTAGTGAGAGAAAACTTCTTTGCTCGGTGGTTCACTATACAATGCTCTACGCATCCCCGATTTGGGCAAAGGCTTTGAGAAAACATGTGATTCGACAAAACCTGGTAACCATTCATAGGAAATTGGGGCTAAGAGTATGCTGTGCTTACCGGACTGTCTCTAGGTATGCTGCCCTAGTGTTAGCCGGCATACCACCCATATAACTTATGGCAGAAGAGAGAGTAGAAGTCTACAATGGCATATCGAACGGCGATGGCACACAGGCCAACAAAAAGGCTCTAGCGAAGACCCGAATGTACTAGGCCTATCAAAACCAGTGGAGTCTACTAAGGGATACTGGACAAGAATCCTAATCCCTGATGTGGAGTGTTGGGCAACTAGAAAACACGGCGAAACAAATTTTTACGTCACACAAGTTTTGAGAGGACATGGCTGTTTCGGGAACTTTCTCCATAGCATCGGTAGGGCCACGCGCGGCGTATACCGTTTTTGAGTGTGACAGGTGGATACCTGAAAGGGATAAATGGAAAAATAAGACTGGACAAACACTAGACCCATGAACTATGGTTGTACAAATAATCTCGTCGGAGGACTTATGGGCAGAAACATCAAGCATGATCCAAGACATCAGGACAATAAAAATGCTGGACGAGCGGAAAGGGAGAGAAACCGACAAGATAAACAATGATAGTACCTGAACCCCTAATCACTGTAAGTGGAGAGGGGTGTAAGGGCAACACTATGCAGCAACATCTTGAAAGTTATGCGAAAAGCGGTCCCAATATGCTTGTGATATTTCGGAGGGTCCACTTGCTAAGTTAAGCGTGAGGTGCTCACTACGACCCAAAAAAAAAATTAAATACAGGTAAACCTAAATAGCTTGTCTTTTTTTATTAAAAATAGTTTATTTAATGTCTATAAAAGTTAATTAGTTTTTATTCCATAAACAAACATTTTTCTTTATGAAATTGAATATGCAATTAATTGAACAATGATATCACTTTTAGCACGTTCAAAATCGCGATAGATCCGGTTTAGCAATAATTAATTCTAACAATAAACAAATAAAAAAATCTGTGGATTCTTCTGGATAACCCGTCAGGATTTATAGACGATATAAATCTATTTCTGACGCATTTCCGATGAAATTTCATTAGTCATGCAACAAAGGCATTTCGAGATTTTTTAACGTATTGCTAATTTTGTTCTCCGCGTAATTTATTTTAAGAAATTCATTCGTCCTTGTTTATCACAAACGACGGATTTCCAAATCACACGAACTTCCTTTAAAATTAGTTTACGTACTATAAATAATTAAACTAGATTTACTTGAAAGCAGCAATTGTATTGCAACAATATTTTTGGATAACAATTTATGCAATTACATATTTTAAAATAATTTATAAGTAGCCTGATATTATCAATGGTTAGAATAATTTGTCCAATTTTCTTTCGACTGTCCGACTTTTAAATCTAATCTTGTCTGTTTAGGCTTGTCTATCGAAACAGTCGTATATTTAATTTATTCCGGGAATAAATTATATTATTTCAAATGTGTTGTGAACCTTCTGCTTAAATGTAAATGTTTCTTTTCTTGGATAGAATATTTGAAATTCTAGGAAATTTTAATCTTGTAAAACAAATAAAATCAATTTTCGACGATGTTACATGAAAAGCTTATAAATGAAGGTAATTTAAGTAAATTATATTACAAGTGGATAGAATACTTAATATTTTAAGTGTAAGTACATGCATGTACGGTACACAATAAGCTGGCTTTATATTGTTAAATTAAATTTCATAGAATTATTTGTTTATCACGCATTATATAAACAATTTTTGTTCAATCTAAATTTCTTCCATTTTCACAGACAAAACTGTAAGAATACTAGACAGACAAGGCTTGATTGGGATAAGACATTGATCTATTTGGTTTCATTATATTTATATTTAACAACGTATAATTAAGTATTTATTATAATTAAATTTGGGAATTAATATATTGGGTTTAAATTACAGCAGGTATGAAGTGAAATTTGGTTTGGCGAAGATTTCTAGAAATTTCCAGAATAATGACATTTCATTCATCGTGCGAACAAGACACGACGTAAGGCATATTATTAATTTAATCCATGCTAATACGTATCCAAGTCTGAAAAAATCCGTCAGGAAACACATCGAGAAGTTGAAATGTTCTCAAACTACTGACAAACTCTGACATATAAACTGAACTATAATACGAAACTCGCCGCCAGGGAAATGTGTTGAGATGTGGATGACTTAATGTGGAGAATGCAATTTTCAACACGAACTAAATGTGTTATTTAGTTTTCACACGACCATATGTCATGTTCTTTGCACCGTGCAATTTTTTACTGAGACTATAAATTTTGATTATCTTATTTTAACCATTTGGATAACATTAACAAACTCATAACAAGCACGCAAACATAATATAACAAAAAGTTAAACTAAAACTAATATTAAATCTGACTATTTAAATTTTATGCGCTGCTAATGAATATAATTATATATTGAACAAAACAGGAACATGCAATTATAAATATTATAAGATGGTAATCTGTCTTGCAACAATTATGTTATGAAACAATTAACAATTGATAAAATTAAACATCATGAGTTATGGAGTTAATAATTAACTTGTTTTTGAGATTTAATAGAACGTCGATTCTTTATAAATTGGATTGTGCTGAGGATGATCACAATCTAACCTTGTAACATTTGTGTTATAAAAAAATATCTTCACTTTTATAACTAACCAGAAAACAATAATAATGTAAATATAAAATATGCAGAGAAGTATTATTCAAATTATCCTCATGATGGAATTGCACGGATTGAAGTGATGAAGTTTCCATTAAACAATTTGCGCAGTCAAATGGCAAAAAGTGCACTTCGTGCCTGATTTATGTCCAAAACCTCGGGCAAAATTCTTCTTATTACTATGATTACTCTTTTTCACACTATATTATTAACGTAGATTAATCCAAGGGCAACACATTTTTTGACAATATTTACAAATTAACGTCATGTTCAACATTACTTTTAGATAATTATCTTCAATTCATTTTTATATATCCTTAAGTCCTTGTCTCACTTTTTTTTTCCTCAAAACAAAACCAAACTAAGAAATTGATTCTTAGTGCTATAAACATAATTCCAATTTAAATTTAACAACCTCAAATGATTTGTAATTAAATTAATATTAAGTCTAAAATAAAACTATTTACAAAAGAAGATCTTAATTATAATATAAACCATGACAAAACCATCCAACATACGTTCCGCAAGGTTAATTCAAATTTAATTTTGTAAACTAATTATAACCATTTGGCAACATAATAACAATCATATTCGCATTCTACGTCAATTTTTGTGTTATTAATAAACTTAATCGCTTTTCGTCCATTTATCACTAATTAATTTATAGTGTGTCTCAAAGAAATAAAAAATTGATAAATAAGTATTATATGAGAAGAAGAAACAGGAAGAGTTACATAGACTAATTCCACTTGATGATTTGATTTTTACCTTGAAAGTTAAACAGCGATTAGTAAGCGGTAATGGACTGATAAAATTCAGCACGAATTTCAATGAGATTCTCACCAGTCAAAACGTTGTTTATAAATATTCAAAACGTTTATGTGAGAATCATTATTTAAACTAGGTTAAATCATTGTTAAAAACCTTCACAATAAAAAAATTATTTGCACAATTATTATTAATAACGTTCTTTTAGATTTAATAACTGATTCCAATATTAAGTCAAGTTTGGGATATTTTAATAGAATGTTACAAGCTGTTTCGGAAGATAATATACTGGAGAAAAATATTTATATGTAGTTCCTAAATAGAGGAGTGAATCTCTTTAAAAAACCTTAGTCCATCTGACCCGGCTGGTAGCCCCGTGTAAGAGTCCCTTGCCGCGGTTACGGTGAAGACCTCAACGGCAGCTACAGTGGAGAGCATAATCATCCGTACAGTGTAGATGGCGGACGTGGAAGTCCAGCACTAGGGATTAATTGAGTAAAAGGGTTATGGTGATTATGGTCAACGGTTTTGAAGACGACAACCATGTCCAAACGGTGGATAAAGCGTATGAACAATGATAATTTAGCAGCGTCTGTTCTTCAGAGAAGCGGCTGCGAAGGACGTCTGACTCCGGAGTGTATGGTACTGTAATCTGAATTATTGTTCGTTTGTCCTCCCCCAGAGTGTATGTATTGTCTTTTAAGAGAGAACTGTCGAGTCAGGTGATCGCAGAAGAGACTTCGCTCTCTCTGCTCTCACCCATCGTAGTGTCAAAGACGTACTCGTACAAGGTCTTAGTCTTGTTAATATATATGTTGTTAAGCCTACATAGTTGTTTTATATACCTCTCCACTTGACACCCACTTGACCACCTCAATACATATTATTTGGCGACGAAACGACTATCGATGTTCTTAAATTGTAAGTTGTTAAAAGGTTTTCAGAGGAGGAAAAAGTGTGTCAATTGTGTATGTCTATAGGTCCAGAGAAATTTAAACTTTTAGTGGAATCCTTGTGTCCTAGAGACTTGCAGGAGCGTTCATATCAAGACTGTATTATTGTGTTACTAGAGACCAATTACCTGGCGAGTCAATGTCTGATTTTATTTAAAAACCGATTTGTCATTAAGAGATAGGTTTGTGTTTGGTATTAACAGTGAATCAATCCAAAGAAGACTTCTGGCATAAGACATTAATTTTTGAAGAAACGTGTAGGATTGCCCTGGATGTGGAAGCTATAATGGTAGGGACCAGACAGCTTCGTAATGCTCCGCATTGTCCAGACAATATTCCAGAAGAAACCTTCAAGGTGGAAGGCAACCCAAGATCAAGTTCGTCAAGAGTGAGTACCCATTCAAGTTTTAGAATTCCCAGTAGCCATAGAAGTTCCGGCAGTTTTTCACCATCTGATAGAACTTTCAGTAGCCATAGAAGATCCAGCGGTCGTTAACCATCTGGTAGCCGAAATGGTTCCGGTAGCTGTTCCTCAAAAAGGAATTACTCACCTCACCAAAGACGTCAGGACAGCAAGTAGAAGATGCAGCGAGTGTTGGAAAAGTCAACAACCAGCCGATTGCCCAGCAAGGAGGAAATGTCGGAAGAAAGGACATATTTCTAGATTTTGTTGTAAGCAAGTTCAGAATTTAATTTCTTCCTCTTGTTCTGTAACGTCCGATTTATTTGCTAGTCCTCTAATGACCAGTTTTTTAGTCGATACATTTTGTCTTAATTTTTTGTTATTAGGGTAGTTCAACCACCCTTATTAGTTTAAATTATTACTTGTCCAAATTTAGTCATAAACCGTTAGAAATGTTTATTGGGATATTAAGAGCTGCAAACGAAGAAGAGTTGAATGTTTGTGGATATTTTGTTGTTAAAGTAACTAACAGAGAATATTTTAAGTCGAAATTGGTTAGATGTTCTATACCCCTCACGGAGAGTTGTTTTGGAAGAAAGTCACACGGCTAATGTTGATACTGTTGTTGCGTCTTCACAACAGGAGGAAATTATTGAAAGTCTAAAACGTAAGTTTCTAAGAACTTTTTCTATTAAAGACAATGAGTTACCAATTCAGAAAACGGTTGTTGATATCACTCTAAAAGAGGATACCACACTAGTATATCACCGTGCGTACGAGGTACCGTATGCCTTAAGATCAGAAGTTTCTCAGGAATTGTCTCGATTAGAATCACAGGGAATTATTTCTAAGGTCAAAACTAGTCGATGGGCCTCACCCATTGTATGTGTTCCTAAGAAAAACGGAAAACTTCGTGTGTGTGTTGACTTCAGGCGTACAGTAAATCCTCACTTGAGAATTGATCAGTATCCAATTCTAAGACCAGAGGATGTTTAATAAATTTGTAGGTTGTAAAAAATTATGTAGAATAGATTTAACGAATGCCTATTTACAGTTGGGTGTTAAGAAAAGTAGTAGAGAGCTTTTAACAATTAATACGTCGAATGGTTTATATAGGTATAATAGTTATAGCTTAGCGTCGGTTCCAGCCAAACACTAAACGATTATACCTCGACGTATATTTATATATATATATATATATATATATATATATATATATATATATATATATATATATATATATATATATATCTATAAAATTATTATTATTACATCATTTTTGCCCATATGGACAGTGTTTGAACTTAAATAACTCATGATGACACAAGTTTCACTTCTTTCCCTTCTTTTTCTTCTCTTCCCAAAATCTCTTCATCCTTTGACTGTGCTCCTGTTTCGTTTGTTCTGTCTACAATGTTCCTATCTTCCTTTCGCTTACTAAAAATTTGGTATTCTTAATTTTGCTTCTGAATTTTTTCCTGTCTTCTATCATTTGTTGATTGATCCTCAATCGCTTTAAGTCATCTTCTATTTCATGAAACCAATTTGTTTTCCTACTTGAACTGTTTACTACATCAAAGATTTTTTTTGTAAGTCGTTTATTGTTCATTCTCTGTATGTGCCCATAGAAAGTTAGTCTTCGTTTTCTAATGATATCTGTTAGTCTGTCTGTGTGTTCATGTAGCTCTTTGGTAGGTCTTTTCATCCATATCCCATCTCTGTGTACTGCTCCGAATATTTTTCTAAGAATTTTGCGTTCAATTTTTTCTGTTTCTATGATGCCAGATGCTCCAATTGTGGTCGTTTCTGACGCATACAATGCTTCAGGCAATACAACAGCTTTGTAATGTCTGAGTTTGGCCTGCCTTGATATGCTTTTCTTATTATAATGTGACCATGTAAGTTTATATGCTTTCTGGAGTTTTTCCGTTCGTTTAATGTTAGACATTTTGTTTGATCCTCCTATTTGCATATATTCCCCTAAGTATTTAAATTTTTCTACTCTTTGTATAGATCCATAAGTCGTATGTATGGTATGTACATTGTTGGTATGTCGTTCCATGTATTCGGTCTTCTCATACGATATCTGTTAACCGGTTTTAGCGGCTATTTCATGTAATCGCTCCAGTGCTTTCTTTGCCTCCTGTGTATTATTGCTGGTTATGGCAACGTCATCTGAAAATTCCAAGCATTTAATGATTGTTTTTGTTTCGCGTGTTCTTCCTAGCTGTATGCCTTTCACTTGTTTCTCCCACTGCTTAATAATTTTGTCTAAGACCATGTTGAACAAAATTGGTGAGAGGCCGTATCCTTGTCTGACACCTGTGCGTATCTGAAAGGGTTCTGAGATTTCAGCCATGAACTTGATCTTTGAGGTGGTGTCCGTGAGCGTTAGTTGTATTAGTAGTTTTTTGTCAATGCCATATTCTTCCAGTACCTCAAAGAGCGTTTGTCTATCAATGCTGTCGTACGCTTTTTTAAAGTCCACAAAGGTAACTACAGTGTTATTTGTCTGTCTGACTTTCAATATTGTTCTTAGGTTCCAAATTTGTTCGATACATGATCTCCCTTTCCTAAAGCCAGCTTGGTATTCACCTATTTGATGATCTGCTTGTGGTTCTAGTCTGTTCAATAACACTTTCGAGAATATATTGAAAGTGACTGGCACTAGTGAAATACCTCTGTAATTATTTGGATCTGACTTATCACCCTTTTTATGTAATGGGTGGATCAAGGCACACTTCCATTCTTCTGGCATTTTTTCTGTGATCCAAATGTCTGTAATGATCTTATGAATTGTTTTTAAGATGTCTTTATCTTGAAGCTTCCACACTTCAGCAATAATGCCATCTTCTCCTGCCGCTCTGTTATTTTTCATTTGTTGTATGATCTCCTCTATTTTAGGTGGAGTAGAATCAGGATTGGATGTGGTTTTTTGGAAGGTCATTTTTTCCTTGGGTTCTTTACAATTAAGAAGAGTACTAAAGTATTGTTTCAGAATTTTACAGTTTTCTTTAGTGTTCGTTTCCAAGGATCCATCTGTTCTTCTAAAACAGAGGCTAGGAGGTTGATAACCCTTAATATTTTCTTTGAATGTTCTGTAAAATTTCTTGTATTATTTCTCTTAAAATCTTCTTCAATTTCTTTTAATATTATACTAATAGATCCTTTAATCTTCAGACAACATTTTACAAACACAAGCCAAGTAAACAGAAGACTTGGCGATCACCAAGCAATGTGTGTGAAACAGATTGATAATGTAGCGATATCTAGGGGAGCGATTAAGGAAATAATGAATGTTAAAGTACAGAGAGGTGCCCCTCTTAATAAGGCCGTGAAAACCAGAAATAAAATTCATAAATTTGATGTTGCAAAACTTAAAATCAATCAAAACATATTATACAATACCACCACCAACTGACATTTGAATCTCATAATTGGACACCCGTCGCTTCCAAGATCCAACAAGCAGCTCATACTGCAATCCTGGCAGCTAAAAGGAGAAAGCATAGATGGTGGAATGAGGTTTGTGATGAGGTGGTGGCTCAAAGAACAAATGTCTAGAAAAAGTGGAACTCGACCAGGAGACCTGAAGACTTTGATGTATTCCGTGAAGTTCGATAATATGCAGCCAGAACTTTACGAAGGACTAAGCGAATGTATGAGAAAAAGCTATTAGAACATTTCGATCAGGATTTTCGGGAAAACAATGCCAGAGACTTATATCAGACGATCAAGTCGAATTTGAAAGGATACCAAGCCCCAAGTCTTTGTTTTAGAGACGAAAATTGAAAACTGGGATTGACCAACAGAGAAAACTGCACAATCATGTCTCGTTATTTTGAAAACTACTTAATTGTGATGAACCGAAAGATTTCCTGCATGCGCCCCGATTTACAAACAACTAAACTCATCTCCACCTGGTAAAGAGGAGATCAAAGAGATCATCAACAACCTTAAGAATAATAAGGCAGCTGGAGAGGATTCAATAGTGGCGGAACTACTGAAGCTGGCAAATAATAAAACTCTAGATGTACTAGTCCAGCTTTTTAAGAAGATCGGCAGAAATGGGATGTACCGACTGAATGACAATCAGATTTAATCCATCCTCTACACAAACGAGGCAATAAAAAGAATGTCAATAACTACAGGGGCATCTCATTAGTATCTGTTCCATATAAGATTCTCTCCAAAGCAATACAGAACGGAATAGAAGGTCATCTTGACCACTGATTGGGGAATATCAAGCTGGTTTCCGAAAGGGCCGTTCTTGCTTAGAACAGATCTTTAACCTAAAGAACATCATCAGGTATAAAAAAACTGGAGGAAATAACTTCGTGGTCGTGTTTGTTGATTTTCAAGACATGTGACTCCATCGATCGACAGTCATTAATAAATATTTTGGAAGAGTTTGGGTGGATGATACAACAAAGCAGCTAAACAAACAAACTCTCACTAATAGTGTCAAAAATAAAATTTATGGGTGAAATCTTAGAATCCTTTACAATCAGGACGGGCGTAAGACAAGGAGATAGATTGTTCCCAATCCTTTTCAACTGTGTTTTGAAAAAGATCATTCGAGAATGGAGAAAGCTGTTAGCCCAAGAAGAAACAAATGAAGAGCGATTCAGACTTGGTCCTACGAACAAAGGGGTGTACATTGACTGCCTGGCCTATGCAGATGGATTTTTGCTAAAAACATAGAGTCAGCAGTCAAAAAGATCAATAGGTTGTCAGAAATGGCTGAAAAGGTTGGGCTCCAGATTTATATTACAATGACAAAATATATGGCGAACATCTACAATTGACCTGATTGGATGATCACCAATCCCGGAAAAATTGCGCGAGTCAAGAATTTCAGGTATCTCGGTGAACTCATCCAGGAGAATGGATTAGAAGACTGGAAGTTAGACCAAGCATACCAACTGACAAAAAATACCTATAACAAAAAGCCTATGAGTATAAGAGCCAAGTTCAGACATTATAATACAGTTTTAAAGCCCGAGGGCTTATATGCGTCCGAAACTTTGACCATGAATAGGCAAGGTCAAGCTGAGCGGCTGGAAAAACGAGAACGTAGGATATTCAGGAAAATCCTAGGTAACAGGTGGGTTGATGGACAATGTCGAATGAGAGCAAATAAGGACTTATACTGCAAGACAGAATCTATTACAGCATCCATTAAAAATAGACGATTGTTATTTTACGGTTATCTCATGAGGATGGACGGTAACCGACTAACAAAAAGAATATGGAGTTTCATCCAATCTAAGAAAACAAGGTCGAGATGGTTCGAAGAATGTGAAAGTGATCTTAGGCAGATTGGTATCTCAGAAAGAAACGTTTATGATAGGAACACATCATATATATACATACATACGAACAACTACCAAGGTTTTAAAATGGCATCAATGTCCAAAAGACGGAGAGGACCTCTGTTCGAAGAGCATAAACAGGCACTTCTTGGTGAGCTCAGAAGATACTGGCAGAAAGTCACAGCTGGAACATGAACGAGACCTAGACACAAAAATGAAATTGGTTGTTACCACGCTGTCCATAAAGGCTCAATTCGATGTATAAAAAAATATAGTTTCTAAATAGTATATTAAAGAACGAGGTCAATAAGCGCGTTTTTTTAGTACGCGTCCATGTTTAGTAGTTCTAACGGACAAGTGCGAAAAAACGCCTTATGGACAAGTTTTTTATTTACTATTTTTTCTATTTTGCGCTCTTTTATGCCATTTCTACATATAAAAATCGCCGATACATATTGAGAAAATTGTATCGTACTCAGCGATCCATAAAGGAGTGCTTTAATGATTTCATTATAGACTCAAAATAGAAAATATATTAATATATATTACTATATATTACTTATAATAAAAATATTATAAGTACCCAGAGTAAGACGCAACACAATTTAGAGCAAAGATATCTCACCCAATACCCGTGGGCCGCCAGTGGGGTAAGACAAGTTCTAATAAGGCCCAAAGGCAAACCGATTTTTTTTTAATTTATATATTTCAATGACATAAACCAATAAATAAATTTCAGAAAGTCGTAAATCTTTATAGATATTTTATTTTTGAGTCGAAAGGAAATATTTTAAAATACTTGGAAAGGAATAAAGCTTTTGTTGTATGTGTGGCCCAAAACTCCACGACTTCATCGAATGTGGCCCAGACAAACAAAATGTTGGACACCGCTGGTTAGTAAATGAGGGAATTATTAATATAAAGGAAGTTTCGTCTTCAGTAAATAGCTAGAAGCTTAAACATCAAGGCTTCCCTAGATATGAGAACATAGAGAAGATACAATTTCACCGTTCGAGACAATTGTATATCTCAATTCGATTACAAATAATATTACAAACTGTCCTAGATTTTATTATATGACATGTTAGGGCGTTTATCGCAGCCTGACTGTACGTGAAAATATAGATGCTTCAACTTTTATAGTACATTTTTAAATTTTCCCGGGCAGATATCTCGATTGCGAGAATTTCCGCTTGAAAGACCATGGAGTACTTCTCCAGTGGCCCAGTTACGCTGCACCTAGGAGACAGTCCACATACTCCAGCGCCAATTCCACTGTCTTACTTGGACCCGTCTGCGGACCAGAATAAGTCTCCTTGACTTTACTTGTGGTAGTTTCGTTCTATGCACTGTAGTTGTGTTTTTAAGGGTATTTCGAATGAAAGGCCTTTGAGGCATCGAATCTTCATCTTTGTTAAAGATTGATTATTTTATTACATCCGTTATTTTGATATGCCTTGGCTTTGCTAGGGTTTGCCATGCATTGGCACACTTGCATCTGAAAGCTCCCATCCTTGCCTCACCTTTGATGAAAATATCCAGGGGATGGAGTTTTGAGTGCTTACAGTTGCTGCACGTCAAAAAGCAATGCTAGACTCAAATGAGATTTAGGATGGACTACAATTTGTTTTACAAGCGGTTCTTAGATCGTAACTTCAAACTCTGCCCATATAGATTTTTTGCAGCAGGATTGCAGATCAAACGGAGGTCGTTGAAGTCTAGAGTTGTTACAAACGTTTTGCATAGAGATTTTTGAAAGGCTATTTTTTACAGCTTGTATTATATTTATTTGCTTGTATTTTATTATCTACGAAAACTATTGGAAATGCCCATTATTGTACAGTTCGTGGACTATGTAAATACATCATAACCCACACGTATGTAACAGTCCGCGATAAATTATAAGTTATGTTTGATAACGGAGGCGGTGGTGGCCTATTAGTCAAGGTGTCAGACTTCTGAGCCGCAAGTCCCGGGTTCTAATCCTGGAAATTGTGAAAAAGACACCGTTCTCCTGTAGATGGATCTGGCAAAGTCATCGCAGTAAAATCTGCCACGAAACCCCCCCGACACTTGTGTCTAAGATCAAGACACCAAGCACAAGTGTATGCCGTGGGAGGAGGCCTTGGCCCGTCATGGGCTGTTGCGCCACGGTTATTATTATTATTATGATTGATAACACACACGTGCGTTTTGTTCACGATTCGTTGATTGGTTGACAGCTGCTACTACGTACTAGTACTACGTTTAGAGCCCTTGCGCCACAATTCAAACTAACAGAAATTAACATTACGTACATTAGGATGCCTATATCTAGGATCACTCTTATCCTAGTTTAACCCAAATAAGTACTAAATATTAAGGTATGTAACCATTAAGAATGTATTTCTTTTCTTTCTATCAAGTTAAATAATGTCGAGTAACAGTTATATTTGAAAACACAACTGTTTGTTTATTAGAATGTTAAATACTGTACCTTGTAGCAACAAGAAATGAAATTGTAAAATCAAACATATTTTTCTTATAAAACAGAAACAAATTAGTTAGGTAATAGATAAGGTATAGTACATAACTCGAGTTGTAAGGCAACTCGCAGTATTACGCACTCCCGCTACGCGGGTCGTGCGTAAATGTCCCGCTCGTACGTAATATGCTTCTTACAACTCTCGTTACATAATATACTGTTACAGCTTGTATTATTTTGTATTGTATACAAAATAATGCAACGAGAAGTCTGCAACGACCAGACAACGAGGCAACAAGAAACAATTAGACAAGGAGAAAAATTATCATTGTTATTGCCTGTCATTGCCTTATTCTATTTTATCTTATTGGTTTTTTGTTAACATTTTCTTGTCTAAAGAGATATTAAATCATGACTTACCAGAAAATGAGATTTGAAGGAATGTGTAGAAGTGATGTGTACATCCTGTTGTCTGTAAAAAGAAAAAAAAACGTTTCAGAAATTAGAGTTCGAACCGCATAGAAATTACGGAACATCATTTTTTTTGTTATTAATGTTCTTTACTCTATTTGTTATAAATTTTGAAAACCTCGACATGATGAAAAAAATCAATTGACAAATAAAAAGTCCATTAAAAAGCAATTAAATTAGAAGATGTGTTGTTTCAAAAGTGTAGGCAATTACAAATTATACATCCTTGTCAAATTGGAAAAAAATACAAAAATCTAACAATTGATATTTACAAATTGGAGGAAAGTTAAATTATTTTGTGAGAAAACACGAGTTTATATCACAATTGCTTTGTTGGTTTAGTAAAAAGACGCATAAGTTGATTAAAAAAATTAATTAAAAGTTTTGTTTTTTTTTTGGTAAATGTGCAAACCGTACTATAAGAAATGATTGAGCGTTGAGAAATCGTTGAGAAATGTGTGATCGTAGATAATATTTACAAAAACAGTAAAACTTATGAATTCAGGCAATATCGCGTATGATATTTTACTTTTACGAAATATGCTTTTTATAATTACTTTTACTTTTTTTTGTAAACTATAATTAATAGGAAATATAATGTCATGTAATTATAAACAAATAACAGTTTCACCAAAATTGAAAATTATTCCCACGAGTTTTTGAACAATTTTACTTATAATCAACGTATGAATTTAAAGGTATTAATTTTTAATTGGAGAAGATTGAATTTAGGAATAAAAATTAGTAATATTTTTTTAATTATAACATCACAGCGTTTCAATTTTTTTAAATGTGATTTGACACGGTAAATTTATAAAATCAGATTTAGATTCATGTAGATATTTAGCTTTTAATTAAGCAAAACAAACCTCTACATTTTATAAATGCATATAAAAAAATGTCTGACACCTGAAACATGAATAATTTATGCGCTACAAAGATCAGATAAGCGTCACGGTATTTGTACTCCTGTTGATTTCTTTTAGAACCAGAGCAGACATTGTCTGTCACGCGTTCTATTTTGACTGCGTTCTGACAGGACATGGCATTCAATCCTTTTGAGTTTCTGAATAATTTTACATCACGATCCACACACGAACAAACAAATTAAATTCGCCTTTTTAAACCGCTTTTCGGCTCGTTACGTAACCATTTTCTAAAGGTATTTGGGTGATATTTGGATAAACAATTTGTAAGAGTAATGTGAATAAATATTGAAGACGTTCTCTTTAAAGTTTACAAGTGTGAATGTATCTCACGGTGCTAAGTCATAACCTGCCTACGCAAACTTGCATATCTGTAATTCCTGTTCGTGACTTACCATGTTATTATTTACTTTTTTTATCTTAGCTTTATAAAGTCTATTCAATTAATAAAAAAATGTACTAGACTCCGATGAGAACCGCAGATTTACTGACTAATCGTAAAATTATATCCCCCTCTTTAAATCCTCTTGAGAATACTATACAAGACTACATTAAACTAGATAAACTATACTTGACAAGAAAAAATTATAACACATTATAACACACGATATACTAATTATTATTATAACATTTTTATAACAATACATAATAATAAATAGTGTCAAAAATTAAACAAGATTAAGCAACACAAACAACCTAAACTAAGCATACAAATTTTCAGAAGAGAAGTGCAGATCTTTACTAATCAAAAATTTATATCTTGTTTTATAAATATCATAATATTTAATAAAAATGCCAACCACAGCAAAACATCTGCTGCCATACGAACCTACTACCCGTACGATGAGAGTGAGAATGGAATCTATTATCAGCGACTCACTCGCCCTGGGCTCAAGCCCAACAGCTAAAATCAAGCACGAACTTGACATGATGGAAACACAAGCTACAATGCAACTACCTCAGGCCCTAGCTATGACGAGCGAAGGCACACCTAGTTATTCGGATTCTGGGGGACCAGGGGACCATGCAGGGAAGAGTCGGAGCTTCCCAAAACTCCTCAAACCCAAGAGTAAGCACTTCATTGGTACTCTCAACGTATCCTCATACTTGCAGTATAAGAAACACGATTTCGTGATTGTGATCACTTTGATTCTGGTGAATATCGTATCTACAAGGGAAAGCCTGCAGTCAAGCTAAGAAATAGTAATCTACATATATTGGGAACCGCATTTAGTATCAGTATTAGTACATAATAGTATCCAGAACTCTGTGCTAGATTTCTCATCACCTGCGGAACGAATCTCCCTACTCAGAATTAAATGCGCTAACAAGGCCTACACATTGATTAACGCACATGCTCCTGTTAACAAAGACCCTGACAAGAACAAAGTGGAGAAGTTCTGGTCACAGCTAGAACGGGCACTCAAGAAGATCCCTCAACACCATATCAAGATCCTCCTCGGAGATTTCAATGCACAAATTGGCAGAGAAAGGGAGCACAGGCACATCACTGGGAATTTCTCGGCATACAAAAAGACAAATGCCAATGGACATCGCCTAATCAACATGTGTTGAATGGGTAACCTCCAACTAATGTCCACACAATTTAAGAAACCACCACGCAAGATGACAACCTGGAAATCACCAATCAACCACATCGGGGAATACCAAATCGATCACGTAGCGATAACCAGAAAATCCTCCCCAGAAATCATGAACGATAGGGTACGCAAGGGTTACGTGGAGTCCGACTATTATCTTTCACAAATTAAAAACTGCTTCTTACCTAACAGAAGTGTCAAAAATCTAAATTCCCGCGTATAGATCCAAAATACCTAAGAGAACACGCGGAGGACTTCGCATAATCACTACAGACCGACACACAAACATGGGATGAACTTCTTCAGACAATCCAGCAATCAGCAAGGAAGCTCGGTCAACCGCCACGAAAATGAAAACACAGATGGTGGGCATTGGAATGCGAGAGGGCCCTTGAAACCCGTATGCTTGCGTGGAAGACTTGGCATAGCAACAAGACACAAGAGAATTTGGCAGAATTTCTTAAAAATGCAGAGGGAAACATCCAAAACGATCAGACGCTCAGGATCAGACGATAGGGAAGAACTGATGAACCACAAGCCACCGAGCCTCTGCTTCCGTCGGCGTGATGGAACCCTTGAAACCAACACAAAAGCGAACTGCAAAATTCTGAAACAGTACTTCGAGAAGCTAGACAACTGAAAACCCCCTGAGGAAAGACTCCAATGTAACATAGCCGCCCCAAACCAGGCCCGTTCTGTTCCACCAATACATGAGGAAATACGAAACATAATTTTACACCTAAAAACCTACAAAGCAACAGGGGAAGACGGCTTAATCGCTGAAATGCTCAAGATCGGAGGTGAACTCTTGATTGACAGACTGCATGCTATCATTGCAAATACATGGAAGAGCGGCATCATACCAGCGGACTGGAAAAATGCTTTGATCCACCCACTACACAAAAAGGGCGACAAGACTGATCCAAACAATTACCGAGGCATTTCCCTTCTATCAATCGCCTACGTTTTCTAACGTCTCCCTAAGTTCGCCTACTAAGTTCTCTCACGTGCCCTCCTTACAAAACTGGAAGAACAGACAGAAGATCTGATCGGTGAATATCAGGCAGGTTTTCGACCGCACCGATCATGCGCGGAACATTTGATCGGTGAATATCAGGCAGATTTTCGACCGCACCGATCATGCGCGGAACAAATCTGGAACCTGAAGATGATACTGCAACATCGCCAGCCCAACCGCACAGTTGTTACTTTCGTAGACTTCAGAAAGCCTATGACTCGATTGACCGAATAACTGTTTAATATACTTCATGAATACGGTGTGGATAGTAAAACATCCATGTTAATCGAACAGACTTTGTCAGTTACAACATCTAAAGTAAAATTCATGAGTGAAATCTCCGAGCCTTTTCAAATCAGTACTGGAGTAAGACAGGGTGATGGATTGTCCCCAGTCCTCTTCAACCTGGTACTAGATAAGGTAATCAAAATATGGGAGAAAGAAGTACCTGGAGTATATATGGGAACGAAAGGACAAACGAATCAACATAAAGTGCCTCGCTTTTTCTGACGACCTTGCATTAATCACCCGGACGACTGAAGAAGCCAAACACGCCATCGAGAAACTTCATGAAATCGCCATCAGGACCGGCCTTCAAATCTCTTACGAGAAAACGCAATACATAGACTCCAAGAGCTAAAATATGACACATCTTGCAACCAAATATGGCAACATCATACATGTTAAACACTTCAGGTACCTAGGTGAAATAATTGGAAACACTGGTAAGGAAAGTATGGCTAACTAAACATATGCAGAAAATTTACGCAAAGCCTATACAATCACCTGGAATATGTACAACAAGAAATCACTTTCTACTAAAGCAAAACTCCGTCACTACTATACAGTCATTCTTCCAGAAGCACTCTATACAATTAAGACTTCATCATTAACCATCTACATCAATGATATTGAGAAAGTAGAACGTCAGAAATTGAGAAAAATATTTGGACCCAAGGTACAAGATGGTATCTGGATGCGTAAAAGCTCACATGTATATATGAGAACGCATGGACGCAAGAAAGAAGACAGGCCCAGAGCGAAAGGATGAGGAAGTTTTGGGAAGATAAAAAGAACAAGAGTACCAGTGCTAAGTAGTGGTTCTACGCGCTCCTTAGAGGGCTAAACGAATAAATAATAATGATATCATAATACTGAGTAAGGTATAACAATACTTATCTGACCACCAAATAAGACAGACAGATTCTGTCTTGTCCACTCTGTTCTTGTCTGATCTTACTGATCACAAGACCTGTATTCCCTGACAGAACGATTCTCCTCAGTTGCACGGAAAAGACGTCTGAAATTCTACGGTCATATAGTACGAATGGATGACTCTCGATTGACCAAGACAATCTTCCACATCATCAATGGAACCTGACAGCCCAAAGTGCGCTGGCTGGTAGATACCCAACATGACCGCTCAGTAATCAATATAGACCCATTGGCAACTACACGAACATGAGGGAAATAAATTGACATAACTTCACATCAAAGAATCCAACAGCTAAGAGTTTGAAACTAAAAAACGCATGGACGCAAGAAAGAAGACAGGCCCAGAGCGAAAGGATGAGGAAGTTTTGGGAAGATAAAAAGAACAAGATGACCAGTGCTAAGTAGTGGTTCTACGCGATCCTTAGAGGGCTAAACGAATAAATAATAATGATATCATAATACTGAGCAAGGTATAACAATACTTATCTGACCAACAAATAAGACAAACAGATTCTGTCTTGTCCACTCTGTTCTTGTCTGATCTTCTCTGGTCTTGTTTGATCTGAATCAAGACCACACAGGGTGAGTCTGGTCTTGTCTGATTTTGTCTGGTCTTGACAGGTCTTGTCTGGTCTTGTCTGGTTTTGTCTGGTATTGCCTGGTATTGTCTGGTCTTATCTGGTCTTGTCTGATCTTGTCTGGCCGTATCTGGTCTTGACTAATCTTGGTTTGTCTTTTTTTCTGTAAATTGTAATGAAAAAAGAACGGTTTTAAATTATTAATAATATTTTTACATTATCATGAGATTTTGGAAAAGTTTCGTAAGTAAATTTATTGTTAATTAAAGCAATTTCGTTGAATATTATTAGACGATTAAAATTAAGGAAAAAACAAAATTCTGTCCGGTTTTATGTAAATATAAATAGTAATTAATTCTGAGTTATGCCTAATAATATAGTGTTAATGAAAAAATAAAATGCAAGTCGTATAAATATAAACGGTATGAAGCGTTTAATAAGAATTTTGAAATATCCAATGCGACAACTCTTTAGCCATATAAGTCAGTGTCAAAAATACTCTGGAGATAAATTTCTCTCCGAAATATATACTTTTTCTTTCGTTACTTAATTACCGTTCTTTTTTCTGTTTTAATGTACGGAATTAGTAAACTCATTAACAATTAAAATTAATTATAGCGTCGGGGAATCGATTGTAAATATAAAAAAGTTTCATATTTATACAATTATAAACAATGTTACCCATAATGTTCCGGCATGTTGTATTAATGCATCAAATATTTTAATTTCAAGAAGAAAATAAAATCATAGTAGTTTATGATAAAAGTGTATCATAACTAGGGCCTGAATTTATATGTAAATACATATTTTTTATTCGAATTATTTTCGGTCTTATTTTTTCACACAAATTATAACATTTGGAACGAGAAAATGTAATCTTTATTTCCAAATATCATAATTTGTGTAGAAAACAATTTAAAAACCGAAAATAATTTGAATTAAAAATATGAATATACATATAAATTACGGGCCCTAATCATAACCTACTATGGTAAGTTACGAAAGTTAGGGTACGAAAGCCTTGCATAAACGAGTATCATACATTAAGACGCATGTTAAAAGACTGTTGAGTCTACAAAAAAGTAATTGTTTCTTACCGATAATGTTGAAAAGTTGTAATTTTGAAACACAAAATAATTCGCATCACTGACACAACAAGGTTTTAACTAGCGAACTAGCAGCGCCACCGTGGAAAAACTTGATAACTAGTAAAAATCACAGTGACGGGGACACTATTTGGTAGTTGTCGATATAATCTAGGTTAAACTAAATTTAGGCGTGGATAGGGTTATGTTAGGTCAAGTAATATTACAGCCGGATAAATCCAGGCCAAGAAACCGAGACTTCCTGATTCAAATTAAAGAAGATTCGTAAAATTTTATTGAATGTCACAAAATATATTTTCACTACGTCTATGTTTTTCATTTAATTTTATTCCACTGCGCATGCGTAAAAAGTAAACAAGAATTGTGAAGTAGTTTGTTGCCATAGTAACAAGAAACAGAAATTTGTATCCATATAAAATGTAACACATTCATTGAAAATTCGTTCTCGCCTTATTTTATCTAAATTCAGATTAATATTTAGTAATAAATCCATATAAGACGAAGTCAAGACAAGACCCGACAAGACTAGACACGAATAGGCAATAACAGACAAGTGCAGACAAGACCAGACAAGACCGGACAAGACCAGACTAGGCCAGACAAGACCAGATAAAACCAAACAAGACATGAAAAGACCAGACTAGGCAACAGGAAACAAGAAAAGACAAGACAAGACAAGATTAGACGATACCAGACAATACTTGTAGAGATCATACAATACAAGGCAAGAGCAAGCAATAACAGACAAGAAGAGGCAATACTTGACAAGACCAGCCAAGACCAAACAAAATCAGACAAGACCAGACAAGACAAGGCTAGACAAGATTAGAAAAGACCAGACAAGACAATACAAGAGCAGACAAGACAAGACCAGACAAGAAGAGACAAGACCAGACAAGACCAGACAAGACTAGACAAGACCAGACAAGACCAGACAAGACCAGCCAAGACCAGACAAGACCAGACAAGACCAGACAAGACCAGACAAGACGAGACAAGACCAGACCAGACAAGACCGGGCAAGACCAGACAAGACCAGACAAGACCAGACAAGATCAGATAGTTCTAGACAAGACTAGACAAGACCAGAGAAGATCAAACATGACCAGATAACATCAGACAAGACCAGAGACGGCAAGACGAGACCAGACAAGATGAGACAAGAGTAAACAAGACCAGACAAGGTCAGACAAGACCAGACAAAACCTAGCAACAGATAAGACCATACAAGACCCGATAATTTAACATCTTAGTGTGTTTTGGTGAACCTCTTCTCCTTCTTCTCAGCAATGCTGAATCTTACGCCCTTTCCATGCGGAGGCTAAACTAATGCCTTGGCGCCTTTACCAATAATAAATACATTTTTAACTTAGGGCCGATTTTTCAATCGTCAGATAAACAACCAGATAAGCTTATAAATATTCTTGTTTTTTCAATAGTCAGATAGTCGTTAACTGTCAAATAAATCCTCTATCGGAGGAATAAAGTTATCTGCTGCTACAAGCGCCAGTTAAGGGGCCTACAGACGATGAACATGGTTGACCAACATGGTTTATCAAACGCAGTACAACCTGCCTACAGACGTTCAATAAATACTTCAACACTGCATTTGACCAACATGTTGGCCAACCATGGTGATCGTCTGTAGGCCCCTTTAGGGTTTTATCTATCCGATAAGTGCAATGTTTTAGTTTCTTGTATGTTTGACAGTTTCGTTTCGTGCTGTGCATTTTGGTAAAACGAAATAGTTGTGTACCTACGTCGATTTGTTATGATGGATGTGTTTGATACAATTGACAACTTAGCAATCGAGAAAGATCCTAAAATCCTTAGGAGGACTGCATAATTCCACACTATATAAAATTGTGTCCGAAGCTATTTCTTCAATGCGACAAAATTTTGTTTCATTACCTAAAAGTCGTGTTGAAATCTTGTACACACAAGAATGTTTCTATAGTATAGCACGATTTCCAAGAGTTTTTGTATTGTACTCAGATCAAAATAATTTCACCAGGTTATTTTAATAACTATTTACTTTATCAATTTGTAGTAAATTTTTAACTGTTATTTCAGGTGGGGATACTGCAGAAAATTTCAGAAACCGCAAAGGATACTTCTCTTTAAAATTGTTCAAGCTATGTGCAATGCAGATTTACAATTTTTTGATATTGTTACGCGAGGGCCAGGTGCTTTTGGTAATGGGATTGTACTTGGTGAGAGCGGATATGTTTGGAATAATTATTTGTTGACGCCACTCAGCATTCCATTCCCCAAACAGAAACCGAACAATTGTACAATGAATCTTATATTAGGACCAGAAATGTCATTGAAAGATGCTTCGGTGTCTGTAAAAGAAGATTCCCAGTGCTTAGTATTGGATTGAGGTGTAAGTTGCCCCTTGCCCAAGATATTATTGTGGCCACTGCTCTATTACACAATATAGCACATAGCAGAAATGAAGGTGAGCCACCGATAGACCCTGAGATTCAGATACCACCTCATCCAGTATTTCCACCGTTACTAACTGAAAACAGCGAGATACGAAGAAACCCAAGGGATACTATGCTAGAATATTTTGAATCGCTCATAATCTGATTTTGTAATAAAATATAGTAAACAGTTATTGTTAAATAATATATTACATATAAAAATATATTTTTTTGGTTATTAGTAAAAAACATATATAGTATTACAAAAACATATATACATATAAAGAATTTTCATAATTTAAGCTTTGGTCTGCATTTTCCAGAGCTTCAAGTGATGTAATTGCTCTTTCCTTACTTCTTCATTGTCAAGATGTGCCATTTCTTGTTTGTATTAGTTCTTTACAAATAAATGCTCCTTCTTCGCAATTTCTATTTGGAGCTGTACCAGCTCCTGTCATGCTACACTTAATTCATCCAGTTTCGCTGTCACACAATGGCCAGATTCAACTCACGACAGTCTAATATTTTCCAATTCAACTGCCAAATATCAGTGTGCTTAATTATGGTGCTTTTGGTAATGGGATTGTACTTGGTGATAGCGGTTACTTTTTGAATAATAATTTGTTGACGCCAATCTGGCGATTAAAAACATAATATAATAATAATAGTCCCCTTTTTCCTATCATTTACATGCCTTAGGGGCAAAGCTAAGCAAGGGTAGCTATTTGTTAGCCTCGCCTTTTTGTTGGAGATAGGGTTACTGGCCTTACGCTCCTACGCCGCCTATTATTACGCCAGCTTTGACCACAGCTCCTCATTTTCAAAGGCTGACATTGAGTGAACCTTGGCCGGAAAATTGCCGATAAATTTGGATTGGTGTCGGGATCGACCCACGATCGCCGGATTTGTAGTCTAGAGCGTTGCCTCTAGACCACGCCGGCCTTCGGCGTAAATATCTTAAATAGACGTTTTGTTGCTATTCTTGTCTAACACCTTGAATACTGTATCTGTGCATCTCGCTTGCACATGATAAGTGAGAAGTTGGCTAATATACACCAGTGATAGCTACTCGCTAGATATTCTACGATTGAAAAATTGAAAATATTTATTCGTCTGATAAACAGACAGATAATTTATCAGAAAGAGCATCATTATCCAGCAAGAGTCAGCAAGTAAGAACTAGCCTATCGGCTAACTAAGACCACTTACAATAAGAAATGCCTGTCACGCAACCTGAAACTTAAGCACTACACATCAGTCTTATGACCAGAAGCCCAATATGCCATGGAGTGTCTTTCCTTGAACCGAAGGGGTCTAATAGAGAAATTGGAAATCAGAGAGAGGAGAATCCTCAGGAAGATCCTAGGCCCTGTAAAGGAAGATGGGGAATTCCGAAGACGGCATAACTCTGAGCTCTACGAACAGATTGAGATGCTCCCTGACTGTGCAAGGAAAAGAAAGGTAACTTTCTATGGTCACGTTACAAGATTGGCTCCAAACCGACTAACCAACCGCCTGTTCACCTTCTGGCAAAATAAGAAGCTTCGTACCGCTTGGTTGACAGAGACCGAGAAGGATATTAAAGAACTGGGAATAACAGATCTCAAAAACAGACAGTCTGTGAGACGCACCCTGAAAGAAGTCCGTGGATTTCAGGAAAAACCTCGAAGGAAAGGTACCCCCTGGACAGAAGAGAGAAAGGAGTTACACCGGCAGAAGATGCGACAATACTGGGCAAAGGTCAAAGCCCAACAGTTGAACAAGCGTGATCCTAAGTAGGCCTATTCGAAAGAAGAAGAAAGAAGAAGAAAGCAGACAGATAATATTATACTCCAGATAGTTATTCGACGATTCAACTGAGGATTGAAAAATCGGCCCTTAGTAGCAAAAGTGTACCTGCTACATCCTTGAAATGTCGAATTATCCAGGTTGCCGTTCCCTATTTGCTACACAACCAACACGTCCTAAATTTTTACCCCCAGTGATCACGCAGAGGTTTCCAGAGTCGAACTTAAAGCAATCCAGGATTTCGGAAGTAGCGATTTCCAATTGGCTATTGTCGTTGACTTTTATATTAGATTCGGGCTAACAAATAGTGCGGCTATCGTGTGTCACCAGGAAAGGAAATCCCATTTGGCCAGTTTTGACACTCTTTGCCTTACATAACTTGTATTTAGTTTCTTCAGCAATGATACGATGGATGGTGAAACGTCACTTACCATCATAGACACGACTGAAGAATTCTCCAGTCTTCTCAAAGGTGATAACATCCATGAATCCAGCTGGGTAGTTGGGGTCAGTCCTGACATTTCCGTCAACTTTATATAGTCTTGCATAACATTTTTTTGACACCTCGCAGTTGTTCAACGCATGCTTCAAACGATTACGCAAGAAAATCACAAGCGGGAGCGACTCCCTAAGTTTGTGTGGACCGGTGGATGGACCGGTAGATAATTACAGACAAGACCAGACAAGATCAGACAAGAGCAGAAAATACTAGAAAAGACCAGACTAGATCAGGCAAGACTAGAGAGGACCAGACAAGAGCAGAAAATGCCAGTAAAGACCAGAAAAGACCAGACAAGACCAGTCAAGACCTGACAAGACAATATCAGATAAGACAAGACCAGACCAGACAGGTCCAGACAAAACCATACAAGATCTGAGGGCAGATAAATATTCATATAAAATTTGAGTCTTAAAAAATTAAATTTGATTCAGTATATAGCATTCAGTCTAAGCAGTTAAGTTTTTGTTTTTGCAAAGAAAATGAGCTGGTTTTAATGTTTATTTAGGTAATAAAATCTCTGTTCCAGATTGATTTTAATTTGTTTTCATATAAGTTTGTTGTTATAATTGTTGAGAGTATTTATGTGGGAGAAATGACAAATATATTATTTATATATAGCAGAAGTAAAAGTTGATAGTGAATTGCAGTTAATAAATATTATAGACTCAGTGTAGAGAATGATAGTCCATTGGTAAGACCTGTTGAAAATTGCATTTATGTGCAATATGCAATAACTTAATTTGTATAAGAGTGGTCTACATTTGAAGACTAGCGAAGAGAATGTGAGAGAGAACCTTTATTTAAGACAACGATAATTTAAGTTGTTATATGTAGTCAACTATGTCCATCCCCAGTTCCAAGAATAGTCGTAGAAGATTTCAGCAACCTCCTCTACTCGGAAAATTAATGGATAGTCGTTATTATATCATTATTCTAATTTTCAATATTTTAAAAACATCAGTATTCTATAAACAAGAATCAATATTCTAAAAACAATGTTAATTGTCTAGTGCTGTTAGTGACATGAAAATATACTGGGACTAGTAATAACATGTGGATGTCTGTTGTATAATTCAACACCCCGAGTGATATTAGTGAGGAAGCAGTTGTTTCAACAAGAGATATGTTCGTAGTCTTAATATGACTTAATATTATAGAGCTATGAACAGGTTGAATATATCTATATATTCAAGTCATATTTCGCCTTTAATAAGTTTGTATGATTGCATCAATAATTAGTTTAAAACCAACGGAACACCGCTTAAATATAAATATATTCAGCCTTTCCGGAGCTCTATAACAATGAGTCTTTTTAGAACTACCAAAACAAATGTCACATGAAATTTATAAGCTATTTTACAGCTTTTAATACACCTTAGTGGCACTCAACAAAAACCGTAAAAATAACATTGTTTTGAAGATCATATCTTTCCGATACCTTAAGTGGATAGCCATCTGTGGACGCATTTCGAGATTTATCTCTAATCAGCACAGCTTTGCTTCCATGAACAATAATTTGTAAACCACTTACTTGAAAACCCATGTGGTGTTTAAGATTAGATTTTTATAATTTTAACATTTTGTGAGAGAAACATGAACTTAGCAGGTTATTGATTGAAATGATAGAATTGGTGAAACCATCCTACGTTATAGATAATTATAAAAACTTAAAACAAACGCAACACAGCCTGAATATATAAATATATTCAACCTTTCCGGAGCTCTATAACAATTATTTGAGTCTTTTTAGGACTACCAAAACAAATCTCACATGAAAGGGGTTTCAAGTAAGTGGTTTTCAAATTATTGTTCATGGAAGCAAAGCTGTGTAGATGGGAGATCAATCTCGAAGCGCGTGCACAGATGGCTATCCACTTAAGGTATCGGAAAGACATGATCCTAAAAACAATGTCATTTTTATGGTTTTTGTTGAGTGTCACGAATAAAATAACTTTCATGTGATATTTCTTTCAACTCAAATTTCATGTGATATTTCTTTTGGTAGTCCTAAAAAGACTCAAATAATTGTTATAGAGGTCCGGAAAGGCTGAATATATTTATATATTCAGGCTGTGTTCCGTTTGTTTTAGGTTTGTATGATTATCTATAACGTAGGATGGTTTCACCAATTCTATCTAAATAATTAGTTTAATTTCACCAATTTTCAATTATGATTGAAATCAATAACCGTTTATCTACACAAATATCAAATATAAACTTAACCGCATCAGTCATGCACGAGGTGTTCAAGCTAATGTAAGTGTAATCCAATTTAAAATTCAAAAAAAGCAAAGCTTCGCAGATGAGAGATAGATCTCGAAAAGCGTATGCAGACGGTTATTGCCTTAATTTAAATAAAAGATATATAAGTAGGAAACCATATAATAGAGGAATTTTCGGTCATGAGTGGATTGAGACAGGGAGATGGACTGTCGCCCCTACTCTTTAACATAGTCCTAGATATGGCTATCAAGAAGACGAACATCACCACGGAAGTATTTACTAACCAGGGGCCACAGATGATCCTGGCCTTCGCGGACGACGTTGATGCGGTCGGAAGAAGTACTGTCGAAGTCAAGGAAAGCTTCCTGAAAATGGAGAAGCAATGTAAGAAAATGGGCCTCAACATAAACGAGGATAAAACCAAATACATGCACATTACTCGACAACCAACCAGGGACATAATAGGTCAGAATATAACGATGGACACCTATAACTTCCAATGTGTCAGACAGTTTAAGTACCTTGGAGCCACGATATGCTCAGAAAACGACAGCAACGAAGAGATTAAAACACGAATACACAGTGGCAATAGGTGTTTCTTTGCCATGCGAACCCTGATGCAATCCAAAACGGTGTGGAGAGTATCAAAGCTGAGGGTGCACCAGGCTGTAATCAAACCGACCAACTGTTATGGCTGTGAGACCTGGACCCTTACGAAACACAATGAGCTTCTACTAAAGCGGGCTGAAAGGAAGATCCTGAGAAGAATATTTTGCCTCGTCAAGGATTCAAACACGGAGCAATATCGCAGAAGTACGAATGCAGAACTCTAGGACCTATACCAAAAGCCGGATATAGTCAAATCAATAACATCCCAGCGTATGAGATGGGCTGAACATGTCTAAAGGGTACCTGACGACCGACTGATCAAGATGTATGGGAAGGAAAACCCAGCAAAAAAGAGACCGCTGGGGCGGCCGAGAATTATATGGAAGGACAACATTTCAAAAGATCTACAGAATTTTCAGGTATATGACTGGAAGGAGGCCATGATGCACCGGCACCGATGGAAGTAAATCGTTAGCGTAGCCAAGACCCACCAAGGGTTGTAGTGCTACCCAGATGAAGAAGAGGAATATTATCTAAAAAACAATGTTATTGTCTAGTGCTGTTAGTGACATGAAATTGTACTGGGACTAGTAAAAACATGCAAATATCTGTTGTATAATTCAATATCCTGTGTGGTATCAGCCAGGAAGTAGTTGTTTCAACATGAGATTTAATCTTTAAATAGGACTTAATATTATAGAGCAACGAACAGTTTGAATATATTTATATATTCAAGCTATATGTCGTCTTTAATAAGTTTGTATGAATATTCTACTTCTCAATGATCTTAACTTGTGAATAGGATGGTTGCGACTGATACTACGTGGTAATTCATACTTACATTGAATTAAAAAATTTACCATGTTTTAACCACACTTGTAATATGTAAAAATGTTATATATCTTATTATTCCAAGTTATATAAATTTCTAGATTTACATTCACTACTCGAGTTTCGACGTTTGACGGTCAATTTCAACTGAATTGAGGTGTTTTTCCTTGAAAATGACCGTCAAACGTCGAAACCCAAGTCGTGAATGTAAATCTAGAAATTTAAATAACTGGGAATAATAAGTTATAAAACATAGTTAATAGTTAATTACAACAGTGAATTTTTCAATTCAATGATCTTAAGTTGATTCGTTCTATTCGCTCCGAGCGAAAATATCAATAACAATGGCGAAAACATCAATAGCGCCAAAGGTGACACTTTTAACAACTTCAAGTGTAGTTATAATGAAATGTATTTTGTAATATATTGACATTTTGCTCATCAGAAGTCTTCGATTCATAATATAAGTCTTTGGTGCATAAATACGTTTATATTTTCCGCAATCATTCAACTAACTAACTAGCAAGATAGTAGAATAGTAGTTCAACTAACAAAATAGTAGAATATAATTAAAACTTCATAATTAAGGCTATGACATTAGTTATTTTATAAATAATCTCAACTTACTTGCAATTGTACTTTATATGGAGCTTCAGTAAAATTAGTTTGTCGAAAAACCTTACATTTAATTGTAGTTCCTTGATTTTTAATTCTAAACTCTTCAACATCAACAACGTTAATCTCACTTAGTTTTACACCATTCACAATGTTTTGTTTATTAAAATAACTAGAGTGGAAAAAAAATCATAGCCAGTTTTAATAATTTCATACATTATGAATTTAATTTATTATATAATTATTATCTCGGTAGTATCTTATTTCAGAATTGACGTATTACAAAGCCTATTACATAACCTAAAATCAAATATAGTATATTTTATTAATTTATTTTGTTTTTGCCTGTTGTTTTTTATACACTATTATTCCACACGAAGTTGTCTTTTTGGCCACGGGTGGCGCTAAGCGCGGTGTGCACGGAGCAATTAAATGACTTGTTTCGTTGAGGGTTTTCGTGTAGGATCTCTCGAAATGTAAGTAAGGCGGGATTATGGATTCGGATTAAATTTCCTGAATAATTTTCAATATTCTGAACAATTCTAAATTTTAATTACAAGTTAAACATGATTAATTTATAATTAAATACGTACTTTGAATATATTTCTTTGAATACGTTTCCGTTCTTTTTAAAATTATGTCAGATTTTGCCTTTCGCTCAGGGTTCTAACGAAGGTTTCCTGATAAATTTTACATTACTTTAGTAATTGTAAGCAAAACTAGAAGTAAATATTTTCTCAGTTGATCCGCGCGGGAGTATGAAAATTGCATAATCGATTTCCTCGGTCATTGCAGCACTGGAGTCGTTTCTGAATTCGTATAGTGGCTATTGCAAAACGTTACACTCTATAAATTGCAGAAATAACTTTATAAGATTAAATGGAACTCCTTAGTAGGTCATTTATCAGAGTTGGCAACATTCAATACACACTATATGAATATTAATGCGTTGAATTATATCGTCAATTAGGACGTATTAGTTTGCACGGACATTTCAAATTATTACTGAACGCCGTACAAATCGCTGGAACACATTGTAGGCTTGATAGATTTTTCAGATTATGTGTACACGCTTTTATTTCACCGTGAATATCCAATGTGATTTATCGAGAGTTATTACTTACAATTAAAACTATTATTTATAATTATTACAGGCGCTCTGCAAAAGAATATCTCTCGATTAAAATCTTAATTATTTATTTAATTATCTTAACGTTCGTCTCGAATTTTGTATAAAAGGTTATAAATTTGGGCAGTTTATTTTATCACCAACTTTTCTATAAAAAATTGCTTCCATTTTCCTTTATAAATAGCTACTTTATGTAAATGAAAACGAAAACGGTTTGGTGAAAAAAATTTATTGAAATATAAGATTAGAGAAAATAAATGTATTACTACATATTATTTGTTATTTGAATAATTGAAGTTATTGTGAAGATTCAAATAAATTGATTTATTATATTTTATGTAAAATAAATATAGTTTGTAAAAAGATAACAAAGATAAGAAATGGAGCCGCGATTCGTCGCTATCTCCGTGACTTACCGACAGCCCTGTATAATAGTTTAATAAATAATTTTATCTACGACCACTATTGTAAATGCCCATGGTACAGTTCGTGGACTATGTAAATACATCATAACACATACGTATGTAAAAGTCCGCGATTAATGATGAGTTATGATTGATAACACACACGTGCGTTTGGTTTACGATTCCTTGATTGGTTGAGAACTGCTACTACGTGCTCATACGTTCAGCGTATGACGTTCAGCGTATAAATTTGCTACATCAAACATATTTTTCTTATTAAACCGAAACAAATGAATGTGGTCGTAGATAAAGTATAGTACATAACACGAGTTGTAAGGCAATTACGTACTCGTGGAATTACGCACTCTCCGCCACGCGGGTCGTGCGTAACTGTTCCGCTCGTACGTAATATGCTTCTTACAACTCTCGTTACGTAATATACTATTATTGAATAATAGTATATTAATGCTAATATTTGATATAATACTAATAGTAAGACTCAATACAAGTATTATAAGTAAAACTATTAATTATTTGTATTTTAGTAATAATTAAACATAATTTTTGTTAAAATTACATCCTGTGTAAAGTATATGTAATTTATGCAATATTGTAAATATGAACGAGGAAAATTAGAAGTACAATGGAAGTTTCGAAAGTAAAATTGAAGCATATGACACGTCTGTGGGTTTAGATAAGTGCTAATAAAATAATTTAAATTTTTCACTGCGTTTGCAAGTGACATAGAGTAGGCGAAAACAAGTGTTGAGTTTGTTTAATGTTTAATAGAATATAAGACTTGCATAAAAGCCTATATCTACAAATAGCTTATATGTTTACATGTTTCCGCAATGTGCATGGCGAATAATACATATTTTACACGGAACATATTGGAACTTAAGCGCACGAATCCGCAGTGGTAACATGTTAATATACACACATGTAAAATGCAGATATTATTTAGATGGCTACGTGTGCTATTTATTAGAGCATTTAAATACCCAGCATTTACTAAGCCGCTTAGAGACTTTCAAGAAACTACACGATATCCGCAATTCCTCTTTATGCGCATCACCTGAGTTATTAGTTCTAATGCGACTTGTAATTTCATGCCAAATTTGCGAAATAACTTACGTCCATATAAAATTTCCACTATGCAATTATACAACTTATTTCATTTTATATTCCACATATTATTGTTCCCATCTATATAAATTATTCCCATTTCAAATTATTATACTACATAACATTTATGCCACTCTATTACTCTCAACTAATAATTAGAATTAACAAGTTAATGCCAAACATGCCAATCAAAATAAAGCTTAGCAAGACAAAACAGATAATATTAGGTAGAGAAAACTCCACAGGCAAGACAAGACATATTAGAACAGACAAACAAGATCATTGACGTATTGTATGATATTTCTACGCATATCTGATTTACAATGACCAAGATCTACTTGAATCTATATACTTTACATACCCATATTTATGCCACTGGGCAAGACTGTGTAAACTATTTTATAGATTTGAGAGTACAATAGGCAGATTAGAAGTAATAGGCAAAACTGGAGAGATCTGAATAAAAAGAGTAAAGGCTGAATTCAATAGACAAGACTGTGAGCAAGGCTTCGATTTCAAGGCTTAAACTAAAGCAGGGGTCGACAGACGTTAACGTGTTTTAAGTAAAGTTTTAAATGTGTCCATTTCTTTCTTTTTGTTCAAATGTCAGGACTTTAACCATTTAACAATTCCAATTTTAATGTTAGTAATTTTCTATTACAATATTAATTATAAATATAAACAAGAATACTTTAGCCAGAAGATAGATTCAAATTAAATTTACACTAACAATGCTAAAACGAACTTTAAACTTAGATTATTCTTTAATAGATCTTATTATTGTATATAATTTAATTTCAGCATTCAATTAAACTTTGACGAACTTTTTTAAAAGAAAATTATTTTTTAAATTAGGATTGTTTCTAGCTTTTGCATTCATGAAGATTATCTATCAATTCATTTTTTAATTTATCGTTTTGTCCCAATTAAGAGTTTAGTAAAACATTATTAAATTGAAATATGGAATGAGAAAGTCCCTGATGCAAATCCGCTGATATTCTTTTCCTACATATTTAATAACTTTGAAGGTAAAGATGTTGTTCCTTTAATTAATCAAATATTCAATCTATTCTTACTTTATATTATAATTACGATATTACTCCAGGCGAAATAAGTTTTGCTGCTTAGATAGAAAAATACATTTAATGGAGATAATTTATCTTTATGCCATTAAAGGATTTATTTGTCGAGATTAAATTTCACATAAAATCTTCTTACTATTTAAAAACATAAAATACTCATATTATTATAACTAGACAGACAATACTAGAGAAAAAAATGTAAAAAATGAACAACATAAAATTGAGATATACAGCTCTTAAATAATTTAAAAAAGGCATCTCAGCGTATCTTCAATTTATTTAAAAATTCTAATTATGTTTAGTTAACAAATAGTACATTTTAACCAAGTGTAATTCGACATAGACTTGGAGTCAAAGGAGTCCAAAGAGCCCAAGGAGTTCTTGTTGTCTTTTTAATCTACATCAGTGTTTTCCAACGATTTTAGGTTTTTGCCAACTAAACTTTAATATCTCTCTAATGTGATAGTCAACCAGGATAAAGAAAATAAAAATTATGAAAAAATATAGTTTAATTTTTTGAAGCTGGATAAGTTTGACTATGAATTCTTTAATTACAATAAAACTATACTCTAACTAAATAACATTTATAATCCAAAAATTGTTTTTTTATTTATTTATTGTAATTCGTTAAAATAGGTTTTTTAGTTCTACATTGTGAGATTTGTTTAAGTGTGTTTAGTTATATTTAAAAGTATTTAGCTCTAGTTTAAATCACGATTTTAAAAGTAAATCAGTCCTTAAGTTAAGTAAGATGAAGCGTGCAAAAGTGATTGTAAAGCTGTTGACCACTTGAAGTATCCAGAAGCAGATGCGTCTTGAATATCTTTTAATTTCCAATTGAGTGAGCCGCCCGTTGAAGCCACTTACCAAAAAAAATCCACATAAATTACGAGGCTACTAAGTTAATATTGTCAGTGTCCAATATAAACACAAAGGGCACTCGATAATCTACAATAGCATTAACAGAACATAAATCTGCGTAAGTAGATACAAAGTCAATCCACACTTCGAACTCGGGACAATAGCTTTGTACCGAGCATTGAGTTTAGGATTTCTGCTTGCAAACACCACACAATTCGAGAGCACAAACACAAAACAAGACCGAGGGTCTATCAATATTTCATTTCTGGAGAGCCCCCTATACCGCTGAACTAGATCTAACGGAGAAACCCATAAATATTTCCAAACTCACTGAAACTTCCAGTTGGTAGGAGAGGTGTTGCGAACCCAATGCTTTACTGCGATGTCTCCACATTCAAATAAAAAAAAAATAGTGACAATACAATGAGTAACACATGATAAATTTCATTAAAGATAATCGGTGATGCGCGAAGAGTCGTCTAAACATAGGGTAGGTATTTTTTGATTGTGTGAAAAGATGTACCTCTAACCGCCGGACAAAATAGCTGTCCCATTTTTATTATCCTCGCCTATCTCATTCATATATAGGCCTTTACCTAACTCGATACAATAAAATATTTATTTCAATTGAGATTCGAACAAAATATTTTTTGCAAACGATACTTAAAATTTATAAGCTTGCCCATAGGTCAATCACATTTGATTTTCTTCTCCTTGCAAATTAAAACAGATTATTTTATATGAAATGCTGGTTAATAAGGCTGGTTAAAAGGTTAATAAGAAAACTAGGTAATCAATACTACAGGGGCAAAATATGTTACACTAAAGCATTAATACTCGACTTATTTTGACTAATTCATCTCAGGCTAACTCATCGTATAGTTCAGGGGTCGCCAAACCGCGGCTGTCAAGCCTCTTGCGGTCTTAGGTCTGCTTAGGCAATATGGCATGGTTTTATCTAACTGATTTTGTCTGTCTAAATTCTTGAATTTTGTTTTATAATTCTGTTATAGTGTAGTGAAGAGGTTTGCAGACCGCGGCTTGACATATAGCACTCTTGGTTCAAGCAGTTGAACTTCGAGTTTTAGATCCATTTTTTATACATATCTTTTTAATGGCATAGGTATTTAGTTTATAAAATTGAGCGAAATATCAATATAAATTAGATTTCTAGGAAAATTGCCTTTGGCTTTTGTGGACAGACAAAATTTCCGAGGAAGTTTTTAAATTTTGGACTGTTAGACCAATTCAAGTGCTTCCAAAATATTTGCTTCGGTTCTGAATTTATAGACAAACTAAGTTTCTTAGGAAATCTCCAAATTAAACAGACTAATGCTAGATTTTCGAAAATATTTGCTTTAGTTTTGAATTTTGGGAATGAAAATCTTTTCGAAAATATGGCTCTACGTGGCTCTATGGTACTTTTGTTGGCTCTCCTCACTAGAATAGGCATATTAGAATAAATGGGTTAAACTGAAAAGACCTAGATTGAAAGACTAAAGACTAGACTGTAACAAATGCTTCGATTTCATGGATTAAACTACACCAGAGGGATCAGGGTTTTGGTTTAAGCCTTGAAATCGGAGCCTTAATCACAGTATAGTCTTGTCTACAGACCCTAGTCTTTAGTCTTTTTATCCAGGTGCCTCTGGTGTTGCCTGTTCAGTCTAATCTGCCTTTGGGTACAATAGATAAAGATCGAAAAAAAGGGCGTTCCCTGGGCAACGGCGATAACGACAGCTAATCCTTTTACACCAAAAACATCATTTCCTCTTCAGGACCACAGTTAACCATCATATCACTAAATATAAACGGTATATCATCGTCAAAAGAAGAACTGCTACGATATCTATGTAGGCAAACCAAGTGCGTTCCAAGTCCTGTGCATATAGGAGACTCATAGAGACTGTGAAATGCGCCGACCGAAAATAAGGGAAAGATCTCATTTCAAATACGCAAGTGCTATATTTGTCCAATCGGATATACAGGTCCATCGGATATCGGATTATAAGAATATAAACAACCTCGTATGAGGCAAATGATCTTGAAGTTCTAAGTCTGGAAATCACAGCCTGTACTATCGCATCCATATACAAACCACCAGGTGCTGATTTCAAAACCAATGTACCCGATCGCGTTTACAATCAACATACACAAGTAGTGATTGGTGACTTTATGAGCATGATTATGAGAATGGCATTGCAATGGAATTGCAAGAATAGGCGAAAGGCAATCATCTGAGCCTTATACATGATCCTACTTAGCCTGCATCTTTTAACAGCGTTAGATGGAAACGAAGCTATGGCCCAGATCTGATATTCATCAGTGAAAACATCTTACAACAGTGCATAAAACCAGTCTGCAACTCTATTCCATATAGGTACAACACAGGCCTATCATGTGCGAAATATACGCAGCAGCTAGACCACAGACAGTTTCGTTCAGAAGGAGGTTTAACTTCCGGAAAGCCAATTGGCCGAAGATTATAGATATGTTGGATACTGTAGTTTCCACAATACAATCTACACCTGAATCATATGATACTTTCGTAGAGGCTGCAAAGAGATGTTCTCGAATAGCCATTCCTCGGGGATGTCGAACATCATACATCCCCAGTCTTACTTCAGAACTTACTGCTGAATATACCGAGTACCTATAAGGTGTTATCTGGAGAAGATCATTTCGGCGATGCAACATTGGCGGCTGGGAATAAACTTGTCACATCTCTAAAAAAACCCAGAAGGAATTCTTGTATTAAAAATATAGAAGAACTTGATCTATCCAGAAACAACCATAAAGCGTGGAGATTATTGAAACGACTTAATAATGACCTAACTAGATCCAATGCACATTCCAACATAACTGCAGATCAGATAGCCCCCCAGTTACTCATAAATGCGAAAGGAAGTCACAGAACTTAAGTACCTAAAATACACCAAGAGGTTCAGGCACAAAGGTGTCATCTTACACTCCCATTCGAGATATTAGAACTAAACAAGGCTATGAAGGAGAGCAAATCTGGTAAAGCACCCGGTTTAGATTACATCCGTATGGAACAAATTAAGAATTTCAGGCCAGCGACAAGAAAGTGGATCCTGCAGCTTTTCAATAATTACCTGAGCAATTGACAAATTCCAAAGTCTCAAAAAAAAATCTGGGGAAATAGCAGGGTGATAATAGCCCTTCTCAAACCTGGTAAGGAAGCAAACCATCCTAAAAACTTCAGGCCAATTAGTCTTCTGAGTCACCTCTATAAACTATTTTATAGAGGATGGGTTTGAAACTCGGCAGGTGACTGCTGTGGATCTTTCAGCAGCGTACGACATTTACCATCATCGGTTATTCCATGCTAGGTTGTACAGTATGACCAAGAATTTCCATCTAGTTAGACTTATCAGCACTCTCCTTCAAAACCGTCGATTTTTTTGTGGACTTCCAGGGGCAATGCAGTCGGCTTCAATCTTCTTCAACATATATTCCAACGATCAGCCAATGTCTCCAGACGCAAAAAGCATCTTGTATGCAGACGATGTAGTCCTTGCTGCGCAGAGCGCAAGCTTTGAATCAGTGGAAAGAGATCTGACATCTGCCCTGAGAAATCTATCAGGTTATTACAGTTGGAACCAACTCAGGCCAAATCCATCTAGGCCACAAGTATGCGCCTTCCATTTAAGGAACAGGGAAGCTCATCGTGAGTTACGCATAGAATGGTCAGGTATACGATATGAGTGGTCAGGTACACGATTGCTGCATTGTCACACCCCTTAATACTTAGGGCGTAAACCTTGATATAGCTCTTACATTCAAAACGCACTCTTAAGAATAACAAAACGAAAATCTCCACACGAAACAACCTCATTCGCAAACTAGTAGGGACACAATGGGGCTGACATCCAGAGACTCCTCGGACTTCCGCATTGGCATTGTGCTTTCCTACTGTTAATTTTGCTTCCCCAGTTTGGTACAGGTCATTTCATGCCAGACAAGTAGATGCAGCTCCGAACGAAACCTGTAGGTTGATAACAGGTTGCTTAAAACCTACCCCAACAGATTAGACACAGATTAGTACCGAAAGAGCTTCGTGAGGATATCTGAGATGCTTACCGTCTCATCGAAGAAGGCAAGGCTGGATATATGGAAGAAGTTGACCCCCCACTCCCGCGGTTGGATGTTAGTAGCTGAAGAACTACCACCCGGACCCAACGAAAGCTGGTTGGTGTGAAAATCCCTAAACAGGTTACGATCAGGAGTTGGAAGAAAATGATCTCACGAGATGGGGCATCAGTACATGTGACACGTCTTGCGTATAGAACAAACCACAAGACACATGCTTCATTGCCTTATGGTCCCTTCATCTTGTGCAGAGGATGATCTCCTGTTAGCCACTCTGAGCGCCTTGGATGTTGCTCAGTATTGGGCACGTTTTATATAATAAGACAGTTTTACTCTTATAATATGTATAGCAATTGTACATTTGTATGTTTCCGACACGAAAGAAAAAAAACTAAAATGATTAAAACTGAAACTTATATTTAAACAAATAATAATAGTATGTTGATAGACTTCATTTATCTAGGAATGAGGGTGGAAGATGGCTGATTCAAATTGAACTCACGGAATATGTTATAAATAGTCAAGACCGTATCCTAAAGGATGATGTTAGTGAAGGTGTTTTGGACATAGGATGGAGCAAGCAGTGAATATAAACAGCAACAGATCACAAAATGGAGAGAAAACTGACATAACAAACCACTACATGGAGAATATTTACTTGAAATCAACGGACAAGTCGACCTTCGGAAAACTTGGCAGTGGCCGAGAAATGGGAGTTTGAAAAAGGAGAAAAAAGAGCTAATACTTGCAGCCCAAGAATAGTCGCTTTCCACCAACGCATTGAAGTCGGAAATCCTTAAAAACAAAAGCGATGGCAGTGTAGATTGTGCAAAGAGGCTAATGAAACGGTGTAACATGTGATATGCTGCTGAAAAAAATCGCTACAGATGATCTTGAGAGACACAACAAGGTTTTTATAATGGTGGCATTATACATTAGGGTCTTTGTAGAAAATTTGGGTACATTCAGACTATATCTGAGAATTGGGTACATTCAGACATGAATATCTGAAATGAACTATATCTGAGGCCCGTGGAAAATATATTGGATGGGTCCAGAGTAAAAACCGCCACGTTGTAATCACGATAAAATATGTTCACTTTGAACCAACTTTCCGGATCTTGGAGCAGCTCATCTTCTTAAAGTTTGTTAAACTTTCGTGTCACCTTCCTATGAAAAGTTTTAGAAAATTCAGGGTTGATGGACCACTTTTTTAATACACTGTTTGCTTCCTTTTTTACATTTTCAAATTGATGTCGAAACCTTTCCAATTCCTCCAGACAAATTTCAAACGTTTTAAGATATTTGAAAGATCGGTGGCTTTAGACGGAAGTACATTAGAGGCTGCATCGATGGTTTGTAGATTTTTTTAATAGAAATATAATAATATTATGAAATTATAGTTCTTAATCTTCTTCTTATGTGAAATAGCTTCATTTCTTTCATCTGATGTGCAATTTAACAGAATTGTTTTCGTTTGGGCTTTTTGAACAAAATAAAAATAGCATTATAAAGTCTTGCCCATCTAGTAGGGTTCAATGTTTTTAATGTATGATAAGACTTGGATAACACTCAAAAGTTGAAGGCCCTTTCTTATCAAATATAAATCTTGATAAGATCAAATATAAATCTTGATTAATAATCTATTCCATCTTTTGATACAACGTCCAAAAAAAAAAATATAAAATTGTTGAACTGTTTGGCAAAAAAATTTGGCATAACAATAACCTCTCTTACTGCATCATAAAGTATTAGATTTTAGTCATGAGCAGCTCAGTGAACACATACTACATTAGACTCGATATCTTTTATGAGTTTTTGAACTTCACCATATGTGCCTTTCATTGTGTTAGTACCATCATATCCTTGCCCTCGACACATATTTAGAGGTATATTTTTGTCATTTATGGATTATAAATTTGGTTAGACATTGCTAAGGCAGTTTGGTCCTTAACTTCATGAAATCCTAAGAATGACACTTCAATGACGAGCGCCTTTGGGATTCCATTCTCCTCTTTCCCTATCATACAATAACGGCAAAAAGTGAATAAAAAATAACGGTATAAGTGTGCTCTTGAAATATGAAATATATTTTGAAATATATTAAAATGGTGTGACGTTTATTTCATTTGTGTGTGCTTTGTCTACTTTTAGAACCATAATAGAAATGGCCTCATTTTGTATTTTTTAACCTTACCTTGGAAGAGTATTTTATCTGGCTCTTTGGTTTACTTAACAATTCTTTTAAAATCGGATCGTATTTTCCTCACTCAAACTCCCCAACTCAACAATCCCCAAAAAGTTTCGTCGGGAACTTGGATCATTGCTCTCTGCGTTTTCTCTGTGGCCACGAAAGGCTAAATTACACTTGGAAAGTATTAGAGCAACATCAGAGAGTACTTGGCGCCAAATGAATTAACTTAATTGATCATGGACTCTTGCTCTTCCTCTAGTTTTCCATGTAGCCGCCATTATTAATACTTAAAATAAAGGACTTAAAAGAGAAGAATCCAGTTGTGATATCTCGTGTCTTTCTATGGCGTGTACAATATGTTTCCAGTCATCAGAATTCCATCCAAACGTTTTGTATTTTTTTAGATGCCCGATTTGCGAATAAGCAACATGGTTCGTAATACGTCTTCTGATATGTATTAAGGAATGGGATGGCCATGTACGATCAAGTTTAACACTAGACTTGGAACCAATATAGTGATGTTTTCCTTGGAAAAATATATTGTCACTGCCTTTTACAATGTTTAGAATGTCCGTTTTCGATCACGAACTGCTTCATTTGATCATTTAGTTCTTTCACCCACCGTTTGGCACATAGTCCGCTAACCTTTGGTTTGGCACATGTGGTCTGGCCAGACCCCTGTATATCTCCACACAAACATATGAAATATCGCATTGTTTGAGGCGTTCATTGCTCCTCTGACACAATTTTTGGTGTAGTGCACGATGGAAAGTAAAATTACGGCCTTATTTTTTTTTGTACGTAATTACAACTGGGAACCGTATAATGGAATCCAAATTGGGATGCAAGAACAGTACGTAAAGGACACATCTTTCATTAGATCGAATTGTGCCAACAAAAATACATACGTTCAAGTTAACCTTGTTTAGTTTGCTGCACTGGCTTTGTATAATTTTCCTTGCAACGGATATTTTGTTTTGGAGTCGCATACTCTCCAGATTTTGTTGCCATATCTTGATGGTTTTGATAGAATGTATTGAGTAAATTTTGTTCTGCCGCGGTATGGAAATAGCTGTTCATCAAAAAGTAAAGTTTTCATGCGAATCATAGTGTTTCGCAAGATTTTCAGTACAAAAAATCCATATATCACGAATTGTTGGTGCGGTTTTGTCAGGCAACACGATATGCGCATCATCAAAACGAATATATCGTAGCAATCATTTGTCGTTTGTTAGACATAGCTCATCGGAATATGGGTAGGCCCTCTGTATGCCAAAGAACTAGTGATTTTTGGTTGTTATTGTATAAAACACAAGCGGCCAAAAATACACCAATAAATGCATATAATTCAGATGCTAAACTGGGGCAACACGTGGCTTGCGAGCTAGGTAGATCAAATGACGATATACGAGTAAGATATATAACTAAAAAAACGCATTAATACATTTCTTCTAATTTCATTTCAATACATTTCTTTTCTTATAATATATATATATATATATATATATATATATATATATATATATATATATATACATATATATATATATATATATATATATATATATATATATATATATATATATATATATATATATATATATATATGGTTCCGGACAGACCAGATTAGCCAAACCGAAGTATATTCAAATGATTGCTACGATTTTAATTACCCTTGTATGACATGTATCCTTTTATTTTTTCCTTTAAATGGAAACTATTGAAATTTTAGGAAAAGTCAAGGAAATTTAAGTCGGTAGCTCAATTAGAATTACATTTAAAATACAAATGAAATCGCAACAGGTCTGGCTGGACCCATGCGCCAAACGGAGGATTAATCCGTATCAGTAATATATGGTGAAGATGCAATATTTTTGACACTAAAATATGATTCAGTATGATTTTTGCTAGTACCTTGTTGTGGTTGTTCTGGATCTGGATATATATTTGTGTTGTGTGCTACGTCTGCCAAACTGTTACGTTTATTACGTCCAATTATTCACTTTCTTCACTGTTCACTTGTTTTTTCATCAATAAAGTCATCGTTCTTAAAGTACTGACAAAATTTAGGTAATTTTTTTTTCTTCAGACTCCCTCTTTCTCTGTGGTTTTTCGCTTCCACTCAGATATTTTGTAGAACTAGACATGCTGATATCTAACTTTCACAATTAACTTTACTTTGTCTCTATTTGCAGGTTCAATAAAATAAAAACTACGAGAAATCAAAGACACAAATGACCGATTGCCAAACAATCAAACGAAGAATGCCCTCCGTACTTATAATACAAATTTGGGAATCCATTAACACAATGCGTCTCTAGCCCGCCAGCGCCACGAAAAAAGTACTTTATCGGTTAACAAAATGCGAGTATTTCCTAAGCGTCACTAGCTCTCCCGCGCCAAAAAAGTACCCCGACTAAAAATAAAGCTATCAATGTATTGTAGATTGTAGATATGGTGGTGACGACTTGTACTGCGACCTTTATAGATCTATTGTACCCCACCCTCCTCCTCCAAGTGTTGGTGTACGTACCCATTTAGGTTTTTCTAAATCTAATCTCTAATCCTGATTCAATGTATGCGCTCTAAAATGAATTTCTTTTCAATTCGTTTAAATCTTAATAATTTTTTTGAATGTGTATATGATCTTTAGTTGTATCTAACTTTAATTGGTTTTCAGTTTGTACTTATATAAAAAGTCATTTATAACTTTTAGTAAATTTTGTTAAAAACGTTAAGTTACTTCTGAGCTCGCGGTCAAGGGGGCCCGTGGCATTTTGCCAGCCCTGCCACCCATAGTTACGCCATTGGGTACATTTCCTGTTTAGAATCTCCTATGTATTCGTCTGCGTAATTTAGTTTTGTCTTCCTAGTCTTAGCCCTTCTGTTCTATATAGTTTAGAATTATCTAGTCTATATAGTCTGGTTTGAGAGGTTTATTACTTCTTATCTTCTTTGCCTATATCAGGGGTCGGCAGACTGTGGCTCGCGAGCCGCATACGGCTCTTGCCATAGTCATTTGCAGCGCTTCAAATATGAAACACTCTATCGCCTTTCGTCCAAGCAGTTAAGCTTCAAGTTTTTCGATTCTCTATAAAATTTTCAGATTTTTTTATTGAAGAATGAAAATAGTATATTTTGTAATGACGGCGAAAAGTTGTCAATTTCACACGAGAGCGAAATTGGGCGCACGAATGAAGTAAGTGAGCACATTAAGGGCAAGGGTGTAAGGGCAATTAGCAATACCGCCCGTGTTACAAACATTATTTTGTGTTATCATGCGAGGGAGATAATAGGATCAAAAATGGATGGACCAAAAAAATAGGATCAAAAATGAAGAATTAGCTTCTTCAATTGTCTCCGGTGGTGTGGATTCATCAGAAAAACTCTCTCCGGTATCATCATGGAAGTTACACTCATTTTAAAACGTTTTCTTTATTTTTTATTATTATTTTGTAATGAAATAAAAATTCAGAAACCTCAAGTCACTTTTTTAATATCTAGGTCTTGAATTGATTGTATTGTGTTCATTTTATTTTTATTTTTTTATTTTATTTTTTATGTAAGCTAGCGATATTGAATATTTGCGTGCGTTACCCAGGTTATGTGGAAAGACAATGCGAAGTGGCATTTCTCGCATTAAAAAACGTGCGTCAGGAAGTACTTAGCACGAATGAGTGATAAAAAATAAATATTAAATACGAATTATAACAACTTATAATAATAATCAACAACTTGTTGATTATTATTTTTAAATATTAAAACTACATAAACATATTAATTATTACTTAACTACTAATACTACATTAACTCGATTAAATTAGCTTTAAAATGATATATAATACGTCTAAGTAGTTTTGTCCATCTAGCCTAGAATAAAATTCTTAACACTCATTTGAAAATTAACTAGCGCACATACGTAACAATTAAATAAATTGCTTATATTTCCGAAAATATACAGTGTATTTAAAGAGTTAACAATGTGCTTAAACTAGATAGATTTATCTACAAAATGATATATTACATATTACAATTTAATTAATACTAACTAAGATACAAGCCAAACAAAATTAAAATAAGGGTGTCCCAAAAAAACAGCAATAATTTTTAAAATATAAGGAATTTTCTAATGGGTTGATATAATACGTAAGCTAGATTAAATTTTGTTTAATATGATGTATAATACGTTCATGTAGAGTTAATGCTTGGGTAACTACCGACGTTCGAAAATTGACCATGGCGAATAAGTAACAACTCCGTAAATTCCTTATATCTCCGAAAATATCACTAATACTTGAATGAGTTTATTATAATATGAGTTAATATAATGTGAGTTTATATATAATGTAATTTGTTTATGTGCTTAAATTAGATTAAATTATCCGTAAAATGAGAAATTACACCATAAAATTGTGTTCGAATTAACGGAGATATTAGCCAAACAAAATTATAAAAATTTCTCGCAAAAATAACAATATTCTCGAAAATATTGGCTCCATCACACTTTTGAAATCTCGTTTCTTTGACAACTTGTTGCTTCACACATGAAAGTCTGCCTACCCCTGGCCTAAGCTGTTCTACATAATCGTCTCACATAATCGTATCAGTTAAACAGTTAACATAAACAGTTTTGTCTATATAGCGTTTTGTTCATAGCGAACGATTTTTCTATTATTTCTTTTGATTATACCTATCTGTCTAATTTATGAGAAATTACAGAATAAAATTCCGTCCGAATTAACGGAGATATTAGCTAAACAAAATGCTAAAAGTTTCTCGTAAAAATTACAATATTCTCGAAAATATTAGCTCTATCACACTTTTGTAACCTCGTTTCTTTGACAACTTGCTTCACACATGAAAGTCTGCCTACCCCTGGCCTAAGCTGTTCTACATAATCGTCTCACATAATCGTATCAGTTAAACAGTTAACATAAACAGTTTTGTCTATATAGCGTTTTATTTATCGCGAAAGATTTTTCTATTATTTCTTCTGATTATTCCTATCTGTCTTAAATTTTGTCAAGCTTTTTCCATTAAGTTCCAGTCTTACCTGTATAATTTGTGCATGTCCATATCGGTTACATTATGTCTAAATATTTCAATTGCATTATGTTTAAATCATTACTTAGATTTGATGACTAATATTTAATTACAAATTGCGTCAATTTCTGTTTAAGTTTTGATAATTATATTTTCTTTCTTATTTTTATTTTTGCTTAAACCAATTGGCTAAAAGCGCTTGCAAAAGTTTCTGTAATTACAAATACTCCGTGTATTAAACGATTTAATGTAAATAGGCAATATTACAACAATTTCAACCAATATTCAAACTATTTTTATAAAAAAGTATAGTGAAATAAAAATAGGAAATATTTCAACCATTTGATAGAAAAACGAGATAAAAAACCTGGTGGTAAACCTGATAAGATATTCTATAACCAGTAAGTCCAATAATTGAAAACAAGTAAAGATTCAGCAGAGAAATCGGCTTGCTAATTACACTATAGCTTTAATGCAAATAATAAATTTGTAATTCATATTTAACAGGTTAACCTGATACACGCATTGCTGTTATAACAAGAAATTAAGTACAAGAAATTAAAAACAAAAAGATATACAAATATATATATATATATATATATATATATATATATATATATATATATATATATACAGATATACTTGTATATTATCTGTACGTTTTTGTTCAATTTCGGTAACAAAACCAATAATATATCTTCACCCATCACCAATAATTGATAACAAATAAAGATTGAGCAAAGAAATCCGCATGCTAATTACACAAAAACTTTATTAATAATAAATTTGAAATTAATATTTAACAAGTCTAGTAGTCTTCTGTCTAGTCTTGTGAGTTATCCTGGTAAATGTATTGCTGCTATAATAAGTAGTTTACAAAGTATAGTAGTATACAAAATATATATTCATTTACAAAACTTTTATATTATCTGTACTTGTTTCGTATAGAAAATATTTGTCGGTAACAAAACCTGATTAATGATTACAAAAAAAAATAGATATGGGCGAGTCGAAATTCCCAACACTTTCCTATAAGCTATTGTTGAAATGCTCATACATGTGTCCATACACAGAAAATGTTTTACGTGCCAGCTAGGTCTCGATTGTGACCTCTGTCAATAATTTCATCAACATCAAAATCATCACTAACGTCCGGGATTAATCATCATCAAGTTTATGATCCGGCGCGGCAATCGTTGATTTACAGCTCGATTCATCGGTGAATCGAAACGTTATTTATACGCGAGATGTTTCAGGATCGATTAAAAATTAATATTTTATCATTAATATGGTAATAAACTGATGCATTATGTCCGTTTCTTTTTTTCTCTGAATTGTGACGGTAATTACAAGGTTTTAAAATTTGATGTATTTATGAAGCTTATGAAAATATTCTCTAATAGTTTTTAATATTACTTTAATGGCTTCTTTTGACATTTACAAAGGCTATCGGCCACATTTATTACTAAATAAATAGAAGGTTTCTCATTTATTACTTAACAATCTTTTACGTTGTCTTTACATAAGTTCTTAAATATTTCAATTATAAATTATATTTCACTTAAAACTAGAAATTGATATACCTACTAAATGTAGTAAATATTTACTATATAAAGTGTCTCGTTTCCTCATTAACATTTTCCTCTCTTTTTTATACAATTTCCTATATTGTGATAATTCTGACAGTCGTCACTTAACCCCGGGCATTGTTTCCGTAAACGCCTGACGTTAGGTAATCCGGGTCGAAGGGTAGGTTTGAGTAATTAATCACCGTGCCAATGCGAGTCTGTGCGGTTAGCGTCCGTGACAAATAGTCTGTCTCGAATATGTCAACCCGCTATTATAATAACCCCAATTCTCTATTGTAAGATCTTATCCAGGTCGGGATGTTACCCTGCATACATTTCACGGCACTTCTTTCTTTACCTTTTTTTATATAATATAAAGAATCGTTTTTTTGCATTCTTCTGCGCGACGTTGCAGAAAAAATATATAATAGTCTAAAAAACGCATTGTAAATTGTCGCATCGATTCGCTTCACACATCCCTCTGCTGGTTATTGACATGGTTCAAGTGTTTCTGGTATTTGCATTGCCGATGTACGAGTTCAAGTACAGGTAGAGTATTCTCTTACCCCTTATTGAAGGCAGCGATTAATAATCGTATACTTTTTTCGAGTTATTTATTATATTCTGGATATAATTTTTTTTTAATGGAAATATGAACTTCTCACACGTGATATTCTATATTATCTCCTCACTATCACAAAGGAAAAGGGTTAGTTTTCCTTGACAGATAATTAATATCAGTATTAAATTGACAATTTCTTAACGTCTTTTTAACAACCCGCACATGATTAACGTTCTTTTAAATACACTTTCTAGGCAATCTCTTCGATAAGACTCTACAACTTCAAGTATTTTTCTATGTAAGCAATTACTTTTGGTAAAAAAGCTTTAATTTCGTTTTACAGGACAGCAAGTATACAAGTTTTAAGTTTTATTCGGAATGTGCCGACACAAATTCTCTAAATATTAAGCTAATTCCAAATGCACCATTAAATACAAACGGATATATTTTTTCTAAATCCATTCATTTAAAACTTAATACAGCAATAAATTAGTATCATCATTGCAAACTGAAAAATGTCTGTCTAGTCTTCTCTGCCAAGTCTTGTCTGTCTAGTCTTATCTATCTAGCCTTTTCAACATAGTTTAGTCTGCCTACTTTTATCTGTCTAGCCTGTCCAGTCTAGTGCATCTAGTCTTGTCTGTCTAGTCTTGTCTGTCTGGCCTTGTCTGTCTAGTCTTGTCTGTCTAGTCTTGTCTGTCTAGTCTTGTCTGTCTAGTCTTGTCTGTCTAGTCTTGTCTGTCGAGTCTTGTCGGTCTAGTCTGTCTAGTCTTGTCTGTCTAGTCTTGTCTGTCTAGTCTTGTCTGTCTAGTCTTGTCTGTCTAGTCTTGTCTGTCTAGGCTTGTCTGTCTAGTCTTTTCTGTCTAGTCTTGTCTGTCTAGTCTTGTCTGTCTAGTCTTGTCTGTCTAGTCTTGTCTGTCTAGTCTTGTCTGTCTAGTCTTGTCTGTCTAGTCTTGTCTGTCTAGTCTTGTCTGTCTAGTCTTGTCTGTCTAGTCTTGTCTGTCTAGTCTTGTCTGTCTAGTCTTGTCTGTCTAGTCTTGTCTGTCTAGTCTTGTCTGTCTAGTCTTGTCTGTCTAGTCTTGTCTGTCTAGTCTTGTCTGTCTAGTCTTGTCTGTCTAGTCTTGTCTGTCTAGTCTTGTCTGTCTAGTCTTGTCTGTCTAGTCTTGTCTGTCTAGTCTTGTCTGTCTAGTCTTGTCTGTCTAGTCTTGTCTGTCTAGTCTTGTCTGTCTAGTCTTGTCTGTCTAGTCTTGTCTGTCTAGTCTTGTCTGTCTAGTCTTGTCTGTCTAGTCTTGTCTGTCTAGTCTTGTCTGTCTAGTCTTGTCTGTCTAGTCTTGTCTGTCTAGTCTTGTCTGTCTAGTCTTGTCTGTCTAGTCTTGTCTGTCTAGTCTTGTCTGTCTAGTCTTGTCTGTCTAGTCTTGTCTGTCTAGTCTTGTCTGTCTAGTCTTGTCTGTCTAGTCTTGTCTGTCTAGTCTTGTCTGTCTAGTCTTGTCTGTCTAGTCTTGTCTGTCTAGTCTTGTCTGTCTAGTCTTGTCTGTCTAGTCTTGTCTGTCTAGTCTTGTCTGTCTAGTCTTGTCTGTCTAGTCTTGTCTGTCTAGTCTTGTCTGTCTAGTCTTGTCTGTCTAGTCTTGTCTGTCTAGTCTTGTCTGTCTAGTCTTGTCTGTCTAGTCTTGTCTGTCTAGTCTTGTCTGTCTAGTCTTGTCTGTCTAGTCTTGTCTGTCTAGTCTTGTCTGTCTAGTCTTGTCTGTCTAGTCTTGTCTGTCTAGTCTTGTCTGTCTAGTCTTGTCTGTCTAGTCTTGTCTGTCTAGTCTTGTCTGTCTAGTCTTGTCTGTCTAGTCTTGTCTGTCTAGTCTTGTCTGTCTAGTCTTGTCTGTCTAGTCTTGTCTGTCTAGTCTTGTCTGTCTAGTCTTGTCTGTCTAGTCTTGTCTGTCTAGTCTTGTCTGTCTAGTCTTGTCTGTCTAGTCTTGTCTGTCTAGTCTTGTCTGTCTAGTCTTGTCTGTCTAGTCTTGTCTGTCTAGTCTTGTCTGTCTAGTCTTGTCTGTCTAGTCTTGTCTGTCTAGTCTTGTCTGTCTAGTCTTGTCTGTCTAGTCTTGTCTGTCTAGTCTTGTCTGTCTAGTCTTGTCTGTCTAGTCTTGTCTGTCTAGTCTTGTCTGTCTAGTCTTGTCTGTCTAGTCTTGTCTGTCTAGTCTTGTCTGTCTAGTCTTGTCTGTCTAGTCTTGTCTGTCTAGTCTTGTCTGTCTAGTCTTGTCTGTCTAGTCTTGTCTGTCTAGTCTTGTCTGTCTAGTCTTGTCTGTCTAGTCTTGTCTGTCTAGTCTTGTCTGTCTAGTCTTGTCTGTCTAGTCTTGTCTGTCTAGTCTTGTCTGTCTAGTCTTGTCTGTCTAGTCTTGTCTGTCTAGTCTTGTCTGTCTAGTCTTGTCTGTCTAGTCTTGTCTGTCTAGTCTTGTCTGTCTAGTCTTGTCTGTCTAGTCTTGTCTGTCTAGTCTTGTCTGTCTAGTCTTGTCTGTCTAGTCTTGTCTGTCTAGTCTTGTCTGTCTAGTCTTGTCTGTCTAGTCTTGTCTGTCTAGTCTTGTCTGTCTAGTCTTGTCTGTCTAGTCTTGTCTGTCTAGTCTTGTCTGTCTAGTCTTGTCTGTCTAGTCTTGTCTGTCTAGTCTTGTCTGTCTAGTCTTGTCTGTCTAGTCTTGTCTGTCTAGTCTTGTCTGTCTAGTCTTGTCTGTCTAGTCTTGTCTGTCTAGTCTTGTCTGTCTAGTCTTGTCTGTCTAGTCTTGTCTGTCTAGTCTTGTCTGTCTAGTCTTGTCTGTCTAGTCTTGTCTGTCTAGTCTTGTCTGTCTAGTCTTGTCTGTCTAGTCTTGTCTGTCTAGTCTTGTCTGTCTAGTCTTGTCTGTCTAGTCTTGTCTGTCTAGTCTTGTCTGTCTAGTCTTGTCTGTCTAGTCTTGTCTGTCTAGTCTTGTCTGTCTAGTCTTGTCTGTCTAGTCTTGTCTGTCTAGTCTTGTCTGTCTAGTCTTGTCTGTCTAGTCTTGTCTGTCTAGTCTTGTCTGTCTAGTCTTGTCTGTCTAGTCTTGTCTGTCTAGTCTTGTCTGTCTAGTCTTGTCTGTCTAGTCTTGTCTGTCTAGTCTTGTCTGTCTAGTCTTGTCTGTCTAGTCTTGTCTGTCTAGTCTTGTCTGTCTAGTCTTGTCTGTCTAGTCTTGTCTGTCTAGTCTTGTCTGTCTAGTCTTGTCTGTCTAGTCTTGTCTGTCTAGTCTTGTCTGTCTAGTCTTGTCTGTCTAGTCTTGTCTGTCTAGTCTTGTCTGTCTAGTCTTGTCTGTCTAGTCTTGTCTGTCTAGTCTTGTCTGTCTAGTCTTGTCTGTCTAGTCTTGTCTGTCTAGTCTTGTCTGTCTAGTCTTGTCTGTCTAGTCTTGTCTGTCTAGTCTTGTCTGTCTAGTCTTGTCTGTCTAGTCTTGTCTGTCTAGTCTTGTCTGTCTAGTCTTGTCTGTCTAGTCTTGTCTGTCTAGTCTTGTCTGTCTAGTCTTGTCTGTCTAGTCTTGTCTGTCTAGTCTTGTCTGTCTAGTCTTGTCTGTCTAGTCTTGTCTGTCTAGTCTTGTCTGTCTAGTCTTGTCTGTCTAGTCTTGTCTGTCTAGTCTTGTCTGTCTAGTCTTGTCTGTCTAGTCTTGTCTGTCTAGTCTTGTCTGTCTAGTCTTGTCTGTCTAGTCTTGTCTGTCTAGTCTTGTCTGTCTAGTCTTGTCTGTCTAGTCTTGTCTGTCTAGTCTTGTCTGTCTAGTCTTGTCTGTCTAGTCTTGTCTGTCTAGTCTTGTCTGTCTAGTCTTGTCTGTCTAGTCTTGTCTGTCTAGTCTTGTCTGTCTAGTCTTGTCTGTCTAGTCTTGTCTGTCTAGTCTTGTCTGTCTAGTCTTGTCTGTCTAGTCTTGTCTGTCTAGTCTTGTCTGTCTAGTCTTGTCTGTCTAGTCTTGTCTGTCTAGTCTTGTCTGTCTAGTCTTGTCTGTCTAGTCTTGTCTGTCTAGTCTTGTCTGTCTAGTCTTGTCTAGTCTTGTCTGTCTAGTCTTGTCTGTCTAGTCTTGTCTGTCTAGTCTTGTCTGTCTAGTCTTGTCTGTCTAGTCTTGTCTGTCTAGTCTTGTCTGTCTAGTCTTGTCTGTCTAGTCTTGTCTGTCTAGTCTTGTCTGTCTAGTCTTGTCTGTCTAGTCTTGTCTGTCTAGTCTTGTCTGTCTAGTCTTGTCTGTCTAGTCTTGTCTGTCTAGTCTTGTCTGTCTAGTCTTGTCTGTCTAGTCTTGTCTGTCTAGTCTTGTCTGTCTAGTCTTGTCTGTCTAGTCTTGTCTGTCTAGTCTTGTCTGTCTAGTCTTGTCTGTCTAGTCTTGTCTGTCTAGTCTTGTCTGTCTAGTCTTGTCTGTCTAGTCTTGTCTGTCTAGTCTTGTCTGTCTAGTCTTGTCTGTCTAGTCTTGTCTGTCTAGTCTTGTCTGTCTAGTCTTGTCTGTCTAGTCTTGTCTGTCTAGTCTTGTCTGTCTAGTCTTGTCTGTCTAGTCTTGTCTGTCTAGTCTTGTCTGTCTAGTCTTGTCTGTCTAGTCTTGTCTGTCTAGTCTTGTCTGTCTAGTCTTGTCTGTCTAGTCTTGTCTGTCTAGTCTTGTCTGTCTAGTCTTGTCTGTCTAGTCTTGTCTGTCTAGTCTTGTCTGTCTAGTCTTGTCTGTCTAGTCTTGTCTGTCTAGTCTTGTCTGTCTAGTCTTGTCTGTCTAGTCTTGTCTGTCTAGTCTTGTCTGTCTAGTCTTGTCTGTCTAGTCTTGTCTGTCTAGTCTTGTCTGTCTAGTCTTGTCTGTCTAGTCTTGTCTGTCTAGTCTTGTCTGTCTAGTCTTGTCTGTCTAGTCTTGTCTGTCTAGTCTTGTCTGTCTAGTCTTGTCTGTCTAGTCTTGTCTGTCTAGTCTTGTCTGTCTAGTCTTGTCTGTCTAGTCTTGTCTGTCTAGTCTTGTCTGTCTAGTCTTGTCTGTCTAGTCTTGTCTGTCTAGTCTTGTCTGTCTAGTCTTGTCTGTCTAGTCTTGTCTGTCTAGTCTTGTCTGTCTAGTCTTGTCTGTCTAGTCTTGTCTGTCTAGTCTTGTCTGTCTAGTCTTGTCTGTCTAGTCTTGTCTGTCTAGTCTTGTCTGTCTAGTCTTGTCTGTCTAGTCTTGTCTGTCTAGTCTTGTCTGTCTAGTCTTGTCTGTCTAGTCTTGTCTGTCTAGTCTTGTCTGTCTAGTCTTGTCTGTCTAGTCTTGTCTGTCTAGTCTTGTCTGTCTAGTCTTGTCTGTCTAGTCTTGTCTGTCTAGTCTTGTCTGTCTAGTCTTGTCTGTCTAGTCTTGTCTGTCTAGTCTTGTCTGTCTAGTCTTGTCTGTCTAGTCTTGTCTGTCTAGTCTTGTCTGTCTAGTCTTGTCTGTCTAGTCTTGTCTGTCTAGTCTTGTCTGTCTAGTCTTGTCTGTCTAGTCTTGTCTGTCTAGTCTTGTCTGTCTAGTCTTGTCTGTCTAGTCTTGTCTGTCTAGTCTTGTCTGTCTAGTCTTGTCTGTCTAGTCTTGTCTGTCTAGTCTTGTCTGTCTAGTCTTGTCTGTCTAGTCTTGTCTGTCTAGTCTTGTCTGTCTAGTCTTGTCTGTCTAGTCTTGTCTGTCTAGTCTTGTCTGTCTAGTCTTGTCTGTCTAGTCTTGTCTGTCTAGTCTTGTCTGTCTAGTCTTGTCTGTCTAGTCTTGTCTGTCTAGTCTTGTCTGTCTAGTCTTGTCTGTCTAGTCTTGTCTGTCTAGTCTTGTCTGTCTAGTCTTGTCTGTCTAGTCTTGTCTGTCTAGTCTTGTCTGTCTAGTCTTGTCTGTCTAGTCTTGTCTGTCTAGTCTTGTCTGTCTAGTCTTGTCTGTCTAGTCTTGTCTGTCTAGTCTTGTCTGTCTAGTCTTGTCTGTCTAGTCTTGTCTGTCTAGTCTTGTCTGTCTAGTCTTGTCTGTCTAGTCTTGTCTGTCTAGTCTTGTCTGTCTAGTCTTGTCTGTCTAGTCTTGTCTGTCTAGTCTTGTCTGTCTAGTCTTGTCTGTCTAGTCTTGTCTGTCTAGTCTTGTCTGTCTAGTCTTGTCTGTCTAGTCTTGTCTGTCTAGTCTTGTCTGTCTAGTCTTGTCTGTCTAGTCTTGTCTGTCTAGTCTTGTCTGTCTAGTCTTGTCTGTCTAGTCTTGTCTGTCTAGTCTTGTCTGTCTAGTCTTGTCTGTCTAGTCTTGTCTGTCTAGTCTTGTCTGTCTAGTCTTGTCTGTCTAGTCTTGTCTGTCTAGTCTTGTCTGTCTAGTCTTGTCTGTCTAGTCTTGTCTGTCTAGTCTTGTCTGTCTAGTCTTGTCTGTCTAGTCTTGTCTGTCTAGTCTTGTCTGTCTAGTCTTGTCTGTCTAGTCTTGTCTGTCTAGTCTTGTCTGTCTAGTCTTGTCTGTCTAGTCTTGTCTGTCTAGTCTTGTCTGTCTAGTCTTGTCTGTCTAGTCTTGTCTGTCTAGTCTTGTCTGTCTAGTCTTGTCTGTCTAGTCTTGTCTGTCTAGTCTTGTCTGTCTAGTCTTGTCTGTCTAGTCTTGTCTGTCTAGTCTTGTCTGTCTAGTCTTGTCTGTCTAGTCTTGTCTGTCTAGTCTTGTCTGTCTAGTCTTGTCTGTCTAGTCTTGTCTGTCTAGTCTTGTCTGTCTAGTCTTGTCTGTCTAGTCTTGTCTGTCTAGTCTTGTCTGTCTAGTCTTGTCTGTCTAGTCTTGTCTGTCTAGTCTTGTCTGTCTAGTCTTGTCTGTCTAGTCTTGTCTGTCTAGTCTTGTCTGTCTAGTCTTGTCTGTCTAGTCTTGTCTGTCTAGTCTTGTCTGTCTAGTCTTGTCTGTCTAGTCTTGTCTGTCTAGTCTTGTCTGTCTAGTCTTGTCTGTCTAGTCTTGTCTGTCTAGTCTTGTCTGTCTAGTCTTGTCTGTCTAGTCTTGTCTGTCTAGTCTTGTCTGTCTAGTCTTGTCTGTCTAGTCTTGTCTGTCTAGTCTTGTCTGTCTAGTCTTGTCTGTCTAGTCTTGTCTGTCTAGTCTTGTCTGTCTAGTCTTGTCTGTCTAGTCTTGTCTGTCTAGTCTTGTCTGTCTAGTCTTGTCTGTCTAGTCTTGTCTGTCTAGTCTTGTCTGTCTAGTCTTGTCTGTCTAGTCTTGTCTGTCTAGTCTTGTCTGTCTAGTCTTGTCTGTCTAGTCTTGTCTGTCTAGTCTTGTCTGTCTAGTCTTGTCTGTCTAGTCTTGTCTGTCTAGTCTTGTCTGTCTAGTCTTGTCTGTCTAGTCTTGTCTGTCTAGTCTTGTCTGTCTAGTCTTGTCTGTCTAGTCTTGTCTGTCTAGTCTTGTCTGTCTAGTCTTGTCTGTCTAGTCTTGTCTGTCTAGTCTTGTCTGTCTAGTCTTGTCTGTCTAGTCTTGTCTGTCTAGTCTTGTCTGTCTAGTCTTGTCTGTCTAGTCTTGTCTGTCTAGTCTTGTCTGTCTAGTCTTGTCTGTCTAGTCTTGTCTGTCTAGTCTTGTCTGTCTAGTCTTGTCTGTCTAGTCTTGTCTGTCTAGTCTTGTCTGTCTAGTCTTGTCTGTCTAGTCTTGTCTGTCTAGTCTTGTCTGTCTAGTCTTGTCTGTCTAGTCTTGTCTGTCTAGTCTTGTCTGTCTAGTCTTGTCTGTCTAGTCTTGTCTGTCTAGTCTTGTCTGTCTAGTCTTGTCTGTCTAGTCTTGTCTGTCTAGTCTTGTCTGTCTAGTCTTGTCTGTCTAGTCTTGTCTGTCTAGTCTTGTCTGTCTAGTCTTGTCTGTCTAGTCTTGTCTGTCTAGTCTTGTCTGTCTAGTCTTGTCTGTCTAGTCTTGTCTGTCTAGTCTTGTCTGTCTAGTCTTGTCTGTCTAGTCTTGTCTGTCTAGTCTTGTCTGTCTAGTCTTGTCTGTCTAGTCTTGTCTGTCTAGTCTTGTCTGTCTAGTCTTGTCTGTCTAGTCTTGTCTGTCTAGTCTTGTCTGTCTAGTCTTGTCTGTCTAGTCTTGTCTGTCTAGTCTTGTCTGTCTAGTCTTGTCTGTCTAGTCTTGTCTGTCTAGTCTTGTCTGTCTAGTCTTGTCTGTCTAGTCTTGTCTGTCTAGTCTTGTCTGTCTAGTCTTGTCTGTCTAGTCTTGTCTGTCTAGTCTTGTCTGTCTAGTCTTGTCTGTCTAGTCTTGTCTGTCTAGTCTTGTCTGTCTAGTCTTGTCTGTCTAGTCTTGTCTGTCTAGTCTTGTCTGTCTAGTCTTGTCTGTCTAGTCTTGTCTGTCTAGTCTTGTCTGTCTAGTCTTGTCTGTCTAGTCTTGTCTGTCTAGTCTTGTCTGTCTAGTCTTGTCTGTCTAGTCTTGTCTGTCTAGTCTTGTCTGTCTAGTCTTGTCTGTCTAGTCTTGTCTGTCTAGTCTTGTCTGTCTAGTCTTGTCTGTCTAGTCTTGTCTGTCTAGTCTTGTCTGTCTAGTCTTGTCTGTCTAGTCTTGTCTGTCTAGTCTTGTCTGTCTAGTCTTGTCTGTCTAGTCTTGTCTGTCTAGTCTTGTCTGTCTAGTCTTGTCTGTCTAGTCTTGTCTGTCTAGTCTTGTCTGTCTAGTCTTGTCTGTCTAGTCTTGTCTGTCTAGTCTTGTCTGTCTAGTCTTGTCTGTCTAGTCTTGTCTGTCTAGTCTTGTCTGTCTAGTCTTGTCTGTCTAGTCTTGTCTGTCTAGTCTTGTCTGTCTAGTCTTGTCTGTCTAGTCTTGTCTGTCTAGTCTTGTCTGTCTAGTCTTGTCTGTCTAGTCTTGTCTGTCTAGTCTTGTCTCTCTAGTCTTGTCTGTCTAGTATTGTCAGTCTAGTTTTTTTCCGCCTAGTCTTATCTGTCCAGTCTTGACTGCCGGAGAGTAAATCGATTTTAGAAGCAATAAAATATATGACCGAGCCAACAATTACTGGTCGATTACTGGTCGATACCAGGGAACTAGGTCGAGAGATCTCAAAGAATATGGACCTGAAATGGCATTGGAATAAAGCTAATGTGGGAGATCGAGTAAATGATTTTCATCTGATGTCCCACAAACTTGTGAGGAACAGTGTTTCGTTTTCTTTTTACAGAAATGTACTTGGGAGACAGTACCGATCGGAGAATGAACAAATAGATTTATACCGTCCATATAAGAGTGGCAGAAGAACATGGATCTCTCACACCAGGCAGTCCAGCTGATTTTATGACACGGCAACCACTCCTCCACTGGATCAGACAAAGAGAATCACTAAATTGCGAGTGCGGAAGGGAGGACACAGATTACCATGTGCTGTTGGACTGCCCAAGGAGCCGGGAATGGAGAGAATACAGCGAAATAGAAATGATTAGGGCTGGATGCACCTGGCCCCGCCAGAAAGGAGATCTTTAAGTATTAGAGATATATATTTCTGGCTTTCGGATAGACAAGACTAGACAGACAAGATCAGAGAGACAAGGCTAGACAGACAAGACTAGAGAGACTCAACAGACACAACTAGACAGACAAGACTACTTAATTGGTTTATTGATAATAATGTTTTAGTAATTTTTTCGACTAGGCACTGTCCCTAATTAGTACCATATAAAGTAAATAAAGTTAATTCTAAAAATTTAAATATAAAATAGGAATATTTTTTAAGGTAAAATTTAAAATTAACATAAAAAGTTGGAATTAAAGTCGTACGACTTATTCTTCTCGATAATGGGCTAATCGCTGTAAAAGTTTTGCGCAAGTTTTCCATCACAGTTGATCTTTCTAACAAATATATAGAGATCCAATGCCAGAAAGATCAGCTGTGATGGAAAACTTGCGCAAAACTTTTACAGCGAATAGCCCATTACCGAGAAGAATAAGTCGTACGACTAAGGAAATCAGAGATGTCAATTTCCCAGAGGTTTCCCACTACACACCGCTTCTTTAATTTTGTTTGAGTTATTTTTAATTCCAACTTTTTATGTTAATTTTAAATTTTATCTTAAAAAATATTCCAATTTTATATTTAAATTTTAAGAACTAACTATATCTACTTTATATGGTACTAAGTAGGGACAGTGCCTAGTGGCGGTATCTCGGTCGAAAAAATTACTAAAACGTTATTATCAATAAACCAATTAAGTAGTATTTGTCTGTCTAGTTGTGTCTGTTGAGTCTCTCTAGTCTTGTCTGTCTAGCCTTGTCTCTCTGATCTTGTTTGTCTAGTCTTGTCTATCTAGTCTTGTCTGTCTAGTCTTGTCTGTCTAGTCGTGCCTGTCGAGTCTGTTTAGTCTAGTCTGTCTAACCTTGTCTGTCTGATCCAGTCTTGTCTGTGTAGTCTTGTCTGTCTACTCTTATCTGTTTTTTTTTATTAAAAAGCAAATATAATTTACAAAAAAACATTCCTTTTGCGTCGTTCTTGACACTGATATCAACTCTCGCATTTCTTCAGTGTAAGCGCTGTACGTTCTGATTCCTTCTGCCTTTCTCCTTGGTTTCAATAATCTTCCGACCTACGGTATATACTTCTTTCCATGACTTCTCAGAGCCTGTTAGCCCCTCCATCATGTTGTAAGCATTAAGCGTCCTTCCAATGGTATGCACGAAGTTTGTTCCGTCTTCTGTCCAGTTCGGGCAATCAAAAAGCGTATGGTTTACATCGTCTATCCCCTGCAGTAATTACAGTCGTCTGTGTTTGCTCTCCTGCGATCATACAGGTATTTCCTGAAACTCCCATGGCCTGACAAAGTTTCGGTTAAATAATATTTGGTCTGTTTGTATAATGGTCTGTTTCACCGTAATAATGGTCTGTTTCACTGTAGTTCCTCCTTGTCCATTTTTCTATATCTGGAATAAAGAACGAAGTCCAGCGTCCATAAGCTGCTTTATTCCATTTTTCTTGCTTCTTCTTTTTATTACATTTGCTTCCCGTTTCTCTGGCTTTTACCTATTCGATCCCGTTATACGTTTATTTATTTCTTTGATTTGCCGGAGCTCTACAGGAGAAATTCCTGCGATAATTCCCACCCCTTCCGCTTATATTGTTCTGTATGCGCAGCATGCTCTGATACAAAGCAAGCGCATGATTCTAGTAAGGCTCAGAATTCTTGTTTTAGTTTCTGTAACAATATGGACTGGTGGTGCATATTGTGGCGACGAGTTATACTCCCAGATATTTTACTGCTGTAGCAGGGGTTGGAGCTGACATGTGTTGTAGAGCTTCTAGAATGACAGCAGATCCGTTCTAGAAGCTCTACAGCACACGTCAACTCCTACATAACTACTCGTAAATAGAACTGCGCTGGCATTGGGTTCGAGCTCATAAAGGCTCAATCGGAATCGAGAGAACAGATGCACTGGCCAGACTGGCCTCGGGTATAGATTCTCCTCAGGAGCCAGGAAGTCAACTTCCTGTACTATTTAATAAAATATCCCACAGATATGTGAGGAGCAGAATCTCTCTCTTCTTTTTCAGGGAATGGCAAACACGTTGGGAGAACACCCAAAAACGGAAGCTGGACCAGGAATTTCTTCCAGTCGATTAAAGACTGGATGGAAATGGACCTGGCGCTATCACACCAAGCGGTTCAACTCATCACGGGACACGGGAACTTCAATTCCTACCTCCATCGGATTGGAAGGAGGGAATCGCCGGACTGCGACTGTGGTAAGGTGGACTCCATTGCCCACGCATTATTCAGCTGCCCGATGACCAGAAAATGGAGACACCAGACCGAAATCGCGATGTTCAACGCCGGATGCACTTGGCCCAGAAGACAAGAGGAAATAAAGGACTCAGAGCTACACAAGACCTGGTGGAAGGCGTTCGTCACCTGCGCCAGACGCCTCAATCGACTAGACCACAACCTGCCCTGATATCCCTCGCCCCCCAGAAGCAAATCATTTGAGACTCCACCCCAAGCCCAACGTGATTGTAAACCAAATAAAAACTTAATACTGGCGCCAATTTATTTCACCTTCCCAACTTCTTCTAGGTCAACACCAAATGGCACCGCCATGCACTGCATCACTGTACGATAAAATCTGTTTACCAATTCATTTGTCAAATTAGAAAGTCTAAATTCAAATTGTCTAAAATCATTTAGATATAAATTAGCTTAAGAAAACCGGCTCAGTGCGAGAGCGGAGATTTTTATAAATAAATAAGATGTAGTAGGGGTTACTCTAAAACCTTTGGCATTAAAAATGATCGGGGATGTCATTCGTTTGGATGTTAAAAGTACTGCTTTCAGCTTCGATGGCGCCAGTTGAAGTTGCCGCTGTTCAAGCCGGTGTAGCAGTTTTGTAGCCCCGTATTAGCTGTATCCATTAGGTTGGATTCTTCTTTTACGGTTACCACTATTGCCATGTCGTCGGCGAATACAATTACGGTTTTTGCTTTCGGTATTTCGGTTTTCAGCAGTTCGTCAAAGGGTATGTTCCACAGGGTAGGGGCCAAGACTGATCCCTGTGGGACTACACTGTTTATCCTTAAATTTTTATTTTTTCTTTCTACCTCTAAGATGAGCTCTCTTTTCGATAGATATTCCACTAAAATATTAATAAGACTATCCTCTATCTTCCTCTTTCCCAATTTATTTAATATTTACTGCCACGAGGCACTATTGAAGGCATTTCTTCACATCGAGTGTTATTACCGCAAACAGTCTCCGGTGTCGAGATGAGTAGGCAGCAGCTTATCCGGCAAGTTCAATCACTTCTATTATCGCATCTATTGTCTGTCGACCTTCTCTAAATCCAAACTGATTGTTAGACAGATCTCCTGTTCGTTTAAGTTTTTTTGTAGTCTAGCTAGTCTTATGCTGTCTGTCTAGTCTTATCTTTTTTTATGGGGACGTAGCAAGAACTAGCTTTAACTTGTCAAGTGGCCCCCTTGGAATCCATGAACATCCCGGTACCGCTTCTCGCATGTCGTTAGGATGCCGTTGTCTTTGTTATGTCACGCATTTGTTGCCTTACATCCCCCATTTCACATCATGTGTTTAGGGGTTCAGGCATTTTCTTAGTTGGGTTAGTTCTTGGCTTTCTGTTCGGCACGTTCGTCTGCCTCTTTCATGCTCATAATGCTTCTTATCATATCATCCGTTGCTGTACAAATGTCTTCGGACTTTAACATGATCTCCAACAGTGTCTTTACTCCCAGTTCTGATTTTGTCTTCGCTGTCCAGTCGTCCTTCTCCGGAATCCACCGTGTGCGCTGCACTGTCCGTTTGTCCACAGTAGACACACAAATTGTCAGAGGCCCTGCCGATATTGTGCAAGTAATCTCTGAAGCATTCGTGCCCGCTGAACTATTGGGTGAGATAGTAGTTCATCTCCCCATATTTTCGTTCTAAACAAATTCTCACTTGTGGTATTAATAATTTTGTCCACTTTCCGTTTGTACAGCATGTCCAATGCTTTTGCCACTAATGGAAAAGATGTTGTTTGGCAATTTTGCTCTTCTCTCTTCTGCCCGCTGTTACGCTTTTAGTACAGATCTTTTCTTTGTTTTATCTAGAGGTCTATGGGTGCTATGCCTGCCAACACAAGCACTACATCGGTCGAGACTGTCTTGTAAGCACTGCATACACGTAGTGCCAGTTTTTTCTGCACTGTGACCAGCTTTTTTTTTAATGGTCTGTTTCTCGACTGCGTTTGCCCAGACGGAGGCACTATAGAGCATTGCCTAGTGTGCGACTGAGTATAGAATATTTCTCTTGCTACTTTGGTGTGCCGACATTGGACATCATCTTTCCCAATTCTGATGTTATCCTGAGGGCTTTCGTCGCTGCTCGCATGATATGTGGTGTAAAACATAGCTTCTTACCAATAATCACACCAAGATATTTAACTGCCTCCTTGGGCGTTATAGTTACGTCTCTGACCTTAAATACTATGGGCCCTATATCCCTCATTCCGGTCAGTAGAACAGCTATTTTTCAGGGGCCAGCCTTAAGCGCTTTTTTTCCATCCATTTATCAATACCTGTATTCGCCCTATTTGCATGTTTCATTACTTTCTCCTCGTCTTTTCTACTACTACCAGAGCTATATCTTCAGCAAAACCTATTATCTCAGCACCTTCTGGGAGCTTTAGCCTAAGTACTCCATCGTGTAGGATCTTCCACAGCTAAGGACCCATTACTGAACCCTGTGGAACACCGACGTACACTTCTCGCTCCACAAATTCACCGTCTGACTCGATTATTTATGTCAAGTCTTGTCTGTATAGTATATATGGTCTTGTCTGTCTAGTCCTTTTTGTATGGACTTATCTGTCTAGTCAAGTCGGTCTAGTCTTGTCTCTCTAGTCTTGTCAGTTCTGTCCGTATAGTCTTTCTTGTCTAGTTCTTCCTGCCTCCTTTTGTCTCTCCAGTTTTGTCTGTCTAGTGCAGGGGTTCCCAAAGTTTTTCTTAGGCGGGCCAATTTAATATTACCGAATTTTTTGGCGGGCCAAAAAAAAACGGAATAAAAACAAAATAATCACCAATTTTTTTGTTTTAAATATATTTAACTATTTCTTATTTTTTTTTAATGATTATCACTCAATTTATGATCATAATTGCAAAAGTTTTTTTTTAAATATATGTGCTCCCAAATAATGAAAACACTTGTTGAGCATGTATTCGTATTTTCGGATAATTGTCGCATGATAATCCTCTATAAAAATCAATTAAGGAATTGTTCCGACAAGAATTCTTACCATCAATATTTTCCTGTAATTATATCAATTTAAATTGTGTAATAACTAAAATTGTGTAAAATAATTGTGTAATACCAAAATATTTTTTAAAAATAAACAACAATATTTTATTAATATAATTTTTTTTAAATATTAAAATATTTGATTGTATCTTATTTCTAATATTTATTATTTATTTTACTATTTACTTATTTATTTTTTAATAAAAAATATATCATGTCGATATCGCAGGCCGAATATCACGGGGTTTGCGGGCCGCATTTGGCCCGCGGGTCTCACTTTGGGAACCCCTGGTCTAGTGTTATCTGTCTAGTCTTGTCTGTCTAATCTTGTCTCTCTTATCTTATGTATATATATATATATATATATATATATATATATATATATATATATATATATATATATATATATATATACAATCGTGTGTGTGTAGTCTAGTCTATCTAGTCTTGTCTGTATAGTCTTGTCTGTCTAGTCCGGTCTGTCAAGTCTTGTCTATTTAGTCTTGTCCGTCTAGTTTTATCTGTCTAGTCTTGTCTGTCTAGTCTTTTCTGTCTAGTCGTGTCAGTCGAGTCTGTCAAGTCTTGTCTGTCAAGCGTTGTCTGCCTGATCATTAGTGTCTAGTCTTGCCTATCTAGTCTTCTCTATCTAATATTGTCTGTTTAACCTTGTGTGTCTAACCTTATCTGTCCAGTTTGTCTGTCTGGTGTTATCTGTATAGTCTAGTCTGTCTAGTCTTGTGTATCGAGTCTAGTCTGTCTAGACTTGTCTGTCTAGTCGTGTCTGCTAGTCATGTTTGTATACACATGCATAGTCGTATGTGTGACAAAATGCAGTTATTTAAATATCAAAAAAAATTTTAATCTATTGTACAATGATAGAAAATTTAAATATAGTTTCTCATACTAAAAGGAGGCTGAAAATATTGTGTTTTCAACCAACAAAAACTCTGTTTAATTACATTATGCGCTTACCTAACATTTAATTTATCAATTAACCGAGAATAAAAATGTGTGATTGGTATGATTAATTAGCGGGTTTGATTATACGTATGCACGCACAATTAATTTCTTCGTCGCCTTTTGAATCGCCATTAATTATTTTAGAAGTGACACGCTCGGGCTATCAATCACACCGAGACTGACCTAATTATTTTTTTACAAACTACAGTGCAAATGATGTAGAGAGATGATTAAATATCATGAATTTTAATTTAACAATTTTTGGTTTCCGTTGAGGAAAATTTATTAAATTATTTAACGGCAAATGGCGAAAGAAATTATTATTGAATCTCATTATTGCAAAGGAATTCGTTCTAAAATAATCTTTAAAGACTCTGGTTTGTCTAGTTAAACTACTAGAATATTCTAAAAATAATCTAAAATTGTTTATCTGTTTTATCTTCCCTCTCAACCCATCATTTTATATTATGGTCTCGGTATAGCAAGTTTAATTTGTCTAATCTATTATTAGTTATCTATTATTATTAGTTTAATCTACTATTATTACAACTTAGGTAAAAGACAAGGACGTACTATTATTAGTATCTGCCTTGTTTGTCTATAGAACCTAATCTTCTCTATATAGTCTTGCTTAACTAGTTTTATCTATGAATAATATATAATCTTGCTTGTTTTTTCTATCAACTGAAGTCTAATCTACACTTCTTTATCTAGTCTTATATTATATGTATAGTATTCTTAGTTTGAATAAAGCAGACAGAATAGTAGATACTAGTAGACTATATTATGTCTAAGCATATATGTGTAGTCTTATCTATGTAGTATTGAAAATCTCACATTTTTTTAGTCTAGAAACCTTGTCTAGTTATTTTTACTTGTTCTAATAATATGTGGAATGTCGGTTTAATACGTCTGTGTAAAAAGATCTTTGCTGGTATTGTAACGTCTCATCTATTATAATATAAAAAATGTATCAGGATGTAGTTAAAAAGAAAAAGGCATTAGAATGTATGCAATGAATATGGTAGTGAGATGGAAATAGATTGAGGTAGTAATATATACTTTTGCTTCTCATGCAGGACAATTAGAAATATGAAACGTTAGTAGTTGGCATTTAATGGAAGATAGAATAAAGTGAATGCGTGATTATATCAGAGCATCATTAACGATCCCCGGCACGATACAATATATAAATTGACAGTATTTATACAAACTGTATTTATATGGAGTATAAGCCGATCTAGATCATTAATAATCTTTACCGGTGCCATTCAGTAGTATTTTTTCTAATACTTCCGGTAACAATAGGGGACGCATCGTTAAGAAGTCTTCTGCAGAAGAAGTCACATGTGTGTGTGTATACGGACCGAAAGGTGTGCGTGTACGTCTGTCCATTACGGACTATCTGTTTGCCTAACCGCACCGGATAATTAATCATCCTGTGCATATCATCCTATTTAACAAGATGCAACCGACTCAGGATTCACACATTGGACAAAGGACAATAAGCGCGCTCGGATACACAGGATTTACCTGCAACCACTTCAGACGATAGATTCGGTTGACAAAACATCGTTTATTTATAACAAACATTTCAGATCCTTATATAATGGAGTTTGTATTTAAATTAATTCTCAAAAATCTAAAAGAAAAAAATATTTAAATCCTACGATAAATATTATTCAAATTAAGTACATACAGATTCTGAAAAGATTAACTTTTCTGTAGTAAATACTCAGATAAATAATCATATATGATTACTATCTAGTCTTCCCTATCTAGTCTTGTCTGTCTAGTCTTGTTTGCGTAGTCTTCTCTCTCTCTCTCTAGTTATGTTTGTCAAGTCTTGTCTGTCTAGGCTTGTCTGACTAATGTTGCAGTATTTTGTAATAGCTTATATTTTGGGTCATTTCACACTTTGCAAGCGATCAATTTATTGTTTTTAAATGATCCTGTCTGACTAGTCTTGTCTGTCTAGTCTTGTCAGTCTAGTCTTGTTTGTCTAGTCTAGTCTTGTCTGTCTAGTCTTGTCTGTCTAGTCTTGTCCGTCTAGTCTGGTCCGTCTAGTCTTGTCCATCTAGTCTTGTCCGTCTAGTCTTGTCTGTCTAGTCCTGTCTGACTAGTCTTCCCAATCCAGTCTTGTCAATCTAGTATTGTGTGGCTAGTCTTGTGTGTCTAGCCTTGTCTGTCTAGTCTTGTCTGTCTAGTCTTGACTGTCTAGTCTTGACTGTCTACTCTTGTCTGTCTAGTCTTGTCTGTCTAGCTTGTCTGTCTCGTCTTGTCTGTCTAGTCTTGTCTGTCTAGTCTTGTCTGTCTAGTCTTGTCTGTCTAGTCTAGACTTGTTTGTCTAATCTTGTCTGCCCAGACTTATCTGTCTAGTCTCGTCTGTCTAATCCATTTTTTTATCCTTTTTTTAATTTTTCTTTATTTGTTACAAATATAACCTGGAACCACAGTATCACACTTATAACAAGTGCGTCACAGATTGCTTCTTGGCTGATGCTTCGGCAGCATCCTTGGGTGCCTTGGGCTTTTTTGTCTTAGGAAGTAAGCTCCCTCCTTCTCGCCTGAAAGTTAGTCGACCTAATAGCTGGATGACTTTCTGGAATTGTAATTCCTCCCTTCTTGGCCAAAACTTGTTCCCTCAAATTAGTGCGTTTCTGGTTGGCCAAAATGGCCTGTCTCTTGAAAACCGTCGAGTATGGATTGAGTTTTAACATATCGTGGGCATTCCTTAACTGATTTAGACGACGCCGACGTACCCAACGTACAACCTTCTTTTTTGAAGCACGGAAGACCTTTCGTCAGATTTCAACAACCTAGACAAGTCGGTGTTGGTCATTTTCGGTTGCGGAAAGTTGTAGCCCTTCTTTTCAGTGGAGGGCTTGTTCCAGCTGACAAAAAGTTTGTCCACCCTATCGAAAGAGGATTCGGTCCAAATGATAAAACGTCCTACATAACCGTCGGGAGCGAGCTTCAACAAGTTCAATTTGTTCATCAAGTCAATGCCGGGGATGTTACGGAAAACGTGTGGCAAACCTTGGTTGTAGATGATCAGAGGTCCTCTACGTTCTATACGATGCCTGTTACGTCGGATACCTTTTGGATATCAACCTGTATACCTTTTGGATATCAGCCCAAGCTTTCAAACAGCCTAAGAAATAATAGCTTATTTAGTCTTGGCCAATTCTTGTTTTTTGTCGAAGACAACCAGTGGTAACTCGGAAGATCGATGACGTGGCCCTAGCTCATGACGAGCGCTGGGATGCCGCTGGCGACGATAGTCGTGGCCAAAGCCTACCAGCGCTGGTTGACGATGATGCGGTGATGCCAGCGGCGCCATGTATTCGTTTTCTTGTAGGTCTAGTCTTGTCTGTCTAATTTCATCTGACTAGTCTTGTCTGTCTAGTCCTGTCCGTCTAGTCTTGTCTGCCTAGTTTTGTCTTTTTTTTGAAGGTTTAACATTTATTAAAACACAACATACTTAAATAAATATGGTGGTGAATAACATATGTCGACCCTCTGCTTCGCGCACATCTCCGAACTGCTCTTCGCATTTCTTCGGGTTGGCGTTGTATAAACCTATATTTGTTCTGCTTCTGTTTTCTGCCGAGTCCTTTCGTCGCATATTTCTGTGACATGATATTGTATATTATACTATCCATCACTTGCCACTGTTCTTCGGACTCGAATATGTTCTGTACCATTGTTGCTGGATGGACACTATTTTTTATCTTTTCGCGCTCCGCATGTCACCTGTTGCACTCGAAGATGGTGTGAGCAACCCCGTTCTCCTCTCCGCAGTATTCGCAGAGACTGTCTGTGGCTTTACCAAGTCTATGGAGGTACAGCCTATAGCACACGTGGCCACTAAGTACCAGGGTTACATAGTAGTTCACTTCGCCTCGTTTCCTCGTCGTCCAAATTTTCACATCAATAAATAAGTTTCTTGTCCATTGTGTCCATTCTTGTCCATCTTGAAAGATATGCTCTTGTCGATTACAACGCCTAGGTATTTTAGTGGTGAAAAATGGTGAAAATAAAGAGACACGTAGTCTTAAAAATAAAGAGACACGTTGTTTCTTTATTTTTAAGAATTTAAGAATCTTTTCTAAATACCAATTTTCGTTAAAATTTTCAGTTTTAAGTTGTAAACGTCCTAGAAGAAACTTTAAAACAAATTTGAAAAATCCATCCTTAAAGCGTGCATACTTCAAAAAAGCAAATCTTTCATTTCATAATGTTACGATCATAGGTTAAGATCTGTGCATTTACGATTCAGTCAGTCAGTGAGTAGTTACATCAGTCAATGGTTACTCTAGTGGTTACATGGCCCCGGATAAAAGACAAATTGGGCCGACAAGAAAATATATATATATATATATATATATATATATATATATATATATATGTTGTTATACTACGTAATTGCAAGAATAATGCTACTCCGTAATAAAACCGAAATTTTATAATTAGAGGTAATAAGCAAGTCTTCAAACGCAAGTTGATGCTCGCTAATCCTATTCTGTAAATGAGGGAAGTATGCATGTTCAAAGAATTTCAAATAGCATCCTCTACAAATTCTGCTTTAATTTGTCAATAATACTGCAAATATAATAAACGCACTGTAAATATTTAGCGAACAAAAAAATCGATATGAAATGTGAAATTTTCTAATAACCGGGTATTTAACACATCAATATATTTTTTTCACTTACAGCCAAAAGGGCGCCCCTAAATTTTGGCAACCCTACATTTGTCCGGGGCGCTGCACATCCCTACATCCCGCTGCTACCCTTAGAGCGGCAGCGCCCATACATACCATACAGCTTGGGTCGGATGGTGAGTGTAGACTACAGATGCTAATTGTATAGGGTAATGGTGGGAAGAGGACTTCAGAAATCTATCTGAATGCGTTGTTTCATATATATTGTGTGATTCAATGTGCCGTTTGGTTTGTTCTGTACCAAAACATCCAAGAAAGGGAGTAGAAAAACGTTCATGTTTTTCTACATCTCCATTGTAAATTTGATTTGTTCGCGTTGGTGGTTAAAGTGGATGAGGAATTTATCCAGTTCTGGTCTGACGTGGGGCCATATACAAATGTGTCATTTGCATATCTTAGCCAGAGTGTAGGTTTAAGTGTAACTGATTACTTTTTCCGCCTTGAGGAAAAACACCTTTTTCCTCCTTGAGGAAACCAGGTGGCACCTTGAGTCAGTATACAGGAAAACAACTCATACAGATAGATATTTGAACGCCTCTTCCCACAATCATCCCAAATAAGTAGTATCAGTAGTCAACACCCTCACCACCTGATCCAAAAGACTAGCTGACCAGCTTAATATACCAAAGAAATTGAAGAACTTACGAGAAACTATTTTTTTCAAATGGGTATCCAAACAGCCTAATATCTACAGCTTTACGTCGAAGAGAGAACCGTAACCAAACACCTAAAGAACGTTAGAAACCCGCCAGCACAATATACCTACCATATGTTCATGGATCAATTGACAAAATCGCGAGAATCCTAAATAGACACAACATCGACAACATTTTCAAGACACACCAAAAAATATCGTCCATGCTAAGCAGCGTTAAAGACATCAACCCGTTAGAATGTCTTGGAATTTAGGAAATACCCTGTGGAACAAGTGAACGAACCTATATTAGATATACCAATAGAGAAATATCAGTCAGAATTCAAGAGCATGCAGTTTCAGTCAGACACAAAGAGAAAGATCCGTCTGCTCTTGTCCAACACACTAACACCGGCCACTGAATGGTTTATAGAAAGTCAAGGACTCTTGCACAGATTAGCCACGAAATGCCACGGGTATAAAGAAAATCTATAGAGATAGAAAAATGAGACCATTGCCTGAACACGAGAGATGATTCCTTGTGACTCCCGCCAGCATGGTGACCGATTATATCCACCCTTAAAATGCAATCACAGACACCTCACCCAACCAACCTAATATCCCAAATTCATATACGACCAACAAAATAAAACAAAAAATAATTAACCGAAGCCAGACAGGTATAAATAGACTTATCATGGCACATAGGTAACGAACAACTCCATAAAGACCTCACAATGGAGACAATCGCAGACCAGATATGAAAACTTGCACACAAAATATTTGACAATATGCGATAACATAACAATGTTACAGTCCAGTAAATTTAAATTTCCAAATTACTGAACAGACGTTAATTGGAAATACCCGAAAATAACAAATACAACAAATCTCATTTAGACTAATCCAACTTTTTAGTATTTAGACAAGTACAGCCTCCGTTTTCTCAGCGAGCAACTGCAGTTGCTTCCCCCCAACCTCTCATCCACTATTTTTATAGATTCATTTGTTTTAGACTCTAATTCCTTATCCCTTTTCCCACAAACCACGAATGCAAGGTCGTCCGCGAAACCGAAAATCTCTACCCTTTCCGGAAGTTTAAAGCAAATCACCCATGTTCCACATTGTAGGGCCCATAACTGAGCCCTGTGGAACACCTCTGTAGACCTCGCGCTCCACTAATTTATTTCCCCTTCCATAATAATTTTCCTCTCACACAGGTAGCTGCGTATCATATGTGATAGGTATGGGGGGAAATCTCGTGATGTCGTCACGTCGAGAATGTTTTGCCAACAAGCCGAATTAATGCGTTGCGCACGTCAAGTATTACCAGGGCACAGATTTTTCTGTTTCTACGTGTGCCAGCCCTAGCTTCCTCTGCAGTTTCAATGACCTTCTTAATGGCGACCGTAGTGGAATTTCCTTCTCTGACTCCATATTGCTTTTCAGAGAGATCAGTCCCAGTTCGAAGTTCTCTATTGACCCGTTCTACCAGCAGTTGCTCAGGCAGTTTACCTGAGACGTATAGTAGACAAAGTGGCCTGTAGGAAGAAGCTTCATTAAGGGGATTATCTCCTTTTCTCAGAAGGGCTAGTTTAGTCTTTTTCCATTGTGGAAAGTTACCTCCTTTTAGTAGGTTGTTCATTACTCCAAAAACGTACTCGGGAGCATTTCTGACAACAATTTTTAGCACCTCTGGAATTTCGTCTGGTCCTGGGGCTCTGCCGTTATTGAGGAGCTCACATGCCATTTTAAGTTGCCTAGTTTTGTCTGTCCATTCTTATCTGTCTAGTCTGGTTTGTCTAATCTTGTCTGTCTAGTATTGTCTGTCGTGTTCTGTCTGTCTAGTCTTGTCAGTCTAGTCCTGTCTGTCTAGTCTTGTCTGTCTAGTATTGTCCGTCTAGTCTTGTTTCTCTAGTATTGCCTGTCTAGTCTTGTCTGTCTAGTCTTATCTGTGTAGGCTTGTCTGCCTAGTCTTGTTTGACTAGTGTTGCCTGATTAGTTTTGTCTCTCTTGTCTTGTCCGTTTTGTCTTGTATGTCTAGTCTTGTCTGTTTAACTATTGTGTGGCTAGTCTTGCCTCTTTAGTCGTTTCTGTCTTCTCTTGTGTGTCTAGTCTTTTTCGTCTAATCTTGCCTATCTAGTCTTATCTCTTTAATCTTGTCTGTCTAGCCTTGTCTGTCTCATCTTGTCTGTCTATCCTTGTCTATATTATAACAAAAGCTGTTATCACATATTATCACTTGTGTTAACCACGTCAATAACTCTCCACGCTCATGCGTATAAAATGTAGCACCAAATACGAACAGCTAGACCTGCAGCTGCTTGTTAATCAATCTAATGTATAAGAATACAGGCGCTGTATAAACTACATTGAAAGCATCTAATATATTTAAAAAAATATATATAAGTTTAGTTATTTTCGGTTTAAAAACTATAAGTTTAACACTGCTGGGGAATAAACAACATAAATAAATGATCGTGCTTGAAGATTAGGTACTGGATATATAGAGATATTGAGATAGATATATTTTGATTATTTACTGAATCGGACAGATGAAGAAAGTAAGATATGATATTCACGATAAAGGAGAAACAAATAAGGTAGACATAGCTATTTGTCTAGATTATGTAAGTGATAAATGAAGGAAATACCTTCTTTGTGTGTGAAATGACAAAAAAATATTAAAATTTATTGTGAGGTGTAGTCTGTTAGTACAAGTTGCGTATGTAATATTACATAGTTTTGAAAATAATTTCTCACGACCTGCGAGATGATAAAATATCGAACAATATGTTAGTGGTGGCGATAAATATAATTTACAGCTAATATTCGTTAATAGACGATTGAATACTAATAAACATAAATACTAACTCGAGTTATAGTTTGAGATTCTATTCCCATGTTACGAGTATTAGTAAATAAGGAAGTCTATTAACGTAGTCCTTATGTCAGTCAGACAGACGTGATTTAAAAGCGGACCCGCTGATGAACTCATTATGGTTACTAATTGCTCTCAAGTTAACTAACTTAACGGTCTCGCAACTCTTATTATGACACTATGACAACATTCCATTAACTTTCAGGATAATGAAGGATCGCGGGAGACAACTGAATTAGAGTTTTGCCATTAATTATCCGTTGTGCTCAAAGTCGGTTAAGATTTTCTTTTTTATTTTTAATTAAGTGAAACATAAGTGTTTGAAATATAGTAACTTGGTTCGGTTTTTGAATATCTGTTTATGGTGAATTGGAGAGATCCATTAATCACACTGATTAGGTTTGTCTGTGGATGACGAGAAGAGATGTGAGAAGCGAGCATGTGTCCCAGTGATTGGCTGAAACTGTTTGTATATGCCAATACGAACCCTCCGAGTGCACATTATTGATGAACCGACGCCGCACTTTATGTAACTTCAAATGAAACTGACTTTCCATGGGTGAACTTTCGCAAAATAATTTATTACTAATATAAATATTAATAGGTTCATGGAGATCAAATGTTATTTCTTAAGATATAAAGGTTGTTTGTTAATTTTTTCCTGCGTTTCGATCAATAATACTAAATTGAATTTCTAATTCAACTTATTAAAGCATTCGCGTAGAAAAAAAAGATGCTTGATTTATTATAGCTACGCCTATAGTACTTATGCCATCTCTTAAATCAATATAACAGAAAAAAAGGTATATAATTCTTATTTTTAAAGATGTATAATTATTATTTTTGTTGACGTATTAATTTATGGATTAAGTGGGTGTGAGGTGATAAACTTCTTATCATAAATTAAGTTGTTTAATTAATTTAACCTACCTTCAACAAGATTTATAAATCGAGTTATACTCATTTAATAACATTGCCAAGAAATTTAAAATTAAAAGCGCAAATGTTACTACACGGGAAAAAAATCTAGCATATTGATTTATTCTCCTACCTGTGTGGCGTCCATTTAAATAAACATTAAAATTGCAACGGTTTACCAACATTTTAAATTAAGATTTTTTTAATCACAAAATATATAAAATAACTAACAGAACAACGAAAAAATACTGAAATCATTTCAAGGAAATAGTTTGTTATAAAAGCTTTTTATATAAATTAAAGCGAGACAATAGTCTTGGCTTTAACGATCTTTTTCATACCACTCTCATAACCCTTACAGACAAGCAAATGTCTGTGACGAATCCGCTGAAGAGGCGCTTTTTGCATACCGGAAATAAATGTCACCTCGTATTATGCAGTTTGTAAGTTATTATACATTTTATTACCGCTGGGGGAATAATCCTTTTTAGGACACTATGAGAATGAAAATTTTCCTTTCAGTTTTTTGGTCGTTAATTAAATTAAATCTTAATCCTACACGACAATTATCGTCGCATATTACTTCTAAATAAAAGAACGTTACAACTTTATTTGTTAAATATTCCAATGAGAAATCTTTAAAAAGAAATGTCCTAAGTAAATAACTGAATATAACATTAAACCCTAAACTAGATTATTAAATCACATTAACATAATAGAACAAATATTTCTTTCTTATAAATTTTATTAATAATAAACTAAATATTATTACTTTAAGTAACGTACTTTTAAACAAATAGTTTAAATATAATTTATATATTATAGTTTTAACACCAAAGAGTAATATTGTATTTAATTAAAAGTTAAATTAACTATTTGTAGAAATTTTTTAAATTCATTAGTGACGGCAAAAAATGAAGCACCAACATTTAACAGCATATATAACACAGGGAATATACCAACAGAATGGCTAACTTCAACAGTAATATTGATCCCTAAGAAACCCAACGCTAAAGAATGTGAGGATCACAGGACCATCTAATAATGCCAATAAAGGTAAATAATAATAAAAAAGGACAATCTACATGAGCCACAGTCTACAACTACTACTCAGAATAAGTCATTCCAAAATGTTTGAGAAACTATGATCGCGACATAGGCGAGACCCAATTCGGGTTCAGAAACGCGGTTGCAACGAGAGATGCATTCTTTGGTTGAACGATGTCTTGACGTAAACTAAGAAGCGTATAAGTGTTTTATCGACAACGAGGCATTCGAAAAAGTAAGACATTACGAACTGATGAAAATGTTGAAAAGAAAAGACATTGACCACCGAAATAGGCGCATAATAGAAAATCTGTATTTTCATCAAACAACCACCATAACAGTAGAAGGAGAATTCAATGTGAAAATATCAATTAGGAGAAGAGCACGACAGGGGTGTGTTTTGTCCCGTTTACTGTTCAACATCTTTAGACTCAATCATGTAAGAAGCCCTAAATGAGGAAGCCGCCGGAATTATAATTAACAGACCTTCAGAGGATGAATTGAAAAAAATAAATCGGGACAGTCAGCAAAGCGGATTAAAATTGAACCTAAAGAAAACAAAGTTAATTTTTTACAATATATTTACAATCATGTAAGAAGCCCTAAATGAGGAAGCCGCCGGAATTATAATTAACCCAAAACCAATCAATAATATAAGATACGCAGCCAACATAGTCCTCGTGGCAGAAAACCTAGCAGACCTTCAGAGGATGATGGAAAAAAATAAATCGGGACAGTCAGCAAAACGGATTAAAATTGAACCTAAAGAAAACAAAGTTTACGTTAATATCAAAATCACAAAACGCAATACCGCCACTAATAGTAGACAACGTCTTCATTGATAAGGTCCAGAAATATAAATACCTAAGAATGCCATAAAGTAGAACGTAACGGAATCAGAGGAAAATGTGGAAGATGGCTTGAATCATATTTACATTGTTCACATTGAAATGGATGTCCCACAGGGAAGTGTCTTGCGCCTCTTCTATTTTCTTTATATATTGCAGATCTTCCACGGAATTTAGGGGATGCCAACTGTGAATTTTATGCCGATGATGCAAGTTTTCTAGTTTCAGAGGAGTCGATAGGAACAACGCAAGTAGCAGCTAACAATCTTCTCAATAATCTCAACAAATGGTTCATAACTTATTACACAGAAAACCTATTACACAATATTTCAAACCAGACGCAGAGTCAAAGCAGATGACTACGCACTAAAAATAGACAATACACAGATAGAACGAAGAAATAATTTAAAATTTCTGGGAACATTTCTGGAAGATGAATTATACTGGGATACCCATATACGGCAAATTTCCGCTAAAGTCAACCAGAAAGCTTTCATGTTAAGAATACTCCGTATTAACATCGACCTATCGCTCCTACTACGAATATGCTATAATATATATATATATATATATATATATATATATATATATATATATATATATATATATATATATATATATATATATATATATATATATATATATATATATATCATCATGAATGAACTATGAGGTTCAATCAATTATTGCATATGCGATCATAATATGGGGTCATCTCCGCAATTACACGTCTTATTCAAGCAACAAAAGTCGGTAGTGCGGGCCATCAAGGGCATATCCAGATCAACGTCGTGTCGGCCACACTTCAAAGAACTACACCTTCTGACAGCCCCGTCCATCTATATCTGGGAACTAGCTTGTTTAATTTTAAAAAATAAGACATATTATCTAAAAAAGTGTGATCGACACTCACATAGCACTAGAAATAAGAATATGATATAAACACCATTTACCAACTTAAAACCGTGTACCAAAGCTACCTCGCATATGGGAATCCAAATCTTCAACAGTTTACCCATTAATTTAAGAGAAGAATCATAATATAAGTTATTTCGTACTAAACTAAAAGATTACTTAATCAATAAATGTTTATCGATGATCTTTAACGTTACTTATATGTATAAATATACATCTCAAAAAACCAATAAATTGATTCGGTTAGAAGATAAGGGTCAATGAAACAGACGATCACTCAGTCGAGATTAACAGCAGGATAGAATACGCTCGAGCCACATTTGTCAAAATGAAACAATTTTTCAAGAGCAGAGGCATCTACAAGAGCTACGGTATTATATATTCCCTATCCTACTATACGGGATAGAAGGAACTACACTCTTAAAAAACGGATACGTAAATTGGGAGCCTTTGGGATGCGGTGATACCGTATGCAGAAGTATAAGAATATCATGGAAAGACAAGATCAACAACAAAGAGGTCTTGAGAAATAAGAAGGTCATGAGAATGGGCAAGGAGATGGAAGTCGCTATCACGGTCAAAGCTAGCAAGCAGATCCCTTGGCCACGTCTCTAGAGGCCACGAGAAGGGCCAGAAGGGGAATGTCATGTCTTAGGAATCTACGTGAGTGGATCAAACGCACATCTGTTGAATTGTTTAGAGCTGCAGTAAACAAAACAAGGACAATCAGGATGGTCGGCAACCTCCTTACGAAGAAGGCACAATAAGAAGAAGTGGAAAAGGCAAATTTGGGCGACACAAAGCCATTTCTACTTTGCATTATTTTATTTTTTTCAGAAGCTAAATGCGTAACTTAAACTACCTCTGTCCCATAATAAGTGTCTGATTTGGTATAAGTTCAAGTCCCAAAATAATTGTAGGTTTTAAAATAAAAAAAATATCGGAGTGCAATCTTTGGATCGATACATATTTCCAACTTAACGAAACATCTTACATATTGACTTAACATAACGAAAAAGATTACTATCGTACCCAATGTAAACGACCATATCGTAGTGGTACTACTATTTGCTAATCTTCGCTGAGTAGATTGGGCGAGCTCCATACCATATTTAAGGCAAAATGGTAACTGTCCTAGTCGAATCAATCTGTCTTTGACTAAATAGACAACTTATAATTATTGCCGCTTTTCGTAATATATATGATTTCGTAATATATGTGACAGGAAGACTTTACTGAGTGTGTAAAGACTTATTTCATTAAAAACATCAGTAAAGGAATCAATGAGTTCATCGACGAGACGTTTGAATCTGCAGTTTGCAGCGGCTGAATAGCTTTAAAAAACGAGATCAAACACATTTATGTCAGGACTGTTAGGGGGTTTATTGGAGTATTAAAAAAATTTTAAACGCGCTTACAGCTTCATTGCACTCCTCATCGATATTTTCAAAATGTGGTTTAGCGTCAACCTGTTGAAAATAGGAGTACTATTAGACCGAAGCCATTTAGCTTCAATTGCAGGGAGAAGTATATCCACTAGCATGTTGCTGTATTCGGTTTTGTTTGCAGATTCAATGACTTTTGTTCCTAGATTCCCAGCTGGACAGTTTTTACTCCTACGTTTTTGGCTGCTACTTGTTCAAAACATGGCCAAATGCCCAACAACTATTCATTACGGGAATTGTCCCACCGTGGACGATCAACAGCGGCCAAAACATTACCTTCATGAAGAACCTCTTACTTTTGCATTTAAGAGCATGATAACGCTCGATCTCATCGTGTACGAAGTAGCGCTTGCTCGATGTCTTCGTTAAATAAAACCATTTCTCGTTAAGATAAATGTAATTTTACTATATCCTTAAGAATTGTACCAGCAGCGATACCTTCCGAATCAAGTATTGCCAAACAGTATTCCAAACGCTGAAACTTGCTATGAACAGTTTCACTGCGTTCGAATGAGGCTTTATCATTCCAGATTGAATGCTTTTGTGAATTGCGCTTTTTGTATTTTCTATAGCATGTGTAAGTAATCGAATATCTCTGCAGCGATGAGTGGGTATCTCCTTTATCTGTTCAATCTACAGGGTGCTTCAAAAAAATGTATACACACTTGGAACTTCCATAGAAAATTTATTTACCGTTCTACAAAGTTAAATTTCAGGAAAATAGAAAGCTGAAAGTCCAATGTAAATGAAACATAAATAACAAATGTTAATACTGTTCAAATTGGTGACCTGCAGCATCAATACAATTCTGAGTACGAGTCACCACTGATTCTGTACATCGTATCAAAACGTCCAATGAGATTTCTCTACACACTGCTTGAATCTCATTCCAAAGAATGTCTAGGTTACGTGGTTTACGTTTGTACACCTCATCTTTTACTGTGCCCCACAAGAAGAAATCCAGTGGTGTAAGGTCTGGAGAGCGTGCTGGAAACTCGATTGGCCCCCTGCGTCCTATCCACTGTCCCGACAAATTTTGATCCAGGTAAGCTCGTACGTCCCTGTGATAGTGCGGCGGATAACCATCTTGTTGAAAATAAAAATCATCATTACCGTATAATGCACGAATGGCAGGAAATATGGAATCAGCAAGCATTGTTAGGTAATTAATACCAGTTACAGTGCCTTCAAATCGAAAAGGTCCAATGAGTCCCCTTGAAGACAAACCGCACCACACATTTATACCAGGCAAATTTACAGCTTTTTCAATTGTAATGTGAGGATTTTCTTCACCCCAGTAAACACAATTGTGCCTATTGACAGTTCCATTAAGTTTGAATTGGGCTTCATCCGACCAAATGATGCTACCCATAAATCCCGGTTCACGTATCACCATCTCTTGAATCCATTCACAAAATTGCAACCTTCGATCTGGATCGTCGTCATTTAGCTGTTGCACCAGCCTTGGAATGTAAACACGATACTTGCCTCTCTTCAGAATGCGTAGCACGCTGCTAGCACTTACATCACTTTCACGTGCCCCTTGCCTTGAAGATTTGTTAGGAGAGCGTTGAAACAGTTCCAAGACTGCCGTTGATGACTCATCACTTGTAGCTGTTCGAGGCCGACCTGAATGACCTTTATGCACATCACACACTGTTCCATGAACTTCGAATTTGTCTCGTATGCGTGTAATTGTTAATCTTGAAGGTGGTTCTGTATCATACTCCCTTCTCCACTGTCTTTGAACTTCATTTACATTCTCAAACTTCCAGTACCACTTAATAACCTGCTTACGTTCTTCAAAACTCAAACGTACGTCCCCCATGTTGATATTACAAATTCCAACTGATAATATAACATAGAGGGACGATTATGCTGGCACCTGGCGAAGAAATATAACATTAGCCTTGTAGAGCGGGAAAACTACAATAGTTTAAAGTGTGTATACATTTTTTTGAAGCACCCTGTATTATTTTTCGTTTCTGCTGACACTTTTTTCAGATTTTTCGAGAAATTACTCACTTTCTGATCGATCAAGTAAAAAGTTTTTCTTGATTCCAACTTCCAGTTCTAGGTTTCTCCGATACAGTATACCGAGCAGCATCCTTAACTGGTCCACGTTTCCTACTTTTGAATAGGATTTTTTCTTTTTGGTGCTTCAGAAACTTCTCCGCCATTCATTAAGTGGCCACACCGATATTTTTAGAAATGGCAAGACAATTAGGGATTGCATTCCGGAAAACTGGATCCGGCAATCTGGCGTATCCGGCATCACTAAACGTTAACCGGATCCGGTGAATTTTTTGGTAAAATAATCGCACTGATGCATTAGTAGGTAATTTAAAAACGTGGTGGGCATGGCGCCACATGGCACCATGCCTACATGCCCGCAATTTTTTCAAAACCAAAATTGATTTTGTGATAAATAATGTATACGCGCACTTTTTTTCCAAAAGAATTGCCTCTAAAACAAGTCCGCATTATAGGTGCACAAAAAGTAGGTTAAATTTTAGGGTGGGCCTTATACACCTTAAAATACGGTATTTATAGTAAGTTGATTAAACTAAATAGTTATAAACTCATTATTGTGATAATTGTGCCACTCATTAGACAGATTCATTATTATAAATGTATCTATCATAAATATAAGAATAAGACTTGTTAGCATGCTCAGACATCTAATTCTTGTTATCTCAGTAGATTATGAAAAGTTTATTATGTTAGACTTTTTTAGCGGCGGTCCTATGGCTACTGCCGCTTCCCACACTTTAATCTCTATTCTCTTCTATTTTCCCAATCTCCTTCCCCTTTCCTCATGGTTTTATAATTTTATAATTCCCCTTTTCCTCATGGTTTTTTCAATTCCTTTTCTCGATGATGTTCTCGGCCTTTCCTTCTTCCTTCTGTTAGTTAGGATGTAAGAGATCATTTTTCTTGGCCATCTTTAACTCATTCTCATCACATGACCGTAGGATATTGTCAGCATTCTATCCGATCCATAATGGTATCTTCTACATGCGCCCTTTGCCCGATATCGTCATTTCGGATATAGTCTAACATGGATATTCTACAGGATCTGCGTAAAAAGTCCATATCTACTTCTTTTAGCTGGTTCCTTATTTTTGAAGTTAGTTGCCAGCACTCTGCCCCATATGTTGTTATTTGTTCAGCGATAGTTCGGTATAACTGGACTTTTGTATTTATGTGAATTTTCGAGGACGGTAGAATTGAGTTCAGGTTCTGAATTGCCGTTTTCCCCTGTACAATCCTGCTTTGGATATCTTTTCGCGTTGAACCTTCAGATAGTATGTTCAGATAGTAAGATATGTATGTTCCCAAGTACTTGAATTCATTAGTTCTTTTTATAATATCGTTGTTAACTTGAAGATCATAGGGCTTTTCTCCGATAACTATGTATTCGGTTTTACTGATATTGATGTTCAGCCTCCATTTTCAGTATTCCTCCATCAGCTTTCCTGGCATGTATGTAATGTCTTCTTCGTCGTTTGCTATCAGTACTTGATCATGCGCTAACAGTAGTTTATATAAACAGGTATTTCCAACTTCAATTCCCATTACATGACATTTTTCGTTCAGGTGCTCAGGGCTTTTTGTATATATACTTTCAAAATGGTCGGAGATAGACTACATCCTTGCTTTAATCCCTTGTTAACTTCAAATGGCGCGGATATTTTGTTACTTAATTTGATTGCACATTCTGAGTTCTTCTTCTTTCGAATAGGCCTACTTTGGACCACGCTTGTTCAACTGTTGGGCTTTGACCTTTGCCCAGTATTGTCGCATCTTCTGCCGGTGTAACTCCTTTCTCTCTTCTGTCCAGGGGGTACCTTTCCTTCGAGGTTTTTCCTGAAATCCACGGACTTCTTTTAGGGTGCGTTTCACAGACTGTCTGTTTTTGAGATCTGTTATTCCCAGTTCTTTAATGTCCTTCTCGGTCTCTGTCAACCAAGTGGTACGAAGCTTCTTGTTTTTGCCAGAAGGTGAACAAACGGTTAGTTGGTTTGGAGGCAATCTTGCAATGTGGCCATAGAAAGCTACCCTTCTTTTCCTTGCATAGTCAGAGAGCATCTCAATATGTTCGTAGAGCTCAGAGTTATGCCGCCTTCGGAATTTCCCATCTTCCTTTACTGGGCCTAGGATCTTCCTGAGGATTCTCCTCTCTCTGAGTTCCAATTTCTCTATTAGACCCCTTCGGTTCAAGGAAAGGCACTCCATGGCATATAGGGCTTATGGTCGTAAGACTGATGTGTAGTGTTTAAGTTTCAGGTTGCGTGACAGGCATTTCTTATTGTAAGTGTTCTTAGTCAGCCGATAGGCTAGTTCTAACTTGCTGACTCTCTTGGATAATGATGCTCTTCCTGATAAGTTGGGTTCAATTCATTTGCCGAGATACTTAAATTTCTCAGTCCTCTTGATGTTTCCCTGTTCTAGTAACATCTCTCTGTTTGCTTCTCTAATGTTGGTGAATAATTCTGTTTTCTCCAGCGATACTTGAAGACCCACTTTGGCAGCCTGTTTTCTGAGACAGTTTACCTGCATTTTTGCCATCTCAAGAGAATCAGCACACAGTGCCATGTCATCTGCAAAGGCCAGGCAATCTACAACCAGTCCATCGTTTTTACGTCCCAGGTAGATACCACTCTGATCACCCAAATTGTTTATTTCCTTGCGCCATTCTCTCATAACCTTTTCAAGGACACAGTTGAAGAAAAGTGGGGAAAGTCCATCACCTTGTCTCACTCCAGTTTTTATTTCGAAGCTTTCTGAAATCTCGCCTGTAAATTTAATCTTGGAATGGGTATTGGTCAAAGTTTCTAGGATTAGTCTGCGGATTTTGTTGTCTAGTGCTAGTTCCTGGAGTACTTTGTTAAGCGTTTCTCTATCGATGGAATCGTAGGCCTTCCTAAAATCAACAAAGGTGACGACCACCTTGCGGTTTCTCATCTTGGAGTATGCAAGTACAGTTTTAAGGTTGAGGATCTGTTCAACACAGGATCGGTTCTTCCTGAAGCCCCCCTGGTATTCTCCCAGTAGACTATCCAACTGATTTTCTGCCCTTGTTTGTAACTCCTTCGAGAGAATCTTGTATATTACCGGGACGAGAGAAATTCCACGGTAGTTGTTTAGATCCGTAAAATATCCCTTTTTTGTGAAGCGGATGGATCAGAGCAGATTTCCAATCGGGTAGTAATTTCTCTGTTTCCCAGATGTCCTGGATGATCTCGGATAGCTTGCGCACGGCATTGTTTCCAGCACCTTTCCACTGTTCAGCAACGATATACATTCTGAGTTCATATATAGTGTTTCTATAGCTCTGATGTAGTATTTGTTGGTGTTAGTCTCATGTAGTACTTTTAATATATTATTAATGGGCGGGCTATCGTAGACCTTTTCCAAATCAATGAACATCCTTAAATTCCTTTCCGGTGTTTTCTCTATTTATTGTGATAGAGCACTGATAATGTATAGACATGATCTACCCGCCCTAAAACCACATTGTTCTTAAATTTCTGCAAAGTCGTGCTCTATTCTTGTCTTTAGAATTCGGCCGTACAGTCTTCCTACAAAACTGATTACCTTTATGCCTCTATAGTTAGAGCATATCTTTTATTGTCTTTTTTATGTGTGGAGCTGAGATATCCTATTTTGCAATCATTTGGAATGTCGTCCCCTTTCAAGAGCCATTTGTTATATACATACTTCCACCAGTTTCTCTAGCAGTATGTCATCCGATCCATGCTTCACCAACTGTATAGGAACACCTTCCGGTCCAGCAGCTTTCCCATTCTTCATGTATTTTAGGGCCTTTTTTAGTTCCGTGACATTGATATCTTCTATATTATCAATGATATTTTCCTCCTCCGGTATTGGTGTCGTCATAAACGGAGGCCTGTCTTCTTTCCGTAATGATTGGTAATATTTTTCCGACACGTTTTATTATATATACGTTTTATATATTTTTCCCATTTGTATTAATGTAATGTTGTAATTGTTTTTGTTATCTGTTATGTTATGTTAGATTTAATAAAGTTAAATACTAAAATTCTCTCTGTGAAATTTAACTAGTTACCTACACTGTACTAGATTTTTAATTGTTTATCTAATATACCTTTTCATAGTTGAAATTTTTTTGTGCACATGTGTCAATTTTCGCCATGTTTTGCCCGAACTTTTTGAAGTATAACCTTACTATTTGCCCGAAACTTTTATATTCCCGCCTTTCAAACTTGACGGATGCGCATGCGCTTAACTAACCGTAAAAAGGTCTATTATAAACGTGTGTAAACTACCTATATAATGCACTCACTCGATTAACCTGGAAACGTCTGGTCCATTTTGGAACGAAAAGGGAAAATTAAAAGGGAGAAAAACGAAAAGGGATCCGATCAGGATTCAACCGAATTTCAATCTATCCGAAAATTCGGCCGGATTGAAAATAACACCGCATTGCAATCCCTAAAGACAATATGTGATAGGGTAAGAACCGGATAGTTGTCTGAGTCAGATAAGGTACATGCCCCAGTTTTGGATTCACTATGTTAGGGATGTAGGTGGTGTTAGTAATACCGAAAAAAAAAACAAAAAATATATCGATATTACCAGCAGTGAAACAGAATCCGATAATACAGATTTTATTTAACTAATCAACGGAAGGAACAGTTCTCACAGTGAAAATGAAGAAAATTAAGAATAAATTCAAAAACACCTAAAAGAAAAGCCACCAGAAGGACTACCAATCAAAAGAAAAAAAGGACTAAAAATCGTTAAGAGATACTAAGATATTAAAGTAAAAAACGCTAATTCATAAATATATAAAACGAATAAGAAAGTTTCAGTTGATGTTTTGATAACTACAATTTTACTAAATTGAAATCAGATTGCATTCAATGTGAGATGTGTCGAATGTGACTTTAAACTTGTACAACATTCTAAAACCATGAGATGTGGAAAGTTGAAAGCTCTCTGGTTTCTGGTGATAATTAATGCTAATGTTAAAGTTAATTGCCATTTTATTTATTTACTTATCTTTATTCAATAACACTTTGCGGTGTAGAACATATTGTTACCATATTGTTCTATCTTTAAGATAAATAATAATATTTTACTAATAACTAACCTATCTTAAAGTTAAACTTACCTAACCTAAACTAACTTAAAGCTATTTTTGTTGTTTATTATAGTTTAAAATATCAAAACTTAATACTATTTTATAATGTTGAATAATATTTTGATTAGTACTTAATAAAGGATCTCAGTAAATAATAATGACTTATTACTTAAATTGATAAACATTGGTTTCTATCTAAAAAAAAATCATAATTAGGCGTCTAAAGTAAGGCAAGTATTCCCCGAAGCATTTTTAATGTTAGGCTACTATCCGCTGTAATAGGCAACTGTCCCTCTTTTGTGCGGTCAAATAAAACAGGATTTGCTCAAAACCAATACTTATTATGTTTACAAAAATAGGCTACTAAAAAAAAATCAAAGAGCTATGTTTCGATATACCTACATGTTGCTTAATTCTTAGTAAGTACATATTTTTTAATAATGGAGCTATTTTGAAAAATGGGGCAACTGTCCGGCTTTCATCCGATTTAGATAACTCCCCAAAAGTTGAGCTGACGTTTTAAAACTTTTTAACAACACACAAATCGTCGGTCCAGATGAACAGGGTATTAACTCAAAAAAGCCTGAAGAACGATTTGAAGTTTTCAAATCAATATATTTCCATTTCTGTAAATAATTGGTTAACCTCTCTTAAAATATCTTTTAAACTATTGATTAACGTTTATTGATAACGTTTTTGTTCACTTCATGACTTTGTCAATTTTACTATTACGGAGCAAAAAAAAAAAGAAATTCTGCAAGCAAGAACATAATGAGTTAAATACCCTGCTCATCCAAACGAACGAAATGTCAAATTACTTCATGGAATACACAATTGCAATTGAAATATCAAACTTTAGTTACAGGAAATTTGGTAATCGGACCCTTATTTTCAGACAGGGAATATATAATTATTTTTATCTACTTTTATTTATCTATTTTATTTATTCTTTTTATAGCAAAATAACGATTTTTTATATAAAAAAAAAATTCAGTAACTAAAATCTTTTGTAATAAAAAATTATACAAAAACAAACAAAAAAAGTCAAGGAAATATCCATATTTTTTTAACATAATTTTACAAAGCCTTTTTAAAATTTTGTCACTTTTGAAAAATGATTCTAACATTTATTTACATATTACGTCGTATTTCATATAACAAAACTAAAATATAAGTTGTGTAAATTTCTTAAAACAAAATTAACATATTATTTTTTTGTGAATCTTCTTCACTGCAATTTGTTTAATTCAAATGATGTCAAAACCAAGATAAGACTTGCTTAAATTTCTTATATTTTTTTCTATTCTTTACAGTCAATAAATGCAATTTGTATTATTCCGAACGGTGTTAAGCCAAAGAATAATTTATCAACGACAAACAAGTACCGAAGGATGTTAGTTTTAGTATTAATTTTTGTATTTATAAACAGCATTTGGTAACGGATGAAATCACTGCGAGATAATATCAAATATCTCCAAATGATTTCATCTAATAAAAATATGTATTATGCATTAAAAAGACAATACCACAAAAGGTCACATGAATAAAAATAGTTGTTTCTAACAGAATATAATCTCTATTTATTCCGTTTAATCACGCTAATTTAATATTTATTAACTTACTAACAATGCAGGATAAGTATTTTGATTATAACAACAAGGTGTTTTTAGGTAGTTGGAAATAGTCTAGTTCTTTCTTTTAGCCTTAATAACTTTTGAATCTTGTTGACTTGAAATTAATTTTGATATGAAAATTTTATTAAAAAACTTCCTTGTTTCATTTAAGAAAATATTTTAAGAAAATAGATAATTTCATATTATACCAAAAATATGCCATACAACCAAAACGTTTCTATTTTACAAATAAGCTATTATAATGAAACAACGTTTGAAATTAAATAATTTGTTGAGCTCCATATCTATTTAAAACATTGTTATCTTAATTTGAGTTTTCAATTATTATTACTATTACATAGATGAGAAAATATAACACACAGAAATATTTAAATCGTTTAAAATACAGGTTTGTATAATGCATGGTTTGTATTCGGAGACAATTAATAATGTTTGTAGTGTCTGTACACAAAGGTGTTCAGGTATCCGTGAACTAGATAATAATTGAGTGAATAGAGCAAGGGTTCAGTTGTCTGAGAAATATATCACGACTAGGATCGGAAGGCAAAATAATGTCGTAAAAGGGTAAGGAGAAAAAACCGACGTAAGTGGGCAATGAAGACGTCATAATTCATTCTTTATCCACACTTCGGGTTTTGAAGTTAACCTTGAGGGCCCGATTCGCGTTATTAATGTATTCATAGCAGTAAATCTGGATCTGGGGTAGTTGTTTATGAATACAGCTATTGTGTACAGTGTCAAACCAAGAGTTAATTATGCCAGTTGGGTTTATTTGCTTTGCGGGTTGTAAGTGGAAGCGATTGTGTCGGTCTTTTGTGTTCCAAATATTTTATGTAATGTGGATATACGAGCCAGAAATATATTAATATTCTCATATAAAATACATGTAACCCAAGCAATAATGTTCATATACAAATTTGTGTACTCGATATAAAGCGCTTTGTGTAAAAACTGAAACTCTTTTCGCTTACCAGCAAACATAAATCATAATTAGTTTTTTTTTAATATAAATATTCCGTTTGCATAAATATCATTTTATTATGAAAACGATCGTATATTACTAAACGGTTGGAATTTAATTTGCGTAATCTTGAATACAGCTGAAAAAAATATTTCAAATATCTCACAAAAAAAAAGATTATATCAATGATTTAAAAAAAGAAATATGCGTTTAATATTTCTCAAAGAATGTTATAATAATTAATAAGAAAAACATTCTTTTTCTAAGAAATTATGCAAATGCATTAAACTTAAACATACATTTCTTACTTTTAAATGGTATCTGTGGTTTGACCTGCTCTTGTCACAGCTTGTTTTGAAACGAAATTTCCTTCCCAAAATAAAAAAATTTATAAGTAAAACGCACAAAGGTCGCGCTTTCTATTCCGTTTCTTTATTATTTATCGCCTAATAAACATTAACACAAAAAAAATAGAAATAACGTAAATGACAGAATTTATTTTTCAAATTTACGAATTCACGATTCAAATGAAATTTCAAGAACCATCGTTAGTTCAAGTCGAGACGGTAATCTCGAGCTATTAAAACATATCAGATCGCCTGCAACGATTACTCGTTTAAATATAATATCAAATACAAATCGTGTACATTAAAAATTAATCATATCAAAATTTTAAATTAATTTTTAATGAAATGTTCCATTTTAAATGGAAATTAAGCCAGGCACGCAAACCTTCACCATATTAAAGATGTTTTTATGTATAAATCTTCCTCTCACATTTCATTCTAAACTAATTAACTCACAGAACGCCTTCGTGTTACATTAACTTTTCTAGGTCCGAATGTATTCTTAAATTATAAATATATCAGCAACGTTTTCCGTGAAAGAGTGAGATAATTATGTAGGGAAAATATCGATGGTTTATTTAAATTACAAAAGGGTCAGAAGGGGAATTGTTAGTGGTATATATCGGGGATGGCTAGACTTTTTGCAGCAGGAGCCCCAGTTACACACCAAATAATGTTAGAATGTTCCAGCTTTAAAAGAAAAAAAAAACAGGATAAATTTATCTATAACCATAAATTTCTCAAAACAATTCTTATATGATTTTTTATTGTATTTATTGCAATGAGATACAAACCTAAATTTAGAAATCCGCCACAGAATGGTTAAATGCCACGTATAGCCAGTCCTACTGTATGGAGCAGAAACCCGAACGATAAAAGTAGCATCCACTAACAAGTTCGAGGCGTTCAAGATGTGGACACTCAGAAGAATGCTCCGCATGCCATGGGTGAACCACATTATCAACGGGAAGCTGCTGAGATGGGCAGAAGTGGACAGATTACTATCCAATACTATAAAGCAGCGCAACATCGGGTATCGGGGTCACATAAATATCGAATTGCCTAGCTCATACTCGAAGGAAAGATATAAGGCAGAAGGGGCATCGGACGTAAACAGCTATCATGGCTAAGGAACATCAGTAACTAGACCAGAATAAAAAAGTTTGGTGATATGTGCCAACAAGCAATAAAAAAAAAACATTAAAAATTATTCAATAAATGATAATTTTCCAATGCAGATAGGTGTAAGGCAACAGAAGAAGAAGAACTAGCTAAAGGTTTATGAATTTGTAATATTTAAATGAATTTTTGTTGAAAATTATTATTAATTCTCATAAATGTTAGTTAGATATCAACAGTCAACTAATCTTCGAATAAGTATTCAACATCATTTGCCAATCCAAAATGCGATTTGCTGTCCAATTGCACACATTCAATGCACACATTGATTTTTCCGATTTTTGTGACATTTGCATTCCTTGATTTCGTCGAATCTCAGTTAATTCTAATTCTGCTAATATCATTTCAGGAAGTAAACTATTAAACTTTCCCAGGGTACCCTATATTTTTAAGCACACGTATGGCACCGTGGGGTCTGTCGGACCCCAAATTTCAAAACTGTTTCAAAGAGACATTTAAATGACAAAATCAATAATTCTTATGTATTTCATATATTCAATCATAACATGAAATTCAATTTTGCATTCAATGAAATTCAATTTCAATCTTCCTTTTGGTAGATTTAAAAAATCCAAAATAAGAAAATAATATTTATTTGTAACAAAATTAAAACCTCATGGATAAAAAATAAATAAAAATAAAAAAAAACTCAAAAAATTGAAAAAATTGAAAAAAACAAAGTTTAGTCGGATGACAAACATTTACATAAATAACACATTTTATTTTGTGCAGTCACGAAAAATCGTTTCTCGATGATCTTGGCATATCGCATGATTGCATATGCTGCACAAACTTTTTGTTTTTCTGCACTTTCCTCGAAGGCACACCTAACTCTTTTCTCTAAAACTCTAGGTTCCTCCTACAGCATCAGACACCTCCAAAATATCCTTTATGTACGATTTTAGTGTTTTATTTAGAGTAGGATTTTCTAACCGAACTCAACAATGGCTCAATCAACTGCAAGGCTATTTCATTAAAAAAATTCTTCTATTCATTATGAGCCCATAATTGGTTAAGTTAAGTAAAACACCGGCATAAATGCTGCTGATGCAGCATACAGCATACCATACAAAAATCTCATCGGGTTTCGGGTTTGTCTTGCTGTTGTATTCGCTCCCAGCGCAACAGCACCAGCGCCAGAGGTGACACTTTTAAGAACTTCATGAGCAGTTTCGTCCATATTTAGCATTTATTTATATATACTGACATGTAAGTATCTTGCTAAATAAAAAAGTGTTTTATTATTTTACATAAACTAATGAAGTGCATAAATTGATAATGATTCATTGCCAAATCATAGGCTATCTTTCTTATGTGTAACTTTAAAGAAAAATAAGCTCCAAAATTGTTTTCGGCACTTCAATTTCCTTCGGGTAATCAAAAAAAATCACAACAAAATTTTCCAAAAAATTCGCCAAAATTTTTTTTCATCATTTCGATCGAAAAGAATGTGTATTTTCGGTTTTTTCAATATTCTCAAGAACGGCAAACACCAAAGGAATCATTTTCGGCAGACAGAAACTACTCAACAAGACGAACAAGTCGATGTGTAAATTATTGGGAAAGGTTCAATTATTCATCCGGAAATTTAAAACTGAAATTCAACGATTCCCGATTTGATAAGTCGATATCTCAGAAACGGTTGCAGGTAATCAAAGACGGATTGCAGCATAGTTTTCAGAAGGTCATTTTCCCATTAACGTACTCAGATTATCCACAGGAAATGCATTTGTTTCCGAGATCTCTACTCGAGCACCGAAATTTCTTAAAATTTTCCTTAATTTTAGCAGGCGATATTGAACAGAAAGAGCTAGCGAAATATAATTTGCATATCTGTAATCAGCAGCAAAAATTCTTTCAGAAATATTTTTAAATTTTGTTGTAACAAAAAATAAAGATTTTGACAAAATCGATTTTCTCGCATTTCGCTGTTTCCGCGGTCTAGACTCCCCGTGTCAATAGTATTTCTTAACTAAAAGCTTCCTAGGGAATATTATATACGTTTTACTAATTTTGGGACGCTGAACCGATTGGTGAAAACTAGAAGTCTCTGTGGTGAGCCGTTCAAAAGTTATGACAGCGTGAAATCAGTCGGAAATGCGAAATGGCGTACAGCGAAAATATATAAAACTTGTTTATTTGTAACTTTAGAGCGAAATAAAGTGGAAGACCATTTTCAGCACTTCAATTTCATTCGGGTAACCAAAAAAAAACACGAAAAATTTTTCCAAAAAAATTTTCTACGAAAATTTTTCATCATTTCGTTCGAAAATATGTGCTTTTTCGGTTTTTTTCAATTTTCTCGAGAACGTTAAATATCAGCAAAATCATTTTTGTCACACAGGCACTACAACGCAAGACGAATAAGTCAATGTATAAATTGTCTGGAAAGATTCAATAATTCGTCGAGATATTTCAAACTCAAATTTACCCGATCCTCAATTTGGTAAGTAAATGTCTCGGAAACGGTTGCAGATAATCAAAAACAGATTGCGGCATCGTTTTCATAAGTTGATTTTCCTATTAATACACTAAGATTGTCCGCGGTAAATTCACAACTATTTGAGATCTCTACTCGAGCGCCGAAATTTCTTAAAAATTTCTTCAATTCTTGCAGGCGATAGTGAACAAATGAGCTAGCGAAATATAATTTGCATATTTGTAATCAGCAGTAAAAATGCTTTTAGAAACGTTTTTAAATTTTACTGAAACTCAAAAAATAACGATATTGACAAAATCGATTTTCTCGCATTTTGGCGTTTCCGCGGTATCGACTTCCGTATAGATGGTATTTCTTAATCGAAAGCGTCCTAGGGAATATTATATACGTTTTCCGGCTAATTTTGGGACGCTCAATACATTGTGTGAAGACTAGAAGTATGTGTGGTTAGCCGTTCAAAAGTTATGACAGCGTGAAATCTGCAGGAAATGCGAGATTGTGTATGCGAGATAGTGTATTTTAGTGTATATTGTATATATTGTAGGAGTATATTTTATTAAATTCATTATTTTTTGTTTTTGCCAGTTAGTTTTATACACTATTATTGGAGACGAAGTTTTCTTTTTGGACACGGTTGGCGCTAAGCGCGGTTATGCACGGAACAAATAGGCGTCACAAAGTTTGTTAAAAGTATCAGTTCCACCCTTGGTACTGTCATAGCTCATAATGATTTCCGGTTTTTTAGTTACATCATTTACCGCGTCTGAGTATTGTATTGTGGACAAAGAACGATTCTATTTTTCTTTGGTACAAAAGAAAAGAGTTTTACTGTTATCAAATGCAAATTTTGATTTACCTTACACTTTTCCAGCAAAAAAGAGGAATGCACTTCTCTCTTGTTATTTCCATAATGTTTCAATTATAGTAATCTTATATTCAATTAGCATTTTGTTAAAGAAGTTCACAGAAGAAAACCAGTTATCAACAGTGATGTTTCTTCCCGTCCCATAAATTGATTTCAGAGTTTTCTTAAATAATATGATCCTGATTTTCTGGTGATACTGTTCCTAGATAAGATATAAAGTTGACCATATATCACGGCGTCAATCATCATTACTATTTTAATGCCGTGCTTATCTGGTTTAGAAGCTACGTAAATACCGAAATGGATATCTGCCTCTACATCTCATTAACTGTTCATCTATTGCAGTGTTTCCGTAACTTTTGATTCATGTGTACCCCTTTCAAATATATATTATAACAGGTCGTACTCCTTAGTAGAAAATTTCTGGGATATTCTATTGGAAACAAAAACTGTATTAATATTTTTTAAATAATATCCTCTGATTGCGATTTATTTTTATAAATTTGAAGAAAATGTTCTTCTTTCTAAGAGTTCTTTTTAAGAGAGTTTCTGCTTGTCTTTAAATGCATAAAAATAATCTTTAAAGCATTTTATCGTCAACAGTTTAAAAATTATAAGAAAATTTTAGAACATCATCTAAAAACGGAATTTATCAGAAGTTAATTTTGCTTTGTCGTATTGATTAGCTATCAAAGATGATTGAAATGTCGCAGATTCGCAGCTAATCCGTAGGAATCAACAGATATTTTGCAGTATATACGTTTATTGATTTAAAAAATTTATAAAACGTTCTTTTTATATTTGCTTTGGCACACACAAAAAGGGAAATTTTCTAAAATATTTTCGTACCCCTTGCAAATTCCTCGAGTAGCCCTTGGGGTACGCGTATCACACTTTGGGAAACACTGATCTATTGTGCAATAACAGTGCGGTGTATAATATTTTACACAGTTAAAGATAAATTTGTCCCATATTTCCCAGATTGAGTTTAAGTTATATTTCACTCGCCCTGCTGGTCGAGTCTCTGTATCGTCAAAGCGTAAGCAAGAAAAATTTTAAGCGTTTTAGAGACATTGTTGCTCTAAATAATTCATAATTCAGTCATTCCAAATTTATTGGACCACAATTCTTTAATAGTAACGAGGGGCGATTTTTCTGCTCCAGATAAAAAAAGGAAGCCAATCAAGCTTGAATTTCTGTCATATCTGTGTTACGCTGCAAATATGCCTGAAAGTTATTCAGTAAACTTATTTTTCCCGTAATTTCTTCATTAGTATGAACAATAACTGAATCTAAACTTTCCTGTTCAAATAAAAGAAGCCATGCTTCTAATGGAGTTTTTACATGACGTGCCTCTACTTTTGGTCCTGACATAAATGATAGTAGTATTATATATTTTTTTGGGCGTCTACCTCTGCTTTTTTGGTATTTTTACACTACCTCTGCAATCATGTTTGCCTTTTGTTACAGATAATGGGCTTGTTGATGGCTGTTCCTCCTCTAAATCTTCATTAACCTGTTCGCTTTCTAAATTTGTTGTCCTTTTACATAATCTGGGTGCTCGTCGATATCTGAATCGCTATAATCTCCGCTAAAGGAATCCTCTTCTTGTTCGTTCCAAAAAAACTCCAATTTCAATTTCTTCTTCAAACTTTCTTTCCATCAAATTATATCGACGGTCAGAGTATTCACGGGCTTCAGACAAGATGTTGATTATGTGCCTCTAATAGCTTCAAACACATTTTAAATTACCAACTAAGAAATAAATTGGTTAACAACTCACAAAAGCATTTTAAACATACCTGGGATCAGACAGACCATACACTTCGAGATGTTGTACACTGGACACTGAATAAAATTTGACAAAACGCCGAAAGCTACAATTGACAGATATAATAACTTAAATTTACAAGAGAGGGCGCAATCACATCCACTTCTTTTTATAAGCTACGGCAATTTACAATATTGATGGGGTCCATGTGACCCCACGATGATCCCGCCGAAATGAAACGAACACTCGGAACACATCAAACGGGACAACAATGGATATCAAAAACCCAAAAGGACCAAACTAGGACACCAGGACTAACAGCAGGACAACAAATGACTACCAAACATGGACTGTGGAAAAAATGAGGCGAATCAAGAAACCGCAAGGAAGCAAAGGACACCAAACGATACCCCACGATGCCTTTTGAAGGTTAATAATGTTAAACTTTTATAATGTTATAACCATTGTCAACAAACCATTGTCTTCACACAGATTTAATGACAATACAATAGATGCTAGTAAATCTATAAACCGACCTTCAAAATCGTTCAACAGGTTTTGTAATTTTGTTTCAAATTTAGTGCTGGCTCATATCAGTTTATAAAATGACTGTTCAGGCTAAGGAAGTGATCCGACCATTTGAAAAGTTATATTTTTCTATTAAAACTGATAATTCCAACTTTTCTGAAATATATTTGTCCTTGCGATAAATTGAAATGCTTCAAAGTTCTATTGTATCGGTGTAGCATCTTAAGTCATAGATGCATTTCTTTATCATTCAATTGCGAATATGATTGCTTTCTTCCATCTAGAATATTAATTATAGCTTCCAACAACATTAGACACCTATTCAATTTGTAGTACATTGATAACCACCTCAATATGCAATACAGATAAATTATTTATGTGTTCAATGAAATCAAGTTTAGCAATGATTTTTCTTAAACTAACTGTGTTTTTCGCGGCGGCTTTAATCAAACTTGCCATTTCAATGAGGGGTGTAAGCACGAGAATTAAAAATGTATTTGGAAATAAAATGTTCCCGATGCACAATAGAATGAATGGATGGATAAAATTCATAGCGCTTTCATCAGCTTCTTTTTGAAAAGAATAATTAGTCCTTCATTTTTGCCCAATATTTTTGGCGCAATATACTGCTCCATCAGTGGCTACACTTCGGTGTTTTTAAGGGCACAAACAAAAGCTAAGTAATCGACAATAAAGATCTTCAAACACGACTCGAATAAAAATTGCTAACTGAAGTTAGAAGATTCAGAAATTTTAATAAATAAAAACTTAATAAATACTTAATATTTTTATAATAGTTGAACCGCAATAGAAACCGCATGCGGCTCGCAAGCCACAGTTTGGCCACCGCTGGTATATATGGTGTAGGTAAAGTTAAAAAAATAGAAATTATAATAATAAATAATAACAATATTAAACTAAAAAAAAAATTGAATTGAAGATGAGTAAATGTAATTTAGTGTCTAATGTTTACACATAGAGAGTTTGCATTATATTGCGAAGAGTATGTTCAGAAGAATATAGTGGGTGTCAGGTGCTCATGCAGGGTCATAGACCCGCTAAGTGCACGCACGGTAATGTCTATGCGGAACCAAGAACTTAACTGGCACAGGTGGAATCGTGGACCTTCATTATTAATAACAATATACACTTAATCTTCCCATCATTTATGAAAACTATCCGCATTCTAGGCAATAACGTAGCTGGTCTTCCAATTTTTCATAAATCCGTATCATTAAATCGTGTAATTAGGAATTGAGAAATCCAGTACAAAGGTATGTCCGTCACATCTGTGATTTGATATTTTAAAACAAATGGCATTTCTGTGTCTGTCTGGCTCGGCCAGTTTGATACATTTCTCCAGTCAACCCGAATGCCTTTGCCATGTACCGGCTCGAGCTCGAGATCTAAGATCCGTCCGTCGCAATCTAATCGTGAGTTATGAACGTAGATTTTGTAAACATGTAAGCAAAGGTCAACACATTTGGCCTAAAACACTCACTTTGTACCTCTCCGAAAGTTTTATTAAGAGTAATTTATTTTAATTCTCGCTGGAAGAACGCATCGACAAAGAACGTTATTTTCCACATTTAAAACTTTAATTTTATCGTCAAATGGATTTTTTATTATACAATAAATAACGCGACACCGAAGATTCTGGTGTAAATAATATCGCCCATTGCGCAACACACACATATAATTGATGAGTTATAACACGACACAACAGAGCTCTTACGCAAATTATTACCTAATCAATAACTGTCACGCAGCTAAATTAATATAAACTGCAAAATAAATGATAACGTAACAAATGATTTCTCCTCACTAATCACAAATTTCTGTCTCGTAAGACATATATTTTACTAACATTATTGACAATTGTGAATAATACATTATATCCAATATTTATAACTAAAAATATAACTAATATTTATAACAAAATTTAAATAACTAAACTATATAATAATTTTAGAACACTACAAATAATAATTTTAGAACACTACAAATGTTTAAATTATTTCAAGAACTACTATATATAAGACAAGAGCACACAGGACCCGATAGGACCAGACAAGACCAGACAGGAGCAGACAATACCAGACAAGACCAGACAAGATCAGACCAGAACAGACAAGACCATAAATATAAGGCATATATTATAATACAAGAAATATAAGGAATATAATATATTCCATAATATATTTCTTATATTCCTTAATATATTCCTTAAATTCCATTATAAAATAATTTATTTTTTTAGCTTTCAACAATACAAGATTATAGGATTTCTATAATCTAGAATTATTATTTCGTAAAATGCATTTTTTGACGATAAATGCTTTTATTAATAATATTAATAAAACTAATTCTCGTTGTAATGAACAGACAAAAATTAGTTTTGAAATTATCCTATTACCAACAAAATAATAATTTAACTTTCTTTCTGATAAATTATTTCTTGATTGTTTAGAATAGATGTATGCCTCGCCACTAAAAAACAAATTTCTATTTTATTTAAAAAACAGATACATTCAAAGTATTATATTGTCAAATTAAAAATGATCTACGGCAATGTCCACTAGCTGGTCTACGGAAAAAAATAACCGTTTCGACAAACGACAAACAAAAAACCCAAAAAATAAATTAGAAACACAATCCAAACTGCGTACAGAATAGGTGTGACAATAAATAATATTTTGCTATTTAATTATGCAGTGATGGTATTTTATCAGGGTAAAATGGTTATAGGTAATGTCCTCTTAACAGCATGCAGTATTATCAAAGTACTAGAGATGAAATTTTATGAGCCGCACGGAGGCCCCTAACCGAGACGATAAGAGAACTACACACTGCAGCAGTAACGGTTTGTTACTTCAGAAATTCAGTGCGATAAACGCACCAAGACTTATGTCATATAGGAGAACGAGACTAACTCAGAGCTACCAAGTCCGATAATGCCACCACTACGTGGATACTATTTATTGTCTATCTAGTAAAAAGATATTTCAAAGTTAGATTTTGATGCGAATTGCAAGAAATAAACGGATGGCGCTATAGAGCTAATAAATTATTGTCACAAAAGTCGGAGGCCAAAAAGAAATAGACGTACGATCTGTGAATTAATGGGAAACATTCGATGAATTAAAAAAAATTCAATCTGGAAAGTTTTAATGCCAAAACCAAAAGAATAAATAATGAATAATTGTACAGAGTTTAAAAAAAAAAGAAATATATATATATATATATATATATAAACATGTTGTAGTCTAGCAATTAGACTGAAATATATAGCTCCGCCTTTGGAAGCGAAACATTCGGATCGGACAAAAAATGAAGCGTGGACGACCTGCCAAATTTAAAGCCGCATTAGTAATCCAATAATAAATATTTAAAATTATGTATCATTTTGTTAATTTCAAGAAGTTTGTAGTGTTTAACGTTCATGTAAGGTTTAAATTTTTTTGTTTCTTACGAAAAGAGGACAATAAATTCATATGCAGATATCTGTTTTTACCATTTTTGATGATCTTATTGATAGATTATTAATCTCGATATTCGAATTTTTTATAAATGCTTTATTAGTATAATAGTTGCTCAGAACATCATAAAACCATTGGCAATTTTAATTTTTTAGTTGCTCACAGTTTTAAGCTCAGTCAGTATTTCTATAGCCACACTAGTTTTCATAATTTATCAAACTGGCAATAATTTGATGTTCGATTAAATACCACCAATAAATTAATAAGGTAGATGTAGACAGCAAATTTGTCTTTTCTAAAATAGTAGAAAAAAGAAAAGTATTTAACCTTGAAGTTTAGCTGATTAAATTAAAGAACATTTGGTTCGTTAATTACATTTTGGCCCCAGCCATGGCGAGTTATAAAGGCCGGTCCAGACGCTACGATTGGCGCAACCTTTTGTCCGCACAGTTCAACACGTTGCAGATAAAACGTTGCGTGTAGATATGGAAAGCGTGCAGTTTTGAAAAAGTCGTGAAGACGGTACAGTTGCAGCGATAACTGAGCTGAAGAGCATAGATATCCATGAACTGTGCAGACAAGTCGGCGCATGTAGACGGTAGCTCTGTTTTCCGATTTATTTTGTTCAAAAATGACCAGACTAGTACCTCCTCCATGACGATTTCACTAAAACTGTGCGAAATATACAGATGTATCTGCACCGTGTAGACGCTCTACAAATTTCAACGTTTTCATTCCGTCCTAAGACTGCGCAAACAAAAGGTTGTGCAAAACGTTGTTAAGATATGAGCGGTGGACAATATATAGCGATCTTATTCTATTTTACCTAAAGTTGTAGTATATTTTATAATAAATATAATTATTGTAATAGACAGATTATCACACCATATAAACTTTTATTATTTAGCAACATTTTATATAAATAAAACGAAATTCCATTATTCCATTTCCATTTGATATTCAAACGTTTCCATTTAAAGTATGTTATAATTCATTAAATTGTGCAACTCGTATTATTTATTTCTTGTTTTAGCTACGACTATACGAAAATTCAAAGTAAAAATTCCCAAAATTAATAACTCAAATAGACAGGCAAGGATTAAAGTTCAAATATTTCTTTTTATTTATTCCACGCTGTGTCTAGTCCAGAGCTAACCATAACTTAATCTCTCGAAATAACACAAAATCGATAATACCAATTTTATTATAATTTATTGTAGAATTATTAGAACTTTCTATTGACTAAATAACTCTCTTTTCGGTGTAAAATGGTTATAAATTGTATTTGAATTATCGCTAAAGCTAACTATTTGTCTTATTATTATTTATATTCCAATGTCCGTTTAAGATATTTCCTGGAGTCTATATGCAAATAGAATTTATTTCTCGAATTGATTTGAATTGAATGCCCGGTACTGACAAATAGCAATATCGTGTTTTATATATCGGCATCATAAATTCAAAACTTGCGTTAATTTTATGGATTTCTGATTCAACCATGAAACGTTTATCGTATCTAAATCATCAATAGCAAACAATTATCATAAATTGTTAACAACGGGATAACAGTAGGGCAAATAATATTAATTAATTTATGCAATAATTAATATTTGGGGAATAATTATTTTTATTCCTGTTTTTTTTTTTTAAAAAGGTAAGTTCAAGAAGAAAGTGCAAGGTTTACGATTTGTAATAAGCACTGCTGGGTTGCAATTAACAAAAATTAAACTCGTAATGATTAGAGACAAGGCTATGTGATAAATAAATTAATGGTTTCAAAATGTGCAATGTTTTCTTTTTGTTTAGAAAATGTGAAGATAATAACATATTTTGCAGATACTAAATTGGAATTTGCGCAATTACTTAATTTGTTTTGATTATTATTGCCTAACGTGAAATTTATTTCTTGAAGTAAAACTTCTTTAAATTTGGTTCAAATATTTTTTTTCCGAAACTTTATTGACCGGACATTTGAACTAAACCATTATTTTTGTAATTAATATCTTTTTAAATACTTAAAATGAATAAATTAATGCAAATTAAGGAGGGTCAAATTTGTAATACGCAACACCATTGGTTAAAACGAAAGTGACGTAACATACCATATAAACAAGTCCATATTTTATACATTTGTATGACATTGCAGTCTTTTGGTTACAAAACAAACATCAAAAATGGCAAGTTAAAAAGGAAAACAGCTGTAGTAAACAATGGACAGAACTGTCAGTGGTAAATGACGTCAATCAACTGACCGCGAAAATGGCGGCGTTTAAATAGCTCAACATTTTTCGCAATTTTAAATATTTTTTTTGAACTTAATTAAAGCATTTTTAAGCAGTATTATTATTTTTTACTATGTTATAACGGTGTAAACAGTGAATTAAAAATATTAAAAAAAACATGCATATTCCCTATTCAGATCTTTTTCCAATCGGAAATGATGTTGACTGACGGATATTAGCTTAGTTTAAGTGATATCTATATAGATGTAGCTCTTTAACAGTTACAACTAGAGACCTTCTAGTACGAGTCTGACACCATTAAATCAATTTTTGATTGGATCGGCCATATTTCAGTAATGAACTAATCATAAACAAGAATTTTAGAGCGCCGATTTATAAAACCACAATTCTCAACTTTCTAAAATCTAAGCTTTCAAAGTAGAAGTAAATTTGGCTTTTCGTGAGGAATAAAAAATAAAATATTGAATATCAAATTATAATTGGATTGCATATAACACTTTCTTTCTAAACATAATTCTTCAAACATAACAAATTTCTAAACATTTCAAATATAATTGTAGTAAATATCAATATATTTGCAAAAAAGTAAAATTATACCTAATCAACATTTTAAATCTATTAACTAACTTATTTTTATGTTGAAAGGTAACCTAAGCTTAGTTTTGAAATTTTAAACTAGAGCCTAGTCACATTTCACCAATTGTTTGCCATTTTATAGAACAACAAACACATTTTGGAAAAAAACAAACAAATTGTTTCTCTTTCTGGACAGTTAAGATATTTTCTTACCAATGTACTCTCTTTAAAAAGAAAAACACTTTTTCGGAAAAGGACAAACTAATTGTTTCTATTTCTAAACAGTTAATATATATTACAACATTATATTACATTGCAGTAAAGTCTATATAATTATAAAGTCTATATAGTTATAAAGTCTATATAGTATATACTATATAGCATATAATACATGGATAATATAAAAAAACATAATCAGACAAGCACAAACAAGACTAGACGAGCCTGGGCAAGATTAAATAAGACTAGACATATTAGAATGGACTTATATAAACTTGTTAAGTCTTGTTTAATATTGTCAGATGTTTAGTAATTTGTAGTAGACAGAGAAAACTAGACAGTCAAAACCTTGCCTTATCCCAATCGAATGTTCAATATAAAGGCAGTATACTGAATAATAATAATAGCTTGATGTTCCTTTTCCAAGTTAGCAGTGAAGAACTATATAACACAGTTATGAGCTTGAATAGCAAAAAAAAGTGCACGATATGATGAAATTCCTATAATTGTTATAAAAAATTCGTTTGAATACACACTGGTTCAAATTTTCTGTTTCAAATTTTTCAAAAGTATTTGAACAAATAAATGTTGTTTATTATTATCCTTATTATTCATCGTTTGCTTTATTGGAGATGGGAAATTGAAAAGGCTTTTATAAGTTAATATTCATGTCTTTTCATTTCCCATTCTCAATAAAACAAACGATGTATTTGAACAAGTTATCCACAAAAACATATTTCTCGCTCAATTGTTTCAAACCTGGCCATAATCACTCAATATATAAGTGAAAAACTTAATAACCGTGGACAAGTTGATTTTTCTAGTGCCTTTCATTCTACAAATCATGAGCTAATCTTAAATAAGCTTATTCCCTAGGTTTGCTCCATCTTTTTTAAAATTAATTGCTTCGTACATATCTGACAGAGTGAGCTACGTTTTCTATCATAGTTTTAAAACTAATTCTTTCATATCCTCGTCAAGGGTTCCACAAGGTTCAAATCTGGGTCCTCTTTTCTTTGTGCTGTTTGTCGATAATCTTGTAACTGCCTTAAAATGTCCAGCATTGACCTTTGCGGATGATGTAAAGCTGTATTCCACTATTAATAGCAACTCTGATGCAATATCCCTTCAATACAACATCGGCTTACTGGTTGCATGGTCTTAACAAAATCAGCTGAAACTAAATATTTACAAATACTGTACTGTGACTTATACAAGAAAGAACCAGCTCATAAATTCTTCTTATATAGTATCTGGCCAATTACTGGAAAAGAAAGAGTTCGTTAAGAATCTAGAAATTTTATTTGATCGTCAGCTGTCGTTTACGCAGCACGTAAGCACCGTTTCGTTAACCGCATCTAAAATGCTAGGCCTTATATTACGCATTTCTGCATCCTTCAGAGATTGTGTATAGCTTAAAAACTGAACGTTTCTTTTATTGTTAGTAAGCTCGAGTATGGAGATAAGGTACCCATATTATGCTTCTCATGATCTACCTACTGAAAGGGTACAGCGTCGATTCTGAAATATCTTTCTTTCGATGGTCACTATGCCGTCCGATACATATATGTATCGGAATATGATTCCCTTTCAGAACGACATGATTTCCAATCCATTCTTCAAGAGTGCTCGATTTGCTTGGAAGTTGATACATGGTAAAATTGATAGTACATCTTTGATGTCCAGTTTCTATGTCCACGTCCCGAGAGCTGCTTCTCGATATGTAGCCACCACTGCACTGCCGACATCACGAAGCAACATACTACGAAGAGCACCTCTTACCCACATGTACCACAACGCCGATAAGCTCCACGAAGATATATTTTTTTGTAACTTATAGTAGCATGTTACCTAATATTCATATACATTTCATTACTGTCTTGTCTTTTATTTCTGTATTTTAAAACATTTCTGTATGTTAAACTAATTTATGAGGAATGTTTATATTTTAATGCTCATTGTATTTTGATATTTAACTTTAAAATGTTTTTTTTCATATTTTTGTGTAAATATTATTTGTCCTGTTAAAAGGGTTTTTTCCTGTTGGGCAATAAAGTTTATTATTATTTTTATAACCTAATGAAAAGTGGTAAATTCCCGAGGAGCTAAAATTAGCGATGATCACTCCAATACATAAATCGGGCGATAAAAGTGACATTAACAACTACAGACCGATAAGTATTCCATCAGCCTTTTCTAAAATTTTTGAAAAGTTCTTTCTTCTAGAATCCTCTCATATTTGCACAAACACAACATAATAAGCCAACAACAACAACATTGGTTTATAAAAGGGAAGGGCGTAGATACAGCATAGTATAATTTTGTGAATGGTGTAACAGAGCATTTGGAATCTCGGAAGGTCCCTTGTGGTATGCGTATCGACCTATCCAAAGCCTATGATCTAGTAAATCGTAACATATGAACAAGAAAATTACTAAGTAAATTAACCAAATACGGTTTTTAGTACTGGAATGGATAAACTCATTCATTCAACATAGAAAGCAAATTACTTGACTGAAACCCCGAATGGCTATGTCAATTCTACCTTAAAGATAGTCAAGATGGGCACTCCACAAGGTAGTACCATAGGTCCCTTTCTATTCACAATGTTCATAAATGACTTACCGCAATCATCCATCGAACCTCAACATTTGATTCTAAATTATGCAGATGACAAGACCATTTTTTTCTAAATAATTATATTGTAAAAGGCATAGAACCGAATGCCAATTTAGCTATGTCATCAATCATTTCCTTGCTTTTAAGGAATAGGTTATTAATTAATAAGGATTAGACGAATGTTATTATTTTTAAAGAGTACTTTGTAATTTGTTTTATCCACATGAAATTGAAATAGAAAAGGTAGTAAATTCAACTATAACATTTAGTGAAATTACTAGGCTTACATATAGACCATACGCTGGACTGAACATCACTCGTCAGCCATTTAACCAACAAGCTTAACAAAACCACTTTTGCAATAAGGACCTTACATCCATATGTAGATACAGATGTCTTACGGTTAGTATATTTAGCAAACTTCGACTCTCTTCTTGGACAAGAAATTATGTTTTGGGGCAATGATTCCCACAAAATAAATGTGTTTAGAATACAAAAACAGGTCCTGCGTATCATAAACAATTTACAGATATATAAGTACAAAGAGTCGTGCAGGGGCTATTTCAAATAGGCCAATATGCTAACGACTACGGGAACTTATATCTTAGAGAGAATCATTTTCATATTTAAACATAGACACCTATTTGCTCGCTTCCTTAAACCAACTCTAAGAGAAACAAGATATAGCAGATAAGTCTACAATCCACCACTGCATAAGTTGACAATAACTAAAAGAAGCCCCCCAGTACAGCAACATTCATTTATATAACCTACTTCCAACAGATATCAAATTATTAGTAAACAGTTAAAGAAAAAATGATTCAATCTAATCAACGAGATAGAACCCTACAGCGCAGAAGAATATATATATATATATATATATATATATATATATATATATATATATATACAGGGTTATTATAAAAGAAATATACACTTTCAATGTTTTATTAATCCAAAACTAATAAAGTTATTATGAATTCGTTTAAAATATTTTACACAGTAATTCTTAAAGTTTACTTTGGAAACTCATAGGTGCTCAATATGGGCTCCTCCTGTCACACGGCACACATCAAGGAAATAGTCTAGTTCATTCCAAACCCGGTGTAACATATCTGCTTTGACACTTTCCACAGCTCTCGTGATGGTTGTTTTAACTACGACGTAAACCAGGCCTTCCACAAATCTCCATAGAAAAAATCGCACGGTGTATAATCTGGGCTCCTTGGTGGCCACCGTACGAGAACGCGATTGTCGGCTGTAGCACGGCCTATCCTGCGCTGTGGAAGTGTTTCGTCCAGATAATTTGTAACTACAAAGTGCCAATGAGGATTCCCTCCATCTTGTTGGAAGATAAAGTTCCCCCGGTCATCACGCTGATGAGGCATCAACCTATTGATCAAAATTAGATGATATTCAGCTCCCCTTACTATGTTTTCTTCAAACAAGAAAGGACTATACACCTTTGTGCGAGGTACAGCACAGAACACATTCACTTTTGGGGAATCACGCAAATGCTCCACCTACACTCTTGGAGGTGCACTCCCCCATATTCGGACGTTGTGCTTATTCACCTTGCCACTTATGTGGAGCGTTGACTCGTCACTGAAAATTATCAGCTTGCAAAACTTTTCATTGCAAAAATCTTTACATTAAAGCTTATCATCTTCAGGTAGATGCTGTAGTTCGTTTTGGAAAATTCAAGCATGCCATATGCTTTCTCAGTAGAGTTTGCTGCCATCCTAGCTATTGTGCTTGCGCAGTACTACCAACTGTACTATCGAAACTTCTACAATTCCTCAATCTGACAGCGCAAAATGCATGTCAATATCACAAATAATTTTTGTTTTATATAATACCAAAGGTGTCTATTTCTTTTATAATAACCCTGTATATATATATATATATATATATATATATATATATATATATATATATATATATATATATATATATATATATATATATATTTATATATATATATATATATACACACATATATATATATATATATATATATATATATATATATATATATATATATATATATATATATATGTACAAGACAGAAATATATAATTTTGAGGTCCAGTAGATCTCTAATTTTTCATGCTTTTGAGAGCAATGGCAACTTCCTTTGCAGTGATTTTGGGGATAGGTCCTTCAAAGGAAATTGTCCCGCGCATGACATCTGTATAGGTTATTTTTCTCAAAAATGTTTCTCAATAGAAAGACGAGCACAGAGCAAGACACATTAATGCTAAATGAGAGGCAAAGGAAGCCGCCGCTGAAGCAAGAACCAACCACTACAACAATCTCTACCTCAAATTGGACATCAAGGAAGGAGAAAAGGATAAAACAAAACCTGACAAAAGCCCGAGCAAAATCAACTAGGGATATTGAACACTATGTGTGCATAAAGAGCAAAGAAGGAAAAAGATTACAGAGCAAACATAAGATTGTTAAACGCTGGCATCAGAATTTTGAGGAGATCTCAAATATAGAGTTTCCGCATCCACCAATCCCAGAAGGTGCCCTAATTGAAGGGCCTATCCCCAAAATCACTGCAGAGGAAGTTGCCATTGCTCTCAAAAGCATGAGAAATCAGAGATCTCCTGGACCAGACAATCTTCCCGCGGACTTATGGTAAGTTGCAAGAACTACAAGCCTCTGCAAATGATTGGCCTGTTACATTTTTTAACGCTATAATCGACTCTGACCACATCCCTACTCACTGGACTACAAGCATCACGGTACCGATTTTCAAGAATAAAGGAGACCCAGCAGAGTGCTCTAACTATCGCCCAATAAGCCTTCTCTCACATACAATGAAGATCTTTGAGAAAACTCTAGATCATCGACTTCGTGACATTGCCAACATTAACATCAACCAGTGTGGATTTTTCAAGAGAGTTGGAACTACTGACTCCATATTTGCAGCACGATTACTCATGGAGAAGCATCGTGAGAAAAGGACACCACTGCATATTGCCTTCCTCGACCTCGAAAAGGCCTTTGATCGTGTTCGTCATAAGTTAATTTGGTATGCGTTGCGAGACCATGGAGTGCCACGATCATTTGTTAATGTGGTCAAGATGCTAGACACAAACACCAGTAGCGGAGTACGTTGTGCTGTTGGCACCTCAGATAACTTTCCTGTAAATGTCGGGGTCCACCAAGGTTCAGCACTATCGCCAACCCTGTTAGTTCTTGTTATGGACACCATCACTCGTGAACTACAACAGAATATCCCTTGGACCCTTCTGTATGCGGATGATGTAATGGTTGCAGATATCTCCCTTCGCGACTGGAAGTTACAAAACCAACACTAATATCTTAGCTAAAATTCAATCTAAGCTCATTAACATATTTTCGGATGGCAAACGTGTTCTAGGATTTAGAGATACATTTATTCTCGAGTCGTTGAGTTATCACTACAATAGTTGTAAATATGCGAATGAGAACTATAAAGGGAAGTCTAGAAATAGAAGTATTCCGTTACCCAAAGTCAGTAAATCTATATCATTTAATAACTCTTCGATTGTGGCAATTAAACACTTCAATACACAACCTGATACACTAAAAAGAATACCGAATAATAATAACAAAACAGTAAGAATAAAGCTGAGAAATTGGCTTGCAAATACTTCCTTTTCTTAGACTTTTTGTTCTCTTACAATTTCAATATTTTGTTATATCAAATCTTTTTCAATATTTTGTTTCCTTACTGTTTACTTTTTAATACTCTAATCTTTGAGTCCTCTTATACCTTATTATGTTGTTTATTGCTTATGTTTTTGTATTTTATTGATACCTAATTCTTGAATGTTATCGACAATGTTTAATTATGTGAATAAATTACTTCTCAAGCCTATGTACAGGTGTAACTCACCTCTATAGGTGTATCCTTATGTATTATAAAATGTATTATGTAAGTGTGTATATATATTGTATATCCTGATAATAAATAAATAAATAAAATAAATAAATATTATTATTGTTGATTTTCTTTTTGTTTGTTTGTTCCTGTGACACATTTATATTGGCTACATGTATTTTATGTACTATAGCTTGATTATGGCAATAAATTGAATTTGAATGTCAACCATCTGACAAGATTTCTGAACGTCAACTACATGCCACGGAAATGTGAATGCTTTGTTGGGGAATGGTCATCTTCCTTATTGACCATCTTAGAAACGACACAATTTGAGAACAAATGGGTGTCGCTCCAATTGCGGACAAAATGGCCACGCACTGCGAGCCGCTCCTGGAAATGTTCTCAACTCTGCCATACATTTTGAGATTGAAGGCCAACGTCCCAGAGGAAGACCGAAGCAGCGATTGCAGGACACGATAAACAGTGACCCAAAGATCGTAAGCTTAAAAGCAAATGACGAACAAATGAATAAAACCATATGGCGGTTATTGACCAAGAAAGCGGACCCTGCACCAGCGGGAAAACGCTAAGAAGAAGAAAATATACTCTTTTCTATTGTATGCATGCTAAGTAATATGCCAAATATATGTTCTATGTTCTATGGCATGTATGTTCTATGTTCCTTGACATATTTCATTTAGTGTATTTGTTTATACTTAAATAATGACATAACATTAATAAAATTTGATTTGATTTGATTTAATTAGACAAACAAGACTTCACAAACAAAATTGTGACCATTGTGAGGAATTATCAATTTCAAATTAGTTTATTTCATTATGTAAGCTAACATTTCAACCGTTTTAAAATTTACAATAACATAAATGCAGATCAGTGACGTTCGCTGCTTTCGATTAGTCTTCATAGTTGGTATTATTTTATCCAATGAAGAATTTCCCTACGATGCACATTATCATCAATATTTGCAAGTTCTCCCTCCACTATTTCAAGAAAAAATAACGATGGAGACATGTATATTTTGACCACAGATCTTGTGCCTAAAATTTTCATAAAAATCACAGACATTTTAAAGATAATATTTCGGATATTTTGAACTATTCGCATGATAAACAATTTTATCACTGTAATATGTAAAAGAACTAAAGCGTAAACACCCCATTAGTCTTTACGCTATAGTTCTTTTACATATTACAGTGATAAACTTGTTTATCATACGAATAGTTCAAAATATCCGATACTATCTCAAGTTCGAGACTAACCTGTAGACATATAAATATTCATACTGCTTTGACTGTACTGGAAATACTTATTGTACTGTAGATACTGAATACTAACTTGTACTGAAATACACGGCTGCTTTTATATCACTTTCTTCGTATATACCGTGTATTGCGTTTGGTCTTCAACTCTTTCTTTTATTATTTTGGTAGAACTTTTGTTCTCCTTGTTTCTATTTATATCTATATTTTTTGGACTTCTCTCCATTTTACCTATTGGTGACAAACTTTTTAATACATCTTTTTTTGCACTGGTACGTTGTTCATCTCTTTTATCAATTATTTTAATTTATTTATCAGATAGTGTTCGACTGAGTTTGATCTATTTGTATAATTGAAACAACTTGCTCAAGCGCGTGCATTTTGTTTAATTGGGGTTGCTTTTCTTCACGCAATGATTTTACTTCATGAGTGAGATCTTTGATTTCATCTAATAATGGTTACACCTTTGTTATGAGCATTGCCGATATCCTTCTTCAAGTGGTGCTACAGTCCTAGTTGACTTTAACCTACTCCCCCTGCCTTCACTTGTGCTTGGTGTCTATATCTTAGAAACAAATATGGGAAGCCCTTACAGTTTTTAAGATGGGTGGCAAGTCACTATTTTAGGGGTGGTTTTTTCATAGCAGATAACACTAATGACCTTGCCAGAGCAACGCACGGGAGGACGATGGATCATTTCCATACCCGTGCTCACCTTTGACCTGGAACTTTGCTGACTTTGCTATTGCCGATATTATATTTAAATTCGGCACGATAGAAATGTGTTATTGTATCCTGTAGCATTGTTGATTAGCATGTGTTTGAGCGTAGTTCCCTCGGGATAAGTTACCAATGTAAAGAATTATCAAATTCAAATTAGTTTATTTCATTATGTAAGCTAACATTTCAACCATTTTAAAATTTAAAATAACATAAATGCAGATCAGTGATGTTCGCTGATTTCGTCTAATTAGTTGATATTATTTTATCCATTGAAGAATTTCCCCACGATCCACATTATCATCAATATTTGCAAGTTCTCTCTCCATAGTTCTTGTTTCTTTAATTATCATAAAAATCACCGACATTTTAAAAGATGAATACTGGGTGTTTACGCCATAGTTTTTTTTACATATTACAGCGGTAAACTTCTTTATCATGCAATAGTTCAAAATATCAGATACTATCTCAAGTTCGGGTCTAAGTCATATAAGACATGTAAATATTCATACTTGGCGGCTGCTTTTATATCACATTCTTAGTTTTGCCATGTATTGCGTTTGGTCTTCCACTCTTTCTTTTATAATTTTGGTGCAAGCTTTGATCTACTTATTTCTATTTATATCTATATTTCTTGGTCTTCTATCCATTTTACCTATTGGTGATAAACTTTTTATTACGATCTTTTTTTGCACAGGTACGTTTATCTCTTTTATCAATTATTTCAATTTCTTGATCTTGATCTATTTGTATAATTGAAACAACTTGCTCAAGCGCGTGCATATCGTTTAATTGGTCTTGTTTTTCTTCATGCAATGATTTTACTACTTTCTGTTGGTTATTGCCGATATTCTTATTCATGTGGTGCTGCAGTCTTAGTGGACTTTAACCTATTCCCCCTGCCTACACTTGTACTTGGGGTATCTTATACACAATTATAGACACCCTTACAATTTTTAACGTGGATGGCCACTATTTTAGGATAAGTATTTTTCTTGACAGATTACTGTCATGCAGAGGAGGACGGTGATTTATTTCCATACTCGTGCCCCCGAGATTTGGACCTGGGACTTTTCCGATATTATATCATTGAATTCGGCACCACAGAAATATGATGATATTTTATCCTCTAGAATTGTTGAGGGGGTGTTTGAGCGTAGTTCGCTCAGGATAATTAGGATTTGTACTCATTAAAATTACTTTTAAAATAAATATTTCTTAATTTGACTTATTTCACTCAGATTGTATATCCATTCAGATTGCATATATATATTCCATTGTATATAGTCGCGTCGAGCTTCAACCGCATACTCTATATAACAATCTTTACTCTTTAAAAATGAAATCACTTTTATGTTGTTTTCCGAGTATTAATGAAATGTAACTTGAATAAACCAGTTCAATTACGAAAATTAAAATCGAATAAAAAACGAATGAATGTTTCTTGAAATATTTTGAAGTTTTAGTTTTATTTAAATCTAAATAAAAAATATTAAAAATATTTTGTTAATTAAAGCACCTGAATGGCTACTTCAAAATGCTTATTATTTAATATATTTATATAAATGGAAATTATTAATGACCAATTACATCATAATAATTAATTTATTTAAATAAACTTAAATGTTTAAATGTCTAATAACTAAATGAATACTCGAGAGTGGGCTCGAGAAAGACTGGGAATTATATCTTTTAATTACCTAAACGAGTCCCTTTGTTCCTAGTTTTATATATACATATAAAGTGCGTAAATATGTTTATTGTTCTTGTTTAAATCACAATTTAAAAAAGATAAATTATACAAATAGATCAAACTCAGTCGCACACTAGCTGATAAAGAAATAGTAATTTTGATTACATTGTATGTGTTACTATTAAATACAATAAATGTATTGACTTGAAATGAAAAAGTTATTTGACAAATAAATATAAGTAGTTAGAGAAAACTAAACTTAATTTAGGTTAAAATTAAAAAATATATATTTAGTTGTGTATTTCTGAAATAGCAAGAGAATCGTGCGTGGAAGAACAAACCGCAATAAAAACGAGAATACATGTGGAGGTAACACGATATAAGATATGTTCTTTTAAACATTTTTGCAAATGTTTAATGAAAGCGGTATACGTGCAATAGTTTGCAGAGATATTGATAACGATAATGAAATTCAAGTAATGATATGTGAAAAAAGGTAACGCGATATCTAGCGATGACACCCGCGGAATAATAACAACGTCTCGCATATTTTAGGTGTTCGTTAAGACATACCGAACACATATAAGATGCGGATAAAAAGTAAAGCATTCGGCAAATGATATTTGTTTGTTATGCACTTCTTGCAAGCCCACCAGGGCTGTGACACAATAACACATATCTTCTGTTTTTGTTTGTGGATGTGCGGTCAGTCGGTCTAGGTGGTATTTCGAGAGGACCGAGGAATGTTGTCCTTTAAAATTTGTGCGACACTATTTCTTCGCCGATGCTTTTTATCCGTGTACCTGCTCAATTTAATCTAGATAATTTATCATTTTGCTTTCACGTTTTTCACTCTGATTTGTGATACACTCTCAAATTGAAACCAAATTCTTTTTACACAAACTATTTCTAATAAACATTATGAAACTCTAATTAAAAATGATAATATACAAACTATTGAAACTTTAACGTTTTAATAATTTTTCTTTAAGAAAATAGCGGATTATTGCAAAACATTTTTTATTTTGTTTTAAAACATATTACGTATCTTTATTTTTATGTTACGTGAGGAAATTGTGCTTAGATCATATTTTATGTAGACAAGCGTAATTAATTTGAAAAAAATGCATTTATAGGACGGACAAGTAATTAAAATAAATGATGTCATTCTAAATTATCTTTTAGAATAAAAGGTGGTGAGTATTTGTAAGGAAAGTTGTGGGCGAGTGTGTAAATAACTCAAGAGGTTGAGTGTACTCCTCATATCCATATGAGATATGAGACATTTGTCACCTTTGGACGTACAAGTGTAGTTTTTCTCGCCGCATGCGGACAATCAATCCAATACCATATTTCGAACCAATCACCCATACCGTCTTTTATTTTGAATAAAACCGCATTCTTGACATCTGATTGATGTCCGTGAATACATTAATGTCATAACTGAACTTGGATTGATAGTGCATTCAAAAGGTTAGAATGTGTGCCATTATGTCTGTAGCCTCTACGAATTCAGCTCCGAACGTTAAAGCGTTATAAATCAGTCCGATAAACGATTCCGGAGGAGAATAAGCACACCACTCGACGGTACGGACCGACAGGATGATACGAATCTACCCTAAATTTAAACCAGTGACTGGCAAATACCAGGAATATCGAGCCTTGTATCATTCTGGGGGTCGCACAGATACACTACTAAAATATTCTCATAAAATCCGACCCATAAAAACCCATACTCTGACATTTAGATATTTAACTTCATTATATACAAGAATAAAATACTAAACAATAAAAAAACACATTTTTTTCTTTCCAAATTTACAACGTTCAACAATAAATTCATTAAATGTTTTCACATCGACATTACTTGATTCATATACACACAATTTTAATTCTCTAAATCATTGTCACTGAAATATTTAAATAATGTTGGAACGATGATACTCTAATAAAAGAATCAGATACTAAATTATAACTAATTAAAATCATACAAATCATATTAACATTTATTATTCTTTGCTAACGGTTAATACGGTTAATTTATATACAACGGTTAATATCAAGTTCTCCAGAAAAATGTTTCTTATACAAAAAAAACAAAAATGGTCAATATAATTGTAATTTTTTTTTGTGATTGACGATTTCAGTTGAATAACCAGATCAGTTCAATAATCATTTGCCACATTCCAAGCAATGCCAATATGCAAGCCTGGACAAGACTAGACAAGACTGGACAAGATTGGACAAGACTAGACAAAATGAGACAAGACTGGAAAAGACTGGAGAAGACTCGACAAGACTGGAAATGACTGAACAAGACTGGACATGTTTGGACAAGTCTGGGCAAGACTGGATAAGACTGCAGTAATATGGACAAGACTGTAGAAGACTGTTCAAAACTCGATAAGCCTGGACAAGACTGGACAAGTCTGGACAAGACTGTACAAGATTGGACAAGACTGGACAAGACTATACAAGATGAGACAAGACATGGCAAGACTGGAAAAGAAGGGAGAAGACTCGACAAGACTGGATAAGACGGGACAAGACTGAACAAGTCTGGACAAGCCTGGACAAGACTATTTAAGACTGAACTAGACTATTTAAGACTGAATAAGGCTGCAGTAAAATGGACAAGACTTTACAAGCCTGGACTGGAGTTGTTGAATAAAAGGAGATTTAGAATGGAAGTTCAACAGGAGATCAAGAGACGAACTCGGTAACATTTTGTAAACCTAGAAGATTATTGTATTCAAATATTTGCATATCTACTTTTGAACAAATCTTCTTCTGCAATAATAATTTCTCGAACATCTGACACTGTCGTATGAAGTTAAATTTTACTTGTCAAAGAGTTCTGCAGAGTGCGAGATAAATAAAGTCAATGCTATATAGCGCATATAGTAACACATCCCACGCAATCATATAGTAACACATCCCTGACAAGTATTTTCTTAATCATGTGGTGCCAACCAATGCCAATATTGTTATGATGAAACATAATACATTTACGATTAACCAATTCTGAAAGTTTCTATTGTAAAATATCTTTGAATTTCAAATTTGTTATCTGATAACAAAAGGCAGTTGAATTGGTAAATTAGTTCCATCGTATAAACTCAACATAAACAGTTCCCTCACAATATCACAAAATTGATTTATTCATTTTTATCGATATTTTATTTGAGCTAGAATTGATACATGAATATGATTCCAAAAAATCGATCATTTTGATTAAATTTTAAAACAAACTGTTCGCACAAATTGATACTTCGTTTTAAATAAATTTCATTCAGTTCTTGTGGAATCATCAAATTCATTTAATAACCAAGTTTGTCAAATGATCAATCAACATCATCTTATCAAGTGCTACCAAGTGCTATCGGGCCATCAAATGCTTTGGATGAACTACGTTAGCCGGACTAGGAATACCGTGGGGCACGCCAATAGATCAATTCGGGTCTTTGGATGAACTACGTTAGCCGGACTAGGAATACAGTGGAGCTCGCCAATAGATCAAGTCGGGTCTAATGAGGCTTCTGAATTGTGGCAAGCCTAAACCAAACCTTGTTACGTCCTAATTAGGAAAGCCGATGCACGGTATGCCGTGAAAAATCCAAACAAGAATGTTATGAGGAAACTCAAGTGAATGGCCTAAATCATCTTTGGAATTTCTTTGGAATTTCTGATTTGCATCGTATATGAATAAATGATGTATTAAATATAAACAAATTTTATATGATATAACCAAAAACAAAAGCCAAATTTGGACCAAATTAAGTCGGAATCGTAACATACGAGTCTTCTTCTTCTTCTTCTTCTTTTAGCCTTTTTTCGTCCACTCCTGAACATAGGCAAATTTTTCCATATCGATCTATCCTGGGCTACTTTCATCCAGTATCCTCTCGCGTGGAGTCCGATGTCGTCCCGCCATCTTGCCAGTAGGCCTGACAGCACTTCTCTTCGATTTTCGCGGTCTCCATTGTAATAGGATTTTAGTCCACCTGATGTTGTCTCTCGCTATGTCACCCACCCATTATCACTTAAGACGCACCCTCGCTCCAGCACATCCACGACCCCTGTTCTACTCCTGATTTCTTCATTTTGTCCCTGACGCTGATTACCAGCATCGCTCGTTCCATTGCTCGCTGGCAGACTCGAAGTCGATTTGCGCTGTATATCGTTAGAGTTACAGACTCGAGCCCATACGTTGCGACCAGCAAGATGCATGAGTCATAAACTTCCTCTTGAGGTTTATTCGCTCCGAGCGCAACAGCACTAGTGACAAAGATGAAAATTTTAAGAACTTCATCACCAGTTACATCATTATTCAGCATTTATTTGTATATATTCACATGTCTTTGAAAAAAAAATGAATTCAGAATTTCGCAATTAAACATTGAATCTTTCCAAGCAATATACTCATCGATTTTCTTTTCTTGGCGTCTAGTTCCTGTGTGCAGAAATGCAGAAAATAATTTCGCTGGGATTTGTTGTTTCCGGCAGATCAAAACGATGCATTTTTTGGCGATTCTTTCAAGAAAATTTAGGGCCTTCTTTTCAGTTTATCCCAAGGAAATGAAAGTGCTGAACACAATTTTCCAGTTAAATCGATTCTAATGTTCAATATATTCCCAAGCAATGGGCTATATATTGTTTATTTGTAACTTTGGGGCGAAATAAACTATAAAATCGTTTTCAACACTTCGATTTCCTTCGGGTAACCAATAAAAAATCACAAACAAAAATTTCAAAAAATTCGTAAAAAAAATTTCCATCATTTCGGTCGAAAAAATGTGTCGTATCGTTTTTTTTCATTTTTTTTAAGAATGCTAAACAGCAGCGAAATAATTTTCGGCACACGGAAACTACTCGAAAAGACGAACAGTCAATGTGTAAATTGTTCGGAAAGATTCAATAATTCGTCGAGAAATTATAAATTTTACGATTCTCGATTTGCTAAGTCGATATCTCAGAAACGATTGCAGATAATCAAAAACAGATTACGGCATCTTTTTTATGTCATTTTCCAATTAAAACACTCAGATTATTCGCGAAAAACTCATTACTTTACAAGATCACTAATCGAGCGTAGAAATTTCATAAAATTTTCATTAATTTTAGCAGGCGATAGTGAACGGAAAGAGCTAGCGAAATATGATTTGCATATTTGTAATCAGCAGAAAAAAATGCTTCCAGAAACGTTTTTAAATTTGGCTGTAACTAAAAAAATAATGATTTTAGCAAAATCGATTTTCTAGCATTTTACCGTTTCCGCAATCTTGACTTCACGCCTCGATGATATTTCTTAATTAAAAGCCTTCTACGAATATGATATACGTTTTCCTACTAAATTTGGGACTCTAAATCGATTGGTGAAAACTAGAAGTCTTTGTGGTAAGCCGTTCAAAGCTCATGACATAGTAAAATCTTCGGAAAATTCGAGAAAATGTATTTCCTGAAATTTATTTATCAAGTGAATGGAAAATTTAAAAGTGTGTCTGACAGTGATTTTTTCTCTGCTGGTTGCAAATATACCAATTGCATATTCCTAGCCAATTCCGTTTGCGAGATATGACCTGACATAATTGGCAAATTCTTTTGCTACTAAATATTGTATATTTTATTAAATTAATTATTTTTTGTTTTTGCCTGTTGTTTTTATTACACTATTATTAGAGACGAAGTTGTCATTTTGGCCACGGGTGGCGCTAAGCGCGGTTATGCACGGAGCGAATTGGGATGCGCGGATCCCGGAGAATGTAGTTGAGCCTGCCGAACGCCGCCCTGATCTATCCGAAACATCTGATGATTTCGGCTGTCTGATTGTCCTTTCCCAACTTGATGAGTCGCAGATACACAGTCGCAGATACACGATGAGTATCGAATTTCTGTAGAGTATGATTACCGATGGTGAACAAATATTGCTCCGACTCATGATTTTAGTTTTAGGAAGATTTATTTTCAGCTCCACAGCTTGGGAGACTTCTTCGACTTCACGTAGCATTTTCCCTGGTTCATCTGGGTCACTGCTGGTAAGTATATTATCGTAGGCAAAGCGTAGGTGCTTAAGACATCTTCCATCGATATCGACTTCCTATCGGTTACAAGAAAGATTTTTAGATACGTTCTCCAAGGGTTCTAGGGTAAAAGTTTGGGTACATGCAAGGTAGCGTGTTCGTAGAAATATTGAATCAAGCTGGAGTATCTAGAGCATATACGAGTCAAAGGCTCTTTAGTAGTCCACCTATACCATATGGAGAGGAATGTTGTATTCCATGCATCTCTCGATTAATGTGGACACGGTTTGGATATGGTCAATCGTGCTGCATCATCTCCTGAAACCAGCCTGTTCGATGGGCTGGTAAAAGTCAAATTTCTGAATAAGACGATTGGTTATGAGTTTGGATAACAACTTATAAAGGGTGGATAGTACACCGACTGGTCTATAATTTTCGATATTTGTACAGTCGCCCTTTTTGAAGAGCAAGATAACAGGCGAGAGAAGTTTCCATTATGTTACCAAAAGAGGAAGCCGAACTCGAATCAGACTAGGCTGGAGAGATAAAATGCAAGTGTAGCTCCCGAATGTGTACCACATCTTCTTCTTCTTCATATGCCGTCTTCCTTAACGAAGGTTGGCGATCACTTCTTTAAACGCTTCCAGATCTCTTGCAGCGTGATATATTTGTTCAACACCAAGGTTAGTCCAATCTCTGATATTCCGCAGCCAAGATTTCTTTTTTCTTCCTATGCCTTTTCTTCCCTCTGTTCTTCCCTGCATGATTACTTGTGGAAGGGACTATTTGTCATTATTTTTGTACTACATCAGGATTTCTTAATTAAGCAGGGAAACGGACGTGCGTTACAAATGTGATGAGAGCCTTCTTCTCTTGCCTCATTTGGGCCAAACAACGAATTCGGCATACCTAATTCTATCCTAATTAAAACCGAAATAGAATTCCTAGTTAGGAGGTTAATGTCCGTCACTTATGTGACGATCGCTTGTTCGCATGTGTGTTCAGTAAATGAGTATTTTTTTCTTCTTCTATTGTTCAATGTTCAATTAAGAAAGGTCATGCAAACAGCACTTATTGCTTATTAGCTTATTATACAGGTTAGTGCTGAGTGTAAAAGGAACGTTTGCAAAATTCTGACACGAAACCATTTGTTTGGTTTGTCTAGCGCTATATCTACAAACATCTCCGAATCATCAAGCGTAGAAGCTTTGGCACACAATTCAATTGAATCGGACGTACCGAGATAATCTACCAATAGTTAAGTTAACATCCAGATTTTAGTCGCTTTTTATTTTTTTGTAAGACTGCAGGCCTTCAGCCCCTGACACTATACGTCTTGACCGTTTCATAGTCGCTTGCTTTGACGCGGCGAAACGGCTCACATGGAGTATCTTGAACTCATGTGCCAAAAGTGACTGAAGATTGTCCGTACTATTGTACGACATCATTAAATCGTGCTCTTTGTCTTTTAGATATTAATCCTTCCGTTATTTTATGTATGACCTACATTTTGTGCACTGACACATTAAATCGTAAATTCTTTTTACAATATATTGATTATTATACAGTGTTATAAAGAACTACAAATAGAAAATGTCAAAACAGAATAAACTAGATAGACTGTGTCTTATAATATCTAGGTGTCTAGTTTTTCAAGGATAATTTGGATAACTTACAATATTTGACGAAAGGCACATTATCATGGATATAGCAGAATATTATAGATAATACAGATTAACAAAATTATACAGAATGTATTAAATCTGACTGAATATACTTTATTATAGACTCAAGTATCTTAAAAAAAATGAGTGTATAACTTTTACGTGCTGTTGAAATAAAACTGCTTTGGCGGTTCGGGCGCATATTACTTGAAATGTTAAACCTATGGAAAAATATTTATAAACATAATAATATAATATAACAAAATAATAATTATTATTATAAAACTTTATGAAAAGAGAAATAATTCAATGGAAACTTTATAGTCAGAATAGAGACTTTGCGTAAGGTTAATTCCATTAAAAAGAGGAGTTTGACTTGCTCTTATGTCGCGCCTAAAGTAGTTTTACTTTTTTTTATTATAATTATTATAATCGAACTTCTTCTACCCTTTCGGGTGTAGAATGTTGTTGTTGGTCTATTGTGTTCATGTGTTTTCATTTTATTATTTTGGTCCAGCTTTTTTTATTTCTTGTGTTTTCCTTCATTTGGGCGTTTGAGATTCTTCTTCTTTCCATAATGTTTTCGACATATTCGTCCCATTTTTTTTTCTTCCCATTTTCCTTTTCCCCGTTATTTTTGTTTGCCATATTATTTTTGTTTGGTTGGTGTCTTCTCTTCTGTGTAGATGTCCAAGCTATTGCAGCTGCCTGTCTTCTATTATTTTGTTTAGTTCTCTTATTTCTAGTTCTCTTCTTATGTCCACGTTTCTGACTCTGTCTTTCCTGGTTACTCCATATACTTTTCTTATATACTTCATCTCTAATGTCTGTATCTTGCTTTTTTGTATCCTATTTAGCGTCCATGTTTTGCATCCATATAGCAGTGTTGGGATTAATACTACCTTGTATATTATTAGTTTTGTTTTTCTCGATATCTTCTTGTTGTTTAATATTATCTTCTAGATCGTTTGGAAGGTTCTTGCTGCTGCTTGTAGTCTGTTGCTTATTTCGACTTCGAATTCCTCCTTGTTGTTTATTATTTGTCCTAGATATTTAATTTGCTCGAGGTGCTCTATTTTTGTTTTGTTTATTTTTATTTCTTCCGTTTCTTCCCCTTCTCCTATTTTCAGACGCTTGGTGTTTTTCGCTATTAGTGCTACATCGTCTACAAATATGCATTCTGTAATTTCTTGTGCTTTTAGGTTTCTGTATCCTATGGGTGTTTTTTTATTTTCTCTTTTATGTTTTTCATTACCGCATCAATAGCTAATATGAACAGCCATCGCCTTAGCGCTCATCCTAGTCTATGACCGTTTGTCGCTTTGAAATTCTTGGACTTTTTCTATACAGTTTTCTGTTCTGGTATATATGCTTTTTATTGCCTTGTTTCTCTTCTACTTGTTGTTCTTGTAGTGCCCGTCATACATATTCTCTGTTTATCTGGTCGACGGTTTTTCTAGATCTATGTATGCTATATATATATATATATATATATATATATATATATATATATATATATAAATATCTGGTGTTCTCTAAGTTCATTGATTAGGTTCTTGATTGTAAACAAGTGATCTATTGTGCAATGTGCTCTTCTTAATCCGCTCGGCGGAGGTTCTAGGTTTCTTTCTATTTTTTGCCTTAGTATTTTTTGCTTTTTTTGCACTTTTTACAAACATCAAAATGATAGAACAGTTAAAGAGCCTATGTAGATATGACTTAACGTAACCTTTTGTTGCACTAGAACAATTGAATATTGATCTGGAGAAGTGCATTCAAACTTCCCATCTTTTCTCTAAAATGTTATACCTATGATGGAACAAACCTTGTTCTTGCTTCTGTATATGAAATTTATTTATTAATTATGTAATAGAACATCTTGAAAATTAAGAAAACCCTCAAAATTTTGGAAAAGGAAGTTCAAAATATGGGAAACAAATACAAAATATTTGCACGTAATGCGTGACTAACGGTGAAGAAATCTATAGGATATTATAGAAGGTTCTTATATATTTGAGGAAGTGAGTGAATTTAAGTATGTATATGGGAACTTAAGTATGTATGTGGGTATCAGCAGATGGAACTACACCAGAATATTTTAGTGCCAGAATCCAAAATGTCTGGAATATCTGTTCCGCCCTAGGTGATGAAATACAATAGGTCTTGGTTCAAAATTGGTATTTTGTCCGTGCAACTACTGTTATATAAAACAATCATCCATCCTGTTGCCGTGTATGGATGCAAGACTTAGCCATTAATAAAACATCTCTTCTGAGATTTGCGATAAAAATACTCGGAGCGATATTTCGACCAACTTTTGATATGGCGGCTGACATTCAGTAAAATTTGGAGCTCCGTACCTTATACAATCAACCAGATATTGTCCGCCTCATTAAGATCAGGCAATTCCAGTAGGCTGGATATGTTGAAGAAATGAAGAAGAAATGAACATCGCTGTATCAAGAAACTCTGGATGGGAACAGATAAAGGAAGAAGATCTCTCGGATGTCCTAGATTCCGTTAGAGAGATTCCGTTGAATTCCGTGTCTTTCGCGATCTATCATTCATCGAGGTTACTAATTTCAAAATACAGCACTAGACCCGACCGAGTGGAGAAGAGCTGTTTGTGCAGCCGAGAGCCACCCAGCGGTGTGGAGCTTTTTTTTTGGAGGAGGAGGAAATACTTTACGTACGACCTCGAGGTTTCCATGGAGAGTGTGGGACTCCCTATCCAGATGGTCGGGATAGGTTTACCCACTAAAAACCCCTCCTCGATTACATGGAAATCAGTGGAATTGCCTTGAAGCATAACTACGCTGAGATCCACAAATTTTTTCATCATCTTTCATTCTTCATTTGCCTTTCTTCCTCCTCCTTCTTTCGGATTATTTTCTTGATTGCTCCTTCTACGGCATCCCATTTATCCTCGCTTTCTAACATTATCTTTATTATGTTGTTCTTTGTGAGTTGTTCTCCTATTTTGTCTACGGCTTCTTCTCTTATAGTCTGTCATCTATAAGACCACAGGACTGTGTGCTCCGGCGTATCTCGTTGACCGCAATATCTCTCTTCGATTGGGACTAATTTGAATCTGAATAGGTAGCTATTAAAACAGCCATGTCCGCTAAGGAACTGGGTAAGGTGGTATCCCACTTCTCCGTGTTCCCTTTGAATCCATGGCTTTAGTTCGGGAATTAGTTCCTTCGTCCACTTAGCGGTAGTACCTACTATCCTGCGACCATTCTTCTTCGCACTTATTTAGAGTAGCCACCTTAGTCTTCATTTTTTTTTTTTTTTTTTTCCTGTTTTATTGTAATTCCTAGTACCAGCAGATGGATTGGTGTCGTGCCTGCAAACACCTGTATGGCCTTTGTGGATGTCCTTTGTGGATGTTGTGACCGTCCTATAGGCACACGCAATCTTAAGGGCTGCCTTTCGTTGGGTCTTTTCTAGGATTCTTCTAAATTTCGTTTTTGTGGCCCACTCATGCCACGCCGGTGTTCCGTAGAGGAATATAGAGTTTACCACGCTGTATATCACTTTCCTAGATCCCTGTCTTGCACCTCTTGTGTTTGGCATTATTCGTGCCAGTGCGGCTATAGTTCTATCTGCCCTATGGATGATGACATGCCCCGCATGTCATTTCCAGGCTATGCTGTTCACCTACAAGTATTCTCCGGTTGGAGAATCGGTGTGGAACTAAGGTTCCTTTTGGAGGTCCACCTTCTGGAGGTGAGATATTCTCTCACAACTCTGCCTGCTTGAGGTTTAGCATTATCTTGCATAAAAATTCCTTGCTCATCCATAGTGACCATGAAAGGCATGATCGTCTATAACCTCCATAATGTATCTGTGAGATGTCAGAGAACCAGTCTGTGTGAAGACCAACTCAGTGCGTGCTCGTGAAGAAATTCCTGCCGAAACCATAACCGAGCCATCGTCAAATGGAATTCGCTTGTCAATGCAAACTAGAGCATATCTTTCTCCGAGTCTACTCCATACTCGTTGACGCTGGCTGGCCCAGTGAGCCAACAACACGACTCATCTGAAAATTGAACGTTGCGATTTATGACAAAAGCCAATCTTGCAATTCGATGCCGGTATTGTAATAGTGGACCTATAGCCATGCCTCTACAAGATAATCCAGCAGCATGAAGCCTTCTTCGGCCTTCAACAGTCCATTCACTATCATTGACATCTCTAACTTCTTGAAGTTGATTTCGTAGCATAACCGTAGAAGATGTTCTATTTCGCAAATTTGCGGACACCAAACATCGGTCATCTCATTTGGTAGTGACTTGTTTCGTCTGGATCCGGGACTTCTGTTTATCAGGCCAGTCTGTTCATAGCGCTGCTACATATTTTGTACAGCAGAAAGGCTCTTACCAACAATTCTGTATTAACGCTACAATTTGTGCCACAACAATACTACCATTCGTCCGATAGGTTTAACTATTACTGTGGAAATGAACGCTAAATTGATTAATAGCCAACCAAATGTTATTGCTCAATGACTGCAAATGCACGTTGTTTCATAATAGTATATTACGGAATGAGAGTTGTAAGAAGTATATTACGTACGAGCGGGATGGTTATCGTTATCGCGAGTACGTAATTCTCTTACAACTCGAATTATGTACTATACTTTATCTACGACCACACTAATTTGTTTCTGTTTAATAAGAAAAATATGTTTGATGTATCAACTTCGACCTTATTTAACTTGATAGAAATGAAAAGAAATACATTCATAATGGTTACATACCTTTTTATTTAGTACTTATTTGTAGTTTTCGTTAGATTTAAACGTGAAAAAACGAAATGAATGACAGCTTATATGTGAATGATGTAACGTTTAATGATTGTCCGGAAATCACGGAGTACTATATTTAAGAATAGTATCAACGTGCAGCTCTCAACCAATCAACGAATTGTAAACCAAACGTTCACGGGTGATTTTGAATTATTACATAACATTAATGTTTGGATTGTTACATATGTTTAATGGTTTGCTACATATGTGTGTGGTATGATGTATTTACATAGTCCACGAACTGTACAATAATGGGCATTTAAAATTGCGGTCGTAGATAAAAGTCATAACTATGATGGTCATACATGACAGATAATTAATATGACACATAACATTACTAAAAAAACAATTGATTCATCACCTACTAGTACAGTGATTCCCTAGTTAAAATTACTACAGAAATTATTTTCAATTTCTCAAGCGAACTAATTTCTTTGCTCGTCAGTGTAATAATATATAGCCGGGGTGGACAAATTTTTGATCATTGCGACCAGTTTTTTTAAATTATCGGTGCAGTCCACCAACATCGTATCGCTGCTCCAGAAGGACATTAACTGAAATTTTTCAGGAAACTGAATGATTTCACAAGAATTGCAACATTTTTTGATCTTCTACGTCATTTCCGGTTAAAAGAAGATCTGAATTACTTCTAAGTCACGTTTAAAGAAGTTTAACTTCAAGAATGAGTAATATTAGATTTAAAAGATCCTATTAGATTAAATATTGATAATGAAGATTAATAATTAAAATCCAGAAAGAATTTTTAAATCCGGTTGAAAACTTTTTTTCTTTCTCACTGATTAAATTATTTCTTATTTTTGTTAATGTTTTTCAATAAATTTCAATAAACTCAATAACCCGCTTTAAGCAATCTATTTTTTTGTAAGTAAAATATAGCATTAGCATTCAATATTGAAACAAATTATTATAAAATGAGCCCCGGGCAGTATTTTAAAAGGCAGATTTAAAAACATTTAACCTAAAGATCCTTTTAGAAGCCGTATAACTTGTGGCTATAATAAACGGCATTATATTGATGTGTGTCTAGTAGTCGTAATATATGTTTTTCTGCCTCTTCGATATCGGTTTTATAGATCAACATTAATTGGGCAACTTAAATTATACTTTATTACACTAAAACCGTCGTAAAACCGAACAGAAAAATAAATAAATTATCAAAATTAATAGGATGTGAACAGTGATGTATAAATAAAAAAATGTATTAACGTGCATTAAATTTATTAACAAGTAATAATGCGTTAAATGTTAATTTATGGGAATATTATAAACTTATTGTATTTAATTGTTTTAATAAATAGAAAGATGTTATTTTAGATTTTAATTAATAATATTGAAGTTTTTTTGCGTGTATTTGAAAGAAATGTTAACAAGTTTTTAATAGTTTTATTATTTAATGTGTAAGATTTTTGTAATGGAAAAATGTTTTGCAAGAAATAAATTATGCTAACATGAATAATACATTTGTGTTTCTTTATTTTTTTTTTTCATAATAAAGCCATCAGGTATAATTAATGCTTTCCTTAAATCCATTTATAAAATTGCTGTGACATTTCCATCGCGAATCACATCATAGAAAATATAATATCATTTATATTTATGCGACTTTCTTTTGAATAAACGAACACTCTTACATAGGAGGAACCTTATGGAAATGACTAATATTTCTATAGAATTTTGACTTTTTTAGGTCGTTATAGTTTATGTAGCTGAGCGAGAGGATACACGCTGAGTGGGTGTGAGAACTATCCTGAGCCACCTGAGTCCTGTCTGACCCGCACTTGTCATCAATAACCTGTGACATCAATGACTTCGGATCAAACCTGGACTCTTTATTTATGGGACAACGTACTAAGAAAAAAAAAAGGAAAGGTCGAGTGGCTCCTTTATAATATCCTTTCTTTTCAAAATTTATTATGAATATTACTTTTTTTTCTTCTTCGTGTCGTAGCTTGGACCCGTTAGAAATATTTTACCTCTCGAGAGTTATATTCTTAGATCGAATTGATAAAATTAGATTATATTCAATTATAACGTATGGACTTTATCAGAATCTTACTTTCTTGACTATCAACCACCACAATCATAAGGATTTGATATATAGAAATTTAAACAAGATTAGAGCAAAAACTAGATTATATCAATTTACTTTTAATTATTATCAAATCAAAATTTCTCTGCAGTCTAATCTCGTTTTTTAACTTGTCTGCCTAATACTTCATGTACATTTTTATCTAACCTAGTTAGTACTAGATAATAATTGTATTATGGTAAAGTTTTCGTAGTCAAGTTTCTTCTTTTAGGTTTTGTTGGTAAAGACCTTGCTAATAATATTAGTTTAGTCACATTTGTCACATATTTATTTCGTTTTTGTCTCTTCTTTGTTTAAGTACTTTTTGCATCTGTTCAGTTGTCGTCGTTTGTCTTTAGCTAGGTCTTTATTTTTGTGTATTAATCTATGGGATACAAAATTTACGACTATGCAAAATAAAAGTTTTTATCAGATTTTATGGAAATGCAGTCCATAAATACCGAATCCTGACAGCCCGTTCGTTATTGTATTGTATAACGATTTGTGAAGAATAGATTTCAGCAATTGTGGAAAAAATAAATGTTTTACAATAGGCACGGTTATAGAGTGTAGATAATAGAGCACGGTTTATGAATATTATCGCGGAAAGAAAATCAAATAACATATATTATAGCAACACTAGTTTATCACTTGCTATGATCAAACACGAGCATGTGTCACAAACGTATAAATCGAAGCACAACAAATCTGATAGTGATCCGGTGAATGCGTTTTTCCAGTTGCATATGTCCCTTATCGGTTGCATCTAATGCGTTACAAAACCTCGGTAATGTTTTCTTCATCTTGGTCATTACGGCGGTATTGTGTAATCCGTGTTTGCGGCCAAACCAGATGATGTGCGATAACTTCCTGGATTGCGTGCTTTATGCACGCAAACCTTTGTCAACGTTATAAATAGGCGAAATCAATGGAAAGACACTTTCGTGGTAATTGTCTACGCAGAGATTTCCGCACAAAAACCAATTGCATTTGTTGTTTATTTACTAGTCTTCGTTTCAAAACGCTCTCGGAGATTATGATTACGCGAAGCTTACTGCGGCGCGATACAATTCATCGATATTTATATCTTCTTGTTACAGAATGGAATGAGACTAGGAATTCACGTGCAAAACACACTTAATAAAATATATGAACCATGCACGCGTAAACTCCAAGAGCTTCATACATCCAATATTACTGGATGCACTGAACCAAGTCCCTGTCATCTCACAGGAAACATGAATTACTTATCGCCCTCATTGTTTATTATCATTGTATAACGAATATGAAAATTATATTACCTCCGCGTTATATTAGATATTGCCTATTATAGTCTTGCTGCGATTGTAAATTACGACTAAAATTATCTTCTATTCTAGGCGACCCTAAAATCCCATTTAGATTCTAACACCAAGAGAAAGTATTAGGAAAAGATTATTTTTTCTTCATTAACGAAATACACAATATCGTTAAAAAATGCAAAAATATTTATTAATAATACGAGAAAATTTATTGATTTATTTATTTTTATTCGGTGATGCATTTGATTCCCATGTCCGATCGCAAAGATTATTTCGGAGAGAAGTGAAATGAAATGATTATATGAAAAAAAAAACATCGATAGAAACACCGAAATAAATCAATGTAATGGCATAATTAATAATAATAAATTCATGGGGAACAAAAAGGTCATTAGTAAATTTCAAATGTGATTTATCGTCTCAATCTAACGGATCAAATAATTTGAATATTTTCCTTGATCCATATATATTATTAATGAAACATTGAGTACTAACAATAAAAACCAATAAGAGCAACAATAATTGAAAATAAAATAAAAATATAATTAAAATAAGAGCATCCAACAAATTATATTTCGCAAGTAGCTTTTAATAACGATAAGCTAAATCGTTCTCTCGTATAAACGACTTTATGAACTTTTAAGACTGTTGTGTACTGACAACTGTAATGATTATCCGTTTGTCCTCCTTCAAAGAGCACAATGTTATTAGTGATAAAAGCTGGTCGCATATGAGACGGTCTCTCTGCTCACAGCCATCAAAGTGATAAGATGTCCTACTGACATTCACAGCTGGATTGGTCAAGCATCAGCAATATTTGTGCCACTTAAATGACGCATATGGAAGAAGATAATATGCACTAATTCCAAAATTCTGGATGCTGATCCTACCAAATCTTTTCTATGGAGCAGAAACGTGGATGCTTGTTCAATCGGACCTCAAAAAACTTCGAGGTACTCACTAGTCTATAGTCAGTTTTAATATGAATGTCTTTTAACAATCCTACAATTGAAAAACGAAAGGTGGTTTCCTTTCAACAAAAGCAGGTTGGGTTAATTACCTAAAAACCTTTTTTCTGCACGTACTGGTTCGCTCATTCACAACCCCGTTCCCTGACAAACGTTGGTTCATTTGCCATAATAACTCTCATTTAGATCGTTCAATATATTGTTCCTCGTTCTAAGTAAAACGAAAATATAATCGAAATATGAACGTTCCACAAATTTAATTTGTTAAGTAGCTCTTAACAACGATAAGCTAAATGGGGCTTTCGTATGAACGACTTTATGAACTTTTTAGACTTGAAAAATTCACTAATTTTGTGAAAATATATCAATCAAGAAGTTATATGACTATATGAATTATTAAGAGCTTAGGAACGTTTTTTAAGAGCCTTTCAACTTGAAAAACAAGAGGTGATTTTCCTAAAAAAAATATGCTGAGGTGGTTTTTGTATGGACTCGTTCACTTATTGGCTCGTTCATTTATAGATCCGCTCATTAACCAAATCCACTCCCATTTACAAAGCCATTCCTTGCCGAACGATCCTTCATTTACCATATCTACTCTCATTTACAAAACCGTTCCGTTCAAAAAGTTCGTTCAATACATCGCTCTTTTTGCAGACTAGTTCAACTTAACCTGTTTGTGGATGAACGACGCATCACCAGCAGTTATAGCTATAGAGACTAGATATATTTATAATCATTTTTATTATTTCAATTAAAATGTAAAAATCCGACTGATACATACTATCACTAAGGCCTAGGCTGCACTACGGCTAAACCGCCGCGGTTTTTAATAGCGTGATTTTGTGACTCGAGTAAGCTAATAGAAGCGGCATCACTTGCGGTATTTTCCGCGACTGATTTTTCCATAGTAATAGCCAAAGAGTTGCCCAATTTGCCGCGTCTAATAACTACTCTGCTGTTGGTACTTTCTTCCCCAGGAAAGAAATCCATAAGGGCACCTGGAAAATACCTGGATCACGAAACACGAACCAAATAGACCACATACTAATCACCAAAAGATGGGCAACGGACGTCGAACAGGTCAGATCCTATCGCGGGGCGAACGCGGACTCCGACCATTACCTTGTTGGAGCAAGGTCAAAACAAAAACTATCGACTGTGGCTAGGGGAACAACTGCAAAGCAGCCAAAATGGCACATAGATCGCCTAAAAAACCCAGAAGTTCTGAGGGCCTACCAGGAAAGTCTCAGAACTAAACTACAAGAAAACCAAGAAACACAGGACATAGAGCAAGACTGGATGAACATCGAAAAAATTATAACAGAGAGTGCTATGGAAAGAATTTGAGAAAAAAAATGAGTTCACAACGAAGAATGGTATGACGAGGAATGTCGAGAAGCAACCTCCGTGAAGCGGAAGGCTAGACTAAAACTGTTAGACAGAAGCACACGAGCTAACCAAGTAGCCTACAATAGGGAAAGAATAAACGCGTTTAGAATATGTAGGAAAAAGAAAAGAGAGACACTAAATAGAAAGGTAGAGGAAATGGTACTGAATCATTCTAGAAACGAAACAAGCAAATTTTACAAGGCAATAAAACACTCAGGGTTTTAGACCAAAGATAACAGTATGCAAGGATAACAGGAAACATGCTCACAGAGAACGAGGAGATACTCCGAAGATGGAAAGGGTACATCTCGGATATTTTTAAAAGAGACTGTAGTTTAGAGCCTGAACAATTACAGCTAGATGTACATACGGTAGACCCCAAGATTGAGAACTCCAGCCTAAGAGAAATAGAAAGTGTTATTGGAAAGCTAAAAAATAACAAGGCCCCTGGGTCAGACGGTATAACAACGGAACTTCTGAAATATGGAGGAGAACACCTAACGGTAAGACTAAAACACCTGATTAATGATATCTGGGAGCAAGAGAAAATACCAGAGAATTGGGCACTGGGTATCATACAGCCAATACACAAGAAGGGAGACAAAACGATCTGTAGCAACTACCGGCCGATAACGTTCCTTAACGTAACATACAAAGTTCAAAAACAAAAAAGGGGATAGAAAATAAATGAGGTAAAAACCAAATACATGCAAGTTGGAAAAGAACATCACGATAACAATGACCTTAATTTGGGCGAGTATCGCTTTGATCAGGTTGAAAGTTATGTCTTCTTGACAACAGAAATCATCAGAACAAACGTAATAGCTAAAGAAACAAGCTCGCGAATACTTAGTGGAAACCGATGCTACTACGGATACCAAAAACTGCTGAAGGCCAAGTTATTGAGTCACAAAATCAAACTTCAAACATACCGCACACTCAAAAGACCAGTAGTAACGTACGGATGCAAGGCCTGGACCCTAACCACCGCAGAGGAGGACGCGCTACGCATCTTTGAAAGAAAGATCCTCAGAAAGTTCTACGGACCGATCCTAAATGAGCATGGAATATGGAGGATACGAATGAACCATGAACTTAGCAGGTTAATAAATGAAGCTGACATAGTGAGATGTGTAAAGGCTCAAAAGCTAAAAACTCAAGCATGCAGAATAGCTGGGACACCTGTACAGAATGCATGACGGCAGGCAAGCCAAGAAAATGTACAACTGGCGGCCAGTAGGAAGAAGGAAAAGAGGCAGGCCAAGGAAAAGATGGATGGAAAGCGTGGAGGAAAGTCTTAGAAAGATGGTAGTAAGGAATTGGAGAGAGAAAGCCGGTGAAAGGACAGAATGGAGGAAGATTGTTGTAGAGGCAAAAACCCACCGCGGGTTATAAAGCCAATAGAAGAAAAAGAATTTCCCATAGCGTACTGTGTGTTTCTCGGGCGGTGTCGCGGATATAGTGGTTACCGCTCCCGGGAAAAAAACGTAGTACGGCCTCGGCCTAATACAGAAGATTTTATTTTACAGCTTCTCTGGGATTTAATAAAGTAAATCCGACTCTGTTAAGCGTCACGCGTATACTGAGCATGCGCCGAGGCGTCGCTGTATATATTCCGTCTAAATACGACTGACTAGCTTTAATTGATTGACTTTGGCTTGATATAGGGTTTATGGTTGTATAGTGTTTAAGACTGGTGATAGGATTTAGCGCTGTATATATCAACCCTAACAATCCAACCCCGACCACACGAACAAATAATCCAACTAATGTTCTACCTATAACGAGCAAGTTAGACATAGAGCTTCACACGAGAACGATACTTTTCTCTCGTCTCGTCTCAAAAAACGAGAAAAGACCGAGAAGAGACTTTTTTGAAAATCATTTAGACAAGAGCGAGAACATATATGGCGAGACACGAGAGCCTTGAAAAATTCACTATGTATTAACCGTTTATTTTTGAGAAATTATACCTGACTTTATGAACTATTAAGATTTTAAGTTTTTCAAGAACCTTTCAACTTGAAAAACAAGAGGTGATTTCCTTAAAAAAATTCGGCGAGGTTCTTTTTGTACGGACTCGTTCACTTATTGATCCGTTCATATATAGACTTCATTTACCAACTCCACTCTCATCTACAAACTTATTGCGTACCGGACGATCGCAATTTTTTACAGACTAGTTCAACATAAGCCGTTCTTGGATGAACGACGGATTACCTTCACTTATAGCTATAGAGACTTATAATATCTACATTTTGTTTCTATTGTAATCATATTTTATTATTTAAATTAAAATGTAAAATTTCGACTGATCATACTATCACTAATAGGTAAAGATTTTAAAAGTGAGCAGCTAAATAAAGATATAGAAGAAGAAAAACCTTGGTAGACTTTAATTAGATGCAGATTTTTTAATTTTAAGCTTCTCTGGGATTTAATAGATACATCCGACTCTGCATATACGCATCACGCGTATACTGAGCATACGGTGGCACGTCGCTATAAATATATTCTGTCTCAATACGACTGGCTAACTATAATTGATAAAAGTTATACAACTTCAAAACTAACAAAAGATCCACATTAAATAGCCACATTATTTAATAGTCACTTCAAGAATGCAACAGCAAATATAGCAAACAACATCGAGCAAGTTGATATAGCAAATACACACATCACGTATAACACGAGCACCATGTATATATAGACACATTTACAAAAGAACACATTTCAACATTTTGCTTAAACTAAAGAACAAATTTACCAGCGGCCCAGACTTACTAAAAAATAAATTATTTAAAGAATTCAGGAACAAATTTACCGCTCCAATCACGTACATCAATAATAATTAAATAGAAACCGAAGAATTTACTGACGTACTCAAAATCTCAAAGCTAATGTCCATACATAAGAAGGGAGAGAAGACAGACATCAAAAACTACAGAGCAATATCATTCCTATCAGTGGTATCTAAGATAATTGAGCACTGTATTAAAAAAAGGATCAACTATTTTATCGACAGATACAATTTAATACCCACCAAACAACATGACATCAAGACAGAAAAATCTACCACAATAGTAATCGGTGACTTCTCTGATCGAATTTTAGAGGATATTGTTAAAGGAAAACAGACTGTAGGGGTTTTCTGCGACATGTCAAAGGCCTTTGATCGTGTGTTGCCTGAAAAACTTCTTCAAAAACTGTATAGATATGGAATCCGAGGCAAAGTCGGTAGATAGTCTCAATCTTTCTTGGATAAAAGGAAGCGATATGTCCAAATCTGTCAACTTAATAACTATAGTGCCTCTGCGCAAGTCACAAGAAATTGCGTGGTACTACAGGGAAGCGTACTAGCACCTTTACTGTTCTTTCTATACACCGTAGATCTAGTACAATATTTAAAGGGCAGAGAATACGCGGAAAACTCTAGCTTTATAGTGTCGGAAAAGTATCTAAATAAAGCGGATTTACAATCAATTACTTGATGTATATCAACGATTATAAAACAAAATAACATTTATATAAAACAACGATTATAAAACAAAACAAAATATATTATCTTGACGAACGACACGAAGCAGGCGAGATAACGACCTATCAATAAGAATAGGCAATGATAATGTTCCAAGAACAAACTCAATTAAATCCTTAGGCATAAATCTAACAGACAACCTAACATGGGATATCCACATAAATTCTACAATAAAACAAATCAACTACAAAGTATATCTTATAAGAAATATCAGCAACATTTTAGAGCAATCCGTGTTGGTAAACATATGTTATGCAGAGATATAGTCTATAATATCAATAGGATAGTAGTATGGGGACTCTTTCCACAATTGTAAAGAGTTGAATGTCTAAAGGATCATTATTCGGGCAATCACAGATATAACACAAACAAAATCATGTATACCATACTTCGAAAACCTAAAAATTCTGACTGGTACCGTCTACAGCGTGCCTCTATATATGGGAGGCAGCATGCCACATCCAAAAAATAAATCCTGCATCATACGTAATAGGGATATACATGAAAACAATACAAGAAGATAAAATCAACTACGGACATCAAATTCCAATTTAGCAATATGCAGCAAAGCTCCAAACAAGATTGGCATTAAAATATAGAACAAGCTACACTTTGCTCTAACACGAGAAAGAGCTGTTCACTAGAGCTTCAGAAAAAAACTTAAACTGATCTTATTAGAGAAGTGATAGCCTTAAGGGGTAAGGCCACTGTAAATTTTTTGAAAAATCGATTTTTTTATTGGCTTAAAAAATAGTTTAAACCCTCTAGAATAAGAAAAAAAAGGTCCTGTGCGAAAAAAAATTGTTGTCCTTAGGAAATGAAGGTCGCCGCCAAGCGTGTCAAAACTTGCTCCGAAACGACTACATGCGGTAATGACGAAAAGGGACGACACAATAGGTCCCCCCCCCCATTGCTCCTAACCGCCGGTACCACGTGTTCCACGTGTCCTTTCGATCCTTTTGAGCATTATCAAGAAAAATTCCGTTAGTTTAGAGACAGCAAGCGCACAGTAAAGAGCGATTGATTCTTCATAAGCGACGATTTTTGCGTGTATGATAAATTGGTCAAAACGATAGCAATCGCAACGAAAGCAGTGAGAGATGCAAGCATGAAGAAAGCAGCGCAAGAAGAGAAGGAGGAAAGCCAGAAAAATGGACAAACTGACGGAGTAACGGTTTCCGGTGATGGCTCATGGCGAAAACGCGGATTTTCATCGCTTTTTGGAGTCACGTCATTGATCGGCTGGTCATCTGGAAAAATAATCGACGTCGAAGTGAAATCAAAGTATTGCAAATCATGCGAGCACTGGAAGTCCAAAAACGGAACAACGGAATTCGAGGAATGGCAAATAAGTCACGCCGATGAATGCCAAGCCAATCACGAAGGATCATCGGGAAAAATGGAAGTCGATGCTGTCGTCGAAATGTTCCAACGCTCAGAAGATTTATACGGAATAAAATACTGCAATTATATCGGAGATGGCGATTCCAAAACTTTCAAAGGCATCGTGGATTCGAAGCCTTATGAAAATGTTGATGTTAAAAAAAAAGAGTGCATAGATCACGTGCAAAAAAGAATGGGAACTCGATTGAGAAACTTAAAAAAAGGAACAAAAGGTCTCGGGGGAAGAGGAAAACTCACTGCCAAATTGATTGACGAACTAAGCATTTATTACGGCTTAGCAATCCGTCGAAATCCCTATTCCATCAAAAATATGAAAAATGAGATCTGGGCAACCCTTTTTCACAAAATGTCAACGGATGAAAAGCCTCAGCACGAAAAATGTTCGGAGAATTGGTGCAGTTGGAAGAAAGCGAATGCAGAAAATGCCTTGGATGCGTATCATCACAATCAGCCAATGAGTGAGGAGGTTTATCAAGCCATCAAACCCATCTACATGGAATTGAGCCGGGACGAGTTGCTGGAGCGTTGCTTGGGGGCCTATACTCAAAACAATAACGAAAGTTTCAACGCTACCGTTTGGAGTTTGGCCCCCAAAGCATACTCAAGCGGAAAAACTGTACTAGATATCGCGACGGATATCGCTGTTTGCATATTCAATGGCGGCCTTACCAACGTCTTGCAAATATTCAAGATGTTGGAGGTGGAAATTGGTGTACAGTTATATAATTTCTGCATCGAAAGCGACGCCAAACGCATCACGCACGCGGAGACATCTCTGAGCCACGCGGCTAAAAGTGCGCGCGCGCTCCAAAAATCAACCAGGAAAGACGAAGAAGACGAAAATTTGGCTATCGAAGGACAAATGTATGGTGCTGGGATTGCAGACTAACGGTAAAATTTTTTTTTAACTTCTTTTTTTAATTTTTTTCAATAAAAAACTATTCGCAAAACTTTAAACGCGTTTTTCTCGAAACATGGTTTTTCAAAATGGCACGCAGCATAACTCGAACAATTTTCATTTTTTTTACTTGAAATTTTAACCAGATGTGAACATTTACATTATCTTGAGAATGTCGATCGGAATTTTTAAGAAATTTATTTATTGATTTTTTATTAACAAAAAACTTGCCGTTTTTTTCGTCAAAAATCAATTTTTTTTTTCAAACGCACGCCAAATCCACAAAAATTGATACTTTTTAAAATCCGATCGACATTCTCTAGCTATAGCCCTCTAGATTAATGTTTTTTTTTTTTTGTTCTAGATTCAAAAGTGCACCAGTGGTGCTGCGTGCCGCGGAGCCCTGGAAGCAAAACATGTCCCGGGAAGATAGCTGTGGAACCGCCATTTTGTTTTTTTTTACTGTTAAAATTTTTTATAATAAAGGTTAATGTATGCCTGATAACACCATTAAAAGTTTTTTTTCAAATACCTTCAATTTCGGGAGCAAAAAATTAGTGAAAAAACCTTTTTTTTTTGGGCCGTTACAGTGGCCTTACCCCTTAATGATTTTTTAATGACAAATTCCATATGGAAATCTACACTATTTTTTTCTTCTTTTTCTGTACTTACATCTTATAATAAATAAATTTAATTTTGATTGACTTTGGGTTGATTTAAGTCTGTATAGTGATTAAGACTGATGACGACGACACGAACAAATCATCGAACTGACGTTCTATTTACAACGAGAAAGTTGGATATAGTGCTTCACGTGAGAACGATACTTTCTCGTCTCATAAAAACGAGAAAATGACTAAGACGCGATTTTTTCACATAGGGTGAGACAGGAGAGCTTTGTTTCTGATTACTTCAGAAAATTGTTCCGAGAAGTTTAGAAATCTAAAATCTGGTAACCATCTGTGAAATATATTATTTTATATTTAAAGCTTTTATTATATGAGGCATTGAGCGTTAAAGAGGACTCAGACACATTTTTTTCTGAATTTGCGTTTGTGGTATTAATGTATTTTATTTTACCACAGGAATCGAGCAAATGTGCTAAGGATTCGCCTTTCTTTGCACGAGTTATATAGTGGTTTCTAGCTGCCTCTCTACAGGATCGGCATCTGCAGTCGTCGTCTAGATAGTGAAACTGTTTGTTGTCGTACTGATGATATCACACACGTTGGTAGGTTCACTAACACAGGTTATTATCTCACATTTTCGTAATCAAAATTGCATGACAATATAAAGATCCAACTCTGTTTGTTGTTTAAAAGGGTTTAAAAAGTTGTTTAACATATTAATGGAATCCTCCTCTACAATAAACACCCAACCAGTCTCACCTATGAGAAGTCTTACAAACAATTTAGAAGAAAACTTAGAGAAATACTTGTCTCAACATGTATATATATATATATATATACATATATATATATATATATATATATATATATATATATATATATATATATATATATATATATATATATAACTATAAAGATTTTGAAGATTTACTTCAATCACTTTAAAGAACCCATATGTATTATATGTATATACATCTTTCTTTCTTTCTATCTGTTTAATTGAAAGCTTTTTTATATTGTCTGTGTGCAATAGTGGACTTCTTCTTTAATCCGCAGCTGGCAATTATCGAGGACGTCGTTCGCAACCAATACGCTGCTGTTGGGCCCATTGGATTTTTCATTTCATTTACAATTTGCTGCCACACTTTCCAGTCAATGGCAACATCCCTGGCCTCATCGAGGTCCAGTCGTCGGTTCTTGAGGTCGTCTTCTATATGTTTTGTCTATATCTTCTTCGGCGTTAATCATCCTTCAGTCGGGCGGCGGCTTCCGCCAGAGGAGTTTGCGTGGAAGCCGATTTTCCTTCATTCGGCAAATGTGACCAAATTATCGTAGACGGCGTGTTTCTATTTGTTCCACAATCGGTGGTTGCTGATCACATCTAGCTCGACTTTCCTCATCTCGCCGGCGATCGCGAATTGAAACACCAATAATCTGTCTTAGAATAATCCATATGCAACATTTGAGTGATCCAAAAAATGCTGATACTTGACCAATCTGACTGTGAATGTTAGCGGCTGACTAAACTCTTTTCCCTTGCACCAGTGAGCCCAAGTATTTGAATTATTTCACGTTTGGCAATTAGTGAATTATTTGCAAATTTCTCAATCTTATAAGTTTTGGGATTAATCCTTTTGCGCTGAATGCTTCATATTTTTCGGCCGAAAGAAAACAAATAATTTAAGAATAAATGAATTAAAACAAAAACTAATTTGTTTAAACTTGCGGTGAAAATCGCTCACAAATATATCCCTCTATGATTAGGTGTTGACTTAAACCCAATTCCAAGCCCTGGAAAGATGTATTCTACTAGATTCTATAATCTGGACTATTGTTATTTTATTATTTTTCTGGAGTAAAATAAGGGATGATTATAGATTTAATAAAAATATTGTAACTAATGGAATAAGCATAAAATAGTTTAGAACCGAATCTACAAAATGTGTACGTTTGGGTCTTAACCTGTTAAGTTGCCTAATATTATACTACACTAAATCCCGAATAACACACCGTAAACCGCGATAACTACAAGTTTTTATGAGAACTACAAGCAATTCAAATCTTTGTTACAATTGATACAGAGGTGCTTGGGCTCCCGAGGGACCCGTCTAATTCTTTTTCTTTAATTTTAGCGGAAACCAAGACCATGGAAGAAGACCTGATGAACAGCTTTGAAGGCTGGAATACTTGAGAAATATAGAGGAGAAACGATGTGACTTCGGAGTGCAGCAATACACCGAAACCAGACCAGCTTTCAGTTTTGAGGGTTCAAAGAAAGCAAACCAAAATATAAGGAACCTACTAATGTGTGTGATATCATCCGTGCGATAAGAAAAAGGTTCACTATCTAGACGGCGACTGCAGATGCCGATTCTTTGGGGAGGAAGCTGGAAAGCACTATATCCTGACGTGTAAAGAAAGGAGAGGGGAAGCCTTAGCAGAAACCGTAGCACGCCTGAAGAAGAACTCAACATAATCGCTTTAAAAAACAATAATAATATTGAATTAAACAAATTAGATTATTTTTTCTGTAACTATACTTACGAATCAAGAGACATTATTATTTGGGACTGAAAGCCGCTTTGGCACCGAATATATAGAGCTATACGCCGGCGAGCACTCAGTTTACTTGTGACCCTTAACGCAGTAGGACGTATCCATTTAATTCTAGCCAGGCGGTTAAATTTTAAAATGTTCACTTATTTAAGGCCTAACAAATTTTTTCCTTGTAATTTTTTTATTTTTTCCGAAATCAAAACCGCAATAATTACATTTCCGTAAAGAAATGTCAATTATAGTGATTTTTAGTTTATCAATTTGGTAATAATAAGTCCTGTTCTCAGTTTTCAATATTTATTTACAAAAGTGTTAATTTCTGTTGTTTACAAAATTGTTATATTAATTTAAATGAATATAGTCATCTCAATCTAACGGATCGAATAATTTGAATAAATCTTTTTCCAGACAACAATGTATAGATTAATATCCCTTTTATGTACGGTTAGCATGTGGGGATTAGAACGGTTGTAATTGTATTAGACATCTATAAAAAAGAACTTTTAATGTAAATTAGCTGTATTAATCCGTAACGGAGCAATTGCTCCCTTGACGGTGGCAAAAGTTAATCCTGGCGGGTGCCCAACTACTAATACTTTCATTGTTGTCACCTAACTGTCCACGCTCTGTCACTGTCAAATGCACAATCAGTCCTAACCGCTCGGTAATGGGCTGACTTTACATCTCTTATATTATGACCGGCCGAGCTCCTACTTACCCAGACATACAACTAACATTTTACGGTCTTCGTTATACTTCTTTCAATTTCGTTCTCATTTATATTTTTCACCGTACAATGAGATACTTGATGTGTTTTGAAATCAAATGTCTACTTGTTTGCACTCTCGTTTGTTACTGTAGATACTATTTCAAAAGAAAACAAATTTCTTTTAATATGCTAAGACCATTTCAATATCTTTGTCCACAGAAAAATATATTTAGAAAAAAATGAATGTTTTTTTTTATGAATTAAAACCTCTTTAACATATCACCTTTTTAAAGTCTACAAAATTTTAAATTATTGTAGTTTTATTTTTTAAAATATCGCGTGATTCAAGTTATATATATATCAAGTTATTTTTCCATTTTTTTTTGGACAAGAAAATATGAAACTGTAAAAGTTTCTACATTGTTCAAAGCAGTTTATTAACAAATTGATAAACTAAAAATCACCAGATAGCTAGTTTTGCAGTGTTTTATAGAAAATCTAATTCTCTACAGGTATTATTTGAAACATTTTTCAAAATTAATTTTAGTTTGCGTGTTATTTGCGATTATTTGAGATAAGAAAAATGTAAAACAATAGTAATGTTTTGACAATGATAAGGTGGATTATAACCAAATTGACATGGATAAAATTACTAGATACCAAGTCTTTCTAAAGAAAATTTAAGTTTCTACAAGTTTAGTTTACAAACTATACTTTTAGTCTACAATTTCGTGCAGTTTTCGAGTTATTTTAGAATTTTAGAGACATAATAAAATGTGTAAAACAAAAACAAAATTTGTCATTGTTTCAGTGTTGATTATTACTAACAGGGCAGACTAACATTTACTAAATAACAAGGTTTCTTAAAGAAAATTCAATTAAATCCAAGTTCTATTTGAAACATTTTTCAAAATTTCACACATTTTCCGAGTTATTTTTGTATCTTTTAAACAAAATCGGCAACATAACAACTTTTTTGAGACAAGAAAATATAAAACAGTAAGAGTTTTTACATTGTTCAAAGTTGTTTATTACCAGTCTAATAAACTAAAATACACTAGATAACACGTTTAACCGTGATTTATATCAAATTTAATTCTCTACGTGTTTTATTTGAAACATTTTTCAAAATAAATTTTAGTTTGAGTGTTATTTGCGATTATTTGAGATACGATAAATATGGAAATATGGAACAATAGTAATGTTTTGACAATGATAAGGTAGCTTATTACCAAATTGGCATGGATAAAATAACTAGATACCAAGTCTTTTGATAGAAAATTAAATTTTAGTTTCAAAATTTTTCAAAATTTTGCGTAGTTTTTGAGTTATTTGTGAATTTTTGAGACAAAAAGATATGTAAAACAAAAACAAAATTTGACTTTCTTTCAATGTTGATTTTCACCAACATGGCGGATTAAAATTCACAAAATTTTAAGTAATTTTTAGTAAAAATATTCTTAAAGAAAATTTAATTCACTTCAAGATTTATTTGCAACATTTTTCAAAATTTCACATATTTTCGATATTTTCATATCTTTTAAACAAAATCGGCCACATAACAACTTTTTTGAGACTAAAAATATAAAACAATGAAGGTTTTTAATAAACTCAAAGTTGTTTATTACCAAATTGATAAACCAAAATTTACTATATTGCAAGTTTTTACATTGTTCAAGGTTGTTTATTACGAAATTGATAAACTAAAAATCACTAGATAACAAGGTTTTCCGTGTTTTGTAGAAAATTTAATTCTCTACAGGTTTTATTTGAATCATTTTTCAAAATTAATTTAGTTTGCGTGATATTTACGATTATTTAAGACAAGAAAATGTGAAATAATAATAATGTTTTGACAATGAAAACGTGTATTATTACAAAATTGACATGGATAAAATTATTAGATACCAAGTCTTTTTATAGAAAATTAGATTTTCTACAAGTTTAGATTCAAATATTTTCCAAAATTTCATTCTGTTTTTGACTTATTTTCGAATTTGTGAGCCACAAAAAATATGTAAAACAAAATTTGGCTTTGTTTGAATATTGATTATTATCAACACGGCAGATTAAAATTCACTAAATATCAAGATTTCTGAATGAGAATTTAATTCACTTCAAGTTTTATTTGGAACATTTTCCTAAATTTCACAAATTTTCGGAGTTATTTACGCATATTTGAAACATTTTTTAACAACATTTAAATTTTTATTGTCTATTGTCGGTAATATTATGAGATTTTAATTTATTTTATAATTCATAAACCAATTATTTTTTTAAGTTATTGATTTAATATATTTATTTATCTATGCTACTTTTTCATTAAAGTAGCTGAAATAATCACGTTGCCGACGAATGATAACATTTATCTTGCTATAACTGAATGTTTTCATTGGATTAATCTGATGTAGATGTTTTCTGATTATGACGTATTTAGAGTATGTGGTTTTATAATGGCAATAAGCTTATAAACGAAATTAGTTAATGCGATTTGCAATGAATAAGAAGATAAACTTTAAGTGAGTGTAGTGTTGAGATTTCTGCGTTGCTTTGCCTTTGTATAAAATTAGCGTGATTTAAGATTTAAAAAAAAGTTTAAACTGTAATTAGCCGCTTTATGAAATAAAAATTGTCTATTCATCCAGTTCTTGAGTTGCTTGCTTGCTGGGCCCCATCGAATGACCATCTGGTGACAGGAGGATTACCCGTTCGCTAGATAGTTATGGAAAATGACCGCTGGCAGTGCAAGGAGACGATTTATGACTTTACATTTGCAATCGGTTTGGGAAACGTTGCTTTGGGCTTATAGGATTATTATGGTTACTCTTTGATACTCGTCAAACTTCCAGCTACTGTTTGCCGAGGCCGTAAATCATCCATTGACCCACGATTTGTTCACGAAAACTCATAATTATTGTTACATAAATTTATGACTCTTTTTGTTACTTCTTAACTCCTGGAAATATTTATATCTCGAAGCGTTGTGGTCGTGTTGTGGTTTTCTTGAAAAGGATATCAGTTTAGAATGTTTATTTATGGCCTTAGATTTTAGTAGAGAATTTCAAGATCCCTTTTTCTTTTTCTATAACTAGTTTGAAGAAGATTGCAATAAAGATAAAGTTCTTTTTTTTTGAAGATTTAGACCTTCCAGTTACCTGTGCCATTGTAAGTGTAAATAAGAAAGTTGTAATCTAATATAGTTGTATATAAAACATTGCTTTGTGTAATAAAAAAATGGAACTCGAGATTTTCTATAAAAGAAAAAATAAATGCATCTAAATAAAGATACAATTACACCGCTTTATCATTTCAGAATATAAAATAGAAATCATTAATCCCCTTCGCGAGCTTTCAGAGCGCGAGCTTAAATAAATAAAGTAGAGATAGGATCAGAGAGCAAATGTGACCCATCAAATGTGTAAGGCGACGACGCTCTCCATGTTAACTCTATCTGCGGGTAACGGCCAGGCGTCCCGCAGAGATCCAGCCAGGTTACGGAACACGTGGCCTAAGAGGTCTATGGGAACCACTCCTCCCTTCTAATGCTTCTAATCATCGGGGATTAACGTTTTATGGGCCTCATCGATTATTACGATACGACGAAATGACGGATCGTTGCATTAATATCGCATTATATGTGTCGTCGAATGCCATATTACTGACGGATACGTTGTTTCCCTTTAGGCGTTTCGTTATGATAACAAAAAGGAAATATTATATTCACAACTTAAACTGTGGTGAAAACGATTGTAACGTTATAAATGATCGGTTTATATTTACATATAAACGAGAAAGGTGCTACTGCTTCATTTCGACTACATTATTTTTATAATTACATTATAAATTCTACAGACATATCCAAAAACTTATAATATTTAAATGAACACCATATGCACCTTTTAAAACCACGAGTTAATATATTAAGGTAAGCCATAGATTTCTAAAAATCTAGACGGATTTATTATTGCAAATAATTTATGTATTTGTCTGTAGTCGCTTTGACTATTTAAATTTTAAATATACTGTGAAATGTTATTTTGAAGAATGGTATTGTAATAAATATGTTGGATGTGACTTTTGCATTAAATTAATTTATAGTTCAAATTAAAAGGCAGTTGAATAAAATTTCGATAGAATATTTATAAAAAAGCGATTTTTTGTTGTTGGTAAGGCATAAAGCTCAATGGTCATTAGAGATAAAGAACGCGCGAGTTTAAAATTTACATATTTTACGGTTTTTAATATGGTCGTGTCGATAGGGAATACGATAGAAAAACTTCAAATAATCGGTTTGTTAAAATTTATGTTAAAATTTAAAATAAGGAGTGATTTTTATTTAAATAATTTATTATTAAACGACTGTTAAGATCGACGTTTAATGCTTCCATATTAAAATAATAGTGGGATTATAAAATGGAGATTCATTTTAAGTATCAATATAAAATCGTAATAGTTCCGATATAATTTATCTGGAGCTTGGCGTATAAAAAAGGATTATTTCAGCCGGAACGAGTTTTACCGTTGCTGGTCCGCATCCAGTGTATATGGAAAACTGTATGAATTTATTGGGTGAATTGTTAAAACGTTCTTTGGGACCACACCAAGAGCATGGTACAATTCTCGCGCGATACCCGTGAATATATTTACATAATAACCCGTGACACAGCTTTTATTTCACCGCCGATTCCACGCGCATTAACAGCTTTTACTCCGCGACAACCAACAAATTGATTTACTTGATCTCGTTTCTCATGTGCTGAATTTCCCGTATGAATTTTAATGATTATCAGACGGTCAGCAAGAAAAAAAAACGCTATATATAATATCGAAATTAAATCGAACGGTCGATTAAATCGATGCGAAGAAAAGAGAACGAGTCTGCAATTTCGACACTTAAGGCGATACGTTTCGGATGGCCCAAATTATTAGCGTGTAATAAATTGGGCTGGCAGACAAAAACTTGCACCGATTCTTCATATTGACGATGTACGAATTCCGAACCGTACAATTACAATTATTACCCGTTTATTTCGGCGCATGAATCGCGACGTCCGACTCTCCTCCGAATTCATTACAGCCTTTCAACTACTTTCGCAACATAAAGGAAGATTCTATCTACAAATATTTGATTAATTATTACCGAAATTTCATTTACATAACAATCTACACTTTAAAATTGTATACGTATATCTTGCATTGCTTCAAAATCGAAACATGTCATTAATTCATTCTTTTTTATTCAACTAAAAAATACATGAACAAACAGTATTATTTATACGATTTGTATCTCCTTTTACACATCTGTTGCCTTTCAAACGTTTTTTTAGTTAAAAAGCTAAATTTCATCTATTCAATTCTTGTATATATTTTCATAAACAAAATAAATAACAATTTAAAAATATTAAACTTGAAGTACGTTTAATACTCAACTTACAATTCCTCTACATTTTATAATATCAATTTGGTAAATAATAATAATAAAAAAATTGTAAAACGTGAGTCAAAAGTGGAGCTAAAAGTGTTTCCCTAGGATGTCTATAGTTCAAAATGTTTCCAAATTTCCGTTGAGTTTTCGAGTTATTTTAAGATCTTTGAGACGAGCAAAATATAAAACAGAAACAAAATTTGTAACAAAAAGCCTATATGATATAGATTCAAAGTTGATTATTACTAACATGGCAGACGAAAAATCGCTAGATAAAAGGTTTCTTATAGAAAATTGAATTCTCTTTAAGTTTGATTCGAAACATTTTTCAAAATTTCGTTTAGTTTTCGAATTATTTTTGAATCTCTGAGACGAGCAAAATATAAAACAGAAACAAAGTTTGTAACAAAAAGCCAATATAATTTTGTTTCAAAGTTGATTATTACTAACCTGGCAGACTAAAAATCACTAGATAAAAAGGTCTTTCTTATAGAAAATTTAATTCTCTTTAAGTTTTATACGAAATATTTTTCAAAATTTAGTCTAGTTGCCGAGTTATTTTCGAATCTTTGAGACGATATATTGAGACGATAGAAAATATAATACAGAAACAAAAACATAAAACCAATTTGATTTTATTTCAAAGTTGGTTATTACTATCCTGGCAGACTAAAAATCACTAGATAAGAAAATTTATTATAGAATATTTAATTCGAAATATTTTCTAGTTTATTCTCTATTCTCTAGTTTATAATAGAAAGTTTTATTCGAAACATTTTGCAAAATTTCGTTCAGGTTTCAAGTTATTTTGAATGAGACGAGCAAAATGTAGAACAAAAACAAAGATTAAATTGAATTTTGTTTCAAAGTTGATTCATACCAACTTTGCACATGAAAACTCACTAGATAACAAGGTTTCTTTATAAAAATTATCTTACAGAAAATTTAATTCTCTTAGTTTTATTTCAAACTTTTTGCAAAACTCGCCTAGTTTTGTCTAGTTTTCAAATTATTTTCGTATTTTTCTCGCATAAAAATCAAGCTTTCGCCGCTACTTTTCAAAAATAATATTCTATTATTTAAATTCAAATCCTTAAAATTCAATTTCCTTAAAACTTTCAAGAATCCAGTTTTATTCTGTAAGTATTAAAACATGTGGTTACATTATATTGCAACACATTCTCTCATTACGAATTTGACAATAAAAAGGCCAGAAAGAAAACAAAACAGATCTGATTTTATTCAACGCCGAAGCAGAGATAGACAAAGAGAAATCAAGTATTAAATAATATAATAGATACAAAAAAATAATGAGTCATTATATACTGTTATATTTGAGATACATGTTGAAACATCCATACTATTGATGTAAAAAATGTAAAATGTAAATTTGTTGTTTGATTTGTAAATTATGTATTTGTGAATTTATAATTCAGGTTTTTGTTGTATATAAATTAGAAGTACATTGGAGGAATGGAAGAAAGACAGTTAAAATTAATAATTTGTATTATATAAAGAGATAAATTATTTTTGTGCGTTATTATTTGTACCCATTAGTATTGTTCACGGAGTGTTAGTTTATCGATTTTCGGTGGAATCTTTTGGTGTTAGTTAACGGAATAATTTACCTACAGATTTATAATTAAAGAAATTCGTTTATTTCTTAAATTATTTATTAATTAATTAAAATTATTATCACCTTTCGGGTGTAGAATAAATAAATGAAAAAAATGAACAATTAAAATGATTCGCACCCTGAATCAGGGGTTCTCAAACTTTTCGAAGTCGGGGAACACAAAACTCTGATATATTTTTAAGCGCAAGATCTACAATCTACAATATAATATAAACGTTAAGACAGGGTAGCTACCCTGTCTTAACTTTTCAAAAACCTTTTTGAAACCAAAAATACATCGAAATAGCAAACAGAATAATGTTCGCAAAAAAAGCACTGTTATTATAGAGCAAAAATGAAACAGAATCGTGTCGCAGAATGTGATTGAAAACCCACTGCCTCAAAGTGCTACTTTTAGAAAATAATATGTATGTAAATAAAATATGTCCCTAACGATATTGATTAATGCAAATATACTTATTGAAAAAACACAATAAACAATTACACTATTTTAAAAAAATCTCAAATTTAATGCGATATATGAGCTTGATGATCTTGAGAGATCTCAGCGATATTGGGACGAATAAATGATAAAGCCACACGCATTTCTTCTTCTAAATTCACTAGTCGCTCGCGTTTTTTGTCTTTATATTAACCATAGGAAGTTACTATTAAGCATAAGGAGAAGAAGATATTCCGGGCTTTTTTGCTTAAAATCGGATATTGATCTTTAACAGAGATTCAACAATTTTCAGGAGTGTTTTCATGGAACTGTAATTTTAATTCATGGTCTGAAGATAGCGACGTCAGTTCTTCTTCTTGCTTTAAAGTAAATCTAGAAAATTCGGAAGAAACAAACGGGTTTCTTATAAAATCATATGTTCTGGGCTTAACAATGGAAAATATATTTTTCTTCTATAGTTGATAAATGTTCAATTATCAAAGAAACGATTGCCTCGTTGGTATTTTGCTCAGAGGGGAACATATATGTGTTTCTCTCTGTTACGTGTCTTTTCCAAAGTAAAAGTATTTTTTCTACTGATATATGTGAAAATGGCATTTTTTTCACGGCTTACCCTACATGAAAGTGACATTTTTTCATTCTAGAGATGAAAATATTTTCACATCTAGAAATGAAAATGAGCATTTTAGATTTAAAAACTTCATAAACTAACCAAATTTGCATGGACCTTCTTATTAATTTCAAGATAAAAGATAAATTTCAATGGAATATTTTATGTACAAACGTAAAACGAGCCTGAAACCGAAATAAAATTAGGACATTTGACTTGAAAAGTATCACCTTCTATGAAAATGCAACAATATTACCATGGAAACGAACAAACCAACGATTAAATTTGTAATGACAGTTCCGATAGTTCGCTTCGAATTGGTTTTATGTCGAATTATGGATTCTGCAACCGAATATCAGTAGAAAAAATTGCATTTACTACTCGAGATGAAAGGTTTTTTTTTGGTTGGATGTGATTGCTAACTCGCGCTCGTCAGCAAACTCTCACCTCACCAAAAAACGCCACTTTCAAATCTCGTTGTAAAATATACTATTTTTCATTGAACATAATTTGTCGGTCGATGTAAGATAGTTTTCAACTTTTCCTTGCATACTCATATTGGCGGTATTAAAGGAAATAAAAATATCAGACAAATACGACAAATTATTGCAGCAATCATCATTTTTTAGATAATTAACAAAAAGTTTTGTAATTTTTTGTTTAAAAAAAAAATTCGTTTAATTCATGTAATTCATTTTTTTAATGTCAACACACGATTTAAAACCTTTCCTCGTGACAACCACCTCACCGATATGAAGAATTAAACAGTAATAATCTGCTTCCATCGATGAACTAAGTTGTTTTGAAAATTCGGTTCTTCATAGGTCACATTTTAATAAAATTAACCATGGCACTTACTTGGTCAAAAACCTCGTCTAATTTCTTCTTATGACAAGTACTTCTCGGTGCAAGAAACAATGATGAAATATTATATTTGAATTTATGGTTCTAGTTAAAGTAGCAAATCCTTTGATGGATGCCGACCAGGATGATGCTCCATCGCGCATCGGTATAAATTCTGAGCAGTGATCCCATGACAATTTTAAAGCATTCAAATACGTTGCTATTGCATCAAACAAGTCCTAACCAGTTGTACGACCCAAAAGTTCCTTGCAACATAAACACTGATTTATTATCTCTTGTTCATAAATAAATCATTCAAAGAATAGGAGCTGCGCCTTGCCACTTGATGGTATATAGTTGATTCGTTCATATGGTTAAGTTCATATTAGTTGATTCGTCAACTTGTAATGCAATAGACATATTAACAAGCTTACATGCGGGTGTTCTTTCAATGCTGCAGAGCATGTCATAAATTCTTCTACGCATTGTATCGACACTAACATCTTCGAAATTTCCTTCTTTGCTTCTTCCCCAAACATAATTGTCGCTATTTCACAGCAGGCAGGCAAAATGAGAAAATCTGCTATCGTGTGTGGCTTTAATTTTAGTGCTACTAACTCGGCAATTTCATACGACGCAAGTTGATCTTTATCACTTACTTTCATAGCTTTTTCAAACTGTTTGCCTTGCATTTCTAAAAGTCTATTAAAATATTCTTTGTTTTTTGTTAAAAGATTTTTTAAGTTCAGTTTTGAAATGACGCCTTAATTTTACGGGCGCCATCGCGCTATTGGCAAGTTTCTTACAGCATACAATGCTCTCTGCGTTGGACGTTTAAATTGGGAGTTGGGAGTTTAGATCGAAATTTTAAGTATTTTTCGTCATACAAACAATTGACAATTCGATTTGTTTTCGCAATTTTTCTATTTTCTTCATTCTCTCCAATTCTACTAGCGCTATATAGCGAATTTGTAGAATTGGATTACGCTGACTTTTGCCGTACTAACTGCAATAAAAAAATTTAATTTCGATTTTTTGGGGAACACTTAAATGTGTATCGCGGAAAACCAGTGTTCCGCGGGACACGCTTTGAGAACCCCTGCCGTAAATAAGAGTTTTTTGAGATATAAAACAGTTTTTATGAAGATAAAATCTGTGGTCACAAAAATGTTTCCTCGTTTATCTATGATTTTATAAATGAGGAATTGACACCAAAATTATTTAAGTCCTATTTTTGTGCGAAGACCAGTGGTCGGCAATCTGAGAGTGTACTAGTCTATAGGAATTAAAAAAACATAAAGATTAACAAAAAAATCGCAGTAGAGCCGCTCTAATTACTGCGACTCTTTTTGTTAATGTTAACAACATTGCTTGTATAAAGCTATTGAAGCTTTAATCGAAGTTAATAGATCCAAAGCTTCACTCAAGACGAGATAAAGCGAGAGTTTCAAGAATCTCGTCTCGGTCTCTTCAGTTGTGAAAAAAAATACTCTCGTCTCAGTCTCGCAACTGTGTCCGTCTCGCTCTCACTCTCGTAACCGTTCGTCTCGTCTCGTCTCATCTCGTCAGATATTATTGTAAATTTAGAGCGAAATAAAGTAGAAAATCGTTTTCAGCACTTCTATTTTCTCCGGAAAACTAAAAAAATCGCTAGAAGATTTTGCAAAAAATTCTTTAAAAAAAACGGTAAACTGTAAATAGCAACGAAATCATTTTTGCCACACAGAAACTACTTGGCAAGACGAACAAATCGATGTGTAAATTGTTGGGAAAGCTTTAATTTTTCCTTAAACTGAAATTTTACGATTGTCGATTTGATAAGTCAGTATCTCCGAAACGGTTGTATATAATCCAAAACTGATTACGGCATCGTTTTCAGAAGGTCATTTTGCTATTAACACACTTAGATTATCTACTCGAACGTAGAAATTTCTTCAAATCATACTCAATTTTAGCGGGCGATCGTAAACGGAAGGAGCTAGAGAAATATCATTTGCATATTTGTAATCAGCAGCAAAAATGTTTTCAGATACATTTTTACGTTTTGTTATAACTCATAAAATTACGAATTTTGCAAAATCGATTTTTTCGCCTTTAATCGTTTCCGTAATCTTAGCTTCGATCCCATTTTAACTTTCCGACTAATCTTTAAATTCTGAATCGATTAGTGCCAACTAGAATTCTCTATCATAAGCCGTTCTAAATTTATGACATAGTGAAATCTTCGGAAAAAAGCGAAAAAATTTATTTCTTGAAAGTCATTATTTATCAACTGAATGGGAATTTTTAAAGTGTGTCTGAAAGTGTTTTCCCTGCTGGTTGTAAATATACAAATAGCATCTTACTAGTTTTGGTTCGCGAAATTGGCAAATTTGAGCTAAATTTCGCGAAATTTGGTCGCCCGAGCAGAGAAATGAGAAGCTAATTCATATTTTTAAGGAAATCTAAGTGCATCCGTAGGGAAAGGACTTCCACGATGCCGCAATCCGTTTTTAATTATCTGCAACCGTTCTCGAGATAAGGACTTGTGTAGGCGAAATTCGCATTTGTATTCAGAATTTCGCGGTAAAAAATTTAATATTTCCAAACAATTTTCATATCGTTTTTCTCGTCTTGTCGTCTAGTTTAATTGTGCCTAAAATGGTTTCATTGGGATTTGTAGTGTCAGAGGGGTTTGTAAAAACCCGGACAGTGAACAGAAACATTTTGTAGTTTCTATTGTCTTATTTTCTTCAAAGTTAATAATATGTTTGTTACATTACACATTTCTCTATATGTTATGTGTAACACACTTACATATTTAAAATATTGTGCTCAGATTGAATGAGCTTACATTGACTTGAAAATGACCTTGACCTTGACCTTTTTGACCTTGAATTTACTTTTTGACCTTGAATTTACTTGAAAATATCAGTCGAAACTCGAATCGTGATATGTGTAGAAATTTATATAACCATGAATAATAAGTAAAGGCCGAAACTTTAGGTAAGTGCCTATTTTTCCTTTATAGGCAGATGGAAAAGATAAGCAAATAAATTCGTTTTACATGAATATATCGTTTTACACTAGTTTTAAAAAACCTATTTTGCCTATTTTGCTGTTTTAAATTTCTACTGCCTAAAAGAGACCTAATGAGTTCTTATAGCATCTATTTGTGACCTAAAATAGTGAAAAATTGTTTGGTGTCATTGCTGGTATCACTTGGCACCATCAAACGTATTCTTGTCGTCTTCTTCGCGTATTTGTGAATCCTAATTTCAAAATTACACTTTTGTTTACAAAGTTACAATAGTAGCGGTGCAGTCTATATGCAAGGCACAACATTGCTTTAATAATTCAGACATTAAAAATTCTTTGTCATATATTTCATCTAATTTTCACATTTTAACAGAAACAATTACAAAATTGGAAAAAACTAGAACGTCATTAACACAGTATGTATCATTATTGGTGGACAATGTATTAAACCATTTGAAAACTGCACCACTCAAAAAATTGAGGCCGTTATTTTAAAAATTCCAGACTTTTCTATTTTCCGAAATGTAGGAAAAATTTGAAGTGGCCAGAATGTTGAGGTTCCTGAAACATAACGCTAGGAACAGCGATAATGTTGAAGTATGCACCGGTAACGTCATGCGATGTTGAAAGTTATTTTTCCGCATTTAAAATGGTTTTATCTGACAGAATGCACAGCCTTACAATCAGACAATTTAGAAAAAATAATGGTAGATTATTGCAACAGCAAATATGATACCAAAACAAACAAAAATAATTAAGAAATGATTTTTACTTTTGTTTACATTTTATAATAGAAATATTGTTTTTTTTTTAATCTTTATAGAATTTAAGTAATTAATTTTGTGCAATATATAGATGGGCAAAGCACATACAGGTTTGAATAAAATACTTTTGGACTGCTGAATTCTTTTTATAAATTTTAATAAAAATTATAACCTATTTTAAGCGAACATTTTTGTCCTTTTAACAACCTAATAACCTGCCTATTCTAACAATTTTTAATGCCTAAAGTTCCGACCTTTAATAATAATTTATATTACATTTTTACATATTATAAGTGTGGTAAAACATAGTGATTTTTTCAATTTAATATTATTTATGTAATATTATAATGTTAACATAAAATTTAAAGAATATTTACAATTACTATGTGAAGATGAAAACCTGAATTAAATTCCAAAATCTATTGTTGATGGAGTATTACTCTATCGATTTGATTGTGTTTATCCTAAAAAAAGTCTTTAACTTTAACGGTCTGGAATACTTTGTAGGAAATCCACAATTATATAAAGTCACCTACAATGAGTCGTTACGATTTTTATTCAATCTCACTTTATTATAATTGTGCTTTTCGCTTATTTATTGGCGAACTGTTTCCAATCAATTATTTTCTATCTAAACGGCGCGCTGAGATTTAAGAGTCGTTTGAAGTGTGGGCGATGCTCGTATTCATATTACAAGACCAAGATGTGATCTAATTGCCGTGCGACACGCTCGACATCAAGCTTAGGCGCGCCGTAGGCTACTGCTCACTATAATATACTTACACCACTCATTCACCTCTAACCGTTCATTCCGATATGTAATCAATTAAATTAACGCCATATCTATAAATTATCTTTATCGCTCAGATAGATTTATTATTTGACATAATGTGCGCACTCGCTCGTTTCAGATTAACAATGACTTTGTATCATTTCACCCATAACTTTCCTAGCTTACTAACTAACAAGCTAAGTGTTTTGTTTAACTATAATATATTTACTTTACGCAACAACAATATATGGACCGTTTCTTGTTTAAAGTGGTGTAAGTCCATTTTTTGTTGATTCGAGAAAATTGAAGATAAACATATTAGTAGCTATGCAATTTCCTAATGGCCAATTTTAAATTGAACAAAACATTGGCATTTTTTTAAGATATTAAATACTTATTGGTAATAAATAAAAAGTTTACACTAAATTAAGCATAAATTGCGTAATATCTCTTTTTTTTATTAAATGAACTTACACTACTTTCAAAATAAACGGTCCATATAACACAAGTTGACATCAAATATGTTTCTGTTTTAAAATTCTATTGAAAACATAATGAACTAAAGCAGCGGTGCGCAAACCGTGGGTCGCGACTCCTCGGGGGGTCGCGAGAGAATTTTTCGGGGTCGCCTAATTCAAATCAAAAATTTATTTACCAGCAAAATATTGAAATTAAATATATTTAATATTATTTATAAAAATAGAACTACATTTTTTACGAAAACAATTGTCTGTTTTAATACCTAATCAGAGCCGTAGCAATGTTTTTGGCGCTCTTGGAAAATATTTCAAGTAGATTTATAAATTAAATTAACGAGATCCACATATGTTATTTGGGAATTGATTTTATTACGAGTCAATTCTGGATCACAAATTCTAATTTAAGATAAACCTACAATTATTATATTACCATGCAAAATTTACCATGTCGTTTATTACCATTAATTAATTTAATTTGTGTATTTTCGATTTCCACACATCACATAACCTCAAAACTATCTCGCCGAAAATTTAGTGTCCATTACAGGCGCAAAATAGAAAAAATCCAATACAAAACTCTCCTGTGTTTGTTCTACAACTTGACGAAATTACTGACATTACTTAAATGTCGCAATTAATTGTTTATGTGAGATGCGTTTTAAAAGAAGACATATCGGAAGATTTTTTATGTTGTAAAAAGTTAGAAGGAAGGACAAATGGAGAGAACATATTTGAAATTATTAATAGATATTTTGAGGAAAATGACGGAACCCACTGTTTGAACTGATGGCAATAAAGGACTAAGACGGTCAATAAAGAAAATTGCTCCCCATATAGTATTCAACCATTGCATGATACATAGGGAAGCTCTAGTTTCAAAAGATATTGATGAAGAATTGTATTGTACATATTGATGTTGAATTGTACAAGATAGTCATTACTGAAATTATTATAACATTAAAAGCAACAGTCTAAACAGTTTTTCTTTAATACTCACTGTAATGAGATATAGTCCAGTCATTTAAGCTTAAATTAGGTAAGAATCTCGGAATGGTAAAAAAAACCTACCATATGTAGGTTTTGAGACAACTTTTAGGGTGTCAATATACAAGTATTTATTGACTTACAGCTGGGTATCTCTAATTCCGAGGTGAACTTACTATAATGACTGAACTAATAGGTGTTCTGTTTATGAGACATTATTACTACACACCGTCAGATGACCCTCACGAGACAAAATATTGCGACGTATTTTCGATTTGAGAAACGAGGTCTACATTTATTTGTTAAAAGAAAAAACATATTTTGGGACGCTCATTCATTAGTGAGGATTGGCTTGGAGAATTAAGTTACATGCATGACATTTTCGAGAAACTTAACGATATGAATATGAGTCTACAGGGAGAGAGTACAGACATTTTAATATAAAGCAGTAAAATTGAAGCTTTTAGAAAGAAGCTGATACTTGAAGAATAAAGGAAATAATATAGATTCAAACCATTTTTCGTCATTTGATAAAGTTGAGAGAAATGAAAAGGTTCGAAAAATTTCAAGATAATGATTTAAGTTAGATCCATTTTCGTTTGATATTATTCATTCAAATATCCCTTTAGATGAAGAAGGATAGTTAATTAATGTTTCAAGCGACGGAACACTGAGAATTCAATTTAAATCTCAGATTTGACAAAAATTGCGATATCCAATATTAAACCGAACATGGAAGCAATTATGAACTAGTTGCAAGTTGAACATACTCACATTCTTATGAAGTAACGTTTCTTAATAGTATATTTTGCAACTAGGGCGGTAGGTTGTCAATTTGACACAAGATCGACATTGGGCGCACGAACAAAGTGAGTGCGCATATTCGCTCGAGGGGGCAATTGACCATACCGCTCGTGTTACAAACAATATTTTTTATTACATATGCGTGGTATGAAGTATCTTACAAGTTTGGGAGCTAGGTGCCAAAAAATAAAAATAGAATAAAAAATTAAGAATTTGCTTTTTCAATTGTCTCGACAGTCTCCGATAACACCATACATGTACAATCACCATCATTTTAAAACGATTTCTTTAATTTTTATTTTGTAATGAAAAAAATTTCAGTCACTTTCACGTCACTTTTTTTAATATTGAGGTCTTGATTATGTTTATTTCATTTATTTAATTGTTTTTTTTATGTAACCTAGCGATATTGAATATTTGCGTGCGTTACCCAACTTACTTGAAAATACAACCAAAAGTGGCATTTCTCGTACTAAAAAACGTGCGCCAGATAATACTTTTAACGCATGAGTAATAAATAATATTTTTCTTTATAAAAGTATTTATACTTATATGCACAAATGAAACCGTTGATTCCTAAAATTATGTGTTGTATTCAAACTTCTAATAAGGCAGAAACATACGTGGTGTTTTTAAAAGGGTGTCGATGAGACATCAAATTTTAATTTCTAAATAAAAATAAAACTCTTCATGCTAATACTTGTCTTCACTATTATCTGCGCATACATGTGTTTCATTTTATGGTGTCACAACTTTTATAGTATTGCTTATAACTTTTCTGCGCTATTCTAAAAGGCTGTATTTTAATCAATGACGTCACCTACACTCTTTTAAAAACACCCTGTAAATACAAATCAGGGAAAGAATTTAATTTTTTGCTGCGTAAACAAATATAACTGTCGATCCGAGGATCGCGACAAAATTTTACACCAAATGGAGGCCCATGGAAAAAGTTTACGCACCACTGAACTAAAGGATAAAGCTGGTGGAAAAGATGGGATTAGTACCAAAGTAATTAAATATATTAGTAGATCTCTTTAACATATTTTCAAGATATGTATTGTAGAAGGTGCATAGCCAAAAGCACCAAGAACTGCAGTTGTAGAGCCCATATTTAAAACAGGAGATTATCATCTATCTATCTAACAACTACCCACCAATATCTTTAACTTGAGAAATTGATAAATCAAAGAATCTATGATTTTATTGCAAAGAGTAACTTAATATCGACGAAACAATTTGGTTTTCTAAAAAAATAAAAAGTGATACACATGCGTTTATTACAAATTACATTTATGACAAACTGAATTCTAATTAACGTACCATTCTTGCTTTTCTGCATGTAGCTGAAGCTTTCGGCACGGTTAAGCATTCCATCCTACTAGATAAATTAAATAATGCGATAATATAGGCATTGAGACCACAATTTTTTTCAAAAATTTCTAAGTGATTGAACACCGGTAAAGTTACTATTCCGGGGGACAATACTCTTTGTAATATAAATGACTGAAAGGTCATGAATATTATTAATCATTAATGATCATCAATGAATGATCAATGATGAAAATGAATAAATATGAATGATGTTTTCAAAATAGTTAAGGATTTTATAATATATATATATATATATATATATATATATATATATATATATATATATATATATATATATATATATATATATATATATATATATATATATATATATATATATATATATATATATATATATATTATATTATATTATAAGTATGTTTAGTATCCTATGCGGATAATACGGTTATTCTCTGCTCGGGCAAGTTCTGATCTTCTTCTGCTTCGGGCATATTATGAACAATAGATATATTAGAGAGTTGGTACTTGGTTTAAGATCAATTTCGTGTCGCTAAATGTTGATAAAATGTGTCTGTTAATAATTAACACAACAACAAAAATATTTTGAAAATATTCGGAAACAAAATATGTTTCCAACAGAATCTAGAAACTTCTTTTTGTGCGTTCACTAGCAAATAGCAACACACTAAATTGATTATCCAGGGTGTATTAACCGGTGTGTTTAAAACAACTGTAAATAATCTTTCCTTTTTGCGCATTCACTCATTTCCAATAAACAATAATTCTGTATTATTACCCTTGCGCCAATCACAGCTTAGTAATAAACTAGATATTTTTCTTACTTATAACATACCTATACATTGTAGATAAATATTTGTTACAAGATAATTTATATTATTTTGGCTAAGCAGACTACGTTTACATGTTTTATTTAGCCAAATTTAACACACTATTAACATTTAATAATAACTCTAACATGAAGATGAATCAATGCCGAATTCTATATTAAAATTCCAGAAATGCTGGTAATATTTTATTCATTGGTTGAACGTTGTTTGAACGAAAACTTTCTATCTGTCCCGTTGGTACTAATTAATGTTGAAACAAAGTCAAAATAATATATATTCTTGTTTTGTTATTATATACTTTATTTACTTCAAGAAGATTAATAATTATTATTATTACTTACAAGTTACTGCTTTTTATTATTAAAAATTAGCCATCATCAGGGTAAAAACATAAACTTTTATATATTAAAATAAAACTTTCAATTTGCTATATGTTGATCGTCAATATCTTTTGAGATAATAGTCAATTATTAATCAATTTTGACGATCGACATACAGCGAATTGAAAGTTTTATATTTATATATAAAAGTTCATGTTTTTACCCTGATGATAAGCTGTCATATTATTATTAATAAACAATAACATTCATTATTAATTTTCTTAGAGTAAATAAAGTATATAATAACAAAACAAGAATATTAAAAACTTCAAGATGGTCAAATACACAAATAATGAAAATATTCCATGTTTATTGTTTCAAACATGGCTACAAAAACAAACTTACACATTTTACTTCCCTCAAACAATACTCACACATTTTACTTCCCTCAAATACTCGAAAATAACTCGACAACTAAACAAAATCTTGAAAAATGTTTCAAATGTCAAAACTTGTAGATAATTAAATTGCCCATACGATACCCTGTTACCTATTGATTTTCAGTCTGACAAGCTTTTTTTAAGCAAACTTTTTATAATAAACCCGTTAATTATAAAAACAAATATTTATTATTATCTATCATAATATCTCCCTAGTTAAGACGAACCTACAACCCTTGAGAAGAGCACACAATACCCCAAAGGTCTCGAGAATACCGAGGTTTAACTCCCAACGGCTGAGCGAGGTCCGATGCATCTAGAGAAGAAACAGTAAATTGATCGCTTACAAAGTGTAAAATATACCCAAAATATAAGCTTTTACAAAATACTGCACCCAACGGCTGAGCGATAAGGATTGCGACTTCCAGACCTCCCTCAAGAAGAACACACAGAAACAAGGGTGGCCTCTTACACTCTTGAAAAGGCTCTACTGGAAGCCGCTCTTGAAACTATACCTGCTTCTTCGAACAAAGGCAAGCATCCCTGGTAGACCACATAATGTGATCAAGCTATAGAGGAAAGACACATAGCCTGGATCAAGTGGAATCAGCGCAAAGATGAGGCCAACCATCATGGCGAAAAGAAAAACCACGACAATCATCCGCAAAACCAAGAGGAACTACAACAGGTCCCAAATACTACAGGCAGAAGAAGACTTCAAGAAAAACAATTCAAGAGATCTCTACAAGGGACTCAAGAAACAGACTACTTCATACACGGCCACAACCCTAAACTTCAGAGGGCCAGATGGGAAGCTCCAAATAAATAACAGTGACTGCACAAACACCTTTGCAGAATACTTCAAGAAATTCCTCAATGCAGAACAACCGAAAGAGAGACTTGCTTACGCCGAGCCCGCTGTCAGGAGTCCTGGTTCCACCCAACAGGGAATAAATAGAGTAGATCATCAAAGACCTTAAGAACAACAAGGCCTCAGTTGCAGAAATTTGGAAGTATGTAGATGACCAATTCGTGCCGAGCATCACCCAGATTATTCAGGACATTTGTAGAACAGAAGTCTTGCCAGAGGGATGGACCTCAGCCGTGATCCATACACTACACATGAAAGGAAGTAAGACCGACTTCAACAACTACACAGGCATCTCCTTGTTGTTTATAACCCACAAGATATCTAAAGCACTACAAACTAGAGTCACCAAAGAGTCAAAAAAGTCTAGATGAATACCAGGCTGGTTTTGGTGCGAGTGGGTCCTGCACAGAACAGATTCAAAACCTCAAGACAATCCTCTCATATAGGAGCCGAGGGGGTACCCCTGGGTAGCCATTATGGTAGACTTCCAAAAGGCATACAATTCAATAGATCGACAGAACCTCTTCTCTATCTTGTGGAAACTAGGACTAGATGAGAAGACTATCAGACTGGTAAAAGCTACCCTCAAGAACACATCACCCTTTTTATGTCCCACTGCTGGGCAACGGCTCTCTTCTCTGCCACATATCCAACCTGAGCATTAAGATTTGAATATGGGGGACCTAGCGGTTTAACGTCGAATCCGAACGACAAATTTTCAGAGAAGGTGTTAGGCAGTTAAGACGCCACGGTTGCCTAAGTCGGATTGGAGAATTGAGTGTGATGGGTTGCAGTCATTAGTTTTCATTTTTGCTGCTTTTTTAGTTCTGTGCGGGATTCGAACCCACGCTGCCTGACTCAAGAGATAAATGCATAGCTATCTGAGCCACCACCACTCCCTAGGAAGAACACCACCTCCAAAGTCATGTTCAGAGAAGAACTCTCCGCGAGCTTTCCCATCCTGACAGGAGTCAGGCAGGTAGATGGCCTTTCGTGCATCCTCTTCAAATCTGCTCTGAAGAAAATCATCAGAGAATGGACTTTCACATTGTCACCAGAAGCAGGACTGAAGCTTAAGTACAAGAAAGACAATCTCAATGTACCCTGTCTAGCCCTTGCTGATGATCTCACCCTAATAGCCAACACCATGGAGGAGGCCATTCATCAACTACAGAGCTTCTACAATGATGAGGCAAAAACCGGCTTTAGGGTCAACATACAGAAAACTGAGTTCATCACCAATATCAAGCAGGCTTCTTCTACAATCCCACTAGGAAACAATAATATCTGTAAAGTTCCTGCAGTCAAGTAATTGGGAGAATGGATCTCAGCAAGCGAGAGCGAAACCTTGGTCATAGACGCCAGGTGCACCAAGTTAGAAGGGGCCTACCATTCCTGTAAGAACATCTCTGCCTCCAAGTACCTATCCAAGAAAATAAAACTGAAACAATACAACTCGATAGTAGGACCCTCTGCACTCTATGCCTCTGAGTACCTCTTGATGAACCGAAAGGGCCCACTCAGGAAACTAGAACTTAAAGAGACGAAGATCCTGAGGAGAATACTAAGACCCATAAGAGAGGAAGACGGTACCTGCAGAATCAGGCACAATAACGAGCTCTACAAACATCAGGAAGACATAGACGACTGACCTTCCGCCTAATGATCCACCCACATGATCCGCCTAAATCACTCCAGGCTCACCAAGAGGACCCTCACAGCAACAAGTAGGGAAAGGCGTCCAAAGCCAAGTGGTTCACCTCAGTGGTGCACTGAACAGAATCAAAACCTCAAGGCAATCCTCTCATCAAGGAGCCGAGGGGGATACCCCTGGGTAGACATTATAGTAGACTTCCAAAAGGCATACGATTCAATAGATCGAGAGACCCTCTTCTCTACCTTGTGAGAACTAGGCCTAGATGAGAAGACAACGCGACTGGTCGAAGCTACCCTGAAGAACACCACCTCAAAAGTCATGTTAAGAGGTGAACTCTCCGCGAGCTTTCCCATCCAGACAGGCGTCAGGCAAGGGGATGGCCTTTCGTGCATCCTCTTTAACTGTGTTCTGGAGCAAATCATCAGAGAATGGACTTTCACATTGTCACCAAAAGCAGGACTGAAGCTTGGGTACAAGGAAAACCTAAATGTACCCTGTCTAGCCTTAGCAGATGATCTCAATATATCTCACCATATATAGGATTGGCCAACAGCATGGAGGAGGCTATTCATCAACTGCAGGGCCTCTACAATGTTGCGGCAAAACCGGCTTGAGGGTCCACATACAGAATACTAAGTTCATCACCCATATCTAGCAGTCTTCTTCTACAATCCCACTAGGAAACAATAATATCTGTAAAGCTCCTACAGTTAAGTACTTGAAGAATGGATCTCAGCAAGCGACAGCGAAACCTTAGCCATAAACGCCAAGTGCACCAAGTTATAGAGGGCCTATAATTCCTGTAAGAACATCTATACCTCCAAGCACCTATCCAAGAACATAAAACTAAAAGACTACAACTCGGTAGTGAGACTCTATACCTCTAAGTGCCTCTTGATGAATCGAAAGAGCCCTCTCGGGAAACTAGAACTTAAAAAGCGGAAGATCCTGAGGAGAATACTAGGGCCCATAAGAGAGGAAGACGGTACCTACAGAATCTGGCACAATAACGAGCTCTGCGAAAACCAGGAAGACATAGTCACATGTATGAGGAAAAGACGACTGATCTTCTATTGGCACATAACCCGCCTGAATCACTTCAGGCTCACCAAGAGTATGCTCTCAGCGACAAGTAGGGGAAAGGCGTCCGAAGCCAAGTGGTTCACATGTGTTAAATCAGACTTAGGAAGTGCAGATCCCATTATAGACAACCGAGAACCGAACTCAATACCGACTGGCCATCCTGCACGGAGTCTTCCAACTGTCTCTCACAAGCAAAAATTGTACAGGCATTACCAGACTTAAATGGACGGATGAGATGAAACAAGCTCACAGCCAGAAGATGAAGGCATACTTCGCCAAGAAAAAACAGAAGACCCTAGCTGAGAGTTAGCACGAGCCCTGTGGGCCCTAGTAGGCCGAAACGTACTGAAATCAAATTGTTTATTCTGGTGCATATCACAGCACTGTATTAAACCAGATAGGTTATTTTTTATAAAAAAAGAACTTATCTCACCCTATGATACATTAAACTAGATAGGCTTTTATTATCTTTTTTTTAAGTTTGGTCCAATGTGGATACCGGGTATTAACCCTTCAAACACTGCGGCCTAGTGGTCTATTGTATTTTGCCCACATTTTTAACTTATAGGCCCAGAAACCTAGATGTTATTATAAATTTGCGCTAATTAATTACACATTTGTCTTCTGGTACAAATGCGGCCGATACTGGGTATAGAACTCGGGACCTCCAGACTTGTTAGTTAGCGCTCCAACATGAGACCACGAGTGTCACCACTACACCACTCGTGCCGACAACACCACTTGTTTATTATCTAAATAAGAGAGTTAATATTTTTCAAAAAGTCTCAAGTAGATTACATAATTGGAAAACTAAAACCAGTGTTGAATTTCCAACCTAAACCAATTTAAGAAAATTCCCTAAATTTGCCAACAAATCCGTAAATCTTTGCAATTTCTCGGGTATTTCAAGCGTATCATAAAAAATCCAAAAATTTCAATTACATTCCATAATGTCTATAATCAACCGCAATGAATCAATGTGAATAACACCATATATGATTAACCAAAAGCAATGTGGTTTAATTAGTAGGTAATCACATTGGCATTTTCGTTATAACCAGATTTTTATTGAAAAATATTATCTGGGGTTTCATATAATAATAACCTTAAACAATTCGTATAAATTAACATATGAAATTATGTAAAAGAAAATGATTTAAAACGAAACTTATAGGCAAATATAACGCGGACAATTAAAATAATTTTAAATTTAATTTGGTGTTTATGTAAAACAATTAAAACTAAAATTTAAAAAAATGCGTACTTGTAGTGTGACTTGAACAAACGTCTTATAAGTAATTGGTAATAGGAAAAACAAAAGTCTTTTTTTAAACCCGTCGCCTTTCTATACACTAACTGACGTTCTAAAGTGTAAAATACAAGTAGTTAGTGTCTTATACCTACAGCACACCGCTTGTGATACACGCAATAGACAGTAATTAATTCACATTACAAGGCACCTAATTAAGCCAATTTAATAAATAAACTGATAAATCGGTTGATCGGTTCCGATCAGATCACATACATCAATCACTATCACGCCTCGCTCTCTCTACACGCTTTTTTTCTTATTATATACGGACCACCAATTTGTCCAACAAGTTTTCAGTTAGCGATCGGATGCCTCTAATTATTTTTTAAAAAGCGTTGATGTGGCATGATCGATGAAATGCCGAAAAACTTTTCACACACCCGGAAACATTACAATTGATATCCAGGGGGAACTTTCAACCTTTGTAAGAGATTTAAGAAAACGAAAAAATCCTACCTTATATCCTGCTGAATGCCATTTTGCTCCGGCTGGAAATAAAAGCAAACGTCAATTGTTGTTTGAAGATTTCTAACGTTGTGATTAATTGTTGTTTTGTGTAAGATAAATATGAATTTTGCTTGGAAATTAGATAAATTACATTGTTTAATTATAACTAAATACGTTTCGTTCCGGCTTTATATAATTTATTTATTATTGTTAAACGTTAAATTAAATAATTGCGTTAAATTAAATAATATCTAATTATTAAATTTAATAATATCTTACAAAGAAATTATTGCCTTTTAATACTAGTTTTACACAGAAAATACATATTATTTAACGAAATACAATTAATTCATGAGGCAATAGCGGCCTAATAGACAAGGTATCAGATTACTAAGCCTCCCTATACTTGTGTCAAAGATCAAGATACCAAGCACAAATGTAGGTAGAGGGAGGAGGTTCAGGTCCACTTAGGACTGTAATACCACTGAAGAAGGAGAAGAATAATTAATTCAAACATTTTTAATAGTTTTAAAAACCAATCAATCAATCACATAGAATTAATTAATGATGGTGTACACTAATGAAATCTTTGAGATATTTTATTCTTAACTAATTTAGTCCAGAAAATATACATACATGGTTGATAGCCTTGTGTTAACTTTTTATTTTCAATAAATATTTCTTCTTCTCTATACATACATAGTGTACACAAATGTGCACAAATAGCATTGTATATAATTACTGGTTTATTTGATAAATGAGGGGTGCCAAGCCATAACGTTGTAAGTGCCACACGAACTCAAATACGTTTTATTGCAGCAATGCGTTGTATTTCCCGGTGTTTACTTGCACTCTTGAAGTACAGGCTCAGTGACCAATCCCACTATCAATATTACGAAACAGAAAGTCATAATGTTGTAACTGCCCTGTGAGCTGCAAATGTCTTTTTATGTCAGTTTATTCAATATGGCCGCTGAAGGAGGTACGTCAGTGTCCGGATTATCGGAAAAACGTGTTTTAAATAAAGCTAAATGGAAAAAAAACTCTAAGAAAAGTTAATAAAAACAGCGGTTTTAAGTATGCGAATACGAAAAATCAAGATGTATGCGAGAAAAAAACGAGCCACAGAAGGTATGTTTGATGACAATATCAAGCCATAATAATATTACGAGAGTATAATAGGTATTTATTTATATTATCTCGATGTTTTGTTGATACCTGCTACACTACTCAAGTTTATATGGATGACTATTATGCAGTGAACAATATTTACTTCGCTCTAGGTATCCTGTAAATGCCAGTTTTCTTGTACTTGTTTGACTTTGGATTGCCGTAAGAAGCTATTTCGTGACTTCTGGAATCTGGGCAACAGCAGATTTACCTATAAAATCTGATCCGAATTTGCTTAGTAAACCGAAGGAGACATGGCAGTTATGATGATGCAACCAAGAGCAGGCGATAACGCACATTAAAATACGTTCTTATAATCAGAGGCATGTCTGAAGTTCAGGTTTGTAAAAAATCTTCTGTGAAACTTTTGGTGTCAGTCAACGCCGTGTGCAGCTTTTGTCGGAGAAAATTGACAGCAATGACGAATCTGTAAAAGATAAACGAGGTGGAAAAAAGCAAAGACGGGAGTCTCAATGGAAAAACAAGATTATGGAGTACATATCGTTAATACCAGCTCAAGAAAGCCATTATAGTCGAAACGACGCACCCAATAGGAAATACCTCCCAACAGAGCTTAGTGTGGTCAAGTTGTAAAAAGGTTTTTTGGAAAAACACCGTGATGGATCTACTGAGCCACCTGTATCTCGGCAGTGGTTTAATGAAGTATTTTTGACTGAGTTTAATCTTTCTTTCAAACCTCCGCGTGTTGACACATGCCCGACGTGTGACTCTTTTAAAGTCAAAATAGATACTGCCCCAACTGAAGAAGTAAAAACCCTTGCTAAGCAAAGATTGGATATTCATCACAAACAAGCTGACATGGCAAGAGAACAAATGAGTAAAGATGGAATAGAATCCAGAAGCCGTGATTCAGATATTCGAGTGGAACAATTTGATCTCCAGCAACAGATGTACCTTCCAACATTAACCCATACACAGATGTACTATAGTCGGCAGCTTGCCTGCGTCAATATGGGAATTCATTTGGAAGATGAAGGAAAGGGTATCATGTTTCTCTGGAATGAAACTGTCGGGCAAAGGGGATCCAACGAAATAGCTTCTTGTCTCTACAAGTTTTTCACAGCTAGTTAAATAGGACACACTACAAGTAAACAAAAATTAATTCTTTGGTCAGATAAATGTGGTGGGCAAAACAAGAACCAAGCTGTACTTGTTATGTACCTCGTTTTGATTGCGAAAGGGTTTTTCACGGAAGATACTCATAAATTTCCCGTGAAGGGACATACCTTTCTCGCGTGTGATCGTGATTTTGCTATTATAGAAAAAGCAAAAAAGCGTTCAAAGCAACTTATTCCAAAAGACCTCATTGAGCTTGTTGCGATTTCTGGAAAGAAAAATCCATTCTTAGTAGTGGATACTAAAACGTTTTTTCATTGAATGAATCTTGCCAGAACGATGATTAATACTAAAAAGTTGCAGATATCTTCGGCTACTATGATTCGAGTCACATTTAAAAATTTTGGTGTAATTTATGCAAAGAAAAGTTACAACGAATACGATCCATGGATCGCAACATCAGTGCTTAAACCTGGAATTACTATGGCGAATTTTGAGAGGTTGGAAATAGAGATGAAGGAAATACCTGTACCTTTATCTGCCGAGAAAAAAAAAAGACATTAGTGCCATGTTGCCGTATTTAGCAGGAGGAAATAAATTGTTTTATGAAAACCTTATTAAATAAGTAATCTTAAAAGTTAAAGTTAAGTTTTAGTAAGTGCAAGCAAAAACGCGCTTACGACAACAACGTTATGACTTGCATAAATAATGGCACTTAAAACGTTTTGTCGTTTTCATTATTTTTTTTTAATATTAAAATTATTTCTGTGTTTCGGAAGATTAAACATTCACATGTTAATTACGTGTATTGAATGCCAGTTTATTAATAAAAACTGAAATAATTAATTCGTTTTTTATTTAACAATTAAAACAGTTTTTTGTGTCTACTGAAAACTTTTTTTGGCACTTAAAACGTTATGGTTTGGCACCCCTCAAATGTGAATAATCTAAAATAACTCATCTCGACATGTTTACATTTGCTATGGTAGATATGCACAAATAGTATTGCATACGAGCGTCGCGTCGCTCAGATTTCAAGTATGACATTTGTACAAAACCTGCTTAAAAATGGTATCAAACTGATCAGCTGTAGGTTCAAATTTGTGATTCGTCGGCATGCAAGGGTTGTGGTTTTTTTATATGTAGTGCGAACTCGTCGGTGGATTTGAAAAATTTGTTCGGCAATCTGCTGACCATTTCAACTCATAAGACTGGAAAAGTAAATTTTACATTTCCCGTTGCCGTTCGAAGAGGTTGAACAAAAGTGATTTTGGGATTTGAGGCCTGCGGTTGGTCCCGAAAGAGACAATGCGCCGAGAAAGATGTCGTTCGAAAGGAGACACGTGGGGCAACAATCTGTGAAAAAGGGGAAACAATTGCAAAACGTTCCAGCGAATATTGAGGTTTAAACTTGCTCAATTTGGAAAAATAAAATTAATACAAATATTTGGATAAATTGGTTTCGTCTTTGGACGGGCGTCGCGAAGCAAAGCAGCAATCGCCCCCACGAAGCCGTGCTCTTTAATTTTATGAATCCTGGTGTGTTCTCGCGGACGTCTACAGAACATGGTTTTACTGCCGTTCGGGCACCATCCGCATTTAAACTCACAAACTAACTAAGAGACCCCATGCGAATCGAAAGGCACCGATCCGATTTTGATCCAAAGGTCGGTTTTGGAGGAGTTTCCGCGGATCGTTTTGTGTGTCAGAATATCGTAGAATTCAGACTATTTCACCGTCAGTTGCGGGCAAACATCTCCCATTGATCGAACTGACTTAGAAACCTAGACCCCTTCAAATAAGAGAACCGCGTCCTCAGATGTGACCGAAGAAACGATTTACGCTTTCCGCTGCACAGAGCGAACCGTTGGTGCGTACTTTTCAGTAGAATGGTATTATTTATTTTTTATTTATCGTATGGCGATCTACAAATTCAATTATAAATATAGATAAAGTATGTATATATATATATATATATATATATATATATATATATATATATATATATATATATATATATATATATATATATATATATATATATATATATATATATATATATATGTGTATAAAACTATCACTTCTCTAGATTGACTAACAGTTAAGGTAAATATATTATACGAATACATTTGAAATAATAGCCCATATTTTAATCGGGTTATAAATTGATATCTAGCGAGGTCAAACAATTCACGGCAGCAGGAGTGGCATTCAGAATCTCTTTTATCTTTCTCCAGTTCCATTCTCCTTCAAATCTTCTTATTGGACATTCTATAGGACATTCTATAGGACACTATAGGACATTCGTGGCCTATATGAGCTACGGTTTGATCTGGCGCTCCACAGTCGCATTCCTGGGTGTCCGAGAGTCCCCACTTGTACAATATGGACTTGCATCTGGCGTGGCCATTTCTGATTCGGTTAAGGCTTTCCTAGACATTTGCAATTCTGGGAGAGGAACGGGAGGGCCATGCTTTCCTAGACATTTGTATTTCTGGGAGAGGAACGGTAGAATCCTCATGGTCATTATGTTTAGAATCACGATTGGATGTCCATTTGGTTTTCCAAGCCCTGATATAAAATGGTTCGTGATGGGTTAGTACCTCATCTTGCCAGATGGGTTTTCGGGATTTAAGACGGTGGACTGGAACATTACCTAATATCATATGGATTGGCAGATTTCTATGGTGTTTAGGATCGTGTAGTTTGTCCCATTCGTGAACAGTAGCTTGTTGTCTCCTCAGGTCTGGTGGTGCTAAATTCGTTAGTGCGTGGAGCCAAGGTACTGGAGTGGACTTTAGGGTTCCTGATAAGATTCTCACCGTATCATTGAGGTGCACATCGGCTTTGTTAGTATGAGAACTCTTGTACCACACTGGTGCACAGTATTCTGCCGTTGAAAGAGCAAGTGATTGAGCTAGGTTTTGTAGTCCCAGCCAGTTTTCTAATTATGTTTTTCCTGGTTTTTAGTTCTTGTCCAGTTATCTCCAAATGTCTGTTATATGTTAGGGACTGGTCTAGTGTTACGCCAAGGCATTTGGGGCGCTTGTTGTGTTTTACTCTTTTACCATAGAATAAGACATTCAGGTCTTTATTTACAAGGCGGTTATTAAGATGGAATGCACATACCTCGATTTTGCTTGGATTTTGGGCATAGTTGCCACTGTTTGTAGTATCTCCCGAGGTTTTATAAGTCCGCCGTTAGAGTTTCGTCAACTTCTCCTCCTCAAGGCTCCTCAAGGAGCCTTTGAGTGGTTATAGCGATGTCATTAGCACAGCAGAGTTCTTCTCTTCTTCTTCTGGGAGTTGGTTGCCGGCATGCCACTGGTGTAAAGGTAAAATAGTATAGGGGCTAGCACTGATCCCTGGGGCAAACCATTTCTGATGGTGAATGACTTGCTAGTTGATTGTCCAAGAGTGACTTTGAAGTATCGGTTTCTTAACATGTTTTCCATAAGTTTAGTTAACTTGGAGCAGGGTATTATTTACTTTAGTTTTAATATTAGGCCTTCCAGTCATACGGTGTCCTATGCAGCCGTCATATCAACAAATGCTACTGACGTTTTTAGCTCTCAACACTTGCTCACAACAACTTCGGTTGGATCTGAAACCAGCCTGGTCTGGCGAAATGATATCGTCTATAGTTTAATATATTGGAAATAGTAGAATGTTAAAAAAATTGAAGAGGTCGCGGACAGAGGATGCTCATGATAGGTCCCCAATAGAGATTTCAGTTTTTCGCATCTGGAGGACGTAGCGTGGGACTCGTGCGAAGTAGAGCGACACGGGCCGAAGGACCTTTTAGCTTAAACGCACCTACAGTCACCCCCTGTGGGGGCAGAGCTTGGCGTAATCTGACGGAAAATCCCATTTTTTTACTCAGTCCTGTCAAAAATAAAAAATAAGACTAAAACTGCATTTTAGACCAATTTTTCATAATTTTTAAAATATCACCCTTTCTTCCCTAAGTTTCAGTGACAGCTCGTTACTCGTTTAGTACAATTTATTAATAATAATTATAACTGGTTTATTGGATGATTGTGGATAATATAAAAGAGTCAACATGATTTGTTTACTTTCTCCAGAAATTATATAAAATACCCAGTTATTATAAACAATATCCACCGAGTTTTAGTAATAGTCTTCAAGACAGTTTTACAAGCGAACTAGTTTTTTCTTGCCATAAAAATTTGTCCGAGTTAATTTATTTGCCAGTATCCGTATCACATCCATTTAGTAGGAATTGAGTAACTTCAATTAACTAAACTAACCCAAGACAAAATCTCTGTAATAAAATGGCATTTTTATTTGATAAGATATATCCACTGGGTGGATTACAGCCAAACGTGTAGATACGGCACTTCGCAAGCTGATGTCCAGAATGAATAGTCCAACTATAAAGACTAAAAGGCTACTAAATGAATTGTTTAATTCCATCCTCTTCTACGCTGTACCCGCCTGGGTGGAGTCTCTAAAAGCAGTCATACAGAGAAACAGATTGCTAAATATTAAACGCGGCATGCTAATAAGCATATGCTGTGTTTGCTCCGCCGATTATGTTTGTCCCGCCGATCGAGGCAACAAATCAAGGCACAAATAGAGAAGGGAGAACTTTTCATAGAAGTACTCTTTAGGGCAGATGACAGCAACGCCGGAACGACGCCAAGGAAGGGATCTAGACTAGAATTCTAATGACATAAAATGAGCTATGGTTCAACCACACCCACGGCGAAGTGAATTACTACCCATCGTAATTACTAAACGGGCACAGAAGCTATGCCGCATATGTTAAAAGGATCGGAAAAACAGAAAGCGACAGCTGCATATGCTACCAGAGGAGAGACCCAGCTGCCTTACCCTACTACCTTTGAACGCCCTCAATGGGCTGAGCTCAGAACTCCAGCAGAGCGGATAGTCAGAGTGCCTATCAACTCAGGCAATATGGTACACCTGATGATTAAGGATAAGGACAACTGGTAAGCAGAAGCAAAGATGTGCACCACAATCCTCAGAACGAAAGACGAAGACGAAAGAAATGATAGGCTGGCAACCTGGAACGAGCGGTCCTAACGGAAAGGATCATCACTTTGAAGTAATGCTAACGCCGAAGTGGAGTACAATTCATACAGTTGTTTAGTGGGTTTGCTGGTCAAGAATACCTCGATCAGAGAGCCTTACACTCCACGGAGCCAGGTGGCACCGTACGTGGACAAATGCATTTCCAATCTCTTCTTTCTTCTCACAAAAAAAATTATTTTGCAAAAATGATCTCAAACTATCTGAATATATTTGCAATTTGATTTAGTAGAGAAGCTTTCTGAATCTATAATAGATTTAGAGATATCTTGTAAGAGATACCGGAACATAAAGCAACAACGAAAGTTGAGCTATTCCTTTACTAGATAGACTACAATAGGAAAATACATGTCTCTTGTTCATTATTTCAACATCTTCAATAAATGAAAGCGAATGAAATATTATTTTATATCCAAAATTTTCTAAGCAATGTAATTGAATTAATTTAACTATTTGTTTTATATTTCAACATTTACGCTTTATTAGCTTAACATTTCAAAGTCGATTCTAATCTAATCTCGATAATTTATCTGATTATTCTAAATAGCTGTGTCGTTTTTTAAGCGACTTGCAAAAAGCAAACTGTGCAATTATAGCAAGAAGAAAAGAGAACATATAAGTTGTGGGAGTAATGTAGGAGGTCTATAAGTTCCCTGTTTTATACTCATTAAGTTGCAAAAAATTCTGCAAACTCCAATCCACACTTAATTAATATCGTAAACAACAAACTGCTAATTAAAAAAAATAAGAGACTTAGACTTATTCTGCCAGTGAAACTTCGCACGCGATATGCCAACACTTACCCACAATGAAATATTTATTGGAAACTTCGTTGCAAAAGTCGTTAGCTTTGTTATATTTTATAGAAAAATAATTTAAAATAATTATCAAGTTAAAAATATGTTGAATTGTAAAGACCACTTTTACCGCGATATGTAGCATTTAAAACTAAAAAGATCTTAAATATTTAAAATATTTCCGATTCCGAAAATGTTTCACAAATTGCATTTTATCTCACTAATTGTTACAACGTCGGATAATTCCCCTTTATACTATAAAAAATCGACCAGAATTCGTGACGGTTCACAATGATATATGCGCACTAATTAAAAAGCATTTAGTGTGTCACATAAACATGGAGCAGTTCGAGATAGGATATCAGGAATATCGGAAGAGGTAAAGACGCGTCTAGAGCTGTAAAGACAGGTGAGGCCGTGACTATTTGGGTGGGCCGACTGAGCATGTCACCAGCACAACTTATAAAAGATAAGCCATTAAAACAGTGATGTTGCTACCCCTATATTTTAGCGGGGTGTGTAGATAAATTGTCGAAGAGGGTAAAAACAGCAATTTATTGGTTTTTCTATTGAGGTGAAACAATAGATTTTCGAGATAAATGTGTAATCGTCTGGTTTTATGTCCTTTTTTTAGGTGGAATTAGAGTATGTTGGAATCCAATTTATTGCTTTTAGATTTAAATTACAAAAGTAAAAGTAAAGTAAAGTTTTTAGACGGACCAATATCAAGTATTACCAATATAATGTAATAGATTATAATTTATAACTAAATTTGCATACATTAATTTATGAAATATTATATTAAAGAATGAGAATAAGGGTCGTTTTTCAGCACGAGTCCATGTTTAGAAAACGACGAGCGAAGCGAGGGGTTTTCTAATTAATAAATGCGAAAAACGCCTTATGAACGAGTTTTCTATACTATTTAATCTATGTTGCGCACTTTTATGCAATTTCTAAATAAAAAAATCGCCGATACATAATTAGAAAATTGTATCGCACTCCGCGATTCATGAACGAGTGTATTAATAACTTCATAATAGACTCAAAATAAATAAAAGATCTTATAAACGTCCGCTTAGTTTTTAAAAAATTAAAAAAATAATTTGCATAGGTCCGGTAATCATACACGAAAATCTCATAAAAAATGTCTTGAGAATCAGTAAAAATATACATTTTTAATTTTTTTGAAAGAACTTGATTAATGGTTGCGAAAACTGTAGAAGTGATACAAGAATTCAGACGAATATGTATATTCTGGAAGGGTGTTAGTTGTGTTATTAGTGTTGTATATTAGCAAATCTTTGGTATAAATTGGTACATGCCCGCTTTAGCGGTTACATCGCGCCGGACAAAAAGACAAATGGTCGCCACAGAAGAATCTGAAGAATATCGGAATGTGGGGTGTGGAAAGTGCATAGGCTACATCAAAATCTTCTGTTCGCATCAACTTGTTTATTGAATTAATTAAATTTAGCATTTGATGCCAAATAACTAATGGACACAATAACTTAAATTGTTTAATTTATTAAACCCGTGGTCGCATCTCTTACAATTAACAAATTATAAAATTCTTGATTTTTGAATATTGGGGTGAAACCAAACTATTTATAGATACAATCATACCAAATTATTAAAGCGAAATATAGCTTGAATATATAAATATATTCAACCTTTCCGCAGCTCTATAATATTATTAAATCTTTTTAAGACTACAAAAACAAATCAGCCCGACATATGGTTTTCAAACTAATGTAAGTAACTTAATAAAGTCGGAACACAGCATGATTATATAAATATATTCAACATTTTCGGAGCTCTATAATGTTATAAAGCTAACGAAGGGATGAATATATTTATATGTTCAGCCTGTGTTCTGGCTTTATAACGTTTAGAGTATGATTTTACCAATTCTAATGTAAATTTATTACATTTTATAATCCAAAAGAGCAAAGCTGTGCTGATGAGAGATAGATTTCGAAACGCGTCTGGATATGGCTATTCGCTTTGGTTAAATAGAAAGATATAATCTTAAAAACAATGTTATTTATCTAGTTTTTGTTTAGTGCCACGGCAGTGGACAAGGGCCTTGTAATTGACACAAATATATGCTGTGTTTCAACATGAGATTTGTTTTTGTAGTCTTAAAAAGACTTAATAATATTATAGAGCTACGGAAAGGTTGAATATATTTATTTATCGTCGCCGACACAAGAAAACCTCGTAACTCCTAGCTATCTCACTCTTAATTTTTTAAGGAGTTACGAGGTTTTCTTGTGTCGCCAACGATATTCAAGCTATATTCCGTTTTAATAAGTTGGTTCTTGAGTTTGGTTGGGTTTTGTTTTGTGCGTCCTATATATTTCCAAAGCGAATTCTCAAAGCCCTCTATCAAAATCAGAATCTATTTATTTCATTATTTAAGACACCATGAAAGAGAACTAAATGAAATATGTCACAAACCAATACAAGAAACTAAAAACTCTTAAAAGAGAAAATTACCAAAAATGTGAATACATGTAAAATAACATTTAAACATGTTTAACTCGAACATCAAATTCATTTAAATTATAGGGTTCAATCTCGATTAAAAGATCATACAATTTCCTCTTAAAGTTTCTAATAATGTCCATTTTCCTGATAGCCAATGGTTAGTGGTTGAAAAGCTTTAAATTGCTGTAGGGAGGGTCATCTCTAAGTCATCTCTCAGTCATCGTCTAGCTATGTCTTGGTAGCTCATAGGAGATATTACGAAATCTTGTATCCCTTTGGGTGGGTTTTGCATATCTTTCAAACAATAGTTTGTGCTTAACAAAAAAAATAATGCTGACAAATAAATATATATATATATATATATATATATATATATATATATTGTATTTGAGGTTCTCGCGGATAGATACCTGTGTTGTATTGTTTTCACGGGGATTCCGCGTTGATGCTGAGGGTTGGCTCTGAAAAGAACCGGATTCTCGACGTTTCGGCGAACTAACATTCGCCATTCTCAAGAGATATATGCGTCCGTGCGGGTCAACCGTTAGACGCATACTGAGAGCTCGTTCGTGCGATGCGACTACTTATAGCTGTTTGGCTTCGGGTCATGCGCGTTGTGTGCGGTGCTTCGGTTCGGTTGTTTGTTTGTCTTGTTGGTCGTACATGAGTCTGGGGTGTCTGGGATTGCATTTTGAGGGTGGTATGAGGGTGGCATATGATCGGTCGCCATGCTGGGGGCAGTCTCAAGGAATCGTCTTTCGTGATCATGCAGTAGTCTCGTTTTTCTATCTCTATGGCTTCTCTGTATACTCGTGACATTTCGTGGCTAATCTGTGCAACAGTCCTTGAATTTCTAAAGTCCATCCAGTGACCGGTGTTTGTGTGTTGGACAAGTGCCGATGAAACTTTGTCTCTGTGTCTGACTGAAACATGTTCTTGAATCCTATCTAGCAGATATTTTTCTATTGGTACGTCCAATGTAGGTTCGTTCACATGTTCCGCAAGATATTTCGTAAATTCCATGGGATTTTAACGGGATGGTGTCTTTAACGCTCCGTAGCATGGAGGATATTTTCTGGTTAGGTTTGAAAATGGTGTCGATGTTGTGTATTTTAAGGATTATGGCGATTTTGTCAGTTGATCCATGAACATATGGTAGGTATGCTGTGCTAACGGGTTTCTGGCGTTCTTCAGTTCTAGGGCTACTGTTCTCTGTACGACAGAAAGCTCTGGATATTAAGCTGTTTGGATATCCATTTGAAGAAAAAGCTTCTCGTAAGTTCCTCAATTCTTTCGGTAAGTTAAGCTGATCGGCTAGTCCTTTGGATCGGGTGGTCAGAGTGTTGACTACAGATTCTAGCTGTTTGGGATGGTGCGAAGAAGCGTTCAGATATCTGTCTGTGTGGGTTGGTTTCCGGTACACAGTATGACTCAGAGTGCCGTCAGGTTTCTTCTGTACCAAAACATCCAAAAAAGGAAGTCGTTGATGCTTTTCTATCTCCATTGTGAATTTAATTTGGTCGTGTTGGGAGTTAAGATGGTTAAGGAATTTGTCCAGCTCTGGTATGCCGTGGAGCCAGATTACAAATGTGTCGTCAACATATCTTAACCAGAGTGTGGGTTTCAGTGTGGCTGATGAGATTGCCTTTTCCTCAAAATCTGTAAGAAATATGTTGGCTATTACTGGGGATAGAGGTGAACCCATTGGTGCACCTAGGACTTGTTTGTATATTTGACCATCGTACCTAAAGTATGTATTCTTTAAACAATGTTCTGCCAGATCTGATACATACTTTTCTGGTTTTAATTTTGATCTTATGATGTTTAAGGCCTCAGGGACCGGTAATTTTGTGAATAAAGATACAATGTCAAAGCTCACAAGGAGGTGGCCGGGCTGGAGTTGGTGATTTTTCAGTATGTCTATGAAGTGTTCAGCATTGCGGACAACATAGGAATCACAATCTTCGGGGTATGGTTGTAAACATTTTGCTAAATGTTTCGCAAGAAGTTGGACTGGTGAACCAACGGAGATTACTATTGGTCGTAGTGGGGCTCCATCTTTGTGGATCTTTGGTAAACCATATATCTTGGGACACCGTGAAGATTTCTCCCTTGGTATAAGGTAATTCATTGTTTCCTTGTCAATGCTAGAGCTTAGGATCTTTTGTCTGGTAGTTTTCTCAAGATAGGTTGTAGGGTCCGTTGTACTGGGTAGATAAGCTGGATCATCTAATATTGTGGTCATTTTTTGTTTATAGTCAGCACTGTTCATGACTACAGAGCAATTTCCCTTGTCAGCTGGTAGGACCACAATGCTGTTGTTTTCTCTTGGTGCCTTGAGGGCCTTGAATTCCTAGTATGAGATGTTTCTTGTCGGTGGTTTGGCAGATCTTAAAATGTGGCATGTTTCCTGTCTTATTGTCTCGGCTAATGTGGCAAGGAGTTGTGAGATAGCAGTCTCGACACCAGTGATTATGTCTTCTTTGGGAAGGCGACTTGGTGCTATTGCAAAGTTAAAACCCTTGGCCAGTACTGTTTTGGTAGGTTCGTCTAGGGGCTGGTCTGAAAGATTGTAAACCACTTTGTCGATGTTGAGTGGTTTTGGTGCAGGTTTTTGTCTCCGTCTGAGAAGGTTGTATTTTTCTTTCAGAAAATATCCTCCATGCAACGCAGCGTTAAAGACACCATCCCGTTAGAATCCCATGGAATTTACGAAATACCTTGCGGAACATGTGAACGAACCTACATTGGACGTACCAATAGAAAAATATCTGCTTGGATTCAAGAACATGTAGTTTCAGTCAGACACAGAGACAAAGTTTCATCGGCACTTGTCCAACACACAAACACCGGTCACTGGATGGACGTTAGAAATTCAAGGACTGTTGCACTGATTAGCCACGAAATGTCACGAGTATACAGAGAAGCCATAGAGATAGAAAAACGAGACTACTGCATGAACACGAGAGACGATTCCTTGAGACTGCCCCCAGCATGGCGACCGATCATATGCACCCTCAAAATGCATTCCCAGACACCCCAGATTCATGTACGACCAACAAGACAAATAAACAACCGAACCGAAGCACCGCACACAACGCGCATGACCCGAAGCCAAACAGCTATAAGTAGTCGCATCGCACGAACGAGCTCTCAGTATGCGTCTAACGGTTGACCCGCACGGACGCATATATCTCTTGAGAATGGCGAATGTTAGTTCGCCGAAACGTCGAGAATCCGGTTCTTTTCAGAGCCAACCCCTAGCATCAACGCGGAATCCCCGAGAAAACAATACAACATATATATATATATATATATATATATATATATATATATATATATATATGCCAGTGGTATTTGGCAAGTTAGCCTTTTTAAACTGTCCTCGGCATGATTCCCTGAAGGGTAGATGAAGAATAATCCACAAAGCTCGCTTTTGGACTCTAAAAACTTGCTGAACATAACTTCCGTTCGCCCAGAACATAATTCCAAATCTCAAACATGATTGAAAATTGGCGAAGTATACCATCCTCAAGATATCAGTGTCTAAATATCTACCCAATAAACTTAGTGCATAAACTGTTTTACTTAGTTTCATTGAGAGTTTATTAATATGCAAAAACCAATCTAAGTTTTTGTCTAGGTGGATTCCCAAAAGCCTCGCTGAGTGCGATTTGGATTACCTCTTGTCCAGTTCGAATTTCTGTAGGGAAGCTGATTGTACAACTTTTTGATTGAAAAATGATTGCAGTGGTCTTATCTTTGTTGACTATTAGATGGTTTTCAGCAAACCACTCCAACACGGGACTTCATGGGACAAGATTCACGTAAATCCTACTCAACCATCTAGTGTAACTCAACGGTTTAAAAGTTAAACATTGAACATGCTTTCAGAGTATTGCCCGTCGCAAATTAGGTAATTCCAAGGATGCTTCTGTCATATCATTAACAACTAGATTCAAAGAGTGGCTACTCCGAGGAACATATTGCTTAATTCTAGATTGGTATGTTGTCCACTACACTGCCGAGGAGGAGTGCCGCGGTAGTGTGGCGGACAACATACAAGCCTTATAAGCGGGAGAGCGGGGTTCGATTTTCCGCCAAAGCAGGGTATTTTCAACCAGGGCGGCACTAACCGTTCGAGCTACCCACCCTGAAGGAAAGCGGCTTCAGAGTGGCGCATACTTAAAACTAGTGAGAGATTCCCCCAAATCTCAATAATAATAAGATTGCACTCCTCCTTTATCGCCCCTCATATTGTCCTACCCACTCCCACTGATATGCTGCAAATTTAAACCCAAGACATTAAGTTCTATAATTATTTACATTTGTTTTCCTTGGATCTTTCTACTGGTAAGAAGTCCAAAAAGCCTAAAATTGCGCCTCTAAATGTGGTGGACAAAAGTCCGAACTGCCCGCCCCTAAGCGGCTGCTGATATTGGTTAATATTGGTAAAGATTTGTATATATTGGTATATATTGCTATACATTAGCTTATATTGGTATATATTTGTTGAAGATGCAAACTTTTTGTGCGTCAACCGAGTTAAGTTCCAAATGAAATATTTTTAGGGAACCGATTTATTAAAAAAAAAAAAATAGGTAAAATCGAAAAACATTTGGATTTTTATATCAATTAACTCAAATTTCATTTCTACTCCTCAATTTTGCTTTCATGCAAATAATTTCCTCTCGACATATACATAAAGTGATAGTCTTTTGCCAAATCGATGAAGATAAGCTTGGAAGTTACCTTGCCCCGTAATTTATTGTACAGCGTGATATGATAACGTAATAACAATTTGGTGCCAGGCATGGTTTGTGGAGATAAATGATTTTGTCAACAATCCTATTTTGTCAACAATCCGCTTCAAACTTCAATAGCCATTTTTTATGGATATATGTTCACAGAGAGTTTAGTATCGTTTGCCTATTATACGTTAGGCCTAGGTCGCACAACGGCTAAACCGCCGCGGTTTTTAACCGCGTGATTTTATGACTCAAGTAAATTAATACAAGCGGCCTCACCTGCGGTTTTCTCCCACGACTGATTTTTCCCATAGCGCACTGTGTGTTTCTCGAGCTCCAACATTCGCTTTAAACCCAGTGCCATCGTATTTTGACGCACTTGGATTTGACTTTGGCCTATTTCCATGTAACTACTAGTAACTCCGTGGGCTTGGACATTAGTTTTAGAGATTCTAACACTGATCGACTATCACCGAATATGGACCAACTTTAAGTGGGATTTGTGTTTTCGCCTACATAATCTAGTGCCCCTCTAAGGGCGACAAGTTCGGCATGAAAGATAGAGCAGCTCTCCAGTTGAGACTGATCAGAATAAATTTCCTCGTCTTCTTTGTAGACGATAAAAAGCAGCAACTATTCCACTTTCGAATTTCAAGCAATCTGTGTACACTCTGGTTTGTAGAGTATTGGACAAAGTTAGGTGGTATTGAAACCATCCGATGTCTGCTGGATGGAACATTTCGCGATATTAATTATGCATTCAATTAGTTTTGGGGAAGCCTCCAGACCGGCAACCTCAGTAAATGTTATTTTGCCGACATTTCCTATTTGGGAAAAGATAAAAGGAATTATTTTGTTTGCTCGCAAGTCAATTGGGATCAGATCTGTTATTACGTAGGCCCCCTAAGAGGAGACTGTGCGATAAGACTAGTGTATAGTGATAAGACAGAGAAAACTAGTCAGACAAGACTAGACAGACCAGACTGAACAAATAAAAGTGGACAGACAAGACTATACAGACAAGTAGGGTGACAATTCTAGACAGAAAATACTAGAAAGAGAAGACTAGGCAGACAAGACTAGACAGACAAGACTTGACCTTGATGAACAAATTATATGATTACGGAATACGAAGGAAAGCTTGTAGATGGATTAGATCCTACCTGACAATCAGGAAACAATACGTTACGGTGTCGAATGGAAACGAATTGGGCCAATCTGACATCATAGAGACAAATATTGGGGTTCCTCAAGTGAGCATTTTAGCACCTTCATTGTTTCTATGATACATCGCAGATTTGGCAAACTACGTGAAAGGGCCGCATTGCACCGTCTATGCTGATGATACGAGTTTTATTTTGTCGCGGAATAATTTGGAAGAGAACACTGAACAGGCCCAGTTACTGTTATAATCTCTGGATAAACGGTTCTTTGCGAATACTCTGCATCTTATCACAGATAAAACAGAGTACATAATATTTAAAACTTTCTGTTTACATATTACAAACCTCGACCTTGAAATACAAAATCAACAAATAAAAATAACTAAGCAGGCAAAACTACTGGGTATTTATCTGGAGGAGCACCTTCGTTGGGTAACAACAACGCAGAAAATATGTGCAACTCTACATAAAAAAGCCTTTCAATCAAGACAACTGAGGAGACTTTTAAGCCCAGACGATCACTGAATCTGGTACCATGCCGAGGTACAATCGTTACTGGCTTGCGGCATTATATTATGGAGAGCTTCGTCACAAGTAGAAGCAATACTAATTGCCCAAAAAAAAATCATCAAAAACGTGCAAGCAATAAAAGTTACAAAGTCATGTAGGCCTCATTTTAAAATGCTGGGAATTCTTACAGTCGTTTAAATACTCGAAACCGCTTCGTACATTCCCAAACACCGAAGTTAGTTACAAAAAAACGAAGACAAGCATAATTATAATACCAGAGGTAATAACATCTTTTCGATACCAAGAGGAGACGCTTAGGCCGAGGCCGCACTACGGTTTTTTCCCGCGAGCGGTAACCGCTGTAACCCTGAAACCGCTCGAGAAACACACATTACGCGATAGGAAGAAACAGTCGCTGGAAAAAGCCGCAAGTGAGGCCGGTTGTATTAGCTTAATTGAGTCACAAAATCACGCGATTAAAAACCGGGGCGGTTTAGCCGTAGTGCGGCCTAAGCTTTAACCTTATATTTTTTAACCCTATGATTTACAATCATGTTGCTATGATTTACAATCATGTAAACTAATCTGACAAATGAAAAATCCTAGAAGAAATTTTGTAAGTAGTTGAAGGAGATGCTACTCACTAATACAATATATTCATTCCTTGAATTTTTTTCTTGTAAATTTAATCATTAATTTGTAAGATTTATGACATATCCTATAGATACTTGTATCTCAATTGGGAAATAAATATTTTGATTTGATTTGATTCTTTTTTGACTAGACTGACAAGACTAGACTAACAAGACTAGACAGACAAGACTAGACAGACAGGGCTAGATAGATAAAGCTGTACAGACAAGACTAGACAGACAAGACTAATAATCTAATAATCGTTGGATTATATAGAGCTCCGCAATCACATATTTTATGGACAAGCTGCATCAACTTCTACTATTGCTCTCAAGGAATACTAAGCAATAAACGGATAGTATGAGGAGATTTTAATATAAATATTTTAAATCTAACAAATACTAGTCAACAGTTCCTGTCTCTGCTAGAATCTTTTAATGCGGTACCGACTTTAAAAGAAGTAAGTCATTCATCGTCTGGCACATGGATTGACAATATTATAACAAACCTAAATGTAATGTACAGCACGGAAACTCGAGACTACCATCTATCTGACCACTCTGTACAGTTACTAACCACGATTTGTGAGAAGGAAGACATTCTATCTAAATATAAACTTACTAGGATTTTTAACAGTGACAATATGCACAAATTTAAGTATCTAATGGATGAGGTAGTGTGGCACGAACTCCTTGAAATCGATTGCGATGAAATAGATGGACGTTTTTCATGGAAATCTTCAACAGACACTTCAACGAGGCCTTCCCCAAAGAACTTATTAACACCAGACCGGCAGTTCGACGGATTTTTGCAAATCCTGATTTGAAACGGATGGAAAAGGATCTGGGAGTAGCCCAAGTACTATGTAGATTTTCTCCAAACTGCAAGAAACTCTACAATAATCTACGAAGAAACTTCACAAATCTATTAAGAAAACGAAAAAAAGAAAATTTAAATCATCAATTAATAGAATCTTCAAATGTTTAAAAAACAACTTGGAGAATTATTCATGATTTAACGAATTTTGAAAAGAAAAATACAACCAACTTTAACCGTAATGAGGATCCACAAACCAGTGCTACGAAGATAAATAATTTCATCGCAGACAGGGCGAAGCTATTGTATAATACTATACCGACGTTAGGATTCAATGGCAATATAACAGCGAGTAACAATTCGATATTTCTAACACCAGTAACAAGTAAAGAACTATATAGTACAATTATGAATTTAAAAAACAAGAAAAGTGCGGGTCAAGACGAGATTCCTTCAATCGTGCTAGAACATGTGTTAATATCGATTTTGACGCCATTAAAGTCCATCATAAATAATTCCTTCACTGTTGGCAAATTCCTAGAGAAACTTAAAGTAGCCATAATAACTCCAATTCACAAAAGCGGAAATATAAGTGATGTGGGAAATTACAGACCAATAAGTATCCTCTCAGTGTTTTCAAAAATGTTCGAAAAACTCATCTGTACTAGAATAATATCATTCCTTGAAAAATATCAAACAATAAGCCCACAGCAACACGGATTCATCAAAAGTAAGAATATCGATACTGCCTGCTACGAATTCATCAAGGATATTATGAATAATATAGAAGCTAAGAATATCCCACTAGGTTTGCCATTGAATTGAATTGCACATGAATATCCCATTTGGATGGATTTATCCAAGGCATATGATCTAGTGGATCACACTATTCTACAAAACAAATTAAACAAATACGGCATCAGAGGGGTTGCACTAGAATGGTTAAAATCGTACCTTAACAACAGATAACAAATAACAAGTTTAGACACTCCGAATGGTTGCGTAATGTCCAGCGAAAGGAGTATCAGCATGTGTATCCCACAGGGGAGTACTATTGGTCCATTCAACATCTTCACAATTTTTATTAATGACCTCCTCAAAACGCATATCATCCCTCAACATACCATAGTTAACTATGCGGACGACACTACCCTTTTAATAATAAATAAGTCAATGCTAGATATTAACGGAAACGCTAACCTAGGAATGTCTTCACTAACTGCTTGGTTCTCAGAGAACAGTCTGATATTAAATCAGAACAAAACAAAAATTATTATATTTCAAATTAAAAGATGCACTACAGGTTATCCACGAACTATTGGAATAGGAAATGGGTTGATAGATGTACAACAATCCGTGAGACAATTGGGATTATACATTGATAATACTCTGGACTGGACATCCCATATAAATCATGTTACCAAGAGCCTCAATAAAGCTGTATTTGCCATGCGATCCCTCCAAAGATATGTCGACAGAAAAGTTTTGAGCCTCCTGTATTTTTCCAATTTTTACTCCCATTTAAGATTTGGAATCATATTCTGGGGCAATGGAGTTAATGTTCAAAGGGTATTTAGAATACAAAAGCAAGACCCGCGTATTATAAGCAATTTAAAATACTGAGAGTCCTGTAGAGGCCATTTCAGAAGAGCAGAAATATTAACAACTACGGGCACATATATCTACGAAAGCATTTTATTTGTATTGAAGCATAAACAATTATTTGAATGTTTTAATAAGCCCAAAAACGACAAACTAGATATAACAGAGATCTTTATCAGTTACCTAAACATATGTTAAAAATGTCTTAGAAAAATTAACCCTATATGTCTGCTAAACTCTATAACAAGCTGCTTAGCGAAATTAAACGTATTACACACATCTTAAAAGCGAACTTTATCGTTGGATTAATAATATTGAACCATATTCTATAGACGAATTTTATTCGAATTAGAAATTTTACTTGTTATATAGTTTAATCTTTCCATACTACTAGATATATTAATTTTAATTTTTTCTCATATTTCTCGTGAATTCTGTTTTTGTTTTCATGAATTCTGTTAACTTATTTATGTATTTTTTTCCAGCTTTGACACATTTCATTTAGATTACTGTATCTTAAATAATGAAATAAATGTATTTGATTTGATTTGATTTGACTAGACAGACAATACTAGACAGATAATACTAGACAGGCAAGACTTGACAGACAAGATTTGACGGACAAGGATGGATAGTCCAGACTAGATAGACAAGAGTAGACAGACAAGACTAGACAGACGGGCGTAGGCAGACAAGAGTAGACAGATAAGACTAGATAGACAAGACGGTTAGTAAGGTTTTCAGAATAACTATTCCTATTTAAATACAATTACCAATTAAATTTGAACTGTATTTGAAAAGCAAATCAAAAATATTATTTGGTAATTTTCAATGTAATAGGTAATTTTCAAATTGCTTTGTGTTCATGTTTTGAAAAATTTTGTTTAACTTTAAAACACTTTATACGAACATAAAACTAAAAAAATCTGCCAGTAAATTATTTAAGTCAGGATTTCGAAGTAAGATTTCAGAATGAATCACACAACTGCATGAATTATTCACTTTCGCTGAATCGTAAAGAAAATAAACTTATGACAAGCTTTGATTTCCGTTTCCGGAAAAATGGTAAAATCTCTTGCATACCAAGCACAACTTCCAAAGAATATTCAATAGTTAGAACAAAAGCTCAGGTAAAAACGCATTGTTTTACCTGAAAATAGTAACTTTGCGTAACAAAATACAACACGTGTTTGCAGTAATACATTTAGATAAATATATTTTACGCAGAAAAGTTTTATCTCATTTTTTGCGTATTATTTAAAAATATTTCAAACAGGTAGCTTGTCCCATTGAGAAATGATCTAGTATAATAGGACCCCATAATAAAGATTATGAATATCCCAACTATATATAAACTTGTATTGCAGCAAGAAATGAGAATGGAAAAGAGAAAAAAAAGTTTTAATGTGATTATGCTGGATAATACAGAGAGAATTATAATACGGTTCTGGTTGATGTTATACCATCATAAATATAGGTGTTTTTTAGGGGAATACAACAGGTGAACCGATATTATATGGAAACGGGCCACACCATAAACTAGACCCATCTTAAATCTTTTACAAGAATCGAGCGTTGTCGCTTTAAACCATATGATACCGTCTCGGGAGCATGTCCACTGAAATATTTTACAACATGGATATAAAGAACGTTTAAACATTGATACGTTGTTGGGAACGACAAAAATTCTCAGATCCAAAACTATTAGTTAGATGGAGAAGAAATGTATTCACATAGTTCTTTCGAAATATTCTGTTTTACATGTCGTATAAATACTTAAATCGAATATTACAATAAATTATTATTAATGCTTTTTACGTAACGTATGAAATAATACAAGGCAAAACAACCGTAAAAAGGTAATATTAGATCCCATCTTTGTTTTATGGGTAGTATTAGTGGTTATATGAAGCTTACCTAATGTGCACATAAAAAATATCAGTACATAAATCTGGACATTACTGTGGGTTTTAGATGTACAAAGTAAGTAATCTTCGAGATATCTTTTTAAGATATCGGGTGTTAGTATCAGAGCACTGTCCCGAGCTTTATAAATGTAAATCAAGATCAGTCACGACGCCCCGGCTATTTTAATTCAAATGATCCGAATACGGCATGCAGGCAAGTTCCGCCTTTTAAAGCTGCAGTAAACTCTAATCGGAAGATGATACGAAATTACATATTCCGCCGCACAGATGTTTCATGCTTCGTCACTCGCCTTTTGTCAACATAGCGTTAAATCTAACATAACAGAAAAATAAAGAAAAAACTCTTCCCTCAATTAACACTTTTACATGTTACGCTACATGAGAATTGATATCTTATTTAAGAAGCGGTAAATTAAATATGATTGGTGCTATCTTTAAAATATGTTACTAATTTCTACTTTAAATATTTTACTAAGCTTTTTAAAAATTAGTGTAAAGAATGTTTAATTATCACTTGTGTTCAGACGAGTACTAAATAATACATTTACTTTTTAAAAATTCTTCTATTAATTACGTTGTGCATCTCAACTCTCCGCTCAAAATAAATTTGCATTTGTCGCAACGATTTTAACATATAACAGTATAATTAGACAAATATTAGACATTTTTTCATAATTTTCCGGTTTTTTATAACATGCGTAATTGAGTTTACTTTATTTGCTTAACTAATACCACTTTTTAAATCTTATTTATTGATTTCATAATTAATAAAGAGTCTATTTTATTAGATGTAGTCATATTTTGTATGATGTAAGTTACAGTATATATTTCTAAAAAGAACAAATGATTACAAATATGTTAAGTATCTATTATGAAACCATACTAATTATAGATACAATCATATAAAATTATTAAATACCAAATGCAGTCCAAATACATAAATATATTCAACCTGTTCGGAGCTCTATAATATTAAGTCTTATTTAGACTACAAAATAAATCCCATGTTAGTCCCACTTTGTTTTTAAGATCGTGTTTTTTATTTTGATTAAATGAATTAAGTGAATTTACCTCATTGCAGCTTTTCGTTATTGAATTCTTAATTAGAATACACTTACATGGCTATCACCTAATCTAAATAGAAACAAATAATCTTAAAAAAAATGTTATTTTTCTAGCACTTTTTAGTAACATGAAAGTTTACTGGGATAAGTAATAACATGCAACTGTCTGTTGTATAATTCAATATCTTGCGTGGTATTAGCCTTAGATGTAGTTGTTTTAACAGGAGATTTGTTCCGTAGTCTTAATAAGACTTAATAAGACGAATGCCTTTATCGCCGCCACCAGCATGAGGTTCGAACGCACAAAAAGCAACGATGCATGGCTGAATTTAGTAGCTCCACTGAAACTGCTTTACTGGACCAGAATTTTGGTTCCACAAACGGTTGCGCCTTGCGAAACAGAGGACAACGTTGACGGCGTAAGAACTTCGTTTTGGACCCAACTAGACGAAGTGAAAAGGGAGAACCTCGCCGATGTCACAAGCTTGTACTCATCGACAAGTTATCGCTTGTAAAATATCGAAGAAGACGGGAAGCTAGGGCAACGGAGTAGAATTTGAGTTAATTAAGACGAAACCTGGTCACGAAACCAGAAATAGCGTTGGATAAGCCAGAGCAGTTTTTGCACGAGCTATCGGAAATACGATATTTTTATCTGTTTTATTTTTAAGGTCGAGTTTGATAAGTTTCGAAGTTTATAATAACTATAGAACATATTTTATCAAACAATAGGCCGAGAACGCATTACGGTTTCTCCAGCGAGCGGTTAGCCTCTATAACCGCGAAACCGCTCGAGAAGCACACACGACGCTATCAAAATCATTCGCGGGAAAAAACCGGAAGTGAGGCCACTTGTATTAGCTTACTTTACTCACAACATCACGCGATTAAAAACCGCGGCGGTTTAGTCGTAGTGCGGCCTAGGCCTTAAAACCACATGTAATTTTTTAACTTTCGAGAATGAGTAAAATAAATGGCGATAATTTTAATATTAGGTAACTACATAATTGTAACAACGGATCACCTTACTGCATTTGTCAATATAATATTTTTCTATATAATATTATATAGTCAGGATCTATATAAAAAAAAGATTGAAAATAAGTTTTTAGTAATAATCCCTCTATTAGTACCTGAACCAGGAGAAATTGTACGAGGATCATCGGTTAATTTTGACGGTGTTAACGCAGACTTGGCTGCACTACAAAAGAAACTACAAGTTTGTGAAAATCGCACGCAGAAGGTGATAGATTCGTCGACGGTTGACAATTTGCAACCGTTCGAGGAGAAGATGACGTCTTTTTTGGAGAATGCCAAGAAGCAATTGTCAGCGGAATTCGAAAACCCAGAAGAATGCAACTCAATTTTAATGAAAACAATGCAACTTTACCAGTTCAAACTGAAATCCGGAACGCTGGAGACTTTCCCGCCGAACGACTATTTCGAATTGTGGAAACAATTTTGCATCCACTTTTGAAAAAGAAGATTTTTTTAAGACTAGATAAAGAAAAGATGAGTTGAGGAACAAAGAAATCGAGAGATTATCAAAACATGTGACGACAAAGAAAATAGATTAAGGCCATTATCTATTATTTAGGCGATGATAGAGAGCGCGAAATCAGAGGAAATTGAAAGAAAAGGATTAATATATAAAAGATCTATTTGTAATATTATAGAGCTACGAGCAGGTTGAATATATTTATATATTCAGGCTGCATTTCATCTTTAATAATTTTATATTCTAGTGTAATAGATGATAATAAATAATAAGTATCTATTTTAATAGATGTAAGCAGTAATATTTTTGTAGACGCAAGTAGCAATACTTTGGTACATGTACGTAGCAATATTTTCGTAGATCTAAGAGCAACATGTTTGCCTAAACAGCAACATAAATTGAATAAAAATATATTATGTAAATTCTCTTGAATCCATTTAAATCTACTATTATAGTATTATATATAAACTCGTCTATTTTGACAAAGTCACTTATCGAGACATCAATTTAAATCTTTAAATTTAAACTGAATATGTTTTTGTAGATTAAACAAATAAACTAGAGATAAACCTGATTATTAAATTGTTATATAAATAACTCTTTTCTTAACATATAAAATCATATGTACTATATGTATAGTCAGTATTTATTTTCACTTAAATCTTATACGACTAGCCTTAGTTTATTTAGCTTTTGCTATACCTGAACAACTAAACTTTACAAAACAGCCTAAAGACAATATACACTTTGTTTTTCGATTAAACTTTCACTAAGTATAAGTTGTTTGCGAATATATGCTAATTTCGTATTTGAACTAATGTTCTCTTTATACACTCCAAGTTTCAATTGTTTAGAAATCTAGGAAATAGAACTAACTTTAAATACGATAAATAGAAAATATCTTAGTAATGGTAGAAATAGATATAATCAAATAATTTTCATTTTTCCTACAGATACGTTTAGTGTCACATACTTTGGTGAATAATAAATATTTTTTTAATTATATCAATTTAATTTATTGTATAAATTATATTTATAACAACTGTATAAGGTTTAAGTTAGGAACATGTTTACATTGTAAATTGCTATTCTCAATGTATTTACGGAATAAATCAAATCGCAAAAGTTTATTTTTACGGACTATATGTGAATTTACAATAGAAAGTAGATTAACTAGACAATGGAATTAGAGTAGGCGTATGAAAATCTTTTGATTCTCGGGCCAGATTGTTGATGAAAATTTGACCGCGGGCCGTAATAAAAAATGTATTTTAATAGTTGTACCTATATGTCTATGAAATAGGAGCCGGTAGATAATAGAGTAAACACCAAACCTAGTAAACATAATAAGCATATCATAGGCATTCTTTGAGGATATTTTAGCATTTTTATGTTGGAATACGAATTAAGATCATTCATTGTGGGTACTAATTCTCAGAAAAGCAATATTTTTGCAGGATCACAAAACCAATTTTTTTTACTGTTTTTTTTATTATTATACATAGATATTACTTATTAATTAAAGTAAATTATAAAATGTGCCGGGCCGCATAAAATGTAGTCGCGAAGCGTCGGGAGTCATTTGCCCAGGCCTGGTCTAGATTATCTTCAATAGCTAACGACTAACCAAATTATTTAGAATTTCATGTGTCTTCAACTAGCAAATTAGTCCTTTAGCTTGGATTATCTTGAACTATGTTCTAGATTATATGTCGATCTGGGATATCAATGGATTAAGCTCTCCAAGGCCTGTTGCTTCAATATATCTAGACTATTATATCTCAATATATCTAGTAGTCCGCACTATAACTACCTAATCCTTTATAATGATTCTATCTCATTCTACAGACTAGTTGTCTATTTACAATAGAAATTAAACTAACCATACAATGGAATTAGTACAACAATGGAATTACCCAAAATTATCTAACTTATTACCAAATTATCTAGAATTTTGTGTATCTTTGACTAGAATATTGGTTCTTTATTTTGGATTATCTTGGACTATTATCTAGATTATCTGTGCTTCAGATTACTAAGTATTAATCAAAATATTATGCCATTGGATTAAGCTCTTCTATTCTTGTCTATCTATCTGAATAATCTGAATAATCGTAATAATCTGAATAATCTAAACTATCTAGTCCCGTCCAAGTAGACACACTACAAGTATCTAATCATATCTAATACTCTACAAATTATATGTATATTTACAATAGCAATTAAATTAATTAGACAATGGAATTAGACAGCCTTAATTATCTAGAATTGCTTGCGACTAATTTTAAACCAAATTCTCTAGAATTTTCAGTGTCTTCGACTAGTACTTTATTTTGGAAATCTTGGACTATTGCCTAGATTATCTATGCTTTAGATTACAAGTCCTAATCAAAGTATAATGCCATTGGATTAATCTCTTCTAGTCCTGTCTGGTTTAGTCTATTTGCGTAATCTAGACTATCTAGCCTTGTCCAAGTAGTCCACACTACAACTACTTAATCCTATCTAATGACTCTACCTCAATCTACAGACTATATGCAAATTCACAATAGCAATTTAACTAAATATACAATGGAAATAGATATCTGAGATTATGTAGAATTGCTTGCGACTAACTAAATACCAAATTGTCTAGAATTGCCTGTGCCTTCGACTAGAAAATTACTCCTTTATTTTGGGTTATTTCGGACAATTAACTAGGTTATCTGTGCTTTTGATTATTAAGCCTTAATCGAAATATAATTCCATTGTATTAAGCTCTTCTAGTTTAAGCTCGCTGTTTGGTTTAGCCTATCGGCCTAATCTATACTATCTACTCCAGTACAAGTAGTCCACACTTCAACTCTACCTAATCATATCTAATGACTCTACCTCATTCTACAGACTAGATGTGTATTTACAATAGAGATTAGACCAACTAAACAATGGAATTACACAGCCTAGATTATTTAGAATTGCTTGCGACAAACTTAATACCAAATTACCTAGAATCTCCTGTGTCTTCGAATATCAAATTCGTCCTTTATTTTTTATTATCTAGATTATTATCGAGACTATCTGTGTTTAAGATTACTAAGTCTTAGCAAATAGTAATATAGTAATAACTTAGTAAATAGTAGTAAATTATAGTACCATTGGATAAAGCTCCTGTTTGTACTATTAATAAGTTACTCCTGTTTGGTTTAACCCACCTGAATAATCTAGACTATTTTGTCTTGTCCAAGTAGTGCGCACTACAACTTATCCTATCTAATGACTTTAATGTTTTATTGAGGAGAGGGAACCTAGTGTGTTTTTGTTTAGTTTGTTTTCCTCAGTCGTTTACTCTAATTTCTAACGTCTTTTTTCATTTAGTTTAAATAAATTATAAACAAGTAGGATAAAAGTTTCTTTAATGTGTTCAGCAATGAGTTTTTCTGTGCCGCTGATGGGCTATCAGTTCTCATGCAAAAATATAGAGACCAGAAAAAGGACGTGTACATCTGTTTTATTAATTATGCAAAGGCATTTGACTGTTTAAAACACAACTTCCTAATTAACATTCTTATGACCAAAGGCCATGACCAAAAAAATATCTCCTTCCTTGAAGATCAATACTATGAAGAAAATAGCAGCATTTGAGATGTGGGTATTTCGAAGAATGCAGAGAATATCCTGGGCGGAACATATCACGAGTAATGAGGTTCTTAGACGCATGGACAGAGACAAATAGGTATTGGTTATTCTGAAGAAAGGTAAGACCGCGCACCTAGGACATATCCTCAGAAATACAAAATATAGCCTTCTAAAATTAATAATGGAGAGCAAGATAGAGGGACGCCGTGGTCCAGGACGAAGTAAGTGCTCCTGGTTGAAGAACATAAGAGACTGGACTGGTGTGGAGTCCCACTCATTGTTCAGAGCTCCACAAGACCGTGCGGAATTTGCCATGATTGTTGCCAACCCTCAGAAATGAAGAAGGCACCTAAATATAATTTAGTCTGAACCCTCATTGGCTTTATTAGTTTTGTCGTCGTATAATTCAGTAATTAGTCCTTGCAGACACAGAGGTTTAGTTTAGGTTCATTAATATATTTCAAGAACTAACTAATCTAGTGCAGACAGATTTTACTCTGTAATTTCAAAATTGGTCCAAATATCCCAAACAAATATATAGCAATTCATGAAAACTTGTCAATTCGTAACTGTGGAATAAGTCTATCTAATCAAACAAATTTAATTTTAATTTGTTAATTTATAACTTGGGAAGAAATCAATCTAGCATAGACACATTTTAGTTTGTCTGTCTCTCTGTAATTCTAGAATTAGTCCGACTAGTCCAAACTTTATATTTGAGTTTCTCAAAATTTCATAAAAGTTTGGCCATGTGTAACCCTGGAATTAGGCCAAACAGGTAAACAAAGTTAGTTTTAGTTTATTAATTTACATTTCAGGAACTAACTAATCTTATATAGCAACATTTTAGTCTGCTCGTCTCTTTGTAATTTAAAAAATAGTCCAACTAGTACAACTAGTAACACAAATTTATATGCATTTTTAATGTAAAATATTAGTAATATAACTAAAATAAAACAGCAACAAATCGCCGGAAACCCTACAACACTTTCTCGACATCCACAAAGAGACAAACAGAACCATCAGGAAATCCAAACGTCAATAAATAACAGGTCACATCAATTGAGAATAACTTTAGAAACTACAACAGCAGAAATGTCTATAGAGCGTTTGCAAATAAAATGCACATGAAGGTTACTCACCACAGAATTTGAACTTCAAGAAAAAAGATGGAATACTTGCACTCACAAACCAAGAAAACTGGGAAGAACTGTCAAACTACTTTTCCGAACGATTCCCACACACATCCTCAAGGAATACGAATATGATACAAGAAGAAATCGGACATCGCATCACAAAACTGAAGCATAGAAAGGCATCAGGAGAAGATGGAATAACCGCAGAACTACTGAAAAATCTTGGACCACGATCATTACAGGAAATCACACAGATCGTTCAGGAAATTTGGCGAAGTGAAGAACACCCAGACGATTGGAAATGCGCACTCATCCACCCACTCCAAAAAAAAGAAGACAAATCACGTGTGAATAACTACAGAGGCATCTTCCTCCTTTCCGTTCACTACAAAATCCTATCTGCTTGCCAACAAGAACAGCTCGAACCCCTAATTTGGGAATATCAAGCACGTTTCAGACCACACAGATCAGGCACCGACCAAATTTTCAACCTGAAATCTAAACTAAAAATTGGAGCTATGCGAAACGAAATCTCCCATACATCTGCACATTTGTGCACTCGATCGATCGAAAATCCCTGATTTAATATACTCGAAGTAAACAATCTGGATCTGAAAACAGAACCGCTCATCCAACACTAACAAACACAACTTGAACAAAAAACAAAAATCAACGGAGAAATCTCTAAACCTTTCTATATCAAGACTGGTGACCGTCAGGGTGATAGCCTCTCCGTTACTCTTCAACATCGTTTTAGACAATGTTTTCAAAGCATGGGAGCAAGAACAGGAAAATCGAGGGAATTTGTAGACCCATAAGACTAGGAAAACAGCAGGATAACCTCAACCTCACATCGCGAGATCGCGATCGCGAGATCATCAGCGAAGGCTAGGCACTTCGCTGTTGATCTCGCGATCCTTTCCGAAAATGAACAAACAGGAATCCATCAGATCGGAGTCCTAAATGAATGTGCCGAGAAAGCTGGACTACAAATTACCTTTTCGAAAACCAAATTTATAGCCACAAAACACTTCAGAACAGAAAACTGAATTACAAAATACGGCACAATAAACAAGGTAAGTCACTTCAAATACTTAAGCGAAATTATGGAACCTACCAGATTAGCGCAAGAAGCACGGGAACTAAAAATGCGGAAAGCATATAAGAAAGTTGCAAGCATCCACAATAAAAAAATGCATAAATATTAACACAGAAGTCCGACACTACACGAGTGTTATCAAACTCGAAACACTCTACAGCGAGACATTAAACCTTAATTAAAAAGGAGACATAGAGAAATATCAAGAAGGCTGAACGAAAAATTATCCGAAAAATCCTTGGCCCAAGACTAACGAAAGAAGGATATCGGCTACAATCACACACTGTCACGGAAAAATACTCCAACATCGAAATCGATTTCCGCAAAAGACGACTGAAATTCTACGGGCACATTATGAGAATAGGTGTCAACCGATTAACAGAGAGAGTTTTGAAGTACCTACAGGAAATGGAAGCGACAACAGTCTGGGTAAAATAAGTCCAAATTGATCTAAAAATCGCCATCATCTCACCGACAGACATCGAAAAATCTTCAGACAAGGTCTACAACTGGGAAATGATATCAGATGAAAATCCCAAAATATCAAGAGGAAAATGGACAGATGAACGTCGAGCTAAACATAGCGAGTTGATTCAACTATTCTGGAAGAACAAGAAATATAACAACAGCAGGTCATAATTTGCTTAATGTGATCCCCTGTGGGTCTAAGCAAGGTAAATAAATAAATAATGTAACAAATTAAAACCAAAAATTAAGACAAATAATTCCAATTTATATTTGAATTTAAAAACGTATATTGTAGACTAAACTATGGTTAGATTTACTAGTTCTGCATAACTCTAATTCAGCAATTAGTTCATGCAGGCATACAGATTAGTTTTAGTATATTAATCTATATTTTAAGAACTAACTTCTCTTGTGCAGAAACATTTAAATATCTCTGTAATTTCTAAATTAGTTAAACTAGCTTCTCAACAGTTCCTCAGCAATATATGAAAACTTGTTAATTTCTCTATAATTAGTCTAACTCTATAATTAGTCTAACTAGACACATAAGTTTAAGTTTAGTTTGTAAATTTAGGAACTTAGGATCACATTAATCTAGCATAGAAACATTTGAGTGTGTTCGTCTGTTCACAATTCCAGAATTAGTCCGTCTAGTACAAACTTCATATTTAGCTGGATTTCTTTAAAATTCATGAAAGTTTGGCTATCTGTTCCTCTGCACTTAGGGCAACTAGGTACATACAATTAGTATTTGTTTGTTAATATGCATTTCAGGAATTAACTAGTCTAGTTTAGCAAGATTTCAAACTACTCGTCTATATCTGTAATAATTGATTCAAGATCAGTCCAACCCTTCCATACATATCCTTCACATACATATCCTTTTTAATGTAAGATATTAATATTATAACTAGTTAAAACAAAAAACTATGTTACTCTATGGCTTCATACCAGTGGTTTGTTAAACCTATGGATCGCATTGCAAAATTGGGTCGCGAACCATATTTCTTGCGTAGAGATAAACCCAAAAAATCTTTCTCCTAAATTAGGTGATAAATAATAGGTACATTAACTATGCAACAACATATTATTTTTTAGATTAGGAAAATAATGGCCTATAAAAAAATCATTATTTTAAAATTGAATAAAATTGTTTAAATTCATTCATCGTGGCTTAAGACGGTTAAGAAACACTGCTTTATACCTTTATAAGTATTCCGAAGTTTTTACCAGATACAACGGTCCTTTCAAATAAGAAAACATTATCAAGTTCTGCTTATTTACAATAGCACATTTGTTTGTATTATTAATTATTTAACAATATCAATATCATATTTTATTTAACATTACAAGAACATAATTTTTTTATATCACAGTAACTTATTTTACCTAACCGCACACCAAAATTAAAACATTAATAAGTAAATTATTGTATGTGAAGGATGCCATTATTATAATCGTGTGTAAAAGAATCCAAATCGTAGGTAAAAGTGCAACGTAAATCAAACGGATTTTCATTATTAAACGATTTCTGTGTGTTGTTACTATGGCAACAACTCGCGTCACCAAACGAAAAACATAGACGTAGTGAAAATAAATTTTCCGACGTATATTAAAATTTAATTAATTTTTCTTATTTTGGCTCATATTTTTCATAATTTATCTGGCTCTAATATAACCTAATCATAACCTAATCTAGATAAAATCTAGATTAACCTAGATTACATCGACAACGACCAAATAGTGTTCCCGTCACTGTGCGTTTTTACTAGTTAGCAATTTTTTACACTGAGGAGCTCAACGTTCTAACCTTATTGTGTTAGTGATTTGAAATATATTGTCTGTCTAAAGTACAATTTTTCAATATTATCGGTAAGAAACAATTATTTTTATGAAGATTCAGCAGTATTGTAGATGCTTCGTACATAAAATAATGTATGATATACGTGTGAGAAAAGCTTTGTGTACTCAATGCGATTTCTTTGCAAACTTCGCGACTCATGCACAAAAGCCCTTCTTCACACATTTGTAATGTATTATAATAAACTACTATTTTTAAATCAATTATTTAATAATATCAAATATATTAATTACTCATTTAACGCTTACAACTAATTCCAATTTATGGATCTTAATTAAAGATCTGAAGATATTAATTACACATTTATATCAACGAACATAACTCGCAATTTAACCAAAATGTGTAACATAATCTCGAATTTTGATTAAAGAATGATCAGAATTTGTAATAAATAAAATAGTGGGTGATAAAACATATTCGTTTTTTTTTGTAGATATGCCAATTTCCAATAAAAACATTTTCAAATAAATATCATATAGTTTTGTGAACTAGAGGCAACCGAGCGCGAACGCAAATAGTAATAAATAAACCGGCGATCGATCTATCTGCATAATAAATGTTTATTCCGAGTTTTATAATCGAGCTCCATGTTAAATCAGCGCGGGGCTGCCGCGTATCTTGTATACAAGAACAGGTCCTGTGTGGCCTGTCCCATCTTGTCCCACGCATCCTGCAGCTACTGATATCCTTTAGATCCTTTTTAAACGCGAAACTAATTACGATCCTTGTGCGCTTTTTGTATGAATCCAGCAATAAATTATATTACTGAATAAATGCTTGCGCCTCGGGACAAAATATTTAATTCAATAAAACACATCGGGATATTTATGCGCATATCGATGTACGGCTAATACGTAGACGATAATAATATAACTTTCTAATATCAGAGATTATAAATGTCGTGGAGAGGATTCAGTGCGCGTATTTCTGCATCTATAACCGCCGACGCCATTTATCATTTTCCCTTTAGAAACTTTTGTTTGCATTATTTATTATTTAGCTAAATGCATATGCAAATTATTATAGCATATGAAATCAAACTCTCGCTATATTGTCTACAACAGATTAGATATTTACAGAAAAATCAATTAACATATTACAAGATAATTAATTTGTATAAAAATATTTTAAATCATTGGAACGATCATCCTTGAACAGTATTCAAATATTTTTTATACAAATCAATATGCAGCTATTTGCTGTTAGAAATTTAAACTAAAAAACTAAAATATAGACTAATATTTTATCCTTGGGCACATATTTGGAGCTTGCAAAAGCCACCAGAGCCTTGGGATAATTTATTTGGTAAAAATGGAATTGACTTATCTCTGTCCAATAAATCTTTCTTGGCTGTCCTTTATCTTCATAAATCTATCCTTCATAAATTACATCTCGTTATTAGAAACAATAAAAAAATGGATCATTCTGGATTGATAAAAAACCATTAATGGTTATTTTTTAATTTTAAGATATGATTGGTTGGTTTGATAAATATATTGTTTAATCTGTTTGGAATAATTGAAATTTTAAGATTAATTTTAATAGCAATAGTAATAATTAATAGCAAGTAAAATTTTTTTGCTAATAGTATAAAGCAGGGATCTGTGATAACTCTTCGTAGACTTCAAACAAACATATGGTAGCATAAACAGGAAACAATTATTTATGATAATGGAAGAGTTTGCAATAACAGCATAGCTTGTCAAATTAATCCGGGTTAATTTGATAAGCTATTCTGTTATTCCAAACTCTTCCATAAAGGCATTAAGAGATACTATAGTTAAAGTACAAACAACGGATACAAGGCTAGCTATTGACAAGTCTAGCAGTAACATCAGAGCTGCGCCAAGGAGATGGCCTGTCAATAATTCTATTCAACCTGGCCATAGAAAGAGCGGCAAGTACGATGGGAAAGCGCGAACGAGGAAGAATATTCAACAAATCTAAAGTGATCCTAACGTTCTCGGACGACATAGATATTGTAGCCATAAACACTCTGGCAATAAAAGGCATGCGAACCTCTATACGAAACTGTGAGGAAAATCGGACTAAAAGCTAATATCGACAAAACTAAATTAGTGGTGCTGGTTAGGAACCGAGTAGAAATCGGACCAACAGTAGAAATAGACGGAAGACGGAAGTGTGAAGTGGATTTAGAATAAACAGCAATAACGAAATATCCGAAGAAGTTACAACTCGCATACAGATAGGGAATCGTTGCCTGTATAATATTCACGCAAGACTCAGCAGCAAACACCAGTCGCGGAGAACAAAGCTGAAAATATACAAGACGCTAATTAGTCCAGTGGTGACTTATGGTAGCTAGACACTTTTTTTTTCACGTGCTGGAGGTGAAAATCTGCAAACAGACACCACCCGGCCCGTGCCGAGTGGTAGTGTGGGGCGACTTGTGTGGTCCCCCTAAAGGGGCGACCCACTAAAAAACCCCCACCATTCAGACCCCATAGCCAAAACCGGAGAGAACGTGATGGAATCCAAAATTTGGCCATAACTTCATCACGCTGTCTGTGAGTCCACAGTAAATACAAAGGCAATCTGTGGCTCCACTGGTGCTATGGAGAAAGTTCCTGAAACAGCCATGTCCGCTTAAGACTTGGCACATAAAAATTTCTTTCACCGTGCTTTCTTGTTGCCCAACGCTCTACACCAGGGATTAGGATTCTGCTCCAGTGGCCTTTAGTGGATACACTCCACTGGTTTTGCCAGGCCTGGTCCATTCGGGCCTTCGCTAGTGCCTTTTTGTACGCCCATATACCATCGTCACTTAATCTTCCATTGTAGACTTCAGCCCTGTCTTCTACCACAAGTTCTATGGGCGGTATGCCGGCTGACACTAGAGCCGCATCCCTAGAGACAGTCCGATAAGCACTGCATACTCTTAGCGCCATTTTCCTTTGAACAGTTACCATATTTCATGTAATCACTCATTTTCTCAACGCATTTGCCCAAGTCGGGGCTGCATAGAGTATTGTGGAGTGAAACACCGAGTAAAGAAGTTGTCGCTTACTACTGCGGGATCCTCAAACGTTGGGCATTAGTTTATGTAACGCTGCTGCAGTTTTAGTGCTTTGGCTTCCACTGTGGTGATATAGCGATTAGATAGGTTACGATATTCAGGACTCATAAACAGAATGGACGACACTAGGCACCCCAAACGGGAAATGGAAATCACTATAGGAGGACACAGACCACATGGCTTTTTTTTTTTGCTGGGATCGTAGTACGCACCGCACGGTTAACTTAGCAAGAGGATCCTCTGAAATAACACAAGCATCTTGTGACTGCTTTTCGCATAACTTTCAAGATGTTGCTGAAAAATGTCGCTCTATCATCCCCATTGCCAGTGTTTAGGGGTTAAGGTACTTAACATTTTTCATGAGGCTTCTTTGCCTTCCCGCTAGCCTTACCTTTTGCAGCATTTTTATTGTCATGATGTCTTGGATCATCCTTGATGTATCTGCTCATAAGTCCTCTTCTACTTCTTCTTCAAGTAGACAACCCTACACCTTACACTACAACCCTAGTGGGTCTTGGTTGCAAGCATAATTTGCCTACGACTTCTATCAAGCATTGCTTCCTGTTCATTTTCGATGCCCATCTTCCGCACATCCGATAGAACATTGTCTATTCATCTCATTTTAGATCTTCCTGGTGGTCTTCTGGTCGTCCGTGCCTCCTGCCATGCTAGTTTCTGCATTCCATGTCCAGCATTATGTGTCCTTCTGCATATGTGTACTGCCCATCTCAATCTTTGTGACTTTGCTTCTCACACAATATCTCCATGGTACAATTGTTCGTCTTGGGGTCTAGTGTTCGTCCGGTATAATTTTTCCATTTATCCCTTTCGGATATCCACCTGTCGCACTAAAAAACGGTATGTGCCGCACTGTCTATCCACAGTAAATACAGAGGCAATCTTTGGCCCTGCCGATGCTATGGAGAACTATCCTGAAACAGCCATGTTCGCTTAAGACTTGGGAGACACTAAAATTTGTTTCGCCGTGTTTTCTTGTTGCCCGACGCTCCACACCAGGGATTTGGAATCTGCTCCAGTGGCCCTTAGTGGATAAACTCCACTGTGCCTTTTTGTCGGCCTATATGCCATCGCCGTTTGATCTGCCATTGTAGACTTCTGTACTCTCTTCTAGCACGAAATCTCTCTTGTTCTGAAAGATCACTTGAACGATCTGCCCCTCTCTTCTACCACAAGTTCTATGGGTGGTACGCCGGCTAACACTAGGGCGGCATCCCTAGAGACAGTCCAGTAAGCACTGCATACTCTTAGTGCCATCTTTCTTTAAACAGTTACCATATTTTGTCTAATCACCTGTTTAATCAACGCATTTGGCCATATAGGAGCTGCGTAGAGCATTGTGTAGTGAACTCACGAATAAAGAAGTTTTCGCTTACTACTGCGGGGTCCTCCAACGTTGGGCATTAGTTTATCCAACGCTGATGCAGTTTTTAGTGCTTTGGCTGCCACTGTGGTGATATGGCGATTAAAGGTTTTTTTTTTAATTTTGTCGCTTATTAAAGGTTACCTAGATGGATGATGGGTTTTTCGTTTTACCTAGTCCAGTTAGTAATACTGCTTCTGTCTTTTCTGGTGCTAGCTTCAGTTTTTTAGTTCCATCCATGGAATTACATGGCAGACCCAGGAGGAGGTGGCTGAATAGCGTGGAAGAAGACGCGAGAGCAATCGGGTGGGCAACCCTCTTTGAGAAGAATGCCAAAGCCCTAAACAGGCCCTAACGGTAACAATAAGAAGATAAGGCGGGCATCGGCAACGTGCGGCCCAAATGCATGTTTTTGTTGTGTAAACGTGACAGTTTACAATTGAACTGAAAAAAGGAAGTAAGGAAATAATAATGAGGAGACGTAAAGACATAACTTTAAGGAGTCAGTGTTCTTGAAGGAATAATTTCTTCAAAGTAATATCAGAACTCGGTTTAGAATTTACGCTAAAAATTTGAATTTAAAAAATATTATTTTCGTAATTTCATTTTTAGATTAAAATAAATATTTAAATTGTTTTATTTAATTTGGCAAAATAACATTTGTAAATGTTTAGTAGAATTTAGTAAGGATGTGTATTGGAATTGGAAACTGTTCAGGAGTTTATTCGAAGGGGATAATAAATGTGGAAATAAGGATTGTTAACACGTCTGTTTTGCATGCAGTAATCGGTGCGTTGGACGCAAGCGGTACAAGTTTTTTAGTTTTGTTTGAGAACGAGCCGTTGTTTCTAAAACCATTTACCACGTGTGCAATTATTTCATTATAAATGCATCGTTAATCCGAATTTAATAGAATATTACAAACGTTAAGTTTAAATTACAACATGTAAAACTACAACGGGAATTAAAAGAATTCAAATTATGTGGGGATATTATTTTAAAATATATAACTTTTTTGTCTAAGTCAAGCGTATTTATAGTACGACTACAAAGTATTTTAAGTATGCGATAAAATTTAATTAAATTAATATGGTCCTTGGTCCAGTAAAGTCAAGAAACCAGTTAGGTATACCGCTGTGAGCAGAGAAGAAAAACTCAATAGCACCAAAAGATATTACCTGATAATTTATAATTTAGGGAGCGTTCGCGCATTAAAACCAAAATATAAGTCGGGGAAAAAAACCGGTGTCAATAACCATCTTCAAATATTGTAGGATTATAATAAATCTGATTCAGAGGTCAGAGATCACACATAGCACGGGCTAGCAGTGGCCATTTGTCAACCTCTAGCTAGCTAATAACACGGCCATAAAATATATAGAGAAATAGAGAAGACCGGACTGGGTCCGTGCGCGGCTTAACTGGACACTGTCGCAATATTATATTATACGCACATATTTAATTTCCCCGTGTAAACTATTCCAACTCTGCATAATTTATTTCAGTACGTGTTATTTATGGACATTTACTTGATATTTAACCAAAGTAGTTTTATTTAGATATGCATCTCTACCATTTACATGTTATTATAACATTAAACTGAAGCACAAAAACCCGCATTTACCTACTCCATATACTCTCCAATTTTTTTTCTTCTTCTCTGTTCTTCAACATCAAATAATACCGTACTTCTCCTCTTTATTACCCGAAACGGTGACATTTAAATTTCATCTACAAACGTGAATAGAAATAACCGTATATTAAAATTTCCTCAAAACCATCAAACTCTTTTTATTTATCTTTTCTAAGTAAGCCCGAAATAATTCAATTACCGCGACGATTGTCATTATTTATTCTGTAAATATAAAGAAGAAACTACAAACATACAAAAACTGGAGACTCTAAAACAAATGTATTATATATGTTACGGTAAAAGTACGTACTTAAGTAAATACACACATTTACCAGTATATGTACGCATTTGCCAACTTGCTTGGTAAGTGTGAGTTACTTACATTTACCAAACATTTCTAGTGGTAAATTTACAAAATCTTATTAGAATCCTTAATTTATATTTTCAAGAAATTGAATCTATTGAATCTTCTAACCTAGTAAACTTTTACTTTCCTTTAATTTTGAGAAATTATTTTTGATTTATTGAATTAAAAAAATCAATAAATTTTATTAATATCCTGATATTTCTAAACAAAGTTCTTCTAATTTCATCCAAGTTTTTTCGTTGCACATTGCAATCAATTCTAAACAATTTTCATCAATTTGCAGAAGTTTTCCAAAATTTTAACTAAACATCACAAACTAAAAAAACCTGAAATTTTCCTGCAAAAACATTTCCGTTCCAAGATGAAACCCTAAAGACCAAGTCTAGTATATCGGTCGACTTCGTAGTCTACAGAGTTAGAGCGTTATAAACTAAAAAATCTGGAGGTCCCAAGTTCGAATCCAGGGAGCGAGTGTCGGCCGCATTTGTACCAATGAGTATTTGTACCAGCGTTTGTGCAGTGTGTTATGAAACAAGTATGGGAGGTAAAAATAGACTCTCATATATATTTTGTGAATATAGAGCACGGAGAAAACAAATAGGCGTAACCAGTTAAGGATTCTCCGCAGATTTTAAATGACGAAGAAGCAATATCTAAAGAATTATCTGACAAACGTGTACGTTAAGACATTCTTCACGGACTAATGGCGGGTTTACGATGAACTTAACGTAACGGGACGCGACGGTACCTTATGTAACGTAAACCTAAAACACATTGGTAGGATGTGCTAGGAGGAGAAAGAGAGACAGTCGAGCATATGTAGAATGAATGTGTGGGGATGAAAGAAAGAGAAGAAAATAAAAATACTTAATGAAGATGGAAGAGAGATATAGTGGACGACAGAGGTATGGATGAAGAGGGAAGAGTGGGATAGGGAAGTAAATTTATGATACTATTTTTAAATGGCACATTATGTTTATTAAATGTAAAGACAGGGATTCAAAAATTCCGTAGGGTAAATAAAGATTTTATTTACGCTTTGTGTCTTGTCGGGCTGCTTCACGTCATTCTTTCAGTCAATCAACGCTCTCGATTCTTGCGCACATGAACTCAAATTCTAGTGATTTTTGACATTGTGTCGCGCAATTATATTGCAAAACTTAAATTGAAAAATTAATAATACCTCAGGGCCGAATTCATTTTGAACTAGCAATGCTGTAAAAGCACTTTTCAGTGCACGCTGTTTTATGGCACGTAACGGCAATCGTAATTTCGCAAACATGTCTCAACCTTCACGCCACGTCACTTCAGGTCCCGTCGCGTCCCGTCACGTCCTGTCGCGTCCCGTCACGTTAAATTCATCGTAAACCCGCTATAAGTAATGACAAGGCAGAAATACACTTTCACTAAGAAGTATGATCCATACACTACCACTATGAAGTACTAGCACGACAAATCTGTCAAGTAAGTAAGTATGAAGTACTTGTACGAGAAATCTGTAAGCTAAACATTAAAGAGCCTTCTACACAGACGAAGAAATGACGAGGAAGAAATAGCCTCACATACACTTCCTCTCTGTAGAAGTTCCGCAATGGAGCAAGCAATATCAATAATCGCTCCCGAAAATAACATTTTTTCAGTTTCTAGGCCCATGAAATGAAAAATGTGAGCAAAATATAATAGGCCACTTGGCCGCAGTATTTGAAAAGTATTGAGAGATACAGTGGACGAAAGAAGTATAGATGAGGAGGTTTTCCTCGATATCCACGACGATATCCATATTGGACCGAACTTATATAATAGAACAAATAAAACAAAAAAACGTATGCGGGCAGGGAACCCCCGTCAGAAACGAAGTTCCTCGCGCATTCAACAGAATCGAACAACTTTTCTTTTTGAATTATTATTAAAATAATGAAAGTGCACACAAATATTTTGATTGTATGTTATTGAAAATATGAATAAACAATCTAAATCTCCATATTAAAGCCCACTACAAAGTATTTCTCATGCACTAGTTGGTTTTTGGCATTTTATTAAGGTGAATTATAAACTGTCGAAGAAACGATGCAGATATTTGAAGTTCTTATAAGAGATGAAAATAGGCAATTACCGTCGTCAGCAATGTTTGTGTCATGATGCAACAAGACATTTGGCATTGAACATTCATCATGTTCCTCGTATGGGGCTTGGAATGATTGAAAACTTGGAGAAATTACTTGCTGAGCTTCATTATCACCTGATGATTGAATTTAATTATTCTGAAAGTGACTAAATATAAGGTGACCAGGCGTACTGCTTTATCCAGTACAGTACTTCTTTGAGATAGTCTGCACCGTCCTATTTTTAGGCACTACATTTGTACTGCCTTTCTCTAAGATGTACTGCTTGTACTGCTTTGCATAATATTGTAAAAGTAAATAATTATACCTGTGATTTTATGTATTTCCAAAGCGAACATTTTGCTCACAATTCACTATTGCTAATAGTGGCAAAGCAGCAATAACAAAACATTGCAAGCGTGATAAACATAACACTCAGGTTAATGAAGCAAGTCTGGGCAAATGGCGGCTCGTGGACCTCATGCGGCCTGCGCCGACATTTTTTGTGGCCCGCGAAGATCATTCAAATTTTCGTTATCATTTTTTTTTATAAAGAACATGCATAACCTGTACCCCTCCATCCTCATCCAATGTATTGCGTTTAAATAATCTGGAAATAGGTAAAGGTAAGTGGCCACTGTCAATTATTTATAAAATTAGGTTAACAGTGTACGCCAACTTTCAATTCTAGAAGTTTTGACCTTGAAAGTTTTCAAAAATTTGCCCAGGCCGCTATTTAGTCCCATATCTCAAATAGTTTATGTACTGCTTTCGCGTTTAAAAAATCTGGTCACCTTACTAAATATTACTTTTTCAGTTTCTTCATTATTTTCGATTAAAATAGTCGGTAATGAATCTTCTTTCGATGATTGTAATGATTCAGGTTCAACACATTTCTTTTTTGATTTAAATTTACCTTTGTATATTTGAACGCCTTCAGCATGTTCTAAATCTGTAGTTTGTAAAATTTCTTGAGATTTTTTTTTCCATTTCTCAGAATCTAATTAGAATAATGAGTATAATATAAACAATATAACTCTCCTATGATTTAAAACAATAAAAAAGAAAAATTCGTTTGAACAATTGTTTTCCTTGTTCTTGTTTAGTTTTAAGATTATAAACAAACCGCGCTCGTCTGTCACTCTGCGCAAGAAAGAGCGCATTATAGAAATATACACTGAGAGAAAGAGAAAAAAAGAGAGAGCGCGTGGCATAGAAATATACTCTGAGAGAAAACGAAAGCGCCGCGTAAGGGAAATCGCGTGTAACGGACATAACGTAACATTTTCTGTCGTATCGCTCCTACCGAGACGTCCCTAAAGGAACTTCGTTCCAATACAAAAATAAAACAAATCTACAGATCCCACATTCGAAAACCGGGAGCGAGTCTCGACCACATTTGTACCAGAAGTGTGTACCAGATGTACAAAAGTGTAATTAATTAACGGTAATGAACTTTACAGAACAAGTGTGGGAAGAAGAAATAAACTCTCATATATCTTCTGTGAAGACATAGCACCCAGAAAACAAATGCATCTATTTGTTTTACGGTGCTATGTCTGTGGCAGTTAAGGCTTCTCCTTGTGTAACGACGATTATGTAACGACGAGGAGGAAATAGACTCAGAAATACATCTTCTGCGGAGAAATTGCCTGACAAACGTGTACATTAATACTTTCTTCACGGACTAAGTAATGACGAGGCAGAAATGAACTTTCATACACTGCCGCAAATGAAGTACTTACCTACCGGCACGACAAATCTATAAGCTATTTAAAGAGTCCTCTACATAAACTAAGGAATGACGAGGAAGAAATCGAAATGCATACACTTTCTCTGTATAGAAGTTACATAAGGGAGGGAATGTAGTATTTGTGGTAGTAGTAGTAATTGCAACAATAGTAGTAATAGCAGTAATATTAGTAATACTAGATGACATATTTCATTATTACAAATCTAGTGTAGATGAAACCTTGAAAACGAAGTCTAAGTCACAAAATCAGACTAGATTATTAAAAGAAGTCTGATGAAACAAACCTTGAAGACCATGACAATGTTTCAACAACTGCTACACTATAGCTGCATCTACGCCTTAACATTTTCTTCTTAAATTGAATTCATTAAGAGCAGGCAGAAAAACTGTAAAATTCTAGTATATCTTCGCTAATTCTTAATTTATCTGGTTTATCAATAAGGAAATAACACTTTGTATTTCAATAAATCACGGAATAATTGAGATATCAGGCTGAAGTTTATTCCAGGAGTAGTACACATGTTACAATTATGTATGGAATTCGACGTCGCGACGTCGAATTCCTATCGTTATCGTGCCATGTTGGAAGATTATTTATGGCCAGAATTGAATGAACTTGATATCAGCGATTTGTGATTCCAACAAGATGGTGTCCCAAGCCACATAGCTGGTCAAACAATTGATTTATGCAAAGGAAAATTTAGTAAACGTTTAATCCCAAGAAATAGTCTAGTCGAATGGCCACCTCGCCTATCCGATTTGAAGCTGTTGGATTTTTTCTTATAGAGTTACCTTTAATCCAAGGTTCATGCCAACAATCCAAAAACGTTAGAGGAAGGCAGAAACAATGTCGGACGCGAAACTGCCAACATTCTGATATGTGTGAAAGAGAGATTGAAAATTGGATCCAAAGAATTGATCAATCGATCAATTCTTTGACATCGCTGATATCAAGTTCATCCAATTCTGGCCATTAATAATCTTAAAACATTGCAGGATAGTGAAGCCCATTGACCGTAACATGGCATGGAAAAAATACGGGCCTATCACACCTCCGGCATTAAATTCACACCACACGCTCAATTTTTGTAGATGCAATTTAATCTCATGACGAATATGGGTTTGTTGCTGTCCAATAACGCATATTCTGCTTATTGAAAAAGCAATTCCAAAATATGAAGGAACCAAATATGAGCTTCATCGCTAAAGATAAATTTTCTATTAGATTCAGGATTTTCTTCAAAGTTTAGTCAATCAAAATCGGATAAGTTTCGGCGCTTTAAATTATCCCGAGATTTCAGTTCTTTCAGAGTGAATTTAATCTTGTAAGGATGTAGTTGCAGATCTTTACGCAACATACGCCATAATGTGTACTGAGAATTGGGAATTATTTCTTGTGAACGGCGTGGAATCGACTTGATTGCTTCATTTTGAACTGAAGCTCTTACTGCTGAAATATTTTCAGTACTTCGATCGGTGCGTTGCCTCACTGACACAGGAACATTCAATAGTAAATATATTCACTATCATTTATTCACCATATTCACCACCATCATTCACAATTTATTCACCAACGTACGCACAGCTGGTCTGGTGGGACGTTTATTGCGATCAAAAATTGGCGTAAGCGCTCTTAAAGTTGCGACCACCGCCTAAAAATTTCGATAGCAAGTTTTAACGATTTCCAAACGTTACTCGTTCGTGAACTCCATCACGATAAAAATGTAGGCTGAGACTGACGTTTTGACTTTGACAGATCATAAAAAGTATGTAGGTTTTGTTCCGTATTATAAAACAAAATTGTTATGTACCTATTGAAAACCCCTTTATAGACAGCCAGACAAACATAATTTAAGTCTGTCTACACCCACCAACTGACAAACTTTTTCTATCAAAACTAGACAATTAATTTTATGTAACTTCAGACATGTATATTAAGTAATTTCGCAATTTTGCAACTTTATCATAAATTTTTTGTTTTTTTTTCTGTCGAAATTATATACGTTAATCTTTAGTTTATAATTCTTTATATATTACCTGGCGATTTAAACTTGCTATAAAAGGAAAATTTTGTACAGAGAAATTGAGATGATTGTCACGTTTATATTATTGAGAAACACTAAAATACATATGTTAGTATCGAATCGAAGCTGGTGTTGCAAAATAAATTATAAAATGCGAATATTTTTGCATAGAAATAGTATGAGATAAAGATAAAATCTTTTCTATAGTAAATCACAATTTTCATACGCATGTGTGTTTAAAGCAAAGGCTAGGAAGTCGATTATCGTAGACGTGATTGATATTGGATAGTGTATAGATGACGGTGAAATATGGCGAGACGTCGCTATCTCGTATTGGAATTACGCACGGAGCATATTGCAATTATTGTAAATAAAATCTTTGTCAACGGAAGGTATTGCAACATGTAATGTTTAACGAACAGCATCATAAAGACTAATTCACAATCGACGGTTTAAAACGCGCACACGTTTTATGCACACGTTCAAATAGATAAAAACTGATAATGCAACAAGGAACTTCGAACTTAAATTGTTAAAAAAACATTTTTTTTTTAATAAAACCAGAAACTATTTCGTTTTTATAATTGCGAGATCAGTACTTTATTTCCTATTTTATTATTGCTTTATCCAGAATTTGTTAAATTTAGCCTTCGAATTTACTACAAGCGGCATAATTACGCCCATAAATATTTATTGTTGCATTACTAAAAATGTTTATCTGTAAAATTTAACAATTTAGCCAGTTAGAAAAGTAATTATCGTCTTTAGTACATTTTGAATGTTAATAACGTTCCTAGTACAAATTGCCTTTTGAAATAATTTCAAACGGATTACTAAATATTTCTGCCACATTATTTGGAAGAAAATACGATAATCCTCTAACTTCGTTCATTTTTAAAACCCACAACTTGCATTCAAGGTTTTCGAGTATTTTTCTAACGCATTATAGAATAATTTGAAAAGAATGGACACACAATAGCGAATACTTATAATCCCAATATTTCACACTGAATCCAACAACATGCCATTTTCTATTCAGGATATTTAGGAAACTCCAAAATAAACGGAAATACCTGACTTTTTTCCCTCCTTAACCCCTTAGAAATGAGATATCCAAATACTGATTTTTGCCTTGTTCTACAGGGTAGAAAAGCGGAGCCAATTTTTTTAATGGGATGTCCATATCTCAGAAACTGAAAATTTTACAAATGTGAAATTTCGTTTTAAGGTTCGTTTTTAAAAATAAAATACAAAATGTTTCACCATTTTTTTAAATGTGATTAAGGGGGCTGAAAATTGAGGGTTGACTATTTTTATAAGCCGTATCTCTGAAACCTAATGTGCCAGAATAGTATAAATTGTCAGTTAGGATACTCATGGCAAATAGAGACGGATTTTACAATTTTCCAAAAATTTATATAAAAGGGCTGGAAATGCGGGAAAAAGTTATCTCAAAAACTGCAGATGTTAGAGATGTAAAAATTTATATTTAAATTCTTCTTTAAAAATGAATAAAAAGGCGTCTAATCGAAAATCCAGTAAAAGGAGATAGAAAACTATTTAGAAAACATAATGCTCATTTGCCGATCTGATAATTGACAGCTGAAATTTGAGTAAAAGCTTATAATTACAATTTAAAAGGCAAATTGAAAATATATATGAAAATAGTATGAAGACAGATACAGTAAGATTATTGTAGTCGATGAATTGTGGCTATTCCTGATGCTATCTTATAATAGGTGTTTTTTTAGCTGCATGAGAAGTTTCGATGGTTGCTATCTATGGTTTGACAGTTGAGAATGTAAAACTGTGTTGACATTTCTGTTCAGTAAGGTTTGGAAATGCATCATAAATCGTTTAGCGCCAGAACAGCGCATCCAAATTGTGGAAATTTACTTTGAAACAAATAAATCTGTTCGCGAAGTTCATCGAGCACTTCGTCGATTTTACGGTCAACATAATCGGCCTAGTGAGCAAGCAATTCGTGCAGTTATTGATCGTTTTCGCACTAATTTTACTCTTCTCGATTTAAAACCATAAACAAGACAAAGAAATGCGCGTACCAAAGAGAATATTGCTGCTGTAGCGCGAAGTGTTGAAAAAGATTTGTCGCCGTTCTCAACTTGTTGGCCTTCGCCTACGTGGAAAATTTTACTAAGGATCCTGGCTAAAGTGCCTATAAAATACAGCTCGTGCAATTAAAGCCAAATGACCATCGTTTACGTTGCATTTTTGATGATTGGGCTAAATTGAAACTGGCCGAAGATTAGCATTTTTACCGAAGGTTTGTGTATCAAGCTCATTTCTGGTTAAATGGTTTCGTCAATAGACAAAATTGCCGTATTTGGAGCGAAGACAAACCTCAAGCCATTAAAGAATCACCAATACATCCATTATAATTGACTGTTTGGTGCGATTTACGCGCTGGCGGTATCATCGTTCCTTATTTATTTCCAAATGAGGAAGGAGTTGCCGTTACAGTGAATGCCGCGCGCTGTCGAGTCAAGCTGACTGATTTTTTCTTTCCAAAATTTAATCAGCTAAAAACATCGAAGACATTTGGTTCCAACAAGACTCAATATATTGCAAAATCAATTTGGTGATGACTTTATTTCCAGAAGTGGTCCTGTTATTTGGCAACTCGTTACTCGTTCGTGCAACTTAACACCTCTCGATTACTTTTTATGGGGCGTTAAGTCATTTGTTTATGCCGACAAACCAGTAAGCCTTGAAACAATGGAAGCCAATATTCCAGCCAACATTGACGCCATACGGCCAAACTTATTGGAAAAAGTAATGAAAACTTGGACTCATCGAATGGACTATGCAACTCGTAGCCGCAGCAGAAATATTGCGGTAATCATATTTAAAAAATAAATGCCATGAAATTATCCACCAGATTATAATAATAAAAAATTCATTCCAATAATATTTCTGCTTGTGTTATTATTTAAAGTTCGGTTCTCTTAAAAAAAACACCCTATATTATGTGCGAAAGTCAAAATCTAGATAAGGAACTACATGAACAAATAGTTGATTGTGTTGAAAACTGAGACGAATCCTCTATAATGTCTAATGATTGTAATTGTAACAATAAGTGAGTTTTGTTGTATATTTCAGAGCACAAACCACCTAATCGATGAAACCTCAAAGACGATGTATATACACTCCCCAAGATTAATAAGAATTGAAAATTGTTGCGAGGGTCAGAGGCAAGTTAAAGTGCGGATGCGACCCGAAGGCCCGAGAAAATCTAGTTCAAAGTTTGTCAAAAATTGATCGAAACGTTTTATAGAAAATTTGGGAGGTACGCTCTCAACTGCAACTGCAAGTATCATACATAGTTTTAATCTGCATTTAATTTAGAACAACCTAGAAAAAGATCCAATCAATTTAGAATATTCTGGAAAAAGCTTCAGGCGAAAATCCGAAAGTACATTATTTTGCGTGTTTTTATAATCGCTTATACCAGGCTTACGTTTCTCCAAAACAGAAAAGATTATTATGTGCTTAAAAATTTCGCGTCTTTTGATGTATTACCTATATGTCAAAATGCATGACATGGCAAAATTCGCGATTTCGAAGAAGGTATCGGACAAAATCGCGATTTTCGACACTTCTCCGATTATTACATATATATTATTGTATATCGTAGCCCGCAGAGTTTTATAGAGATTACGGTAAAATAACTCATTTTCAATTCAGTTTAAAATAAGGCCGGTATTCTAAAAAAACGAAATAATCCCCAATTCTAAAAACAGCTTGTTGTATTTACAGCGATATCTTAAAAAGGAATAAAGTAGCGGAATTAGTTTTAGATTTCCTAAAAGCTTAGAAAAGCCTTAACATTTTCAAGTTTAATTTATTAATATTATTTCAAACAATAAGACTAGGTGGACTGTTAAAAATTGTCTACAACAAGCAATAACTTCTCGAAACCAACCACTCGATTGCATTTAAACTTAATAATTAATATTTTTTACTTGATTCGTAAATAATAAGTGTGCAAACCTTGAATAAAACCCATACGAAAATATTGGACAAAATAAGTTAAATAATTATTTTATTTCAATTTGATATTGTCTGCTGGTCCTCGTAAAAATTTTCAAATCTTACTTACGTCCTATCTTAATATTAGACTTCATATTACTCACAAGATAATTATTATTATGTAAACATTAAACGTAAAACATCCATAACCTGGATGTATTTGACTGTTATAACAATCCACGCGAACGAAGCCGCGGGCTATTCGCTCCGAGCGCAACAGAACTAGCGCCAAGGGTGACACATTTAGGACCTTCATGACCAGTCTACCTCATTATTTAGCGTTTATTTTTGTATATTGACATGCATTTTGCTTAATAAAAAAGTGTTTTATTGTAAGTGCCAAAGGCCTAAGGCAAGGATGCTGCTTATCACCCACTCTATTTAAAATTTATTTAGACAGAGCCCTACAAGTGTGCACGAATAAATGTAAGAGTATGGGACTAAAAGTGGGAGATGAGACACCACTATATAGTCTATATTTCGCGGACGACCAAGTTGTTTTAGCGGAGGACAAAGACGATTTAAGTTGCATGATTAGAAAACTCCAGGAAGAATATGCAAAAGCTGAACTGACCATGAATATCAGTAAGTGTCAATATCTGTTAGTAGGTAACGAGTGTATCTACCTACCTTTGGAAACTGGAATAATAAAAGGAGTAGAACAGAGTAAATAACTAGGAGTTATCCTAAACAAACAGGCCAACAGCAATGACAAAATTAGGGAACTGATTACCAAAGGTAGGAAAGCCATTGGAGCATTAAACTCACTCCTTTGGGAGAAACAAATCAGAAGGGAAACAAAAAGGAGAATATACAAAAGCATTGTGGAGAGCGTGATGATTTATGGGGCAGAAGTGAGGGATGTGAGCAAAAAAATAAACAAAAAGTACTAGCAACTGAAATGGATTTCTTAACAAGGAGTTGCCGAAAATCCAGACTGGAGAAGGTACAGAACACGAGTTTAAGGGAAATGATGTGCAAGGAACAGACTGTAGCAGACGAAATCGAGAGAAGACAACTAGTATGGTTCGGACATACCAAAAGAATGGAGAACAGATGGCCCAAGAAAGTTCTGGAATTAATAACATCGGAATGAAGGAAGAGAGGACGACCAAGAAGAAGCTGGCGAGACGATATAAAAGAAGCAATGGACGCTAGAAAAGGACGCTAGGAAGAGGAAATTTGTTACGATAGACAAAATTGGAAACTGGGGACAGAGAGGCGGCGATAGCCGTAGAAATCTGTTGAAATGAATGAAAAGGTGTTTTATTATTTTACATAAAATAATAAAGTGCATAAATTGATAATGGATTCAAGCCCAAAAGACGTTTAAGTGTTCTGTGGCGAACTGTAAAAATACTACACGAAATTCAAACTACGTATTTTATTGTTTTCTTGTAGCTAACCCCAATTTTCCACCTAAACTGAAGAAACTGTTTGAGACTTTTGAAAAAATTGAGGAACGCTTGAGAAACGCAAGTACAAGACCACTGAATAACGTGTTGCTCAATTAAAAAAAATAGTAGGTATATTACAATTAAAGTTTCATAATATATTATGACAGTAATTTAAGAAATAATCTCAACTTACTTGGAACTGTGCTTTATATAGAGCTTCAGTAACATTAGTCTGCCAAAAAACCTAACATTTAATTGTAGTTGATTGATTGTCTAATTCTTAACAACAACAACGTTAACCTCACTTAGTTTCTCATCATTGGCATTTTTTTGTTAATTAAAATCAATAAAATGGGTAATTGTTTCAAAACTGGTTTTAATAATTTTATCTATTATGATACTTTTAAAGTCACCATACAAACAAATTTGTCTCAATGAAAAAATTACATTTTTAATTATTATCCCTTATTACAGAATTTATTTATTACAAAACCTATAATTTTTTTGCTTTTAAATATTGTATATTTATTAAACTAATTATTTTTTTGTTATTGTCTGTTTTTATACACTATTATTGGACATGAAGTTATCTTTTTGGTCACAGATGGCGCTATGTGCGGTTATTCACGGAGTGAATAGCAAGTAAATATATAGCAATTAAATAATATAAAAGCATAATAAAAAAATGAAGCGATTATTTGAACAGAGCATAAACCAAATATTCCTGAATTATTAGTATTAACAAGCCATAGAATTTTTTTAGGAAGGATACATTTTTTCAATCTGTTCTTTTGCGGACATGCTATGCACGTGGTGCAACAATGAATGCTATAACATTTTTTCTCGCAATATAATATGCTTGTATTTTCATTATATGTGAATATTAAAATCTTATTTTGGACGAAGATTTATATCAGTGGTTCTCAAACGGGGTGCCTGGGGTGTCGCGAGCGTATGCTTGGGGTGCCGCCAGGGTATGCTTGGGGTGCCGCGAGCGTATGCTTGGGATGTCGCAGCAATAATCAAGAAATCTAAAAAAAAATGTTGAAAGAAAATTACATGAGGAGGTAAACGTATTTGAGTATATCTCGTATATTCCTACTTTTAATGCACAATTATGGACAATTGGATAAATTCTGGGTCTTTAAAACGGAAAGGTGATGAACTCAGAATCTTCTGAAGCGACTGATTCAATGACAACCAGCATCGTCGGAGGAGACAAAATATCCCAGCAGACACCTGCGAGTCTAAAGCATTCAAGTTCTTCTACTTCAGTTCGCGAAAACGCAACTCACGACGAAAAGATAATCCAAGGAAAATAAAGAAATATGATCCTAGCTACCTCACATTGCTTGGATTTGTTTCTGTTGGGAGCGAACAAACACCGGAAGGGCAATGCGTTATCTGTCATAAAATTTTTGCTAACATCTGCTTGGTTCCATTCAAATTATAAATCTGGAATGCAATCATTCCGATTTAGTACGTAAAGGTGAACAAATCTTCAAACGCCGCGCTTTGTCTCTTCAGGCATCCATGGTGGATATAATTTTTCAAAATGAAAATGAAAACGCAGCTGAAGCTTCATTTATTGTCAGTCCACAGATAGCAAAATCTGGAAAGCCCCATATTATTGCCGAGACACTGATTAAACCTTGCGTGAAGCATGTTGTAAGTTGCATTTTAAGTCCAGACATGGCCAAGAAGATTGATACTGTGCAGTCAAATAGCACTCACTATAAGCAAGCGAATTTACACAATTTTAGAGTCTGTGGCGAACGACCTTAAAAGAAAGTTGAAAATTTGTATTTTTTTTTTAGTTTACAGCTTTATGAAAGAACAGTCCTTGCGGGACTTGTAAGGTATCCATTCAAAATGCAAATCGAAGATGAACTTTTGATAAGTAAATTGCTTGAAACTTACACCACTGACGAGAAAATTTTCAAAGTTATCGACAAATATATACAGCAAAATGATTTGAAATGGAGCAAGTGTGTTGATGGAGCGGCTGCAATGGTTAGGAAAGTAAAGGGAGCCGTTTCTAGAATGAAGCAGTTCCACCAGAAGCCACAGTGTCATCCATCGACATTCTCTGTCAACTTGAAGGTTGCCGGAAGATTTAAAAGTCATATTGGATGGACTGTGAAGATAATTAATCATGTTAAGGGCCGCCCGCATGAAGCACATCTTTTAAAACTTACGAAGATCCGAGTATGGATCAGTTCCACCTCTTGCTGCACACAGAAGTACGATAGCTATCAAGGGGAAAAATTTGAACCAGACTATTTGAACTAAAAGATGCACTAGTAGTTACATTTACAGAAGAGCCTTTTATCCAACAATTCACTGCTTAAAATGGGATACCTTACCATATCTTTGAAAAACTAAATGAAACTGCCACTTCTTTCTCTTAATGTTTCATTCACAACATACGCTTAAATTAAAAACAGGTACAGGAGCAAACTCTCTGTATCAAGTGATTTGATGGTAAATTAACCAAAAAATGGTAAAAACCAAACTTCCGACAAACTTAATAATAAAAAAATCTTCCAAACAATTTCATTCATCCCATTAAAAACAATTGAGCATTAAATTTGTCTTGTTTTCATTTCCTAAGTTTTCAAACCGTTAAAACAAAAAAAAACCGTGCCGCGAAATTTTTGTAGGATGACAAGGGTGCCGCGGCAATAAAAGTTTGAGAACCACTGATTTAGATGATGGCATACTAATTAAATGTTTGCATTTAACGTCGTAAAGAACCCAACATTAATATTAATTAATAATACATATTAATTAATTAATATCTACAGCTATGGCATAATTAATCTAGAAAATTGTTACAAAGGTCAGATAAAACCAAGTTATTGGGCATATCCGACCCGAGAGCTCGAGAAAATCAAAATTAAAGTTTCAAGTTGATCGAATCGTTTTACAGAAAATTTGAGGTTTATACCCGTATTCATAGTGCTTCCTTGAGGAACAAGGATTCCATTTTCCTCATTCCGCGTTTCATAGACGTTCCTTGACCGAACAAGGAACCTTATTGGACTCCTTATTTCAAGACAGGTCTTGAGCTTCCTTGAGGAAACCTTTAGCACTCTGGTTGGCTGTTGCGTTTCTATGACGCTTGCGCTTGGCGTCGATGCAGTTTTAACATGTATCACATACCAGTCTACAGGTTAACCTAAGAAACAGTTAAAACGCATTATGAAGAACGATTTTTTAAACAATTCTGATAGTGAGGGGACAAATCCTGGACATTGTAAAAAATAAGCCACCGTTCTCCTGTGGATGGCTCTGGCAAAGTCATCGCAGTAAAAATTTGCCTCGAAATCCAATTCCCTCTTCCCCCCCGATAAGTGGCTCGCCATTCACGTTAAAAACTGTAAGGGCTCCACTACACTTGTATCTAATATCAAGATACCAAGCACAAGTGTAGGCTGTGGGAACAGGCCAAGGCCCGTCCTGGGCTGTAGCGCCATGGGTTTGTTCGTTTGATAGTGAGGGGACGATCATCAAGCTTTTGAGGAAATTCCAATAGGAAATAAAAATAGATTTCGATGGCGGCTCGCCAAAAGGTGCATACGGGACTTTGAATCCTTTGTGCAGAATCCTATCGAAATGTACGACGATGTTGCTTTTCGAAGAAGATATCGGTTCAGCAAAGGAGACGTGGTCGAACTTCTGTTGCCGTTGGTAAATGCAAAATCAATGATATTAAATAATTTGAGGTAGTTTCTAATATAGCCGAGTGACGCTTCTATCAGCGGTTCTACCACCATAAGCAATCACATATCCCTAAATTAAAGTGACCACATTTTCATTGTGACAAAGCGTGACAAATGGGATGAAATGAGTATTATAATTTACTTATGAAAGCAGACCAATAATTCAAAAATAGTATATTTTGCAACTAGGGCGGTAAATTGTCAATTGGTCACGAGCGCGAAATTGGACTAGCGCATATTCGCTCGAGAGGGCAATTGACAGTACCGTCCGTGTTGCAAATAATATATTTTATTACTCATGCGAGGGGACGTATCTTATAAGTTTGGGATCCAGGAGCCATACAAAAATAGAATAAAAAATGAAGAATTTGTGGATGGTGTGGATTCGTCATAAGAACTCTCACCAGTCTCTGGTATTACCATAGAATACACTCATTTTAAAACATTTTCTTTAATTTTTATTTTTATGTTGAAATGAAACAAAATTTCTGTCACTTTCAAGTCACTTTTTTAATATTGAGCTCTTGATTGTGTTTATTTTATTTATTTAATTGTTTTTTTTTTAGTAACTTGGCGATTTTGAATATTTGCGTGCGTTACAAAAGTTATGTGGTAATACAACCAAAAATGGCATTTGTCGCACTAAAAAAACGTGCGCCAGGATACTACTTTTAACGCATGGGTAATAAAAAATATATTTTATTGTATACATTCATATACTTGTCTATAGATATATAAAAATGTATTTATTATTAATTATTGGTATTGGTAATTATAAAAATATTTGTAAAAAATAATCTTTTAATTAATTTAAATTCGAGTGAATACTTTGCAATAGATTCGGATCATTTATAAATATCGTGAAATTTCTCACATGTATTGGTCAAATTATTTTTTACGCTTTATATAGATTTTAAAGCATATGGAATATGTTCAACTGCGTGTTTCAGTTGTCCAAATTTTATTGATACTAAAAAAAAAACTTTCTGTTGCTACATTTGTCCTGGAAGGGTTTTGAAAATTGTAGAATACGCTGTATTCTACAATTTTCAAAATATTTTGATAAGGAATATTATTCTGTTTAAAATGAAGCAATAATTCTTTTGCCTATTTGTCTGTTTTCACATTTGCAGACAACCAATATTTACTTTTTTCAACAGTAACGTATCTTTTGACCAATAACACCTCATCAAAAAAGATTCTTTTCGCAAATATTATTTTTAGGAAAATGGTTACTAATATATTCAAATGATTTTTCCACATATTCCCGTAAAATCTCCTTTTTTAATCTCACTTAATGAAAATTTCAGAACAAGGTGCCGTTAACCCTTTCATCCCTGAACGAATAAATATTGCAGAAATTGAATAAATCTCATGTTTTGTTAATCTGTTGCTAAATAAACACAATATATCAAAATAAATCGACCATGGATTGAATTGCCCCAAGAGATGATTGGTACACATATCTTATCTACTTTTCATGTCAAATTTTGTAGAGACTTTACAAGTTTTGACATTATCTAGTATTCAATTTTCTTCACTCTTGCCCAATTATTTGTCCAAAATTTTATCTAGTATTGTTGAATATAGACTAGACTTGTCCAGTCTTTTATTGTCTTGTACATGGTTGTTCAGCATTGATCAGTGTTCTGTATTCTGCTCAATGATCAATCTGGAACAATCAGTGATCATATTTTCAATCATATGTGTTCAGTCTCATCTGGTTTCACCTTGTCTAGAATTATTTGGTTGTAATCTATTCTGGTCCAGCCTGTCTATTTTCTGGTATTCTCTGTTATAACTTTCAACAACAATATTACGTATAACATACACGAAACAAATGCCTGGTCAATTTTCCATACGAGTAGGTACAATTTTAAATTCACAATTTTCAGCAGATGAAATTTCAGTGGGACATATGTGTACCATTCGGGGCAAAAGGGTTAAATGACCGGATTTTCTGAAGGAAGTCGGAAATTTTTATAACAGCTGCTTGGAATATATGGAAGAATGAACAGTTTAATTCGAAAAATTTCATTGGGTGACATTCAAAAATGATATTTTATGGGAATATGTGAAAAAATATTATATTATATATCACAGTACATTTATAACAAGAAATGCAGTTATTATCGAAAAAGCGAGATATTTTAAAAATCGGCGGAACGCGGGACTGTCCTCCAAAAAGCGAGACTGTCCCGCTAAAATCGGGACGTGTGGTCATTTTACCCTAAATACGTTTTCTTTCTGGAAGGGAGAAAAAAGCCGAGTTATGACTATGAAACAAGAACGCCTCTGAGATTATGTATACGTGTATTATTCTCCTTGCAACTGCAATTATCATTCACTGTTTAATTCGAGTGTAAGATTCATAAGTAACAAAGTTTTTGAACAAAATCCATACGAAAATGGATAAAATGAGTTATGCAAAAGTTTATTTTGTTTCAACTTGATTTTATATGGCCATCCGGTAACAATTTTCAAATACTTATTATTTTGTAAATATAGTTGATATAAAATAATTTGACTGGTATCGCCACAAGGAAACCGCGGGTTATAGCTAGTATAAAAATTTACATGAAATTATAAAAGTAAATAAAGCGATTATTTAAATAGAACATAAGCCAAATAGTCCTAAATTTTTAGTACTGATACGCCCAAGAGTTTTTTTTTACGATTGGCACATTTTTGTTTCTTTTATTTTTGGACATGTATTGAATCAATAATGAATGCTGTAACTTTTTTTTACAGAATATAACTTTCTGGTATTGTCATTACATGTAAATATTAAAATTTTATTTAGACAAAGATTAAGATAACACAGATTTCGGGACAAGTAAACGTATTGCATTTATTGTCTTAAAATTAGGATTTTATCCATCATTAATATCTATAGTATAATAAATCGAGTTTTGATAGTTCAAAGTTTTTGTCGCAGACATTATATTAACATGTGGTCTCAAGTGACCTAAGATCTATAATACAATTAGCTAAAAAAACACTTTTTACATATAAATATTGAAATATCTCACGGTTTCGTTTCAAATATATGTACACACTTTACCGCATCATTTTAAATCTCAAGATAACGTTTGCTCATTATTTAAACTCAATATTTTCCTTTGCACTTTTAACTCAAATAGACACTTTTAACATGTGATTAAGATAAGACCTCCGATGTGGGTAATTAATAAATTCTAGAATTCTATGTGGGCTTAAATATGTTGTTTTTTAAATAAAATAAGTTTCAAAAATCGTTTATCATTTTGCGATTTATACGGGTACAAAGATAAGAATTCCGTTTTTTTTTATAATATATAATCTTATTTCTAGATCTTAAAAAAATACACAGCTCGCCATTTCGGTAGGGGTGCAGGTAACAAATTTGTAGCTACATCGGAACTTTATTGTTTCTAACCACATAATGTCACTCTTCGGACAATGGGATAAAAGGGAAACACTCACAGCTTTTATGCATTAAATACTAAATCATAAATAGATTTGCAACAACAGTTAGGTTCGTTTTTGTGATAAAATTTTGACAGATTTTAAATAAAACGTGTAATTCTTGCTGCTTCGCTACTTAAAATAAATTGATCTCGTGCTGTTTTACCTTGTCCCCTCTTTAATTAGTATTTATTCTTGTACAAACAGCCTAAGAAAATATTCCCAACACAATAACCTTATTATCTTTACACTGTCCAGGTTTTAACACTATACAATATTCCCATTAATAATAGTAATATTTTTAGAAAAACAAAAATCTAGATATTATGATTATAAACCTACTTAATTATATAATTATTTACTTTTTTCTCTTAAGTATAATATACAGCAAATGTAAACAATTAAACCCGTCTTCCAAGGCTCTATTTCAAATAACTTTTAATATATATTATGGTGAATAGGTTCGTCGCGGCGACAGGACCGTGGCTCACTAATTTCCCTATTTTAGGGAAACAGTGTAAATTGTGTAAAAACAGTGTCAAAGTGTAATTGTAAAGCTTTTTAAATTTCGACGTTTTTAAATATTCCACCTGTCTTATTGTTTGAAATATTAGTAATAAATTAAACTTCAAAATTCTAAAGCTTCTTTAAGCTTCTAGAAAATCTAAAACTAATTACGCTACTTTTATTCGATTTTAAGATATCGCTGTAAATATAACAAGCCGTTTTTAGGTGTTTGGGAATTCTGTAGTTTTCTTAAGATTTTCTGCCGATTTCTATACACTCAAGTTTATTTAAGAATTGAATAAAAAAAACTGTAACTGTCTGTATGGAGTCTCTAGAATTACATGTATTTAAATGAATACATATCTTTCTATTCATGTCCACAAAAGCTATAAGATTTATATACATCTAGTGATGACTGGTGATTATTAGAATCTATTTAATTTTTGGGTTGAATGTTTTGCAAAAATATTTATATTTATTAAAACATGTAGGAATTTGGCTCAATTGTAGCTGAAAAGTGTTAAATATAGTATAAACCTGAGACACACAGGTACTAATTCAAGTCCAAACAAAATATTTAACAAACGTGTTAAGAATGTTATTTTAGAAGCAGCTCGTGGAACACATCTGATCAAACAAGATTTATTAAAAAATAATTTAGAGAAAAACAACAAGGAAATATTAACATAAACAGCCGAATTCGCGTAAAATTGGTTACATATTGTAGCATCTATTAGAATGTTGTAATGTTACATAAGAGAGTTGCAAATCTTATTATTAAGATTGTCGTAAAATATATTGTTATGACCTATGTGAGATTACCATAAAAAATCAAAAAATGACTTACGGTATACATGTGCTATGCAAATTTGACTGGAATAATTAACACTTGCAGTCACGAAGAAACCTATAAAGTTTTAACTATTTGTTCGTATAAGCAAGAGAAAATTACAGGTGGAAAAGTCCCCCTCGCTGCAAAAAATTTAGTTTTCCGTATGTACGGTTATGGTGCTAAAATATGTTTTCAGTGACTTGCTAATTAAATCTCTCATCAAGTTCTGTTTTCTTCCCGCTGGTTCGAGACTCTCTCCGCATGTTTTGAAACTAATGGCAGACAGCCGTGAAGATCATAACATTTACATCATGTAGAGCTATTTGCTATGCTTTTCCATATTTATCATGAATTATAACGTTTTCAGAGTAATATTAAACTTAATAGCATTAGATCGCTTCGCCATTATAAACTCGACGTTCTAATAAATGCAATATCAATAAACTCTTAAGTACTTGACATATATTATAAACAATTCCATTATATTAAAGCAAGTTTAAAGCACTTTCGGTCATTTGTCAATTTGCTTTATATAGGTATTGTCAGTTCCATTTAGACACTTATTCAGTTCAAATAGAGCATTGTAAGCAAAGAAAACGAGTATTCAGGCCTTGAACATTTCAAATATTGACACTGTCTCAACAATACGTTTTTCACAAGAATTATATAGCATCCTAAATATTATCCTATATACGTAAAATATTGCCGTAAAAAAACATACATTCCCATTTTGCTTCAAATCCAAAAGAAGATTCCATTTTAAAATATTAAATATTTATATTGTCCCTGCATACGTTCTTTTTTATTTAATTGCGGTCCCCGAAAAGGATAGCTCTAAAAATATTTGAATGGGTTTGTTGGTTTTTTCGCTGCTCTCATTGTTATTTTTTTTTTTTTTTGAATGGTGACCTTTTCGCAAAAACAATAAAATCATTTTTCTACACACCTTAAACATTTTTACATTGCTTTTATTACCAGAAAGTAATTTAGTTTTATTTTTTATCCTACATTATACAAATATAAATTTGTGTTTTATAGAATATTGTGATTTATTTTCACGTTTATAAAACCTACAAGATCAGTCGAAAGTATTTGGTTCGCGAATAAATAATTGCGGATTGTACATATCGAGTACGAAGAGGCGTTTATCCCCAACGGGAAGCAAAACTGTTTCTTACAAGATATATTTCTAGAGTCTTGGAATTAACGATTTCGTGGAAAACGCTTTGACCAGCTGAAACTTGATATTTGAAAAGCTTCTTTCGTATGAAATTCCTTAAACGTTCGAAAAACGATAATCTGTCGAAGACAGATTCGTATAATAACTTTATTGTAATAGTGTAATAGAATTGGTCGCTAGTCTAATGCTGGCTATGAACGATACAACTTCATATGCATCTTCAATTTCTTTAATATTTTTTTGTTGTTGCTAATATGAATTTTAAAAAATACAAAACAATATCTCAGAGCGCATAGAAATACACAACGAGCTAGGCGACGCGCTGGCGTGCCTCCTATTTAACATATGCCTAGAAAAAGCAATCAGAGATGCGAACGCAAGCAGAAGAGGCACGATTGTAACTAGATCTACACAACTACTCGCATACGCAGACGACGTTGACATAATTACCAGGACGACAAGAGAAATGTCTAGAACTTATTCAGCCCTCGAGTTATTGGCCGCCTCCAACAACTTCGGCCTACAAATAAACGAGGAAAAAACAAAAATAGAACTCTGAAAAGCAACAAGAAACAGAATCGGAACAAAAAGTTTCAAAATCGTACAAGTATTCAAGTACCTGGCGTCAACGTAAACGCCAAAAATAACTACACGGCTGAAATAGGAAAGAGAATAATGTTCGGTAACAGGTGCTTCAACGCTCTACGAAAACAACTAGCAAACCCTAGCATTACTAGAAAGACGAAGATGGTCAGATACAAGACTATAATACTGCCTGTAGGAACTTATGGCGCGGAAACATGGACAATAAGCTACAAAAACACCAACCTCCTAAGCATTTTTGAGAGTAAAATCTTCAGCACAATCTTCAAAGCGATATGCGACAACGGTACATGGCGACGTAGATACAATTTTGAACTGCAACACTTACTAAGAATGCACGAAGAACCCGACATTGTACCCAGAGTCAAAATAATGTGGTTACAATGGGCAGGACATTTAGCAAGAGCCCCGGAAAACTGCGTAACAAACAGGCTATTAGACGCCCAACTACAGGGATGACGAAAAAGAGGCAGGCTAAAACTCAGATGGGAATACGGAGTAGGCACTTCAAGGCTGCAGAGGACTAGCACAAAACAAGGACGAATGGAAGAAAACACTTTGGGAGGCCAATTCTCGCACAGGGCTGTAGCGCCACAGATGATGATGCATATGAATCAAACAAAAGCTGTTGTGAATGGAAAGTTGCCGAGATTCAAGCAGTGACCATAAGCTTTTATTCATGAAGCTTCGCTTTAGGAACCTAGGTTTCCTAATTTTTCTTCTTGGTCTAGTAACTATCAAGCGTTTCCCTTTATTGTAGATTGTAGAGAAACCGTTTCCATAATTTCATAATATATAACAATGTGGTCAAGAAAGAAATAATGCTATTGGAATATAAGCGAGTTCATTCGTCAGTCGTATGCAGCTTTAGTAGTCCAGCCTTGTATGCAGCTTTTCAATAAGGCTCAAAAATCGAATAGTTGTTGAATGAACAACATCGAATTTTTCTACTCCTTCTCGAGTTATATTCCGTGAATCAGTTTCAATAATGGTTTTTAAAATCTTTCTGTTTATACTTAACCGCGACCCTCATCATCAAGATTTTCGTGTTCACCCCAAAATTGTTTGAACCAGCATCGAATTATACGTTGACTAATTGTTGCATCGTCAAAAGCAAATTTAATATTTCGCGCAGTTTCAGTCGCATTATGTATCAATTTAAACTCTAATTAAATATAGGGTCTTCCAACAAGAGGTTTCATTTTGATATGTAAAACAAACGAGTATTTTTAAGCGAAATGATCGGATGTTGAAACTGAATCGCATATCTGGTAAAGCAGAGGAAAGCATAATACCAGAGCAAGCAGCGTTTAGACCGGGAAGGTCTTGCTGCGCCCAAGTTCTAACCTTAAAACAACATATTGAAGATGGCTTCGAGCGCAAGCAAATTGCCGGTGTAGCGTTTATAGATTTGACAGTGCCATATGATATCGTGAACCACCAAAAAGCAGTGGAGAAATTGTATCATCTTACCAACGACTATCGCCTAGCTGCACTAGTGAAAACTTCGTTGCAGAACAGGCACTTCTATGTTTCATTGCAGGGAAAAAGAAGTCGATGGAGAAACCAGAGCAACGTCCTACCACAGGGAGTGTACTATCTCCTATGCTTTCAACGTATACACAAATGACCAACCAACCGATCAACAGGCACGGCGTGCAGACACGCTTCATCTATGCAGATGACACAGCCATCACATCACAGGGGAAAAGCTTCTAGAATAAACTTCGTCGAGAATAAACTAACTACAGCCTTAGAAGACATGACACAGTACTACGACATAAACCAGTTGAAGCCGAACCCCAGCAAAAGCCAGGTATTTGCATCACCCGAGAAACAAGGACGCACGCAAGATGCTGCAAATCACATGGAGAGAACAAGAACTCGAAACATGTGACACTCCGAAGTACCTGGGCGTATCACGGGACGCACAATATCTTTCCAAAAACACTGCCAGAATACAAAGGCCAAAGTATGTGCTAAGCATAATATCATCCGGGAGCTCACTGACACAACATGGGGAGCGCAGCCTGACTTGCTGAGTACGTCGGCCCTTGCTCTCTGCTTCTCCGCAGTGTGGTACAACTCGGTTCACGCAAGACATGGTCGACGTGGCCCTTAACGAGACGTGCAGAATTATAACAAGCTGCCTGAAACCGACACCTATCGAGAAGCTTCACCATTCATCTGGAATTGCCCCAGCACACTTCAGACGCAAAGTAGCATCCGAAACGGAGCGACAGAAGGAAATACGCGGTACCCCCTGCACGACCGCCAACCAGAAAGGCGACGACTCAAATCAAGTAAGAGCTTTCTCCAATATACGCAACAACTGCGGACATGCCCAAAACAACGCCGCATAGGACTATTGAAAGAACAACACCCAAACCTGCGGACCGAACCCAGAGAGGAGCTGCCACCGGGAAAACTTTTACCATACGCGCTTGGAAATCACTGAATAGACTAAGGACAGGAGCGTCGCGCTGCAAATCGAATAGGTTGAGATGGGGAATACCTATAGATGAAGAGCTGAGTGAATGATTGGGGACTTCAGAGCGACAGCCACCTTCTCAGATGTCCCAACATGGGAGGACCTAATTATGGCAAATTCCGGGCGATAGACGCTGGCAACTTTCGGAAAGGAAGGGACTGAATGTAAACACTGGCGTCTCGGACTCGGAAATGAATGAACGAATAATCGGATGTTTATTTAATTGCCGAAAGGAGGGTATGCCATTAATAATGGAAAACAATATTAGCCAAATGGCTCATCACTCAAGATGATTTATTGATGATCAATTCCGGATCAGTTTGAAGCATTTCAAGGACCCAGTCAGCAAGGACATGACGTTGTTGATGGTCGGTAGGCGTGAGTTCTTGTGTAAACTAAACTTTAAAAGCCGTAAGACCTAAGCCTTTATGCAAGATACGGTGTATTTTGTGTCGTTTGTGGAGTGCCCAATTCCAAAGATCGACGAGAAATTGACAGACCTGTGTTTTCCTCAACACTATGGGCAACTTTTTCTTCTCGAGAGTTGCACAAGTTCAGTTCTTCACATAACTAACATGACCCAACAGCTCTAACGTTTCCACCAGTTTCACAATTGCTGGCCGAGAAGGTGCTTCACGACGACCCAAAAATGTTTAATTTTGCGCGCTATTGAAAATGAAACCTTTTATTGGAAAACCCTTTATAACTATTTTTGCCCAAAACCAAGTTATCCGTAATACCAAACGACATACGGTCAGTTTATAACGCTTTAAAAATTGGCGCCAAACTTAAAACGTTGAAAGCCGAATCAATAGAATGATTTAAATAAACATAATCAAATATTTTTAGCAGCAACTCAATAATAACTAATATATTAAAGAAAATATAAAAAATGTAAATATATCTAACAAAAATATAAAGCAAAATAATATGCAATATATTAGATAATGTATGATTAGTGTCGAAAGAATAAAGAGTTTAGGTTAATAATTCTTTATGTCTACATATAATAAAATGTAACATTAAAATGTAAATTCTCGGCTTCTTAGTGATCTTTTCCGTTACATATTGCTCCACAATGTTTGTATAAAATCTAAACTAACGCTAAAGATGTTAGCAAACGTTCGGTGTTCTGTCGCATGCCGAAAAAAGGCCGTGTATAATGTACTCTCAAACAAGGCTTAATATTTGAGCAGCTTTGAGCTTTTAGTGTCGCAAAGGAAGCAAAATGTCTAATGTATAATTTTTCTCTTAATAATTTGCAATTAATTAATATATGATGTATATACTTATATGATTTAGAAATAGCTATATAACCAAATAACGTTATATTCTAAATTATAAAGACGGTGAGAAAAGCTGTTATTCATCTCAAAGTGCTAAATCTACGTAGGTTTGAACTGCGTCGATCTCGCCTTGTGTAGTCAACTGATCAAACAACGGAGAAAAAAACGTATGCTTCCCATTAAAAATTAAATCATCATATTACAACACCAAACTTAAAAAAAAATACCATACCAAAAATTGTTATTTAATTGGAACGCAATCCCAATTTATTCCTTTAATTAAGATATATCCACAATCACTTTAACACTAATTAATCCGAATGTAATTTAATTCAAGCAACGGTTTTCGTCATTGTATTGATACCACGGCAGTCAATCAATTTAACATCTATTTTAGGAGCAACATTTCTTTGTATAAAAATTATAATATAAAGCAACACAAAAGATTTCGGTTTACAATTACATATATGCCGGGATTGATTGTATTAAATTGTAACATATGTTGGTGGAATTTTAGGTCAATGCACTTGGCGATTTTTGTTGGAGGTGCCATATTAGAAGAGTGTAATCATTAATCCATCATTTCTAGTTAGAAAAAGAAAACGTTTCTTTTTCTGTTGTAACGGTTTGAGAACTTAAATTTTATTATTTATTTAACAATTATAGATCTTGCCAGTATTTAGTAATAAAATGTTGTTCACGGCTATAAATTATGGAAGATGTAGGGAATTGCTTTCTAATTCATTTTTTATCTATGCTTAATCAGTATAGCAATTCAGATAAAGGTAAAAAAGAGTTCGTTCAAAGTAATATTTTATACACAATTGTTTTAAACTGAATTCGATTTTAACTCATAATTTATAGACAACTTAACAATTACTTATTTTAATTAACTTATCATTAAGCAGTAGATAAATAATTAAGCTAAAACATATATTTCTTACACAACTAGAAAACTAGTTTAACTACTTAATTAAAAACTAGCTATCAATCAATATTCATTTACATGCGGTGAATTTGCAAGTATTTTCTTTCAATCGATTTTTGAATTACACCGAATTTGATTTTATGACCATATGGACATCAGCCAGATGTTTCCAATAAAATTTGGAATCTCATTAGGTTCTGATTTAAAATTTTTAAAACATCTAAGCACTACTGTTCCTCGAATATGTTTTAATATATTTATAAGAATCATCACAATTTATATTTCATCAAGGTTAGCTCTTATAGACAAGCAAGAAGTAAAATAAGAGGGTTTTAATTGTGTTCAAGGTTAATTACTACCAATTTGACAGAGAAAAAATCAAAACGTAACAGGATTTGGTATAGGAAATTTAATCATCTACACATTTTATTTGAAATACTAAAAATTTCGCTTAATTTCCGAGTAATTTTCGCAAATTTGGTACTATACTCCGTCCGGCGAGAAAATGCATCTGTATTGCGCCGTGCTATGAGGGGTAAGGGACGCGCCGAAGTACGCGCAGATTAGTTTGAGTTAATAAATATGCGTCAGTGTTTCAAATACGGACAACTGAACACCGTGCACCTGAAATAAAGTGAGGGTATGCGCAGAACAATGCTAAACTCGTCGAGACGGGATGCATCTGGCCGGATAGAGTGTAGACCAAAAATTTTACTTTGTTTCAAAGTTGATTACTACCAACTTAACAGACAGCAAATAACTAGATAACCAGAATTTTTATGGAATATTTAATTCTCTACAAGTTTTATTCGATAGATTGTTCTATATTTCGCTCAGTTTCCGTTTTATCTGCGAATTATTACAAACATACAGATCCAGTTTGCAACCCTTTGGTTCCAATTTAAAAATATTTTAAATATCACAATTTACTCCTAGTACGTTCCAAAATCGTCATCAATTCTACTTCTTCTTAGAATGCCCTATCCGTTGCAGATGTTGGCGATTAGCATGGCAATCTTGGCTTTATCAACTGCTTGACGAAACTGTTGAACTGATGTAAGGCCGAAATACTGGCGTAATTTCTTAAGCCAGGAGTTACATCATCTGCCTGGTCCTCTTCTCCCATCCACTCTTCCTTGTATGACTAATTGTATTATGCGATATTTGTCATTTCGCATTATATGCCCTGAGTCTTGCAGCTTTCTTTCTTAGACGATGTTGAGCAGTTCTTTATTTTTACCGATTTGTTGGAGTACTTCTTCATTTGTGATATGATGAATCCATGATATGCGTAAGATGCGTCCATATATCCAAAACTCGAACGCCTTCAGCGTATTTTGCGTCGCCTCTGTCAGTGTGCAGGCTTCCGCAGGCTTGCACAGTTGGTGCAAACTAATGCCATTAAATGCTTGAAATGTTCATCAGTAAGTCGAGATGGTTATCAGAAGTTCATCTTCGAAAATGCTGCTTCATAAACATATGTTGACCCAAACTTAGTAAGAAGTTTCAAGGCTAATTTTCTTAATTTATTACCACACACGTGGTATGGGTAAATCTGCAAATCTGTTTTTACATTCTGATTTAAGATCCTTAATGAACCGATTGTATTGACCGACGTCAATTTCGTTGTGCATGCTGATTATTTTATTTAAATTAGGGAAGTGCAGGTCATTAGCAAGGTCATTATAGAAAAGAGCGAGTTTTCGCGAAAAGCTTTTTACTTCTGACTTGAGCTCTCATATAAGCACTTCAGTGGTTGCTGATGATGTGAGACCTTGTTGATAATTTTAGTGGTTGTTGTTGATTATTTGAATAGTTCTTGTTGATGATTTGAGACGGTGGTTATTGTTGATGCTTTGAGTAGTTATTGTTCATGATTTGAGACATAGTTGATGATTTTAGACGTTGTCGATGATTTGAGTAGTTGTTGTTGATGTTTTGAGTAGATCTTGTTATTGATTTGAGACATTGTTGATCAATTGAGACGTTGTTGATGATTTTTGTTGATGCTTTGAGTAGTTATTCGTCATGATTTAAGACAGATAATTTGAGTGATTATTGTTGATGCTTTGAGTACTTCTTGTTGGTGCTTTGATACATTGTTGTTGATTTGAGACATTGTTGATGACTTCAGACGTTGTCGATGATATGAGTAGTTGTCGTTGATATTTTCAGTAGCGCTTATAGATTTGAGACATTTTTGATAATTTGGGTGCTGGCTGTTGATGCTTTAAATAGTTATTGTTCATAATTTAAGACATTGTTGATGCTTTGAGACCTTGTTGATAAATTGAAAAGTTGTTGATAATTTGAGTGGTTGTTGTTGATGCTTTCTTTGATGCTTGCCTTGAATTTCCTTTGCCTTGAATTTTAAGGTTCAAGTCATTACTATGTTTAAAAATATCCGTTAAGAAAGCAATGAAGCTAAATTTTATTTTTTGCTTATAAAACTTAGGTAGGCATTTGCTGAAATCTGATCACTGTTGAAAAGAAATGTCTTCAAATATTCTAAAATGTTGAACAATCTTTGTAAAACGCAGCCTTTGCTTAACCATCTCACATTATTATGGAACAGTAGATCGTCATATTGTGCATCAACTTTTTCAAGAAATGAAATCAATTCACGATGTTTCAGTGATGATTTTGCACGAAGAAAATTTACTATTTTAAGCACTTCTTGCATCATACACTTAAAATTATTATTAAGTTTGCAGCAAAACACCGCTTGGTGTATAATACAGAGGCAGGAAATCAAATTTTCATTACATTTTGCATTAGTCTTCATTAGGTGAACTTGTCATTTTTTAGTCCCAACCATTGCTGGGCGCACTTTTAACAGTAACTGTCAACAGCTACTGTTAAAAGCTTTTTTCTATTTTGCGTATGTAATGGACTCATAACAGCACTCATATGCGTGCGGTTATTTTATTTAGAAATGGCATAAAAGGGCTCAAATTAAACTAAAAATACAAAAAATAGTATAAAAAACTCGTTCATAAGGCGTTTTTCGCACTTGTCCATTACAAAACTCATCGCTACGCTCGTCGTTTAATACAGTGTTAATATAAACACGGGCGCGTGCTGCAAAACCGCGCTTATTGAACTCGTTCTTTAATATACTATTTCAAGTCTAAATCATCTTTATCGAAATAATCCACCACCGCGTTATTCAGATCTTCTCCTCGGGTTCTTGCTAATAACGCAAAATAGCCTACTAGCCTAATATCTCCTCAACAAAATTTTCTCTCATTTGGTCCAGGAAGCGTGCAAAAATAACCAGTAGTGCTTTATCAGTCACGTCGCATGATTTAACTAAGCTTTTACATGTCACAATGATTTTCTTCTGACAAAACGTGTGTATTTCTTGTGCTCGTAGAGGCAGGTATCTGTCGAATAGTATCAACAATATCTTTTCTGTTCTCAAACAAAACATTGCCTGCCTCGATAAAGCATTCTTTAACTATATCAGCATCAGTAAATGGGTTCATATGCTTAGAAAGAGTCCATGAAACACGCAAAGAAGTCTCACCACATTTTTGCTGCTCATTGTCAGTCATTGAACGACTTAAATCTAGGTCGAAGATGCGTAGCTCGGTAATAAACTTGCAATTTTAGATTTACGCAAGTTACTACCAAGTGGAAATTTTTCGACAAATGATTTATGTTTAGTATCATAATGTCGCTTAATATTCGAGCTATTAATTAACGCCACTGCTTGTTGACAAATCAAGCACATTGGGACTGCTCCAGCACCATTTGGTAGCGTAAAGCAATATAATCGGTCCATTCTGACAAAAACTGTCTATTTTCGACACCTTTCTTTTATTCGGTTCCATTAAAAAAAAACTTCGCAAATGTAAGCTGATAATTAAGCTTGTAATGTAGGCAATCCACTGTCAACGAGCGGTGGCTTGAAACGTTGTACTGGTGCCCGCGCCCTCGCGCCACGACGCGCACTTCCCCACCGCCCTCGCGCCGCGCGGCGCACTTCACCACCGCTACGACGATGGTGAAGACGGCAGCAAAGACAAACCGCGGGATACATTTTATTAAGTTATGTACTCAGTAAAACAGGTCCGCACAAAATAGGTCAGCGGTCCGGATCCGGACCGCGGTCTGCCATTTGGTGACCCCTGTATTAGAACAAGCATGATATAGCACCTTACCATTCGGGTTTTAAGGGGAAGTTACAAGTCCCCGGAGAAGAACATTTTCTTTAGTTTGTAGAAAGAAGATCTGGCCTTATCTATTCTTGTATGAATTTCTTTGGAGTAAACCTAGTCGTCATTTATGAGTATACCCAGGTAGACATATTTCTCTACTCTCTCAACGCGTGCATTGCCAAGTATTAATGTATCTTGGTGTTGGCCATCATTTTTAGATATCACCATGTATTTTGTCTTTGAGGTGTTTAATCTGAGTCCATACCGTTCGCTTGTAGTTTTGATCTTGTTCATTTTACTCGGTAGTCTCTCCTAGGTGTTTACTACTATGATGTTATCAGCAGCGTATCATATGTTGATGTTTTCTTAGAGTATATAATGTATAAAATTGGAGATAGTACACAACCTTTCATCGCGCCTCTCCGGATGCATGCTTCTTGTGAGATGATGCTTTCCACTTTTATGGCAGCTGTCTGGTCCCAATACAGGTTTGTAATAATTCTCTTTGATTAAGAGAGACCTTATCTATGTCGGTTTCCAGTAACACCTGGATCAATGTATCATGTTGTACTATGTTAAACGCATTGGCGAAGTCAATGAAACAAACGTATACATCTCTTTCCATATCTCTACATCTCTGTAGCATGACTTGAAAATGGCTACTCTCGTTCCGAGCACATTCCGAAAGCCAAACTCTCACATGTTGCTCACACCTACGATAGATCCTGGCATGTATGATCTTTAAAAATATCTTGAAAATGTGGTTCATTAGGCTGATCAGTCAATATTCGTCGCATCTCTTTGTAGATTGCTTCTTGGGAATTGTAAAAAACATAGAGGTCATCCAGTCTGCTGGAATTTGTCCCATATTGTAGGTTTGGTTAAATAAGTAAGTGATGATGTTCAAGAATTGTGGGTGCGAGTAGCAACATAACAGAATCATTTCAGAGTAGTTGTTTTCTGGGTCAGCTGCTTCCGCATTTTTCATTGATGATATGGCTTTTTGAACTACGTCTTTTGTAATGGTCGGTCTGTAGTTACTAGCAGCGGTAATATTATGGTGGTCTGATCTGGCGTTGAAAAGTTCTTGAACATACTTTTCCCATAACTCCGCTTTATTTGTGACTTCGTTTACAAGTCTGCCATTATCATCAGTTAAACTTGATGGCGTTTTTTTCCCTGTTGGTTCTCATCATTTACTTTACTTTGCGGTGCATATTCAAGTTATCATGTATTGAATCCAGTTGTTCAATTTCATCACATTTAGCTATTAGCCATCTTTCCTTAGCCAGTCTTATTTGCAGTTTTATCTTTTTATGGATCTCCTAATATCTGGTGGTATTTAGCGTGTCTTTTGAGTTCCAGTAACTGAGTAATTTCTTTCGTCATCCATACTTTCTTTGTTGTCTATTGGTGATTCAAGTACTTTTGCTGCGTATTTTGGATAAGGCGTTTTAAGAGGTTCCACTTTTCTTCTGTTTGTGTTGTTATTTTGTCTGTTTGTGTTTATACTGATGTGGTGATATTTATAGTTATGTAGTGTTGTTTATACTGATGTGGCGTACATCGCTTAGAGATTGGAACACCTGTTCATTAATATTTGTGTACTTCAACTTTCTCATGTCTAGTATCGGAGCGCGGGCTTTTCGTGTTACTTTCTTTAGCCTAACTTGTAGCTTACCAACTATTGGATTATGATCGGAATTTGCGTCTGCTCCAGTGTACGTTTTTACGGCTTTGACTGAGTTGCGGAATCTTTCACAAATTGCTATGTAATCTATTTGGTTGCGCATGATCTTTTGTGGTGTATGGGCAGGTGACGTCCCATGTCAGTCTAGCCTTTTTGCCGCCAACTTGAAGAAGGTGTTCGTCAAAATCAAATCTTGTTCTTCACAAAATTGAACGAGGCAATTTCTCTCTCATTACGTTTGCCGAGGCCAAAACTACCAATGATGTTAAATTTTTTACCTTCCCCAGCTTTAGCATTAAAATCACCCATTACTATGTTCATTTGGTCTTTCTTTGTGTAGTTCATAACAGTTTTAAGTTGCTCGTATAATTCCTCAATTATCGCATCCTCTTTATCTGATGTGAAACGCTACGGTGTTCTTCTCTAGGCCTTGTGTTCTCCGCAGCCGAGTACTGTGTACCTGTCTGGCTAAATAGTCCACATTCAAGATTGGTAGATGCCCAACTAAGCAGCACCCTACGAACAATTAGCGGCACTATAAAACCTACACCTACATACTGGCTACCAACTCTGTGCAATTTACCTCCAGCCCACCTACGACGCTCAGACGTTCTCTGCAGAGAATATAGAAAGATCTTAAGCAATCCAAAGCTTCAAATCCATGAAGATATCGACCAACTTGGTCACAGGCTACGTTCCAGAAAACCTCAAATCCGAATAGCCGCAGTTCCTACCACAAACAACTTTAAACTAGAAGAAGAGTGGGCAAAATCCTGGAAAAACAGTGTGCCCCTAGATATCCATAACAATCTTCATATAAACGAATAAGTTCCTGGATCCTCATTTCCTAGAAATACATGGTGCTATCTAAACCGCATCCGTACCGAATGCGGCGTATGTGCAGACTCCTTATACAAATGGGGAAAAGCCCAAAGCAACACGTGCGACTGTGGCGAACAACAAACCATCCACCACATAGCCTATGAATGTGTAAACCGGCAAAGTAACTGCTCGGCCAGAGATTTCTTGGGGGCCACTCCATCGGCTAACACCTGGATCGAAAACTTAGACATTAAGATATAAAATTGTTATCTTTTTAAATTTAAGTATATTAGAGATACATGTCATGCCATACGATAAATAAATATATCTAGTGTAGGCGCATATACTTGTATGATGTTTATTGTCTACGGGGTTTGCTGTAATCTGTAGAATTTCACCCTTTCGAAGTGTGGTAGGAATAGTATTTTACATAGGAAGTAATTCAATTCAATTCATTAATTATTTCGCAGTGACTACGATATCCTCAAGTCTGTTGGTAAAATCAGATCGCAAAATGTGTACGTGCCTGACAACATATCCGCCTTAATTATTGTTGACTCTATTCGCTGTCTGCTGGTTCCATTATGCCACGTATTTAATTTAATGTTAAACACATACACGTCTACACGTTAATGTTCAAAATGAGTCGTATTATCCCTGTGTTCATGTCCGGTGAAAAAAACCTTCTTTGCTAAAAAAACCAAACTATTTGATTCTATTGTATTTGACATTATTTACTCCCATCTGATCACTAGATTAGCGCCAGAACAGCATGGTTTTATAAAAGGCAGGTCCACTGCCACCAACCTAGTTGAGTTTACACTGTTTGTATCGAAAATTCTAGACACTCGTATCCAAGTGGATGTCATATATACCGACTTATCTAAAGCTTCCTACCGTGTAAATCATTGCAATTTGTTAAACACTGTTAAACATTGGACTGTGTAATAACATCTTGCGATATTGAGCGCATAGCGCAGTCAAAATGGCAGTTGGGTCGGACACGTCGCAAGACTAAGCAACAACAGGAGGACTGCCAAAATAGAGAAACAACACGGAGCAGGGGTCGTCCACAAAGAAGGTTGAATGGACGACATTAAATCGATCGCTGGTAAAGACTGGTATCGCAAAGCCCAAAATCGCCAGATGTGGAAGACCCACGCAGAGGCTTATGTTCAGGAGTGGACGATAGAAAACTGATGAAGAAGAGAATAATTTCTTAAAGTTAATTAAGTCTCTCCTAGCTGACAGGATACAATTTGTGAAATACGGCGGTTTTAAATCGGACATTGCCGCACCTCCAGTGGAGTTTAGCCGCACCTCCAGTGGAGTTTAGCCGCACCTCCAGTAGAGTTTAGCCGCACCTCAAGGTTCCAGTTAGACTTGAAAATAAACCTTTAAAAAAATCCAGATAATGTACCAAGGAACAGAAGAAACGGTAATAGTAAGACGCCAGTAAATTAAAAAGATGTAAAGATACATTTACCTAGGACAGAAACTTACTATATACCGGACAAACCAGAAAAAATAAATAAGAAGGACAATAAGGCTAGGATCGCTGGACTTCTGCAAATTACCGTTCATCCTGTGAAATGATAAAAAAGCTTAACATCCAAAATCTAGAGTTTTTGACCAGTGCATTTTATCTGTGATGGCATATGACGCAGAAAACTGGACTGCAACTAAACTAAATATCCACGCACTAAAAACTGCACAAAGGACAATGGAGAGGTCAATAATGAGAATTAAAAAAAGGACAAGATATCAAAACGAAAGAATGCGAGTAATAACTGAAGTCGCCGATATTGGGGAGAAAATTGCAATCCTCAAATGGCGATTCGCAGGTCATAGTGCAAGAAGCGATAGGGTGAAATGGGACAGACGAATCACAGTATGAACACAAAAGAAGAAGAAAAAGACCAACTATTGATCTCAAAGGAGCATCCGGACTAGCATGGATTGAAATAGCACAGATTCGGGAAATATGTGGAACAATTGGGAAAGGCCTAGGTCCAAGGACTAACCAAACGGCTAAAGACGAACCATTTTTAAACTAAAAATATATGAACAAATTTAATTCAAGTATTCACTAATATAATTAATAAAAGATGTTTCGTAATTAAATTTGTTAATTTGATTAATATTTTAGTGGCGCGATCAAAGATTTTCAAGTCATGAAACTTATAGAAACATTCAAAACTTAATATTAACAACATAATAAATTATTTTAATAATAAATATAATCAGTATATATTAGTATACACAAAACAAGAAGAGGAAGACCAGCTATTGACCTCAAATGAACATCCGGGCGAGCTTCAATCCAAATAGCCCAGAATCGGGAAAGACGTGGAAAAAATGGGAAAGGCCTAGGTCCAAGGATGGACCTATTAGCTAAAGAAGAACCATTTTTAAACTGAAAATATATGAACAAATTTAATTCAAGTATTCACTAATATAATTAATAAAAGATGTTTCGTAATTAAATTTGTTAATTTGATTAATATTTTAGTGGCGAGATCAAAGATTTTCAAGTCATGAAACTCATAGAAACATTCCCAACTTAATATTAACAACATAATTAATTATTTGAATAATAAATATAATCAGTATACATTGCGAAATTCAGCAAGAATCTGTAACCATTAAGAACATACACATGCGTGCACTTTCTTTTCGTAATAATAATATTTATAATTGCTTGTTTTCATATCTTAGAGAGATATAATCAGAAGTTTTTCAATAAGCTCGTGTATAAACCTATGTAGAACACGAAATACACATAAATTTTGAATATTTATTACCATATTCTTTTATTGACTATTAATTTTAATAAATAGGAAAAATTACTGCTAGCGTATAATCATTAAACACCGATAAAACAATATATTAATAGAAGATTTTAAAAGTTATTTTTTTATAAATCACGCGTGCTTAGTATCGTAAATTTTATTTATTGCTGTGTCTAATTAAAACTGTGTTAAGACTAAAGGGACATTTTGGAAGAAAGTATAAATAAAAAAGGTTTTTCGGTACGTGACAAGAGTTTAGTGTTAGTTTAATCTTTAGCGTCACTTAAAAGTGTTATGTAGTGTATAGTATTAGCAGTATTTTAGGAGCGGTCACTTCAAACATATCCATGTATAGACTTAAGTATCAATTACCACTCGGTGGAATATCGTTCGTAAAAACTCTTTTTGTCACTTTAAAGATTCAAAATAGGGGCAGATGGTTCAGTCTTGTTACGGATTTTGTTGTATTTGTAAACATATAATAGGCTAGACCGCCCAGATTCTTCTACTACACACCTTTTACACGCTCCTCGGGGCCCAAAAACACATTTCAAATTGATTTTGAAAACCATATATAATCGGAACTTCATTTGACTTTTATTGTTTATAATCAAGAAATAAATAAAAAAAGAAACGATATTCAGAAAGTGTGAGAATTTATTTTTAACAAACTTAAAGAATAAGTTTTTTTTGAGTTTCGTGTACGTGTAGAATGTCTTTGCTAATTATTTTTAGAAAATGAGTATAAAACAGAAAAGTAAAACCGTTATTTCTCCGTGGAAGATCGTGTGAGTTGAATGAAGGCGGGCTTGTAGAAGATGACTGCTCTATTACATTACACTTTAAGATGAGATTTAAATGGAGATTTATATTTATGTTTGTCTTAGTTACGTTAACATAGCTATGTTATTAATGTAGAATTGCTCATTTCCCATAACTTACATGGCTTGCGGCCGAAGCTAATCCTTTCAAAAACAATACATAGAATCAACAGACAATCAACTCGTGCCCTAAATAGAAAAACCGCCCACCAAATCACAAGCAATATATCAATGCATAACGTTTATTAAGACAATTAAAATAATACATACTTTCCGATAAGCATCTTTATAACCCAAAAATAAAAGAAAACCCCAACTATAATTAAAATATTATAACTATTTTAATATACTCATTTCAGACGAGATTAGGTGGGCGTTCGGCATGTTTTCGGTCTCACATAATTAATATTAATATTTAATAAACGCTGTTGAGGTATTAAAGAAAAACGGTTTTTAGAAAACCAATAATGTGATTTGTAATGAAATTTGGAAAGTGTGTATTAGTTTAGAGTTGAGAGTAGGTAATGTATGGAAGTGTTTAAAACAAAGAAGATTCGCTTCATAATACTGATCTATGGCACTGCTGAGGCAACTAAAAATAAATTGAGGTGAAGGTGAAGTAATTACATTAAATTGTTTATGATGAAAGTAAGTGGTATATCGAATGAACTAATATAACTCATATCCGTCGCGGGTGCAAACACACGCTCTTGTGCGAAAGCCGCCACTTCGAGGAATCCCTGCGTGTGTCTATTTACTTTAAAATTAATGGATATACTAGGTGTATAAATACGAGTCCACTTTTCGCAACGGATTAATCTAAACCAAAACGTTCTAATCGGACTGTTTCATTTTCCTATTTTTAGTTCGATTTTGAAATACATGGAATTTGCCAATCTATACATGTAACTTCTAATTGCTAATTTATAATTGGACTAATTGAAATAATGATATAATCTATGACTGCGCAATTTATTTAAAGCCGCCAATTAAAATTCCGTGCAAATGCTCTTCAAGAAAATTGAAACCATTACGCATAAAAAGACCAAATATTAAGTTTGCATTTGAATTATTACGTTATCAAATTGATTAAAATATTATTTTGTAAAAGCTTGATAATTTAATTTATTTATCTATAAAAAAAATTGCAATTCGAACAAAAACCCCAACTATGACATTTTCTAAAGAAAAAAAAACTGTTTTTATTAAACATCAACCAATTCCGTTTATTTTGCAGTAAAGTTTACATCAATATTTTTTCCTCGTGGTTTTATCACCGAAAATACTGGAAAAAATTAAACTCAAATGTCATCAAGTTCCCTCAATTTCAGTGATCTCAACTTCTTTGAATCAAGTGTCAATGTCAATTTTTATTGCAAATGTAAACGAAATTATTTAAACAAGTATTTTTTCAAATTTCAATTTCTGGGTGCGATTTGAAAGTCAAGGTGTAACTTCAATAATTTTACGATTTACTTCCCGATTTTTTTCCCATTTACTCAATTCAAATTTATTTACTTTCATAATTTGTTTATTTTTTATAAAATGTCTACAAACATATAATGACCTTATAAATAATCACAATTAATATCCTCCGTCTATTATGTCTATATAAAATTGCCCATTTATCCTAATATAACTAGTTTGCCGTATCTAGTATTACAGGTACGTCTTGTCTGGAATATGTCGTTCTATGCCTGAGCAATTTTTTTCTCTATATCTATTCTATCTCTATATCTCTATTGTCTCTTCTATATGTCTAGTTTTCACAAAAAGATCTTCTCCATCTAATCTTGTTTATTTAGTCATCTCCTAATTTTGTCTGAATTTTATCTAGTTTTATCCTCTTAGTCTTGCAGATTTAATATCTATTTAGTATTATCTACCAATTTTCATCTATCTAATCTTATCTTAATCTTGTATATTTATTAACACATACAGGGTGTTTCAAAAAAAATATACGTATTTCGCATGCATATATTTATTACAATTTAAGACATAGGAATATGAAACTTTACACACATATTAACGAACCTCTCAAGTTTAGATTACAGATGTTCAATATGTCCTGTATCAGCGACAAGAACAATATCGTACCGATACTTAAATTCCTCCCATACTCGGGCACGGATCCGGTTATTCAACTTTTCCAGGTTCTGTGGGAGTGGTGGTACATAAACGTTGTCTTTAACGAAACCCCACAGGAAGAAATCACAGGGTGTCGAATCCGGTGACCGTGCAGCCCAGCTGAGACATGCTAAGTCGTCAGCTCCTTGAAGACCAATCTAACGGTTCGGTAGAGTTTCATTCAGATAATCACGTACTTGGCGACTCCAGCGAGTGGGTGCCCCGTCTTATTGAAAAATTAAGTTGTCTTCATGCTGCCTCGGAAACAACGAGTTTTGTAACATAGCGAGTCACTGGTGACCGTTAACCATGTTTCCATCAAAGAAGAATGGGCCGTATACATATGATCGGAATTTCGCACAAAACACATTGACTTCGTATAGAGAATCTCGTACATGTTCAGTGACTGTCTGTGGGTTCTGTAGGCCCCAAATTCGAACATTGTGTTTGTTTGCCTGACCACGCTGATGGATTATTGAACATCTATCTGTAATCTAAACTTCAGAGGTTCGTAAATCTGTACGTAAAGTTACATATTCGTATGTCTAAAAGTTTAATAAATACATGCATGCGAAATACGTATATTCTTCTATAGAAATTATTATTTAATAGAAATAAAATAGTCCTTGTTGGAAAATTCGTCGGGCTTATTCGAACACCAAACACCACCCGACAGGGGAAGGATATAAGGGCCCGATTCTTCTTCCTGTGGTGCTGCAGCCCTAGTGGAGTTTGACCTACTCCCCTGCCTACACTTGCTCTTGGTATCTAGATCTTAGACAAGTATAGGGAGCCCTTATAGTTTTTACGTGGGAAGCGAGCCACTATTTTAGGGATGTTTAGGAATTTATGACCTTGCCATAGCCATGCACAGGAGGACGGTGGCTTATTTACAGACTCGTGCCCCCGACTTTTGAACTTGGGACTTATGACTTCTTGACTACTACACCACAACCGGTCTGTCGACGGCAGCCTACGTGAGCAAGTCGACGAGAACAAACAAAATTTAAAATGCTCACAATGTCGGGCAGATAAAAAGAAGGCAATGTTAAAGGAAAGGCCAAGTCGCGTTCGAGTCGTGGACCCGACCAGGGATCTATTCAATTTAATTGCCAGATTAAATATACCAGACCAGGGATATAGCCGCGGTTGAATATAAGCAAACCCTGTCAGAAGCCCGAACAGAAAACTTCTCCTTATAAAATTGATTTTAATGATTAACTATGCTATATCAGTAGGTCAATAGGTATCCCTGGTTGAGTATAAGAAGCCCTGTTATCATGAGCATAATCAGGAGACTGCTCACTTTTAAATTTGTTTGAATAATTATTACAGATCGCGGGACTAATCGTGGTATAAGCAAAATTGTTATCACGGGCTCGATCAGGAAATGTTCGGCTTAAATGTATCTACCCGATTAAAAATGCCAGATCAGGGCAATCAACTCATGCTTATAATCCATCTTAATCCTTATAATCAACCTAACCGCGGTTGATTATAAGGAACCCCGTAAGAACTGACCCGACCAGGGAACTGTTCAGGCTTCAATTTATTTGCCGGATTACAAATGCCAGATCAGATGCTTTAACGTAGTTAACTATAAGGAACTTGATTATCAGGTGCCCGACCGAGCTCCTTATTAAAACTCATTATGCCAATTATATTTGTATTAGGGGAATGGAAAGTAATGTCGGTTTTTTAACATTAAATTCAAACAGGAGTTTTTAAGAAGTTTTTATTTTTAATCAATGATGTAACCGCTCTTGTTATCAACAACAGTTGCCTTTTGCCTGCACAAATTTTCAATGCCGTATCGATAAAAATCGGTTTTTGTGGCATTTTGGACATCATCCAAATTTGTTGCCACAATGTTGTAGCGATTGCAATAAATGGAAATTGCAATATCGGACGAGTATGGTGGGTGAGGCAAGGCTCACAACCCTAGTCATAAATTTTTCTAGGGTTTGTCTTGCGCATTGTCGTGTTGCAGAATGACACCTTTTCTGTTGACATTCGCTTGCCACTTATCAATTAAAGATTGATCCACTCGATCCAATTGTTCACAGTAAAGGTCTGCATTCATAGTTTATACAGGTTTCAGCAAAATGAAAGACCCTGATAATACTCCACCAAACACATTATGTGACAGCCCAAACGCCTGCTCTGCGTACTTTCCCAATCTGCTGCAAATATTCTTGGATGGTCGACCAATGTTGGTTAAGAGTGTTTGACAGCTCCTTGATTGTATAACACGGACTTCTGCCACAAACAAGTCATTGTCTAAAGTTATTGGTCTTGCAAATTTCCGGATTTGAACATAGGAAACCACATTTGGCAATTACGAACGTCTACTGTATCAACTGGTGCGTTACTCGTTTTTTGTCATTGCGAGATTCAAAAAGCATACAATGTCGAATATGTATCTCTTCTGATATTCGGCCTGCCATGTGACCATAAATTTAAAAAAAAACATTCTATTCTTAAAATGTCTTTAGAAAATTTTAAGATTACTGGTCTCTGATCTTAAGGACATTTAAATATTATGACTTTGAAGTACACAGTGAGCTGATAAATTACAAACGAATATCGACATTCGTAGAAACGACATTACTTTCCGGTTCCTCTATTATATAAAAAATATATTACAGTTGAAAAACACATAAATGAAAGTGAACCTACGGACCTGATAGAGCGGTGTTTCCCAACGTGGGGCCCACGCCCCGCAGGGGGGCTATTTGATTTTTATGGGGGGCAATTCGAAAATGGACTCGATACGAGTTTAAACCTATTGCTCCGGGCCATTTAAATGTAATGCTAGATTTCGGTGCCAAAATTTAAAGAAAAAACAAATTCTTAAATAATTGCGGCCAATAAATATTATGAATTCGATTGACGAGACCAAAATATCAACGGGGTTTTTCGCCGGCTCCGCAGAGACTCCCGGATGCTGTAAAATCTCGCTAAACAAAGCACTTTTGGGTTCATACCCAAATTAAATTTGGTATCAAATTCGCGGTCTACGATGAGCGGTTTCCTTTTTGTATTTTATGACAGCATTGCTTGACCAACGAATCAACGAAACAACATCACCTTGAGGTGCATTTGAAGGTGAAACATACATTTGAATTCAGATGTGAATTACTTTCGAACTTTAAAGAAAAATTTTGAAAATAGAACAACAATATCTCATACTTCAACTCATAATCGTATTCTTGAGGCTAGTTATCAATTTTCTTTATTCATCGCTAAATCTAGAAAAAAAACATATTCTAGGATAATTTAATAAAACCGTCAATCGCAGCATTCATAAAACGGTTTTTGAAAAAGATGATAAAGATGTAAAAGCTATGCCACTTAATAACAATACTGTTAGCAGGAGAATAGACGAAATGAGTGAAGATATAGAAAAACAGCTTGTTTATTTATTATTAAAACAAACTTATAGAGACGGTGAGGCAGTATTGATAACTTACCTAAAATATATTGATAAAGGACATTTAGCTGAAGAAATGTTGTTCTGTAAAAGATTGGAAAGTACCACTACCCCCTTAGATCGATAGAAGCGTCTCTTTAAGCTATTTTGTGTAGAACAAAATGCAGACCATGTGCGACTTTTACTTTACACTGAAGTAAGATGGCTCTCTAAAGGGAACTGCTTTGAAAGATTTATGGAACTGTTTAAAATAAAACTCTTGTCGATGCAAAAGCGATTCATTGCCCTTATTGACTTAGGTCAGAAATATATTAACAAAAAAACTTTGAACAGTTTCATTGGTTCCAAAAATGTGAAGTAAATGATACCGCTATACTTGTTATTGTCGATCATCTGCAAATACTATTGGCTGATTTAAAAGAAAGATTTAAAAAAAAATGATTTTCTAACATGGATGATGCTATGAACAGCCAATGTTAGTGAATTTGTCTCATATATCAAATATGCAGTCAAAAGAAGAACTCGCAGAAATGCAAAATGATGACTCAAAAATGATTGACTTAAAATTTTATTTAATATAAAAGGAGCGATGGCATGGCTTTGCGAGGAAACAGAAATCAAATACCCAAATTCAACGAAATGTTCAAGTAAACTATTGTTACCGTTTCCATCTTCATATTTAGCTAAATGTGGATTTAATGTTATAAGTGAATTACTGGTAAAAAAAAGAAATCATCTGGATATAACACAACTGGGAAACTTGGGACTGAAGCTAACCAAATTGGAACCTAGCATAAAATCTCTGTGCAGCAAGCATCAAGCGCAAGGAAAAAGCTGTCTTTTAAAAATTATTTCGAATCTGAATTTCAGTTTTTTCATTATATGTTTTGAAATTTTTTTTACTGTGTCTCATTAAGAATTTCTTAGTGATTTCTTCCAAATACCCATCATTTAATTTTCTTATGTGAACATTTCAGTTTTAATATTAAAAGTTATGTATATGTTGCACAGGGGGCATAAGAATTTTAGATAGGCTGGTATGATTCTGCCCTGATGCATAATTCTCTATTAAAAGGGCCCCTGTTTTGGTAAACTCGATTACATGGATAGTAGGGTTCGGTTTGGATCCGACCGATTGGGATGTAAAACAGGCTATCGAATTTATTCCCAAGCAGGCAACTGAAGAACTGCCAAATCGGGTGACTAAACTATTGCCCGACTTTTCACCCGATCGGGTCTAACGTAGAAGAGCTTTCTTCATAGCGCATTAAATTTAGTATCGGGAACCCAAAAGGAGCATTTCAAAGAAGCACGATGCTAATATTGCATAATCATACCAGGACCGACCAGGTTCCCGTGTTTTTTTTTTCTACCAGGGGTCTTGTAGATATAATATCTATTTAATATTGTCTATCATTTTTTACCTTCAGGGGTGGTCCCATAAATAATTAGTCTGATAAGAATAAAAAAACAAAACATATCTACTACTTTTCAATATAAACTCCTTCAATTGTTTTGCACTTTTTACGTCGAGTAATTACTCGAGATTTGCCGTCAGAATATCCGAAAACCGCTGACTCCAAATCAGCATCGGCCATAAATAGTCGCAAGGGGCCATGTCTGGAATATAAGATAGATGGTCAATTTCTGTGAACTCACAGTTCATCACAGCAGCCCTTCCAATAGACCTTTCCATAGTTGACATTTTTTTGTCAAATTCCGCCATGTTCTACGTCAAAAACTGCCCGAACTTTTTGACGTATAAATAAATATATGCCCGAAACTTCCATTTTCCCGCCTTTGAAACTTGGCGGATGCGCATGCGCTTAACTAACCGCAAAAGGTCCATTGTCGCCGTGTGAACCGGCGCATTGTCTTGCTATAGCAATAGCACACCTCGAGCAGCTTTCCTCGCCGCTTTTCTTAAATTGCATGTCGCAGTATATAAAGTAAGCTAACGCAATAAGTGCCGTTTACAGTAGTATTCCGTTCTTTAAAATCCACCAAAAGGATACCCTCACAATCCCAGAAGATTGTTGCCATGATTTGTTTGTGGCTTTTGACAGCTTTGCCTTTCTTGGGGGTGCTTGACCGCTATAACGCCGTTCCATTGACTCCCACGAGCCGTTTTTTAATTTCAGCTGTGGTTTGACCCCCTTACACAATAACTTAATAACACTACGGTACTCAAATTTCAACATTTTGGAAAACGAAAAAAATTTAAATGACACGTTTTGAGACTACTTGTCGTTTCATTTTTTTTTTTAATCTGACAATTATGTCAATTAGAAACGTCAAATTTTGACGCTAGACAAACGAAAGAAATTAGATATAGGCCCCTATCAAAAATTTAACAGCAACTAGTTTGCAAATAGATCAGGCGAAGTCATTAGTGGCATCGCCCTCGTATATAATCTCAGTTTAATCTTATGTATTTATTAATATGTATATACTGTATATTACAATCAATAGAAATACAATAATAACAATACCTAATAATGTTTATTAATAAGTAAATTATTATGAAATTTTATGGTAAATGTACTCAGTGATAAGAAGTGAAGGTACTTACGTATTAACGCCACCGCAGCGAGAGGTCGCGCTACCGCAAAATATATGCTCTGGATGTATTCTGTGCTCTAGTATAACCTAATCTAACCCTTATCCAATATTTTTTCTTAATTCGGATCGAGAGGTGGCGGTGGCATTAGTACGTAAATACCGAAAATTCTTAGAATATAATTAAAAACAATATTTTACTTATATAACATCAAAACATTTTCCATTCAAGACATGTTTTCTAATTAAGAAAGCTTCTGCAATGCTCTGTGGTTTATGCAAAATTAAAAAAAAACTAATTAGTCAACTGAAATTATAGGAATAGAAATAAATTGCAAATTTATTCCTATTTTCCATTCCACGGCGAACAATCCGCGACAGTTTATAGGAAAACTAAACACCAATTAATCACGGAAAATATTTACCAGTCGCGGATAATTTACTGCAAATGAAACGTTTATTAACAATTCTATTTGCAATTAAGTCGGAGAAGTTTTCTGTCTTCTAAAAGACTGTTAGATATAAATTATAGAATAGGGGGAATTTTTTGTTTGTCGTGTTTTATGCAAATTGCTAAGAAAAGCGTTTACGCACTTTGATTTGTTGTAAAAAATGTTTAATATGCCTTAATGGGTTAATTGCTGAACGAAAATATATGTTATACATAGAAAAAGCATTAATTTTAAGAGCAAATATTCTAAATTAATCGTAATTATAGTACGTAAAAATAGAAATAAATTAGCAGCGTTGCGAAATTAATCACCAACGCAAAAACAAACATTACGCAAAGCATTAATTGATTATAGACTTATTCGATCAAAAGAAATGTTTGCACTAAATTATTTAATTATTCTTCGCGTTCGAGTTGCGAAATATTAATGATTTCATACATCAGGCGAAATTATCTCCGGAACGTATCGCGGCGCGTTCATTAAACTAAATCAAATTAATTGCGTTAATTATTTGCAGATATAATGCTCCGAATTCGCAATAAGTATGTCAATATAAATCGCTTGAGTTAAAGAAAAACAGGTTAACATTGATATATATTTTCCAACAGCAATCTCGGAAAATTATCTTACGAAACCTAGGCCTACTAACACATCAATTACAAATTAAGTCTTTCCACATAAAAAAATTATAGAGTGTTCCCTTAAAACAACTACAGTAAATCTCAACAACTTTTAATATACTTGCAAATCGAAGTAATAAATAAAACTTATCATTATTACATACAGTATTTATTTGCTGTTTAAGTTTTGTGTTGTTTGGGGGAGGAGTTGGCAACAATTTTATAACGTGTAATATATTTTTATTACGATTAGCCTTCGGTTTCCATTTTGTTAAGAAACTTAAAGTTGTTTGTTTGAAATCCACTAATCTTACGGTATGGTGATTTATGGTATATTATGAAGGCTGCATCATCAACAAATTGAAGGATGCCATTTTTTATTATATCAAGACGAATATAAAAGTTGTTTACAACAAAGAATATTTTTGAATAAATGCAAATTAAACCAAATTTGAAGAAACAAAATATTAATAATATAGAAATGTTACGTAAAGTATATTAGGAGAGAAGAAATTATTTTTGTCTCAGAAATCCATTACAATTTATTAAACGCTAAAATATATGTTTTTTTTATTGAAATTCTTCCTAAAGCGATTTTGAAAACGCTGTTTGTCGAATTTATTATCGGTAGCTTTATTAATTTGCTAATTGGTACAGAAAGGTTATTACTTAACGTAACAAATACAGATGTGTTCGAAAGGCAAACAAAAACTCATCAAGCATACTGTCAGAGTACATGAAATATTACAATTCGGGGAAGAGTTCAACGGATAATATTTGCTCAACACATTTCTTACAAATGTGAGAAATTTGCGCTTCTAACTATTATGTTATAATAAAAGATCTAACCAATAACACATTATTAATTGTATCTGTATCTCCACAACTAATAAACAAATTGCATTTCTGCTATTAATATTATACAAATCTTATTTAATATTATCCAATAATACATCTGGAAGAGTAGATGGAATAATTCGTCGGATCTTGAAATGCTTAGTTAAAGATATTACTAAGTCCATTCAACATATTTTCAACGTAACTAATGATATATTGCCAAAAGATTTTAAAAAGCCTAAAATATACCGGTGTGATAAGCATGTACCTAACAACAGTTGATAAGCATGTAACTAACTACTAACTAACAGTTGTAAATAAGTAAAAACGGATTGCGGCTTCGTTTTCAGGAGATCATTTCTCTACGGATGCACTTCGATTTCCTTAAAAATATTAATTAGTTTCCCAGCTCTCTGCTCGGGCGACCAAATTTTGAGAAACTTCGCTCTGTTTTGCCAAATATATCATATCATTTGCCAAATTTATCATGTCACACGCTTTTAAATTTTCCAATCACTTGATAAATAATGATTCTAAGGAAATACATTTTCTCGCATTTCCGCAGATTTCACGACGTCATAACTTTTGAAAGGCTCATCACAGAGACTTCAATTTTTTACCAATCGATTCATCGTCCCAAAATTAGTCGTAAAACGTATGTAAAATTCCCAGGAGGCTTTTAATTAAAGAATAACATCAAACCGCGAGGACAAACGATAACATGCAAGAAAATCGATTTTGCTAAATACTTTATTTTTTAGTTATAGCAAAATTTAAAAACGTATCTCAAAGCATTTTTGCTGCTGATTACAAATATTCAAATTATATTTCGCTATCTCTTTCCGTTCACTACCGCCTGCTAAAATTGAGTAAAATTTTAAGAAATTTTAGCGCTCAAGTACAGATCTTGGAAACTAATGAATTCCCCGCGGACAATCAAAGTGTGTTAACGGGAAAATAACCTTCTGAAAACGATGCATCAATCCGTTTTGGATTGCCTGCAACCGTTTCAGAGATATCTGACTTATCAGATCGTCACTATACAGACTTATCAAATCGTCAATCGTAAAATTTCAGTTTGAAATTTCTAGATGAATAATTCAATGTTTCCGAATAATTTACACATCGCCTTGTTCGTCTTATCGAATAGTTTATGTGTGCCGAAAATGATTTCGTTGCTGCGGTTTTGAGAGAATTGAAACAAAAACGAGAAAGCACATTTTTTCCACCGAAATGATGGAAATTCGACCGAATTTTTTTTTTTTTGTTGCTCGAAGGAAATCGTAGTGCTGAAAACGATTTTCTAGTTTATTTCGCTGTAACGTTACAAATAAACAAGATATAGACTTTATCTTGGGTATTTTGAGCATTTGAACGAATGAAATGAAATGGAAAATCGTGTTCAGCACTTCCATATCCTTTGAATAAACTGAAAAAAAAGCCAGATTCCACAACGTCATAACTTTTGAACGGCTTATCACACAGACTTATAGTTTTTATAAATCGATTCAGCATCTCAAAATTAGTCGTATTCTTAGGAAGCTTTTAATTAAATAATACCTCTTGAGAATAAAACCTCTTGAACCCCTTGAGCAGTGCTGCGCAGACTATTTTTATTTGCAATCTCACATTTTGTGTAAAAATTTATCGCGACCCCTGAATAGAAAGTAGAGGTTTTTAATTTTGTTTATATTTATATTGCACTATTTTACTGCTACCTGATACTTATACACGACAAGCCTTAAAATTTTTATGAATTCGACGACACAAAAAAAATGTCTATCCACTCCTCTGAGCATCGCGACCCACGGTTTACGCACCACAGATCTAAAGTATGTAACAAATTTTATATTTAAGAATCTGGATATTGGTAAACCAAGAATATTAGATTTTGTTGATCAATCGATACAGTCCATCACAAATTCTTGTTTCTCAGCTTGATTCATATGGAATTGGAACACTTCTAATTCCATATGGATCAAGTTTAGAAAGAAGAATTTTGTGATGGCTTATGATTTGTTAGTTTAGTGACATTGATCCCCAAAAGTACTATCTTGGGTCCTATATTATTCATATTAAATATCAATTATATTTTTAATATTTCATCTAGTAGCAACTAAGTTTCCTACGCCGATGATAAAGCTAAGGACTGGTTTACCCGGGTATAGTAATGGGCAGAGTAGAGTAGGAAGTAGAGTAACTCTACTCGTAGAAACCCCCAAAAACTGTTTGAGTAGAGTAGAGTACAGAGTATCTAGTAGGCTAGAGTACTATACTGCGTGCAGTAAAGTACCCCCTACTCTACTTACTATACTCTACTTACCCCCACCACAAGTCCCACTCTACTAGTCTCTTCACTCTACCCGTGTAAACATATTCTACCCTACAACAGCAAGTACCAGTAGAGTTTAAGTTGCAGTGTACACGTTGTTGCGCAATATTTTCGTTAAAAAATGGTTAAGTTCTCGGAGGATGAAACAATTAAATTTATTTGTTGAACAAGAGCGCCTGTGGAATTTAGGCAGTATACACTATAGAAACAAGGACATGAGGAAGGCCGCGGAAAAAGAAGGTCTTGAGACCCTAAAAAATGTGAAAGGCTTCTGTAGCTGTTCCCAGTAGCTAGAAAGTTCAATCTAACTTATAGTTTGACCTCAGCTTTTATAGCATCTCTCATCATCGTATCTTCGTGTTGAATTGTGTCTTTCACCATGCTCAACAGCTGTTCAACATTTTCTGGTGTCATTCTGAGACATCGTTTATATTCTAACTGATCCTCTACGGCTAACTCTTTTAGGAGAAGCGATGTTGCTCAGAGTAAATCTCTTCTTTTGAGCCATACTCTCACCCACATTCTTCTCTGTTTATCTCCTCATCAATCGCTTACGCAAATTCCCTAATCAGAGCTGTTAAAACTCTAGGTAAATAATTGTACTTCAATTTCTTAACAACCATTTTGCTTCATATAGTATAGCACTACTGTTCTATACTTGTTTAAACGAAAAAAAATCAAAAGTGGTAGAGTAGCTAGTAGAGTGAACTCTACTTGGTACTCTACTCTCCTGATTACTATACCCGTGTAAACCAGGCTTAAGGTAAGTTCGGCCAAGTGCGCGCACGGGTATTGGAGCTGCGAGTTGGAGCTCCAGGACTAGGAATAATATTTTAAACTTGGCACTAAACTTTTGCCTGTGTAGGAATTTTTCTTATTGTGACAGCTATGTAATTGATTGGTTCTTTTTAAGCCTAACCGTGTATCAGATTAAAAAATTTTTCCAGGTTTTTTGCAGGATGAAATGCTGATTTTACTATACCTCTACACCCCTATAGCCCCCAATACACCCCCAACAAAAAAAAATTAATTATCGATATTTCCATTTATACTTTCACATTTTTGTTCGTCTTTACATACAAAGTCTTTACATTTAAAATCCAAATAATTGATAAAAAAGGCTACAGCATCCTTCGAAAATGTAGATACTATCACGAAAATCGCGCGCGCACTGGGCTGGACTTACCTTAGATTATGATCAGGTCAAAATTACAATATGCTTGAAAAAAAGTAATGAAATTACCATTATAACTTTTGGTTGTAATCGTGATAGTATACCGGTTCATATATAACTATATATTGAGGACATCGAAAATAACAGTGTTAATCGAATTCTATAACAAAATTTTAGATGAAGTAGATAAAGGAAATCGCTAGATTGGTATCTTCTGCGATTTATCGAAAGCATTCGACTGTATCGCACAGGCTCCTTAACAAAACCTTAACAAAAAAACTCCTCGTCTCTTAACAGCTCCTTAAAAAATTTACGCTTATGGAATAGATGGCTCGCATCTTTTCTCACAAATAGGAAAAAAATGGTGAAAGTGAAATGCGGATCAATAAATAATTGGCCAATACGACTTCAGATGTGTAAACTTGGGTACCCCGCATAGCCCCCGTATAGCCCCCGCATATACCCCGTGTCTTAGCTGCGACTATATTCCTACTATATATTGGAGATCAACACTGCACTTATATGCTGACTATACACTCTTATATGCTGATGACGCAAGTTTTATCGTCTCCGAAGAAAATGCATCCAATAACCCATTGCGTGCCAACATTGTTATTCTGGATATACTCAACAGATAGTTCGCGCACAACAGTCTCTTTCTCAACCGAAATAAAACAGTATACGTAGTATTCTATATAGCACTTAGCAACTACCACATAGACATCCAGTTGAAAATAATTAACGACGAAATTAAACGAACTAAGATGGCTAAAGTCCTGGGAATTTATTGAGAGAAACACCTTCAACGGAACACCACCATACAAATATATGCTCCAAGCTAAATAGGAGTTGTTTCTAATAATGTATATACAGCAATTTCTAAAAAACGAAGATCTTACATTTTACTTTACGGAGGTCCAATCGATAATTTCATATTGTATTCTGCTTTGGAGATGCACGTTACAAATTGAATCCATCTTAATAGTGCAGAAGAAAATGTTCAGAACCTTAATGGGTATCAAGTTCATTGACACATGTAGACCCCATTTCAAGAAGTTGGGTATTCTCCCTGGCGGGGAAATCTGTAACCCCCATAGGTCGCGTTCCCAGGTGGCGGATAGGGCAATGTCCGGTAAAACTATACCTTTTTTCACTAGTCGTTCAGACGACTAATGAAAAAATATTTCCTTAAAAGCTCTTGCTATGGGCGCAGCTGAAAGTCAGCATAATCGGTTATAGTACAGCGGTGCGTAAAGCAAGAAGAAACTACCGCACAATAACTCTCAAGTCAAACAATCGTGACGAGAAACCAAATAGAGCTGGCCCCTAGTCCGTGGCAGACTTAGTCAAGGAGTGCGAAGAATATCCGCTATGAATAAGGATAGGACCCACCCGAAAGTGAAAACTAATGGAGAAATTCCTATAAAAATCGGTACATGGAATGCACGAAGTACGTACATAATCGGAAAAATTCATAATACACACAAAGAGATGAGAAGACTAGGAATAAACATTCTGGGAATTAGCGAGATCCGATGGCCTGGTCCGGGAAAAACCTGTAAATACTGGTATTGGAATAATACTAGGCAAAAACGCAAACAAATCAGTCTTGAACTATGTACCGTACTCGGACAGAGCAATGCTAATACAACTAAAAGCAAACCCCAAAAACATTAATATCATACAAGTATATGCAACAACAGCTGACAAAAAGGAGTCATAAATATCCAATTTCTATGCCCAATTAAAATAACTAAAATCATATACGAAGAAAAACGAAATTACCATAATTATGGGAGATTTCAATGCGAATGTGGGCAAAGGGAGAGTCGCTGATGTTGTCGGTAACCGTGGCCTGGGTCAGGGATCGCGAACCTTTTTGAGTAGTGGATCAAATTTTCTTCATTATATTTTTCTTACTTACTCGTGGGTCAGTAGCATCACTTGGTAAAGAGGAAGGAGTTTAAAGACGTTTTTGTTCTCACTTTTAAAGGCATGTACAAAGTTTACATTTCCTTCTTGTTTTATAAATTCTACTTTTGCAAGTGAAGAGCAATAAGTAAAAGTCGATGTCAAAAAAATTATATTAGTGGGGTGATACCATGAGTTACCGCACAAGGTGACACCTCAGTCGGCAGTCGACCTTGCATTCAGTGTTTAATACATTTTACCTTGGGTAAAATGTCTTTTAATCGCGTTGTAAATTTTTATAAATCAGACCGTTATTATCCCTCCATACCTTTGTAGTTGAGAAACTTTAATAAAAAAATATTAATAATGTTGAGTTATTGCACATTTCTAAAGGTTTATAAAAATCAATACGTGGTTCACGTGAAAGCTTGTGAGGGTCAGTGACTGACCCGCGGGTCATAGGTTCGCCATCACAGGCCTAGGTGATAGAAATGGCTTGCTGGTGCAACTTTTCCAAGAAGAGACCTAAGAAGATTAGTAACACTTGGTTCCAACTACCTAATAGACGACTCTGCACTTCGACATCCCCACAACATTATCCACACCACATTATACGAAACCAAATAAACTTTTTATTAATCGACAAAAGATATCGCAATGTACTTAGAGAGAGAACGTATCCGGGGGCGGACATTGGGTCAGATCATAACCCCGTAAGAGCTCAAGTAAGATTCCGCCTTTAAAAGTTAAAGCGTAAAATCAACAGAAGACCAAACATGGAGGCACTCAAAGATCCAAAACTACAAGAGAAATTAACGGCAAAGCTCAACACTACACTAACAAAAAACCTGTTCGTCAGTAGAGTAAACGGTATGGGATGAACTTACACAAGTTATTTAAACACAAAATATTTAAAAATATCCAAGAAATATTGAAAACACCAAAGATTGATAAAAAAAAGCTGTGGATGGCAGAAGAAAGCATGATTTTAATGGATGAACGGAGGAAATACAAAAATGTGGACAAACAGAAATATAATAATTTGAACCCGAACATAAGAAGAAACCTTAGAAAAGCCAAAGAAAAATGGATGGAAGAAAGATGCCAAGAACTACAAGAAAAACACTATCTGTTCAACATCCACAAAAAGGTGAAACAAATAGCTGGATATACCAGAAGCCACCTACCACCCAGATTAGTAAATGAGGATAACCAACTTCTGACAAATGAAGAAGAAATATAACAAGAGTGGACAAAGTATATCCAAAATTTGTTCGATGGCGAAACTAATTTACCACATCAAAATCAGGGTGGAGACACTGGCTCGAACAACGTGAAATCAGAAGTTATTAAAGCTATAAAATCCACCAAATCAGGTAAAGCTGCAGGACTGAACGACATGTACATAGAAATCTTAAAGCTTATACAAGAGGAAAATATCGACATTCTTGTAAACCTCTTTAACAAAATCTGTGAATCCACAAACATACCGAAAACCTAGCTGAAATCAATATTCATTGCCCTACCAAAGAAACCAAACGCAAACAAGAGCGACCAATTCCGACTGATAAGCTTGATGAGTCAAGTATTAAAAGTATTCCTAAAAATCCTAAGTAATAGAATACGTAAGAAATGCGAAAAAGACTTGGTTTTAGAGATGGACTTGGAACAAGAGAAGCGTTGTTTGGGCTGTCAGTTCTAATGCAAAAATGTAGAGGACCTGTAAAATGGACCTGTGCATCTGTTTTATTGATTATGCAAAGGCATTTGACAGATTAAAACACGACGTCGTAATTAACACTTTGATGACCAAAATCCTCGACCAAAAAGATATATCCTTCATAAAAATGTACAAAAAAAACACCAGACTGCTGCAGTACGACTCGAGGACGACACGAGCAGCGTGTCCTATAAACCTATTAAACGTGGAGTACGTCAGAGCTGTGTACTATCATCATTACAGTTTGACGGTTTTTCAAACCAGGTTTAAAAAAACCGGTTTTTAAAATAAATTTGTCACATTTGAAAACCGGATTTAAAATTAAGAAAACCGGTTTCAAAGAATTCAAATTACGTAAAAATTGATTTTTACATAACTTATTTAACGAGTTTTGACGAGTTATTTTGAGGTTTGAGATTTGATTTACTATTCATTCTGAAGAACGGCAGCAGACACATTTTTACAATGTTGCAAGTTACGTTACCCAGTGCTTCTTCACTGCACACGTGGAAAAGCGGTTTATATATGTGTAATGTGTTGTTTTGGCATTCAATGATATTGGTTCTTCTTATGTAACTTTGTAAACTTTTGAAACTTGGGACCGATTCGTATTACAGCTAAATGAAGGCTTGCGGCGACGAGATGCCAATTTATTAACAAGTGAAGGTACATTTGAATTTCTCTTAAAAGACAAATAGAAAAGAACGAAGACAAATAGAATTAGCAAGTCTTTTGCAGTACTTACAAAATCAACATTTCCAGTTCCGCAAATAAATGTAGTGTACTTTCAATAGCTTTAGAAACAGAAATTATTAAGTTATCTGGAAAGATATTGTCTAGAATATTTCCAAATTCTTAAGTGGAAACGGATTCCGATGAAGAGCAAAGCAAAGAGGACGTCATGAAAAAATCTAGTCATAAGTTTCTTCAAGATCATCAAGAAAAACTTACAAATTCAAAGACACTGAAGGCTGAATTTTCATTATTTGAGGCAACGAATAAAAGAACCAAAAACTTTGATTTGTTATTTGATGCGCTGAAAACTATAAAACCAAGCTCAGTAGCTAGTGAATGTATATTTTCGTACACATCACTATTCTACAGGCAATATTGTGTCCAAAATAAGAACAAGACTTAGCCACCGTTCAGTGTATATATTTTTTTTTTTTCTAAATCCTATTTTCTTGGGAGAAATTAAAGTTAATTTAAAGTAAGTGAGTAAAGATAAAAACCTTTTGAAATTTTCGTTATTTTGTAAGTGCACTTATCCTAAACCTAACTTAAAATTTTTCTTTGTATTTTGACTTTGATATTTTTTTTTGTTATTTTATTAAAATTAAATTAAATATTTCTCCTTATTCTATTTCTTTGACAAAAATTCGAAAACAGGCTAAAACCGGTTTTTGGTAATCTGGAATTTGAAAACCGGTTTTTCAAAAAGTCAGTTTCTGTATAAACCCTAATCACCATTGTTGCAATATTCCTGAATGCCAATACCAATATGAAAACAATAACAATTGAAAAACTCTAAGGATGAAATCAAGATCAATGGTGAACTATTGAACAACATCAGGTACGCGGACGATACGGCTATATTTGCAGAGAATGCAGCTGGCTTACAACTTTTGATGAACCAAATAATAGCAGAAGGTGATACGCTTGGGCTAAAAATAAAAATGTGGTCAAAACGAAAACAATGGTTATCAGTAGAACACCAGATATCCAAGCCAATTTTGCAAATATGCAATAAGCAAATAGAGCAGGTCGCTAAATTTAAATACTCAGGCAGCTGGATCACCGAAGACCTGGATCCAGATCTGGAAATAAGAACACACATCGAAATATCCAGAAAAACGTTCCTTAAGATGAGAAAAGTATTTTGCGAGAGAAGCCTAAACCTTAAACTAAGATACCGGTTCGTTAAGTGCTACATTCACCCGGTAAATGTTGTATGATGTTGAGGCTTAGATGTTGAACATCAATACTATGAACAAATTAGAAGCGTTTGAGATGTGGATCTTTCTAAGAATGCAGAGAATATCCAGGGCGGAACATATTACGAATAATGAGGTTCTTAGACGCATGTACAGAGACAGAGAGCTGTTGCTATTTGTGAACATACGTAAAACAGCGTACCTAGGACATATCCTCAGAAAAAAAATACAGCTTTCTAAAATTAATAATGGAGGACAAGATAGAGGAGGGGACGTGGTCCAGCACGAATGAATTACTCCTGGTTAAAGAACATAAGAGACTGGACTGGTCTGGACTCCTGCTCATTCTTTAGAGCGCCACAAGACCGTGTTGAATTTGCCATGATTGCTCCCAACCTTCAGTAATGTAGAAGACACCTATAGAAGAATAAGGGTATTCTCACAGTAACAAATTTATATATTCTAGAACTAACATGCTACATCCATAAACAGAAGCACACCTTGCAGAAGCATCTGGATAAACATCAATACGACAGCGACACAAGAATTAAACGCCAACTATACAGGCCCAAAACAAACGTAACACTCTGTGGAAAAGGTCCAAACTACCAGGGAGTCATCATTTATAATAAACTACCAATCAGCCTAACAGAGGAAAAATCGTATAAGAAATTTGTCAAAACAACAAAGGACAGCCTCCTCTCCAACACAATCTACAACCTCGAGGAATTTATACTATACACTAAAAAAGTAAACTCTAACATTCTATTGTAAATATCTAATGTTTAACACTTCCTAGAGATTCTATCTCATGGGTAAAAAAATATTTGATTTGATTGACATAACAATTAAGAGAGTTGATTCTTGTAAACAACTTTTGGAGTATATGTGTATTGCTTTGGAGATGGGATTACCACATAAAAAAAACTTAAAAAAAGTTTAGATATTTGGTCTTTAACTTTTACTAATCTCAGTCAAATTCTAGAAACAAAAACTATGAGGTTATGCCTTATTTGAAAATATCGTACACTATTTGTACAGTAGCATAGGGTGCATGGGGTGCACCTATAGTGCATATAAATATCACTTAACTCGATTCAAAATAGACAAAATATTCAAATAATGATTAAAAAAACTAATGTTCCATCTGTTCCAAGTATTGATAAAATCTATATAGCTCGTAGATATTAATAATAAAAAAATAAAACAAAAATATTTACGTATTAAACACAAATTTTGCCTAGATATGTATTCCTAGTCTTGTGTGTCTAGATAAGGGGTGTCCAACAAAGGTGATAAAATTTCGGTTTTTCTTTTCACGAATTCTTGAATGGAATTTGTCAATAATTTGTGAATATATTTATTCCTTAAATTTGTCGGACATGTGTTCCTCCGTCCGTTGAATATGTATTTAGTTCGTTTATGTGTGTCAGCCCGAAAATGTCAAGACTTATCTGTTTTGCAGTTGTAGCTTATTTATATGAAAATAGTCTTGTAAAGTGATGAGTCAATATGTTAATAATGGTATTTATATAAATAAATCTGTTCAGATATATATTTTTTGAAATCGATTAAACTTTAGAAAGCGGTAAGAATGTAAATTGCAAACTCGGTATTCTAATTACCATAAGGTGGAGCATATGGTTAACAATACACTGTCATCATGTCGTCCATCCGAAATGTATTGCATGTCATCTACATAATACAATAAAAGTTAATAAGTATTATTCCAATTGAATATTATGTATTTGTATATAAAAAGGTTTCAGCTAAATAAAGCTGGAAATTAATTAATGTAAATTCAAGGGACAATACGACTTATAGCGTAGCAATTAATAAGAGGAATCAGAACACACAAGTCGACTGTGTATTATCATTTCGTATTGAAGAGTCTGCTGTCAGATGCAGTAGTAAAGTGTGCTGAAGTGCACGTTGAATAAGTAGCTTTCTTGTCAGAAGCGCGTACTTCAATCAGATATTATTACTGTGCATTATATATTTTTTCCTCAGTGCAGTGGCCGACACAATGGTCCATATATTACGTCATAGGCGCATTGCGTATTTCCATGTCTTGTCTTTTTACATCAAACTTTATTAACATCGGCGCAGACGCCGACAATTAAAGGTGATGGCTTGATGCCGATGGGAAACACTATATCAATCAAGACGGGGTTCGGAAGGCGCAAGCTCTTTCTCCTTTCCGTTTCAATATATTTTCCACTCCATTACTTTAACAAAGTGTTCTGCACTCGTTTAAAAAACCCATAAATCTATAAACCGACATTTACTGCTCATATTATTACATTTCGACTACATTCAACTCACACAATACCAAATCCAATACAAAAATTTCTTTACATTACCTTACCTTGTTAACCTAATCTATTTCGAATTACGTTGCATAAAACTTCTATCCAAACTTTTCTTACAAATTTAAAAGATATTTCTACCAAACCACAATAAACTTATCTTAGAATATTGATAAATATATCAAATAATATATATTCTTCTCTTACAATGTGTATCAATATAGATTGACTCCAATATTGAGCTCACTGCTCCGGCGTGAGTTCAAGTCAAGTTATGAATGGCATTGTAAGGCCTAGCATGATGTTACAGTTCAATTAAACACAAATGATATTCTTGATAACAACGTGCTTTATCAATTGTGTCAGCTATAAATACTCCCGGTGTTTCTATTATATGCAAATAATTGTTGTTCAAATTGTAACGTACGGAATTCAGGGTACACTATATTACGTATGGCAGATAAATTATATGCGATACACATTAAACAATCTCTTTGAATTTTGTCCTGCGCTTTAATTTATACTACAATTATAAAACAAACATTATATCTTGTATGTCTAAAACTGTCCATGTCGTTCCATATCCAACTTAACTTGTCTACAATATTTTCTCTCTCTGATTTGATTTGAGTCATAATGGTTTTTAGTATTATAATACCAGGCTGGGCAGAAAGACGTAGCGGTTGATAGCCTTACGTTAAATTTTTTATATAAATATTTAGATATTTAGAAAGTTATAGTTTACAATATTTACTATCTTACTAAAAAAAATAACCAGTTATAACTAGCATTTTGCGCTGCAGTAAGCGCTTTTATATCCTAACATTTTCACTGTCACGTGTATATTCAATGTATGTATTTTTATCAATTCCTAAAAGCAAATTATTTTATTAGCGCAATATATTTGCAACTTAAATTATAGTTTACAATTTTTATAGTACCTAGAACACCTCTAGGTACTGTAAGAATTCTAAACTATGATTTAAATTGCAAATATATTGCGTTAATAAAATAATATACTTTTCGAAATTTGAAACTTAATACCGATAGTCTGATTTGAAATAAATTCTAGTTTACTACTAAACTCAACGATATCGCTACGGTAATTATGTAAGCGTGGGTTGCTCGTTGAATCTAGCGTACAAGTCACTGTCTGTATAGTATGTGCATACATCAATTTCTAGTAAAAACCCTAATATCAATGTATATGTTACGGTAAAAGTTCGTAGATTGGTTAAAATGTACACATATGCCGGTATATGTGCACAATTGCCTTCTTGGCTGGTAAATGTGAATTCAACTTACATTTACCGACTATTTCCGTCAAATGTTTGCATATCCCTAATGCTGTTGGTAAATGTATAGAGGTTTACTTTAACATACAGAGCGCATGTGCTGTTCGACAAACCTGCATTTTTGAGGTTATTGCTGTGTTTGTTAAGCTTCAGTTTGCTATTTTATTTTCTTTAGTTGTTTTTATGAGCGATTTATATAATCCTTTGAAATAATATTATTATAAAATAGTGTTTAAATGAACTAATATAAATGATATCAAATACATTTTAACTTTAATATACAAGTGTATTTTATTTCTGTTTATTATTCTTTTACCTTTTACCGAAATACGTTGGAAAATGTGGACTTTTACCGGTAAAAGTAGATATATGAAGTTGTTCTCAAATTTAAACTCAGATTTACCTATCAAATTGGTAAATGTGCACATATACCGGCAAATCTGCACATTTGCCGATCTTGTACTTTTACCGTAACATATATATTTGAGAAAAAGTATGTATTTATAATTTTGATTGATTAATTATGGGATAAAATAGGACATGGTGGTTCCAATAAGATTTTATAAGATTTGAACGAGATACATACAAAAATGTTACAGCTCAATCATTATTAATAATATCATATTCTATTGTTGACAATCTACTTTTACTCATGAGAGATAACTTTATGATAAATAAATCTAGAAATACGCCTGCAGATGGCTATTCACTTAAGCTAAATAGAAAAATAAAATTAAAAATTAAAACAATGTTATTTATCTAGTACTCATTTTGTGCCACGAAAGTGGACTGTGGCTAGTAATGACATGCAACTATCTGTTATATAATAGCCTGCGTAGTATCCAGTTTTGTAGTCTTCAGATGACTAAATATTATAGAGCTACGAACATGTTGAATATACCATCAGGTTGAATATTCAGGCTATATTTTGCCTTTAATAAGTATATGCTTTTACTTGAGTAATAGGCAAAGGTACGCATTTGCCAGGCAATGGGCAAAACATCATCAAGTTTTTAAATTATCAAAGAAAGTGTTAACGTCTTAAGTTGTTAAGCATAGATGCCGTTATTTTGTAGCAATAGCTACATGTTGTTTCATCAAACATTGTTTCATCTAGACTAGATTTTTAATAACCTAGTCTGAAGTTATAAACTAGACCTGCTTTTCAAGCCTTCGTCTAGCTCTCTCATGCATCAAGTCCACTGTTGTGGACAGCTGCAATTGGTTAGTTTCAGAGCTCAATGAGACATATTTTGTAATCTCTGATGCATGGAGTTCGCTCCAGTGGACTTCCTCTGCATAGTGGTGCTACCTAGTGGCCAAAAAGAGGCTTACTATAGCTGTAACGAGCTTATAACTTGTGCAGTGTAACTAAGATGGAGGACTTCAAAATACCTAGTGTACATGGCCGTACATTTTCTACAAGATTATTTTATGGAAAATCCTCAAGAGTGGTAAGTAAATATACTTCAATTTATTATAGTATGCTAGGTTACCTGAAATGTAATTTTATCATTCAGCCTTTATAACTACGTTGATATTATACAACGTATAGCTACCAACTGTAGTGAACAGCATGCAAGTTGGGTAACAAAAGATAACGCCAAGTGTTTAAACTGTAGTACGTAATATGTACCAAAATAATATGTAATATGTACCAAAGAAACCTACATCGTGGGGACTCGAGGTGTGGGTTCATGCTGGTAGCTCTGGTTATGTCTGTCGATTTGAAGTGTACCAAGGAGCGAGTGGTGGGGAAGATAACATCAGTGAATTGGGTATGTGTGCCGATGTTGTTCTTCGTCTCTGTGATGATTTACATCACAAAAGTCCTAAAGAGTTTTTCGAGAATCTTTTCACCAGTATTCCCATGCTCGAGGCACTGGAACCTATCGAGGCAATAGATTAGAAGAGGCACAATTATAACTGCCAACAGAAAAGGAGTTGAAGAAGGAAAGCCGGGGTTCGTTTCGATCGGTCACGAACGAGAACAATATCACAGTCACGCGATGGGTCATGGTCGATTGCATTCAAAACTGGCAGGTACTCGGGGAAGAAACACTGAGCAATCATCAGCTAATAACCTTCGATCTTGTGTGTTAAAAGCAAATGCGCAAACAACCAGCGGGTGGAAATACAACTCTCACAAAGAAGACGCAATCAAGAAGGATCTCCAATTAGAGCTCAGTCAGATAGAGATACCCGACGTGTCCGCCATCACTGCGGCCCTCTCTAGAACCTGTGAAGTCATCCTATCGAGACCTGGAGCGGGAGCGAGTCGTAGGAAACCAGTATATTGGTGGAACCAAGAAATCGCGACGCTATGGAAAGTGTGCATCGGGAAAAAAAAGATCGTAGTCTAGGCTCAAATCATAACGGTACGCAGATCTCGAAGAACTAGCAAATGGCCACGCAGGTTACGCCTCTGCTAGGAAAGATTTGAAGATCAGTATAAAAAAGGCAAAGCGGGCCTGCTGGGAGAAAGTAACTGAGGCCGTGAACGGCGATGTTTGGGGAGACGGCTATAAAATTGTCTGAAAAAGGTTAGGATTGTGCCTCATACCAAACCTTAGCACTGCGAGCAAGAATAAAGCAGCCGACGAATTGTTGCCGCAGAGAGAACCCATTTTCTGGGACCGAGAAGTCGTGGACACTGTACCCCCAGAAATCACGGCTAGAGAAATATTAGAAGCTACTGCGAGAATAAACGCTAACAAAGCTCCAGGCCCTGATGGCAGCCCACCGGAAGTCGTAAAACTGGCTGCGCTCCTTCATACAGAGACTTTTGCAAACATGTTCAACTCGGTCATTCGCAGTAGAAACATTCCAGGTAGATGGAAGGAGGCCAGCTTGGTTTTAGTCCCCAAGCCAGAAAAGCCCTCATCGCTACGCCCAATCTGCCTACTAGACAGGCTAGGCAAACTTTTCGAGCGTATAGTAGCCACCAGGATAAACCAAGAGCTTGATCTGCACGTAGGGCTATCACAATAACAGCACAATATGGTTTTCGAGCGGGAAGGTCGACCACAAACGTCTTTCAGGAGGTTATCAAGATCGCCCACTATGCCAACTAGGCAACGTAGGCACAGAAAAGTATGTCTAGCCGTTGCACTATCGTAGACGATAGTTGCAAATCGTAGACGCAAGCAGACGCAAAACAGCACAATATGGTTTTCGAGCGGGAAGGTCGACCACAAACGTCATCCAGGAGGTTATCAAGATCGCCCACTATGCCAACTAGGCAACGTAGGCACAGAAAAGTATGTCTAGCCGTTGCACTATCGTAGACGATAGTTGCAAATCGTAGACGCAAGCAGAAGAAAAGGAATTATAGGAATAATAGAATTAATTAAAAGCTTCTTCACGAACTGGAGCCTAATAATAGACAACACAACCAGGCGGGTGACGTGTGGTGTCCGCAGGGGTCGGTTCTCGGACCGGTCCTGTGAAACATTCTCTACGATGGCGTTCTAGACCTAGAAAAGACAAGAGACCTTAAGAACTGTAGACTGGTAGCATTCGCCGACGACCTCCTTGTGGTGTCCGCGGACATCAATGAGGATGCCGTGGCAGCCAGGGTCGAAACTGCAGTAAAAGCCATTCATCGTTGGATGGAAAGCAACGAACTGCAAATAGTTCCAGAGAAGTCCGAGGTCATCGCACTTATAGGTCGCAAGAGAATAGGCGCCGTAACTGTAAACATCCAGGGCAGGTTGATGTCGGCAAAACCGACAATAAAATACCTCGAAATCCATATTCAGCGTCCATATTGACCAACGGCTATCCTGGAGTAGACACATCCAAAACGCGGCTATGAAAGCCGAACGCGAACAACTGGAAGACAATAACAAATCTGTGTTCCGAAATCCTTAAAAGTAAGGACAAAGACGAAAGAAAGAAAAAAAGTCACGCGATTGGTGAATAATTCTTGCGTCCACATTGCATCAGAATGTGCCGGACGTCATCCCCAAGACATGGCTGAACGGTGGAGCAAGAATTGGTGGAGCCAAAAAGACAATAAATATCACCCGCCCGTTTGCCATTACAAATTACAACACTCATATAGGAGGCGTAGACCTGATGTATCAATGTATAGCACTATGTCGACACCGGCGCCGCAAAAAGCGATGGGACCTACGTGTGGTCTTTCATTTTATTGATCTGGCCGTTGTGATCTCCTGGTTTTTATTCCGGGAAGCCAAAAAGGATGTACCCCTTCTAGATTTTAAAGCGTCATTTGCCAGTGCTTTGACTAATATCGGTACACATGACCAGAGTAGAATAAGAAGAGGACGACCGTGCTAAACTCTTCCTTCTTTGAAGAAGTGTCCAGTCGCGAAGGTTCCACCTGAGGTGCGATACCATGAAGGTAATAATCACTGGCCGAAATTAACAAATGTAAAGAATGCTAATAGATGCTATGTCGAGAACTGTTCGAGGAAGACGAAATTCATTTGTACTAAGTGCAATGAACTATTGTGCCCGGACTGCTTTGTCTGCTTCCATTCATAACAATAAGTTGTAGCCATAAATTCATGTAATCCACCACAGTGGACATGATCAAAAATCTTATTAAATGTATTATAAAAAATTCCAAGAAAATGTACAATGTTTTCTTAAGGCAAATAAAAAAATATTTTAAGCATTTTTATGATATGTGGGATACATATCCTAAAAATTTTTAAAATATGTTTTTATTCTCCATTTCAAAAATTTATGCATGAGAGGGCTAGACTACATTTGAATTAATCAAGTTTTATTTTATAAACTGGAATTGGTCTTCAATGTTTCATCTAGAATAGATTTTTAATAATCTAGTCTGATTATATAGACTAGAGTTCTTCAAGGTTTATCACATATACTTAAGATTTTTAATAATTTAGTTTAATATCATAAACTTTTTCAAGGTTTCATCTAGACCAGGAGTGCTCAAACATTCGATGGTGATCGACTTGTCGATCGTGATCGACTGGTCGATAGCCAAAAGTTTTTAAGTCGATCGCGTTAGTCATACAGTTAGATTCTAGCCTAATTTAACCTAGCCTTATTTCATGTAATAGCGAGAAAAGAAATACTCCCATATTATATTTTTGACATTTCTAACGTTCTTTAATTTGTAAAAAATGTACTAAACCATTTATAAACTTCGTATTGTATTTCTACCTATTTGATCGCTTGAAGCCTAATGCATTTATGGTCGATCACTGATGGTATAGGTCTGAACGTCCCTGATCCACACTATATTTTCAATAATCAAGTCGAATTGTATAAACTAGACTTGGTCTTCAAGGTTTCATCCATTATAGATTTGCAAAAATCTAGTATGATTGTATTCGCTCCGAGCGCAACAGCACTAGCGCAAAATGTGACACTTGTTGTGAACTTCACTTTTAAGAACTTCATGCCCAGTTACGTCATTATTTAGCATTTAGTTGTATATATTGTACACATTTATTTGTATATATTGTATAGTATATTGTTACATGTATTTTGCTAAATAAAAAAGTGTCTTATTATCTTACATAAACTACTAAAGTGCGTAAATTGGGGATTCAATGCCACTATATAGACTATATCTTGCTTATGTGTAACTTTAGAGCGAAACATACTCGAAAATCGATTTCAGCACGATTCGCGAAAAAAAATCGCGACAAAATTTTCCAAAAAAATCGTAAAATTTTGTCACAAAAACGACAAACAACAACGAAATCATTTTCGGCACACAGAAACTACTCGATAAGACGAATAAGTCGATGTGTAAATTGTTAGGAAAGATTACATTTTTCATTGTGAAATTTCATGCTGAAATTTTACGATTCTCGATTTGATAAGTCCATATCTTAGAGACGGTTGCAGATAATCTAAAACACATTACAGCATCGTTTTCAGAAGGTTATTTTCCTATTAACACACTCAGATTATCCGCGGGAAATTCAATACTTTTCGAGATTCCACTTGAGTGCAGAATATCTTAAAATTTCACTAAATTTTAGTAGGCGATAATGAACAAACAATACAAATTTGTAATTTGGAATTTGAGAGAGGTTTGTAAAAAAACTGACGGCGAAAACGATATAATATATCATACGATATAATAATTCGAAGTCTCTTCGTTTACGCCGTCAGTTTTATTACAAACCTCTCTCAAATCCCAATGAAACTATTCTCGGTCTTCTTATTTATTTGTAACTTTAGCGTGAAATAAACTTGAAAATAAAATAAAATAATATTTTATGCTGTTAAATATTTTTTTTACTTTATTTCTTATTTTATTTATTAGCATATTTTATTAAATTAATTATTTTTAGCTTTTGCCTGATGTTTTTATACACTATTATTGGAGACGAAGTTGTCTTTTTGGCCACGGGTGGCGCAATGCACGGTTATACACGGAACGAATAGACCAGATTTTATTAAGCTTTGTTATATCTAGAGAAGATTTTCAATAATTTTGTTTAATTTTATAAACTATACCTGATTTTCAAGGTTTCATCTAGACAAGATTTTAAATAATCGAGTCTAATTGTATAAACTACACTTGGTCTTTCATCTATATACTTTCACCTATATTTTTCTCCTATATTTTTACTTTTCACCTATATTTTTAATAATCTAGTCCCTCTATTTTTTAGTCTAGTGCTGCCTGTCTAATATTTTCTACCTAGTTTTGTTTATCTAGTATTTTTTTGTATAGTCTTGCCTGTTTAAGTTCGTGTGTCCAGTTTTGTGTGCCTACCTTTTAGGGCTTCACACGAAAAAGATATTTTTCTCGTCCCGTCTCGTAAAAGCGAGACGAGAACGAAACGAGGCCGCATGTGGTCTCACTCTCGCGAGAGCGAGAACGTATGTGGTCTCGTTCTCGCAAGACACGAGAGTCTCGTTTCTGATCCCGGTCATACTTCTTCTTCAATCTTTGATTCTAATACGGGCAGCCGTAATATTTTCTTGCATAAATTTGAACGGCGGGCTCGGGCAAGTTACATACATTATATAACAATTAAAAGAGTAGATTTCGTAATATGAAATAGATGTCGTAGACAATTTCAAATTATGTTCGTTTTTATTATTAATTTTAAATCGTCATCAAAATAAAAGGTTTATATAAACAGACATTTATGGTGTGTACATTTTTATATGGATGGAAGAAAGCGAAATTAGAAGATATTAATAGTAACCAAATAGAAAATTTATGTAAAGGGACGGTGATTAGTTTAAAATAAAATGAATGATAACCTTATTTTGGACTATCTTAACAATAAGTTCTAGCAAGAACGATATTTGGCGATATTATGCCCGCCATACACGTTACGGTCTACCGTACAGGTTACATGCGCAGGTTCGCCTGCGCAGGTCAACCGTACGCAAGAAACTGCACAGGTCTATTCCCACACACGCTCCGGTATACCTTCGCAGGCAAACCTGCACAGGTAGACGTGTCATGTGGACCGTTGTGTGTATGGCGGGCATTAGACGAGACGAGACAAACGGTAACTAGAGCGAGACGGGACAAACTGTTACGAGAGCGAGAGCGAGACGAGACTAACAGTTACGAGAGCGAGACGAGAATAACGGTTACGAGAGCGAGAGGAGACTAACGGTTCTTAGAGCGAGAGCGAGACTGACAATGCGACGAGAGTATTTTTTTACACAACAACGAGAGCGAGACGAGATTTTTGAAACTCTCGCCCTATCTCGTCTCGTGTGAATCCCTACTACCATTTTCTGTTTAGTTTTATCTGCCTAAACTTGCTATCATTTTTTGTCATTATCTGGTATATTTAGGCTTGTCTACCTGATCTTATATTTTTATTATCTGTTCGTTACATCCTTTTATCTCGTCTTATTTATTTGCCGTAAGTTGCTTTTTGTTTTATGCGCAGTTTTTTACAACTTGTTTGAAAATTTATGGTTTAATGCGAAGTATAATTCACTCTTAATTATCAACATCTTGTGGACTTATTAATTTGCATGTCTGTAACTGTTGATTACAAAGTGTTAAGCAGAAAATGAAATGTAGAAATTATGCAAATTTTGAGCAAGTACGATATATCAGAATAGTTACGAAATACTTGTTTAATACAAGACTAGAGAAACACAAACGGACAGACTAGCCCAGAGATACAAGACTACATACCACAACAACAGACACGACTAGCGAGACAAGGCTAGAGACAGCTAGTTACTTTGCTAGGCAAACAAGACAAGACAAGTATAACTAGAAAAAGAAGGCTAGATAACTAAAATCAGACACACAAGACTAGTTTAACGACTACTTAGAGACGTCTAGACAGGCAAGATTAGGCAGACAAGAATAGACTGCTAAGACTAGAGAGAGAATATTAGACAGACAACACAGACAAACAAGACTAGACAGATAAGACTGATTCTATAGACTTGACTTGTACATCAATATTTGATCTAGAGTAAATTCGTAATAATCTAGTCTGATTACTGACACACTAGACAAGGGACTTCAATGTTTCACCTAGACTAGATTTTAAGTAATCTAGTCTGGTTTGTAAGATTCTTTGTAAGTACATAAAAGATTCTAATAAGATTGTGTAAACGCGTGGAATGGTTAGTAAATGTAAGTTGAATTCACATTTACCAAATTAACAAATAAGTACATATACCAGTAAATATGTATATTTACATAACTACGTACTTTGACTGTTACATGAATTGACTTTTTATTTCCTGGTGCTATCATATTATACAATCAGTTTTTATATAAAATATTCTATTTATGTTGTTACTAGACACCCAGGTGTTTAACCTCTTCAGACTTGATATTATTTTTGTAAAATTCTCTTAATTAACACAGTAAAGAGTTTTTTTTTCAAGGGGGAATTTTTTCTAACTTCATTTTCAGATTTTAATTTTTTAAAGCATGCGTATTTTAATGTATGCCTAATAAGACTTGAGTGCTAGAAATAAATAACAAATTGCTATAAATGGCAATAAAGCTATGTACATACAATCTGCACAGGGACTCGGGAGATCTTATTTTAATAAATTAAAACTATCTAACGCGATTTCGATACAAAGGTACGTACACACGGCCTACGTCCATCACGAAAACTAGATTATTCGCGCCGAGCGAAACAGTACTAGCGCCAAAGGTGGCACCTTTAAGAACTTCATGACCAGTTACGTCATTATTCAGCATTTATTTGTATATATATATATATATATATATATATATATATATATTGATATATTTATTTGTATGTATTTGAAAACATTTAATTCAGAATTTCGCAATAAGAAATTGAATCTTTCCAAACACATCCATTTTCACATCGAACCATTTAAGCATCGATTTTCTTTTCTTGTCATCCAGTTTCAGTGTGCTGAAAATGATTTCACTGCGATTTGTTGTTTCCGAGAGGACCGTAGAGAACCGAAAATACCATACTTTTTATCTGACCAAAATAACGGATTTTTTTGGGGATATTTTCAGAAATTTTTTTTGGCGATATTTTCAGAAAAAGATCTTTTTTTAGTTTGTCCAGTGAAAATGGAGGCACGATTTTCCAGTTTTCTCGGTGGAAATGCTCAAAATACCCAAGATATAGACTATATATTGTTTATTTGTAATTTCAGAGTGAAATAAACTAGAAAATCATTTTGAGCACTTCTATTTCCTTCGGGTAACCAAAACAATCACGAAAAAAAATTTCTAAAAATTTTTCAACAAAAATTTTACATTATTTCGTTCGAAAAATACATGCTTTTTCGGTTTTTTTTTTCGATTTTTTCGAAAACGGTAAAAAGCAGCGAAATCGTTTTTGGCACACAGAAACTACACGACAAGACGAACAAGTCGATGTATAAATTGTACCGAAAGATTCAATAATTCGTCAAGAAATTTCAAACTAAAATTTACCCGATTCTCGATTTGTAATAATTTTATATAATTAATAATCAAAAACGGATCGCGGCATCGTTTTCAGAAGGTCATTTTCCTGTTAAAACACTAAGATAGTCCGTGAGAAATTCACGACTTTCCGAGATCACTACTCGAGCGCCGAAATTTCTTAAAAATTTCTTCAATTTTTGCGGGCGAAAGTGAACCGGAAGAGCTAGCGAAAAATAATTTGCATATCTGAAATCAGCAGCCAAAATGCTTTCAGAAACTTTTAAATTTAACTTAAAAATTTTAAATTTTGCAGTGACTAAAAAAATAACGATTTTGACTAAATCGATTTTCTCACATTTCGTCGTTTCCGCGGCCTAGACTTCCCGTGCCAATGGTATTTCTTAACTGAAAGCTTCCCCGGGAATATAGTATACGTTATCCGACTAATTTTGGGACGCTGAATCGATTGATAATGACTAGAAGTCTCTGTGGTGAGCGGTTCAAGTTATGACAGTCGGAAATGCGTGATTGTGTAAAGCAAAAAATATAGAAAATTTGTTTATTTGTAACTTTAGAGCGAAATGAACTGGAAACCCGTTTTCAGCACTTCAAGTTCCTTCGTTTAACCAGAAAAAAATCACGAACAAAATTTCAACAAAAATTTTCCATCATTTCGTTCGAAAAATATGTGCTTTTTCGGTTTTTTAGATTTTTTCGAGAACGGTAAAAAGCAGCAATATCAGTTTGGGCAAACAGAAACTACACAACAAGAAGAACATTTCGATGTATAAATTGTCCGTAAAGATTCAATAATTCGTCAAGATATTTCAAACTAAAATTTACCCGATTCTCGATTTGCTAAGTAGATGTCTCGGAAACGGTTGCAGATAATCAAAAACGGATTGCGGCATCGTTTTCAGAAGGTCATTTTCCTGATAAAACACTAAGATAGTCCATGGGAAATTTACGAGTTTCCGAGATCTCTACTCGAGCGCCGAAATTTCTTAAAAATTTCTTCAATTTTTGCAGGCGATAGTGAACGCCTAGATCTAGCGAAATATAATTTGCATATCTGTAATCAGCAAGTAAAATGATTTCATAAACGTTTTTAAATTTTGCTCTAACTCGAAAAATAACGATTTTAGCAAAATCGAATTTTTCCCATTTTACCGTTTCTACAATCTTGACTTCACGCTTCCATGGTATTTCTTAATTAAAAGCCTCCTACGAATATGAAATACGTCTTACGATTAATTTTGGGATGCTGAATCGATTGCTGAAAACTAGAAAGAAGCCTCTATGGTAAACCGTTCAAAGGTTATGACAGCATGAAATCTTCGGAAATATGTGAAAATGTATTACCTGAAAATCAAGTGTTTTCTCTGCTCGTTGTAAATATACTAATTGCATTTTTCTTGCCGCTGCTTATGTTCGCCAGATATGACCTGACAAATTGGCAAGTTTTTTTGATGTTAAATATTGAACATTGTATTAAATTAATTATTTTTTGTTTTTGTCTGTTGTTTTTATACACTATTTTGGAGACGAAGTTATCTTTTGGGCCACGGGTGGCGCTAAGCGCGGTTATGCACGGAGCGAATAGTCCTGCTATAATAGGACTAAAGCTGTGTGACCGCTAAGTATAGTTCAACTTTACGAATAGTTTTGGCCTATACGAAGCGGTCACACAGCTATAGTCAAACTATAGCAGGACTATGCGCTAGTTTTTTATACCGTGCGTTCGTAGCCTAACGCAGTCTACAATTTGTAGCAACGTTTTCTCAAATATTATTTGTGTATTTGACCATCTTGAAATCTTGTTTCAACATCTTTTCTCAAACAGGTTGTAGGTTGCTTACTCAACAATTAAACTTGTGTTCAAAGCGCAAACTAATTCCTGTAAATATATGCCATATTTGAGCATAAAGTAATGAACAAAATATTTGAGCATGCTCAATTATAGCATGTTTATACTAAACTTGCATGCATAGAAATCGGCCCACAATAATCTTTTGACTATATTTTTTTTAAGTAAGATGAAATAAGGAAATATACCGTTGGAAGGACAATTTAATATGCTTTCATATTAGTTTAAATTTATCAAGAACGCTTATTGTTTATTAGCGTAGCAAACGTTAAACAAGAATGAAAGTATTTATGCGGTGGTTCTAACCAGAATAACTTGTCAAAGATTGTAATTATTACCCTTGCAATTGAAATTTGCACATTATTCGTTTTTCATAATTTCATTTGTTTTCAAGAGTGTTACTTTAATGCATACTATTCAGCAAAAACCGCCCAAGTTTTTGTTCTGAACGAAAATGGACTTAGCCAGCGATCTGTTGCACGACAATTGGATATGAAACGCGCAACGGTTCGAAGAGTGTTTCAAAGTTATGGGGAGACTGGATCCTTTCATAGACGACCTGGTACAGGCAGAATGAGATTTACAACGGCTCGGGATGACCGCTTTATTGCGTCAACATCATTAAGAAATAGTCACCTTAATGCTGCTCAACAACAGCTCCATGAAGTACGAAGAATGGCTCAGAAGAATGAGTCAGTGAACAGTAAGACGAAGCCTGCAGGAAAGTAACTTAACCCCTAAGACACCTACAGTTTGTCAAAAACTTACCCCAGCTCATCCTCAAGCCTACGTTTTGCAAGGGATCATTTAAATTTGACGTTGGAACAATGGGGGTCTGTTATGTTCTCAGATGAGACCAAAATATGCCTCGATAGTAGCGACTGAAGAAGAAAAGTGTAACGGAGACCAAGTGAGCAATTTGCAGAATGCTGCATTGAAGAGCGAACTGCTTATGGAAGTGGTTGCTGAATGATGTCGGATGCAATTTCTATCGGAGCAGGAACCGACCTTGCTTTCATCATTAGCTGCGCCCGTGGTCACCGGACATTAGGTTTAAAAAGTGCTAGCTAGGTACATCGAGGAGATTTTAGCAGTTCATGTGGTGCCTTCTTCTTCTCGATGTGCCTTATCCTCTCAGAACGTTGCCGATCACATTAGCCCATCTCACTTTATCCACTGCCGCTCGGAACAGTTCAACTGAAGCCATATTTGCTCATTTTCGCAAGTTTTTCAGCCATGAATTCCTTCTTCTGCTTGGCCTCCTTTTTCCGTCTATTTTTCCTTCAATTATCAGTTGAAGCGCTCTGAAATTGTCGCTTCTCATTATGTGTCCAAATTAGCTTGTTTTTCTGTGTTTGATAGTATTCAATATTTCTGTTTGTTTCTCCATGCGGTTTAGGACCTCAATGTTGGTAGTATGGCTTGTCCAAGGAATTCTCAGCATCCTGCGGTAGCACCACCTTTCAAAAGCCTCCACTCTCCTTTGCGTTGTTTCTGTTAGTGTCCACGTTTACACACCATAAAACAGTGTGCTAAAAACATTACACCTCAGAACACGGAGCCTGGTTTTTAGGTTGAGCCTGACATTGCATATTTCATTGCGCATGTTGTTAAATACTGCTCTTGCTATTTCCACTCTAGCCTTTATCTCAACCGAAGGATCCCAGCTATCATTGAGCACGCAGCCCAGATATGTCATTTTCCTCACTCTTTCCAGGGTGTTCCCGTTTGCAGTTATTTCAGCGCTAGGATCTGGGTTTTTACTGATTACCATTGTTTTAGTTTTATTTATATTAAGTTTCATTCCATATTCTTCGCAGACGGTAACTACTCGGTTCATTAGCCACTGCAATCCTTCTTCGCTGTTGCTCATGATCACCGTATTATCCGCGTATCGCAGATTATTCAAACATTCGCCGTTGATAATAACACCATCTGCTGCATCTTCCAGTGCTCTTTTAAATATTTCCTCCGAATATCCATTAAACAGTAGAGGTGAATGCACCCTTGTCTTACTCCTTTCTTTATATTGATACTGTCTGTTGTATTGTTTTTTATTCTTACTTTGGCAGTTTGATTCCAATATAGGTTTGAGATGATAAAGAGCGAAGATCAAGAGCTTCTACACCCCCATACGCCAGCACCTCAACAAGTTTGTCGTGGTTCACGAGGTCAAACGCTCTGCTAAAGTCTATGAAACATAGGTTTTTTGACATTTGTATTGACATCTTATCTTTCAGTAAGTACTTGTACAGGGAACAGAGCTTCTGTTGTATCTATTCCATTTTTAAAGCCGAATTGAGTGTCACCTGTAAGTTTTCGAACTGATTAATTCGTCCATGAATTATCCGGAGGAATAGTTTTACAGCGTGGCTCATTATTCTATTTTCCTCGCATTTTTTTGAGGTGGGCTTTTTTGGCAACGGAATGAAAATAGATTTTAACCAGTCCTGTGATATTACTCCTGTATTGTATATAGTGTTAAACAAGTCTTGTATGTCGTCAATGTATTGATTAGCAACGAGTTTTAAAACCTCAGCTGGTGTACCGTCTTCCCCGTTTGCTTTCTTGTTAACTTTAGCTGCGTTGTTGCATGAATAATTTCCTCCCTTGTAATCGATAGACTTTGAATATTTGACTTGGTTTTCCGGTTGTCGCCCCGTCGGTCCTCGTCAAACATTTCTTCCACGTATTCCTTGCATCTCTCAAGTTGAGCCCCAATGTCTGTTATTGTCTTTCCATTCCCATCCTCTATGATTCCATGATGTTGCTGCTTTCGTGTTCCAGCTGCTTATTTTATCTTTTTATGCAAGTTAAAGGTGTAGTGTTTCCTCTCCAGTTCTTCGATTTCGTCACATTTGTTGTTAAGCATTACTTCTTTCGCTTTCTTAATTTCCTTTTTGATCTTTCGGTGAATTTCCTTATATTTTTGCATTTCCTTATTTCTATACTTTTTCTTTCTTCCATTAATTCAATTATGTTGTCCGCCATCCATGCTTCTTTCTTTTGCCTTGTCTCTTCTGGTATGCAGTTGTCGATAGTACTCTTTAGATCTGTTATAATGCTTCCCCATTTTCCTTCCGACGTTGTTGTGTCTCTAATTTTCACGGTTTTTCTTTGATTGTTTATCTCTGTTATTATACGTGACTTTGTTGGTTCTGCATTTACTGTGTTGAAGTCTTTCCTAATTTCTCTTTTCCTTCTTTCAATTTTTTTCAGTCTGACTTATACTGTTGCCAGCAGGAGATTATGATCGGTGGGTATGTCTGCCCCAGGATATGTTTTGGCTGATTTTATAGAATTTTTAAATCTTTTATTACCTTACGTGGTACCTTACGTCGACTAAATTGGAGAAGAATTTATCTTTATACACGACAATGCAAAGCCGCACACCTCAAGAATCGTGCAAAATTACATTACAGAAATCGGTTTTCGGGTTTTAGAGTGGCCAGCATATAGTCCCGACCTCAATCCGGGGAACATTTTTGGTATGAGCTTAAACGAAGAATTCGAGCTAGGCCTTGTACCCTAACCTCGATCCCAGAGCTTATTGTTGCAGTAGAAGACGAGTGGCTTAACATCCAACAAGAAATAATAGCGAAATTGATTAGATCTATGCCTAATCATATGAGAGATGTTATTAGGGCAATTCGCTCTTCTCGTAATAATATTAACAAATCCGAATTAATATTTATTTGAAGACTAATTGTTGAAGTGCCCATTTGGGCTCATCAGTTCGCCAATGGGCTCTTCAAACTCTGCCAATGCCTCTTGCCCATGGTCACGATGCGCGGTTGTTCTTTAATCAACGCCTGGCGGAAGCTTGGTTGTTATCATAGGCTGATGATCGGTGAGACATCCGTCAATGAGCAGCCTATAATTGCTCTCTAATCATCTATCAGTAGATGGCCGTAGATTCATACCAATCATAGACTATTAATTGTATGCCGATTGAAAACCGATGCGTGGCCAATGGTTTATCAGGATTGGCCCAGCTGAAAAAGCTTTGATCGGAAGATTATGCTAACCGAGCATCGGCTGATACACGGTAATTTTTTTCCTCGACGAAAAAGATATCGGCGACTTTGTATGGGTATCATGGCATATATTAATTAAAACAGATATGCGAGAACTCTGATAACCAAACTAAACGCAGTTAACTATATACTCGTAGTAGCTACATATAGTAAATATAATAACTATATTTGAATACTTGAAAAATAATGAGGTATTGCAACATCTACTTGTTGCAACAAGCCGCGCTCTTACCCACATTTTAGACATAAATTAAGTATTAATCAAAGTTGAATATTATGTAGAATGTTGAATATTAATTAAAGAACCATGAATAAAACTTATTATAAATATATTAAATGCATCAAAATGTAGAACACCATTATTTTAATCTACTCTGCTCTATTCATTAACATTCTACATTTCTGTGCATTTGATATATTTATAATTACAGTATAATATACAACAATTACGACATTTTTAAGCATTTGATATATTTATAATTGCAGTATAATATACTGCAATTATATATATATCAGATGCATAAAAATGTAGAATATCATTATTATTATAAAAATATAATTATTTTATGTTACGGGAACGCGTGTAAAAAGGGTTGGCGTGTAAATGAGTCAATTTGGAGAATACAAGTTGCTTTATTACTAAATTACTAGAAATTGATGAAAATATTCAAGGGCCATTTTATAGCATTGTTTAGGATGAAATCAAAATAATATAAAGGTAAAACATAATTGCTTGAAAACAAATTCAATTCTGGAGGTGAAATTATATTTTATTTTGTGGTTTCTTAAAATTCTGTTTTACTGTCCTAACCCCTTTTTCTCACACACCCTCGATATATAATAGTAGTTTATGATACCAGTGTGTGTACCAGAAGGGCTTTAATCGCAATGAATGCACAAAAGCCTTTCAGATACGTCTATCATACATTATTTTATCTACGAAGCAGGTTGAATCTATAAAAAAAATTCTTACAGATAATATTGAATGAAATTTTGATTTTGACAGACAAAATACTTTAAATCACTAACACAATAAGGTTACAACGTTCAACCCCTCCGGGGCAAAAAATTGCGAATTAGTAAAAACGCACAGTTACTAGAACGTTATTTGGCCGTTTTCGATGTAATTTAGGTTAACCTAGATTTAATCTAGATTAGTTTATGGATAGGTTAAGTTCTATTAGAGCCAGATAAATCCAGATGGAGAGGCCGAGAGAATACATTTACAGAAAATACATTTTTTATTACACATGCACAAAAAGTACCTACTTAACGCACATTTTTTAATACGAGAAATGTCACTTCTCGTTGTATTTCCACATAACCTGGGTAACGCACACAAATATTCAATATCGCTAGGTTACATTGAAAAAAAAGAAATAAATTAATTAAATAAACACAATCAGGAGGTCAATATTAAAAAAGTGACGTAAAAGTGTCTGAAATTTTTTTCATTATAAAATAATAATAAAAATTAAAGAAAACGTTCTAAAATTAGTATAAATTCTAGACTGATACCGGAGACTTTGGAGAGTCCTTAAACGAATACACACCACCGGAGACAATTGAAAAAGCAAATTGTTCATTTTTGATTCCATTTTTTATGGATGGCCCCTGGATCCCAAACTTATAAGAAACAGGCCTTCGCCTGGGTAATAAAAAATATTGTTTGTAACACGGGCGGTAGTGTCAACTGCCCTCTCGAGCGAAGGTGCGCTCTAACTTCGTTTCCTACGCCCAATTTCGCTCTCGCGTAAAATTAACAACTTACCGCCCTAGTTACAAAATATACTATTCTCCACGTCAATGTTTTTTTGTTTTGTGATGCGAGTTGTTGCCTTAGTAACAAGAAACAGAAATCATTTAATAATGAAATTTCGTTTGATTTACATTCAACTTTTTAGCACGATTTGGAAACTTTTACGCACGATTATAGTATTGGCATCCTTCACATACAATAATTTAGTTATTACTGTACTATTCATTTTGGTGTGCGAGTAAATAAAGACTATATTGAATACAAAAAAACTCAAGAAATTTTCGACAAACTTTTCATAAATAATTGTCAATATAACGTCTTCATTCTTTTCGCTCTAAACACATCTGTTGATTACTTATATTAACAATATTTGCCTTTATTGTCCATAAAACCTGAGTATTTTTTTCTTTCATCAAATTAAGATTATCTCATTATTTTCGCATTACATCCTTCCTTAAACTCGCCAGATACACATAATTAAAGAGATAATTAAACCTTAAATCATATTAAAATTCTGACAGAACCTCGTAAAACACAATCAAAATATTTATTATAGAATATATTACCCGAGCCTCATTCTAATAACATTAAAACGAAAAGCGAGCTTTACAGAATCACACACGTAAAACGTTTCGCTTTTTTGTGTCTATGAGGGCAACCTATTAAAATATTAATTACACACCGATTATCTTACACATTGCGCTCTGTGATTTAACTACAGATGAAACATTCTGCTTGCAATATTTCACGCAAATATAAATGAAATATTAATATATTATTTAATATAAATTCACTGTTATTTCCTCTTAACTTAATAGACTTTTTAATTTAATTAGTATTGTAATTAGATAGTTAACTAAACTAATTTACTTGTTTTGAAATAGAAACATATATTAATGCGTTTCATTTAAAACCAAAAATGCTTTTGCTGGGAATGTAATTTGAAAATTAACTAAATTCCAAATTGCGTTATTATGTTTTTACGTTAAAATTTACATAAGAATTTCAATTTGCGATCGCTTTTACCTTTTAATAAAATAAATCTTTAGGAGTCAACGGTTCAATAACACGTTGATTTTTCAAAATTGATTATTTTTTTTAGAATTATTCGTAATTATTTTGTGGTATAAATGGTTGGTGAAGTGGATAGGTTGAATATATGAGGAAATATTTCATAGGATTAAAAATTCTAAAAAAATAATCGTGTGAGTAGTTATATGTTAGTTTTTGTGTAGTGTATGAACATTAGAGAACGGAGAGTGTTATAAGCGAAAAAATGTATTATGATTTAATAAGAAACTCAGGTAAAAAAAATGTAAAGGGAATATAGAAGAGCGCGTGGGCAGATACATAAAACTAAGCTGTAATTATACGTATAAGTGTTTTAATTGTGAACGAACAGAGGTACGTGTTGTCCTGTATGTCCAATGAAGGAGTGGTCATGATCGGATTGGTTTGGGTAAGGAATATGCGTGTGAGCCGTCTGGTCCAGCACTCTCTTGGCTATGGTAATGTGAGAGAGGTGAAGAGGTCAGCGTGAGTCAAGAGCCGCGTACACGCGAGGTGAAGTCTCTACATATAGTACTAGGCATATGCCACAAACTATGACCTACTATAGTTTATCTAGGTTTATCAAGGAAGTGCCTATCTCGGCGATTGGTGCTTTGCCGGAAACCTCAACAGCTAGCTAAAACACCAACAGGACAGGACTATCATGAACTTTACTAATATGCACGATGGACGTAAAGCGAGTTAAATAGTCTTTCACCAATTGATTCCATCAAGATTAAGAAATCCGATATGATTGAGCAATCACACGTGAATAGCTTATATTGCCACATCTTATCTACACTTATTATATCTACACCTATCGGTCAATTTAAGTGATTTTATTTACAATCAATTCTCAATAAATACCAAACAAATTTCTAAACACTACAGGGGTAACACCTTTCACCAACACATCGAAAAAGACAATAAAAACATTTACGATTTAATCATTTTACAGCGGCCAGTTAATTAGACTATTATTTAAATTATCATAAATGGGGATTAAAAAATAAATTTACATAAATATTCATGAATCCTTATTGTATGTCATAACGTTAAAAAAATTGTTTGGAAGCATAGAACATGCAATAAAAGATGCGCGAGTCGTAATTGTAAAAATGGCTATAGTAATGTGCTGTATATATAATTAACAATGGTTACGTAAAGTGCTAAAAATGTCCCATCTGGGCAATAGAGACTGTTGCAAGTGTTTAATATGATCACGCCCGACGCCGCAGGACGCACTTTCCCATTGGTTAAACAGCAATCACGTGCGTAATAAATACACCTGAAATCGAGTTATTTCCACACTGCGCAATCACGGATCCCAACATTATATAGGTAATTAATATTATAAGTAGTCGGAGTATAAAAACAACCTGTCATATACGTTCATTCGTTTAGGTTCTATTCTCTAGAATCATATAAAACGAGAATAAAATCGATTTATTACTTCAAACCCGTACCATTTATGTTTTTAAACAGTTTCACATCATCATTATTTTAATACACTTACTATTATTTTTCTTTGATGAAAACTTTTTTTATTATTCATTACATTCAAAATTAATAAAAATATACATCTGTGTTTATAACATTAACCAGCGTTTGTAACAGAAACCTTCCAAATTAAATAACAAAATTCATCAAATTCAAGGAATTGTAAGAAATACAACTGTGTGAAGAAGGGCTTTTGTACACGAGGTGAGAAGTTTAAAGCACGGCCCGAGAGACAGACAAGGTTAAACAGACATGACTAGACAGATATGGTTACACAGACAAGACTAGCCGTGCAAGACTACACAAGCAAGACTTTTTTTGATGTGTGGACGTAACAAGCTTTGTTGTGTTAATTTGTCAAAAGACTCCCCTGAAACTTCCTGAGATTCTTGGAACTGTTATGCGCATCACTTCAAGATGTCGCTGTATTTATTTTTCCTTTACATCCCCCTTCCATAACTAGTGATTAGGGGTTCAGCGCTTTCAGTTTTCCTCTTGATTCCGGCATGGTGTCTTTTCGATTTGCCCTGCTCTTTCATGTACACAATGTCTTGGATCATGTACGTTGTCACAGTCCAGACGTCCACTAGGTTAATCATTTACTCAACTAGTCCTATGGTATTTAGGGTTCAAACTTAAAACAGACGGAACACAGCCTGAACATATAAATATATTCAGTCTTTCCGGAGCTCCATAACAATTATTGAGTCTTTTTAAGAATACCAAAACAAATCTCACATGATATTTGTAAGTTATTTTATAGCTTTCAGTCCACTTTCGTGGCACTCAACAAAAACCATAAAAATAACATTGTTTTAAAGCTCATATCTTCCTGATCTTAAGTGGATAGCCATCTGTGGACGCGTTTCGAGATTTATCTCTCATCAGCACAGCTTTGGTTCCATGAACAATAATTTGTAAACCACTCACTTGAAAACCCAGGTGGCGTTTACGGTTAGATGTTTATAATTTGGCCATTTAGTGAGAGAGACATGAACTTAGCAGGTTATTGATTGAACTGAAGATAGAATTGGTGAAACCATCCTACGTTATAGAAAATCATACAAACTTAAAACAAACGGAACACAGCCTGAATATATAAATATATTCAGGCTTTCCGGAGCTCTATAATCCTTTCCGGAGCTCTATAATGTGTTGTGTACTATCTTCAAAGCTACAGTATTCGCAGAAGCTATCGGCTGCTACAGAGAAATACCTGTCAATACCTGTCCTAGGTGAACATTTAACTCCCCATGTCTACGTAAAGTCCATTTCTCAACGTCAGGGATCAATTTTCTCGTCCATTGACCCTTATTTGATAACTGCCATTCTTTTTGCCGTGACTGATACATCCTTACCCTGGCTTCTTTTTCCGGACACTTTTTGTGCTATCGTCGTTTTGTCTTATTCTGTAAAGTTCCTCTCTCTCTGTCGTACCATTAAATCTAATGTTGGTATGCCGGAGATCAACAGCGCGGCATCCCAAGAAAGTGTTTGGTATGCACTGCACACTCCGAGGGCCATTTTTCATTGGATTGAGAGGTTATCATTGGAGGATATCATTGTTATCATTGATTACTAGCTTCGCCAAGGCTCTTGCCCAGGCATGAGCTGTGTAGAGTATAGTCCAGTGAACAACCGAGCATAAAAGCGTTCGCTTGCTGCTTCTATGGCCAATGACTTTAGACTATAGTTTTTCCAATACTGCAGCAGTTTTGAAGGTTTTACATGAGGGCGACTATAATGATGTGGTGTTTAAATGAAAAACATTTATCAATTGCTACACCTAGCTTTTTAAAGCCTCTTTTGGAATAGGTATCCCCCTATATACGAAAAGTAATCGCTCCAGTGTTTCTCATGCCCATTAAGAGCACTGCCCCTGTCTTTTCTGCGGCTAATTTTAGTCTCTTTTCTACAAACTAGGCGTTGACTATTTCTATGGCCCTAGTTGCTCTAAGTATTAGTGATCTATCTATTTTGCTTATCGATACTAGTGCTAGGTCGTTAGAAAAATATACGGCCTCTACCTTTCCGGTAACTCGAGTCTTAAGACTCCGTCATACATGATGTTCCACAGCGTCGGACCCAGAAGACTAGACAGACAAGACTAGACAGACAAGACTAGACAGACAAGACTAGACAGACAAGACTAGACAGACAAGACTAGACAGACAAGACTAGACAGACAAGACTAGACAGACAAGACTAGACAGACAAGACTAGACAGACAAGACTAGACAGACAAGACTAGACAGACAAGACTAGACAGACAAGACTAGACAGGCAAGACTAGACAGACAAGACTAGACAGACAAGACTAGACAGACAAGACTAGACAGACAAGACTAGACAGACAAGACTAGACAGACAAGACTAGACAGACAAGACTAGACAGACAAGACTAGACAGACAAGACTAGACAGACAAGACTAGACAGACAAGACTAGACAGACAAGACTAGACAGACAAGACTAGACAGACAAGACTAGACAGACAAGACTAGACAGACAAGACTAGACAGACAAGACTAGACAGACAAGACTAGACAGACAAGAATAGACAGACAAGACTAGACAGACAAGACTAGACAGACAAGACTAGACAGACAAGACTAGACAGACAAGACTAGACAGACAAGACTAGACAGACAAGACTAGACAGACAAGACTAGACAGACAAGACTAGACAGACAAGACTAGACAGACAAGACTAGACAGACAAGACTAGACAGACAAGACTAGACAGACAAGACTAGACAGACAAGACTAGACAGACAAGACTAGACAGACAAGACTAGACAGACAAGACTAGACAGACAAGACTAGACAGACAAGACTAGACAGATAAGACTAGACAGACAAGACTAGACAGACAAGACTAGACAGACAAGACTAGACAGACAAGACTAGACAGACAAGACTAGACAGACAAGACTAGACAGACAAGACTAGACAGACAAGACTAGACAGACAAGACTAGACAGACAAGACTAGACAGACAAGACTAGACAGACAAGACTAGACAGACAAGACTAGACAGACAAGACTAGACAGACAAGACTAGACAGACAATACTAGACAGACAAGACTAGACAGACAAGACTAGACAGACAAGACTAGACAGACAAGACTAGACAGACAAGACTAGACAGACAAGACTAGACAGACAAGACTAGACAGACAAGACTAGACAGACAAGACTAGACAGACAAGACTAGACAGACAAGACTAGACAGACAAGACTAGACAGACAAGACTAGACAGACAAGACTAGACAGACAAGACTAGACAGACAAGACTAGACAGACAAGACTAGACAGACAAGACTAGACAGACAAGACTAGACAGACAAGACTAGACAGACAAGACTAGACAGACAAGACTAGACAGACAAGACTAGACAGACAAGACTAGACAGACAAGACTAGACAGACAAGACTAGACAGACAAGACTAGACAGACAAGACTAGACAGACAAGACTAGACAGACAAGACTAGACAGACAAGACTAGACAGACAAGACTAGACAGACAAGACTAGACAGACAAGACTAGACAGACAAGACTAGACAGACAAGACTAGACAGACAAGACTAGACAGACAAGACTAGACAGACAAGACTAGACAGACAAGACTAGACAGACAAGACTAGACAGACAAGACTAGACAGACAAGACCACACCAAAAAACTAGAGTGATAAGGCTAGACAGACAAGGCTGATCGGACAAGAGTAGATAGGCAAGACTAGATAGACAAGACTAGATAAACAAGACTAGACGGAAAAGACTAGACAGGCATGTCAAGACAGACTAGACGGACAGACTATGTTATAATACTAATTGAACGTCAATCCTTTTTATCCGTGTATTTATTCCATTTTTAATCGAATAATTATAGCACGTCTTCAAAGAAATCTGTATTCCGCTATAAAAGTGACGGAACTGAGAAAAAAGATGAATCAGAAATTTATTGGAAGCCTCGTTCTCGTTGGGGGTTTTCTTTGAAACAGAATCTAATTTTAGGAAATATTTTAATTTTATTGCACTTTATCCTTCCATAATATACCGTTTGTGTGGTCTCACCTACGCGTGAAATTAATATCAGTCCACTAATTTTTATGAATTCTTAAAAATAATATGTAAATTTTTCCTTTTGCCCACAAAAATAAACATTTCCAAATACACGAAATATTGACGAAATTTAAAACCAAATATGAAGGATGTTTCAAGTGCCCAAAACTATCTATCTACCTGTAGCTATATCACCTACATATATCTGTAATAATAATTCAATACAATTTTTAGAACACGATTTTTTGATCGGATCCACTACCATAAATTAATTAGCTTCAATATATTGTAATATAATCATTTAGTTAATTAACAAAGCAAATATCGATCTACAATAACTTATTTAATATCTCGCATTAACGAAATTAAAAAAATATATTTACACTCTGTACAAAATTGATATTATATATAATTTATTTTATGACGACGAATTAAATTTAATAGCTTAATCTGAAATATTTGTTAAAATTCAATTTTATAGAATTTAAATTACCAATTAATTAACTTAAATTCTATACGAGTTTTAGAGGAATACCTGTATTATTTCTCGGTTCCGACGGCTAATGCCATCACTCAACTCATCACAGCGTTTCACCTACAATTATAATCTAATCTACAAGAATAATTGAGCAATATATCTACTATCACTAACTCCGTCGATTAGTATTAATAATAATACGAGAATTAAAAAATCCGAAGCTACAATTTCAATTAATAAATCACACGAGAATATTCTGGACTAACTTTTACATTGATAAAACAAAATAAAAACTTGTGAAAGAAAGTAATGTTAAAATATTTAATTTTTCTATTTCGGTGTTTTGATTAACTTTCTTTGAATAGATTCATTAATAGAGAGATATTTTAATAGATAGATTATATATAGATATGCAGATGCATTAATAGATAGATAGCTTAATAGATAATAGATTCATTATATTAATCTCTTATTGAACTGTAAAAGGAGAAATGTATTTATCTTAAACAAATCAAAGGGCTACCCATCTATTGAACTGTATTATTTTAATAAATTTTATTTTTTAATGTTCATGTAATTTGCTTCTGTATTATTTAGTAAATAGTTAGCTTGCGTTTAGAAAATTGTTAATATTCTAACTGAACTTATTTCGTGTTAGATATAATGTAGGTATATGGAAATGGAAACAGGTAGATATGATTAAATAATTTTCACAGAATTCTGCAGATCTGCAAATAGTTGGTTTTTCCCTATTTAAGATTCTATTGTGTGTTGAATGGTACTTAATGGAGATTCTGTTGTAATTATTCAAAGATTAGGTTGAAATGAGGTTGGTTTATCATTAAATTAACTCAAACCGTACAATTGCTTTGAGATTATCTTCTTATGCATACAAAAGCAATTACAGGTAATGTAGAAGAAATAGACGGTTTCATTAAGAGTATATTAAAGTTTGAATTTCAAAGAATTTTTAGATTTAGAAAAATTAGATATTACAATTAATAATTTTCTTCACTGATCTATTTGGTAATGAAATACAATTGTGATTTAAATATGTAAAAAAATGTTAAATTTCGCGGAGTTTTATTAAGTTTTTATAAATGAAAAATAAGTTGAGAAGAACAAGTTGAAGGTCCAGTAAGTTTTTAAAGAAAATTCAGAAAATAAGTCTTTACAATAATAAGTCTTTATAATAAGTTCTTTGTCTAAAGTCCGGATTGCAAAGCATTAAGCAACCCGAATGTATTACAAGCAGATATAAGTAATATGAAAATAGTAGTTTATGGTACAAGTGTGTGAATAAGTGCTTTTGTGCATGAGTTGCAAAGTGTAATTTTTAATCGCAATGAGTGCACAAAAGCCTTTCACTAACGTGTATCATACATTATTTTATCAACGAATTATGTTCTTACCGGTAATATTGAAAAATTGAAATTTTAACAAACAAAATACTTATCACTGACACAATAAGGTTAGAACGTTCAGCGCAAGTGGCAAATTTGCTAACAAGTAAAACTGCACAGTGATGGGAACACTATTTGGTCGTTGTCGATGTAATCTAGGTTAACCTAGATTTAATCTTGATTAGGTTATATCGATTAGGATATTGTTAGGTTAAGTTATATTAGAGCCAGTTAAATCCAGATTCAGAAGCCGATACTTCAAAATAACTTAATAGCATAACAATAACAACACAACAATAACAAAATAACAAAATAGAAAAAAAACAAAAAATATTTCATTTTTAATATACGTCAGAAAATTTATTTTCACTACGTCTATGTTTTTTGATTAGTGACACGAGTTGTTGCCATATTAACAACAAACAGAAATCGTTAAATAATAAAACTCCATTTGATTTACATAGGACTTTTATGCACGATTATAATAATGTGTTTATTTTGTTTTGCGAGTAGATAAAAATGTTTAATAATTATATTTAAGTTTTTTAATTATAAATATATTTTAATATTTATGCTTATTTAAGGCTTCTTGTTATGTTCAGTATATCTCGCGACGTTCAAGTGGAAATATAAAGCAGTTCTCGTTTGTGAATATATTTGAATTAGAGAATCATTGAAGTGATTTATTTTGCTGCTTTTAAAAGTGACTAGGAGAAAGTCTACTATACACGAGTGTATTAGAGACTCTACAGAATTGAAGTATGAGAATGGCAAACTGTTTTGCAGAGCATGTGTAAACACGGTGTTTAAATTATACTGGACCTATCTCACTTATACAAAGTCCTTCTGCTAGTTATATTTGAAAGGGTACCTAGAGCAAATTTTGTCTGAAACTCCAAGATTATTGCAACAAATTGCAAAAATTAAAAATAGACTACCGGTTCACCAAGAAATTATTGCTGACCTTGTCATTTTCATCAATATGTTTCTGTAAGTACCCTCTTGTCTAATTTTAAATCAAATTTGACAAGACATACAACATATATAGTCATCGCTGCAAATTCAAAATTATTTATTTCATTATTTAACCCTTTCAGGACAACTGGTTACTGCTGCTAACCACCAATTTAAAATAGATTGGTTTCTAGTTAAAGCCATAGTGCAATTATGTGTTTCCTATGTAACAGAAATAGTGCTTGTATAGATTTCATGTTGTTATCATTGTCTTGGAGCTTATTTCAGACTATTCATTGTGGTGATGTGCACATGTCGGGATATTTATAGGTTATCTGTATCTTAGTTTATCAATTTTATGAGGTTATTGAACGAAATAAACAAAATGACAGGTGAGTTATAGTCATAATAATACTAAAAATAAGTAGTGTTATATATTACCTCATATTTTCAAGAATAAATGCTTTTATTTATACTTTATAAAACATGGTCTTTGTTGCTAACCACCAGGCACACAATGTGTATTTTTAATTTTGTTGAGGGATAAATATTGTATCAATCTGTGTGCACAATTTTCAGTAAAATTTTGTTTTTAGCCATGAATAAAAAGCACACTATTAAAGAATTGGAAAATATGACCCAAGATGAAATATATGCCTTTATCGATGATATACCCAGTAATGCCTCAGAATCTGATGAAGAGGAATTGGAAAATGATGAGCTATTGGTGGAAGTCAATACAGACTTTCAATAAATAGTGATGGGGAAAGCGAGGATGACGTACCGCTATCCGTTTTGCAAATGCAACAGCGAGGGGATGACGTTATTTGGACAAACAATTCCTCAAATGTAGGAAATGTAAATCCCTTTTTAGAAGGTAGTGGACCAAATATTCCAGAAGACATTGAAACTCCAACCGAAATATTTAAATATCTTTTTTCAGAGAAGTTGATGGATGAAATTGTTTTTCATACAAATTTGTATGCGACACAGAACAATGGTGGTAACAGCAATTTGGTGCCCACAACAAGTAATGAACTAAAAACGTTTTTAGGCGTAAACATGATAATGAGTTTTAAAAAAATTCCTAGCTATCGTGATTATTGGTCGTCAAGAATGGAAATGAGGGATAGCTACGTCAGTTCGTCAATATCCAGAGACAGATTTTCCTGGTTGCTTACCAATTTGCATCTTAACGACAATGCTATGCAACCTAAAAAAGATCATATAAATTATGATAAACTCTACAAAATTAGGCCCCTCCTCAACACCTTATCTGAAACTTTTATAACATCACTGAAACCAAGCGAACATCAATCAATTGATGAGTCGATGATAAAATTCAAAGGTCGTAGCAGTATTCGGCAATACATGCCGATGAAACCGACGAAACGAGGGTACAAGCTTTGGGTGCGAGCTGACCGAAGCGGTTATATGTGTCAATTCCAGATTTATACTGGAAAGGTCAATCATGGGACTGAAACAAATTTAGGCAGTCGGGTTGTAAAAGACCTAACGAGGACATTAGTTCGTAAAAACCATAAGGTTTAGTTTGACAATTATTTCAATTCTGTCAAATTGCAAAAAGATTTACTTGCAGAATGCATTTATTCCTGTGGCACGGCCCGTAAAGGAAGAAAAAATCTGCCAGAATTCAAAGCGGACAAGCAATTGAAGAGAGGAGATTCAGACTGGCGGGTATCAACTGATGGTATAGTAGCTCTCAAATGGATGTACAATCGCAGTGTTTTGTTTCTTGCGAATTATATTGATCCCTCAAATAACTCTATTATCACAAGAAGAAAAAGAGATGGGTCTGTAGAAGAGGTTTCTTGTCCCCTTATATGTAATCTATATAACAAACAGATGGGATTTGTGGACAAATTTGATATGTTACTTTCACTGTATCAAATCGACAGAAAATCCCATAAATGGTGGCATAGGATTTTTTGGTATTTTGTAGATGCTTGCGTTGTAAATGCATATGTTTTATTTCGGATAAAATGTCCAAACGAGATGACATTGAAGAATTTTCGCCTTTCAGTTGCGAGCAGCCTAATTGGTGCTGCACCAGAAAACCTAAAGCGTGGTAGAAAATCGAAGGAAATGCCAGGAAACAAGTACAAAAAATGTGTGCCACAAGAACTAAGGTATGATAAAGCTGCACATATGCCTGAACGGGTAAGCTCTCTACGATGTGCACACTGCAGCACAACAAAAGAAGTACATAGAACAATTTGGAAATGTTCTATTTGCAATGTGGGCTTGTGTCTTAATAAAGACAGGAATTGTTTTACATTATTCCACACAAAATAATTAGGTACCACAAGTGCCTCCTGGTTACCAGCGCTAACCACATCCTGGAGGATAATCAGGACATGATTTAAACATTTTCTTCTCATAATTTTCTGTATACACTTATTTGTAAATAATTTCTAGAAATAAAAATGTGTTAATTAAAATATTTTTTATTCTGTCCTCAAAGGGTTAAGTAAGTATAGCAAGTAGATACAAATACATTCTAAAAAAATGTCTCACTGGTATGAATAGGAGAATAACTCTATTGTATAATATTACACCTTCGAGAAGAACTCTTCCACTTTTTATGGTTCAATATTATTTAGGAGTTTGATTAGCTGTTTCTTAAAACTCTTAATGTTTTTAATTTATTTGATTTCTCGTGGCAGAGCATTGAATAATTTCATGCTAATATAAGGTGTATTTCTTTCGGTCAACGTGAGAAATGCTTAGGTAGCCTATAAAGCTCTTTGTTATATCTTGTTAACTATTCAGTGGATTTATCAAAATCTATGAAGAAGTGTTTGTGTTTCTTGAGGAACACAATGTTCTCATAGATATACGTGGCGGTAGTTGTTAAAATGTTTTCGCCTAGCGGAAATGTCCTCTGCAGGATCCACTGTAGTTTAAATTTATGAGTATTCGTACTGCTTGTTTCTGTATCTTACACTTGTAGTGTGTACCATTTCCCCAAAACATAATTCCAAATCTAAGGAGCCTGTGGAAGAATTCAAAATACTCCTCCCTCGGGACGTCGGTCTCAACATATCGTTGGAGGGATCTCATAGCGAATACTGCCTTGTTGAGTTTCTTTGTCACGTGGATGGTATGTGTCGCCCGGTCCAGGGATTGATCTATGTAAAGACCGAGGAGTCTTACAGAGTTACTTACTGGTGTATACGCGTTCACAATTGCCAATTCGTCACGTTATAGTGACGTATTCCGCCTCGTTTTGAATAAGTCTATTAAGTCTAAGTAATAGAGTCTCAAACCCCACTTTCATAGATTCAGCAGCTCTTTTTGTATTGGTGATAATATCGTTGATTTGACTATTTAATATCAATAGAGATGTGTCGCCTGCATAGTTGATCTTAATGGGAGGTGGTTAATGCATGAAAGTAATTTATAAATAGAGCAAAAAGAGGTCCAAATATGATACCTTGTGGATTACTTGTGTTTTGATTGTACTCGAAGGCGAATGTATAAATCCGTGTGGAGTGCGGAGCCTGGTAATTTGTGACCGATTATTTGCGAATGATGTGATGAATTCCAACTAATCTTATGCCATATTTTGAGAGTTTTTCTACTAATAGATTATGGTCAACTAAATCGTATGCCATCGAAAGATCCATCTAGAGCTCTAAGCAAACAAGAGTTGTAGAATCCTGTCGATCAAGTTCTGGATACAGCGAACAAAAAAAAATTACTTATGCAAAGCCTGATAGATACACTTTTAAATAAATTACAAAATGAACGTTTTAAGACATTTTTAGAAAAACATTATAGTTGCATGCACCAGACGCAAGTACAATCAGGAAAAATGATCTCAGCTCTGTTTATAACGAAACTATTCAGAAAATAAGAGAATTAATGGATGTAACTACACCTTGTTTACAGTGGACGGAGCCAGGAATGTTTGTGGAAGATATGGCCCAAATCTAATTATAGGGACTCTTAATGAAGAAGTTCCAACCAAAGGCTATTTAATGTTATGTTCCAAAGAACCAGCAACGAACAATAATACGAAGGGGATTCTAAAAATAAGGTTCCCATGATTTTTAATAATAGACAGCTATATTTTTGTTCTTAGTGTTTAAAGTGTTTAAAGTTTTTAGTGATTAAAGCTTAAAACTTATGTTATTTTTCCACATAATCGCCGTTTCTGTTCAAACAGTTTTGAGGAGGATGCTCCAGTTTTTCTATCCCCATGTTATAGAATTCTGCCGCCAAACCTTTAAGGAATCGAGTAACCTGTTCCTCGACTTTATCATCGGTATTGAAGCGTAAACCACCCAAGTTGATGGTGATCCTCCGATCTTCAAGCAATATTCTCTCAACTTTTTCGACAATTCCATCTGAAACTGAAGGCCTTCCGCTCCTGTCTTTATCGTGAATTTCCAGCGGCCTTCACTGAGCTCTCTGCATCATTTGCAAACAAGTTGAACATATATTCAATTTTCCCTATAAACTTCGATTAACTGACCATGAATGTCAATAGGTGAAATCCGTTTTGCACTTAAAAACGCATCACAGCGCAAATTTCGCATCTGGCGGTAACAGCGATATGGAACTCCATCTTCGAAGGCTGCCAGGCCAGCACCTGAGTGATAGCGTGGCGGGAGAAGTGGGTAGAGAGACAGGCAGATTTGACAGTGTAAGACAGTGTTTTACAATTCATCCAGCACGTCGCATTATTTCTCAGCAGCATAGGGAACCTTATTTCACGAACCCCCTCGAACAATTTCAAGATTTATAAATGAAGGTGTGACAAAGTTCAACTTGCCAGAAGCAGTTGCCAGCAACAAAATTTTACTGTTGATAACCTAGAATCTGCACAGCATATGGTTACAATGGCCTCAAACTTGAAAGTGCTTTATGCCTATTTTATTCATTTCACTGGTTCTATTCATTAGCTCATGGGTCAAATAGAGTCGCTGAAACTATAATCCAGCAATTTTCTCAAGTTGATGAACTTAAAAACGAACTTAAAAATAATATTAGTTAAAGAACCATTGCAGGTACAATTTTTTAAGCAGCTAATACTCAATCGCCACCTGAATCACTGTTGAAAAGACGAGGCAATTGGTTAGATGCAGCATTATATTATGCAGATCGTTTGAAAATTACAAAACGGTTATATTTGAGCTACCCGAATCAGCTAGCTAGTCGATTAAAGACCGTCAAGCAGTTTTAAATCAAGAAGAATTGGGAATATGCATGTAACTTAAATTTGTGTCAAATATTTTTATTCCGAAACTTTATTGGCCCGACTTTTGAGCTAAACCATTATTTTAGTAATTAATATCTTTTTAATTACCTACTTAAAATTAATAAAGAAAAATGCAAATTAAACGAAAAATATTCAGATTCGTAGAACGAAACGTGACGTCACATAATATATAAACAAATTTGTATTGCTTCCATTTGTATGGCATTGCAGGCTTTTGATTAGAAAACATAGTAATAACGTGGTTGGCAGCTGTCAAAATTGTAAATAGTTTTTTCTTTTCTCGTATTAATGTATTAATACGATCCAGGGCTGACCCAAAACTAACAAACCGTACCGTCTGAACTCCAGAAGAGCGGCCACAAACAGCGTCTGTCCTCCATGTTAGGAACGGCTGATTATACACTCTGGAACTTAGAATCCCAGCTTTATCCTCAAAATGGCCCAAAAAGCCATTTCCCTGAATTTTCTGAATTTCTCTGAATGGTACTACTCTAGGTGGTAATTAAAGAAACTAACAGCAAAATTATAGAAACTAACAGCGGCGCAATCAAGCCTAAGGTTTCTGAAGAGCCTCAAACACAAAAAATTAAAAATCCTCTAAACCAAAGAAAAACAACATACATTTATTAACTCGCTCTTGAAGCCCGGCAAACTGAAGCAGCTCACGAAAGTTTGGAAGTTTGGAAAGAAGAAAAAATTGGAGGAGCAGTGTGGGCAGAAGACCGAAGGGAGCAGCAAAGAGAGAGGATGAAGACATATTGCCAGAAGAGAACAGAGGATGAACGCAATAGGGGAAATGTACCTTGAGCAATAGTTGTCTAGTGCCAAGATCGCCTAGACGGCCAAAATCGAAAAAAAAACATGTGTGTAATGAATTCATTCGAATGTTACATTCATGGTTTAAATGTAATTTTAGTATCCTAGTGAGATTAGAAAACATTTAGGACAATAACTGAAACTGGTTTTGTAAAAACACAATCTGATAATCTGCCGAGAATAGACATGACGTCGTTTATTTTCTTTCAAATCAAAATTAGAATATGACACTGATAGAAGAGCCTTCCTCTATCAGTACTAACCATTTTATTTTGATAGCACCCATTCTCATGACGGTTGGTGGCATATTTCGATTTTGGCAATGGATTTGTGAAGCAGGAACTCCTTTATTTAATCGTTGTGTCACATTTACACTTTCTGGTTGCTTTAGGTTGTCTTGTACACAATTTTCTGCATCCTACTCTATCTATAATTATATTATAAATAGAAAGCCAAAACATTTAAGTGGATGAACGTATCTGAAGGGATCGAACGTATCTTTTATTATTATTCTATGTATTTAGGACCTGGGTAAAATTCAATGACTGCAGCTCCTCTGCGTTCAAGCAGTGGACCCCAAGGTACATTTCTCTTGCGAAGCATTGCTCAGCAGTCTTTGAGCTCTGTTGAGCCGCATAATCGGCATCTGTCATCTTCCTCTAGGCTTATTTCCTTGAGGTCCTTTTTGAGTCTGCAGAGTCCCGTCAGGACTCCTGTCCTATTTCTAAGCTAAGTTCTTTAATTCTAAACTTGTTCCTGTTTAGTTTCTGGCGGGCTTTTGTTCTTTTCTGGTTAAAAGATCCCAGCATTCGTTTAGATTGTCTTAGCCCTTAAGTTCTTTCTGTTACGTTCTCTTATTTTTCCATTTATGCTCTTGGTGATTGGTGTTCATATTCATGCCGCAAAAGGGTTCCGGACCCATAAAGGGATTACTAAATCCCTTGTTTGCTAGGTGATCGGCTTCTTAGTTTCCATCTATACCAGTGTGCCCTAGTACCCAGTATTGCGTTACTTTATTTTCTTGGTCAAGCTTGTTTAGCTTTCCCAGACAGTCCCATGCCAGTTTGGATCGGATGGTGTACAAAACTTACTTATGATTAACTGATTTCATATTAGGAATCGAAATACGTTATACTTGGATTAAAGTAATCTGCACCACAATCTAGAAAAGTTGTTGCAGATATTTCATCTCTTCTGATAACCTTACATCAGTCCTTTACGTATATGTATTTTTGCACCTATCAGAGAAACACACTTTATCAGGTGCACTTCTGATAGTGTTTTCGCATTCAGGCACAATGCAACAGGCACTTATAAACTGGCTTTTGAGCTTTTTTATGGTGAAATAAGTTAATGAAGAGAACACATGTAGTAAACAATGGACTAAACAGTCATTGGACATAGTACTTGACGTCATTAATATACCGCGCGAAAATAGCGGCGTTTAAATAGCTCAAAATAATTCGCTACATTAAATATTTTTTTATAAATAAAATATTTTACATAATTACAGCATTTTTAAACAGTATTTATATTTTGCACTATGTTATAACGGTGTAAACAGTGAATAAACAAATATTGCAAACGAACCTGAGCTTTATGAAAAGCAATTTCAGTTTTGTGAGCGATACAATAAAGTCTCTTGACTCTTAAAAACGAAGCATTACGGAAATTAAAAAAATAGCTTCAGTCCTGGCAGGAAGCAATGTCCCAGATTTACAAATACACCCAGCTATTGTTCCCAATTTTAAATGTGGCCCAATAACATGTTTTGACATCTTTTTCGGAGTACAAAAACATTTGGAGTGACGGAGACAAAACTTTACGATGAAACATTTAACTATTGCATGTTTCTACAAAAAATAATTTATCAAATTTTTGTTGAAACAGTTTCTTAGGGCGAAAATACGTGGTCTGTTAGAAAAGTACCCGACCTTTAGCCGGTAAAAAAACTGACATACCTGGAGCCTTGGAAACCTAATCATCCTCAAAGTAGTCTCCTTGGGACTCCACACACTTCTCTGGGACGACTTTAGCTCGGCTGTCGTTGCAGCCATAATGTCCTCTATATGACGCTATCTACAGGCAGGAAAAAATTCACGCATGCGAGCGAAGGTTCAAGGTCGGCTCATGCAAGCGCGCTTAATTCAAATCCGTCAGGTTTTCAAAATAAAAAATAAGGTCGGATACTTTTCTAACAGACCACGTAAATTCAGTTTCTAAATTTATGTACATTTTGCATTCCTTTTTAATGCACATTTTGTTTTTTTTTTCTAAACAATCAATGCTTTTTAAGCGCTTATTTCAATTATGTTTATGCTTTTTAAACCGCACTCTAGTAGACCTTTTTACGGTTAGTTAAGCGCATGCGCGTCCCCCTTGTTTCAAAGGCGGGAATATGAAAGTTTGGGGCACATTTAATTATTTTCACTGGTTATACGTAAAAACTGCCCGAAAAAATGGCGGAAATTGACGCATGCGCGTAAAAAAAATTCAACTATGAAAAGGTCTATTATGTCTATATAAGTGGTTGTACTGAGCTCTTTACATTTTTTCAAAATAACAGTTCAAATATTTTACAATTTAAGAAACAAATTTTAGCAACTCAATTCTTCTGTTCGATCAATGATTTTATGTTTTTAATCAATCATCACAGCAGAGGTGGACAAACTTTTGAGCACGGGGTACCTGTGATTTAAAGTATACGCGGCGCTCTACCGAAATCGTGTTGTATATGTTAAGTGCTCATAAGAAAAGCAGTAATTTAAAGCCAAACGTAAGCTTAAATTTAAAATAAGGATAATAATACATATTCAATCTCAAGTTATTTTAATAAAGTAAAATAATGATTTCTTCTCCCAAACTACACTACTCACACTTTTACATATTCGACTTGGTCGTTAAGCGAATTGGTCGATAAGTGAGAACCTTTCATATTTACTTATTTTGAATTGCATTTAGGGCTTCACACGAGAGTCTCGTTTCTGATCTCGTTCCAGGCAGCCGTAACATTTTCTTCATAAATTTGAACCCGAGCAACCCGAACTTGCCCGAGCTCAGAACAAGCTTTTTTTTCCAAGCGAATTTATGAAGAAAATGTTACGGCTGCCCGTGTCAAGGTCAAAGATTAAAGACGAGATCAGAAACAAGACTCTCGTGTGAAGCCCTAATTGCATTGTACAAAACGAATACCACGTTACAAAAATTCAATCTAGTTAAAACCTGATTATCAAATTAATCAGAATTATTAAGTAAATTAGACATTAAAGTTTTATTTTGTTACAACGTGATCATTGAGAGCCTCCGAGATGTATATATTAGATTTATTTTCATATTAGACAGGCGGTCGACTAGGAATAGTTACGCGGTCAACGCTTTGGACACTCCTGATCTACAGATTTGATAATATTGAATGTAAAATATTAAATATCATTGAGGCTGAATTATAAACGACAAATATCCCAAAAATCTTGGAGAAAACGAATATAGAACCAGAAATATATTTTTTGTGGTAATTCTTATTTACGTAAGACTTATCTATTTATGTAAGACTTATCAGTCTTATGAGTCACTCCTTAAAACTATTTCTCAAAATAATACATCAGAGAATATTTAGAGTGATGATATTAAGTGTAAACAAAACATCAGTGACTCAAAATTCGGATTTAGACAAGGCCTGGACACTCGAGAAGCACTAGTGGCAACACAAATACTGATACAAAACTGCCACGATCAGCGGAAGGATGTACGCCTATGTTTCATACACTTCGAAGAAGCCTTTGACAGAGTACAACACCATAAATTACTAACAAGACTGACACAAATGTATATAGACGGCAGAGATATCCGTTGCATCGAAAATCTTTATCTGAATCAATCTGATAACATAAAGGTCGATAGAGAACAAAGTAGTAATGTTGGAATCTGCAGAGGAGTCCGAGTGGGAAATGTTCTTTCGCTGTTCAATTTGTAGTCCGAGAATATCTTCCAGGAAGCACTTTATATTATTGAAAAGGGTATTAAATTCAGTGGAACGTGAATTACCAACATTCGCTACGCGGATGACACGGTCATGATTGCGACCTCCAATATCTTGTCAACGCAGTAGGAGAGCACAGTAACAGAATGGGAAAAAAAAATAAACGCAAATAAAACAAAGTACATGATTGTTACTCGTTAACCAGGCATGTTAAGAAATGTGGGACTAACATCGGACGGATCATCATTAGAACGGGTGAGGCCTTCGAGATGTGGGTATATCGCATAATGCTGAAAATCCCATGTAACCAACGAAATGTCCTACGAAGAATAATCAAATTAAATAAAAAATACATTGGTAATGATCAAAATAGAAAAACTGCATACCTAGGGCACATAATGCGAAATACGTACCAGTTCTTACAACTGATCATAGAGGGGACGATATAGGGACGGAGAGGGATGGGAAGGAAGAAGATGTGGCTGCTTAACATAAGACAGTGGACCGGCTTACGAACACTGGAAAGCCTAATACATACGGCCAGAGACGGAATGAATTTCATTCATTAGTGAATATGCATTAGAAGAAGAAGAATTCTTTATTAATAAATATTTTTCACTGATTTTGCAACATAGGGAATGATATGTTTGCTAAGAATGTAAGAACTTAAATGTTTAAACACAATCACAGACTAGATAAGACTAGACTTAGATAACATTTATAAAGACTTAAGAATGCAAAAAAAATTTAGCAATTCTATATTTCTGTGCAATTGTAATTTCAACAGATGGACTATTCTAGTGATATAATCAAAGCAAACGTAGTGTGAAGACGTTTAAAAAAGTCTTATATAACAATTTTACCTTAACCTGAATATGCATCTACGATATAAAAAACCATTATATAACCATAAATAAAAGAATTAACAACGTTTTGTTTCAACCATTTATTTACAATTTTAATGATTTCCAGCGACATAATTTCAAGATTTATTAGAGCCCGCAAAATCTTAGCAAACAAAATTGCGTTGTGTCTTAATCCTTAACTCTTTGTCTATTTTTCAGTTGTAAAACAATGTGTGGTGATAATGCTGTGACGCAAGTAAAAGAATGCAAATAAAGGCTACTAAATCTATTTACATTTAAAAAGAATCGCCAGGAGAACAAAACTCGATTAAACCTTTTTATATATTCTGGACGTTACTTGAACAAATATTTATGAGGTTCTTAATTTACACAAAGTTGTTAGCTTACGACCATCACTAGAAGTGTTATTTAAACATTATATCTACGTACAGTAAAAGTCAAATGGATTTCTTGCGAAAGATGAGCTCTAAACATTGTAAATACAAGTGGACACACCTAATATACGCACTTACTTGGATATTTCATATTAATTATTATTATCTATTCAACTGAAATTGTCTTTTAAATATGAAGTTTATTATTAATTTTATATCTTAGTTTATACTTATAGGGATCATAAACAAATGTATTATTATGTTATCCTTATATTTTTTTAACTTTCTAAGATGCGCGGAGAAACTATAAAATAAATTGTTTAAGGATAAAGTTCTCGCGTCCTTTCACAATTTAGAATTACGAAAATTACGATATGAAGTCGGTCGTGTAAGTTAGTGTGATCTTGTGATTTATAAAAACAAGGGTGTTGTTTACATCGTGGATATTTGGTATAATGAGACAATCTTATAGCAACAAAAAAATGCTGGTTAGCATTTAAGGTATAATTTTCCAATATTATATTTCATTGGAATGACCCTTAGTCTGTAATCCTATGTAACCTGAAAATGCAATATGTTTGGCTAAATGCGCATTTACGACTCTACGCGTGCACATTATTGCGTTAGTAACAAGCTCTATAAACGTGTATCACAGGATTATCGGCTTCATTGCATATAAAATTCAGCAACAAGTTTTGTGTTTACCGAGTTCTCATTATAATCATACATATTTTACCACCAAATACTTTGATTTATTCCAGACCCGTTTAACTATACTAAATAACTACAAGATCTTTCGTTCAATTTTCACACGAACCTTCATCCTTTAAACAACGATTGAAACACTGTTATTTAAAAACTCATGACATTTACTCTTAGCGTCCTAACTTTTATTAAAATATAACATATTTAAATAAACCACTTGGTAATCGTGAATCTAACAAATGTTGTAAAGCAACACATTTTAAACATTATTTCACAAAAATATGAACTTCTATTCCTATCCATTTAATTTGTTGTATTAATTGTCCGCAGTAGAGAGTTAATAAAACAAATCGCAATTACAAAACTCTTACGAAATTTGACATATAATTTACGTAGGTTAGTTGCATTAACAGTTAAGCAGCTTTAAATAGGAATCGCTAGTTTAACCGCGAAGGACACTGAGTTAATCATTAAGGTTTAAAACAAATAAAATGAATTAAAAAAGCAAAATTATGGATATTCATGCAAACGAATAGGTTGACTCATATGTGTATCAAACATTCAACAATGGTTTTAATGTAATTTTTTTATTATTATTAATATTTCTTCATGGTCGTGGGTGTTGCATTCTAAGAAGAGCACGCGTCGAATAACGTAATTTTATTTAGTTCAATGCCAAGACAAAGTTAAATGTGGGAACCAAAATAAAAGTGAAAACAATGTCATGCATTACAATTACCGTATTCTTATTAGATTAAACTCGGTGTGAACATTTTAAATTCATTTTCTATTATTCCCCGTTTTTTTTTTAAGAAAACGCGTTTAGTTTTGATGCGTTGGTGATCCGTTAGATCCATCTGTTGGTGGTAACTTGAAAGTAAAAACCTCTGTGTTAAGGCTTGTGGTATAACCGAGCATTCAAATCTCGTGGAAAACCAATTATTCTCCTTAATTCGTCTTTCTATTATGATGATAAAAGGAGTTTTGCATAAATTACAAACGGAAAATGCAAAATATTTCTGCGAAGGTATAATTGTAATTTAACCATCCGGATTAACCTCCCACTAATCTTCACCACCTATATTTAGAACTAACTAGGCTGTACCCACAAGAATAAAATATATTTATCAAAAGATAATTGTAGAAATTTAGGATATAAAACAGGATTAAAGCAGGTGATGCAGCCAGTTGCCATATATGAAACGATAATGGGCAAACATAAGTCGTGAATAAAGCTCAAATAACTGAGTAATAAGAATAATAATATATAAGTTACTTCTATACTTAAGTAAGAGCACGAGCTTGTTAACTTAAAAAGTTTTAACTTAAATTAGTACGTATATTCCCTTCGGTATTTTAACTGCGGCACTTAAATTCCGATACATATTTAAATAATCTTCGGAATTTTTTTTTAAATATTTTTAATTCGATTTAAAAAAAACGCATTGGCCCACCTAGGAAGTGATTATTGCACCAATAAAACCTTAAAACTTTAATAGTAATGGCATTGTGCTGTAGCCACAAACATCTCGGAGCACGATTTGAATTTTACGACGCCCCGTCCCGTTCTAAATACATTTTTTATTATCCAAACCAGGCATAATATTAAAAAATATAGGTGACCGATATTCCGGTTTACGAGTTTATTGTAGCTAAAACACCATTAAGGCTCTACTGTCTTCCAAAAAATATTATGAATAAGTAGATAATAAAGAGCTTTGTCGGGTTGTTTTTAAGAACATAATCTGTTTTAATCTGTTTTAGTGTGATCTGTTTAAAGATTTTTTTAGCAAGTTTTTACCGGGAAGTCTTTGGAGGATAATACTTTTATTGCGGCAGCGGGTACTTTGTGACAATTTTTTAGTGTTGTTAGGATTAATGAGAGCAGAAAATCCCAGAAATGTAAACTTTTTTTTTATTGCCTAAAAAATGGAATTGCTAATAATCGCATTATACTCGTGTTTTAAGCATATTTTTCGTTCGTTTTCTAAGAAGGGATAATAGTTTGGTATTTCTTCTTTAAAATATCGTTTTTTAATGCTTATCCTGCCGCTACAGTCTTACAAAAAGCGTTTTCTATACAGGGTGTTAAGTAAACAAAAGATTCCTTGGCCTATTGTACCAATATTTTCTCGTATGATGATTTCTGAAAAACTCTTTTGATTCGATATAAAATTCGAACATAAACAAAATTTGCGACAACGATATAAAAGTATGGCGTACGCCAATGAGTTTATCAAGAACAAAAAATTAATGAGTTTATCAAGCACAAAAATTGTTGACGAAAACTTGGAACGGCTGTTTTATCTACTAACGTACAAATGGATTGCATTTTTCAGATTTCAGTGATTATCAGCCGTAGGTATATATTGAAGTTATTCTAACAAATACAAGTTTTATTAAGTACAAATAAATTGCATTATTTTTAATTAACAGTTTATTTTAATACATTAACAGTTTATTCTTATTGTCGGGTTTTGGCATTATTTTATTGTGTTCTTATTATATGATAAAAAAACGAAACAATAGTATATTTTGCAACTAGGGCGGTAAGTTGACAATTGGTCGCGAGAGCGAAATTGGGCGAAGCACGAAGCAACGAAATGAGTGAGCACATTCGCTCGAGAGTGCAATTGACAATACCGTGTTGCAAATAATATTTTTTATTACTCATGCGAGGGGACGTATCATACAAGTTTGGGATCCAGGGACCATTAAAAAAAATAGAATGAAAATGAAAAAAATGCTTTTTCAATTGCCTCCGGTGGTGTGGATTCGTCATAAAAACTCATTATTATCATTAATCACTCAACTCATTAGTCCCCGGTATCACCATAGAATTTACACTTATTTTAAAACGTTTTCTTTAATTTTAATTTTGTTTTAAAAAAAAAATTCTGTCATTCTCACGTCACATTTTAATATGTAGGTCTTGATGGCGTTTATTTATTATTTTTTTTTTTAATGTAACTTAGCGACATTGAATATTTGCGTGCGTTACCCAAGTTATTTGGTAATACAACAAAAAAGGCATTTATCGCACGAAAAAACGTGCGCCAAGTACTTTTAGCGCATGAGTAATAAATTAATTATCCCTTTAGTTATACAAGTTGACTTAGTACTGTGTAAATGTTTATTTATTTTATTGTTTTTTTAATGTAACTTAGCGACATTGAATATTTGCGTGCGTTACCCAAGTTATTTGATAATACAACCAAAAAAGGCATTTCTCGCATTAAAAAACGTGCGCCAAAATAGTAATTTTAAAGCATGAGTAATAAAAAATAATTATGCCTTTAGTTATGCAAGTTGACTTTGTACTGTCTAAATGTATAAGAAATATGTTTTAATTGCATTCCCAATAAAATTTTTAATTCCCTTCACTGAATATTTCCCCAACAAAACTTCAAAAACCGAACAAAAGTACAAAAAAGTTTTGGACATCATAGAAATAACGCATATTTGAGCAGAATTAGAACTTAAACAAATGCTGACAAACTTTAACAATAGTTTTAAAGAACATTACAACAGAACACATATAAAACAGAAACAAACTAAAACAAGAAAAAAGTAAATATTTTGCAAATATAATACAAGAAAGTAACAGTAAAGCAACTTGAGAGGAAGTTAAGCAAGTTGCCAATATAAAAGACAAAAACAATTAGGAACATAATAACCCTGTCCTAAAGGACTCAAAGATGTCATCAACTGACAAATCAAGATGTCATCAACAAAAGATGTCAGTTAATAGGATAATAAATAAGGATTAGGATAATATACCTAGAAACACAAGAACGCTATTCCTTGATCCAATAACAACTGAAGAAATATGTACCACGATTATGAATCAAACGAACAAAAAAGTACTGGATATTACGAAATATCATGAATGATAATAATAAAAGACATCCGAAATGAAATGTCAAAACTATATTTTAAATAATTGCTTACTACTATTGGTAAAACCATACTACATAATAAATAATCATATAAACTTAATAAAGTCGAAACACAACCTGAATATATAAATATATTCCACCATTCCGGAGCTCTATAAAATTATTTAATCTCTTTTAGGACTACCAAAACAGATCTCATGTGAAATTTGCAAGTTATTTACTTGCTTTAGGTCCACTTCCGTGGCACTCAACAAGAACCAGAAAAATAACATTGTTTTTAAGATTATATCTTGACTATTATTAACTTAATAGTATTAACTCTTAAGTGAATAGCCATTTACAGACGCGTTTCGAGATTTATCTATCATCAGTGCAGCTTTGCTTTTATAAATAACGATTTGTAAAACACTTACTTGAAACACTCGTGGTTGACTAGAGGTTAGATATTTTGAATTTTACATTTCGTGAAAGAGACATCTACTTAGCAGGTTATTGATTTAAATGATAATTCGCTATTCGTAAAACCCTACTACATAATAACTAATCACATAAACTTTATAAAGTCGTAACAGCCTAAATATATAAATATATTCAACCTTTACAGAGCTCCATAATATTATTGAGTCTTTTTAGGAGTACAAAAACAAAACTCATGTGAAATATGCAAGTTATTTAGTAGCTTTCAGCCCACTTCTGTCCACTAAATCAATAACCTGCTAAGTTCATGTCGCTCTCTCGAAATGTAAAATTAAAAATATCTAACCTCTAGTGAATCACGAGTGTTACAAGTACGTGTTGTACAAGTTATAATTTATAACATTCAATTTATAATCATCAATTCATAAATCTCAAAACGCAACTGCAGATGGTTATTCACTTAAGTTAATACAAAAGTATGATCTTAAAAGCAATGTTATTTTTATGTTTCTTGTGCAACGGAAGTGGACCCAAAGCTAGTAAATAAATAACTTGCAAATTTCACATGAGATTTGTTTTAAAGTTTTGTTTCAATTTGTTAAAAAGTCTCAATAATATTATTGAGCTCCGGTAAGGTTGAATGTATTTATATATTCAGGCTGTGTTCCGACTTTATTAAGTTTAATTGCTTACTACATGAAATATACCCGAATCAAATGAAAGTGTAAATGATAAGACCGATATAAGAAAGAAAATATTGAGACTTATAGACCCATCAGCCTACAGACATCTTTCCCCAAATTATTCGAGAAAAAAATTGTGCAAAGAATATTATCTTTTGTAGAAAAGAAAAAATTATATGCGACGAGCAACATGGTTTGACCAAAGACATCTGTGGAAACAGCAAGTTTCGAGTTTATTAGTAAAATATATTAAAATCTAGAAATGCACAACATCTCAAATGGCATTTTACTAGACCTGTCGAAGGCTTATGATACTGTTGTTGGAATTTTACTAAAAAAACTCAAAAAGTACGGAATGAGTCGAAAACTGGTGGACCTCTTCAAATCATATCCTTCAAATAGGAGCAGATGACACAGATAAATACACTAGAAGGTAATAATATATTGTGCAACTAGTGCAGCAATTTATCAATTGCCCTCGAGAGCGAAGTTCGTCGCACGAACGAAGTGAGTGACTATACAACACAAGTTGCAGATAATATTTTTTAGGACTCATGTGCGGAGACGAATCTTAAAAGTTTGGGTCCAGAGGTCATCCCGAAATAATATTCAAAAATGAAGAATACATAAATAACAAAAACATAAGAATTAGTGTCCGGTATCACCATAGAATGTACACTCATTCTAAAACTTTTTATTTAATTTCAAGTTCTTAATGAAAAAAATTCTTTCATTTTCGCGTCACTTTTTTAATATTTATTTTGATTGTGTTTTTTGTTTGCTTACCAATTCGATATTTATTGAAAATTTGCGTGCGCCAAGCATAACTTGCGTGCGACAAATATACTTGTAAGGCTGTTTTCCGTTTGTTTTAAGTTTGTATGATTATCTATAACGTAGGATGGTTTCAGCAATTCTATCTCATCAGTTCAATCAATAACCTGCTAAGTTCATGTCTCTCTAAAAAAATGTCAAAATTATAAACATCTAACCCTAAACACCACATGGGTTTTCCAGTGAGTGGTTTACAAATGATTGTTCATGGAAGCAAAGCTGTGCTGATGAGAGAAAAATCTCGAAACGCGTCCACAGGGCTATTCACTTAAGGTATCGGAAAGATATGATCTTAAAAACAATGTTATTTTATGGTTTTTGTTGAGTGCCACGAAGGTGGACTGAAAGCTGTAAAATCTTACAAATTTTATGTGAGATTTGTTTTGGTAGTCCTAATAAGACTCTATAATTGTTATAGAGCTCCGGAAAGGCTGAATATATTTATATATTCAGGCTGTGTTCCGTTTGTTTTAAGTTTGCAAATAATTGAATTGACAATCTGCTATATGTCGCAACAAAATAGTACTTATCCCGCATGAGTAATAAAAAAATACATCGACCACTAGAGTGATAAATATTGTGATACCTCAGGGTAGTGTTCTAGGGCCGATATAACATTATATACATCAACGACCTACCGACAGTGATAAACAGAAGGCAACATACGATTATAAACTACGCAGACGACACGACGATCCTGACAAGTAACAAAAATATATCTGACAAATTTTGCGATAACTATGACCAACTTGACGCACTGGTTCACAGAAAATATATTAATGCTAAATACAGAAAAAACTAAAATTGATTACACTGAAGACAAAACAAAATTTACAGACCCAAACGATATAATAAAAAATAACGAAAGGGCCGAATAAAAAACATTCCTGCGATTACTAAGACTGACAATTGACATAAACCTTAACTGTACTCAACAAATACACGAACTAGCAAATTGAAACTAAACAGTTTTCGCCCTTAGAATACTTGTCTAGAGGGAATAGAATACTAGTCTCAAGACCGTGTACTTCGCCAATTTCCAGATCCAGGCAAGATTCTGCATAATATTTCAACAATTTCACTAAGTTTGTGTGTGTGTATAAATATGTATATATATTACAGCCTCAGATAGTGATGCTTAGTGATAGTGATCCTTAAAGATTTTGATTTTATAATTTTGTTAATAATATTGATATATAACAAGTTATTTGTGTAATTGGTTGATTGTGGAGTTACTTGTTGAAACTTTATTTCGATATTGAAGATAAAAACATAGATTGTTTTAATATTCAAATTTATTGTAAAAATGCAACAAATGTTTCACCAAAAACATATGTGGCTTCCTTAGGTAATGATATTCAAATTCAAGTTATATTGTCTTCAGGGGTCCAATGTTACTGGAGTAATATCCTTTAATTTGAAGTGATTTGAATCGGCATAGTTATAATTGACGATTTCGCATTCTATATTGTCTTCAAGTTATTTTGTCTAATTCAAGTTATTTTGTGTATTTATTTGTCTAAATACGGAATGCTCGTTACAACTTATATCATTAATTCACAATATTAGTAATCAAAATTATTAAATAATATTCCTAATACATGAATAATACTAATTCTTAACCAAACTTACTACTTTTAACATTTTTTAACTCAAAGTAAAATCTGTTTTTTAAAACCTCTGGATAAATTTGTATCAAATCTCAAAATTTTCTGGTTTATTTTTCATTTTATAAAAATTTTGCGAAAAAAAATCATAAAATATTTTTAATTAACATGTTACGTAGAAAAAAACCGGAATAAACTTTTAAATTCATTAAAAACTTTGTTTAATTCAATTTTGTTTGTAGGTAATAAAAATTGTATTTGTAAGAATTACTTCAATATTTATATCATAATATAATAATACGTGATATATTAAGAATATATATATATATATATATATATATATATATATATATATATATATATATATATATATATATATATACATATTTCTATTTATTTATCACTCTTGTGGTCGATGTTATTTTTTGTTACTCATGCGGGATAAGTACTATTTTGGCGCCCGTTTTTTAATGCGACAAATGGGTGATTGTCTATACAATTATTTGCGTGAGACAGCTATACTTGTCGCTAGCAAATTATGCTTAGCGCACACAAATTTTCAATAAAATTCAACAAAAACCACAATCAAAATGAATATTAAGAAACTGACGCGAAAGTGACAGAATTTTTTTCATTAAGAAATTGATATTAAATAAAAATTAAAATATTTTACAATATTACTAATGACGTATTATTATATTATGATGTAAATATTGAAGTTATTCTTACAAATACAATTTTTATTAAGTACAAACAAAATTGAATTACAAAAAGTTTTTAATGAATTATAAAGTTTATTCTGATTTTTTTTTCTACGTAACATATTAATAATTAATGGAAAATATTTTATGAATTTTTATTCGCAAAAATATTTTAAATTAAACAATAAACCAGGAAATTTTGAGATTTGATACAAATTTATCCGAAGATATTAAAAAACGGATTTTACTTTGAGTTAAAAAACGTTAAAAGTAGTAAGTTTAGTTGTGAATTATTTATGTATTAAGAATATTATTTAATAAATTTGATTTTGTTAGAAAATATTTGTTCATATGTGACATAGGTTTTATTAAAATCAAATCGAAGAGGAATATATTGACAAAAAAAAGTCCCATCGAGATCTAACGCTATCATCCCCTCTCCAATAGAGTTAAACCAATGAGTTGAAACTTATGATATAAAAACGGTGATGCTTGTCTGTACGACACTAATTCAAACATCAATATATTACCCCTCCTATGGTCCCCACCAAAGTCCTTCTGATCTTCTGGCAGGTAAGAGATCCCCTCCCGGACCAGGTATCTCAAGTCGGAGGAGTTTCTATATTCATTCCTCGCTAGATCCTTACCGAGGTGTCTTGTAGAACCGCGGTGTTTTATTGACAGTTGAAATCTACCACGCAAACGTCAACAAAACAGCCCGAAGACAACGCAACTCGTGCTCAAAGCGACACAACTCATTAGGACTTCAACATTCTTAGTGAACTGAATACACATTAGTGATAAGTGATAAACAAATATCACCTATATTTCCGTGCGATTTCAAAATTAGCACCAGTGAAAGTGTGTTTACATATCGACAAGTGTATTTGTGATAATCAAACTGGAGCATATTTCTTAACTGTCATGTGTTCAGTGAACACGCGCCGGCATTAGTGTCTTATTTGCCAGGACCTTCTCAGGACAATTAAACCAGCAATCTTCAACTAGCAGGAAATAAAATCGTTTTTAAGGTAAGTCTTGGAGATTTCAATGCGCGGTCAACGCGGAACCGAAACCAAACGCATCCGCCGGCAACTTTCAAAACCCATAAACAAAACTATCATTTAATTATCTCTAATTTAATTATAATATATTCAATTCAGCAAATATTTTTCGCCGATTCGATCACGTAAAAAAGATAATTAATTCCACTTGGAGCTACACAATTACCATTTATTATGAACGTTATCTCAATGTAGTGCAAAATCATATATAGTAAATCGAAATGATTATATCTTGATAATTGAAAATTCCATTTAAATCGAGAATCCCATTGAAATAACTGGGATACTCCGCAGAGCCGCGGAATATATAAAATAATTATCTCCGATCATTAACATTACTTTTTATTACTGATGCCTATAAGAACATCTTGTTACTAATACTTTTGCCATCGATAAATTTCTATCACAGATCCATATAAAATACAAAGACATGCATTTTTACCATTCATCCAATGCTTTATAACACAAAATAGAAAATCGCAATTCATTACATAAAGAGAGATGGGTTAAAACCTGGATTAAAAATTATCCATTCAAAACTATCCCATTTATGAATATGTGAAAACTAAAAATGCAAATATTAAAATTGGCTAATAATTCCCTAGACAAACAGCGTTTAATCAAATATTACAAAACGAAAAATCCGGTAGTAGAAATAATTTCATGCGGATCATGGAGAACATTGTAGGGGTTTGAGTCGGTAACGAGTTACCAGAACCGGGATGAATCCAGTTATTGTCCTGTTGAGTGTCACAGCATGCGGCAACTGACCACAATTATATCTCTAAATCTAATCAATTTTCATTCATAAAACATGTCACTTGCGTTAGAACCAATAAAATCAAAAATATTATTAATATTTATAGAAACTAGAAATTCATGTAATTATCTAGAAATTTCATAGGTAATTTTCCAAATATATTCTAAATGAATTAAACTGTAACAAGGCGACGAAAATATTAATATAAATGCTAATTCAAACAGTTTTCAATTTATATTTAAAATTTATTTGTTGTTTATCGATTTATAATTCTTATGATTGTTTGGATCGCGCCTAAAGACTGCGGCGGGGGTGCAATTATCGGCTTCGCAGAATTTACGGTCGTGAATTATGCATATGGTCTCGCGTTTATTTTTTGTCAACCCTTTACCAGGACGTAAAATCGTTCCAGTTAAACTTCGAAAGCGTTTATTTACCAATTATTAGGAAATAATATAAACAAATATAAAATATGGGTTTCGTGTGAGCAACAAATTAACACAATTTAAGATTAGTCATGTTCTAATTTAAGTGGATTAAAGTTTTACCCGAGGCGTATTTAGCGTAACAAAAGCAAAATTTCCCACAGCATCCTGGATGCCTTGTGGTTAAGCGACATCTTAAACGCGTTTATTCTTTGAATACACATAAACACGCTTTTGTAAATCTATAGCGATGATATCATCGAAATTGATAAATTAATTTATTAAGTAATTTTAAACAGGATCATCTGCGGTTTTTATAAAAACATCTTTTTTTATTGAAACTTGTTCTCTTTAGCAAACCACGTTAAATGCGCCTTATGACTCAACCAAACGCGTTTGTAGATACAAATATTTAATTCGTATTTTTTTCAACATAAAACTACTATTATATTTATTCTGATAAAAACGCTGAGGCTACAATAGAAAACACTACAAATCCATTAGTATATTATTGGGAATTGCGATAATAACGTGTTTTTGTAATAATTTAAATTATATGAAGTTAAACATCAATTAGAAAAATAATCAATCACGATGTTATTGGCGTAGGAGTTGACCTTCTTGGAAAATCAATATGGAACGTCCAACGTTTAAAAAAAAAACGTAATTACAAAATAAAAATTACAGCGATATGATAATTGTAATTCGATTTCACGTGTGTATCGCCCTATTATCGCACTATTAAAAAATTACAGAGAAGTTTCGGAGAAATAATATAAATCTTCGGTTTTGTCTGATTAATCGGAATCGCTGCAATATAAAAGTAAAAGCTTTCATTTTATTACACCCGAAAACATTCTCAGCATAAACATATTCACCGATTTCTTTTTATTGGTTGCAATTAGTCCAACACTGCTCGTACACCAATTTTCGAATTTTCAAATTAATAATTGATGCTTAAGTAGGTGTAAATTTGTGGAAACATCTAATAGAAAGATTGATGACTTCGATGGCTGGAACATAATTACTCCACTAAAATAATTTGAGAATCATGACTTTAGCGTCATCATTATCTCAACCATACCCGAAAGCCCTTATAATAAATCACGAAAATATTACGTGCGTATTAAAAAAAAAATGTGTTTGGAGATTTTCTCTTAAGACAAACATAAGACACGAAATAAGATTAATGTCTGCCATATGTTGTATAGTGTTATTAAGTTAGGAAATGGTATCATCGGAACTGTAACATGTATAAAGTTTCGATTAGCGACGGTGGATTAAAAAGAGCTTAGTGGCCATCAATAATATATTAATCTACGGCCTAAATGCTGGAAATGTTATTTCGAATATAAATCTTGTTCCAATTTCAACCGAAAACATTCACGATATGTAATGATACGAATTCCAACATAGAAAAACCATCTCTTAGCTCGAAATTCCACGACAGGTATTTTTATATAGACCCTAAATATTTCAGATAAATCCTTTTTATATTCGTATTAGACACTTACACTCACAAGAGACGGAGATATTTATGTAGCTTGCTTATACGTACACGATCATCAGAACTCTTCTGAATACAGATTTGGATATTAGTTTAATTATGGCACGATATAAATTCACATTTGAAATAAAATTTTGTTTCAATAATAGGTACAAGAAATTGTGTCTTGCTTTGGTAATACTTATTTACATCAAGAACTGAATAACCTACAATGTATAATTAAGTATTACTAAAGCAAGACACAATTACTAACCTTCTAGATGAACAAATCCACAAATAATAAAAGAAATGTTAACAAACACGTCATTTACATATAAAATCTTCAATTAGTTAAGCCACAATATTGTTTTGTATTAGGCATCTCAAATTCTGTGTTGGGCCCAAATGATACAACTGCAGAAGGCCCTCATCACATTTTTAACGCACGTGTCTCCCTGCCTAATTAGGAAAGCCTGATGTGCTACATATTCGGAAGCAAGACTTGCTTGTTGTCACCTCAACCTAGTCTGGTCCATGATCAGCTTCCTCTTTAGGGGACCGTTTGGAAGCCAGACTCGGGCATAACGACCCCAACCTAATCTGGGCAAAATTTGGCTTCCTCTTTGGGTGACAGAATGGAAACCACAATCGCGTGTGACTGAGTTGACTTGCTTTTGAGACAACAGATTCGAAACTACACTTGCAAGCGTCAACTGTAACTTAATACGGTCCCAATTTGGCTTTTGCCTTTGGTGTAAATGTTAATATATTTAATTCCAATTCCACTAACAGCATTCTTACTGTTTCAGTTAACAGCTTGTTTTCTAAATTTTGACAAAACTACAAGACATTCATTTAATGCAGACTTTATAAATAAGTCATTATAGTATATTAAAGAACGAGTTCAATAAGCGCTGTTTTGCAGCGCGCGTTCATGTTTAGAAAAAACCTAATGGTTTTATATTGCGAAAAAACGCCTTATTAACGAGGTTATACCATTTTTTCTATTTTGCGCCCTTTTATACCATTTTTAAATAAAAAAAATTTCTGATACTTATTGAGAAAATTGTATCGCATTCGGCGAGCCTAACCGCACGCATATGAGTGCTGTTATGAGTCCAATGGAGAGGCAACATAGAAAAAACATATTTGTAACTTAAGCGCTCATTAAATGGGTTAGTTAAATGAATTAGGAAAAAGTAAGTGAAATGGTTCAAAAAATTTCTGTAGAACCATAGACATTAATTTAAAGCAAATATTTTTAAGAATTTATAAAATAGTAGTTTATGATGCAAGTGTGTGCATAAAAGGCTTTCACACACGTGTATCATACATTATGTTATCTACGAAGCAAATAAATTAAAATACTGTTGAATCTTCAAAAAAGTTTCTTACCGATGAAATTGAAAAATTGTAATTTTGACAACAAATCACTGACACAATAGGGTTACAAAGTTCAGCGCCTCCGTGGTAAAAACTGCTAACTAATGTGGGTTAATCCAGATAGAACTAGATTGGGTAATGCTTAGGTTAAGTTATATTAGAGCCAGATAAATCCAGACTGAGAGGCCGAGACTCTGAGGTCGTAAGATCAGTCTAGATTTATAGATAAATCATTGCTCGATCTAACGTTGAAAACTAGAAGGTTCTATGTAGAACATTTTTGTGACACGAGTTTTAACGGAAACGAATTTTCGCCTAATTGACTAATTTTGATCTAGGTTTAGACAGTTAGTGTTTTTTTATAAAGACGGAACAAAACTTGAATATTTAAATATACTCAACCTTTCCGGAGCTCTATAATACTAATGAGTCTTTTTAGGACTACCAAAAACAAATCTCGTGTGAAATTTTTGTAAGCCTAGACTAGATTTGAAGATAAATCTGTAGATAGATTTTTAGAAAACTTGAAGGTTCTATCTAAATGACTCTATATAGTACACTAGTTTTACAGGAAACGAATTTTTGTCCAATTGACTGATTTCTAGATATATAGATAAATCTTTGCGGGATCTATTGGTGAAAACTAGAAGGTTCTACCTAGATAACTCTAGATAATTCACGACTTTTGCTTGACACTTGTCAAGTCTGACACTTAAAGTGTAAGTGAAAATAAAGAAAATAAATTCAATATTAATATACGTCAGAAAATTTATTTTATCTACGTCTATGCTTTTATTGGGCAACGCGAGTTGTTGTCATAGTAACAACAAACAGAAATCGTTTAATAATGAAACTCCATTTGATTTACATTGGACTTTACGCACGGTTTGGATACTTTTACACCCAATTATAATAATGTCACCCTTCAAACACAATAATTTACTTATTAATGTGTACAATTTGGTGTGCGAGTAAATAAAAGAACATTAATAAATTTATCTGATTATCTATAATGTTGTATGGTTTTACCAATTCAAAAGTTAGTGTTTTGTTTATAACTAAAGTTGTGATCTAGGTAGATACGTGAAACTAGCGTAGATTTATAGACAATTGAATTTTTAACAACACGGTAAACTAGACGGCTTCAGATAGATCTATCTAGACAATAAACGCGTAGAACGACAACGCGCTATTTTTTAGTATTTTTGCCATAATTTCGGTTGTATTCTAGGTACAGTCGCAATTCTATTCTAGATGAATAGATGATACAGCAGATGAATAGATATATCATTGCTGAATGTAACGGTGAATACTAGAAACAAGTTTTTATCTAGATAACTCTAGATAATACACGACTTTTACCAGAATTTACCAGTTTATAGATAATTCTTAACAACATGGTGAAAACTAGATGGCTATAGATAAATTCATCTAGATAATAAACGCGTAAACAGAAAACGCGCAATTTTTTTGTTTTTTTGCAATAATTTCAGTTTTAGTTTAGATAGAGTTGTAAGCCTATACTAGATTAGTAAATAAATCTGTACATAGATTTTTAGAAAACTAGAAGGTTCAATCTAAATAACTCTATATAGTACGCGAGTTTTACAGGAAACGAATTTTTGTCCAATTGACTGACTTCTAAATTTATAGATAAATCACTGCTGGATCTAACGGTGAAAACTAGAAGGTTCTAGCGAGATAACTCTAGACAATACACGACTTTTTATTGACACTTGATTCAAAATAAGAAAAATAAATTCGATATTATTATACGTCAGAAAATTTATTTTCACTACGTCTATGTTTTGTGATGCGTAACGCGAGTTGTTGCCATTGTAACAACAAACAGAAATCGTTTAATAATGAATCTCCATTTGATTTACATTGGACTTTTACGCACGGTTTGGATACTATTACACACGATTATAATAACTACGTCCTTCGCATAAAATAATTTACTTATTAATGTGTTCATTTTGGTGCGCGAGAAAATAAAAGAACATTAATAGTAACGTAACTTTCATTAAGTGTGTCAGTAAAATATAGGCATAGGAATAAGTGGTATTTCTTTCGGAGCTATTCGTCAGTAAATATTCACTAGGCTCCAGTAGTTTCTACCCAGGATATACTTAAGTTAAGTCATGCCACAGACTATTCTAATGCCCGCCATACACACAACGGTCCACCGGAGAGGTCGACCTGTGCAGGTTTGCCTGCTCAGGTAGACCGGAGCGTGTGTGTGAATAGACCTGTGCAGTTTCTTGCGTACGGTTGACCTGCGCAGGCGAACCTGCACATGTAACCTCTCCGGTAGACCGTAGCGTGTATGGTAGGCATAATAGCAACCGACATTAACATGCCTGACGTTGCTGGTCCATATAAGGTTAAAGTCAGATAATTCCAAATTTAAATCTAAGTTTTGGGCTGAGGCCATTCCATAGACTTTCGTAATAGAAACCGAATGCCTAACTTTAGTAAGTCTTTGGAAATGCATGCCTAACTTTAGTGATTCTTTATCCATTTATAAGCTTAGTCAAGAAATCAAAAAATATGCCTAAGTTAGGTCATTCGCTTGAGGTTCCTTATAACAATTTATCTTTTTGAATGAATGCATTTTTTCGGCACGCCGTGTTTCGGATTGAATTAGACTTGCCGCAATTCGGAAGGCCACATTAGGCCCGAATTGATCTTTCAGTCTCACTGTTTCCTAGTCGGGTAGTTTCGTATTTTGTTTGTAAATAATTTAAAGAATATTAATATTTTCAGTTGAAAAAGTGATTTGGCAATGAGATCTTGTGGTGGTGAAACGGTGATATTTATGCGCGATTTAATGCTAATGAAGTTTTTTTTTTGTTTAGTTTAATGTGTTTGTACGCGCCGCGTTTAAATAGAAACTGTAAAATATTCATAAAATAATAAATTGCTGATATTTAAATAACTAATAAAATACAATAATAGCAAATTTAACTTCCGTAATTAAAGGCGAGTTGCCAAGGTGGTGTATGAAAGAGACTGACAGCGCATCAATACAACTATACTGTTTTGAGATATGAATATGGCTTCCTGTAATTACAAGGAAATTAACGATCATTTCGCTTAATCCATTACTGTTGCGCGTTGCTCATAAATATCGCAGCCTCAACAACTGGATCATGTTTTCTCTCAATACTAATTAATCGCATAGAAAAATCTTTTGATAATCACGACTGCATTTTTAAAATCTTCAATGACTACATATAATACATCTCAACTATACCATTACACTGATTCATAAAGATTACTAATAATTATAGTAGTATAAAAACACAAGTGTCTATATAACAGTAAAAGCTGGAATGCGAGAGGGTTGTAAATATCGTTTATAATAGCGAAAATATTATCTTTCACTGTGCTATTGGAAACTTAATAAGTATGGATTTCGCGCGATATGTGTGTACATTTTTTTAATTTTCGTTTCGTGGAATCAAAGAGCGGTAAGAACAAAGAGATCCAGATCTATCCTATCTGTTGTGCTATGATTGATGGGACGGACACCGGGACGTTGCAGACCACTAAACGGTTACTCCTCCACGTCGTGAAGCCTCAATTCAACACCTATTCGTTTGATCGCGACCGCGATATTCACCTCGGCAACTTTTAATCTTCTCATTACGTAGTAGGTGGATACAACGTGATCTCTTTCTTCTTCTCCATAACAATATTCGGTACCACATTTGATACGGCACCTCGCATTTTTATCAAGTAATTTACTTACATGTGTGTTAGGAAATAATTATAATTATGTGATCGTGATCACATAATAAAATACCCTGCATTATATCCTATCCATAGGGTTCTTCGGCCGCATGCATATTATTACACGAAATCAGAGCAAGATGATGATCCCGTTTTTTGTATTCACACGCTATCCGAGTAAAATGCGGATAAATCTGCAGGCGTAATTCTTTATTATTAATAATAGCTTATACCTAAGTTTAACATTTTTTAAATTTAAACTTGTCATTATACATTCCATTGTCGATATAACAATATGCCCAATAGAATAATTTATAAATTTATTTCTAAGGGATCCATCTGGTAATTCGTTATATTAATTTACACCTTTGCGAAATAAGTGTCAACATGAATATTTCCTCGATGGAAAATATCGAAAATCGAAAAATCGATCTTGTTTTTTAATTGCGGTGTTTAATGTCTTGAAAGAAAGTTAAATTTTCAAATAGATGACCATAACCCTTGCTTCATTTTATATACAGGGTGTTAGGTAAACAAGCGACAAAAATTCCAGAGGTTATTCCTTGGCCGATTCTAAGAATATTTTGTCTAATGATGATTTCTGGAAAAACCCTTTCTTTCGAGGATACAGGGTGAACAATATTTTAAACAGGAACAACATTTTATTATCAAAAAGTTCGTGTAAAGTTACTCAATCTACAATAAATGTGCGAAATGACTTCCTCCAGCTTGGATACAAGCATTCAATCTTCTCGTCATTGAGTGCGGAACTCTTTCAAACACACCAGGGTTGTTTCTAATTAAGTTACAACCAGCAATTATCCGATTTCGCAATTCGTCCAAATTCTCCACTGGACTAGCGTAAACTAATGACTTCAGATAGCCCATAAGAAATAATCCAGGGAGTTTAAGTCTGGGGATAGAGCAGGCCGTGCGTGTGGCCCAAACTCAATCAATCCAGCGATCTCCGTATGTTGCTGTTAAAAAATAACGAACAACCAATCTGAAAGGTGGTTTTAAACCATCGGGTATAAACGATATTGCAATTCTTCTCGCCAATGATACATCCTACAGAAGTCGGGCAGTGTTTCTTCCAAAAAGTTGTGATACATCTCCCCAGTAAGTCTTGCTGGTAGAAATACCAGTCCAATTAGATAGAAACCCACAATTCCAACCGAAACATTGAAGAAGGACTGATGTTGAAATCGATCTTCACATACCTCAAGCGGATTTTCATCTGACCACACATGGTTGTTATGAAAATTCCTTATTGCATTTCTTGAGAAACTGGCTTCATCGATGCAAAAGAATCTGTGTCAGAAATTGAGGGATTAGAACTAATGTTTGCAAAAGTCATTGACATCACGCAATACGTGGGCGATAATCAGCTGGTAGTAGTGCTTGAACACGTTGAATGTGGTATGGATACAACAAATTGCCCGGAAGAATTTTCCAAACTGTCCAATGACTTACACCCTAAGTATTGGCAATTTGTCGCGTTAAAGTACCTTGATCTTCCTCTATCACGTCCAGCACATTCTGTTCCAGTGGTTCTGTTCTTGCAGTCATTAATCTTCCTGGACCTCGATTCCGTTTCAATGTGCGTGTTTTACGAAGACGTCGATGAATGTTTTCGAAGATTTTTCGGTCGGGGATATTACGGCTAGGAAAGCGTTCAATGTATAATCATCTAGCTTGTAATGAATTTCCATCAGCAAGTCCATAACCTAACCTAACCTAACCTAACTCATTAGCGTACGCCATACTTTTATTTACATTAATGATTTCAACAAATATCGAATATGGTTGTCGCAAATTTTGTCCACCCTGTATCTTCGAAACAAAGGGGTTTTTCAGAAATCATCATAGGACAAAATATTCTTAGAATAGGCCCAGGTATAACCCCTTGAGTTTTTGTCTCATGTTTACCCAACACCCTGTATAATTTATAGTTTCCACTATGACTTACTGTCCCAACTGCTTTTGACGATATTTTCTTATATTGGTGCATGTTTATCTAATACTGTAGTTAGTGATTTAGCAAGATGTTCGCTAAGAAATTAGTATTTGTAGGTACAATCTGATAACCATTCAGTTGCTATCAAATCTACAAACAAGTTTATTTATAGTAAAACCACTAATATAAAACATCAATTCCGCGTATTTACACAAAATATGCCACGATAAAAGAAAATTAAATTTATTTCTGGCAATAGATTTAAATTATTAATCTAGATAAAGATAATTAACTGTCAATAATAGCATTATTTAAATATCTTAATGTAATAAATCAATAACTATTTAACAAGCAATTTTAAAATGACCACGGTCTGTGGGCTGTAATTAATTTAGTGAATGCAGGATAATTGGCTATCGATTAGAGTGTTAGAGCATGTTTCTGCTTCATCACGTTATAATTTCTGCAGAAAATCCTGCGACAATGCGTTTATATGGTAAGCATACCATAACAATGCTCTGCAAGCAAATTCCCCAGACATGATGCATTCTCAAACTCGCGGTTTTAGCAGGTAGTGGTTGAACGTTTGGCATTGTTGCATAATAAGTTCAAGCAAAAAAAAACGCCGCGTGAATTGTGGGTTTCTAGTAAAAATAGTCCATTTGTTAGGACGTCAGCACATGAACTCTTCAAACACATGTTGCACTTACATGAGATTGATCTATTATTTAACGTTTCCATTGTGAGTGCATCAGCACTGTTCGGAATAAACGCTTTCATCAAAGTAGTAATTTAGAGTGGAGTGATTTATTGAACGGTTTATTGTTAAACGTATTGTAGCAAAAAATATCAAAATCAACGTGAGTTTACGTCATCCATCGACATTTCCGTATTTCCCTTATTAAACTTACCACTACAAACTTATAAAAAACGATATTCTAATTACTGTTGCGCCATAAATTAATACGTGCAATATTATGCTTACTAGGAATCCATTGCATTTTATTAGCAAAATAATTAACGTCTACCACTAAGAGACACGCACACATGACAAAAGTCTTCTCAGCTTTCTATTCCGAAACGGCAATTGGTCTCGCAGCATTTGCATGGAAATTCTAAATAATTTATTGGTTGTGTTTTCTTTAACAACTAATAACGCCGCATTTAAACTTTTAGCGACATTATTTTCTTCTTCCGAACTTTCATTCTAGATGGAATACTAGAGCGACTTGAACCTTTTTTTTTACCGAAATTGTTGGATGAGTCGACGGATTTTCAGTCTCACAACCTTATTCTTGATAACCGGACAATTTTCCAAAGCCTGATTAAAATATAATTTTTCATGTTAATGCCTAAACGTCTCACGCTGTAAAATATCACAATGCACACAACAAATAATATTACAGATCACGCCCGTTAAAATGTGCATTGTTAAGAAACGCGTTCGATTCAAATTTAAAGCGCAAGTCATTTCGTTTTACTCCCATGGAAAATTTTAACGTCAGTCGATTTCTATTGATATTATTCAATGTACCTAACGGATAAACGCGATGTTATATTATATTTCGTTATTGCAAATATTTGATAACAAAAATGTTTGTCTCAAGGATGTAAAGCCGAATGAACCGTGAATACACAACAGATGGCTTTAACAACAAAAGATGCAATACATCGTGATTAGTACAACAATATTAATATAGGCAATATAGGTATAAGAATCTGTGCTTATTATGTAAAGTTTTTTTTTATAACTTTGTAAGTATTAAATCGTGTTATAAAAAAGAACAAACCTCGTAAAGAGATCATACAAAGATGGCCTCGATGTGAGTTATGAAAATTAAGAAACTTCCCGGCGTTTAATAAAGAAAAGAATATTCATAAAAAAATGGTATATAGGTCAGCGTAAACATAAGCTTTTTACGATTTTTTTATTTGTTAAGATGCAAGGTGCATTTTAGCAGTTCACAGCCATATGGTACTAAGATTTTGTATTTATCCGCTGTGATAAAATGTTGCAATAAATATGCGCATTTGTAGAAATCATGTATCTTAGTAATATACGGATAGGTCTAAATGATATATAAAACAGACTCAAGGAAAGTGAAAACTATTGTTTGCTTAAACTGTTTGTTCTCATGACCCACCTAGTCGCCATGCTCAATTTTCATGCATCGCCTGCACAAACAACCTGTTGCTTGAAATCCGTTATTATCACATTTTCAACGCGTTTAGAATTAGGATATGTGAAATATGTCACAATGTAATAATAACCACTGCTCCATATTTCATTGTAAACTATTATTATTTTATTATCTTGCGTAAAAGCAATTACAACTTGACAAAATTATAGTTAACAAAATACATTGAGCTTGTGTTAGCATTGAGGTGTTCAAGTATTTTGTAACGCAATTTCGTTTCAATTAAAACTAACTTAGGATCTAAATTGCTCGAATTACCACCGACCTTAATAATGAAAAAAATCTTAGCAAATCACCAATTAATTAATTAATATATAAATTGAGCTATTTTTAAACAGCAAGTTGAAAAGCCGTTGCTCCATACTGTGCAACTGTCCTAAATTTCGAAACATATTGAGGATTTGTGTAAATCCCATTGTGTGCCAAAAATTGTGTATGTAATTTATCACGTTCTTATGTATTGCTGTACCATAATATTATAAACCTTTTCAGTTCCAAATATAAAAGATGTTCGTTTATTTATTGTAACATTGCGATATAATTTATTAAACTATTGTTGGAGAACAATGCCAAAGAAAAAGAATCCACATGTAAGTGTAAATGGTATAATTTGTGCAATGTCGTAAAAATTAACTTAGCGTTAAACGTCTCAATTCCGTTCATGGCAATAATAAGAATGACTTTTTATACTGTTCCGCTAGAAAAATTAGAACTTTTGATTTCGTACTCGGTTTACCGTGTCAGGATTTACACAACAGAGACTTTCTGTTATATCCAGCTATCAATGCCAAACTTCGATTGTTTGCAAAAACGCCGACCATATCGCATAATTATCACAAAACTGCATTAGATGCAACAATTAAAAAAAACACTTTTAATTACAACGATTCCATTGGAATTTAATTTAAAAATTACAGGACAACTATTAAAGCAATTAACCCAATTAAACACAACCAATTAAAAACAAATTGATATTATGATTTCAATAAAAAAACTTGGTAGGTACCTACTTTGTTTATTCCGTGTTCGGTTGGATTTGGTGCTACTTAGGTGAAACTTATCTCATCTTAAGATCCGGGTCGTGACCTCTACATATAACCTCAATAGACCCATAAGGTTCATCATTTGAAAAAATTTATGACCCAATAACAAAATTATTTTTTTCAATATAATATTCGTTACGGTTTAAAATTAACATACGCGAACGAGTGAAATTCTATAACTTTTTTCACTACAGTGCTAATGAAGCGTTTTTTATTATAATTATACTCTTTTAATTTATACTCCAATATATTGCGACAGCTAAATAATTTAATTAATAACTTACACATATATACGTAACATTCCGTATTCCTTGCCGTAAAACCTATTAACCCACCTGCAGGCTAAAATATCGAATGAGTTAATCAAATATCGTCGTTCTCAATCTATCGCAGCTCTCACAAAATCGTCTAATTCCATATTTATAAATTTTTGAGCAGAACCAAAAACATTTTAAGGTAATGAAAGTAACGATATAAAAAAAACACGCAAAAAACACGTTTAAATTAAAATGCACTAGAAACGAGAAAACAATGTTACGTCTTGACATTAGTGAGTATAAATAAAAGCGTGGAGCGCTAAAGTATATTGACGTAAACTTCATGAGCTCTCCACGATTTTATTTATAGTCACTAAAGTCGACATGGAAACAGCTGACATATAATCTAAAATATCTAATGAGTTAATCAGATATCGTCGTTCTCAATCTATCACAGCTCTCACAAAATAGCCTAACTCCATATTTCTAAATTTAACAGCAGAGCCAAAAACATTTTAAAGGTATAAAAGTAATGAAATTAAAAGAAAAAGACGGTCTACTTGCTAAAGGACGAAAGTATGATTTTTTAGAAATGTAGATTTTGGTAAATTTGTATTCATCTCATTGATCTGAAGACCTGTTCAATAAAACCATTGTCAAGTGTTCGTTTCATGAGGAATCCTAATCCGCAAGCAAACTATCGTTAGTCTCTTTTACTTCCTTGATTAAAGGCGTAAGACTAAGATTGTTGTGTGTTGCCACATTAATATCATTTTATTCTAAATAGGCAAAGTACTTTAAGTAATATTTGTTCTAACAAGCATTGAAAACAAAATAAATATGCAATTTAGCCACCTAGTTAAGATTAGTTTCATGCCTCTCCTGTAAAATTTAATATTTTGGACGTTTTTATTAAAATGCACTAGAAACGAAAAAAGAATGTTTCGTGTTGTCATTATTGACTAAAAATACTTGCTTGGAGCACTAAAACATATTGTCGTAAACTTCGTGAGCTCCCCACGATTTTATATATATAGTCACTGCGGAAGTCGACACGGAGACAGCTGATAATGTAACCCTAATTTGCTAGAATGTTGATTGTTGACTAGACGATACAAGACCAGATAAGACGAGGCAAGACCAGGTAAGACCAGATAAGACCAGACAAATCAGGCAAGGCCTGACAAGATCAGGCAAGGCCAGTCAAGACCAGAGAAAATCAGACAAGACTAGACAAGAGCAGACAAGACCAGACAAAGTCAGACAAGACTAGGGACGACCAGACATAACCAGACACGACCAGACAAGACCATACAAGACACATTTTCAAATTTTATTTCTATACTTCGTGAGCTCTCCACGATTTTATTTATAGTCACTACGGAAGTCGACACGCAAACAGCTGTTGTAACCATAATATGCTAGAATGCTGATTGTTGACTATACCATACAAGACTAGATAAGACGAGGCAAGACCAGACAAATCAGGCAAGGCCTGACATGATCAGGCAAGGCCAGACAAGACCAGAGATAATCAGAGAAGACTAGACAAGACTATAGAAGACCAGACATAACCAGACAAGACCAGATAAAACCCTACAAGACAAATTTTATTTCTATTTCTGCATATATAGTGACAGCTTCCATTTCGGTATCGCTTAAAAAATAAATTGTTATCTCGAATAACTTAACAGCATTAAGAAAATATTGCTCAAATTGTATGTAGCACAATTACGAGTTTACATAAAGGACGTCCATCCGAGTAAAACATTAGAAGTATTTTAATATTTCTCTACTCGGGTAAAAGGGGACTGCGTGGGTTAATATTAACTTAAAAAAAAATCCAAGAAAACTCATCGGAATTAAATCCTCCCTCTGTTTCATTACAGTTTAATCTGTAGGTGAAAGTTAGTTCGATAATATAATGATAATACTTGAGATTTTGGTAATAAAAGAACCGATTGTTTATATCAGCTATTTCCGTGACTTTAGTGACTATAAATAAAAGCGTGGAGAGCCTACGAAAATTAGGCCAATGTAGTTTAGCGCTCCACGCTTTTATTTATAGTCATCAATGACTGAAATTTTGTAGGTTCTCCTCGCTTTGATTTATAGTGACTAAAATTAACACGGAACATTGTTTTCTCGAATGCACAAGTCCAAACTATTTCATAGTTTGGACTTGTGCATGCGAGAAAACAATGTTCCGTGTTAATTTTAGTCACTATAAATCAAATATTTTACAGAACAGACCTTTTCCTAAAGATTATTAATCAATTGTTTTCTCGAATGACATAGCGTTATTTAGAAAAGCATTGCTCGCAGTACAATTTGGATTTTGATAAGTATATCCATCCGAGTAAAATATTATTTTATTATTTTCTGACTCTCGTAAGACAGAGACTACGTGGGTAGAGAGAGATAAACTTAAAAATAATCGAAGCAAACTCTTCAGAATTCAATCCTCCTTCTTTTTCATTTCGTAGGTAAAAGTATTTGTTGGAATTTTTCAAATTATATTAACAGAAATTGTGAACTCAAGTTTAATGTTATAATATAACGATAAAACTTCTTTTAAGAGATTTTAGTAATAAAAGAACCGATTGTTTATATCAGCTATTACTGTGTTGACTTTAGTGACTATAAATCAAAGCGTGGGGAGCCCACAAATATTACGCCAATATTTTAATTTTAGCGCTCCATGCTATTATTTATAGTCACTAATGTTAACACAGAGAGACCTTTTGACCGTTTTCTAAAGATTATTACTAAATATTTATCTCGAATAACGTAGCGCCATTAAGAAGATCATGGCTCACAATGCAATTGTTTGCATTTTGATAAGTACATCCATCCGAGGAGAGGATTTTGATAAGTACATCCATCCGAGAAAAATATTACTTTATTATTTCTTGACTAAGATAGATACTGCGTGGTTATAAATAAACTTAAAAATAATCGAAGCAAACTCTGCGGAATTCAATCCTCTTTCTTTTTCATTTCGTAGGTAATAGTATTTGTTAAAATTTTTCAAATTATATAAACAGAAATTGTGAACTAAAATGTAATGTTATAATACAACTTGTTTAAATAGATTTTAGTAATAAAAGACCGATAGTTTAGTTCAGCTTTTTCTGTGTTGACTTTAGTGACTAAAAGCGAGGAGAGCCCGCAAAGATTACGCAAACAATTTAATTTTAGCGCTCCATGTTGTTATTTAGAGCCACCAATATCAAAACGGAAAAAAATTTCTTCCTTTTAGTGCGTTTTAATAGTAAACGTGGTCTTTAATCCATTGTGATTACTAAATCTTTATTTAATTTATCCGAATCTTTTTCTTTCAAGCATTTAGTCCTTTATAAAACCACATTGAAATTTACCAATTTATAACGTACATACATATCATACTGATATTTCTTTGGTACATACAACTCTCAATATTTTTTCTTCCATTTATCAATAAAAGTAGTTAAAAGTCAACGTTGAATTTTTCTTATGGGGTTACGTTAAGTCGAAGGTTTATGTCTACAATTCAAAAGCGTTAGGGGAGCTTAGAAACAATATTCAACGCGAAATTGCCAACATTCCGGCTGATATGTGTGAAAAAGTGATTGAAATTGAATCCAAAGAATCGAACGCTGCCGTCGTGTTCGTGATCATATGAACGAATAATTGTAACATTTGTACTATAACTGGAACAAATTTCAGCTCGATATCTCAATTATTCTGTATTTTATTTAAATACAAAATTGTTATGTCCTTATTGAAAAGCCCATTATAACTATTAATGAAACCCGTTTTAAAATACGAGGGACGTTTGAGTTTTATCCAGTTCAATCCATCTAATGGAGCTTGATTTGGAGTTAAATTTTATAAAATACGCGAACCAGAATCGGTATATTGTTTAGATCTAAAGAATTCTGTTGGTCAGGATATAATATAATACCAATGAAAAGTCTGCTTACGAAAGTACAGTAATAGGAATGATGGAGACATTTTTGCAAAAAAGGATCGATATTCAGTATTTTTTCTCGATAATTGGTATTCGTCTCTTAACTTTTATTTGAATTTGCAGGAAAAATATGCCAAAGGGACTTTTAATACACGCATAGAAATGCGCTAAATTTAATTATCTATCGAGGCATAATCGTAGGGCAAAATGTTTGAATTCGCAGTTTCATCTGTTAGAATTTTTCAAATTATAAACACAGAAATTGTGAACCGAATGTTAGTTTTATAATGATAATAATTGAGATTTTGGTAATGAGAGAACCGATTGTTTATATCAGCTATTTCCGTCTTGACTTTAGTGACTATAAATAAAAGCGTGGAGAGGCCACGAAGATTATGTCAATGTATTTTAGCGCTCCACGCTTTTATTTATAGTCACTAATGAGGTAAATTTTGCGGGTTCTCCACGCTTTTATTAGTAGTAACTAAAATAAACACGGAATATTTTTTTCTCGTTTATAGTGCGAAAATATTTATTTTTTATTGACAAAAATTGAAACGTCTGTTAATTCAGTAGCCGTTTGTAGACCATGTTTAAAAGAAATATATTTCTTCTGGCTATCAACACTTATGATTGCTTTTATGTTGATGTTGAGACTCTATGAAATATTAATGTTTTAATTTATTTAATTAATTTTTTATTTGCGTGATATTATTAATTTTGTTATTGTTCTAGTATTCATTGTACAAAAAATAATATTTATATATTTTTTTAGATGAACCAACAGTGCAAGGTGTGTGGAGAACCGGCGGCGGGATTCCACTTTGGCGCTTTTACATGTGAAGGATGCAAAGTAAGTATTGCGTTTAATTATTAAATAATCGGTTAATTAATGCGATAAGTACGTGCGTTTATCCGCGGTGAACTTTCAGCATTTCATAGTACGCAATGACATAACGACGCCTTATTTGAATATTAATCATTCGCAAATAGGCCATTTAGTTTAATTTATGCATGTGGAGTAATTTTATAGGCATTACAAGCTTTTTAAGGTCGCATCATTAGCTTCAACTGGTATATACGTAATAATTAGACGTATTCTACAGATTGTTGTTGATGTTTATTTTTTGTGCAAATTACTTAATGTGCGCAAAGTAACACCAGTAGTTTAATGCTCTAGTTAGCGAGGCCTCCGGCTGCGGTGCGCTTCTGTCGCACGCAAGTTAGTTGCCACGCGTGACGTGTGCCCTCGCTCGCGACAATCTTACGTCAGACAATTCGATTTCCGATTCACTGTTGCATGAAAACTCGGCCAGATTACGCGCCTCGTAATTTTCTATTGTCGCTAAACGGCGCTCTCCACGATTATCCTATTTCTCTATGCGAAATGCGTGTGCGACTTACGTAACCATCAGTCAAATTATGCACGCGTGTGATAAAGCAAAACTTTGTATTAATGGATTAATGTAGTTACTTTGACATACGAGATACCGACTTGCAACAATACAAAACTAATTAATGTGTTTTTGCCTAGATTATTGACTAATTAACTATTTTGCAACGTTTTCTAAATGCACAAATGATTGCTGAACTGTATAACTTTAACTTGATTGTCTTTTATTTTTCTACGACCAATAATAGATTCATCATTCCATAAATTGCTGCAAGAGGTTCATTAAGATTTTTTTTTTGTTGCATTGAAGCAAACTCTCTTGTATTTGTTTATAAATGAATTAAACGCTGTTTGTCTTAATGCAATTAATTAATAAACCAGTATGCATACAAACGATAAGTTACGTGAGTTTCGTGAAATTGTAAAAAACTTGCGCATGTATAAAGAAGTCACATAAAAGCAGCAGGCATTAGATGTTTTTCTATAATCACTAAATTAAAGTAATAGACTCTCCAAATTGGATAAAACTAATAGGGTTAAGAAAACAAGCAGTAAATGTAATTCTCTCATCTATATGGTCTCACCATAAATAGTCATCATTAATTAAAGCAGTATTAGTGGAATATAAACTTATAATTATAAAATTAGTCGCGTGCTAATCGAAATAATACAGAAGTGTCCATGTTTGCATTGTCACCGGTATTGTTCAAACCGTGTGATTCATTTGCATAACAGCGAGTAGACTCCATTTGAATATAATTGCATGCAATTAGTTGGTGATTACACAGATGGCCAGTAGACCGAGAGGTGCGGGGAAAGTGCTAAGAGTTGTAAACGAGTTAACCCGAGCAAAAGTTACGTCAGTACATCCGACCCAGTGCTCCAAATGCCCAACTACCCAGGCCGCCAATGCCGCCCTTTGCAGCAACAATACTTGTATCTACAATTTCACTTTTATTATTGTGGCATTGTGTAATAGCCGGCCACTTTTAGACCTCAGGAAATGTTACCGCTTGCGATACATCTTAACGGATATTAGCGCTCATATCCACGAGAAATTGCCTTATATGTATTTCTAATAGACATATTCTTTTGTTGCAGTCCTTCTTCGGAAGATCCTACAACAATCTCAGTTCCATATCCGAATGCAAAAATAATGGCGAATGTGTGATAAACAAGAAAAACCGAACCGCGTGTAAAGCGTGCAGATTGCGAAAGTGTTTACTAGTTGGAATGTCCAAGAGCGGATCCCGGTACGGTCGCCGCTCAAACTGGTTCAAAATACATTGCTTGTTACAAGAGCAGCAACAGCAACAGCAGCAACAACAACAGCAGTCAGCTGGAGGTCAACATTCGATAAAACCACCACAACGGACACCGCCTCCACACCATCCCGGACTCGGCTTCGGACTTTTAAATCAACAATTCCCAACGCCACTTCTACATTTACCCAAAACTAAAGAAGAACTAATGCTTTTAGGATTGGACGAGTACAAACACGCAACCTCTCCATCAGTCAGTTCTCCAGAATCCCACAATTCGGATTCATCCGTTGAAGTTAGCGATGCTAGACGTATGCCTCTATTCCACGGTCTCATACCTCCACCATTCTTACCGCCTCCTGGGTTATTATTCCCTCCTGGTTATCCTCCATTATATCCCGGTTTATTACAACCTGTAAATAATAATAACCGGCTCATCAGAGATCGTAATCCAGGCGTAGAAGCTTTTAGTAAAAGAATCTTCTTGGATGCTGTTTTGCAATCGCAGAGATCACCGACCCCGGAAGAAGTTGAAACGCCAGTACCGTCAGAATCACCAATTCAAGAGGACCCGATAGATCTTAGTATGAAAACTTTGAGCGAACGGGGGTCATCCCCTGCACGCAGCGACCGATCTGGATCCGAAGCTACGGAAAGGGGCAGCGAAGCCGATGAAGACAGCGACTGTGACTCAGAAAGAGAATTAAAAAGGATAAAGTTGATGAGACCGACACCACTAGACTTGACTACGAAAGTGTGATAACTCGTTCGATTGACCACCAATGTGTGTTCCATCAGAGTACCTGGTGAGACATGACTTTACGAATTCAAATCTCCAAAAAGGATACGTTACATATCAAACAGCGTCTGCCAAATATGAGTACAAAGGCGGCTTTTGATTTGGGCTCGTGTAGTTATAAGCTTGCACATAATCAGATATGCATATCATCCTGCCAGAAACCTTTTCAAAAACATAACGCCCGCATTTGCATCAATTCCGAACATTTTATATCGTGCCTACCACGCGTTGGAATTCATATTGATATATTAATAGGTGCTCAATAGCCGGGGGTTAATTGTCATCCATTGTCTATAGATCAAGGGAGGAGTGTTGGCCGAAAAAAAGCACGTCACGGCTGCGTTGCAGATCCAGATCACAGAATACCGGCAAACGCGGGCGTGGGAACGTTGATTATGTGCTATTGAGAGAACCTAATATGTTGACAAGCCGAACCTTGAACGCATTAGCTAGATGAACAATGCAACATTAGTATACAAGACTTAATCAACACGTTGACCCAAGACACAATTGGGTTGACCTCCTGAAATGATCTGAACACGCGTATAAGTCACGGGGTTGATTGATGGATAACCGCAACGATGAACTGACAGCGTTTTCTCTATTAATACGTACAAGATTGTATTCCTGCTATGACAAGATCGTTTCCTAGTAAAGCTTACATGCGCGTAATAGCAGACATTTAAACTCCAATAACATTAACGGGTTTATTAGTTTTGACCATTAATCTAACCCTGATGATGGCTGCTATTAAAATAGATCGTGTGCGGCAAAAGCGTTCGAATTTAAAGTCGAGAAACGGCACATATATAACAAGATTATGAGTTTCAGAATTGCTCTGCTATCGACAACTTACGGGTGGCCTCAATAAAATGTATCCATCGCACCTTTAACGTCGAAATAAATTCAGAAGTATAGTATGTATAAAAGTTCACAACATCGTAAATTCAGAAACTTGATATTAGTGCCAGTATTAAAATATTTCTCGGATTCCGTCTCATCAAATGAGTAACATAACACAACATACTCGAATCACTCAAAACTTGTGCATTGCAAACAACAAACAAGAATGTTACCATAAAGTATATATTTTAGTATATAAGATATGAACGCAGCAGGTATTCTGTTCATAAAAGTTAAGTGTTGTATCAAAGTATCCAGTTTATAATCCTTGTCGAGATTATTCAAGACAATATAAATTTTGTCTTTTCGGTTATAAGTTTTTTTTTGCTCTTCCCCTTTTTTTTATTGTGCTTTATTTTTCCTTTATTTTATTTGTACAAAGTTCTTGTAAAGTATGTAATGAATTTAAGTGAAACTGCTCTGATTCGTTAATTATTGTGAATTTATGTTGGCCAGTATATTCCTTATATAAAAGCTTTTTTTACAAATGTGCTTTTTAAAATTGTTATATAATTTGTTGTAAATATTATTTTATAAGAGCAGTGCAATGTCATGGAAATGGTCCTTTCTTAAACTAAGTATTGTCTATTTATTTATATTATTGCCTTAAAATAAGGCATCTAATTTTTAGCAAATACATTTTAAATTGTTTTTATTGTAGATATTCGAACTGAATAAATCAACTTTGTTTTTGTTGAGGTTCATAACTAGTTGGGCATTTTATACACACAAACTGTAAATATATTTAATGATAATATTTTATTTTGTTAATAGATTTTATTTTGTTCGAATGTGTAATCCTATCCGTCCATCAGGGACTAAGGCCAGTTGAACGTAAGTGTGAATGCACTTGCATGTATGTGTGAGATTTTGTAAAAAAAATATAAAATAAATATATTTTAAAAATATATATAAAACACACCACCGTCTTAATTTATTTACATTTTTATTTCAAAAGAAAAACTGCGGACTAAAATTATTATATTAACGGCGTATTATGTGGAGAAGATTTGCAAATAATTTAAACTTGGCAAACCGGTTAACCAATTATAAATTCATAGCTTGGAATAATTTAGACTTAAATTACTTCTCTTTTTTAATATATGTATTAGCGCACAAGCTATTTTAAACTGACAGCGTTTACTACATTAGTGCACTTTTAATTACGCAAACTCTTGATAAGAATCCTCGCAGACGGAAAATATCAAATATTTTATATATAAAACATTTCATTTAAATAATACGAAAATCGACTTTGCATAAATTTGATTTTATCTAATATTCAACATTGTATTGAGAAAAATATTTCCAAACATGGAAACTCTTTAATAGATAATATATTCAAATTCAACTACAAATATTTTTTTTTATAAATGACTAAAATTTTATACCATGATAACTATGATTTAAAAAATGGATTATTAAATTAATTGTTGTTCTTTGTGAGTTGCATTATTTATTAAATTTCATAAAACATCAAAAAATTTCATAAAAAATCGAAATATCAAAAATATATAGAAAATTTAAATCAAACGTTCTTTTATATTGAAGCCAGAAACAATGTTATTGCTAAATCAAGTCTATAACTCATTATTAAACTGCTAAAATGTCTATAAACTTTATATCCCATTGTTTTATTAGCACCAACACAAAAATAAATTTAAAAAAAGACCTTTAGAAATATGTCAAATGAAAAGATCATTAATTAGTAAAACATAAATTAAACATTTCGTATTTTATTAAGATTATAAATTTAGATGCCGTAACTTTTAAACGGCTTATCACAGAGACCTCAAGTTTTTACCAATCGCTTCAGCATCCTAAAATTAGTCGGAAAATATATGGCGCTCCATGTGAAACGGACTTTTTACATCTGAACGGTACCCCATTATTTTAGGGTTTAAAAATTTATATTGGCAGAAATAAGTAGGTCGGATCATGCAGTTTGAGTTGCCCATCTACAAAAATAATATCATTAAGATTGTGTCCATTTTCACACTGATAAATGTGGAGACGCTCTCTGAGGTAAGCTTCCACTCTCTCCAATAGTTAACGATCGATCTGAACGATGTTTTGCTCTATCGCTTGTCGCAGTTCGACCAGTGTATGTGGTTTGGTTTCAAACAAACGAGACTTTAGACACCCCCAAAAGGAAAAAAAACATATTGAAAGGACTGGAGAGCGAGTGGGCCAATGCAAATCACCCAATGTGGAGATAATACGACTAGGAAACAGTTGTCTAACAACAGCCATGGACTCTCGGGCAGTATGGGCCGTATCTCCATCCTGTTGGAAAAAAATTCCCAGATTGATTCTCCGCTCATTTCTCAAGAAGTTGTTCACCATATTCACGTAACGACCAACAGTCACGGTCACAGTTTTCCTCAAAAAAGTAGGACCCTATGACACGGAACTTCCCGATGCCGTACCACACCGTAACTTTGAGGCTATTTAATGATGTTTCATGTGGAGTTTGTGGATTTGCAATGGATTCACAATATCATTATGATGAAAATGAGCGTCGGTCTTTATCAAAATCGCATTAGGCTCATCTTCCAAAAGTTGAAGCATCGCTTCAGCAAAAGCTGCACATTGTGGATATTCGGCTTCATTCAACTGGTGCACAAATGTCATTTTATAGGGGTAACAAAGATGAAGTGTTAGATATTCGTAGTGTTGCAGAATGCAGACGAGCTGAACGCCATAGGCTACGTAACATAGTCTGCCTTACACGTTCCACGTTCTCCGGAGTTCGAGCTGTGCGTGCCACGTGGTCCAGGTGGCTTCTTTTTCATTAAACTTCCTCCACCACGAAGGGCATTAACCCATCGCAAAATGGTGTTCTGTCTGGATATATCTACATGGCGAGGAACGTTAAACCTTTGACGAAGGAGACGTTGAACTTCCGTGACTGATTCGCCGCTCCTCACAAAACTGTCATACACGAAAAGCGGCATGATGGAAACTAAACAATAACCAGTAAGAGCCTCGGCCCTTCTCTCGGACCCTTTCCGGTTTAGTAGTACCTATCCCAAACACGTCCGTTTCCCATGGCGCACCCTTTATATAACAAAATACTAGGAAGCCTTTCATTAAAAAATACCATCGAACCAGCCATCGATCCGCTGAGGACTCTTACATTTTAATTCACTTCTCGGCCAATTTTCAACCGATTTCCACAATTTTTTCAAGAAATTCGGCTAACTTATTCTGTAGGAAAAACGCAATGAGTTAGACGAAATGGCTAAAAATTGGAAAATAGCTAGATCATTTTGAACATTTCAACGAAATACACTGGAAAATCGTGTTCAGCACTTCCATTACCTTCAGATAAACTGAGAAAAAGGCCCAACAATTTTCAGAAAAAAATCGCTAAAAAAAATTCCATTTTGATTACGAAAATAGCGCGTTTTCGGTTTTTTACGAACCTCTTTGAAACTATAAATCCTAGCGAAATTATTTTCGGCAAACTGAAACTAAATGACAATACGAGCAAATTAATGTATAAATTGTTTGGGAAGATTAAATTTTTTATTGCAAAATTCTGAATTAAAATTTTCCAGAATCTCGACTTCATAAGTTCTGGACTCGACTAGACTCGACCCGACTTTATAAGTCTATAATTAAAAATAGATTTCCTTAAAAGTATTAAATAGTTTCACAGTTGTCTGCTCGGGCGACCATATTTTACGAAGTTTCGCTTGATTTTGCCCATTATATCAAGTCATTCATATCTCGCGAACAGAAGGGACTAGCAAAATGCAATTTGCATATTTACAACCAGCGGGGAAATCACTTTTAGAAACTCTTTTAAATTTTCCATTCACTTGATAAATAATTATTTTAAGGAAATACATTTTCTCGCATTTTCCGCAGATTTCACGATGTCATAACTTTTGAACGGCTTATCACAGAGAATTTTCAGTTCGAAGCAATCGATTCAGCATCCCAAAATTAGTCGGAAAGCATATACCTATGGATGGAGCTTTCAATTGAAAGACCCCACCGAAGCAGCCATCGATCCGTTTACTTCTGAGAACCCTTACTTTTTAATTCTATTCTCAAGAAATTTTCAACCGATTTCCACAAATTTAGACTCGAAAGATGCGTAGTTAATTCGGCTAAGTTATTCTGTTGGGCACTTTGAACTACACCCGGTTATGCTACCGCATGCTATCAAGCAGCCGCGATCTAGCATTTATTTTCAGCGACTAGACTAGCCTGAAGCCGCTGAAGCTAAAGTTCATTTCAGAAGTAACCATCGCGGCTCAGATTTGATAGTGTTACCAGTATTATTACGAATTTATTTGATATCAGTGCATAACATCAGTGCATTGTATTTTGTCTTGTTTGGATGAGTTGTTCTCGGTTAATTAGAAAAAAAAGCTGCGCATGTTTGAATCAATTGGAGATCAAGATATCTGCATCGGCGGCAGAGGTGTTTTTCACTGATTTGGTCAAACTGCTGACAGAGCAGAACCAAAATAGGTAGTCTAAAACATAAAAGCCAAGGTGTTTTGTAAATAATGTGTGTGAAAACAGAACATTGATATCACTAATCATTTTTCCACAAAAAAAAATTGGGATAACTCGGTATTTTTTTGGCGCTCTAAACCAAGCGGTCCTGTTAAAATGAAAAATCTTTTAGTAAATTTTTGGGTGATAGATCTATGCAATTTTTTTAAGGAAAAGTGTATAACGCACTTACTGAAACTCGTACAAAACGTCCACAGAACGATGTTTCGTTTGTGGACTGACATCAAAAGACTTCAATAACATCAAAGTCTTTTACATAGACATATTTTTCTTCTTTCTTCCAGACTCGATTTCGGATTATATAGTAAATATAATGTCGGTGCTTCACGCACGGATAAGATTTTTTGAATGCGTGTTACACCTTGCTTATAAACTGCCATTAAAGAAGTGGCAAAGTCGTAGAAATGAAAACAAGACAGATTTCAGATAGAGATGGGATTACAAGTTGACAAACCTAAGGTGAACTGTGGAAATACCAACGATGGAAATATGGCTAGACTTTTTTCAGTGATCCTGAATTGTCAGCAAGTATTACTGGTGTTGATATTAATATTCTAACAAGATATAAAATTATATTGCAAGCAATTTTTAGTGGCCATAAAATAGATGTGGAGAAGTATCACACCTATGCTCTGGAGAATGCAAAACTAGTTTTGCAAGAACTGATTCATAACCCAGACATAATAAAACATGCTTTACTTATATAATCCACTTATTTACTATAGTGCTTCACGCACGGATAAGATTTTTTGAATGCGTGTTACACCTTGCTTATAAACTGCCATTAAAGAAGTGGCAAAGTCGTAGAAATGAAAACAAGACAGATTTCAGATAGGGATGGGATTACAAGTTGACAAACCTAAGGTGAACTGTGGAAATACCAACGATGGAAATATGGCTAGACTTTTTTCAGTGATCCTGAATTGTCAGCAAGTATTACTGGTGTTGATATTAATATTCTAACAAGATATAAAATTATATTGCAAGCAATTTTTAGTGGCCATAAAATAGATGTGGAGAAGTATCACACCTATGCTCTGGAGAATGCAAAACTAGTTTTGCAAAAACTGATTCATAACCCAGACATAATAAAACATGCTTTACTTTCAATAAGAGATACAGAGAATATTTTTTTTGTAAAATTTCACGCAGCAAAACGAAGATGTGCTGAATTTGCTGCTGATAACATCAGATCCATTTCTTTCTAGCATAAGAGGAACATATAAGAGAAAAAAATATAGCCAGTCAGGCACTGCCGCCTGAAGTGAAAACTTTTGAAAAAACAGCTTTAAAACTGGTTTTGAGGATTTATCAGTATGTTAATTAATCAAATTTGGTACATAGTTTGTTAGTATGGTTTTATGTAATTCTGGAACATAACTCACTTCTGAAGCAGAATGACTGTTATCAATGTCATCATCGTAATATGAATTTGAATCCGGAATGTATGGTTGATTCTGTGTTGATAGGTCAGCAAAATGAATTGGTAGGATATATGGCACATTTCTTGTTGATGGATCTGCAATTTGTGAGTTATGGAAATTTTGACTTTTAGAAAAATTCTTATAACTGCTTTTGAAGATTTATCTGTATGTAAATTAATTTTTGTTTGGAATATTCTTTACGTCGTTTAATTTTTTTCTCCTTCTCAGCTGTGATTGTTCGATGTTTAGAAATTTCTGAATTAACTATTGCAAGAGTTTTTTTCTTATTCTTATCTCTATATCGCTGACTATTAATTTTATTTTGGAGTTTCCTTCCTTTGAAGAGCACACGAGAACATTTGGTTGCCTAAAACTTTGATGGGTCTGCTTCGTGATTTACCATGAATTCTTCGATACAATCCAGTAATCTGAACTTTCCAATAGTCCGGCACTAGTATATCTACTAGTACATCCGTCAAACGTACTTTCTCTTGTACTGCACACTGATTATAGGGGTTGATATTTCCTTAGAGGCGCTGCGTTCTGTCAACACTGCCAAAAACTTTCCAATAATCCGGCACTAGTACATCTACTATTACATCCGGTAAAAGTACTTACTCTTGTACTGCACACTAATTCTACGGGTTGATATTTCCTTAGAAACGCCACGTTCTGTCAACACTGCCAAAAACTTTGACTATTAAGTTTGACGTTCAGAGCCAACTTTAAACATATTCGTATAGATGTGTTCTTTTGCACACATCTTTGAGTAATAGAATTTTTTCTATAGATCGCAGCTATTGAAGACGATGACGCAAATCTATGACTTTACCCTCTACCCAAATGTCATTCAGCGCGGCTATAGAAGTTTTCACTTCAAAAATCAAAGGAGTTTAATACGGAAGATTTAAATATGTTCATCCAGACATCATTTTTTTTCCGATACTAGCAATCAAACATCTATCAGTGATATAGACTCTGATGATTCTTCATAAATGTTAATATGTTAGTTCTTGACATATACATGTATATTGTTCAGAAAAAATACATATTAAACTTTGCATTATTATTAAAAGTGTTGTACTTATCATTTTATAGTCAAAAATTTAGCTAAAATAATTTTTGCCAAGAAATCATGCATTCGGCCCCACTGTGCTACGGCTGGTATGCAGCAAGATATGCAGCTCAACGATTAGTATGCCGCTGAATTGTAAATCTACTAGGCGGCGTTGGATCTACTATCACTACTAGCCGGCATTGGCTCTACCTGGAGGCTCGTTATGCAAGTTTTGTGGATTTTTGTGGATTAAATTGTTGTTGTGTGATTAAATTTTTCGATTGCACTTACATAATGTTATCTACAACAAAAAATAAAAGGAATGCAATATCTATGGATATTAAAATTCAAATCCTAGATCGCCTTGCAAATGGACAAGGAGCAATTGCTATTGACAAGCATTTTGGAATCTATGAAGTTACCGTGTCTATTAAAAAAATAAAGTTGCTAGGAAGTCGGTGTCACCTGGAACAAAAGTAAGTGCTAAATCATCATCATATACGAGAGATAATACAAAAGAGAAAATTGAAAAAGCTCTGGTAATATGAATGGAAGATGTGGCTCAACAAAGAGTACCAGTCCACTCCTGATACGTAAATACCATCAAACAAATGGCACTAAGAACTTACAACCAGATTAAGGAAAAAACACTTCATCTCAGGTAGAAAAAATGAATATTTTTTCTGAAAGTACTGGTTGGATGTCAGGATTTCTTAAGGGGCACGCTTTTCATAACATCAAAAGTAAAGACGAAACTGCACCTGCTGATGAATTGGCAGCTAAGGAATTTCCGCAAAAACTGGCTAAAATTATTGAGGCTGGAGAATACACTCCTGATCAAGTTTTTAATGCCGATGAGAGTGGTGTCTTCTGGGAAAAAAATCCACATAGAACTTACGTAGCAAAATCACAAAAAACAGGCAGGCAGTTTTAAGGTGGCTACGGATCGTGTGACTTTATAATTTTGCTCCAACGCTTCAGGAGATCGCTTCCTGAAACCACTGCTTGTGAATCGGGCATTAAAGCCACGGTCAATGAAAGGTATGAATTTTAATAAATTTCCAATTCACTGGACCTCAAACAAAAATATTTCGGTGACCACTGATATAATTGAAAGAAAACGAAAACTGAATGGTTTAAAAAATGTTTTAAATTTTAGATGGTATATGAATATAAAGTCGAACCTAAAGTTCTTTTGATTCTGGATAATGCACCTGGTCATCCGGTCTTAGAACATCAAATGTGCAATTTTGTTTCTCGCTACCTAATAGTACATCCTTGATACAACCATTAGACCAAGGAATACTCTAGACTTTTAAAACATATTACGTAAAACGATCATTTCTATACGTTGTAAACCAAATGAATGATGAAACATTAACAGTCATTAATGTCTGAAAGAAATTTTCAATAATGGATTGTGTCAATCCAGTAAGCGATTTGGCCAGAATGTTTCAAAAACAGAGACTCCGTCATACCTTGTACTACTACAAGAATTTACTAACATAATAACAATGGCACATACAATTGGAGGAGAAAGGTTTGATTATTTATCATTTGTAGATATCGAGGAATTGTTGACAAATTCTTGACAAACCCCTAAGTGAAGTGACAACAACTTGCCAAACCCCTAAGTGAGGATTATATAATAGAGGTTTTCCTTCAGACTCCTGATCTCACAGAGCTTAGTGACAATTCAACTAACTGCAGATTTAATTCAAGAAGTCTTCAATTGATCAGTAAATTAATGGCCTAAAAAACATGGCCCCATTGAGGAACGAGCGGGAAAGTTTCAACGTGAACTGAAGTCATTGATGGCGTCTTACGGAGAATTATATAAATGCCTAGCCAAACCGCGAACGCAACAGTTAATTCGTGCTGAAATAGTATTAGCACCACAGGAGAACAAAGTTAATTTTATTCCAGAGATCACGACGAACAAGATGACGACGAAGATGATTGTAGTGATAGTGGCGATATTGTCGTCGTGTGTAAACGCAAGCGTTTCTTATCAGACAGTGACAGCGAATAAAATTTTATATATTTTTATTTGTTATATGAATTGCACATTACATAATATATGTAACTTAGATTATTTTATAAACTTTTTGTTTTAATGAGATAGTTTTGTTTTCAAATAAAAATTTATTTATTTTTCAGTTTATTACTTTTTATTACAATTTATTGTTTATTGCTCGTGCATTAAAAGTACTATTTTGGCGCGCGTTTTTAGTACGAGAAATGCCACTTTTGGTTGTGTTACCATATAACAGAATTTTTTTCATTACAAAATAAAAATAAAAACAAAACGTTCTAAAAGGAATGTAAATTCTATGGTGATACCGGAGACTGAGGAGAGTTCATATGACGAATCCACACCACCAGAGACAATTAAAAAAGCAAATTCTTCATTTTTTATTTCTATTTTTTTTATGGCACCTGGATCCCAAACTTGTTAAATACATCCCCTCGCATGAGTAATAAAAAATATTATTTGCAACACTTTTGCCCAATTTTGCTCTCGTGTCCAATTGACAAGCTACCGCCCAAGTTACAAAATATACTATTATGCAATCATTTTCGAATAAAATGTGCAACATTTAATCTGTTTTGTTTCATTATCAGACGATTTCATACGCCCGGAACCGATCTTCCATTTCTTTGTATAGGTTACAATAAAATGAAATGTATTCTTTTACACAATATAAAAAATACAATATATTTTTTACATAATTTTTTTTACACTAATTCTTCGGGAACGTATCTATCGTGTAAAAACAGAACTGGGTGTACATAGAATTAAATCACCTAATAAATGTGAATTGTTAGAAAAGTGATGACCTTATATAACGTATCGAAGATGCTATAGAATACTAATTTGATGGCATTGATATTTCCTTTATTCGTTTTTAAGATCAAATACCATGAATTTTTAAAACTTGAAAGCGACAGAATTCTAATTTTTATTTTGCTTTTTAGAACATTAATTAGAATTCCGCGTGTGTTATTTTTTTTAAATAATTACCCAAATATAGATTCAAATTAAAAACGAGAATCGTGATGGTCCAGTTTGTTTCGTGAGAAAGTTTTCGAAATAATAATATAAAATGAATGCGATGTTCAGGGCGTTATTGCAAGCGCTTTTATGACGCAACGTCTTCTACACTCACTCCTGTCCGCCCCAACAGGAAAAAGGCAGGAAGAGCAATCGATTACTGACTTTTAAATTCGAGGAACAATAACAAACACACATTGAAATGTAAAAGTCGTAAAAGATGTGCAAACATAAATTTCGTATACGTTGATATTTTATGCAGGAGAGGATCCTGCCCACCGCAGATTCTGACCCGGATTTTATAAAGACGAAGAAAAAATGTGTTTAAATTTGTATTATTAATTTGTAAAGTTTTAAACATATGCTGTTGGTTTTAATATATTAAGCGATCGCAAATGTTAAGCATCGACGAAAATATAAATATTTTCAACAAACAAATTAATTATAAATTTAACATAATTAATTAGTTTTATTGCGGCTACAAAAGCTTCTGCACACTTTTTATTTTCTTTAGAAAGTGATCACGGCGAAATGAATGTTAAATTTAATGTATTTCCATTCCAAAAAAAATCTATTCATTTCTAATTATGTAAAACGAGATTATGTAATGACAAAAATATAATATATATTTTTATATCCGCATAAGATATCCGCAGATCCTTTTAGTGTTTTGTTTGTAAAAATTACACAGATCAACATCAGTTTTAAATGCAAATGCAATTACAATTGGTTTTGATTCTAAAAAATATTTATATTTTATGAAACGGTTTGCTTTTAGAGCGATATCTGAAGCAAGATGTAATGTCTAACGAAATATGTAAAATAATGAAAAGTTATAATAACATCCACTTTGAAACAGCTTTAGTAATTAAATCAAGGGAGGGACACGGAAATCTTCTGTTACTCTTAAGTTACGAGTAACAGAAGATTTCTGTGTCCCTCCCTTGATTTAATTAGTAAAGCTGTCCCAAAGTGGATGTTATTATAACTTTTCAATATTGAGTAGGCATTGTCTATGTGACCGTATAAATCGTTGTCAATTTGAACATTATGTAAAATATGATTTTCACTTTGTTTCAAGGTTAATTACTACCAACTTAACAGAAAATCACCAGATAACCTCGGAATCACCGAGGTTTCGTACTGGGAATTTAATTCTCTTCAAGTTTTATTTAAAACATTTTTCAAAATTTCGCGTACTTTCCGAACTATTTTCGCACATTTGAGACAAGAAAAATATAAAACATAAGCAAGGTTTTGACTTTGTTCGAGGTTGATTATTACCAAAATGATAAGCTAAAAATCACAAGTTAATAAGGTTTCTTATAGGAAATTTAAATCTCTGGAAGTTTTAATTAAAACATTTTTCAAACTATCGTTTAGTTTTCGAGTTATTTTAAATTATTTGACAAGTAAATTTTAAAACGAAAACACAATATGACTTTGTTACAAGGTTGATTATTATAAGGTGACCAACTGTACTCATTTACTGAGTTTTGTACTCTTTTTTCGCAAACCGTACTCTTTTCAAATCCTGTACTCTGAAAGTACTCATTTGTATAATTTTATACTCATTTGTATTTTTAAAACATTTTTTTAGATTATTGAATAATTAGATTTATTTTTTAATAATTTAGATTATTGAATTATTATATTTAGATAATTGAATGGAAAGAAGTTTCTTCAGCAGTCGAATTTGTAATGAAGGAAGTAAAAGATATTGTTATTAATGACAATTTTCTCTTTGAAGAAATTCGAAGAGTAAATTTATATTTAAATGAAGAGAAAATTGAAGAAATGGAACGATGAGAAAATTATTTTCAAAATAGAACTTGACAAAAGATGGGTAGAAACCTTTCGGCATTTTAGAGTAGAACATATCCCACATGAAAATTTAAAAGTTTTAATAGAAATTTCCTTACGTTGTCCAGGCACTAATGCTGCTGTTGAAAGGGAATTTTCACTAGGGAATGATTATTGGAGCAGTGAGAAGTCGCAACTTTCTGTAAAAACATTATCTGCCGTCTTAATAGTCAAATTTAATATGCAAAATGAAAGTTGTTCGGATGTGGCTACATTATTAGAGGAACATCCTCATTTAGCAAAAAAAATCCACTCTGAAGAAAAATATGTTTTTAAAAGAAAATAAAGTTTTTATCCTTTTTTCTTCTTGTTTTTTCACCTATGAAATACTTGCAAAGTGTACTCTTTTTGAACAAAAAATAGTTGGTCACCTTAATTATTACCAATTTGACAGACAAACATCCGCGTATAACAAGGTTTCTTAGAGAAAATTCAATTCTCTGTAGGTTTTAATCAAATTTTTATTTTTTAATTTCGCTTATTTGCCGAGTTATTTGCGCATTAATTTAAGGCAAAAATTTTTTTTCATCAAATGCAATGTTTTAACTTTGTCCAAGGTTAATTATTACCAAAATTACAGACTAAAAATCACTATAAAATAGGAATTATTTTTTGATATAACGTCCATCTTGTTTTAATGATTTGGGTAGTTTGACTTGAAGGTGTTTGGACAAATTTTTGTATTATTTTTTTTTCAAGTATTTTTATTAAAATTAAGCCAACGTTTCGACCTGTATTCGGTCTTTCTCAAGGCTAATTTTTTTTAAATTATATGATTTTGACATTTTTTTTTTAAAATTTGAAATTTATATTAATTTTTTTGTAAGGTAGTACAGCCTGAAGGATTGTACTCCTCGGAGTGTCTTATTTTAAACAAAAAAATAAATATAAATTAAATTTTTTTTTTTAAAATGTCAAAATCATATAATTTTAAAAAAAAATAGCATTGAGAAAGACCGAATACAGGTTGAAACGTTGGCTTAATCTTAATAAAAATACTTGAAAAAAAATTGTCCAAACACCTGAGTCAAACTACCCTAATCACTATGAAATAGGGTTTCTTATAGAAAATTTTTCTTTATAGAAAGTTTTATTTCAAATATTTTTCAAAATTTCGCCTAATTATTTTCGTATAGGTGTTTAAGACAACAAAATGTGAAATAAATCTGTATTATTATCTTTAATTACCATAGCAAAAGCTTCAGATAATAAACATCTACGGAGAAAAGAACCTCTAGAAATACTGGACGGCAAGAACTAAATCCACGAGAACCCATATTCCAAACCACCAAGTCTAGATGAGTTAAAACTGATAAAAGGAACTGATCTAGGAGCTCAAGTATAACAAAGCACCAGTGGAAGATGGCATTGTGGCAGAAATGTGGAAGATCGGAGAAAAAAGAATCATCACCTTATAGAAGAAATTTGGAAACGGTACAGATCCCAAAAACCTGGAAATGTGCGCTTATGCGTGGTTTGTTAGAAAAGTATTCGACCTTTAGCCGGTAAAATACGTGAGCCTTGGAAACCTAATCAGTACTAATCACCCTCAAAGTAGTCTCCTTGGGACTCCACACACTTCTCCCAGCGGTGCCGCCACTGTTGGAAGCATTCCAAAAAAACCTCTTTCGGAATCGACTTTAGCTCGGCTGTCGTTGCAGCCATAATGTCCTCTCTTATCTGAAATCGCGTTCCTTTCAATGGCCTCTTGACTTTGGGGAATAGCCAGAAGTCGCAGGGGGGCATATCAGGAGAGTAAGGAGCCAGTCGAACCAGTCTGGTTTCTGGTTTCACGCCAAAAAATGAACCAAGTGCGAAGAATGTGGTGGAGCATTGTCGTGGTGGAGTCGCCAATTTCCTGATGACCACAACTCCAGTCGCTTGTGCTGCACAGCATCAGGAAGTGACGTAGGACATCCCTATAGTACTCCCTATAGTCGCTCCGTCATTTTACTTTCATTGAAAAACCAACGAGAGTGACACACTACGTCGCTCAAACACTGCTCAACAGCAACTGACGCTATCTACAGGCGGGAAAAAAATCAAGGTCGGGAAGGTTCAAGGTCGGCTCAAGTAAGCGCGCTTGATTCAAATCCATCAGGTTTTCAAAATACAAAAATAAGATCGGATACTTTTCTAACAGACCACGTGCATCCACTTAAAAAGGAAGGTCATCGAACGGACCCAAATAATTGCAGGGGGATCTCTATACTTCCATTCGCTTATAAGATACTATCTAAAGTTCTGTTGAGCAGAGTGGAAGAACAGGCTGATCACCTCAATGCAGAATACCAAGCTGGTTTCCGAAAAGGAAGAGGATGCGCCGAATAGATATCCAATCTAAAAAGCATTATGCGAACAAGAGCTCTACGGTGCCAGAGCACTGTGGTCATTTTTGTCGAGTTTAAAACGGCATACTACTCAATTGACAGACAATCATTATTTAGTACCTTGAAATTCATAAAAAACGAGAGGAATCATCAACCAAACACCGACGAATACCATCTCGAAAATCACGTTCTTCGGGGAAATTTCTGATCCCTTTGAAATTAAGACAGGACTCGGACAGGGAGATGGATTATCCCCAATGCTCTTCAACGCCGTAATGGAAAAAATAATGAAAACCTGGGAAGAGGCCCTGAATTTGGAAATAATAAGAGGAATACGCCTTGGGAGGGAAAGAAAAAACCTGAAAATCAAATGTTTAGCTTTTGCCGATGACCTTGCTATCTTAGCCAATAACCAAGAAGAAAACGGATCTTCAAATCTCATATGAAAAGACAGAATAAATGGAGTACAAGCCCCAAAGTGAGAAGTACATGGAGGTAAATCATAGGAAGATAAAGAGAACTGAGAAGTTAAAATACCCTGGGTGAATGGATCCAACCCAACGGACTACATACGGAGGCAAATAAAGGAACAGCCAGAAAACTAGACCTGGTCTACAAGCTAACGCAGAACAAGTACAACAAACGGGCCTTATCCTTCAGGGCCAGAATCTGACTGTTATATTATAAATAAAAAGGGGGAGTATCAAGAACTCGAAAAGAAATAAAGGAGGATTCTGCGGAAAATACTCGGACCACAGAAAACTACTCATCCGACTTGGAAGATGAGGAAAAACAAAGAACTCTAAAAATACACTGAGAATATCAGAGACATAATGAGGAAGCTGAGGTTGAAATTCGGACACCTACTAAGAATGGATGAATGCAGACTGACCAAAGGGCTCTTCAACTACATCATGGGGTTTAAGGCCACATCCAAATGGGTAGATGAGGTGAAAAGGGATCCGGCAGAAGATGGAATCACACTACAGATTGCCCATAACAGAAGAGAATTTAGAAGGACAGTAGACAGTATAAAAGCATTTCAGGAGAAACCAACAATGAGAAGGTCCAAGCGGATCATTTCCGATGGGGAGAGAAAGAAAAGAAGCGCATGATGAGGTTCTGGGAGGAGAAAAGAAAAAAAAAACAAAAAGTCTTTGCGGTCCATAGTTGGCCAAATTAAAAAAAAAAACATCTACGGAATCAGTAAGAATAAACTTTTGAATTCGTTGAATCATAATCATAATCATCACACAGCGTTTTCCGTCAACTGCTGGATATCGGCCTTCATCATTTCTGCCTATTTCTTTATTTGTTGGGTCTCTCTCATCCAGGCTCCCCCTGTTCTCTTGATACCATAAATCCATTTTGTGGTGCCTCTTCCTCTGTCTAGCTTATCTGCTCTTGGTCTCCAGTCCAGGAATCTATTGGTCCAACTCCCAACTAACATTTGGGCTATGTGCTCAACCCTGTTCCATTTTAATCTTACAATGCGTAGTATCACATAGATGTGGTTTGAACTCTTGTTGCTCGGCGTAGGTCTTCGTTTTTTATATTGTAGCGACACGCCGAGCATCGATCTTTCAATCTTGCTGTGTGCAATTTGCGTTGCGGTTTAATTCACAACACCTAAAACTTTCCATTCTAAGCGGACTGGTAGATCCCCTTTAAATACGTCTCTAAGTTTTCCATAAGCGGCTCAGGAGCGGGTTATTCTTCTTTTGAATTCGTATGTTTGGTTATCTCTATTTATGCGCATTTCGTGCCATAAATAGGTGTATATGTCTACAAAATCTGCATCTCTATCGCCCACCTTCCTCTGCCTGCTCTGGACCAAATTTTTCATACATTTTGTTTGCGAATAGCTTAATCTTAAACCTACACTGTTACTTGGTTCCTGGAGTTCTAGTAGTATTGTTTGTTCTAGTAGCTATGTCATCAGCAAAATGTAGGTTTGATAAGTTTTTGCTATGTATAGCGAGGCCTTTTCTTTCCCAATTGAGCTTTTTGATGCTTTCAATGCGGCAGCTTGGCGAGATATCATGACAGAACTTCAAGAAAGTAAACTTTCCCCATACCTTCTGCGCCTTATTAGCAGCTACCTGTCTAAAAAATAGTAATAGAAACCGGCGGAATATCTACAGAATGTGAGGTATGTCGCAGGGTTCCGTTATGGGCCCTACGCTTTGGAATATCTTATATGATGGCGTTTTGATGCTAAGATATCCTAAAGCGTAGAAATCATTGGCTTCGCCGATGATTTAAACATTGTTGTGACCGGAAAGACAGAGGACGAATTGATGGACAGGGCTAACATGACCATTAAAACTGTAGGTAACTCGCTGGAAAGCAAAAGGCTTTAAAAGCTAAAAGCAGAGGAAACAGAAGCTGTTCTCCTTACAGCACAAAGAACGATAGGAACCATAAAATTTAATGAGAAAGAGGAGACAATAACTCCAAAAGAAATATCTAGGAAATATCTTTGGATTGTTTCTTATAGAGTCATGTTGAATCCAAATATTATCAGAATCGAACTGAAACACTGGAAGACTTAAAACGGAACATTCGACAAGTTATGTTTCGCCAGAAATTCGTTCATTGTTGCATCAATATCAGTCATGCGTCGAAGCAAACGGAGGTAATCAATCGATGTAATTTTTAATTTTCAATTTTGTCCAACTTATTTCGTTTTTTAATAACTGCTGTTCAATTCAGGACACTCTTAATTTATCACCCTTTATAATACACAAATATTTCGATTGGAACCTAAGAAAATACTTCTTTGTTAACAAACTGATGAGACATGCCACTTTAAATCAATATACTATTACATTACATTTAATTTAAAACTGGAATACATGACAATTACCACGACATAACTCCTTTAATATTATCGATTTATGTAAATTAACCGAAATACTACATTTTATGTATTTCATCCATAAAAATCAAATAACTCTCGCGTAAACACGTGGATCTCGCCGTAACTAATTTAAATTTATAATTCTACGTTTGTTTAAAATAAGAGGCCGCCGTTACTGTTTACTAAAACCATTACCGAAATTCAAAACGATTACGATCAAATAGGTTTTATTTGAATTTGTTAGGATTTCACTTTTTTTAACCGACAGGACGAAGGTGTTAATCGATAATAACTCGAATATACGTTTATTACCCACTGAGCATACGCGACGGATTTTTAAAGGATATTAACATACGAATGTCCCCATTAATATTATAAAATCCGAGTATTTGTGAGATGAGTTATTGAGGTACTGGAAGACGCTATGAAAAGGTCACTTAATAATAGCAACTAAAATAAATTTATGCCTTGCAAATCACCACACATGATATATATCCTAACACTAAATTGAAAACCGCTTCGAATAATTGATTGTATCTTGTATTGTATTATTCACGATAATATTTTGCTTTTGTATTTGAAAACTTCTTATTAATCTCCCCAACATTTTTTTGTGTTTATCAAATTACATTTAGTTTAACTGCCATTACATTTTGTTGTTCCTATCTTTAATGAATGCCATTAATTTTTGTTTTAATAACTTTCAGAATAAAATTCGTGGTATCCCGCAAGGATAAGTGTTAGGCCCGCTTGTGTGGTCCACAACAATTTCAACCTATTCACCGAAAAAAAAATCACAATTAAATAAGACTTATTTATTATATTAAACTTAGTTAAATATTTAAAATCAGATAAACTAATATATAATTTAATTACAAGATAAAAATCCTCTTGGGAAATATTCGCATCTGCCAGATTTTTTTCTTTATTATACTTGCGTTGAAAAATAAATAGATTTAGATTAGAAATCGACTTTTATGTAAGTAATATAAATAATTCTCAATTTCTTTTTGAATGGGATGAGTTTGTAGATAGTTTGCTCATTAGTAACAAGAGAAGACTAGTTTGAATGAGATTTAAGCTTAAATAGAAATAATAAATTAATTATCAAATGGCACGGCGAGGTTTGTATTAAAATTAATGAGAAATAACAGGTGAGACGTCCGTCCGTTTATGGAATATCAAAACATCTAGCACATACGAGAATATAATATGTTGTCTTCATATCATATAAAAACACGTTGATGATACCGTATCAGCTTATAATTATATATAACGTTGTTCTATCGTACGCAATTTATGGTAACATTAATTAATAAAAAATAATTATCCTTACCTTACCATATGGTACATGAAATTGTGAGACTAGCAACAAAAAATAAACACGTGTATGTGTGCCTTATGGAATTATACAGAAAATATTTATTATATGCCAGGAGTAAAAAAAAAACAGTTACACATATTTATTTTAATTAATTTGCCTAATAAATTAGGCACCTGTAATGATTTTAAATTAAGAAAGTATTTTATTACTTTTCGGCATAACCTGTTATCTGCGTTCCTTTTTATAATATGGGTTCTTCTTTATGTGTGTGGCCACCCACAATACGGCTTTGACTTGAAACTAATACACTTGCCAGAGATAGTCATTTATTTATGCGAATCACACTGTATCGATGGCCTTGTGAAAAACAATATTTACAGAATACGCCTACAAATTTCAAGAAACGCCTTCCATTTGCACAGAACAACGAAATCGAATCGTCTCTTAATAATTTAAACTGTGTTATCTTATCAAATAACAAAGGAACTATTTAATACGCAGAAAGCTATTAAAACTTTCCAATTACAATCGACATCTTATTTTAATAGGCTCTCCGACCGCTTGACTTATATTTATTATGAAATGTCTGTTGTTTTTTACGGTTTCAATTCGTACACACTTTTACTAATATTGTGCAATTTCAATTTATTATCTTATTGTGTTATCAGCGGACATGATGTGTATATTCAATTTGTTGTATGCAATAACTTGGCCCTTCACCATACCATAACAACAATCATAAATTTGTTAATCCTCCTCGTATTATATATTCTGCCTGGTTTTACAATAAAATTAATTAACATAAATTTAGTTATTGCTGAAAACACCTACTTTGGTTAAATTTTGCAATCTTCCATCTACAATAAAAAAAATTATTGAATTATAATAACAAATATCTTGTATCTGTAAACTATCTAGTAGTCTATATTTTTATAAAGGTTTACAAGATTTGTCGCTAAATATCCAACGAATTTAAAAGTTTTCTTTAATTGAATAATTTCGTAGATAAAATATTATCTAAAACTTTTGCAAAGATAAAAAAAACAACATACAAATTTCACATGAGGTTTGTTTTGGTAGTCCTAAAAAGACTTAGTAATTGTTATAGAGCTCCGGAAAAGCTCAATATAATTATAAATTCAGGGTGTGTTCCGTTTGTTTTAAGTTTGTATAATTATCTATAACAGTGGTTCTCAAACTTTTTTTGCAGCGGCACCCTTTTCGCGGCACAGCTAACCTACAAACGTTTGAAAACTTACAATACAATTCTCTCCACCATGGATGGCCTGAAGAAGTGCGGCGTTTGAAGATTTCTTCACCTTATGTACTAAATTATATTGATTGCATTCCAGATGCCTTTTTAATTTGGATGGAACCAAGCAGCAGTCAGAAACAATTTTTTGACAGATAACGCCTTATCCTTCCGGTGCTTATTCGTTCCCAACAGAAACAAAGCCAAACAATGTGAAGTAGCTAGGATCATATTTCCTTATTTTGCTCGGATTATCTTTTGGTCGTGAGTTGCGTTTTCGCGAACTGAGGTAGACGAACTTGAATTATTTAGACTCGCAGGTGTCTGCTGGGATATTTCTTCTCCTCCGACTCTTCGGTCTTCTGTAGACACTGTTCCTCAAGTTTTTCTCTTCTTCGCCTCAAATCCTGCAAAATAGAGAATTTTATCTCTCATCAAGTCCATGTTTGTTATGTCTTCTTCTCCAATACCCAACTCCACTAAGTCTGCTTTGACTTCTTTGAACCATCTGATTTGGGTTCTGGGTTTTTTGACAAAAAATATGAATATTTTCTTATGTCAGCCTTTAATCATTCATTCTTTGCGAATGGGCATAGAAGCTTACCCTTCTCTTCCTCATAGTATCTCCCACTTTCTCAATTTTATCATACACTTCTCTATTACTTCTAAGGTTCCAAATCCTATTTTCAAACCTCGGTCCATGCACTCTTCTTGTGATTTTTCGCTCCTTCTTTACTATAGCTTCCATTTCTTTGTTAGTGTTCATAGACACACTGGCTTAATCACTGCGTTATAATGTCTGATTTTAGAATTAATTGATACTAACTTCTTGTTGTACACATTCTTTGTTAGCTGGAATTTTTTTTAGCAAGGGTTTTCACGGCTACTGCCGCTTCCCGCACTTCAATCTCCATTCTCTTCTATTTTCACAATATCTTTTTATCATTTCCCTTTTTCTCATGGTTTCTTTCTATTTCTTTTCTCCATGATGTGGTTGGCCTTCCCCTCTTCCTTCTGTTAGTAGAGATGTAAGAGATCATTCTTCTTGGCTATCTTTCACTCCTCATTCTCATCACGTGGCTCATAGTTGTCGGCTCTCTATCCGATCCATAATGGTATCTTCCACATGCGCCCTTTGCCTGATATCGTCATTTTGGATATGGTCTAACCTGGATATTCCACACGATCGGCGTAAAGAGTCCATCTCTACTGCTTTTAGCTGGTTCCTTATTTTTCATGTTAGTTGCCAACACTCTGCCCCATACCTTCTTATTGGTTCCGCGATAGTACGGTATAACTGGACTATTATATTCATTTGAATTTTCGAGGACCATAGAATTGAGTTCAAGTGCTGAATTGCCGTTTTACCCTGAACAATCCTGTTTTGGATACCTTTTCGTGTTGAACTTTCAGAAGATATGTATGTTCCCAAGTATAGCGTAATCTTGATAAACCGACAGATATGTGTCAGATTACTTAACGTGTCGGATTAAACAACCACCGAATTATCAAGATTAAACTGAACTTGAATTCATTAGTGCTTTTTATAATATCGTTGTTGACTTGAAGATCATTGGGCTTTTCTCTGATAACTATGTATTCGGTTTTACTGATATTGATGTTCCAATATTCCTCAATCAGCGTTCTTGTCATGTATGTAATGTCTTCTTCGTCGTTTCCTATCAGTTCTAGACCATCCGCAAACAGTATTAACAGGTATTTCCAACTTCAATTACCATTCTATGATATTTTTCATCCAAGTGTTTAGGGCTTTTTGTAGATATACTTTAAAAATGGTCAGAGAAGGAGTACATCCTTCAAACTTAAAACAATCGGAACACAGCCTGAATATATAAATATATTCAATCTTTCCGAAGCTCTATAATAATTACTGAGTCTTTTTAGGACTACCAAAACAAATCTGAAATTTTTCAAAGTTGACAAAACGAAGGAACGAAGCAAGACAAATTTCACATTAGATTTGTATTGGTAATCCTAAAAAGACTCAGTAATTGTTATAGAGCTCCGAAAAGGTTGAATATATTTATTTGTTCAGGCTGTGTTCCGATTGTTTTAAGTTTGTATGATTATCTATAACAGGGGTCTCCAAACTTTCCAGCCTTAGGGCCATACTGATTACTCCAGTAAGTTCCGAGGGCCAAAACCATATTATCATTGTTGCCGCTGGTAAAAAGTGAAATAGTCCACTGATGAAAGTAAGTACATATGTAAGTATGTAAGTATGAAAGGAAAAAGTACGCAACGTTTAAAAAAGGCTGCAAATCGGACTAAACTCCGCAAAACGGCAACACTGCATATTATTAATTTTCCTGTCATTATCTGTAATTTCTAGATTAGTCGTAGAGTACGAGCCATGAGGAGTAACGTGACACGACATCTGGTGGACACAAGCGGAAATAGATAATATCTTCTATCGCTAACAGATGGCGCTAATAGCACGTACAGAATAATCTCGTTGGTTCGAGAAAGTTCTGGTGTCTTCCACTCACTTCTAGATGGCAGTAATTGGAATATATAAGAAGGCTAGTGGCGCAACCACAAGTCAGTTCCTATGACACTTGTGCTTGTTTAAGTTTAAAACATCTTTGTAACAGTATTTTGATTTGAATTGTTGCTTTTGTGTGTGATTTAGTAGTATGGAAAAGAAGCGAAAAATTGATAGTGAATGCAGAAAATTCAAAGATCAGTGGAACATTCAGTATTTCGTAATTGAGTCCAGTAACAAGGCGCTATGTTTGATTTGCAATGAAAGCATAGCCGTTCACAAGAAATATAACATTAAACGTCATTATGAAACAAAACATTTTCAAAATTACTCAAAATATACAGGAAGTTTGCGGACATAAAAATTCGAAGCTATGAAGCGCGGATTGAAATCGCAGCAATCTTCATTTACAAAACTCAAAACTGAACAAGAGGCTGCAACTCGTGCCAGCTTTCGTGTGGCTCTTGAAATTGCAAAACGTGGAAAAGCATTCAACGATGGAGAAATGATCAAAGAATGCATAATTGCAGTAGCCGAAGAAATGTGCCCTGAAAAGGAAAATTTATTAAAAACTGTCAGTATGTCAGCAAACACTGTGGCTCGAAGGGTAGAAAACATCGCTGAAAATATATCCTCTCAACTGTTCGACAAAAATGGACATGTTGGACGGTTTTCTTTGGCCTTGGATGAGTCAACGGATGTGTCAGATACTGCTCAGGTGTTGATTTATATTCGAGGAGTAGATAAAAGCTATGAAGTGCATGAAGAACTTCTTGATATGTATAGTATTCATGGCACAACTACTGGTACAGATATTTTTAAAGGAGTTGAAATGGCCATTAATCAAAAGAATCTTCGATGGAAAAACTTCAAATGTATTACAACTGATGGAGGCAAAAACATGAGTGGGAAAGATAAAGGAGTGGTCGCTCTTGAGTCAATGGCTGTAGAAAATGACGGTGGTTCAAAATCATTAGTCTTACATTGTATCATTCATCAACACTCTTTGTGCGGAAAATGTTTGGATATGTCTGAAGTTCTGAAACCAGTCATATCAACTGTTAATTTTATCAGATCTTTTGGGCTGAATCACTGACAATTCCGACAATTTATTGAAGAGATTGGAGAAAATGACTTACCTTATCATACTGCCGTACGTTGGCTTAGTTGTGGGAAAGTCCTTCAGCGCATTTTTGAACTTCGAGCAGTGATCGAAATTTTTTTGAATGAAAACCATCGCCCTCTTACTAAATTACAAAACAACGCATGGCTGTGGAAGTTAGCATTCTATGTTGATTTGACAAAACATGTGAACGAACTGAATTTGAGATTGCAAGGAGAAACCCAGCATCTTCCTGATTTATACACTAATATCAAATCATTCCGGAAGAAATTGATACTGTTTCAATCACAACTACGAAGTAAATGTTTTTCACATTTTAAAACATGTGAAATATTCAGCCACACCACTGAGACTGAGTTTCCAATCGATTTTGCAATCGAAACTTTGAGTGCTTTGAAAATAAATTTTGTTACTCGTTTCTAGGACATTGATGCCATTGCGAATCAAATTAAGATTTTTCAGAATCCTTTTGATACTGACATTGAAACCCTAGCCCCGGAACTTCAAATGCAAATGATTGATCTACAGTGCAGTGATATAATTAAGAACAAATATCAAAACTCATCTTTGTTGGAATTTTATAAGAGTCTTCCACTGACACAATTTGATAATTTGCATAAATTTGCTCGTGGGCTGTTTTCTGTTTTTGGTACTACTTATTAGTGTGAGAAGACCTTCTTCAAAATGAAGTACACAAAAAATGTTTACAGATCTAAATTAACTGATGAGCATCTTAAATCTCTTTTAATAATTGGTACAAGTAAAATTAGTCCACAACTACAAACTATTGTCAGTGGAAAATCTCAATTCCATAAATCTCATTAGTATTTCATATGCCATTATGCTTGTTATAAGTTATGTTTTTATTTAAAATGTATAAAATGTTAGTTGGATTCATTTCAATAATTTGTTAGTTATTATATACTGAAGCTAAATTTTCTGCAAATTATACATGTCTTTACTCATTACAATTCTGTGTTTCTTTATCCAACTTATCACAAAAACAATAACAGTAAGCCTACAACAAAGTTATGAGTAGTTAGCCCATGACCATATCAATGTAGATGTCATATTAATAATTATTCAACATAAAATTAGAATACTTCAGTAAACTAAATTTAATTTGCTATAAAAATATGTTCTCTAAAAGAAGTTTTCAAGTATGCTAGCTCTCCGCGGGCCGGACAAAATCTGTCCGCGGGCCGGATGTGGCCCTCGGGCCGTAGTTTGGAGACCCCTGATCTATAACGTAGGATGGTTTTACCAATTCTGACTACATCCTTGTTTTAATCCCTTGTTAACTTTAAACGGCGCGGATATTTTCTTACTTAATTTCATCGCACATCCTGAGTTCCCAAATAGTGTTTTTATGGCTCTGATGTAGTATTTGTTAATATTAGTCTCAAGTAGTATTTCGAACATTTTATTAATGGGCACGTTATCGTAGGCCTTTTCCAAATCAATGGACATCAGGTGTGTACTCATATTCCTTTCCGGACCTTTCCCAATTCATTTTTGAAGAGTACTAATATTAAGATAGGCATGACCTACCCGCCCTAAAAGTACACTGTTCTTCAATTTCTTCAAAGTCGTGCTTTATTGTTGTCTTTAGAATTCGACCGTACCGTCTTCCTACAGAACTGGTTACCGTTGTGCCTCTATAGTTAAAGCATATTATTTTATTACTTTTTTATGTATGGAGCTGAGGTATCCTATTTTTCAATCATTTGATTTGACCACCAGTTTTTCTAGCAGTATGTTCGGTTCATGCTTCACCAACTCTATAGGAACACTTCCCGGTCCAGGAGTTTTCCCACTCTTCATGTATTTTAGGGCCTTTTTTAGTTCCGTGACATTGATTTCTTTTATATTGTCTATTATATTTTCTTTCTCTGGTATTGGTGTCGTCATAAACTGAGGCCGGTCTTCTTTCAGTATTGATTGGTAATAGTGCCATTTCCATTATTCGTGCTCATGTTTTAATTCTTTCTTTGTCTATAGTCTAGAGCAGGGGTTCTCACTAGGATTTTTTAGAGAGCCTAATTGTTTTTATCAGATTTTCCTGAGGGCCGTAAGTATTCATTAATTCTTTGAAGTTGATGGGCGAAATCTTTCAAAGCTCTCTAATATAGCATCCACATTAGCAGGTGGGGAAGAAACTGAAGTTCTCAAAATGTTGTCAACGTTTTCACTCGTTAACTTGGATCTGTACTTGTTTAAACTTGTTTAAACTTGTTTAAATTTATTTTACTTGTTTAAATTTTTACTTGTTTAAATTTATTTAATTTATTTATTTTATTTATTTTGTTTAAATTTAGCTTACTGAATGCATTACACATATGTAGATGCAAAAAAAACACAAGACTTTCTGAGCACAGTCAATTAGGTCAGGGAATTGGTCCTTTTCAACTACTTTCCAAAACTCATAGTGAGCCTTATCCATAATTCCTTATCCATATTCCATATTAGTTTTTATTTATTTCCCTAATAGCCGATGGCCGCAAAAAATCGTTTCGAGGGCCGCGTAGTGAGGATCGCCAGTCTAGAGCATTGAACTGGACGATTTCCTAAGTTTTTGAATTTAGAAACTTTCTTTATTTGGATATACTTTGTAATCAATGTTCGGTGCCTCTCTAACTTTGGTTAGGTACTCTTTTCTGCCGTTTCTTTCAGAATATTGATCTGTTTTGTTGTTTCTTCCAAACTGCCAGCTATAACCGCTCATTCGCAAAAGCAAGGCAATCCACTTCTAATCCATCCTCTATGCTTCCTAATCTTCCTTAATTATAGTACAGATTTTGTGTTTACATTTCGTTGTCTCAAAAAATTACTCTGAAACTAGCCGAAATTTTTTTAAAAATATTTCGAATAAAACTTGTACAAGTAACTTGTACTTGTAACATGTAAGAAGGTTTCTTATAGATGATAGTGATTTTTGTCTGTCACATTGGTAATAATCAACTTTAAAACATTCTCAAATTTATTTCATCACTCATTAATATCACAAGATTTGTAAATAATATTTACATTTTTTATTATATTATAATTTTCTATTTAGTAATATTATTACTTTGATATTAATATTACTAAATATTACTTTGGATGAAAAATAGCATTAATAGGAACAAATACCAACAAAGCTCCCGGAGGGAACCCCATGAATGTATTTTCATTAAACGAGCATGTCTGCTAGAAAACATAAGGGATCTGTTCAATCTCTGTCTTTTCAACAGCACAATACCAAATGTATGTAATAACGCTATCGTGATCCTACTGCACAAAAAGTGAGACACAGTTGAGGCGGAAAACTATAGGACGAGTCATCTTTACAAATAATTCTCAAGGATAAAAACCAGGCTTGAAAATATAGATAATAATAGATCCGGGTATCTATTATATTCAATACTTTTCACGATTATTGTTTTAACATTTTGTAGATGGTCATTGGTGAGCGAGGGCGCCACAACTGATCCCAACGCTGGGAAATCAGACGACCGGGAAAGACCTCTCATAACACTCACACAGACATATTGGATAGAAGAGGGCTTGAATCATCTTTTTGATACCGAATATCGTTTACTGTCTGGGTTCCGAACCTAGGGGTGATTACCCCCACGGAGGTAAATCAGCTTTTATGCGGGGGTAACGAACAGCTTCATTAGTATGTAATCCTAATCAATAAAAAATAGATAGTTACTGAAAATTTAAAAAAAAATTACAGTTAAACCGCGCAGTAGTATTTACACTCTTTCTCTCAGCTGTGTCGTTGCCGCCTGATTAAAGTTGATGATCCATCTGATAATCCGACAACTATGAACGTAATTCCGCGAGTACGTTATTGCCTTACAACTCGAGTTATGTACTGTACTTTATATACGACCACACTAATTTGTTTCTGTTTAATAAGAAAAATATGTTCAATGTTACAAATTTATTTCTTATTAGGATATGTTTATTTGATTATCATTATTTAACGTTATAATATACAAACAGTTGTATTTTCAAATATAACTGTTACTCGACATTATTTAACTTGAAATAAATGATAAGTATATGTAATGATAATACATTCTTAATAGTTACATACCTTATTATTTAGTACTTATTTGGGTTAAACTGGAATAAGAGTGTTCATAGATATAGGCAACCCAATGTACGCAATGTTAATTTCCGTTGGTTTGAACTGTGGCACGGGGGGCGCTGAACGTATGGACACGTCATAGCAGCTCTCAACCAATCAACGAATCATAAACCCAACGCACGTGTATATTATAAATCATAACTTATCATTAATCGCGGACTGTTACATACTTGTGTGTTATGATGTATTTACATTTGCAATAGTGGTCGTAGATAAATATTTTTATTTAAAAAAACGCTGTGTTAAATATTTTTTTGGATCAAGACTTATAGCTAGTCTTGCACGTGACTTCTTAATACTTGCCTTAAACCAATCGCACACTATACGATAGGAGCTCATCAAACCTTGTTTGTGTGATGCAGTGTCGCTCGTTATTGGTGAGCAGCATGTGGCTAAATTTAAACAAATATCGCCCTCGAATACAATTGTTCAAAGTCGCATTTCAAACTTGATTAACGATATTTTGGTAACTGTAATTTATGAAATTAATAAAAGTCCTATATTTGCGCTGCAATTAGATGGTATTTACTCGGTACATTTAAGATGACAATGAGATGTAAAAGAAGAATACTTGCTCTGCAAGTCTCTGCTCACCACTAGTCGTAATGAAGACGTATTCGAAAAGCTAAAGCAGTTTATTTTAGACAACGGACTAGACTTGTCAAAGTTGATTGGCGTTTGAACAGACGGGTTACGATGTACTGACGGCCATCCGTGATGGGTGCTCATTCTAGATTCCAAGCACTCGTGAAACAAGTTGCTCCTCAAGTTTTATCATATCATTACCTGATACACCGCCACGCTTTGGCTGGTAAAACGCATCCACCAGATTTTCTTTAGTACATTGAATGACGTTGTGAAAATTGTGAATCATATTCGTGGCAGTGCTACAAACTAGCGATTATTCAAGTTTTATGCGATGAAGTTGCTGCCACATTTAATTCTCTTTTGTATCACAAAGAGGTTCACTGGTTAAAAAACAAACCCATGGCGCTACAGCCCAGGACGGGCTTTGGCCTCCTTCCACGGCCTACACTTGTGCTTGGTGTCTTAATCTTAGACACAAGTGTAGGGGAGCCCTTGCAGTTTATTAGGGTTCCGAGGCAGATTTTTACTGCAATAACTTTGCCAGGCCACCACCGTCTCAACCACCGAAAACAAAGAGAAAAAGTTTTTTTTTTCAAAAATACGCGATAAAATATTTATCGAAAAGCTGGCCTATCTTGCTGATTTTTCAGTGAAATTGACAGTAATCTCATTCCAAGAAAATTTGACGAATATTTTGACAGCGCAGGATAAAGTTGCAAGTTTTTTGCGTAAATTGGAACTTTACCAACGCAGAGTGCAAGTTGGCGATTTGTCAATGTTCACACAGCAGTATGAGCAATCGTAAATACCGAACCAAACAAAATTACGTTTCAAATTTCCTTGGTTCAGCATTTATCTGCGGCAATAGACTCACTCACTGAAGCAATATTTTCCGGAGATGGATACTCGTCAGTTGAACTCTTGGATATTAAGACCATTTTCTAATGATGATGACATTATTACAGACGAAGATTAGAAGATTATAAAGCAGAAGATGTGGCGGCCAAAGTGGAGTTTCTCGGACTGCGCGAGAATAGTACTTGAAAAGTAGAATTTCAAAATTATGGTCTCGGCACATTTTGGCGTAAAACAAGTGCCGAATATTCTGTTATAGCTAATAGAGCTTTAAAAATGTTAATACCTTTTGCCACCACCTATAGATGTGAGAGTGGTTTTTCAACTTTAGTTACATTAAAAACAAAGGCCAGAAACCGTCTCAATGTGGAACATAACTTGAGATGCGCTTTAAGCGAAACTAAACTATTAACAAAGCATTAAAAGACTTGTGAATGCAAAACAATACTTCACACTGATTATTGAAATATGTTAAAATTGTCAGATTGTGGTATAATTTGTGATAAATAAAAATATTTGTATTTGCTTGTATTGTTTGTTTTAGATAACATTTTAAAGTAGGGGTAAAATCAGTTTTCTAATATGTCACATGCGTACTGGTATTTGAAAGGTTAAAAACCTATGGTTTACTGGCAATGGGAGTTGAGCAATGGCGTGCATTAAGAACGTTTGTAACATCTTTACATAACATTCACAATTTACGTTTCCCATTTCATCTTCAGAAAATAAGATCTCAACACCCCAGCTGAGCATATTCCACAACCACGACACGTTAACTTTTAAGAATGGAGCTAGGCTCTTCTTCGAATAAAACTTGAGGGTTTTCGGCAGAACTGTAAAGTAAATTTTGTTTGTTCGTCTCTCCATGTAATTGAAAATTGCTTCCTCACTCATAATTATTTTATTAACAAAATTATCCTTTTGGCCCCAAAATCTATCGATTGAATTCTAAACACGAGTTTACGGTCTATTGGAAGAAGTTTTTGGGCTTTTTAGCCATTTGTAAGACCGGAACAGTAAATCTTTCTTCAAAATTGCTCTTACCGACTCACCTGAAATTCCTACTTGCTGCCTACGTAGCGACGCGTCGCACGGATGGAATGGAACTTTCTGCCACTCTGTTCCTAAAATGCAAAATATTGACTTCTGTTCTAGCAGTTTGTATCCTCTCTGCAAGTTTAGTATCCTTAAGCGAACCTGTTCGACGGTATTTTTTTATTTTGTCCTGCAATTTTGGAGCGCTGGACAATTAAACTGTTGTCGAAACCACCTCTGAGTTTGAATAATGGAGTTCATTTTAATAAAGCGCTCCACACTAGCAATCCTTTGCCCAATCGGCCACCGCTGTATTTTCAAAAAAACTTGAACTTCCACTAAATATTAGTCAATTAGAATTCTGGCAAATAAGTCAATACTTCTTGTTTAAGTACAAACAGGACACTCTTAATTTGTCACCCTTTAGTTTGATCAATATATTTGAGTATCGAAATCGTAAAAGTCATTATAAGTAGTTGTTTAATATAATAATTCGAGATCTCCATTTAAAAATGCCTTAAATTTCGTTTAAAACAAGGCGGTAATTAATTTGAACGAAGCTAATAAAAAACATTAGTAACTAATACGGCGACTGAAAATAATATCCGCTTTATGAAATATATCTAAACATAAACAAGTAACGTTTAATTAAATTATGAAAATGTTAGTAGATAAAATCCACATTCCTAACCAGAATAATGTGTCAGCTTGGCCAGACAAGAAGATGCCCAATATATTAAAAATATTTTAAACATTTAATAGTCGTATAGATGTAGATACTAAAACTCGTCTATATATAATAACAATAATTTATGAAAAAAAGAAAAGGTTACATTTAAAAAGATATTTTATTCTGATTTAAATGAAACTAGAGTTTCTTTTTTCAAGTATTAATGTCATCATCTTGAAATAAACAAATAAAATTTAATGAAAAGGAAAATTATATTGCTGTTGTTTCCATCTCCTTATATTAAATTAAAAAAGATACGGTGGGAATTGTAATGACCTTAAACTGAGCGTTTAAACAAAGCGACACCTTTACAATGTCCAGCATTTAACAGGTGATATTTGAAACAATTCAAGAATTCTTATCTTTGTGGGAAAAGAATTGAGGACGTATTTTCATGATAATAAATAATATTTAAAGCAGCAATTTAATTAGCTGCGTCATAAATATCATTAATAAAAATGTCGTATGTAACGCGCATTAAAATGTACTCATTATGTTTGCATAAAAATTGGGTCCAGCAATAAAATGTTGTGTGTATCTTTATGTTTCTATAATATTGCTGTGGGAGTGTCTTGAGGATTAGAAGTGTGTGCCACATATGATGGGTCATGACCTAAGACCCCTCTTCTCGCATAGGAATATATTGCGAGTGGATTTCAAAAAATTTCTATATCATATATAAAAATAGATGGATATTCATCCAGACAAACCGGATAGCTCGAGCAACACAAAAAACCATAAAAGCATATAATAGCCCATTTACAAAACTAATAATTAGTAATTAATTCAATATTAGGCAAATATTTGTTGAATAAATTACAGTTATTTGACGTGAATGAATTCAATTTTCAACCGAAATATGAAAATAAATTTTATCGAAATTTGAGATGAGCTGTAAAATAGCCATTTTAATAACATCTATTAATAAGAAGACATTAACTTGGAATTAGCTTTTTGCATTGAGATAGCGTTTGAATGTCACTGTAAACTATATACACTATACGTGTAAATGCTTGCTTTTTATATACATACTATAACTGTATTATTAGTATACAGATAACACAACTTGAAAGCGTTTTTCTTTTACAATTAAATTGCTTGTAAAGACGGTCTTTATTACAGAAATCCTGCCGCTGCGCATATTACATAACTCTTTCAGATAAATAACACATTGTATCAATATTTATGGTAATATCGCGAAATAATGAATAATACAGTTTTCTATAATGAGGTAATAATTTCATATCTATTCCAATGTACATACAATATGCCAACTGTTCATTACGTGAGCGTAAATAATTATTTGGAAAAATATCAAAATTGTTTTTATAAATAATAAACTGAACTAACTAATCATTTAAAAAAAAAGGTAATATGATAAATTTCCTATATCAATTGTTACTATTGCCACTAATTTGATTATACAATTGTATACATAATTGTATTAATAGAGAAAGTTAAATTATCAAAGCTTTTTTATAATGACTTCGATTATTTGTACGCAGTTTTATTTTTCTTAGTGAAATTATAAAAATATATATATATATATATATATATATATATATATATATATATATATATATATATATATTTATAATAAAGAAACAATTAATGTACTCGTATTTCGAAGTTATTATGTCAACTAAAAGCATTTCCTCATATATAATATTATGTATACGAGTATATTATGCTGCTCGTACAAGACAGGGAGGACTAGACAGACAAGACTAGACAAACAAGATTAGACAGACAAGACTAGACAGACAATACTAGACAGACAAGACTATACAGACAAGACTAGACAGACAAGATTAGGCAGACAAAACTAGTCAGATAAGACCAGACAGACAAGACCAGACAGATAAGACCAGACAGACAAGACCAGACAGACAAGACCAGACAGACAAGACCAGACGTACAAGACTAGACAGACAAGACTAGACAGACAAGACTAGCCAGACAAGACTAGACAGACAAGACTAGACCGACAAGAAAGACTAAAGAGGCAAGACTTTATTATTTTGTGGTTTTGGAGCATCTCTCACTAAACCCTGTTTTCTATATGGCTTTTAGTATTCGCCACCCCAGTATCGCATATTTCGCATTCCTTCAAGGTGGGCAGCCCGGACAGTGAGTGCCGTCCTGGTTGAAAGTGCCTCTACTTCGACGGGTAACCGAACCCCGGTCTCCCGCTTGTCAGGCCACCATTGTCCACTACACTAGCGAAGAGGACAAATAGATAAGACTAGATAGATAATACTAGTTAGAGAAAACTAGATATACTACATTAGACATAGCAGACTAGACAAGTCTAGGCAATTAAGACTGGACAAAACTAGACATACATGATTAAACAGATAATACTAGACAGACAAAAGCAGATAAACAAGACCTATAGCATTAGGTTAGGTTAGGTCCGTCTAGTTGACAATAACCTGGCTATAGCAAACACCCTTTTCAAGCACCACCCACGAAGATTATCGGCATGCACAAGTCCCGACGGAAAGCACAAAAACCAAATCGAAAATCGAAATTTTCTAATCGAAACTAGATGGAAAACATGAGTAAGAAACGTGAAGGCAAAACCAGGTGCTCTGTGCGGATCAGACCATAAACTATTATTAGCCTCAATATCCCTCAAACTACGAACACCTAAAACATCAGAAAACAAAAATACTAAATTGAAAACTCCCAACACAGAATCTTTTGAAGAACATTTAAGAACAACTCAAAGGCCTGGCACCTCTACAGACCTCAACACTCTATGGATGTCCACGAAGAACTAAATAAAAGATGCAGTAAAATCTTGCACATCCGATAACATACCAATTAATAAAAAAAATCACTGGATATCCAATGACACAATAAAATTGATAGACCAAGGAAGACAAATTAACAACTCAAACACACAAGAAGATGAAAAAAGACAAGTAATTAAACATATTAACAAACAAATCAAACAGGAATGTAGACGGGACCAAAACAACAATTTAAAAAATATATGCACGGAAATACAACACCACGCCCAGCACGGAGAGTCTCGCGATCTGTATGATAAAGTACGATTTCTAGCTAGAGAATTTAAAGATATATCTAGCTAGAGATTCAATTATAATAGCGGAAGTATGGAGACAACACTGCAAAGATTTATATATGTCAGTTAACCCGACAACATCCGAAGAACAAGCAACATCACAAGAAATAGAACCTGGTATCTTAAAATCAGAAGTAGAAAAAGCTATAAAAACACTCAAAAAAAGGAAGGCAACTAGGGCAGACGGCATCACAGCTGAAATGCTTAAAGCCATGGGACACTACAGAACAGATGTAATGCACCCGTTATGCTCTAAAATATGGGAAACGAGCAAATGGCCAATGGAATGGTGCGAATCTATATTCATCTCCATCCATAAAAAAGGATTACCGACGGAATGTAATAACTACAGAACAGTAACTCTCATTTCACACGCAAGCAAAGTATTACTCCACATCATTAATGAACGTTTGAAAACATTTCTACTCCCACAAATATGGAACGAACAGAGAGGGTTAGAGTGCTACTCAATGCACGACAGATCATTGAAAAAGCGAGGGAACACAACTTAAAATTAATACGAAAGCGTTCGACTCTGTGAACTGGTCACTTCTCTGGAGAGTGATGGGTGAAATGGGTGTTCCCAAGCATCTGATATTTTTAATTAAGAGACTAGACCAACACAATAACGCCAAGGTCAGAACAGGACAAATTGTGTCCAGAGCTTTTAAGATAGAGGCCGTTATCAGACAGGGATGCATACTCTCGCCCCTTCTTTACAACATATATGGCGAATACATCATGAGAAAAGTCCTTGGCGATTCGGAAGGTGGAATATCAATCGGAGGAAGAAAAATAAGTAATGTGAGGTATGCGGACGACTCCTTGATTATTGCAGCAGAGGAAGAACAACTGATAAACATAATGAACAAATTAGAGAACTATAGTAGAGAATATGGTTTAAAAATCAACAAAACAAAAACCAAAGTAATGATCATCGATCAATCCAATGACACATCCAATATCAAAAACGTAGCGAGATATGATGTGGTGGATAAGTTTGCATACCTGGGATCGTTAATAACCAAAGATGGAGGCTGTTCAGAGGAAATAAATAGAAGATTGGCAATGGCCAGATCAGCAACAACTCATAAAAATATGGAGAGATCAAACCATTACAAAAACAGTGAATGTAATGCTGGCCAATTCCTTGATCTTCCCAATTGCTGTTTACTCCGCTCAAACATGGACACTAAAGAAAACAGATCGAAAAAGAATTGAAGCCTTCGAATTATGGGTGTATAGACGAATCCTAAGAGTGTCATGCGTGGAACACAGAACAAACGCCTCTGTTCTACAGGAACTAATAATCAAAAAGCGTCTACTAAACCAAATCAATAAAGCATATCTTAGTTACTTTGGCCACATAGCTAGAAGAACAGGTGAGATGGAAAACCTCGTGGTGGAGGGAAAAGTTGAGGGAAAAAGACCTAGAGGACGGATTAAAAGAAATGACGGGACACTCAATGCACGAGGCAATACATCTAGCACAAGATAGAAACGCATGGAAACAACAAATTCAAACACATACCGAAAATAGTATCACTACACCCTCCAGAGGGTAAAAAGACTGAGAAAGAAGTAAAGAGTAGACATAGGCAAGGCTATACTTGTTGGGCAAGACTAGATAGATAAAATTTGTTTGTGTCTATTAGTTTGCATACAAATCAAAATTAGTTGGACTAGTCTACATTAATTTTAAAGCTCAGCAGTTTGACTATAAGTCAGGAATTAGTCCATCTTGTTCGAATTTCTCAATGCCTATTACTTTGCCTACAAATCAAGAATTAGTCCAACTAGTTCAGATTTGTCAATTTTTAATACTTTGTCTACAAATCAAGGATTAGTCCAACTTGTTCAGATTTCTAGACATCATCAATTCAGCCTTCAATTTACTCGTTTCCTAAGCGAAATCTGAAAGAAAACTTAAATTTGTTCAGGGAACAATTTTGGGAACGACATTTAGTTTTTTTTGCAATAGCAATTTTTGGACGTGGTCAAACTGCACGATTTAGACTAAATACAAAAGAAGCCCAAACCAAGTCTTAGACTAAATATAGAAGGAGCCGTTTAACAACAAATTAAGAGTCAACAAATCAATCAGAAGCGGGACAGCCCCGTTTTAAGTAACGTTAATATAAAGAGTGTTATCTACTTCTTACGCTATGAGCTTCTTAAGGAAGTAATCGTATTGGATGAAATCCTAGACAGACAAAACTAGAAAGACAAGACTAGATAGACTAGATAGAAAAGACTAAACAGGCAAGACAAGACAGACAAAACTAAACAGACAAGACTAGACAGACAAGAGAAGACAAACAAGACAAGCAGGCAATACTAGATAGAAATGACTAGACAGACAAAACTAGACAGATTAGACAGACAAGACTAGACAGACAAGACTAGACAGACAAGACTAGACAGACAAGACTAGACAGACAAGACTAGACAGACAAGACTAGACAGACAAGACTAGACAGACAAGACTAGACAGACAAGACTAGACAGACAAGACTAGACAGACAAGACTAGACAGACAAGACTAGACAGACAAGACTAGACAGACAAGACTAGACAGACAAGACTAGACAGACAAGACTAGACAGACAAGACTAGACAGACAAGACTAGACAGACAAGACTAGACAGACAAGACTAGACAGACAAGACTAGACAGACAAGACTAGACAGACAAGACTAGACAGACAAGACTAGACAGACAAGACTAGACAGACAAGACTAGACAGACAAGACTAGACAGACAAGACTAGACAGACAAGACTAGACAGACAAGACTAGACAGACAAGACTAGACAGACAAGACTAGACAGACAAGACTAGACAGACAAGACTAGACAGACAAGACTAGACAGACAAGACTAGACAGACAAGACTAGACAGACAAGACTAGACAGACAAGACTAGACAGACAAGACTAGACAGACAAGACTAGACAGACAAGACTAGACAGACAAGACTAGACAGACAAGACTAGACAGACAAGACTAGACAGACAAGACTAGACAGACAAGACTAGACAGACAAGACTAGACAGACAAGACTAGACAGACAAGACTAGACAGACAAGACTAGACAGACAAGACTAGACAGACAAGACTAGACAGACAAGACTAGACAGACAAGACTAGACAGACAAGACTAGACAGACAAGACTAGACAGACAAGACTAGACAGACAAGACTAGACAGACAAGACTAGACAGACAAGACTAGACAGACAAGACTAGACAGACAAGACTAGACAGACAAGACTAGACAGACAAGACTAGACAGACAAGACTAGACAGACAAGACTAGACAGACAAGACTAGACAGACAAGACTAGACAGACAAGACTAGACAGACAAGACTAGACAGACAAGACTAGACAGACAAGACTAGACAGACAAGACTAGACAGACAAGACTAGACAGACAAGACTAGACAGACAAGACTAGACAGACAAGACTAGACAGACAAGACTAGACAGACAAGACTAGACAGACAAGACTAGACAGACAAGACTAGACAGACAAGACTAGACAGACAAGACTAGACAGACAAGACTAAACAGACAAGGCTAGACAGACAAGACTAGACAGGCAAGACTAGACAGACAAGACTAGACAGACAATACTAGACAGACAAGACTAGACAGGCAGGACTAGACAGGCAAGACTAGACAGACAAGACTAGACAGACAAGACTAGACAGACAAGACTAGACAGACAAGACTAGACAGACAAGACTAGACAGACAAGACTAGACAGACAAGACTAGACAGACAAGACTAGACAGACAAGACTAGACAGACAAGACTAGACAGACAAGACTAGACAGACAAGACTAGACAGACAAGACTAGAAAGACAAGACTAGACAGACAAGACTAGACAGGCAAGACTAGACAGACAAGACTAGACAGACAAGACTAGACAGACAAGACTTGACAGGCAAGACTAGACAGGCAGGACTAGACAGGCAGGACTAGAGAGACAAGACTAGACAGACAAGACTAGACAGACAAGACTAGACAGACAAGACTAGACAGACAAGACTAGACAGACAAGCCTAGACAGACAAGACTAGACAGACAAGACAAGACAGACAAGACTAGACAGACAAGACTAGACAGGCAAGACTAGACAGACAAGACTAGACAGACAAGACTAGACAGACAAGACTGGACAGACAAGACTAGACAGACAAGACTAGACAGACAAGACTAGACAGACAAGAATAGACAGACAATACTAGACAGACAAGACTAGACAGACAAGACTAGACAGACAAGACTAGACAGACAAGACTAGACAGACAAGACTAGACAGACAGACAAGACTAGACAGACAAGACTAGACAGACAAGACTAGACGGACAAGACTAGACAGACAAGACTAGACAGACAAGACTAGACAGACAAGACTAGACAGATAAGACTAGACAGACAAGACTAGACAGACAAGACTAGACAGACAAGACTAGACAGACAAGACTAGACAGACAAGACTAGACAGACAAGACTAGACAGACAAGACTAGACAGACAAGACTAGAGAGACAAGACTAGACAGACAAGACTAGACAGACAAGACTAGACAGACAAGACTAGACAGACAAGACTAGACAGACAAGACTAGACAGACAAGACTAGACAGACAAGACTAGACAGACAAGACTAGACAGACAAGACTAGACAGACAAGACTAGACAGACAAGACTAGACAGACAAGACTAGACAGACAAGGCTAGACAGACAAGACTAGACAGGCAAGACTAGACAGACAAGACTAGACAGACAATACTAGACAGACAAGACTAGACAGGCAGGACTAGACAGGCAAGACTAGACAGACAAGACTAGACAGACAAGACTAGACAGACAAGACTAGACAGACAAGACTAGACAGACAAGACTAGACAGACAAAACTAGACAGACAAGACTAGACAGACAAGACTAGACAGACAAGACTAGACAGACAAGACTAGACAGACAAGACTAGACAGACAAGACTAGACAGACAAGACTAGACGGGCAAGACTAGACAGACAAGACTAGACAGACAAGACTAGACAGACAAGACTAGACAGACAAGACTAGACAGACAAGACTAGACATCTTATTTGTTTATTCACATAAGAAATGTTTTGCTTATGTGACCAGCACTCCATCTGGTTAGACATTATGCTGGTTTCATAGCTAGTTACATGGGTATTATTACATCGTATTATCACAACATATTGTTACATATTACACTATACTGCATTACTGTTACATATTTACACTATACGTTAGAATATTACATAAAAATTGTACAAATACTATAAGCGGGAGAAATTGAATGTCAGAATTTAGTCTAAGTGGTTAGATCGTGGTCCAGTTTTTTTAATTTTTTACAGTTTCTATTGAAGGTCATCCACCATTTGTTATTTTTCACGATTGTAGTCAAGTCCTCTTCGGTCCGTGGCCAGTGGCATCCTGCCTTAGCCATACTGGCTGCTGATTGTTCTCGCCAGTTCTCCGTGAGCGGACATCTAAAGAGAACATGGGCGGCGGTTTCCTCCTCACCGCATGCACAAAGCGGAGATTGTCTTTTACCAAATCTGTATAAATAGGCTTTAAAATTTCCGTGGCCAGTTATCAGCTGGACCATGTGATGTGTAGGTCTTATGTCTATGTTAATCCATGCCTCTATATTTGGTATGAATTTTTTGGTCCACAGACCGGTTGTGGCATTATTCCATCGCTCTTGCCATTCTCTCTTGATTTTTGCTGATATGCCGTTTTTTATAGCCTGTCCTGGAATTGTTTTAAATGTAATTGGTATAAGTTCGACTTCCTCGTTTGCTTTCTCCGTTCCAGAGGCCTGTCTTGCTAGGGAGTCCGCTCTTTCATTTCCTGCGTGACCCACATGAGCCTTTATCCAGTGCAGCTGGAGCTTCACTGTTTTTCGGACTTCCTGTATTAACTGCCATGTATCCAGAAGCAGTTCGGTTGGCGAGGTCATATGTTTTAAGGCTTCGAGAGCGGCTCTGCTATCCGAGAGGATGGAACATTCTGGGATTGATCTGTTGTTCGATAGAATGTGTCTTAGTGCCCTGTTAATTGCCAAGAGTTCTGCCTGAAATATGGAGCAATATTTTTCAAGCCTCATAGTCTCATTGTGAATCTCAACTTCTTTAACATACAAAACAAATGCAGCCCCTACGCCCGATTCTGATTTAGAACCATCTGTATATATAGTGATACTATAGGTGTTGCTATGTGTAAAGCAGTAATTTATTAGTGTTATGTCAGCTGGATGTTTAATTAGAGACATGTTGATTTTTCTTTCTATCATGTTCGGAGACGCGTTAACTCCGGTGAGTTCTCTTATTGTGTCCTCATCCATGGATTGCTTGGATCCGTATAAAGCAATCTCTTTTAGTCTAAGGTCAACCGGAAGAAACCCGGAGATAATGCACGCAGCTTCTGTTGAAACAGTGCGGTAAGCTCTCGCTGCAATTATAGTGCATTTCCTCTGTACTCCTAGGAGTTTTTGTTTTTCCCTAATCCCACATGCACTGTACCATACTGAAGCACCGTATAGCAGCCCTGGTTCTATAGCGCCACGATAAATTAGTGATATATTTGCTCTCCCCAGACCCCATTCCTTCCTGGATACGAGCCATAATTTTGAGCAGCGCTGCTTTGTTGTAATGCATGCTTGTTTTATGTGTTCTTTGAAGTTGAGATTTCTGTCAATGATGACCCCTAAATATTTTATGTTCTCCTGGCATTTAAGTGTGATTCCTCCAAGGCTAAATTGTGGTCGTCTTTGATTAGGTGATTTGCCAAAAAACAATGCCTCCGTCTTCGAGGCGTTAAAATTTAGCTTGCAGTCGAGTGCCCATAATCGCAATGCATCCAAGGCCCGGTCTGTCTTTTCCTTCAGTCCAAATTTTGTGTTGTTTGATACCATTAACATCGTATCGTCAGCATATGCGATTATGCTGGTTCTTTCAGGCAGCTTTATGTCGAAGATCGTGTTGTACAATATTTTCCAATATGTGGGACCTGATATGGATCCCTGAGGGCAGCCTTTTTGAACGGACTTCCGGACTGAAATACCTGGTTCCGATATTATGGCACTACGCTCATGGAAATAGTCTCGTACTAGGTTGATTAGGTTGTTGGGGCATCTGTTGTTGATCAACTTGTGTATTATTAGAGGCCACCAGGCATTGTCAAATGCCCCAGTTATGTCAAGTGCGACTATGGCGCAGTACACCCTATTGGACCTGCATTCCTTAATGAAGCTTTTGACTCTATTTATAGCGTCTACTGTGCTCACGCCCTTCCGGAAACCATATTGGTTTTGGTGGAGGAGATCGTTGGTTTGTATGTGGTATTCAATTCTGGAGATAAGTAGAGAATCTAGGATTTTTCCAGCTACTGGGAGTAGACTAATAGGTCTAAAATCCTTAACCGAGTTTCCTGGTTTATTTGGTTTCGGAACTATCTTTACTAACTGTTCTTTCCAGCAGCTTGGAAATACTCCTATGTTAAGGCACTTGTTGTAAAGGCTCAGAAAAGTGGACGGTATGATGTTGAATGCTGCATTTATTATGTCAGACGTAATGCCGTCTGCCCCAGGTGCCTTCTTGGGATTCATTAATTTAATTACTCGTTCTATTTCCTGTACCGTAAAATCTCTGTCTTCTGGTCCTCCTTTTTCTGTTAATACTTCTTGTCTTAATAAAGCCTGTTTTTCTGTGTCGTCGCCGTCGTCTTCCGGGAAAAATGCATTAAGAAGCTCTCGTGTTGTATCCTCCAAATTTGTTGGGATGTTTTTCAGGGTGTTTAGGAATTTTGAATTTGAGTTCTTTCCTCTTATAACTCTATACACTGCTCCCCATGGATTGCTACGCGAGGAGCGTGTGCAGAATTCCTGCCATTTTCGTTTCTTGGTGTCTGTGATAGCTCGCTTGTACTCCTGGTGTTTGTTTCTGTAGGCCGCATATCTAGTTTCTCTGATAGCTCCTGTACTATGCTGATATTTGCGTCTTAGATGGTTATTTTCTTTCCTGAGGGCTGTCAGTTCTTTTGACCACCATGGAACTGAATTCTGGAAAGATTTTCGACCAGGAATTGCATCTTGAGCGGCTTTAAAGATTGCGTGATTTAATGCCTTTGCGAAATCCGATATTTCGTTTGTTGATTTACAATCGTCAATTTTGGGTATGATAGAATTTACTAGTCTTATTATTATTTCCTCAAATGTTTTCCAATTTGCGTATTTTGTGCAGAAGCCCCTAAGATGTTCGTGCGTTTCTGACTCGAGGCCTATTGACCAACTTATGTATCTATGGTCAGATAGGCTGTCATCTTCGGGTAGATGCCAGTTTAATATCAGATCGCTTAGCTTGCTACTGGCAAGGGTAACATCGATTAAGCTCATGCCATTATGACCAACGAAAGTAGGCTCTGAGCCACTATTTAATATAAGTAGGTGGCACTCATTAAACATGTTTTCTAGTTGCCTACCTCGTTTATCTTCTGTTGAGCTTCCCCAGGAATGCGATTTCGCATTCATATCTCCTGCAATGAGAATGTCACCTCTGGGACTAAGGTGCTTAATTGCTTTTTGCATTGCTTCTAGGTGGATCTCGAATGTGTCGCTTTCCACTGGTCTACCCTGTGGTGGTAAATATTGGGATATTGCGTAAAACTCAATATTCCCACAAATCACCTGGATAGCTGTAAGAAGATTGTCGCTGATCTCCGAGATAAAAAGCACACTTATGCAGGGGTCCGTTATAATGATGGCAGATTTTGTTGTGTGTTCGCCCGTGTCTTTTTGATATATGACTTTATAGTGGTTTGGGAAACCAAGGAGCTTTCCACGGAAGACGTGCGGTTCTTGTAAGAAAATAATTTGGATTTTGTCTCTGGATATTTTTTCTACCAAGGCGCCTGTTGCCGCTTTTGACTTACCAAGGTTTATTTGTAAACATCTTATCCGATATTTCTTGGGTTTGTTTTCAGTTGTTTTTGATGCCATTGTCGGTTAATGAATGTGTTAATATGAATGTGAATAAGTGATTTACTGTAAATCTGTATATAGACAAGTATAGAAGTAATAAGTGTTGTGTTTTAAATAAGTATGTAAAATGTGTGGATATAAATGTATATAAATGTAAATTGTGAGATTAGTTAAGAATTTTTGGTTTGATCCTTTGACACTATGGTTCCATGATTTCGAAGTCTCCCCTTCTCCCATCCTTTTGTATTCGTTTTTTCCCAAACTTTCTTAGGGTCCGGTTCTGATTCTGACATGTCATCAGAAATTGATGATGTTCTGGCAGGTGGGCCTCCTCGTTTTCGCTTATCTGGCTCCTCTATTGGTGCAGGGGGTTTGAAGATTTCCCTGTTTACATGTGCTGTGTTTGTCGCCTGTTGGAACAGTATGTCCACTGAGGAAATTGCGGTAGTGGAAGTTCGTTTTTCATTTGCCGCTGTTCCTTTGTTTACGTCTATTGGACTTTCCATTAAGCTATCGGCTACAGTTGTTGTGGATGCTTTTGTTTTGTTCATTTCTTCTTGGATTATTTTTCTTAGGGAAATCATAATGGACGGAATCAGTGCTTCGGCCAGTTCCTTCACGTCGTGCGCGGTAGGTCTTGCGGTAATTGATGCTGCTTTCGCGTAGGATATGTTGTTTATGGGAGCGGTTGCAGTGATTTTTCGCTTTGCATCGTAGTACGAAATTTTCTCTCTTATTTTGATTTCCTGTATGGCTAGTTCTTCTTTAAATTTTGGGCATGTTCGAGCATTGGCCGAGTGGTCTCCTCCGCAGTTAGTACAACTAGGTGAGATGCAACTACCTTCGTGTAGAGGTTTTCCACAAGGGCAGATTTGTGGGTTAGAGCATCTGATTGAACTGTGACCAAATTTTTGGCAACGATAGCATCTCATTGGATTTGGGATGTACTCTCGTACCTCTAGTTTATAGAACGCGGCTTTTATATATTTTGGGAGTGTTGGCGAGTTAAATGTCAAAATGAGAGACGGAGTATTTTTGATTTCTCCGTCTCTTCTTGACTTAATTCGTCTCACTTCGCAAACTCCTGAACTCTTTAGTTCCTCCTGTATTTCGTCTTCCGGAACGGCTAGGAGATCTCTACAATACACAACTCCTTTGCTGAAGTTTAAAGTTTTGTGTATTGAGACTTCAACCGGGTGTTCACAGAACGTATTTATTTTCATCAATCTCGTTGATTGTTTGTTGGATTTTGTCTCCACAAACAAACCCTCTCTTATTTTTTTAATGGACGCACATTCCCCAATAATACCATATATGTATTTACTTATTTTAAATGGATTATCATTTTCAAAACTGTTCCCGTCTTTCTTCTTGATAATGAGAAACCGGGGCTGGGCCGTCGTCATCTCATAATCGGTCCCCTTTGTATTGGAGGGGGGATTCTCCTGATCTTTATTAAGTTTTTCCATATTGGTCCCACTGCATACGTAGAGAAGTGAAAAACTGTTGAGAACGAACGGATAAAGCGCAAAATTGAAGAAATTTTGCGAGAAATTATAAAAACGTGTCGCGTTTGACAGTTTTTTGACAAGACTAGACAGGCAGGACTAGACAGGCAAGACTAGAGAGACAAGACTAGACAGACAAGACTAGACAGACAAGACTAGACAGACAAGACTAGACAGACAAGACTAGACAGACAAGACTAGACAGACAAGACTAGACAGACAAGACTAGACAGACAAGACTAGACAGACAAGACTAGACAGACAAGACTAGACAGACAAGACTAGACAGACAAGACTAGACAGACAAGACTAGACAGACATGACTAGACAGACAAGACTAGACAGACAAGACTAGACAGACAAGACTAGACAGACAAGACTAGACAGACAAGACTAGACAGACAAGACTAGACAGACAAGACTAGACAGACAAGACTAGACAGACAAGCCTAGACAGACAAGACTAGACAGACAAGACAAGACAGACAAGACTAGACAGACAAGACTAGACAGGCAAGACTAGACAGACAAGACTAGACAGACAAGACTAGACAGACAAGTCTGGACAGACAAGACTAGACAGACAAGACTAGACAGACAAGACTAGACAGACAAGAATAGACAGACAAGACTAGACAGACAAGACTAGACAGACAAGACTAGACAGACAAGACTAGACAGACAAGACTAGACAGACAAGACTAGACAGACAGACAAGACTAGACAGACAAGACTAGACAGACAAGACTAGACGGACAAGACTAGACAGACAAGACTAGACAGACAAGACTAGACAGACAAGACTAGACAGATAAGACTAGACAGACAAGACTAGACAGACAAGACTAGACAGACAAGACTAGACAGACAAGACTAGACAGACAAGACTAGACAGACAAGACTAGACAGACAAGACTAGACAGACAAGACTAGACAGACAAGACTAGAGAGACAAGACTAGACAGACAAGACTAGACAGACAAGACTAGACAGACAAGACTAGACAGACAAGACTAGACAGACAAGACTAGACAGACAAGACTAGACAGACAAGACTAGACAGACAAGACTAGACAGACAAGACTAGACAGACAAGACTAGACAGACAAGACTAGACAGACAAGACTAGACAGACAAGACTAGACAGACAAGACTAGACAGACAAGACTAGACAGACAAGACTAGACAGACAAGACTAGACAGACAAGACTAGACAGACAAGACTAGACAGACAAGACTAGACAGACAAGGCTAGACAGACAAGACTAGACAGGCAAGACTAGACAGACAAGACTAGACAGACAATACTAGACAGACAAGACTAGACAGGCAGGACTAGACAGGCAAGACTAGACAGACAAGACTAGACAGACAAGACTAGACAGACAAGACTAGACAGACAAGACTAGACAGACAAGACTAGACAGACAAAACTAGACAGACAAGACTAGACAGACAAGACTAGACAGACAAGACTAGACAGACAAGACTAGACAGACAAGACTAGACAGACAAGACTAGACGGGCAAGACTAGACAGACAAGACTAGACAGACAAGACTAGACAGACAAGACTAGACAGACAAGACTAGACAGGCAGGACTAGACAGGCAAGACTAGAGAGACAAGACTAGACAGACAAGACTAGACAGACAAGACTAGACAGACAAGACTAGACAGACAAGACTAGACAGACAAGACTAGACAGACAAGACTAGACAGACAAGACTAGACAGACAAGACTAGACAGACAAGACTAGACAGACAAGACTAGACAGACAAGACTAGACAGACAAGACTAGACAGGCAAGACTAGACAGACAAGACTAGACAGACAAGACTAGACAGACAAGACTAGACAGACAAGACTAGACAGACAAGACTAGACAGACAAGACTAGACAGACAAGACTAGACAGACAAGACTAGACAGACAAGACTAGACAGACAAGACTAGACAGACAAGACTAGACAGACAAGACTAGACAGACAAGACTAGACAGACAAGACTAGACAGACAAGACTAGACAGACAAGACTAGACAGACAAGACTAGACAGACAAGACTAGACAGACAAGACTAGACAGACAAGACTAGACAGACAAGACTAGACAGACAAGACTAGACAGACAAGACTAGACAGACAAGACTAGACAGACAAGACTAGACAGACAAGACTAGACAGACAAGACTAGACAGACAAGACTAGACAGACAAGACTAGACAGACAAGACTAGACAGACAAGACTAGACAGACAAGACTAGACAGACAAGACTAGACAGACAAGACTAGACAGACAAGACTAGACAGACAAGACTAGACAGACAAGACTAGACAGACAAGACTAGACAGACAAGACTAGACAGACAAGACTAGACAGACAAGACTAGACAGACAAGACTAGACAGACAAGACTAGACAGACAAGACTAGACAGACAAGACTAGACAGACAAGACTAGACAGACAAGACTAGACAGACAAGACTAGACAGACAAGACTAGACAGACAAGACTAGACAGACAAGACTAGACAGACAAGACTAGACAGACAAGACTAGACAGACAAGACTAGACAGACAAGACTAGACAGACAAGACTAGACAGACAAGACTAGACAGACAAGACTAGACAGACAAGACTAGACAGACAAGACTAGACAGACAAGACTAGACAGACAAGACTAGACAGACAAGACTAGACAGACAAGACTAGACAGACAAGACTAGACAGACAAGACTAGACAGACAAGACTAGACAGACAAGACTAGACAGACAAGACTAGACAGACAAGACTAGACAGACAAGACTAGACAGACAAGACTAGACAGACAAGACTAGACAGACAAGACTAGACAGACAAGACTAGACAGACAAGACTAGACAGACAAGACTAGACAGACAAGACTAGACAGACAAGACTAGACAGACAAGACTAGACAGACAAGACTAGACAGACAAGACTAGACAGACAAGACTAGACAGACAAGACTAGACAGACAAGACTAGACAGACAAGACTAGACAGACAAGACTAGACAGACAAGACTAGACAGACAAGACTAGACAGACAAGACTAGACAGACAAGACTAGACAGACAAGACTAGACAGACAAGACTAGACAGACAAGACTAGACAGACAAGACTAGACAGACAAGACTAGACAGACAAGACTAGACAGACAAGACTAGACAGACAAGACTAGACAGACAAGACTAGACAGACAAGACTAGACAGACAAGACTAGACAGACAAGACTAGACAGACAAGACTAGACAGACAAGACTAGACAGACAAGACTAGACAGACAAGACTAGACAGACAAGACTAGACAGACAAGACTAGACAGACAAGACTAGACAGACAAGACTAGACAGACAAGACTAGACAGACAAGACTAGACAGACAAGACTAGACAGACAAGACTAGACAGACAAGACTAGACAGACAAGACTAGACAGACAAGACTAGACAGACAAGACTAGACAGACAAGACTAGACAGACAAGACTAGACAGACAAGACTAGACAGACAAGACTAGACAGACAAGACTAGACAGACAAGACTAGACAGACAAGAGTAGACAGACAAGACTAGACAGACAAGACTAGACAGACAAGACTAGACAGACAAGACTAGACAGACAAGACTAGACAGACAAGAGTAGACAGACAAGACTAGACAGACAAGACTAGACAGACAAGACTAGACAGACAAGACTAGACAGACAAGACTAGACAGACAACACTAGACAGACAAGACTAGACAGACAAGACTAGACAGACAAGACTAGACAGACAAGGCTTGACAGACAAGACTAGACAGACAAGACTAGACAGACAAGACTAGACAGACAAGCCTAGACAGACAAGACTAGACAGACAAGACTAGACAGACAAGACTAGACAGACAAGACTAGACAGACAAGACTAGACAGGCAAGACTAGACAGACAAGACTAGACAGACAAGACTAGACAGACAAGACTAGACAGACAAGACTAGACAGACAAGACTAGGCAGACAAGACTAGACAGACAAGACTAGACAGACAAGACTAGACAGACAAGAATAGACAGACAAGACTAGACAGACAAGACTAGACAGACAAGACTAGACAGACAAGACTAGACAGACAAGACTAGACAGACAAGACTAGACAGACAAGACTAGACAGACAAGACTAGACAGACAAGACTAGACAGACAAGACTAGACAGACAAGACTAGACAGATAAGACTAGACAGACAAGACTAGACAGACAAGTCTAGACAGACAAGACTAGACAGACAAGACTAGACAGACAAGACTAGACAGACAAGACTAGACAGACAAGACTAGACAGACAAGACTAGACAGACAAGACTAGACAGACAAGACTAGACAGACAAGACTAGACAGACAAGACTAGACAGACAAGACTAGACAGACAAGACTAGACAGACAAGACTAGACAGACAAGACTAGACAGACAAGACTAGACAGACAAGACTAGACAGACAAGACTAGACAGCCAAGACTAGACAGACAAGACTAGACAGACAAGACTAGACAGACAAGACTAGACAGACAAGACTAGACAGACAAGACTAGACAGACAAGACTAGACAGACAAGACTAGACAGACAAGACTAGACAGACAAGACTAGACAGACAAGACTAGACAGACAAGACTAGACAGACAAGACTAGACAGACAAGACTAGACAGACAAGACTAGACAGACAAGACTAGACAGACAAGACTAGACAGACAAGACTAGACAGACAAGACTAGACAGACAAGACTAGACAGACAAAACTAGACAGACAAGACTAGACAGACAAGACTAGACAGACAAGACTAGACAGACAAGACTAGACAGACAAGACTAGACAGACAAGACTAGACAGACAAGACTAGACAGACAAGACTAGACAGACAAGACTAGACAGACAAGACTAGACAGACAAGGCTAGACAGACAAGGCTAGACAGGCAAGACTAGACAGACAATACTAGACAGACAAGACTAGACAGACAAGACTAGACAGGCAGGACTAGACAGGCAAGACTAGACAGACAAGACTAGACAGACAAGACTAGACAGACAAGACTAGCCAGACAAGACTAGACAGACAAGACTAGACAGACAAGACTAGACAGACAAGACCAGACAGACAAGACTAGACAGACAAGACTAGACAGACAAGACTAGACAGACAAGACTAGACAGACAAGACTAGACAGACAAGACTAGACAGACAAGACTAGACAGACAAGACTAGACAGACAAGACTAGACAGACAAGACTAGACAGACAAGACTAGACAGGCAAGACTAGACAGACAAGACTAGACCGACAAGACTAGATAGACAAGACTAGACAGGCAAGACTAGACAGGCAGGACTAGACAGGCAAGACTAGAGAGACAAGACTAGACAGACAAGACTAGACAGACAAGACTAGACAGACAAGACTAGACAGACAAGACTAGACAGACAAGACTAGACAGACAAGACTAGACAGACAAGATTAGACAGACAAGTCTAGACAGACAAGTCTAGACAGACAAGACTAGACAGACAAGACTAGACAGACAAGACTAGACAGACAAGACTAGACAGATAAGGCTAGACAGACAAGACTAGACAGACAAGACTAGACAGACATGACTAGACAGACAAGACTAGACAGACAAGACTAGACAGACAAGACTAGACAGACAAGACTAGACAGACAAGACTAGACAGACAAGACTAGACAGACAAGACTAGACAGACAAGACTAGACAGACAAGACTAGACAGACTAGACTAGACAGACTAGACAGAGAAGACTAGACAGACAAGACTAGACAGACAAGACTAGGCAGACAAGACTAGACAAACAAGACTAGACAGGCAATACTAGACAGACAAGGGTAGACAGACTAGACAGACAAGAGTAGACAGACTAGACAGACAAGACTAGACAGACAAGACTAGACAGACAAGACTAGGCAGACAAGACTAGACAGACAAGACTAGACAGACAAGACTAGACAGACAAGAATAGACAGACAAGACTAGACAGACAAGACTAGACAGACAAGACTAGACAGACAAGACTAGACAGACAAGACTAGACAGACAAGACTAGACAGACAAGACTAGACAGACAAGACTAGACAGACAAGACTAGACAGACAAGACTAGACAGATAAGACTAGACAGACAAGACTAGACAGACAAGTCTAGGCAGACAAGACTAGACAGACAAGACTAGACAGACAAGACTAGACAGACAAGACTAGACAGACAAGACTAGACAGACAAGACTAGACAGACAAGACTAGACAGACAAGACTAGACAGACAAGACTAGACAGACAAGACTAGACAGACAAGACTAGACAGACAAGACTAGACAGACAAGACTAGACAGACAAAACTAGACAGACAAGACTAGACAGACAAGACTAGACAGACAAGACTAGACAGACAAGACTAGACAGACAAGACTAGACAGACAAGACTAGACAGACAAGACTAGACAGACAAGACTAGACAGACAAGACTAGACAGACAAGACTAGACAGCCAAGACTAGACAGACAAGACTAGACAGACAAGACTAGACAGACAAGACTAGACAGACAAGACTAGACAGACAAGACTAGACAGACAAGACTAGACAGACAAGACTAGACAGACAAGACTAGACAGACAAGACTAGACAGACAAGACTAGACAGACAAGACTAGACAGACAAGACTAGACAGACAAGACTAGACAGACAAGACTAGACAGACAAGACTAGACAGACAAGACTAGACAGACAAGACTAGACAGACAAGACTAGACAGACAAGACTAGACAGACAAGACTAGACAGACAAGACTAGACAGACAAGACTAGACAGACAAGACTAGACAGACAAGACTAGACAGACAAGACTAGACAGACAAGACTAGACAGACAAGACTAGACAGACAAGACTAGACAGACAAGACTAGACAGACAAGACTAGACAGACAAGACTAGACAGACAAGACTAGACAGACAAGACTAGACAGACAAGACTAGACAGACAAGACTAGACAGACAAGGCTAGACAGACAAGGCTAGACAGGCAAGACTAGACAGACAATACTAGACAGACAAGACTAGACAGAGAAGACTAGACAGGCAGGACTAGACAGGCAAGACTAGACAGACAAGACTAGACAGACAAGACTAGACAGACAAGACTAGACAGACAAGACTAGACAGACAAGACTAGACAGACAAGACTAGACAGACAAGACTAGACAGACAAGACTAGACAGACAAGACTAGACAGACAAGACTAGACAGACAAGACTAGACAGACAAGACTAGACAGACAAGACTAGACAGACAAGACTAGACAGACAAGACTAGACAGACAAGACTAGACAGACAAGACTAGACAGACAAGACTAGACAGACAAGACTAGACAGACAAGACTAGACAGACAAGACTAGACAGACAAGACTAGACAGACAAGACTAGACAGACAAGACTAGACAGGCAAGACTAGACAGACAAGACTAGACCGACAAGACTAGATAGACAAGACTAGACAGGCAAGACTAGACAGGCAGGACTAGACAGGCAAGACTAGAGAGACAAGACTAGACAGACAAGACTAGACAGACAAGACTAGACAGACAAGACTAGACAGACAAGACTAGACAGACAAGACTAGACAGACAAGACTAGACAGACAAGACTAGACAGACAAGACTAGACAGACAAGACTAGACAGACAAGTCTAGACAGACAAGTCTAGACAGACAAGACTAGACAGACAAGACTAGACAGACAAGACTAGACAGACAAGACTAGACAGATAAGGCTAGACAGACAAGACTAGACAGACAAGACTAGACAGACATGACTAGACAGACAAGACTAGACAGACAAGACTAGACAGACAAGACTAGACAGACAAGACTAGACAGACAAGACTAGACAGACAAGACTAGACAGACAAGACTAGACAGACAAGACTAGACAGACAAGACTAGACAGACAAGACTAGACAGACTAGACAGAGAAGACTAGACAGACAAGACTAGACAGACAAGACTAGGCAGACAAGACTAGACAAACAAGACTAGACAGGCAATACTAGACAGACAAGGGTAGACAGACTAGACAGACAAGAGTAGACAGACTAGACAGACAAGACTAGACAGACAAGACTAGACAGACAATACTAGACAGACAAGACTAGATAGACAAGTCTAGACAGACAAGACTAAACAGACATGACTAGTACAGCCTACATCACTACCTGCAATCTACAATATATTTCCAATTGTGTTATACATACTTTTAAAAACCTTATGTGTTATCCTCTGAATTTTAAAAGAGCTAATAAATTGAATAAGATTTCAACAAGCAAATTTAAATTTCTACAATTTTTATAACCACATTATTTTTATTAATAGTTTTAAGTTTCAAAGGAGTATTTTAAATTGAATGTGATACATTTATAGTTTGTTTTTTTTTTATTGAATAATAAAATCTTTAGGGTATTTTTGCAATTTCTCATAATTCCACAAAGTGTCTAGATTGCACTACTGCAAACTTATGTTCATATATTTGACGAGATTACAATATGATGACATAAACATATCATATAAGCCAGGGTATTTCAAACGTTTACAGGCGCGACACAAATAATTTTCTAGAAATGGGAAAATGGATGAAACCGTCTTGCGTAGCGAGAAACGCTGGTCTGTAAGGATATAGCTTATACGCATATAAATAGAAGTTAAAATAAATATTAATTGGATGGTTTTTCAATTACAAATTTAGAAAATAACCTTATCATTCAAAGGCTTGGAATTTTTGCGTAGAATAAATAGATTTATGTAATAGCTTTTTTACACATAATATCTGGAAAAATACAAAATTGGGTTTATTCATACAAAAAGCGATTACTTCATCCAAAAAAGGTTACCTTGTCCAAAATAAAATATAAACGCCCAATGATCGATTGAATCTTACAAATAAAAATGGTTTAGTACAATAATTGATAGATTTGTACAAAATAAAATCAATTCGCCAAAAAAAAAGGTTTAACTGTACAAAAAAGGTTGATCCATTCAAAATTTAATTGCTCTTCACAAACAAATTTTTTTATACAAAATACAATTATATCTTCAAAATAAACGAATTTTACATACAAGGAATTGATTCCTTCGAATTTTATTTCTAACTAACGCGGCGCGTAACGAAAGAGCGAGCGCAAACACATCAGTCTTACGACCAGAAGCACTGTATGCCATGGAGTGTCTTTCCTTGAACCGAAGAGGTCTGGTAGAGACTTTGGAAATTAGAGAGAGGAGAATCATCAGAAAGATCCTAGGCATTCTCGGTAAAGGAAGATGGGGATTCCGAAGACAACATAACTCTGAGCTCTAAACCTAACCTAACCTAACCTAACCGAACATATTGAGAAGCTCTCTGACTGTGCAAGGAAAAGAAGGGTAGCTTTATATGGCCACGTTGCAAGATTGACTCCAAACCGACTAACCAACAGTCTGTTCTCATTCTGGTAAAACAAGAAGGTTTGTACCACTTGGTTGACAGAAACCGAGAAGGATATTAAAGAAGTGGGAATAACAGTTCTCCAAAACAGACAGTCTTCTGTGAGATGCATCCTGAAGGAAGTCCGTGGATTTCAGGAAAAACACTGAAGGAAGTCCGTGAATTTCAGGAAAAACTCCGAAGGAAAGGTACGCGCTGGACTGAAGAGGGAAAGGAGCTACACCGGCAGAAGATGCGACAATGCTGGGTCAATACTAATGACTAATGCAAACTAATAGACACAAACAAATTTTATCTATCTAGTCTTGTCCAACAAGTATAGTATACAAAGATCAAAGCCCAATAGTTGAACAAGCGGGGTCCAAAGTAGGGCTATTGGAAACAAGAAGAAGAAGAACAAGATAGATGCACTATATATAAGAAGCATTATATAGACTATATATAAGCAGATAGAATAATGCAATTTATTTCCGAGCTACTCCACTCATCAATAAGGTGAACAGTTTTTTCCATTCAGTATTTTTATGCATATAATAAAAGTGTGAAGATTATTAAATAATCTCGTAAATTTGCATTTTGCACTTATTAAGTAAAATAAAAAAACTGTTTTTGGGTGAATTTCGAATATGTTGAACGATTCAATCGATTATTGTAAGGAAAAATCATAGTTTGTAAGAAAAAATCAATTATTGGATGATTACATTTTATTTTGGATGAATTATTCTTTTTTTGGATGAAGTAATTTATTTTGTACGAAGTAACCGAATTTTGGATTGATTAATTTATTTTTGTATTTATCCAGCTATTTATTGTAGAACTTCATCCATTTATAGTATATTGAGTTTTGTATACTTCTAATCGAATATTGGATGAATTAATTTTATGCGTTATTCAAAGTTGCGCTAAGGAAAATCCGCAAAAAAAAACAGATAAAACAATAAATACATATTAATAAGAATTATAATATTTTTGCTTTGATTAAATAGTATTTTGATGACAGAAGGACCTCGAAGTCGGTAGCCCTTTGTATCACTTTTTTAAGTTGTAACAATTTTTTTTTTTTTTTAGTATTTTGCAATGCTAATATTTGCTAAAAAAAACTATTGAAGTTGGGGTAGGACAGCTGATTTTCCGTTAAACTTGCAACGCAAACAAATACAATTTTAACCAAAATTTCTAGTAAAATCCGCTAAAAACTTCACCTACCCATGCAGCAACACTTAACGATATTAATTATGCCAATTCTTACCTTAAAATCCGACAAAAATTGTCCAAAAACCAAATCACTAACCATTGCTTAGCGCGTATCACTTGCCCGTCCTTACTACTAATACGATAAGTGCGACACAGCCGCGAAACAAAAAAAAATAGAGTACAAAGGTCGGCAGATAGGCAGGGGTGCAAACTGGACCAATCAAGAAGCGGCCGCCCGTCACGTGCGACCGCACTATCAAGAAATCCACAAAAAACATATCCGCAAAAAAATTACAAAAAACTCAATCGCCACAAAATACAAATCTGATTAATTTAAATTCAATTTATAAAATCAAATTCTTAGATATATTCCAATAAAATAAATAAAATTAGAAAAATTAGACCAGTATTTAAACTACATTAAGGCTAACCAGACAAGCCCAGACTACACCAGACAAGACCAGACAAGACCAGATAAGACCAGACATGATCAGACAAGACCAGAAAAGACCAGAATAAGGCCAGATAAGACCAGGCAAGACCAGACAAGATTAGACACCACCAGACAAGACCAAATAAGACCAGACAAGATTAGACAAGACCAGACAAGGCCAGACATTATCAGACAAAGACTAGACAAGACCAGACAAGACCAGACAAGACCAGACAAGACCAGACAAGACCAGACAAGACCAGACAAGACCAGACAAGACCAGACAAGACCAGACAAGACCAGACAAGACCAGACAAGACCAGACAAGACCAGACAAGACGAGACAAGACCGGACAAGACCAGACAAGACAAGACCAGACTAGACCAGACAAGACCAGACTAGACCAGACTCAACCAGACTAGACCAGACAAGACCAGACATCACGAAACAAGACCAGACAAGACCAGACAAGACCAGACAAGACCAAACAAGAGCAGAAAAGACCAGACAATACCAAGCAAAACTAGAGGAGGATAGGTAAAATTGGAGAAGGCTAGACAATTCTAGAATAGACTTGTCTAGTGTTGTTTAGTTTTGTTTGTCTAATCTATATAATCTGAAATACAAAGTCTATTCGCTCCGAGCACAACAGCACTAGCGCCAAAGGTACCACTTTTAAGAACTTCATGACCAGTTACGTCATTATTTAGCATTTATTTGTATATATTGACATATATGTTGCTAAATAAAAAAGTGTTTGATTAGTTTACATAAACTAATAAAGTGCACTCTAAGTGCAATCTTGTTTATGTGTAACTTTAGAGCGAAATAATCTAGAAAATTGTCTTCAGCACATCAGTTTCCGTCGGGTAACCAATAAAAAATTTTTCCAAAAAATTCACTTCGGTTGAAAAGAATGTGCTTTTTCGATTCTTTTCAATTTGCTCAAGAACGGCAATCAGCAACGAAATCATTTTCGGCACAAAAACTACTCGACAAGACGAACAAGTCGATATGTAAATTGTTCGAGAAAATTCAAACTGAAATTTTACGATTTTTGATATTTCAGAAACGCTTGCACATAATCAAAAACGGATTGCGGCATCCTTTCGTTTCATCGGCAAGTTGATTTTCCTATAAAGAAACTCAGATTATCCGAGGGAAATTCATTACTTTCCAAGATCTCTGCTCGAGCGACGATATTTACTAAAATTTTACTACATTTTAGCCGGTGATAGTGAACAGCAAGAGCTAGCAAATTAAAATTTGCATATTTGTAATCAGCAGCAAAAATTGCTTTCAAAAATGTTTTTAAATTTTGTTGTAACTCAAAAAATAACGATTCTAGTAAAATCATTTTTTTTCTTATTTCGTCGTTTCCGTATAAGTATTGACTTCCCGTGTCGATGGTATTTCTAAATCGGAAGCTTTCTTATAAATATTATATACGTTTTCCGACTAATTTTGGGACGCTGAATCGATTGGTGAAGACTGGAAGTCTATGTGGTAAGCCGTTCAAAGGTTATCACAGCGTGAAATCTGCCGGAAATGCGAGATAGTGTATTTTAGTATAAAGTATATTGTATATTGTATATTTGATTAAATTAATTATCTTTTGTTTTGCGTGTTGTTTTTATACACTAATATTGAAGACGAAGTTGTCTTTTTGGCCACGGGTGGTGCTAAGCGCGGTATGCACGGAACGAATATCAGCGTTTAACAGACTTTAAATCACGTTTTAAACGTGTAACTTGTTAAACGTGTAAATAAACATTTAACTAAATTAAGACTATGTCCTGAATATTGTTCCTCTAGATTAGAATTAGATTAAAGGCCCTAGGGGTATAAGCATGATGATTCGGCCCCGGAAAGATATTTATATGATTTTCGGAATATATGATGGTACTAATTAAATAATGAGATCCTGAAAGTTTCAGATCGCTAACTCAATTGGGTTTCGAGAAAAAGCGAAATGTGTCAAAAACGAAAATTTTTTTTTTCTCAGTGACGGCTGGATCAATTGATTTAAAAATTTAATATGTTTTGGGGGCCGATAGGAGCTCTTATGAAAAAAATTAACAGCTATATAGCTTCCTAAGATTCTTGAAAAAATTAACAATCGCGGCAACAATCGTTCTAAGACCATTTGCACACTACCAGCTGCGTCTCGTAAAGCTTTTGTACCTGATAGTATTTGGCTTGTTATCAATAATAAATCATTTTTTTTAAATTTTATTTTTTAACCATGATACAGTTTTGGTACAATTATGAAACTTTCTTTTTTTCAAGCCATATATATTACTCTTCAACTTTACGAGTTTTTCAGATTTTTAAAAATGGTAGGACATCGCAGAAAAAAATAAAAACCATTCTTGGCTCAAATAATGCATTTATTTAATGTTTCAAGTTTTAATTTCCTTGTTTTTAATGCATATTTAGATTATTTCTAATTATTAGAAATAACACTTTATATTTAATAACAAAAAAACTTGAAAACTTTTTTTTGTTACAAAGCTCGATTATTATTATATTCTAGTAATTGTAAATTAATTTCATTGATATCGACATGTTTTTTCAATTTATTAAGTTAATTTTCAATAAATAAACAACAGAGAAAAGAATAACAAATATAGATGAATAGAATTTTATCATTCTTCATCACTGTCTTCTTCAATCACAACTGAAGTATCGTCTCTATCAAATAGTTTATTTAATATTGCAGCAGGCCTAAGAATTTTTGTAAGTATTGCCCCTGCGACAAAAAATTAACAATCGCGGCAACAATCGTTCTAAGACCATTTGCACACTCCCAGCTGAGTCTCGTAAAGCTTTTGTATCTGATAGTATTTGGCTTGTAATCAATAATAAATCATCTATAAACTTTCGTGCTAATGTGATTTGATTGAACTTGTGATTTTAGTATGTTTGAATGGTCTTTTACATACTGAATGGTGATATCACCCGATTCATCCATCATTTCTAATAAATAGGATATTGCTTGTTTAAATTGGTAAGAACCAGTGAAAAATAATCTTAGATCTTTTTCAGTCATTTCTGGAAAATCTTCTAAATCATCTGTCTGAAACGGTAGTTTCCTAAGTTACCAGACATTTTGCGTCACTTCATCAGCTAACGTATTCTCACCATCATTTTGGCATTTCATCATTTCTACAATATCATCCAGGCACTCGGCATCAGAAGTTAGGCGTTTGCTGTATTTATTATGGAGAAACGACGCGATTCTAAAAAAGTACCGATTCGGGGAAGCATTTTGTTGTCAATTTTCTGATCCAGCGGATATTTTTGTTTTAACACCCCGTGCACTGCTTTTTACGTTTTTATTATCTAACGTTTCTTGACGCATTCGACTCAGCTGTTAGTTGATTGCATTTTCCTTTTAGTGCTGGCATTAATACTTCAAAACTCTTACTTTCTAGGTGCTCATTAACATCACGCAACCCACGTTAAAAAAAAGAAAGATTCGTAATTGTACCAAAACTGTACCATGGTTAAAAAATTAAAATTAAAAAAAAAAGTTTTTTTTCCAAGAATCTTATAAAGCTATATAGCTGTTAATTTTTTTCATAAGATCTCCTATCGGCTCCCAAAACATATTAAATTTTTAGATCAATCGATTCAGCCGTTACTGAGAAAAAAAAATTTCGTTTTTGACACATTTCGCTTTTTCTCGAAAACCAATTGAGTTAGCGATCTGGAACTTTCAGGATCTCATTATTTAATTAGTACCAACATATATTCCGAGTATCATATAAATATCTTTTCGTGGCCGAATCACCATGCTTATACCCCTAGGGCCTTGTGACTAAAGTTAGCATTGAATTTGTGATTAGATTTAGAATTAGGTTAAGGAAAAGACTAGAACCAGCTAAGACTAAATAAAACTACCTTAAACCAGTCAAAAATAGAAAAGACTAGATAATACTAGATTAGGTTAAATACAAGAGCCTAGCAAGAGTTCCCTTCGTACCGACATAAGAAATTAGCGAAAATGGTGGCACTAGATATACGAAATGCTTTTAACAGTGCACCGTGGTCTGAGATTCTGAACATGCTGGAGGAACAAAGGATATCGGCATACTTAGTACGACTGATTGGAAACTATCTTAGAGACGGGAAAATAGAAATAGGGAAAAGTAAAAAAATCGACGTAAACGGCGTTGTGCCACAAGGCTGTGACTTGGGACCCACATTATGGATTGCATATTACTACAGGATACTCAGGCTGGTCCTCCCGGAGGGAACTCACCTCGTGGCATACGCGGACAATTTGACAGTGGTGGTGATAGGTGGCAATGCGGAATACTTGAAACGAAAAGTGGAATGATCGCTTAATATCATAGACCAGGAGCTGGAAAAAATTAGGCTTGAAATTGCGCCAGAAAAATCAGAACCGTTGGTACTGGTGGAGAGAAGGACCCTATCTGAGATGAGCATAGGTTTTAAAAATACAACAATTAAAACAAAAAAAGATATAAAATATTTGGAAATGCGACTGGATAAAGGTCTAAAAATGTATACGCACCTGTAGGAGACCGCAAAAAACCAAACGGTAGAACAGCCGAGAAGGCTAATGACAAACGTTAAGGAACCCAGGGCGAGCCGCAGACGCACACTCTGCACAGTGGCACTGTCAAATATGCTGTACGGTGCTACTACTTGGTATGAATCGTTGATGAGAACAAAAAAATATAGAAAAATGTTTGAAATAATACAGAGAAAGCTGGCAATACGGATATGTAGTTCCTACAGGACGGACTCGGCGAAAGCGCTATCGGTTGTTGCCGGGCTGATGCCAATAGACCTGATGGCTAAAGAAAGGCTAAGAAGGTACCTTGAAGGGGAGGAGAGCAGTAGTCGGATTAGAGAAAACACTATGCACGACTGGCAGACAAGATAGAACCAGGAAACTGGATGTGCGGTGTGGACAAAACGAATCATCACTCGCATAGAACCATGGGTGAGACGAGGATACGGAGAAGTGAATTACTTTCTCTCGCAGCTGCTGCTCGCACATGGTAGCTTCATGGCATACCTCTATCGCAGACACCTGAGGGAGACCGAAAATTGTGCGTACTGCCCGGACCTGGTGGATGATTGCCACCATACATTTTTCAACTGCCCCAGATGGGCGAAACAACGACTGGAAATAGAAATAAAGGTGGGAGGAAAGCTGACTCCAGAAAATCTAGAAGAGGCAATGCTACAAAGCAGAGAATACTGGAACGCAGTGAAGAAGCTAGCGACATCTGTCATAACAGCAAAAGAGAAGGAGGAAACGGACCGTAAAAAGGAGAAATAAGATGAAGAGAAGGCAAACCCCGAGCGAAGTAATGCTGAGAAGGCAGTCCCGCAAGGGGTCGGAATTGAGGAGTGGATTTTTTAGTGGGTAGTCAAGCCACTAAGAAGAGTAGTCCCACACTCCCCAGAGGAAGTTGAAGCACTGGGAGCTGTACTTAAATGTGTTTTACCCCTCCTCCCGAAAAAAAGACAAGACCAGACATGCCCAAACATTTTTGTTTTGTTTTTAAAAAAAAAAACAAAAAAGATAAGGTTAGATAAAATTAAAGAAAGATACTGGACAATGGTAAACAAGACAAGAAATCCATACAAGACCAGATAAGATAAGACAAGGCCAGACAAGACTAGACAAGAGCATTCCAGACAAGACCAGACAATACCAGACAAACCCAGACAAAACCATACAAGATCAGACAAGACCAGACAAGACCAGACAAGACCAGACAAGACCAGACAAGACCAGACAAGACCAGACAAGACCAGACAAACCAGACAAGACCAGACAAGACCAAACAAGACCAGGCAAGAAAAGACAAGAGTAGACAAGACTAGATAAGACTAGGCAAGATTAGACAAGGCTAGACAATAGTGGAATAGACTTGTATAATCTTGTCCTGTCTTGTTTAGTTTTGTAGGAGGTTGCCTAGTATTTTGTCTTGTCTAGTGTTGTCTAGTCTTGTTCATCAAACCTTTATAATTTGAAATACATAGTAGGTATATCATAGCGTTTCTAAAATTGTTGAATGCGCTACCCCAATGATTTCCTCGAAATGAAACAAAATCGACAAAAAACTTTTGGTGGTTTTAATATCAAAATTAATTAATTAATTCCCTTAATTTAGGAAAATAACTTTATATTAATAATATTATTCAAAATCTAATAATTAATATTAGAAATGTATGTAAAGGTTGTATTTGATTTTATTGTTCATTGTATTGTTATTAAAACTGTTCCATTTCGTGACCCAATACAAATTTATTCGAGATCCAATTTTGTATCGTTGCAATCCAAAGTATCCCTAGTTTGAGGAACGTTGTCATAAACCATTTATTAATATATTAAATGGTTGTTGAAACATGACTTTCTAAAGCCATAAAATACACAAAAATCGGATTTTTTAACAAAAATATACGCGTAGAAGTCGTATATTATTTAATTCAGTTTATTACAGAACATAACTCATCAGCGAAGTCTGCTTTAGGAATAAGTAGGAAAAATTCTGCAGCATTGACAAGGAGATAAAAATCGTAAGCAATAACTTGAATAATTATATTTGACGACAAATGTCGGTAATTGTCCGATGCCTATAATTTCTATTCAAGTAGTATTGATTTAGGGCCCATATTATTTAAATTACAACCACTAGTTTGCATTTGGAGACCTTTTGAACTTTATATATTCACATTGCACCAGCCACACACACACACGTATCTTCAAACATGAAAGCACACACTTCAGAATAGTAATTATTTTATAATATAACACCCATTACATAAATATTAACTATTCTCGTAATAATTGAAAGAATAACTGTTTATTTATTTTATCTTACCCAACATCAAAACATATTCTCTCAAAATATCTTCATGCTGTAATCTTCAAACTTATTAAAAACAAACATTTAAAATTCCTCCATAACCAATAATTAATCAGAAAATAATTTTATTTATTTTATAAAAAAGTTAATACTTATTTGCAATAAATGTTAATCAAAATTAATTTTGTGTGGAATTTTGACCCGCGCTGGATATTTAGATTTTCCGAGAGTTTACCGAGAGCATTAAAAAAAATCCTGTTTTAGATATATTAGAGAGATATGCTAAATAATACTCCTATTTAACATATTTTATGCATTGTGCGTAATCAGCTTACCTCCTCGTTCAATAAAACTATTAATTAAGGATTAACATATGGCGAACGAGAATATCACGCGGGGTAGAGATCAAAGGATGTATTTCTGAATTCGTTTAGATTGAGACAGGGACAAACAAAAAATAGAAATTTATTATTCGAAATTAATTGTGGAAATGCGGTCGCGCTTAAAAATTATTAGAAAGAAAGTTAAGAAATTGTGACTTATGTCTTGCAAAATTGGTTATATTTTATCCATATTATTTTGACTACAAAACTTTGGAAACCATACAAATTATTATTGCATGAAACATATATTAAATAATTACGTCGTAACGTAATTAATCTATTTCGAAATAATCTTCTTAAATTTCTCTTCATTGATTTAAATTGCTACTCCACCAAATCAATTACGACTTTTCGCTTTCTTCAAAGCATTTATTCTCTAACAACGAATGCAAATGAAATTCCCGTTCAATACTTGTGTGTGTATTCTCGACATAACTCTTATTATAATGTGGCCTAAATGAACACAACTTAATCACTATTAATCTTAAAATAACTTTGCGGTAAGAAAGTATATGGAATGACATTTATTTGTACTTTCTACGCTTACAACTTCACAACAATTTAATTACAGAAAAACTCGATAGTGTCGAGAATTAGTAGTAAAATGATCATAAATGTATTACAGTTATAATATATTTTTAATAGGATTCATTTGAAAAAGAGAAAAAATATTTATCTTACAACACAATATATTTCAGAAAATAACTATCGCTGTGCGTCTAGTTTAGCTTTTCAAAGCTTCTAAAATTTTGAAAGAATGTTGGTTTTATGACATAAAGGACTTTTTGAAATTTCTTTTCTAAAAGCGTCAAATCAGCCTTATTGGAACTCTCTACAGTCATTCTAAAGAAATAAAAATCCACAGCAAAAAAAGAATGTTCTAGTTCTTTAGTGCCACAAAATTGGACTGGGGGCTAGTAAATAACATACAAATATCTGTTGTTTAAATCAATATCCTATGTAGTATTGGCAAAGGTAGTAGATGTTTCAACACAATGAACTCGTCTACTGTAATAATATCTGAAAGTTACTTCTAGGCATGGGTTTAAAGGAATCAGTCTTAAATCAATTTAAGTGAATAATAGAAATCCACTGATTGGCGACTCTTTGTTGATGGTTGCATACAGAGTTTAGAATGTATTTTACTACAAAATTAAAATGTGCATTAATACCAAATGCCCATTCAACAAAACTCAAAGAAAACTATAAAAATATTAAATTGGTTCTGCAAAATATTAATTACAGTGAACACCAACGGCCGGTTTGAAAATGGTTAATTTTTTACTTGGTTAGCAAAGTGGATACACAAAATATCCTTGCTTTATTTATATGTGGCATAGTAGAGCATAGGTGGGATAAGGTTAGAAGTAGTCTAGCACTCGGATACATACCGGAGCAATGGAGAAGGGCTAAGGTGGTATTCATACCGAAGGTGGGGAAGAAAGACACCACACAACCAAAGCCATTTAGGCCCTTTAGTCTAATGTTTTTTATGTTAAAGACAATGGAGAAAGTAATTGACAATTACTTAAGAACAATAGTGCTGGTAGGTGCACCACTACACAACTGTCAGCATGCATACAGAGCAGAGAAATCCACAGAAACCGCCCTGTTTTAGCTGACAAATGAAATAGAAGCAGCACTAGAGACAAACGAAAGTAGCGATATGTGCCTTGTTGGATATAGAAGGAACCTTTGACAACACCTCGCACGAGGCTGTCAAATCGGCTTTTGAAAGAAGGAATATCGACAGCACCATCTCAAAGTGGATGGGAGTAATGCTAAGAAGCAGAACGGCGGAAGCACAAGTGAGAAGAGACACCATCAAGATCTCCACAACTCGAGGGTGCTCACAGGAGGGTGATGTGTGGCCTGGCAGTTGATGAATTACTTGCTAGGCTGAACGACCTAGACATCAAATGTCAAGGTTACGCCGATGACATAGTCATCATAGCCAGAGGGAAGTTTGAGGGAACGTTCTGTGAAATCGTACAGAGAGATCTCAAAGTAACTAGTAGATGGTGTCAAACAGTGGGACTGAGACTCAAACCAAACAAAACCACGGTAATACCACTTACTAGAAAGAGAAAAATAAACTGCCTACAGCCATACTGTTAGATGGGAGGGCAGTAGAATACAAACAGGAGATAAGGTATCTGGGTATAACACTTATGGTAGGAAAAGCCAAACGCGCTCTAATGGTGTGCAGAAATCTCGCAGGGAAAACGTGGGCTTCTAACCCCACAATCCTGCGACGGATGTACACCATGACAGTGAGACCTGCGATCACTTGCGTAGAGCAGTTGCGTGGGGAAGTAGAACCAAGCTGGCCTCTATGCGGAAGCAGCTTGAGAAGATTCAAAGCCTAGCGTGTGTCTGCATCACGGGGGCAACGGGGTCATGCCCAACAGCAGCAATGGAACGGCTGCTGGATCTGACTTCGTTGCACCTGGTCGTGGAGGGGGCCGCCAGATCGGCGATTGTGGGGTTCAGCAAGGAAGGGATAGGCAGAGGTAAAATAGTAGGGAGCTGAGACCGAAACAGCCTCGCTGCAAAAATCCCCTGTCTGGAAACGCCAAAAGACGAAATGGTATACAAATACCATTTCGAGCAAAAACACACAGCAAGGTGCAGTAGTAAAGTCGATTGGAGCGACGAATCGTCAGCATACCATATAGAGCTTAATGACATCAAGTTGTATAGAGATGGTTTGAAGACAAAGGAAGATACTGGTGCAGGTGTGTTTGGACCTCGTACTAAATACTTCGAATCCATGAGAACAATCCCAAGTATCTTCCAAGCAGAGCTACAGGCAATTGAAAAATGTGCACAATTTAACCTCGACATAAATTATCGCAAAAAAACGAATTGCTATCCTGTCAGACAGCCAAGCAGCCACCAAGGCCATTAGCTCATACACCATCAGATCCAAACTGGTATGGGACTGTGTAGGAAAGCTAAACAAGCTTGGCAGAGAAAATAAAGTAACGCTATACTGGGTACCAGGACACACTGGCATAAACGGAAACGAAGAAGCCGATCACTTAGCAAACAAAGGATCCAGTAATCCCTTTATAGGTCCGGAATCTTTTTGCGGTATGAGTGTGAACACCTTCCACTAAAGTTTAGATAAAGAAATAAGAGAACAATTGATAAAAATCTGGAAAGAACTTCCAGTGTTGAGATAATCGAAAGTAATGCTGGGATCTGTTAACCAGAAAAGAACAAAAGCTTGCCTGAAACTAAATAGGAACCATTTTAGAATTCTGACAGGAGTCCTGACGGGACACTGCAGCCATAGAAAAGCACCTCAAGGCCCTAGGCCTAGAGGAAGATGATATAGTTGCAGATTCTGTGGTTCTGCAGAGGAAACCCCCATACATCTGCTCGAAAGACTGTGGAGCACTGTTTCGCAAGAGAAAAAATGTATCTTGGGCCGCACTGCTTGAACGCAGAGGAGTTGCAGTCCTTAAATCCCACCCAGATCCTGAAATCCCTAAAGGAATCAGGACTAGAGGAAGCTCTCTAAATGGTTAAGTATACCAACGTTTAGAGGAAGAAGGTGGGGTACAATAGATCTACGAAGGTCGCAGTACAAGTTGTCAAAACCAAAACTACAATCTGCAATCAACAATCTAGTAGAGCAAAGCAAGTTCACTGGGAACAAGATAAGTGGCCCTTAATTGACCAAGATGTGTGGCCCTTAAAAGAACAAACTTACGCCACTACATAACAAGTTAGGTATGATAAAACAATTCGTAAAAGCATTGGACAATGAAGGAGAATGCAGATATATGATGTCTGTGATGTGTGTAAAGATTGTAATATGGGTGATGATGACAAGTGAAGATTGTAAGACATTTCCTGGATATGGAAAAGTTTAAAGCTAGAATTTGATGGCCCTCAAATTCGGACATTGGTGAAAGATTCTTTATAGAAGTTATGACTAATTCTGAAAGTGAAGCTTGGAGAAGTTTTGTGTTGGTGGTAGAAAATTTTGGCAATAATTTAATTGATCAGTAAAAATACGATTTGATCAGTAACAACTTGAATGTACATTTTCTATATAATTAAGCAATGAAACTGAATGAATAGTAAAATAATTACAGGCAAGATAAAATTATATATTTCAAGTCAAAAATAACATCAAATAACAAGTAAATTGAGGAGTTACAAGCAAAACAAGCGATAGTTGCAGCATACACAAAAAAGTCAAAGTACACGCAAGCAAGAGTAACCGCAAACAACTCAAATATACTTTACAACAAAGGGAAAATAGTCCCCGAAATAGAATAAAAACAGAAAATATAGAAGAACGTTTTGAATGCTTTCCGCATAATCGCGTCAACCACAACGTTAAAAAAGTAGTGTCGAGACGACGTCTCCTTGTCGTAGTCCAATTCGAATCGAAAACTCCTCGGATAAGTCATTTCGGATACGAACACTGCTGGTTGAGCTGTCGTACGATGCCTGAAGAAGTTGATTTTCGGCGGCACGTGTTCGGCCTCCAGGGCTCTCCACAAACTGGCCCAGTCGAATATAGAATAACTGCATTCACAACTCTTCGAAGATGAGATACGAGGAACTAATCTTGAAAATATAAGAGAGTTGGGCCCGCAGTTGAAGTGAGATATGACACTGAATACACTGAAGAACAGAAAAGCGCCAGGTACAGACCAACTGCCAGCGGAAATTCTTAAACCGATAGAGGAGGACCAGAATCACATTCTGGTAGAATTAATCAATTCCATATACAGAACAGGAGTGATACCAAAAGAATGGGACGCCCCCTACTTTTAAAACCCTCCCCAGAAAAGAAAAGTGCCAAGCATTGTTTTGACAATCGTATAATAAGCTTAGTACCACACACTTCAAAAATCATGTTGAAGCTGGCGCTTTTTGCAGTCAATGTCCTGTCGCGTAGATGCCTAGTCGTAAATCAGGATCTATACCCATGCTTTATATACAAGAGCAAAGCTTTCGACAAAGATAGACATGATCAACTCTTAGAAACGTTACTAGAGAGAAAGATTGACCTCAGAGACGTAAGAATAATTTCAAACCTCTACTATGGCCAAAAAGCAGCAATACGGTTAAATGACATAACATGCGAAGAAATAGAAATACAGAGAGGATTACGTCAAGGGTGTATACTCTCACCAACCCTTTTCAATCTGTATTCATAGGACATGTTAAAGCACTTGTTGATCAACACATAGGCATTACAATGAAAGGCATGGCAATATAGTATATTTTGTAACTAGAGCGGTAGGTTGTCAATTTGACACCAGAGCGAAATTGGGTAACACAAATTGGGCACATTCGCTCGAGAGTTACAAACAATATTTTTATTACTCATGCGAGGGGATGTATCTTACAAGTTTGGGATCCAGGTGCCATCCAAAAAAAAAATACAATCAAAAATTAAGAATTTGCTTTTAGAATTGTCTCCGGTGGTGTTGATTCGTCATAAGAACTCTCCTCAGTTTCCGGTATCACCATGGAATTTACACTCATTTTAAAACGTTTTCACGTCACTTTTTAATATTGAGGTCTTGATTGTATTTATTTTATTTATTTAATTATTTTTTTTTATGTAACCTAGAGAAACTGAATATTTACGTGCGTTATACAAGTTATATGGAAATACAACCAAAAGCATTGGTACATTGGCATTTCTCGTACTAAAAAACGTGCGCCAGGTAATGCTTTTAAGGCATGAGTAATAAAAAATACTCTGAGATATGCTGACGGTACGGTACTTTTAGTAGGAACACTCGAAAACTTGCAGACACCAATTGTCACAGTAAGTGAAAAATATGGAGTTAGGCCCGCAGACTATCACTGAACTATCTAAGACTATCACTGAACATAAGCGACACAAAATATATTCTAATAACAAAGAAAACCATAGAGTATTTGTAGGAACAACTATCAGAAAACCATCACGAAATGCGAACTAGGAGTGATATGTTTCGGACTTCGGACAGGCAAGAAAGACATTTACATAAATGAAGAGACTTTTTTTCCTGTTAAGATTTAAACTTTGAATTAAAAATACGACTGGTGAGTTGGTATTTATTGTCAATACTACACTACGGGAAGGAGGAGGCCTGGAGGTTGAAAGGCATCGACGTAAAAAACTGGAGGCGTTCGAGCCATGAATATATCGAAAAATACTTAGGATTTCATAGGTAGAGGAAATCACCAACGTAGAAGTGATGAGACGTATGAGTAAAGAAAAAGAAATAATTCTGACAATTAAATGAGGAAAACTGTTATATATATTATGAGAGGATAAAAATATCAAATACTGCAAGTTATAATGGAGGAAAAATCGGAGGAAAGAGATCTATAGGAAAGAGGTTTATATGGCTGATAAACCTTAGGGAGTGGTTTAGGTGTACTAACAACCTAACTATTTAGATCTGCAGACTCAAAAATAAAAACAGCCTTAATGATTACCAACCTTCGAAGCAAGGACGGTACCTAAAGAAGAAGAAAAGAGAAAAAGGGGAGCCAAACTAGGTTTTTACTAGGTTTTTTACTAGGATGTCAGAAACGGATAATGTTACAGATATAAAATGTGATACTAAGATTTGTTTTTTAAGATAAAGAGACACGTGTTTTACAATTTTTTCAAAATCCGATTAAGAGGACTGAACATTGGGTGATGAACATTTTTATAACCTTTGGCTAATTGTTGCCAATTAGTTTGAGAAAAACTGGAGACGTTAGAGATGTGAAAATTGGCATTGATTTTTATTAACATTTGCAAGACTAGTCTTCCTGTTCCTCAAATTCTTTTTGTATATTTCGTGAATTCATTTGCTTGCTGTAACTAATTATGTAGTAATAAACTCTGCTCTATCTTTCTAGTATGTTTACGATAATAGACAATCAATTTCAATTAATATTTCCTAATGGCGTTTTATAAAACATTTTACTTTTTTCCACAAACGTAAAATACGGCAGCTCTCAAGAAGAGCAGTATAAATCACGGAATTTCTTTTAGATAGTGAAAAGTACATGGAACATCAATTATTTCCCTTTTTCCAACTCTCTCACACCAAAGACCTGTATACGCATACAAGTGAAAATATCTGTGTCCGTTACTACATGTAACATTTAGATTTTCTATTTTACGACTTCGCGTTTATAGATTTATAAAACAATTAAGTCTAATGCCAATAAAAAAGACTTTTCCTTCAGCAAAGAGAAATCATTTCCTAATATCCTCGAAATAATGTATTAAAATTTATGTGTAAAATTTTAGTTCGAGATTGTGGTGAGTGATTATTGGTTATCTTCCATTGTAGAGATATAAAATTGAAACACACAAAAAATACTTTTAATCGGTGAATTTATCGTAAAGATATAAACGTATTTAATTGCAACTTAAATATTCGAATCTATTATAGATATTGCAGGTGCGCAAACAAGTAGATATGAATATAAATGATTTTCTCTCGAGTGCGAACTTTCATAAACAAGTAGTAACTAGAAACAAAAGGACTATACTTTGTTTATAATTATACAGTACTAACAATGTTGCCGCGGACGCTAAAACCGTTTCGTCTTACTTAATAAAAACGCGTTTATAAATTTTCAATGTGGCATAAATCTGTATAATACATCTTCCTTATTACGCGCCGTAATTTCCTTCTTAGAACATTATTTCCTTTCAATATTATACATAATTGTTATTTCTAAATAAATTACATTTTATTTTACTTTTAAATAGACATAATACACTTTAGTATACAATATCTATTTTTGTATTCGATATTCCTTTTAAAAAGTTGTCTATTATATTTTATATAACGGATAAGAATAAATGTCTTTATATTATACTCAGTTTCTTTTATATATATACACTTAGTACCAAATTTCCTAGGAAAAAATTTGGACTCGTCTCTTTACCCCCTTAGAAACTGAAATTCTTGCTTGGTGTGGATGTTTACGTCATAAAAGCAGCGTTCCTTCCAAATTTTACTTTCGTGGGTCAAACGGTTTGAGCTGTGCGTTGATGCTTCAGTCAGTCAGTCAGGATACTAACATATATACAAGGTGAACCATTTAACGTAACTACCCCAAATATCTCCGTTGTCTTTACAGTAAAGACCATGTGACAATGAGACCAGACAAGACAAGACAAGACTAGAAAAAGCTAGACAAGACCAGACAAGACCAGGCAAGACCAGACGAGACCAGACAAAAGCAGACAAGATCAGGCAAGATCAGGAAACACCAGACAAGTACAGTCAAAACAAGACAAGACAAAACAAGACCAGACAGTCAAAATCAGACAAGTCCATACAGGACCAGACAAGGCCAGATAAAACCACACTAGACTGGACAAAACCAGACAAGACCAGACAAATTTAGCAAACATAGTTTTGCGAAAATTACGCTGTAAGGAAGTTAATTTGAAGAAAATCGCATCATTTTCAAAATTGCAAAATTTCACAAACCAGAAGTCGCACAGAAATTCCAATCGCAGTTTTTGATTCGCATAGAAATTTCCTTGGAAGTGCTTCCACTAAATGTTTGCAAATTTGGTTTGTTCTTGAGTAAATTTATTTCAAACTTGATAGTTCAAGCACAAGAAATTTGGATTGAAGGAAAATTAGATGAAACTGAAATTGTAATATTTAGCAAACCGTAAGTCGCATAGTCGCAAATTTCAATCGCAGTTTTGGATGCAGTACAAAATTTCAGTAGATGCAGTTCAAAAGTCGCATTACGTTCAAAATTGCAATATTTCACAAACCAGAACTCGCACGATAATTCCAATCACAGTTTAGGATTCACAAAGAAATTTACTTAAAGGTGCATCTACTAAATTTTTGCAAGTTTATGACATTCAAAATTGCAATAATTCACAATAATGAAGGTACATTTGCCAAATTTTTGCAGATGTGGTTTGTTCTTGTGGAAATTTATCTCAAAATTGTTCCAGGGTAAAAAAGTTCAAAAATGTAAAATTTGATTTGAAGGAGAATTAAAAGAAACTAAACTTGCAATATTTAGCAAACCGGAAGTCGCATAGAAATTTCAATCGCATTTCTGGATTCAGAACAAATACAAATCTCATTTGGTTTTGCGAGAATTGCGCCGTAAACAAATTAATTTGAAAAAAAAACCGCAACACGTTCAAAATTGCAATAATTCACAAACCCAAAGTCGCACGAAAATTACAATCACAGTTTCGGCTTCGCAAAGAAAATTACTTGAAGGTACATCAACTAGATTTTTGAAAATTTGGTTTCTTCTTCAAGAAATTTTTCTTAAAATTATTAGAATTTCAAGCACGAAAAATTTGATTTGAAGGAAAATTAGATGAAACTAAACTTGCAATATTTAGCAAACCGGAAGTCACATAGAAATTTCAATCGCAGTTTTTATAACGAAATTTCCTGAACGGTTTATCTGCGAAATTTTTACAAATAACATTCGGTTTTGCGAGAATTGCGTTTCAAACAAGTTAATTTGAAGAAAATCGCATCACGTTTAAAATTGCAATATTTCTCAAACCGGGAGTCGCACGAAAATTTCAATGGCAGTATTGGATTCGCATAGAAATTTACTTGAATGCACATTCACCAATTTTTTGCAAATTTAGTTTGTTATTGTGGAAATTTATCTCAAAATTGTTTGAAGTTCAAGAACGCGAAATCCGATTTGAAGGAGAATTAGAAGAAACTAAACTTGCAATATTTAGCAAACCGGAAGTCGCAAAGCAATAGCTATTCAGTACGAAATTTTTCAGAACGTTTTTTCAGAACGATTTATCCGCAAATTCTTTTTTCTCATGTCTTTCTCAAGTCTCATTGGGTTTTGCGAAAGTTGCGCTGCAAACAAGTTAATTTGAAGAAAATCGCATCACGTTCAAAATTGCAATATTTCACAAACCGGAAGTCGCACGAAAATTCAAATCGCAGTTTTGTATTCGCATAATTCGAAACTTCCTTGAAGGTACATTCACCAAATTTTTGCAGATTCGGTTTGTTCTTGTGGAAATTTATCTCAAAATTGTAGAAGATGAAGAACGAGTAATCTGATTTGAAGGAGAATTAGAAGAAACTAAAATTACAATATTTAGCAAACCGGAAGCCGCATAAAAATTTTAATCACAATTTTGGATTCAATAAGAAATTTCCTAAACGGATAATCTGCGAATTTTTTTCTAATCTCATTTGGATTTGCGAGAATTGCACGGTAAACAAATTTAATTTGAAGAAAACCACATCTAGCTCAAAATTGCAATATTTCGCAAACCAGAAATCGCACGAAAATTCTAATCGCACTTTTGGATTCGCCAAGAAATTACCCTTGAGGTGCATCCACGAAATTTTTGAAAAATTGGTTTGTTCTTGAAGAAATTTATCTAAAATTGCTGGAAGTTCAAGCACGAAAAATCTGGATTAAAGGAAAATTAGATTGCAAAATTTTTTAAAGTCTCATTGGGTTTTCCGAAAGTTGTGCTGCACACAAGTAAATTTAAAGAAAATCGCATCACGTTCAAAATTGCAATATTTCACAAACCGAAAGTCGCACGAGAATTCCAATCGTAGTTTTGAATTCGCATAGAAACTTCCTTGAAGGCACTTTAGCAAATTTTTGTAAATTTGGTTTGTTCTTGTGGAAATTTTTCTCAAAATTGTTTGAAGCTGTTGAACGAGAACGAGAAATCTGATTTGAAGGAGAATTAGATGAAATTAAAATTACAATATTTAGCAAACCGGAAGCCGCATAAAAATTTTAATCACAGTTTTGGAATCAGTAAGAAATTTCCTAAACGGTTTATTTGTTAAATTTTTTCTAATCTTATTTGGTTTTGCGAGAATTGCCTTGTAAACAAATTAATTTGAAGAAAACCTTCTTCTTCTTCCTTGGCGCTACAGCCCTCTATGGGCCTTGGCCTGCTTTACAACGTCCCTCCATATCCTTCTGTCCTGGACTGTGTGGGGCCATTGCCGCACCTCGAGTACTTGCAAGTCTTTAATAACGTCGTCTCTCCATCGTATTCGTGGCCTGCCTCTCGATCTCTTTTCGGCAAGCAAACATAGCGTCAGAGCTTTTGGGGTTCGGTCGTCCTTCATTCGTATGATGTGCCCGAACCACCTTAGCCTCTGCGCATTCACATGCCTCACAATGTCTCTTCCCTCGAGTATTCCATCTATTTCTGCGTTGGTTCTTATTCTCCATCTTTCATCTTCCTGTATCCCTCCATATATTTTTCTTATGATATTTCTTTCGCATACTCTTAAAGCTTCCTCGCCACTTTTGCATAGTGTCCATGTTTCCCCTGCATAAGTGATTATTGGACGGATTAGTGTTTTGTACACTTTCAGTTTAGCTTTTCTGCTCAGTAGTTTGGATCCTAGCAGTTTCCTGTTGGAAAAGTATGCTTTCCTCCCTAACATAATACTGTGAGCGATTTCCTCACTCATCTTATTTTGGCTCGTTAACTTAGCCCCTAGGTAGGTAATCTCGGTCACTTCCTTGTAGTTTCTACCATTTACTTAAATTGGTCTTAAATCTGTCACTTGCTCCCTACCACATCTCATGTTCTTTGTTTTATTTTCGTTTATTATCAGTCCGCATGGTTCAGATTTTTGTTCGCTGTTATTTCTTTTAGGTGCTCCCTACCTCTTGATGCGATGTATATCGTCAGCGTATGCTCCCACTTGCGCTGCTCTAGTTTTTAGGGTGCCTGTTACGTTCACCTCTCTGATTACTGCCTCCAGCAGTAGGTTGAACAACATTGCAGATAAGGCATCGCCCTGTCTTACTCCCGTTCCTATTGCAAAGTCGCCCGTGAACTTGGAGTCTATTAGGACTTGCGCACTTGACTCAGTTAGTGTTAGTCCTACAAGTCTACCCAGTTTCATGGGTACTCCTAGTACCAGTTATTGTCTCATTAGCTCTTTTCTGGAGACACTATCAAACGCCTGTTTGTAGTCACTATATATGCTATACAATGTTATGTTATGCTCATAACATTTTTCATTGCAAGTCTTTTGCGAGAAATGCTGACAGCACCTTGTAGGCTATATTTAAAAGCGTGATCCCTCGGTAGTTAGCGCAGTCCTTCTTATTTCCCTTTTTATGGATTGGGCATATGATGCCTTTTTTCCATTTCTTAGGCATGGTTTCCGTATTCCATACCATGACAATTAATCCGTGGATTCGTGTCCACAAGTGCTCTCCACCGCTTTTCAAGAGTTCTGCTGTTATGGTATCACTTCCTGATGCTTTCTAATTTTTCAGCTTTACTATTACCTCTCTTACTTCTTGATAGGTGGGTTCCGGGATTTCTGGTTGCGCTGCGTGATAATATTTTGCGTCTTCCCCATTGTTTTCATGTTCTTCGTTCTTACATGTTAACAGCTCGCTATAGTACTGACGCCACCTTTCAAGTACTTCCTTTTCCGCACTTAGTGCAATTTGAAGAAAACCACTTTAGTTCAAAATTGCAATATTTCACAAGCCGGAAATCGCACGAAAATTACAATCCCAGTTTTGGATTCTCCAATAAATTACCTTTAAGGTGCATCTACAAAATTTTTGAAAATTTGGTTTGTTCTTGAGGAAATTTATCTAAAATTGCTGGAAGTTCAAGCACAAAAAATCTGGATTAAAGGAAAATTAGATGAAACTGATATTACAATATTAAGCAAACCGGAAGTTGCAAAAAGATTTCAATCGCAGTTTTGGATTCAGTAAGAAATTTCCTAAACAGATTATTTGCGAATTTTTTTCTAATCTCATTCGATTTTGCGAGAATTGCGCTGTAAACAAATGAATTTGAAGAAAACGCATCTAGTTCAAAATTCCCACATTTCACAAACAGGAAATCTCACGAAAATTCCAATAGCAGCTTTGGATTGGTAAAGAAATTTTCTTGAAGGTGCATTCACAAAACGTTTGCAAATTTTTTTTGTTCTTCAGGATATTTATCTCAAAATCGTTACAATTTCAAACACGAAAAATCTGTTTTGCAGGAAGTTTGGATGACTAAAATTGCAATATTTAGCAAACAGTAAGTAACATCGAAATTTCAGTCGCAGTTTTGGATTCAGTACAAAATTTCCTAAACGGTTTATCTGCAATTTTTTTTTCCAATTTCATTTGGAATTGCGGCGTAAACAAATTAATTTAAAAAAAAAACGTAGCACGTTCAAGAGTGCAATATTTCGCAAACCGGAAGTCGCTTGAAAATTTAAATCGCAGTTTTGGATTCGCAAAGAAAGTTACTCGAAGGTACATCCACTAAATTCTGCAAATATGGTTTGTTCTTGAGTATATTTATCACAAAATTGTTGGAAGTTCAAGCACTAAAAATCTGATTTGAAGGAGAATTATAAGAAACTAATCTTGCATTATTTAGCAAACCTAAGTCGCATAGAAATTTCAATCGTAGTTTTGGATTCAGTACGAAATTTCCTATACGGTTTGTCTGCAAAATTTTAGCAAATCTCATTGGGTTTTACGAGAATTGCGCTGCAAACAAGTTAATTTGAAGGAAATCGCGTTCAAAATTGCAATATTTCACAAGCTGGTCCAGTCAGGAACAAGCAAGTCCCAGGAAAATTGCAATCGCAGTTTTGGATTGGCATAGCAATTTCCTTGAAGGTGCATTCACCAAATTTTAGCAAATTGTTGTTGTGGAAATTTATCTCAAAATTGTTTTCAAAAAGTTCATGAACGAAAAATCTGATTTGAAGGAGAATTAGATGAAACTAAACTTGCAATATTTAGCAAACCGGAAGCCGCATAAAAATTTCAATCGCAGTTTTGGAATCAGAACGAAATTGTCTAACCGGTTTATCCGCAAAATTTTTACAAATCTCATTGATTTTTCGAGAATTACGCTGCAAACAAGTTAATTTTAAGAAAATCGCATCACAGTTCAATATTGCAATATTTCACAAACCGGAAGTCGCATGAAAATTCCAATAGCAGTTTTGGGTTGGCATAGAAATTTGAAGGTACCAAATTTTTGAAAAAATTGTTACTTAAAAATTAAGCATTTCCGCCAATTTTCCGTGAGGATTAACCTTTGTTGGCGAAGGTCCCCGCAGCGACTTTGTCCCTGATCCTTTTGTGCTGGTCCAAGCAGATGGATTTCTCCTCGAAGATAATATGCTGGTATTTGTAGATTTGGGACCGCAGTTGCTGCTGTTATGCTCGCACTTACAGGCAAGGGATGTTATTTTTGTTGACTTGGCAGTATTCCTTCAAGGTAGGGCGAATATTCGAAAGAGACGACTAGTGGAATGCCTAATATTAGTTTGTGTCAGACTTTGATTTTTGACAGGTCAAAGAGTTTTGATCAGAATTCATCGCAGTTTTCGCAAAAACATGTGTGCAAAAATTTTGGCGGAGAAACCTTGCTGGGAATTTATTTGGGAATCCAAAACTGCCTTTGAAAATTTTCTGCGACTTTCGGTCTTCTAAATATTACTAATTTTAACTTGTTTTGTCTCTTTGCAATCTCAACAAATTCAAGTAAAATTTACGCAAAAACCGGTGAAAACTTACGAAAACTTTACAAACGAATTCCATAGGAAATTTCCTCGCGAATCGAAAACTGGCGTTGCCATTTCCCTACGACTTCCGGTCTTGTAAATATAACTAATTTTAACTTGTCTTCTCTCTTTGCAATCACAACTTCAAGTCAAATTTACGCAAAAACTGGTGACAACTTGCGAAAACTTTGCGGACGAATCGCGTAGGAAATTTCCTCGCGAATCCAAAACTGGCGTTTTTCCTGCGACGTCCGGTCTTGCAAATATAACTAATGTAACTTGTTTTCTCGCATTGCCACGGCAAGACATGACAAGACCAGACAAGACCAGACAAGACCAGACAAGACCAGACAAGACCAGACAAAACCAGACAAGACCAGACAAGACCAGACAGGATCAGACAAGACCAGACAAAACCAGACAAGACCAAATAAGACCAGACAGGACCAAACAAGACCAGACAAGCCTAGGCAAGACCAAACAAGACCAGAGAGAACCAGACAATGCCAGACTAGACCAGACTAGACCAGACTAGACCAGACTAGACCAGACAAGACCAGACAAGATCAAACAAGACCAGACAAGACCATCTTCCCTGTGCAGAAATAAAAATCAATCCTATAACATCTTTTATGAGAACCCTGTATTTAATCAGGCAAGGGTGCAAAAGTTGTCCTTATATCTGGGCAGCCAACTAGGCGGTAGCATCCACAAACGGTGCATTCCCTGTAAAATTTACTAACAGATGCTAACAGTGGTTAATGGCAACTTGCTTAATGGTTATTGCCTTTTTAAAAAATAAAATCATGTTCTATGTATTGTTGCATATTTGATTCTTAATTAAGGGCAGTGATGCATTTTTCACACCTGTGGTCTGCGGAATAATTTGAAATCAACCCACAAAACCTGTTGTGTGGAAGCTTGCGACTCATCATTTGGGAAGGCATGCTGGAGCTACCCTAATAAACATCGCATTATATCTTTGGCAAGCAATTATTCACTACGTATTAACTAAACAAAATTTAATTTTAAATTGAATATTTACGACAAATGTTTATAAATTTGGAATGTCCAAGTGGCTTTTAACTGTGAGCATTGTAAATAGCTTGGAATGGATGAGTTTACTACTATAGATTTAGATATTTGTAATATTTATAACGAAGGATTACAAGCTGTAATTGTTAAAGCAATTTCAAATTTATGAATAATAGTGTTTTTTGCGAAGAGAGTGGAGAATGGAAAACAGGTACATGAATGAATAGTGTTTTATGTTTATAAGTAAAGTAAACGAAGAGTAATAAGTAGTGATAAAGAATATAGCATGTAATAGTGAGGCACCTGCACTGGTGAGGCGTGCATTGCAATCCCACGCGAGAGAGAACCAAGTGGTTCAGAGTTGGGTCCGAGTCTTAGTTCTTGTACGGGGGTGGTATATGAGCCCGGCCGTGGCCCTCGCCATAGATCAGAGCCGGTAATTACCCGGTTCATGGGGCGAACGCGATTTATGACTTACACGTCTCGGTCGGGAGTCTCGCGCCTCTACGTCATTTGTCGCGAACAATTGCATCCTGCTGGCTGATTTCACACTTTGCCTATGATTTGTGACCAGAAAACAGATTTTCCATCCTACTATCATTCAGGTCGATTTAACGATTAGCTAAACGGAGCGGACTCGCATGCGGAGATTTAAATTTATTACTTTGAACAGATAAAAAGCTCACCTCGAGGAATGCATATACAGCCACTAACGTGTTATTAGTTATTGTATTGGTATATGCTATTGCCCGGCGTTCTTCATTTCTTCTCGCGTAAATTCTATTCCACTTATACTTTCTTATTTATTTACGCAATCTTTATTTTTAAATAACACTTATATAACCCCACACCTACAAATCCAATTTCATTCTCAATTTCAAACCAACATCTATTCAATCTCTCACGTCAGTAATACTCCACTTCTACTTCCAGCAAATGAAAAAGTTTCATATTACACAATTAATATTAACAGAATAATATGTTAGTTCTAAGAAAACCATTATTTTTCACGAAGAAATTATTGCAATTAAACTTATTTAGAGTAACTCAAATCTTTTTTCAATCGGAAATGACGTTGACTGACGGAAATAATGTTAGGTTAAATCATATCTACATAGATGTCGCTTTTTAACAATTCCTACGTTTTGGCGTTTCTCAACATTGAAAAATGTAAAACTACTTTAAGCGCGACTTGAGAGTAACTCCGAACTTTTTGCGACGGAAAAAACGTTATATGAAGTTTATATTCTGCTTACACTGTTTCCGTTTTTGACAATTTAAAATTTTGTGGAAATCAATAGATCGTCTATTAATTTAAATATAAATGAGTTTTCATGAATGTTTTATTACTCACTTAATTATATTATCAATTATGTTATGAATTTATATTATTGATTACCGTATTTATTCTAATAAACATCGCCCTCTAATATACGGCTCACTCAAAAATTGAAATAAATAATAAACAGCGCCCTATAATAAACGACGCGCCGTTTATTAGAGGATTTGTATCTTTAGTTTAAAAAATACAACACAGTGAAATACCTAATATTAATAAACTAATAGGTATATAATTTTGTTTACGCTTTGTGAAATTGTCGTCAAAATAGCTGATACTTTTTTACTTTTGTGATGGAATGAACTGAAATTGATTAAATTGTTCATGATAAACATGCATCAAAGAAAATATATTCCATCTATTTCAAATTAACTGCAGTTGCTGCTAGAAAATCGGCCAGTAGCAAACAGGATCAATATCACAGAATACGAGTACTATCTTTCTTTTTATTGCAAAATGATAAGAAGTGGCGTAAACAAAAGTCGATGCTTCTAAAAACGTTTGCGGCCAGCAAAACATTTCGATTAACTGGTTGTGGACGGAAAGTACAAGATTCTGATCTTGATGTACAACTGAAAACAGAAATTTTGCAAGGACGTGAATGAGGCAAAAGTTCATGAAACTGCCAACAGCACTTCAAAAAAATTTTGCAAGTAGAGGTGGGCTTCAAAAATTCATGAACAGAAATTCACAGTATCACAGAAACTGCCAGCTGATTTAATACCGAAACTACAAATTGAAAACAAATATGACCTGGGTTTCATTTATGCTTGCGATGAAACTGCAGACATTGGTGGGACATGATCTCGGATATAACTGTGGACTCTGTTGGGGTGAAGCAAGTTCCAATCAAAACTTCTGGCCATAAAAAAATGCGTATTATAGTGATGTTGTGTGCTAAAGCCACTGGTTTTATGCAAACCATTTTTGCTTCTTAAAGGAATTCAACCATTGGCAGCTCTCGAAAAAGCATTTCCTCAATTGAACATTGGGTATATCTCAAGTGGATGAAGGACAACAATCAGACTAAAAGTTTTTTGCGTCTTTGGGCCAAACTACGTTTTTCAAAAACTTCTAGTCTGTGATGGTTTTCGTTGTCATATTTCTGATGAAACTAAATTTTATTTGATTGTGAGACAATTAAAAACTGACATGGCAGTGATTCCCTCAGGATCAAATCAAATCATTTATTTATCATTTAGCGATGTATAACATACATATAAGATAAATCATGTGTACGGTGAAAATAACGTATATAGTAATGATAACTTAGCAGAGACAACAGGCACTTTACACACTACGCATTACAAAAAATGAAGGAATATAAAGCAATGAATAAAGAAATATTGTAAGGTATAGCAAAATACTAACAGAAAGGAAACAGAGATAGAAATGAATAACAATGGAATCGTAAGTTCCTGCATTATAATGAAAATTAGGTTTAGATTCTTGAATGGGTTAATACTAAGCAATAAATTCATTTATGGAATAAAAACAATTGATTATGAAAAAGTCTTTAGATTTTTTACGAAATAGCTTGTAGGACCCCTCATCTTTGATTGAGTCTGGAAGACGATCGAACACTTCGATCACCCAGTCTATTGAGCGCTGCACTGCACAGAGTAAGCTTGCTCTTTTAGTTTATTACGAAGATTAGACGCATTTCTAGTATTCAGACTATGTACATCTTTATTTGTACGGGATTTGTGTTTATCTTTCAATATATGGCCTGCTACTATCCACAGGTAAATGGATGGAACCGTTAAAATATTTAGCTTTATGAATTCTGCCCTATAGGACTTATATGACTTGATTCCAGATATTATTCTTTCTTGTGCTAGGAGAACTTTTTTGTGAGTGAAGATGATCCCCATACTAATATACCATAGGTTAACATAGATTCTACTTCGACATGTTATACCTCTATTAAAACTGATTTCCCAATTAGATTCCGAACCATTCTTAGCAGGTATGTTTTCCCGTTTAGTCTTCCAGAAATTTAGTTTGTCATGGTTTCCAATTTCAAGTGTTCATCAAGGAATACCCCCAGGAATTGTATGTTTCTAAATCTTTCTATTTTGGAATTATTGATTCTAAGATCAATGTCATCCTGATATTTAGCCCTATTTATCTGGAAGGTAATATATTTAGTTTTCTCTATGTTCAGGTACCCTCACTTTGGATGTCACCTTGTCGCGGTGTGAGGGCTTAGTTTCGCAACAAACCGTTAGACGTTACCGAGTCCAACTCCGGTCGGAGCGGTCGGCGGAGACCGAACAACCAAGAACTTCCAAACCCTTAATCCAAGGTATCATGCGACCCGTGCCGAAGGAACTAGTTGGTGGCCAAGGGCAACCGGCCATCGCTAACGGAGCCCCTCTGATACCTGGCGACCTCGGAGGGTATCAAGCCTTACGATGTCAAGCGGGGCTCTGACGTGGCGGACCTTTAGTTGCCTTGCCACTCGTGGAATTTATATGAATTCCAAAAGAGAATATAATTCATGTGTGCGGGACCTAACCGACACAGAGAATAAGGAAGTCAGCCCGGATTACCAGGAAGATGACCTTGATCTCACACTCGTAGACATGAGCAGTCCAGCCATGTCTAAGGAGGCAGAGGAAGATGTTTTGTAGGGACAGAGGAGGAGTTGTCGCCTCCTGTCACAAAACAAGAATGACCACCATGCTAAAGCAGCTTCGGCTGTGATGGCTAGGATGTTCATTAAACAGCACCTAGGGCTAGCCCTGCTGCAAGAACCCTGGGCCTAGGGAGGTAAGATCAGAGGCCTTAGCAACAGGGAATGTAAGTTGGTATAGGACAGCCGTGCGGTCTCCCCTAGAACTTATGTTTTTTAAATTATGTTTTTTAAATTACTTATGTTTTTCAGAGTTTTGAACGCGAGATTTAGTTTCTATTCATGCCCTCATCAAGACCGAGGGCCTCCACCGCGAAGTAGTTATCGCATCAGCATACTTCCATGGCGATGGTAACAGCATACCACCCATTGAAGTACTAAAGCTGGTGGAACACTGTATTAGGAGAAGGCTGCCACTCATCCTGGGATGTGACGCCAACGCACACAATGAGATGTGGGGCAGCATAGACAATAATAAGAGAGGTGAGTACCTTTTAGAATACCTCATTAAAGAAAACTTAATTGTGTACAAAGTTGAGAACACACCAACATTTGTCACTAAGGTCAGAAATGAGGTACAGGATATTACGGTAGGTTGCGCTAACGTAAGTAAACTAATTAAAAAGTGGAGAGTTTCAAGTGAACCCTCAATGTAAGATCATAGGATCATAGAGTTTGAGCTGGAAGGAGCGAGTTAGGAAAACACCCCCATTCGAAACCCCAGACAAACTGTGAGGCTTATGTTTAGTTCCCAACTAAAAGAGAACCTAGAGCAGGTGAGAGTGCGGGGTAGTATCAAACACTACACCGTGCTGGAGCAGGCTGTAGGAGAAATAAATGTAGCAATCACCACGGCATTTGAATCCAGCTGCCCGGTAAAAACCGTGATGGAGCATAAGGATGAAAAATGAATACTCCGAGGTGCCGACCACCTACAACAAAGAGATCAGAAGGGCAAAAAGGAAAAACTTTAGGACCTTCTGTAAAAACATAGAATCCACCCCGGTGGCAGCTAGACTGCACAAAGCACTAGCAAAGTATAGAGTGGAAATGACAACCACTCTCAAGAGACCGGATGGGACATTCATGGTGGATGAAAAGCAAAGAGCTCCCATCATACTAGAAAATCATTTTCCGGGGTGTAGAGGATACAGGGAGACCGAGGGCTTGATACAACCACGGAAACCAAGTCGGGCTGACCGTAGGAGGCACTTTCCAGCCTTTTAAGGCCCCAGGTGTGGACGGACTAGTTCCTGCCTTCCTACAAAAGGGAGAGAGAGAACTAATGCCTTATCTTCTAATATCTTTAGAAGTAGTTTAGCGCTCGGATATAAACCGGAGCTATGGAGAAGGGCTAAGGTGTCCAATAGTATAGTAGTAAGGTGTATTCATACCGAAGGTGGGGAAGAAAGACACCACTCAACCGAAGTCAGTTAGACCCATTAGTCTAACATCTTTTATGTTAAAGACTATGGAGAAGGTAATTGATATTTACTTTAGGACAATAGTGCTGGTAGGTACACCACTACACAGCAGTCAGCATGCATACAGAGCAGGGAAATCCACAGAAACCGCCCTGTATCAGCTGACAAATGAAATAGAAGCAGCACTAGAGACAAAGGAAGTAGCGATATGTGTCTTCTTGGATATAGGGGGGCTTTTGACAAAACCTCACAAGAGGCTGTCAAAGCGCCCCTCGAAAGAAGGAGTATCGACAGCACTATCTCAAGGTGGATGGGAGAAATGCTAAGAACTAGAACAGCGGAGACACAAGTGGGAAGAGACACCATTAAGATCCCCACAACTCAAGGGTGCCTACAGGGAGGTGTACTATCATCACTAATGTGGAGCCTGGTAGTTGAAGAATTACTGGTTAGGCTAAACGACCTAGACATCAAATGTCAAGGTTACGCCGATGACATAGTCATAATGACCAGAGGGAAGTTTCTAGAAAGAAATTTTTCAAAGAGGCCTTAAAGTAACTAGTAGATGGTGTCAAACAGTGGAACTGAGACTCCACCCGAGCAAAACTACGGTGATACCATTTACTATAAGGAGAAAACTAAACTGCCTACAGCCCATACTCTTAGATGGGAAGGCAGTAGAATAAAAACAGGAGTTAAGGTATCTGAGTATCACACTAGATGGCAAACTCCTATGGAATAGACACGCTGAGGCAGCGGTAGGTAAAGCCAAACGCGCCCTAATGGTGTACGGAAATCTGGAAGGAAACACGTAGGGTTGTAACCCCACAATCTTGCTATGGATGTACATCATCATAGTGAGACCTGCAATCACTTATGGGTCAGTTGCGTGGGGAAGTAGAACCAAGCTGGCCTCTATGAGGAAACAGCTTGAGAAGATTCAAAAACTAGCATGTGTCTGCATCACGGGGGCGATGGGGTCGTGTCCGACAGCAGCAATGAAGCTGCTGCTGGATCTGACTCCGCTGCACCTTGTGGTGGAAAGGGCCGCCAGATCGGCGATTGTAAGGGTCAGCAAGGAAGGAATGGGCAGAGGTAATATAATCGGGAGCAGAGACCGAAACAGCCTCGCTGCCAAGAACCCCTGGCTGGAAGTACCAATAGACGAAATGGTATGCAAATACCACTTCGAGAAAAACTACACAGCAATGTGTAGTAGTAAAGCCGATTGGAGCGACGAATCCTCAGTATACCACATAGAGCAAAATGCTATCAAGTGGTATACAGATGGTTCGAAGACAAAGGAAGGTACTGGTGCAGGAGTGTTTGGACCTCGTACCAAGTACTTCGAATCCATATGAACATCTCCAAGTATCTTCCAAGCAGAGATACACGCAAGATGTGCACAGTTTAATCTCGATAGGAATTATCGCAAAAAACGAATTGCTATCCTGTCAGACAGCCAGGCAGCCATTAGGGCCATTAGCTCATACACCATCAGATCTTAACCGGTATGGGAATGTGTTGGGAAGCTAAACAAGCTTGGCAAAAATAATAAAGTAACGCTATACTGGGTACCAGGACACACTATTATAGACTGAAACGAAGTAGCCGATCACCTAGTAAACAAGGGATCCAGTAGCCCCTTTATAGGTCCGGAACCCTTTTGCGGCACGAATGTGAACACCATCCACAAAAGTTTAGATGAAGAAACAAGAGAACAATGGATGAAAACCTGGAAAGAACTTCCAGGGCTAAGGCAGTCCATAGTGATGCTGGGATCTTTTAACCAGAAGAGAACAAAAGCTTGCCTGAAATTAAGCAGGAACAAGCTTAGAATTCTGACAGGAGTCCGGACAGGACACTGCAGACTTAGGAAACATCTCAAGGCCCTAGGCCTAGAGAAGGATGACGCATGCAGATTCTGTGGCTCAGCAGCGGAAACCCCCATACATCTGCTCAAAGACTGCGGAGCACTACTCCGCAAGAGACAGATGTACCTCGGGGCTCACTGCTTGAACACAGAGGAGCTGCAGGCCTTGAATCCCACCCAGATCCTGAAATTCATAAAGGAATCAGGATTATAGAAGGCGGTCTAAATGGGTAAGTACACCAACGCTTGGAGGAGGAGGGTGGGGTACAATAGATATATAAAGGTCGCAGTAAAAGTCGTCACCACCATATCTACAATCAACAATCTACATGTTCAGGTATAAGTTGTTGGCAGCAAACCAGTTGTCCATTTTTGAAAAATATTTCTTGCTGCTTGTTTATTTATTTATTTGAGCCAGAGATTGATACGGTGATGTAGTCCGTGTACATTGTGCAAAAATTGTGTCGGATCCGATGTAGGATGTCGGATTCGATATACGATATATCCGATAAGGTCAGCAATATAGATGGAAAAGAGGATGGGAGCTAATATTGCTCCTTGTGGAACCCCGACAGTAATGGCTATTGTTTTCGAGCAAGCTGTCCCAACTTTTACATATTGGTAACGATTTGATAAATAGGACTGGAACCATCTTGCTGTCTCTCCTCTAATTCCATATAGATCCAGTTTTTCAATTAGTTTCGTTTGAGAAACGCAGTCAAAATCCTTTGACAGGTCACAAAAAAATGCCTAGAGGACGGTTTCCCACATCTACTTCATTAATAATTGTTGTGTAGAATTATTGAATAACCTTTACTGTGGATTTGTGTTTGCAAAAACCATGTTGTTGTGAAGGAATAATTTGGTATTTTGCTAAGAAGGTTTTCAGTCTTGTCTCCATGCCGTATTCTATTATTTTAACTATGACCGAAATCATAGCAATTAGTTTATAGTTATTTAGTGCGGTTTCATCTCCCTTTTTGTGAATTGCCATTACTATTTTTTTTTTTAATAAATTAATTAATTATTAATTTATTATTAGTGAATTACCATTATTATTTTTAGGATATCTGGGAATATTTCGGTTCTAAAGGAGGTGTTATTTAAATTTGTCAGAGGAGCAATTAAACCTGCTGCAAATTCTTTAACGATTTTATAGGGCAGTTCGTCCTTTCCTGCTGAATTTTTATTTTTTAGTTTGTTAATTATGTCCATCACTTCCGTACATGTAAACTCGTCTGTTGTTGTATATTGCGAATATGGCTATTTGTGATTTTGCTTGGAGTTATGTTTTGGGTTACCTGAGCTGGAACATTTTTAAAGAATTCATTAAAGCTTGTTTCTATTTTGGCTTCGTTAGAGATAGGCTCTTTTCATTATCTATTATTGTTATTGAGTTATTTCCGGTGTTTCTATTTGCTATTTCGCTCATTATGTTACACATAGCCTTTTGTTTATTGGATGCTTTCTCTATTCTATCATTATAGAAGTTGCTTTTAGTTTGTTTCACCAATCTCTGCTGTTTAGATTTCTCAAAAGTATACATTGCTGTAAGTATCGGATAATGATAACTGTGCACAGTTTAACCTCGACAGGAAGTATCGCAAAAAACGAATTGCTATCCTGTCAGACAGCCAAGAAGCCGTTAAGGCCATTAGCTCGTACACCATCAGATCCAAACTGGTATGGGACTGTGTGGGGAAACTAAACAAGCTTGGCAAAGATAATAAAGTAACGCTATAATAGGTAGCAGGACACACTGGTATAGACGGAAACGAAGAAGCCGATCACCTAGCAAACAAGGGATCCAGTAGCCTCTTTAAAGGTTTTGGTATCCTTTTGCGGCATGAGTGTGAACACCATCCACAAAAGTTTAGATGAAGAAACAAGAGGAAAATGGACAAAAACCTGGAAAGAACTTCCAGGGCTAAGGCAATCCAAAGTGATGCAGGGATCTTTTAACCAGAAGAGAACAAAAGCTTGCCTGAAACTAAGCAGGAACAACCTTAGAATTCTGACAGGAGTCCTGACGGGACACTGCAGACTTAGGAAACGTCTAAAGGCCCTAGGCCTAGAGGAGGATGACGGATGTAGATTCTGTGGCTCAGCAGAGGAAACCCCCATACATCTGCTCAAAGACTGCGGAGTATTACTCCGCAAGAGACAGATGTACCTTGGGGCTCACTGCTTGAACACATAGGAGCTGCAGGCCTTGTATCCCACCCAGATCCCGAAATTCCAAAAAGGAATCAGGATTGGAGGAGGCGCTCTAAATGGGTAAGTACACCAACGCTTGGAGGAGGGTGGGGTACAATAGATCTATAAAGGTCGCAGTACAAGTCGTCACCACCATATCTACAATCTACAAGTATCGGAAAATCATTTTGTAGGAGATATTATTATTATGTTGGATTTTTTATCTCATCGATTATCCACGTCTTAGATGTAAAATTTACTCTTTTCAGCGGAAAGGAATTAAATAAATTAAATCTTAGTGTCTTTATGAATTCTGATGCTTTTTCGTTGCAGTTTTCTGCGGAACTGTTCTCACGCGATTCCTCAGTTAATGCTCTACGAATTTTTTCTTTGTTGGTTACACTGAACTATTTAATAAATCTAGATTTCTGTTTTACCGAACAGTTTTCAGCTTCTCCATTAAGAATTAAATAGTTTGTGGTCCGATAGTGTGGAGTCTTGGAAGGATGCACTATCTGCATAGTCCCTGATGCGAGGTTCCAGCCCATATGAACGTAACAAAACGTAAGTTTACAAAATTATTTTTTTCTTTTAGATCTCTCTCAAAATGAATATTAAAGTCGCCCACAATCATGACATCATGACTAACAAGTTGCCTAGCATTTGTTCCAATGTAGACATGAATGTTGTGATCATGATGGTGATGGTGTCTGTACAGCGATATTATTGCAGTTTTTAGCTTTATTTTCTTCCATTCTATTCCGCATATTTCGATATGTTTTTCAACCGAGGGCCAATTGCAAATTTCTTTCACAATTATGTTATGCTTGGCTCAAATAGGTACTCCACCTCCAGATGCGTTTTTTTACGACAAAAGGCGCTGGCTAGCACGTAGTATTTAGGATGCACTGGTCTAATCCAGCCTGCCGACGTTATCTGAAACAAAGCCTTCAAATCGTCTTTAACTGAGTAGTACACCAAATGGCTTTCAGCTGGCAATCATGAATTTACAAAAGCTGGTAACATGCAAGCTGCTCCACATGAAACTGTTTGTCAATGGATTTGCAATACATGGGAATCGCTGCCAGTTGATTTGATTCCAAAACCATTTAGGTGCTATGGGATCGGATTAAACACTGCTAGATCTGAGGACACGGAAATAATTTGTTTTCAAGAAGAAAACAAATGTGCCGGTGGTTTGAATGTTTTAAATGGAAAAATGTTTGCTTTGAAAAACGATTTGAATTCTTCTGAAGATATAATTTACGAAGAAGACTTTGATGAAAATCTTCTGGATTTGAATTTCTTTGAAAACTTGAACGAAGAAAAAGTTGAATTTTAAGGTGGTGGTTTATTAATATAATAATATCTTTATTACAATTTGTATAAAAGGCCATCGACCCTAAGTCTTTCGACCCTGGTAATTACATCAGTAGTTTGATTTGAGAAAAAAATAATTTATAACAAACAAAAATATAAGCGCAAATGCTAACGAAAATTTAAGCACAAAATAGATAAATCTAACATATTAATCGTAAACAGCTTCCACAAGAGTTAAGTTAAGAAATCCCCTTATCACGGAAAGTCAGGGACCGAAAGTGTTTGGCTCTTTTTATGATTTCACATTTGCGTTCTTTTATGTGAATGGTAAATTTTGTGGCTCCATCGAATGTGATGCCCAAATATTTAATAGTAGGTGTTGGGTTAACTGTGATAAGGCCAACCTTTATATGTGGAGAGTTATTAGAAATTCGGTGAAAGGTTAGAAGAAGCTGACATTTGGAAGGGTTTGGGCCTAATCTTCCTTTGTTGAACCAATCAATTGTTTGATTAGTAGGTATTTGTAATTTTTTAATTGCTTTAGGAATAGATTGTGCATGATATATGAGGGCTGTGTCGTCGGCGTATTGGAGAATGTAGGGATGGTTTATGAGATTGGGAAAGTTGAGGTTTATATTAAAAATTTCGTGGCAGAAAGTCTTGTAAAGTATGGATGATAATGTTGAACCTTGTGGAACACATTGGGGACGGGTAAATAGTGAGCGTCGTTGACTTTAATGCATAAGTTTCTGTCATAATCTCCAGTCGTTTTACCTCGTTACTGAAGTGTCGTGACCTCTCGCGCATATATGTGGAACGCATCGTCACACTAATATGCGGGACCTTCAGTTTATCACCGGTTCCGAACGGCACTATTTGAGAGGTTCTCTTGGCAGAATTACTCGTAGTAGTTTGCCATTGCTTTCCACGAGGTGGCCACAGCATAGTTCCGTGAAAAATTTCACGGTTTTTGTCCGGGAATCGAACCCGGGCTCTCGGTGTAGCGAGCGGATGCGTTCACCACTACACCACTGTGACCACTCTGTCATAAAGGAAGTCTTTTAACATAAAAAGAAGATAAGAGGGGATGTTTAAATTTTGTAATTTGAAAAGCATTCCGTCGTGCCAAACTGTGTCAAAGACTTTATTTATGTCAAGAAAAAGAGCGGCAGAGTGTTGATTAAGAAGGTGGGAGGTTTGTATATTGTTCATGAGGATGAAAAGTGGATGTATAGTAGAATATGAAGGTTTAAAACCAAATTGGAAGCAGGGGATCTGATTTTCCAAACTGTTCCAAATACGAGCTTTTAGAATTTGTTCCAAGTTTTTACCTAAAACGGGAAGTAGGGTGATTGGTCTATAACTTTTTGTAAGTGTCTTGTCCTGGCCTGGTTTTAATAGAGTGATGTTTGTGCCGGATTTTCAAGAAGGGGGAAATACGCGGTGTAATAGGCAAAAATTGTTTAATTTGATTATATGCTTGTGAATTTGGTGGTTCAACTGTCTGATAAGTAGTTTCGAGATGTTGTCCCTGCCAGGAGCGCTGTTTTTACCCAAAGCAATGATTGAAAAGTACTCGTCGTCTGTGATTTCAACAGGGGCCTGGAAATTGTTGTTTTTGAAAAAAGTATTGGACCAGTTGGATACTAATTGTAAGTTAAAATCTTCGTCATCAAAGTCTGAATTATGAGTGGGTGTGTACGCTTTTTCGAAGTGTTTTGCGAAAAGGGAGGCTTTGTGGAGGTCTGAAGGTGTAGAGTGAGGAAATTAGAAGTCTATGATTTGGAGTCTGTAATTTTTTAATTTTGTCATTAAGCCAGGAATGACTTCTATATTGGAATATGTGAACTTTAATTTGTTTATAAACTTTGTTGAATATTTTTTTCAGGTCAGGTTCGTCTGTGTGTAGATATTCCCTGTATATCTGTCTTTTGTATTTGATGAGTCTGATTATGAAAGGAGGGAGACTTAGTGTGTGGTGTTTGGGTGTTAGACGAGGTGAGTGAAGGGTAATAAGGTTTTTTATAAAAGAAGAAAGTCGAGAAAAGAAATAAGGTAAAGAAGAAGTTAAGTTAAGAAATCCCCTGATCACGGAAAGTCAGGGACCGAAAGTGTTTGGCTCTTTTAATGATTTCACATTTGAATGTGAATGGTAAATTTTGTGGCCCCATCGAATGTGATGCCCAAATATTTAATAGTGTTGGGTTAACTGTGATAAGGCCAACCTTTATATGTGGAGAGTTATTAGAAATTAGGTGAAAGGGTAGAAGAAGCTGACATTTGGAAGGGTTTGGGCCTAATCTCCCTTTGTTTAGTGTTAGACGAGGTGAGTGAAGGGTAATAAGGTTTGAAAGATGTGTTTGGAAATCCTCAATATGTTGAATCGAAATGTCTTTGTCGTTTATTGAATTTAGGTAATATGTCATGTCTGAATTTACAGTGTCAATATTTGTTTTTTTGATGTTAGGTCTCGGTTTACAAGGAGATGTGTTTGCAGGAATAGCGGTTAGGATAGAGATTTTTATTGCCAAGTGATCAGATCCAAGGTCCGGTGTAAGTTGAATGGCGTTTATGTAGTGTGAGAGGTTAGAGGTGTGAAGAAATATGTCAGGAGTAGAGTCGGGATTGTTGGGCATAATGAATGTTGGAGGAGTGGGTCTTCTGATGAAATTTGAATTTTTGAGAAAATGGTTGAGAAGTTTAGTTTTAGAAGGATTGATGTTTAAGTCACCGATAATAATTGAATAGGGATACAAGGAGGCTTTGACGAAGATATTTTGCTCAATACTGGAATGAGGGTGAATATAGACCAAGAATATGTGGATTTTGTAATTTTGGAAGGGTAAAGTGAAGTGAAGTCAGTCATTGAGTGAATTTTGTAGGAAGGGAGCGTTGGTCTTATCAAGTTTATAAGCAGGGCATAGATGAACTAGAGCACCGTGAATCTGTATGGTGTTCCAGTTCCTGAAAGTTATTTCCTTGTCCGTCTGGGTTTTCGTCTCTACAAACATGCTGCAGTCAATATAATGTTTGTCAAGTGTGAATTCTATGAGGTGTTTTTTATTGTAGTAGCTGTTTAGGTTGGAGTATATTACGTTTAATTTAGCCATTGTTTATCGAAATTACTGTTTGCGTCACGTCGTCGGTAGGTTGTGTGGTAGGTGGTTTATTATTTTCTGTATTTTGTTTAAAAAATAAAACTTAAAAATTTATGTAGTTTTAACTTATCTACTGTATTTGTACAAACTATATAATTATAAATTCATTAATGAAGAACTAAACAGCGCCCTCTAAAAGACGGCGCCCTTTAATAAACGGCGCAGCAAACTTTCCTTGAAAAAATAAACTGCGCGCCGTTTATTAGAATAAATACGGTATATTATCACATATATTAGCAATAAATAAAACTAAAGTTTAGTATGGCATATTTATTTTAAGTTTAATCTTTTTAGTAATACGTGCCTCAACCGCTAAAGAAGTTTTACTTCAACCGCGCCTAAAGACTACACACTCAATTTTGTTGTTTTATTAAAAATTTATTAATTTAAATGAATTCAATTGAAAAGAATCCCATTTTCTGTATTATTTTAAATTACAATTCCCGGAGTCACATTATCAGTAACATTTTCTCATTATAATTAAAAAAATGTTGTTTTAATTTATCGTCGTTTTAAAATTTAATAGAAATTATCTCGATCTGATAGTAACACTTTCATCTAAATACAAATATACACCTGCACATCAACAAAAAATATTTGAAACAAAGAAAATAATTTATAACTTACTGCCTATAAACATATAGAATATACACCTGCTGTATAAGATATATCCAGAGTTACTTTTGTTTGCTTAATTACTAGAAACTACTTTTGTTTGCTTCCCTAGTTTTACTTATTCTCTATTTTATCTCATCAATTTCGTCTTCTACTTCTATGTCTATTTATAAAATCTCTATATCTCAATCAAATCAAGTTTGTCTATTCTTTGTATTTTAGTCTTATCTACCTACTCATGTCTACTCTCAGCAATTTCGAACACGACTTCACTTTCTAGTCGTGTTTTACACTGCAGAAAGTTTGCCCAGTCTTACTTGACTAGTCTAACTATAAACAAGATTATTATTTTTTACAAAAGTTTTTCTTTTTTTTTATTATTCAGTAATATCAGTAATTTTAATTTAAAAGTATGTTATTTTCTGATTTGTCCTAAACAATGTTTGTATAGTATTAAATATAATATCCTTCGAATCAATTTAATCCATAATATTTCCTGTTTACTCAAAAAAAATTAATTTGTTAAATTGGTAATTAAATAATTGGTAAAATAACTTTTTCAAGGAGCCTATTAAAAAAATAATCTGATATAATGCACACCTGTTCTCTTATCTTTGATAAAGTTGATAAAACAAATCTCACGCCGTGGTTTAGTTTCTATAATCCTCAGAATCAAAATGCATCGGTATAATATAATTTGTTTCTTAGCATTGCTACCGTTAGTTTATTCAACAACAGTCAGAAAATGTAGAAAATTTTCGTGTAGCATATGAAGAGGTGAGATTATAATATTTATATATTTTAGGTAGTATTCCTGTGCCATTGCCTAGGTTTGTTCAAATTAATAATTGTGTTGTTGAACCATGCGTCCTGAAAATTGGAAGTGCTGTAACTGCTAATGTTACTTTCGATATTTGTAAGTAAACCAAATAATGACACAACTTCCATAAATTCTTGTTTATACATAGTTTTCAATAAATATTATATTTTATATGCTTCTAGTGGAAGATATTTCTGTTTTCACTCCGCTAGTATATGTACAGTTATTTGGATCAGGTTTTACAAACTACCCGTTGCCTGAGGAAGAGTCTAAGGGCTGTGAAAATTTAATAGGCAATAGGTGTCCCCTTGAAAAAGGTGAAAGAATTACTTATCAGTTGTATATGGAACTACCGAGTATTATACCGGCGGTAAAAACAAACAGAATTTATTTTTAGTAGAACTTATTATTCAACATTTTGCTTGTAGATAAAGTTGGACCTGCGATTGCTGTTAAAGGATGACAGTGCTAAGAAAGATGTATCTTGCTTCGAAATTACACTTGATGTACAAAATTAATGTTCAATTTGTGTAAATTTAAGAAACTTATAATTTTAAGTTTTCATTTTTTTATATCACGTATAATATTTGACTATTTTTTTCAATTCAATTATTTAAATTTATTAAAGTGTCACACTTATTACATTCAGTTTGACAGATAAACCTTGCAAATGTAAAATATACTAAAACATCAAACATCTCAATTTCAAATTTGACAAATAAGTTCTTAAATGAGAAATATTTAATTTGGCACATAAACCTTGTAAATGTCAACTTATTAGATTCAGTTTGGCAGATAAACTTTGTAAATGTCAAATATACTAAAACATCAATTTTGTATATTTCAAATTTGACAGATAAGTGTTAAACAGGTCAAAGTTTTTAGATGGGAAATATTTAATTTGGCACATACACATTATAAATGTTATATCTGATACATGAAAATATTTAAAAAAAAAAATGTCAAATTTGCCCTTGTAAAGTTAACATTTTTTTATATTAAAAATGTTGTAAATTTAAAGATTGACACGTCTCCCTTTATTCCGCTTCCCTTAGAGGTTCCAGTCCAGAGCGATTTTGTGGTGGTCTTGGCGTATTGTATGCCCGATCCTCCCTCATTTTTTGGCAGTCATGTCTACGGCGATCTTCTTTTGATGTGTTACTCGCAACAGTTCTTGGTTGGAGATCTTGTCAGGACAGTAGACACCTATGCTTCTGCTCATGAATTTGTTAACGGCCACCTGCATATTGTCTTCAAGATATTTGAACCTTTTCCAAGCTTCGCATAGGACAGATTTTACATTTGATTGGAAGAGACGGATCTTAGTAGATTTCGAGTACTGACTGTCTCGAATCCCATACCGGTTTTAGTTGTCTGAATGCTAGCTGGGCATTCCTAATTCGCATCTGCATATCGCATTTTGTACGACCGGCTTCAGTTATCAAGCTCCCTAGATAGGTAAACGTAAATACCATTGTAAATACCATCCTCGTCTTTGTATTTATCTGCATCGACTTGGCTTTAGCGACCAATCTTTTCTGCTTCCGTTGAGATTGTCGAGAGGTTTTCTTGGACGTGCTGGTAATTATGGCGTCCCGGACGCCCTGGCAGGCGTATATTGTCCGCATACTCAAAGTCACTGAGCTGTGAGTTTAAAGTCCAGCATATATCTTTAGAGTTATTAATTTTCACCAGGACGTGCTCTAAGGCTACGTTGAAAAGCAGGGGCGATAGCACGCATCCCTGTCTTACTCTCCTTTCATGAGATACACAACAGTTTCCTTTGCTGTTCAGCGCCTTTGTCATTGCGATTAGGTCTTGGGGGACGTTTTTGGTTTCTAGGACTCCGCATAACGTAATCATGCGATATACTGTCGAAATCTCGAGCAAAATCGACGAAGATATTTTCTATAATCCTCAAGTATAAGTAGGGAGTTTAACTCGTTTGATTGTTCCACAATAATTCTGATCGTATTGACACACAAAGCTTGACACATAAACCTTGTAAATATCATATTTATTAGTTGAAGTACCTTACCTACCTGTCAAATTTAAAATTTCCAAAATTAATCTTTTAATAATATTTGACATTTACAAGAGGTATCTGTTAAACTGAACATTTCTCATCTATTAAGTGCGACATTTACAAGGTTTATCTGTAAAATGAATTTGATATTTACAAGGTTTATGTGTCGAAATTTAAATTTACTACATTTTTAATGTAAAAAATGTGACGTAACCTAACCTGAAATATAAAATCTGATACGTAAAAAAACTTTAAAAAAAAAACAAAAAAATGTAAAATTTGACAGGGAGACCTTGTAAACGTCACATTTTTTAAGTTCAAAATGTTGTAAATTTAAATTTCGACAGATAAACCTTGTAAATATCAAAATTATTTAACAGATACACCTTGTAAATGTTGCACTTAATAGATGAGAAATGTTCAGTTTAACAGATACCTCTTGTAAATGTCAAATATTATTAAAAGAATAATTTTGAAAATTTCAAGTTTGACAGGTAAGTATTGTAAATATCAAACTTATAGGATTATAAATATTCATTTCAGCAAATAAACCTTGTAAATACCAAATCCGACACATGAAAAAAAAAATAGGCTAAATCATAAAATAAAATATTATATTTAAAATTAAAACAGATTTAAAACTCAAAATACTTTATTTTTTAACACCGGTTAGATTAGGTTGCCCGCCGCGAAGAGGACAGATAAATCAAGACAACATACGCGCGGCAGCGCGAACTCTCGATCCAATATATAGCGGTGGTGGCGTTAATACGTAAGTATCAAAAAAATATATGTCAACTTTGAAAGAAAAACCTTGTAAACGTAACATTATTTATTTTAAAAACGTTAGAAGTTTGACAGATAAACCTTGTACATGTCACACTTAATAAATAAGAAATGTTCAGTTTGACATATAAACTTTGTAAGTGTCAAATATATTAAAAGAATAATTTTTAAATTTCATAGTCGACAGATAAGTATTGTAAATGTCAAACTTATTAGGTTAGTGACATTCAATTTGACGCATAAACCTTGTAAATGTCAAATATAATATATAAAAAACTTGTATAAAAATAAATGTCATGTTTGGCAGAAAGACGTCACACTTTTTGCATTAAAATTTATCAATTTAGAATTATACAGATAAACGCATATTAACCTAAAATTTATTAGTTGGAGAATCTTATAAATTTCATATTTGACAGATAAACCTTGTAAATGTTACATTTAATAAATGAGAAATGTACAGTGTGACAGAAAAATTTTGTAAATGTCAAATATTATTAAAAGCATAATTTTGAAAACATTTTGACAGATAAATATTGTTAATGTCGAAGTTATTAAATGGGTAATATTCAATTTGGCACATAAACGTCATGGCATGTAAATGTCATATATGATACATGACAATACTTGTGAAAATAAATGATAAATTTGGCACAAAGACCTTGAAACATCATACTTTTTATATTAAAAATGTTGTAAATTAAAAGTTTGACAGTCATACCAGACAAATAAATTTAATATTTAACAGATATGGCATATAAACCTTGGCACATAAACCTTGGTATATATGTAGATTGTAGATTTGGTGGTGACGACTTGTACTGCGCCTTCATTGATTTATTGAACCCCACCCTCTTGCTCTAAACGTTGGTGTACTTACCCATTTAGAGTGCCTCCTCTAGTCCTGATTCATTTAGAAATTGTAGGATCTGGGTGGGATTCAAGGACTGCAACTCCTTTGCTTTCAAGCAGTGGGCCCCAAAGTATATTTGTCTCTTGTGGAGCAGTGATCCGCAGTCTTTGAGCAAATGTATGTGGGGTTTCCTCTGCTGAACCACAGAATCTGCTTCTGTTATCTTCCTCTAGGCCTACGGTCTTGAGGTATTTTCTAAGTCTGCAGTGTCCCGTCAGGACCCCTGTCAAAAACCTAAGCTTGTTCCTGTTTAGTTTCAGGCAAGTTTTCGTTCTTTTCTGGTTAAAAGATCCCAGCAACCTTCCAGGTTTTTGACAGTCCATTGTTCCTTTATTTCTTCATCTAAACTTTTGTGGATGGTTATCACACTCATGCCGCAAAAGGATTCCGGACCTATAAAGGGATTACTAGATCCCTTGTTTGTTAGGTGATAGGCTTCTTCGTTTCCCTCTATACCAGTGTATCCTGGTACCCAGTATAGGGTTACTTTATTTTCTCTGCCAAGCTTGTTTAGCTTTCCTACACAGTCCCATACCAGTTTGGATCTGATGGTGTATGAGCTGATGGCCTTGATAGCTGCTTGGCTGTCTGGCAGGATAGCAATTCGTTTTTTTTTGCGAGAATTCCTGTCGAGGTTAATATTAATACACACAATAGAAATATGTGCACCGTATCTTTCGATTGCGTGTATCTCTGCATGGAAGATACTTGGGAATGTTCCTATGGATTCGAAGTATTTGGTACGAGGTACAAACACTCCTGCACCAGTACCTTCCTTTGTCTTCGAACCATCTGTATACCACTTGATAGCATTTTGCGCTATGTGGTATGCTGAGGATTCGTCGCTCCAATCGGCTTTTATACTACACATTTCTGTGTAGTTTTTCTCGAAATGGTATTTGCATACCATTTTATATGTTGGTGCTTCCAGCCGGGTGATCTTGGCCGCGAGGCTGTTCCGGTCTCTGCTGCCGATTATTTTACCTCTGACTATTCCTTCCTTGCTGAACCTTACAATCGCCGATCTGGCGGCCCTCTCCACGACAAGGTGCAACGGAGTCAGATCCAGTTCCATTCATCCAGTTCCATTGCTGCTGTCGGACACAACCCCATCGCCCCATTTCAAGCTGTTTCCTCATAGAGACCAGCTGGGTTCTACTTCCGCACGCAACTGCCCCGTAAGTGATCGCAGGTCTCACTATCATGGTGTATATCCATCGCAGGATTGACGGGCTACAACCCCACGTTTTCGCTGCCAGATATCTGCACACCATTAGAGCGCGTTTGGCTTTACCTACCGCTGCTTCAGCGTATCTATTCCATAGGAGTTTGCTTTCTAGTGTGATACCCACGTACCACACTAGATATAATTTATTTTTATACGAGTTTGTCATATATTATATTTGAAATTTACAAGGTTTAAACGTTAAATTGAATATTACCCATCTAATCAATTTGACATTTACAATACTTTTGACATTTACTTTACATTTACAAGGTTTATATGTCAAACTTTAAATTTACAATGTCACACATTTACTTCACATACATTTTGTTACTAGTTTATTCACGTATCAGATATGACATTTACACGGTATTTGTGCCAAATTAAATGTTTCTCCTGTATTAAGTTTGACATTTTTAACATTTTTTTGTCAAATTTTAAATGTATAAGATTTTTTTTAGTATATTTGACATTTATAAGGTTTGTCTGTCAAACTTAACTCATGTAAATTAGTGTGACATTTACACGCTTTCTGTGCCTTATTATTAAATTAAAGATATAAAGGCACAGAAAGCTTGTAAATGTCACACTTATTTACACGAGTTCAGTTTGACAGACAAACCTTGTAAATGTCAAATATACTAAAAAATCAATCTTATACATTTCAAATTTGACAAATAAATGTTAAAAATGTCAAACTTAATAGAAGAAAAATATTTAATTTGGCACATGTACCGTGTAAATGTCATCTGATGACATCTGATGTCATCTGATACAAATAATTGTAACAAAATATATGTGAAATAATTGTCAAATTTGAAAGAAAGTCCTTGTAAAAGTAATATTTTTTATATTAAAAACGTTGTAAATTTAAAATTTGACATATAAACCTTGTAAATGTAAAGTAAATGTCAAAAGTATTGCAAATATCAAACTTATTAGATATTCATTTTAATACTCAATTTGACGTTTAAACCTTGTAAATTTTAAACATAACATATGAAAAACTTAATGAATAAAATAAAACTAAAAAATAAATGTCAAATTTGACACAAAGACCTTGTCATACTTTTTACATTAAAATATTGTAAATTAAAAGTTTGACAGACAAACCTTGTTAATGTGAAGAATTTTATAAATTCCATATTTAACAGATAAACCTTGTAAATGTCAAACTTATTGGATAGAGAAATGTTCAGTTTGACAGATAAAACTCAAACTGTCAAACTTAATAGAAAATTTTTGTCACATGATAAAAAAGGTTTTTCGATTAAATTAATTAAATTAATTAATTTAATATATTTTAGATTTGACAAAAGTTGTTCTTTTTTAAGAAAAAATTACTCAACTTATAATTAATTTGCTTTCATATCGATAGAAGAAAAGAATTTAAAAAAAACAAATAGAATTATTAAAAGGTTTGTAAGAAAAACGTTTCCGTGAATAGTTGCAAAAAATATAAATATCCGCAAACAAACGGCCGCGTTATATGTATGTGTTGGTCAATCAGTATGAATCAAAGCCATTGATCAAATATATATTTCATAGTAATAGCAAACCTAATGGTTTACTAACAACAGTAATAAATCACATTGTAGTCTATTTATCAAAAGGCAACCTACAATTGAATTCAAAGTCCATCACGGTCATGATCAGTCGCAGTTATCCTGTGAACGAGTTATCACGGTAATCACCGATTCGACCACGTTTCACCTTTAGGTACATTTTAAATTGAAATATAAATATCAATTATGCAATGTACCCTATGGTTTACGGAGCGAAATTAATTATTGCGATCGTTATTTAAGTAATTTTCGCTTGACGTTTTGAATTATCCGAGCACGTTTCTAGAGCTATTTGGACGTGAAACTGTTTCAGATTATATAGTTAGACTGCGATATAAATCCTCTTTTTGATTGTTATTCTTTCAAACATAATTCTTTTTTAAGTTAAATGGACCTCGAAATAATACACTTTTCAATTTAATCAATATTTATATTCAGTTAAATGTATATTTTATTGAGCATTTTAACATAACTTAATGTGGATTCTCAGAAATGCTATATATTAAGTTGTGTGTTAAACATAATTGATATTTCTAATTTTGTACTACTCGGAAAAACAAGTTATAAATTAGCAAGTTAATTAAATATATTTCTGTTTTACCTAAAGTATCAAATTTTGCGAGGATTTTATTTTAAGATTCGAATAATTGAGGTAAAACCAAAACGACCCGAATGTAATTACATAACTACGTTACAAATAATAATTTGTCTATTGCACATTTTTAAAAATACAATTTATAAAACTATTACGTTAATTAAAATTGAAATTTTAACTCACCATAAAGTAATTCCCGAGTTGACTTGGTTGAACGTCCGACCAAAAAACTTCACATATCGAACTGGCGATAATTCCTATTAGAAAAATATAAAATAATAGTAATTATAAATAAAATTGAAAAGCTCTTGACATATGATTGTGTTCTATTACTAACAATTTTTTAGTATTAGTACAAATTATTATTTTTATTATTACATAACTTTCAAATGACTATATGTATATTTCTATTAGAAATATTATTTAAATATTAGAAAAGTTCCCATATGATGGTATGTAATGTGTAAATATTTATAGAATATTTTACACTTATTGTTGTTACTTAATTTACCAAACTAGAATTTTCTTATGAATTGATCAAATTTATTCGGTTCAAATTCTCATTATTTTTTGTAGGACAAGAAAATGATTAAATTATTAACAATACGAATAGGATGGTTGCTACTGTTACTTGATACTATTAACAATAGTTTAGACTCGTCTGTCTTATGATCATACATGAAATAGGAAACGAAGCAAGAGAATACAGCATCACCAGTTGGGTCCCTCAGGTTTCGGTCATGGGCCCCACACTCTGTAACGTGACGCTCGATGGAGTGCTCAAAATGACACAACCCGAAGGAGTCCACAATCGGATTTGCAGATGCTCTAGCAATAGTCGTAACTGCAAAGACAGAAAAGAGCTGATGCAGAAAGCAAATATAGCGGTCGAAAAAATAAACAAATGTATGACAAGTAAGGGGTTAAAACTTGCGCATGAAAAAACACCGATATCCTTTAGGATATCGGTGAGAGTTGTATCGGTGAGAGACGAAGATGAAACCCAAGGAATGGCTAAAATATCTGGGAATCGTCATGGAAGGAGGATTAAACTTCTCAGCACAAAAGCTGATGCCAAACTTCGGAGGTCAAAAATACAGCAAACGCAGGGTGCTTAGCTCAGTGGTCCACTCCAGCATGTTGTACGGGGCTCCTGTGTGGGCTAACGCACTGAGAGATAGAAAGAAGCAGCAACTAGCCAAGATACAAAGAAAAATGGCACTACGGGTTTGCAGTACATACAGGACCCTCGTAGGACTCTCGTAATCCCAGCATCGCCCCCATCGAGCTGACTGCGCAAGAACGCATGTCTTGCTACCATGCAGGCCGAGACAAAGTCAAAAAAGACATAGGCAGTAAAAATAGGAGGCAAAGGAAATGGGAGTATACAGAAAGGGGACAATGGACCAGATTATTAATCCCAGAAAGCACGAAGAACCCAACTTCTACCTGACACAGATACTCACGGGACATGGATGTTTCAAGGACTACTTGCACAGCATTGGCAGAGCAAGAGAAGCACAGTGTGGCTACTGCGAAGAGGTAAGTGTGACTACTGCGAAAGCGTGTACCACACACTATTCGTTTGCGACAGATGGGAACACGAACGAGCAACGATAATGCAGGACGGACTGCTAGAACCAGGAACAATAACAGACCACATGTTAAGAACAGAAAATTACTGGGACGTGTACAAAGCGATAGAAGACATTATGACCCAAAAGTAGGAAGACGATAAGTTAAGACAAGCCGCAGAGAGGAGGCATCTGAACATACCCACTGGGTATAATAGGACATACACCCTGCAGTAATGCGAAGAACGGGCCCGGGGTGTCATGTTTGATGTTCTATATTATTATTATTATATAATAAATGAATAAAAATAAATTTAAAAAAAACAGATTCGTCTGTCTACCCTTGGTCTTGTTTTATCCAGTCTTGTCAGTCTAGTCTAGTCTAGTCATGTCTGTCTAGTTTTGTCTGTCTGATGAGAAATTATGAAATCATGAGACCAAAAAAGCACCCGCTATGAGACTTAAAATCAATCTTACAGAGAAAATGCAAATACAAATATAATAGAGCATCGATTCCCAACCGGTTCGCGGGGTGCACAGAGGGGGTTCGCGAAAATAAAAATTATTATATAAATTACCGCGGAAATATAAACTTAAGAATAAACAGAACAGGAACACAGCCAATGCAATACCCAACCAAAAAAATGTACTAGTTTTATTTTTGTTCGCTTGATGTTCGCCCTTGAGGTATCATTTCGGGTAAGGTATAGCATTGCATGATCTGGACAGGCACATGCAATAACAGAAAATTTTATTGAACCATGTGCAAGAGAAATGTATGCTTGGAAAAAAGAAGCAAGGAAAATTGATTTTGTTCCCTTATCAAACAATACGGCGTCGCGTAGAATTAATGATTTGACAAATTATGTGATATTTGTGATACAAAATTCGGTCGTAAACTAGATAGCAGATAGAACTATATGCAGCACCAATCTGAGGAAAAGAGCTGGGCACAGAAAAATAGTGATGTTAAATCTGCGAAGTAAGATGGCAATAAGGATAGCCAGCTCATACAGAACAATTTCAATAGATGCTGTGTAGGTAATAGACGGGGTCATCCCCCATATATATTTTCATAAAGCAAAGGGATAAGAACTACAGACATGGAAATAGGAGAAGAAAACATGAGATAAGACTGGAGTCGGAAGATAAATGGTGCCAGAGATGGGGAACTGATACAGGAAAACTGGACAAATAGGTTGATTAAGGATCTCAAACAATGGATTTACTGAAAGTCTGGAGAAGTGGGATACTTCCTAACACAGGTATGGGTGACGATAGGTGTTTTGGAGAATACCTATATAGATTTAAACTAAGAAACAGTAATCATGCCAACAGATAGACACCGCAGAACACACTATATTTCACTGTGATAGGTGGTCAAATTCAAAGGTTGAAGAACAACAAAGCACCAGGCAACAATGGTATAGCAGCGGAGCTGATCAAGCAAGGAGGTAAAGAACTAGCCACTCGCATCCAAGAACAAGAGCGTAGATGTGGCAACAAGAAACTATACCAGAGGAATGGAACACGGGCATAATCATTCCTATACATAAAAAAGGTGACCAACTAGAGTGCAACAATTACAGAGGCATAACTCTCTTCAATACTGCCTACAAAGTACTAGCCAATATCTTATTCGACCGACCGCATCTGACCTTATGCAGAGAAGGAGATCGGCAACTACCAGTGCGGCTTTTGTCAAAACAGGTCTACAAGAGGCCAGATATTTACACTACGGCAGATCCTAGAGAAGACTCGGGAATATAACGTTGACACGCACCATCTATTTGTTGACTTCAGAAGCGCGTATGACACTGTCAATCGAAAAGCACTATTCGAAGCAATGATTGAACTAGGCATACCACAACATCTGGTACTTCTTACGAAGATAACTCTTTCAGGAGTGGAAAGCAGAGTTAGGATCCAAAATAGTGTATCAAGATCTTTTGCTACACACACACCGGATTACGGCAAGGAGACGCCCTATCATGCATCTTATTTAACATCGCCCTTTATCGCCCCTTTATCGCCCTTTATCAGGAAAAGTTATCAGGGAATCTGGAGTAAACAAAATAGGCACAATAATCAACAGTCAGCAGGATAATCAACAAATCAGAACAGCTACTAGCATACGCAGACGATATAGATATAATAACAAACTCGAAAAATAAGATGATCCAAGCATTCACAGCCATTGAAGCAGCAGGAAAAAGAATGGGTCTAGTAATGAACATAGATAAGACAAAATATATCTTTGTTTCTAAAACGTAACTATGGGGACACGTAACATCGAAGGCGCATCGGAATTCATATACCTGGGCTCCCAAATTCTCAAAAACAGTAACAGCTGCAGCAAATAGAACATATTATGGACTAATGCAACACCTAAAATCCCAGACTATATCCAGAAGAACCAAATGCCAAATCTATAGGAGCCTAATAAGACCTGTACTGATATACGCAGCCGAAACCCTAACCAAGGAGGAAGAAAGAATTTTAGGATGTTTCGAAAGAATGATTCTAAGACACATATATAAAGGCGTATAGGAAAACTGAGAATGGAGACGGCGATACAACCATGAGCTGTACCACCTTTACGAACACACGGATGTAGTTCGTACTATAAAAATAGCTAGATTAAGATGGACATATCGAACGAATGAAGGATTCAGAGCCAGCAAAACTTATTACACGACAAAGACCAGTAGGGAAAAGGACACGGGGCAGGTAAAAAAAAAAGATATCTGGAGCAAGTGCAGGAGAATCTAATAGCAGTGAAGGTGACCGGATGGAAAGCTAAGGCCCTGGAAAAGATTGGAATGGAAAAAAACTCTAGAGGAGGCCAAGACCCGTAATGGGTTGTGGAGCCAATGCTGATGATGAGGTGGCCAAATCAAATAATGTTTACAGAGGTAAAGATTGGGGAAGAAGTTAATGCTGACAAAACTATTGAACTATTGATTATGTTACAATCAAAGGAAAACTGCAATTACATAAAAGCAATATTTGACGATATTATGAACACTAAAACTGATGCTGAGAGAACAAGGTAGCACAACGGCTAAGCGTAGAGTAACTAAATAGACGATAATTCCAAAATCTAACTAACGCCTTCCAGTTAGAAGTTATGCTCAGGTGATCCCGAACTGGTTACAAATATGGCAGCAATGGGAGAATAACAAGAGTACAGGACCCTGCTCGGGAACAACCGGGAAGAGTCTGGTCTTGTTTCGGTGGTTCACTTCACAATGCTCTATGCAGCCCCGATATGGCCAAATGACCCAGTGATTAGACAAAATCCGGTTACCGTCCAAAGGAAAATGGCGCTAAGAGTATGCAGTGCCTAACGGAATGTCTCTAGGGATGCCGACCTAGTGTTAGCCGGCATACCAGCCATTGAACTTATCGTAGAAGAGAGGGTAGAAGTCTATAATGGCAGATTAAACGGCGATGGCACATAGAGCAATAAAAAGGCAGTAGCGAAGACACGAATATACCAGAGCTGGCAAAACCAGTGAAGTCTATCCACTAAGGGCCACTGGACCATAATTGTAATCCTTGATGTGAACCGTTGGGCCACAAGAGTGGACCTCTTTAGTGGTTAAGCCAAGTGGACCTGGCTGTTTCAGGAACTTTATCCATAGCATCTGTAGAGCCACATATTGCCTCTGTATTTACTATGGACTCACAGACAGCGCGGCGCATACTGTTTTTGAGTGTATCAGGTGGATACCCGAAAGAGATAAATGGAAAAATAGGACTGGACAATCATTAGACCCATCAATAATGGTTGAACAAATGATCTCATCGGAGGACTTATGGGCAGATACATCACGGATGATGCAAGACATCCTTACAATAAAAATGCTAGACGAGCGGAAATGGAAACACGCCGAAAGGATGGCAAATGTTAGCATCTGAACCCCTAATCACTGCAAGTGGGGGATGTAAGAGCGACCCTATGCAGCAACATCTTGAAAGTTATGCGAAAAGCGGTCCCAAGATGGTTGTGATATTTCATCTTCTTGTTAAGTTAACCGTGAGGTGCTTACCACGACCCCAACAAAAAAAAGTCTTATCTGTCTAGTCTTGCCTCTCTAGTTTTCTGTCTATCGCTTCTGGAGCTGGAGACCCGGGTTCGATTCCCGGTCGGGAAGGCAACAACTAGGGAGGTTTTCACTAACCGTCTGGGCTGCCCACCCTGAATGAATGCGAAATATGCGATACCGGGGTGTCTGGGTGAAGCCCAAGTTAAATAGGGGCTTTAGTGAGAGCTTTCCCCAAACCAATTTTAAAAGTATTGTCTGTCTAGTCTTGTCCGTCTGGTCTTATCGGGCTGGTCTTGTCTGTCTAGTTTTGTCTGTCTAGTCTTGTGTGTCTATCTTGTCTGACTAGTCTTGTCTGTCTAGATTTGTCTGTCTAGTCTTGTCTATCTAGTCTTGTCTGTTCAGTTGTCTGTATACTCTTGTCTGTCTAGTCTTGTCTGTCTAGTATTGCCTGTCTCTTTTGATGCGGGAGACCAGGGTTCAAATCCTGGTAGGGGTGGCGACAACTAGGGCGGTTTTAACTAACCGTCCGGGCTGCCGACCAAGAATGAATGCAAAATATGCGATACCGGGGTGACGCATACTAAAAGCCAAAGTGGAATAGGGGGTTTAGTGAGAGCTTCCCCCAAACAACTTTTAAAAGTATTGCCTGTCTAGACTTGCCTGTCTACTCTTGTCTGTCTAGTCTTGTCTGTCTGGAGAACTGTCAACTGTCAAGATAGAAAATTGCAAAATAATATCTCTCCATACGAAATTGTGGTTCGTGAACAATATTCTAATTGATTGAGTTGATAAATGGCGTTTCGGCAGTCAATAAAATAGCGCCAATGGTTTAACGTGTGAATCCATTCTGAAAATGTCGACAAAAGGTGAAAATTCGCTTCCGCCTAATACTACAGTTTCTGGCGAGGGCAAAATATCGACAAGAAAGAAAAAGATGAATAATATTGAAGGCAAAGCCGAATGTTCGGTGGTGTCTACAATTGTAGAATCCATAGGTTTTAAGCGCCCACCATAACATAAAAAAAGAAATTAAAGATATTGCTGAACTTATGAAACGAGAAATCGAGACGCTGAACCAGAATACTATTAAAGAATGGCTCATAAAGCACAAATTTGTTGATACAATGGAAACCATACAAATTAAAGAGGTACAAACCCAAACGATTGCGCGGAAGGATCTGCTAACTCTACGAAGAGTAGACACCCTACACGAATGGAAGGAATTAAAACAAAAATCCTGGGATGACAAGATCTTCATAAATACGGAAATAAAAATCGGGAATCCCTTGGAAAACAGCAGAGAGCCGGTAACCAGGGTCGTACTCGTAGAACCTGACGACAAGGAAATGGAAAAAAGCATTCAGCGGCTATATAGGGATAGATTCCCAGACCTTGCAGACACAATAGAAGATTTCGAAATTATGGAATATGAGACCAAATTACGATCCAGAGGCCCAGAAGAGACAACAAGAGGTAAAATCATTAGAGCTACCTATGATGGCTCAGAAGACAGCCTCTGGGATAAGCTTATTAAGATACGCAACGAAACAGAAGAGGATAAATGCGTGGCTCTCCACCACGTAAACAAGCTAGACGTGGTAGATTTCAGAAAGATGGTGGAATGCATATTCCACGAGACTAAGACGAAAGTCACTACCACGCAGAAATTCACAATAATCAAGCCAGAGGGAATTAAGCAAAGAAATAGGAAAAGTCAAACGTATGCCCTAATAGTAGAGCAAGGGAGCCAAAAATTTTATTCTATACTGAAGGGAATGAAAAACAAAATAAAAGACAGTACTGAAGCGGAGGCAGTCAAAGAAGTGAGAAGCACAAGAGAGGGTAAACTTCTAATTGTAACGAAAAAAGATGATACAGCAATAGCAGCACTTCAAAAAACAATTGAGGGCAGCGGAGAAGATATCAGTGTCAGGATAGCAGGTGCTATGCAGTACACGGATACAGTACATATTAGTGGCATAGATGCTCTAACAGAAAAAAAGATGTCCTAGAAGCCATAGAGAAGAAACTGGGCAGCTTGGACGGCAAGAAATACAAACTGAACGATCTTCGAAAAAACGAATACGGCACTAAAACGACTACCCTGACCATTAATAGAGATGATGCCAAGAAATTAACAAAAGATGGACTGCAGATAGGAATTGTACCATGCAAGGTCGAAAAGTGGATAAGGCTGCGATGGTGCTATAAATGCTGGGTTTTTGATCACATATCAAATCAATGTAAAGGACCAGATAGGTCCAAACTATGTCTCAATTGTGGGAGAGACGGACACATTGCCAGAGACTGCACTAATAATGAAGAGTGTGTTTTGTGTAATAAAACAAGCCACGGGAAATGGAAAATGCGATGCATTTAGAAAAGCTTTACGACGGGCTAAGAGGGCCACGAATAATCCAGATTTCTTGCGCAATGATTAAGTTCCTCCAATTAAACATGAATCGCTGCAGAGCGGCTCACGATATGCTAAGGCAGGCAATCAGCGAATATAAAATAGACATAGTTTTAGGAGAAGAACCCAATAAAAATAGGCTAAATAATGAATACCATGACACCAACTGTGACACTTTTATTTACGTTAAGAAAGGAATTCCAGTTGTAAAAAAATTTAGTAGCAATGGCTTCGTATGTGTGGAACTACCCGGGATAGTAGTTTATTCCTGTTATTTTTCCCCAAACAGGCCCCTCGACGACTTTGAGGAACTACTAACAAATATTGAGAGACACGCAAGAGGATTGAGAAAACATTTTATTATCGGTGGAGACCTGAATGCGAAAGCAACCATATTTGGATCAAAGGAAGTTAATAATAGAGGCAGAATTCTGGAGCAATGGGTCGCATCAAACGATCTCGTGGCCCTATATATAGGAAACATGCCCACCTTCAGCAATAAAAACGGTAATTCAATAATAGATATTACAATGACATCTACGGGCATCTGCAGACGTATAAAAGGATGGCACGTAGTGGAAAATTCAGAAAATATGAGTGACCACTTTACAATACCGTTCGATATTGTATCATCTGAAATTCCGAAAACAGATATGCAAATTAACGGATGGCGAATCACTTCAGAGGGTTGGGCTAAATTTACCGACGAATGTGGGAACATGTTCTCACACCAAGAAAAGGAAAATGGAATAGAACCGCATACTCTAATTGAACCTATAAAATGCAAGTGTGAAACCTGCTTCCCCCGGAAATCATACCCAAAGCAGAGGCGGCCACCGGCATACTGGCTGACACCTACTATAGCGGAAAAAAGAAGAGTATGTATACATAATAGAAGACTATTAGTTAGAATAAATAAAACAGCTGGAGACTCTGCACAGAAAGAGGTAGCCCATGAAGCATACAGAAAGGCCCGACACGAACTTAAACTGGCCATCAGTAAAGAGAAAAAAGAAGTCTGGAAACAACTATGTAATGAACTGGAGAACGACATCTGGGGAAAGGCCTACCAGATTGTCCAAAATAAATTAAATTTGATTCCACAAATAACCCTGACGGGCGCTGAAACTCTGAATCAAGTGAGTAAGCTCTTTCCAAGTCATCCAGTTAAAGAGTGGCCGGAAGTAACGGTACTCGAGGAGGAGATAATACCCTTCGAACCAGCCGATATCATAGTAGCGGCTGCTAAACTCAGACCAAAGAAAACAAGCGGCCCCGATCACATTCCACCGGAGGTAATCAAAGCCGTCGCCACGAACAACCCGACGATCTTTGCAAAGGTTATGAACCGCTGCCTTACCCAAGGTATCTTTCCGGACACGTGGAAGACAGCTAGATTGACACTTATTAAAAAGCCTTAAAAGGATCCTAGCACCGACTACGTACAGGCCAATATGCCTATTAGACGCTACAGGGAAGCTTTTCGAAATACTGATAAAAAACAGACTAGAGATGTTTTTTATTTAGTTTAGAATTAGGGCAGAAAAAGACTCTCCTAGAAAATCAATTTGGCTTTAGGACAGGTAGCTCCACTATCCATGCATTGAGGAAAGTAATGGAAGTACCAGAAAAGATAAAGAAGAAGGCATTTAAAAATAGAGAATACTGCGCAATGGTCACGCTGGATATTGAAAATGCTTTCAACTCTGTCCCCTGGGAAAACATAATCTGCGCACTAAGAAATGCAGAGGTTAGTGGATACCTACTCAAAATTATCCAGTCCTATCTCTCTAATAGATATATTGTAACTACTGGTGGGGCACGTAGAAGGACCACTTGTGGGGTGCCGCAAGGATCCGTCCTCGGTCCAATATTATGGCTTGTATTTTACGACAAAATATTAAGAACAAATGTACAAACGGATGTAACACTGGTAGCATATGCAGACGACCTTGCCGTTGTGGTATCTGCTCGGACACCACAGATCCTGGAAGATCGCGTAGGACATGCTGTTAACAAAATCAGTCAGGAATTGAGGGAAATGGGTGTCAAACTCGCCCTTAAAAAAACAGAGATGGTCCTCCTAGCCGGGCGATACAAGATGCGCAGCCTAACAACTGAAATAGAAGGAACGCTGGTTCAGAGCGTAAAATCTCTTAAATATATGAGGATACACGTGGACAAAGATATTAGAATGACCACACATATTAAGAAGACATGCGAGAAGGCTAACACTACTCTAATGGCTCTAGCAAGAATTATGCCTAATATTGGAGGGCCAAGAACAAGGAGGCGTAGAATACTTGCGCATGTAGTCTCTTCTATACTTTTATACGGGGCGCCTATATGAGCTCAGACACTACGACGTAAAAGATACGAGGGAATGATGGAGAGTATTAATAGGAAGTTAGCAATACATGTAGCTGCGGCCTATAGGATCGCCTCCACCATGGCCGTACTTGCAATTGCAGGAATACCACCTATTAAGCTACGCGTCCAAGAAAGAATTTATATCCATGAGAGAGGGAGGCTTGCAAAATCGGAAGCAAGAGAAATTATGTCGAATGCCTGGCAACAAAAATGGACAGAGTTTACAGGGTGGACAAAAACCTTTATTAAAGATATTCGAAAGTGGAGCAATAGGAAGTGGGGTGACTTGGACTACCATTTAACCCAAGCATTAACTGGACATGGCGTGTTCACTACATATCTGAAGAGAATTGGGAAGAGTGACACTGATGAATGTTGGTATTGCGGAACTGAGATGGTGGATTCTCCAGAACATACTCTGTTCCAATGCCCAATGTGGGATCAAATAAGAAGTATTGCTCACAATAAATGCCAAGTGCAAGTAACGAAAGAAAACGCGGCAGCACTGCTCATCCAGACGAAGGACGACTGGGACGCTATAACAGAGATACTACGGGAGATTATGAGAGCAAAGGAGGCTGAAGAACAAAGAAGGAAATCCCTGAACGATTAATTGAGTAAACCAAAATATGAAAACGCTCTCCTCGAAGTAATGCTTGATGGCAGTTCCGGGGCGACGCGGGAAGTCTAACAGAAGATCTCTCCAGAATGGTTAACTTATTCTGTACTGTATTTTCTTGCAAATAAAAAAGTCAGTCTTGTCTGTCTAGTCTTGTTTGTCTAGTCCTGTCTGTCTAGTCTTGTCTGTCTAGTTTTGTCTGTCTGTCTAGTCTTGTCTGTCTAGTCTCGTCTGTCTAGTCTTGTCTGTCTAGTCTTGTCTGTCCAGTCTGGTATGTCTAGTCTTGTCTCTCTAGTCTTGTCTGTCTGGTCTTGTCTGTCTAGTCTTGTCTGTCTAGTCTTGTCTGTCTAGTCTTGTCTGTCTAGTCTTGTATGTCTAGTCTAGTCTTGTCTGTCTAGTCTAGTCTTCTCTGTCTAGTCTTGTCTGTCTAGTAAGAATTTGCAATATCTAATATTTAATAAAAAGTTGAGAACAAATGTATATTGTGGGCGTGAGTACAAAAAGGGTTGCAGATAAAGCTTGCGTACAAAAACAGTCAATTTGTTTAATTGAAATTACCGATATAATAAATTAATAGAAATCGTCTGAAAATATTCAAGATCAATTTTGTAACATAGTTTAGAACAAAATCAGGAAAATACATAAGTAAAGTAATTGAAAATGGCTGGAAAAAAGAAATTTGATTTCGGAGGTGAAATCAAACTTTCTTTAAGTTTCCCAAAATTCTCCTTTACTTGCATAAGCCCTTTAGCCCGCGGTCCCACGATATGCAAGTCTCAAATTGAAATATAATTTCAAAATATGCGATAACTCAAACTACCGCTTGAGCTGGTCTATCAGAGATTTTCGTCTTTCATTTAATTACCACCAAATTGAAGAGGAAAAAAATGATTGACTACATACCTAGTATGTAGATTGATTACATAAATGGTACCCAATTGATTACATACCTGGTATACAAAGGACTACCGATCACATTGATCATCATTGAATTATCTCATATTTGAATAAAAATACTTCTTACAAAAAGAAAATGACGTACCGATAAAACAACTGACGACTAAACAGTGCGGCGTTTGTTAATCTAATTTCCTTTAGGTGGCAGCACTACCCGATGAAATGTCACGTTAGCAGTTTTTTCATTCCCAGCCATAACCTAAATTTCGAAAAAACTTTTCCATGTTTCCTTAAAAATCCCTGAAACATGTCAATGTTTCTAAGAAAATTAAACCTGAAATTAATTAAACTCGCCAATCATTCATTTATCCTCAAACAATCCCTATCCTCCTCTTTCATCCTTACTAAAAAGTCTAAGGAAGCAAACCAGAAACATTCTCGAAACTTCTACAAGCACCTAAAATATGCCTTCCTCTTTGGTTCAGGCTACATGCTTTCTAAACACTTCTTTCCAAAAGTTGAAGCAGCTTCCCTTTTCACTCCAAGCAACAGTTTAAGTGGACGAAGAGAAAAATTTAATTTCATAGCAGATGTTGTTGACCAATCCGCACCGTCTGTAGTTTATATAGAAATTAAAGATACAAGCGCATTCGATTTTTTCTCAGGTAAACCAACAGCAGTTTCAAATGGATCAGGCTTTATTATCAAAGAAGACGGTTTAATCTTGACAAATGCCCATGTTGTTACTAGTAGACCTCATGCAAAAGTAGAGGTCAGATTATTCAATGGGAAGGTCTATCCTGGTATTGTAGAGGATGTTGATGTGCAGAGTGACTTAGCAACAGTAAGAATTGATGCCAAAAATCTTCCGGTGATGAAATTAGGAAACTCGGCTAATTTAAGACCAGGAGAATTTGTTGTTGCTATTGGAAGTCCTTTAGCTTTAAGTAATACAGTTACTTCTGGAGTAGTAAGTTGCTTTATAAAAATTTTAAATTACATATTTTATTTAGGTTTTGGTTAGGTCAGTTCTACTCATCGGGGGTCAGATGAATTGGGATTAAGGGGCAAGGACATGGTTTATATTCAAACCGATGCTGCTATTACCTTTGGAAATTCAGGGGGACCTTTAGTAAATCTTGATGGAGAAGCTATCGGTATTAATAGTATGAAAGTTACTGCTGGAATTTCCTTTGCTATTCCAATTGGTAAGATTATATTTATGTTTAATTTATAAAATATGCAAATATTATTTTTTCCTTCTGTTGATTAGATTATGTAAAATTATTTTTGAAAAATAGAAGTGGAATTCGGCAAACACCAACTGGTGGAGCAAAGAAACGGTACATGGGCATAACTATGCTCACACTGACGCCCCAAATTATACACGAATTGCAACAGAGAAACCAACAAGTGCCTAGTGATATTCATAGTGGAGTTCTTGTCTGGAAAGTGATGTATGGATCTCCTGCACATGTGTAAGAATATTTGCATAAGTATATATCAGGGGTGGACAAACTTTTGATCCCCAGGGTCGACCTGTTTTCAGTTTTCATCATGAATTCTAGACAGTAGTCTACTAATGTATTATTCTGTCATAAGAAAAGTCGTGGTAATTTAAGGCAAGAAATAAGTTCAAATTTTAAATAAACATATATTACTAACACTAAAATCTGTCACACGGCTTTGAGACGGGCATCAGTGTACGTATCAGACAAACAGGCTGCTTGAAATAGCTAAGCGATCGAACAGTCGCCCGCGGTCGACGCTTTAGCCATTCCTGCTATATATTATGATAGTGTCGATTTGTAAATCGAAATTCCTTTATGAAAAAATATTAGGTATCTCCGTTTATTTTTTAGTTTCCTAAATAACTTGAATAGAAAATGGTATGTCCCCCTCGGTAGTTTGCAAAGTGGACGATATCGCCCATCCCCCACCACCCCCCAGTGGGCGATGACGTCGTTTTGGGGGTTAGATAGGCAGGGTGTGATATAGGGGCGGTCATCATCATAATCAAGGCCTTTTGGTGATCCAACCTTGGATGTAGGCCTCTTCCCTCTTCTTCCACTCTTGGCGATCTTGTGCCCGTCTCATTCAGTCTCGACCTCCGTGCCGTCGAATGTCGTCCATCCAGCGCTGCGGTGGTCTGCCGCGCCTTCGAGTATCCGGTCTGGATCCCCATTCAAGGACTCGTCTTGTCCAGCGACTCTCGTTCATTCTCGCAATGTGTCCTGCCCATGTCCACTGTTTCCTTGCTATGATAGCCATGACGTCTTTACCTTGGTCTTATTCCGGATCCATTCGTTACGTTTCCGTTAACGAAGGGTGGTCCCGAGCATCGCTCTCCCCATGCCCCCCTGCGCGACTCGGAACTTCTCGGCGGACTTCTGCGTAAGGGTCATGGTCCCTCTACCGTAAGTGAGCACGGGCATGACACACTGCTCGAAGACTCTCACTTTGAGATCCAGGGATATTTTGCCACGTATAATCTGCTTATTGGTACCGAACGCTGCCCAATCCTGGGGGCGGTAGGTAGGTTACAAGCAATGTTTACCGTAAAACCCTTGGTATTAAAAGTGATCGGGTATATCGTTCGTTGAGATATTAAAAGTATTGGCTCCATCTTCTCTGCCGCCAATTGCTCCAGATTTACTAACTACTCTTTTGTATTCCCGTATCCATTAGGATGGATTCTTCTTTTCCGGTTACCACCATCGCCACGTCGTCAGCAAATTCAATTAGGATTATTTCTGCATTTCGGTTTTTAGCAGATTGTTATGTCATGTTCTTGTCTGTCTAGCCTTACTATTAACCAGTCTAGTTAATATGTCTGGTCATGTCTGTCTTGTCCAGTTTAGTCTTGTCGGTCTAGACGTCTAAGAGTAGAGAGATCTCATCCCGTGTGACGGATCCTGTCACTGTCCCATCCCATCACATTTTCGTCCCACTGTCCCATCCCACAAACCTTAAATTTTCGTCCCATCCCATTCATTCCATCCCGGTCGCGTGTCCCGTCCCATTCATCCCATTTTTCCTATACAGCAGACTTTCTTTTCGGTTCATTTTCAGACTTTCTTAACGATAATTCGTTTTTAATTTAATTTTTCCGTAATTATAAGATAAGTAATTAATTATGCACGAACTAAATTTACTAGATTATCAAAACTCGTACCACTCCGTCCCATGCAAATTTGTCGTCCTATCCCATCCCATGGGACGATGGGATCCCATGCTAATCTCTAGTCGGAAGACTTGTCTGTGTAGATTTGTCTCTCAAGTCTAGCTTTGTCTGTCTACTCTAGTTTGTCGAGTCTAATTTTATCTGTCTAGTCTTGCCTGTCTAGTCTTCTCTGTCTGGTCTTGTCTGTCTAGTCTCGTCTCTCTAGTCTTGTCTCTCTAGTCTTGTTTGTCTAGTCTTGTATGTCTAGCAGTGGCGGCTCGTGGATGATGTTTGTGGGAGCGCTGGAAAAAAATATAATAAAAAATCACTACGTGTTGAGAAACCCGCATTTTCATTGACACATACAGAAACATATTGAATTTTTTAATTCAGTGACAACCTGTTAACCAATTATGCTTCATATAAATGTTGAAATTAAATTTTCGGTCATAATTATTTGAACGACTTTGTGACACTGGACAAATATATAATTCTGGAGTTAACCGTCCTAATGATAAAATTTAAATTTTTTCTTGAAATTCCAGTCGTGCATAGTTGATCCTTTGCAAATGCATAACTGAATTTTTTGCTTCGTTCATTTCTATAAAAATTTAATTAAAATTAAATTAAATAATTAAATGCAAAAATAACTATGTTACTTTCTATGTGTATAGCTAAGAACTACTTATTTATTAATACTTTGTTTTAAATTGTCCACTTTTCAATTGTCCACCAATTAATTGTCCACTTAAGGTTCTGGGCCGTTACCGAAACTCGATAAACTCATAAAATGCCTAAAATACAGAGTACGGACTGCAATGTTTGCAGCCCACGATATACATATTACAAAAACGTATATCGCGGGTGGGGGTAACCAGCTCAATACACTAACTACGCGACGAGACTCGGTCTTCACTGACTGCAGCCCGAGATATGAATATACAACCGCACTAAATTACACAATACACACATACAGAGCATATCGAGGTATTTATTACCTACAATTCAAAAAATAAATATACTACGAATGGAAAAATATATTTTTGTAAAATAATTGTATACTAATGGCATAGTTTATAATAATTACAAATATGTTTTCATTTTGCCGGGAGGGCTGCAGCACCTTTATGGGCGAGCCGCCACTGATGTCTGGTCTTGTCTGTCTGTCCTCCTCGGTAGTGTAGTTGACAACATACCCGCCTGGCAATGCGGGATATCCGGGTTCGATTCCTGGTTTGGGAAGGCACAACTAGGGCGGTTTTCACTAACCGTCTGGGCTGCCCACCTAATGTGGCGCATACTAAAAGCCAAATAGCAATAGGGGGTTATAGGGGGTTTAGTGAGAGCTTCCCCTAAAACACTTAAAAAAAGTCTTGTCTGTCTGGTCTTGTCTGTCTACAAATCATACAAATGTCATACAAATGATAGCCAAAAAGTGAGGCAATATCTTTTCTGCCCTCCAACAACCGACGGGGTGTTATTAACTTTAGCATATCATAGGTGATAGGTGATAAATAAGTTTGAGAAACACTGGTGTAGTAGACAACATACCCTCCCTGGTCGGTGAGGTGACAACTAGGGCAGTTTACACTAACCGTCCAGGTAGGGATTGCAATTCGGTAATCCGGCGGAACCGGCATCACTAAACGTTTACCGGATCCGGCACCAATATACCGGATCCGGCGATGCTAATTTTTGGTAAAATGTTCACGCTGATGCACGATACGTGGTGGGCATGGCGTCACATGGTTTTTTCAAAAGCAAAATTGATTTTGTGATGAATAATGTATATTTAAAATAATTACCGTATTTGCCGGTGTATAATGCAAACCTTTTTTCCAAAAAAATTCCTCTAAAACATAGGTCCGCGTTATAGGCGCACAAAAAGTAGGTTAAATTTGAGGGTACACTTTATACACCTGCAAATACGGTATTTATAAATAGTTATAAACTCATTATTGTGATAATTGTGCCATTCATTAGACAGATTCATCATGATGTTTGTCATAAATATTGCATACTTTAATTTCAACACCTTGACCCGACCATATAAACTCAGGTAAATTGAGAAACGAAATACAAAGAATGTTTTCCTTCTTTGCATTTCATTTTTTTTACTTTTGTGGCTAAACTAAATTTGCAAGGAATACTTTTTTGGAGTCACCAACGTCTTACATATGGAGATCCGGGTTACAATTTTGTATTTTGAAGCCTTAACGAGATACAGTCGAACTTCCATAACTCGAACTTCTATAACTCAAATTTTTCTACAACTCGAATATTTTTAAAAATTCATACGTTTAGATAGCATTTTACTTATAAAACTCGTAGTAAAAATTTGTACAATGGTAACATTTTACATACAAAATAATCTCTATAACTCCAATTTTTTAACCGCTGAGTACTTTCCAAAATTTATGGTGCCGGATATTGCCTATCATAAACTGTATCCTGTTTCTTATAGTAAACGTGCTATATATTAATGAAATTTTAGAGTTTAAACTTATTCTTTTTTTTACCTCTGCCGTTACATACAATTGCAAATATGACTGGCCACAAAAGAAAACTCAATACGATGTCGTTATCTGACAAAGTGAGGTTGATAAGTAAACATGACAAAGGTATTAAAAAGAAAAAAGTGATTGCTGAAGACTTTGGAATTCCTCCAAGTACACTTTCTTCAATTATAAGAAACCACGAAGAAATTCTGAACAAAGCCCAAAATGGTGCAACTAGTAATCGCAAACGTTTGAAAAAGTGTACCTACTAAACCATTGATAACACTACTTTGGAATGGTTCAAAATAACGCGGGATGAAAATGTGCCAATGTCTTGACTGCTTATTAGAGAAAAGGCTCTTTAGTTTGCTGAGAGTTTGGGACACACGGATTTCATCGAAAATGTAGGTTGACTGTGAAGGGTGGTGCAACAATATCTTGCCGGAACTTTTAGCATCTTATCATGAAAAAGACATTTTAACGCGGGCGAGACGGGCTTATTTTTTAGATGTTTGCCTAATAAAACGTTAACATTTAAAGACGAAAAGTGGTTCGGTGGAGAAAACAGCAAAGAAATATTTGTGCGGTACTGAAAACCGTTGGTGACTGGAAAATAAAAAAATCCGCGATGCAAGGTAATCGTTTTTTACCAGTGACATACAGAAGCAACAAAAAAGCTTAGATGACAAGCGCAATTTATGAAGAATGGCTTTTTAGTTTAGACAAGAAATGAAATGCCGAAAAACGTAAAATCTTGTTGTTTGTGGATAACTGTCCGTCATACCCAAAAATTACTAAGCAGCTCAATTCTACTCGCGTTGTTTTTCTCCCGCCAAACATGACGGAAAAGTTACAAATTATCGACCAAGGAATTATTAACAATAAACAATTGCACTATTGAAGAAGAAAAACTATAATTGCCCCAGAAAACAATGAACCCGAACATATTACTTTCTGAGATGCTGTTAGAAACGTGACAAAAGCGTTGCAACAAAAGCAACCATAAAAAATTGTTTCAGAAAGGCTGGCTTTAAAAAACAAGGCGAAACAAACTGGAATGAAGAAGATAATAGATACTCTTCTGTCAGAATTAAAGTCCGATTATGACACCTAATCAGCATAACGTGGATAATACAGTGTCTCTTAATGATTATGTATCTGTAGATGAAGATGTGGTTAGGTTAGGTTTTTTTAAAAACCTATCCAACAGATGTTGATATTTTAAACAAGATTACAAAACGCGAATATGAAGAGAAAGATGTCTTATCTAGCAACGAAACAGTGCCAATTCCACCCACGAACAAAGAAATGCATAATTATTTAAATAAGTGTAGCGAATATATGTGTTCTAAAGACAATCTTCCAGACGAAGTGTACGCGCATTATCTACTTGGGAGAACTTTGTCAATAGAGAATTTTAATGGAAAACAATTAAAAATAATAATTATTTATATTAATTATATTTATTTATAATTAATTATAGTTATATAACATTATATTAATAATGTATACAAATTTATTTTTGTTTATAAATATATACGTATGTACTTTGAATAAATTGAATATTTACTTTGAATAAATTGTAGAAGTGTATTTTACTCATTTTGTAGATATGTATTTCTGTAAGTCCAATTTTCTATAACTCGATTTTTTTTTTCGTGAACTATGGAAATTCGACTAGGGAAGTTTCGACTTTGAATTTGACTTAACTTTTTTTTTTACTTTAACCTTTGACCACCATCCCCATTGGAGGCGAAGCGTTCATATGGTCAAAGGGTACTTCTTGTGGATACCCACATTCAGTAAAAGTTTAATTGAAATCCCACATTTTCTCGCTATATTTTGAAATTTTCCGTTCGGTTCTCGTCGGAATTCGTGATGTTGAACTGGTCGGGTCTAGGTGTTTAAAGTAATGTATGCTCATAAATGTAAGAATAAGACTTGTTAGCATGCTCAAATACCTAATTGTGATCTCAGTAGATTAAATAAAGTTTATTATGTATAGAATTTAACTAGTTACCTACACAGTACTCTATTTTTAATTGTTTCTTTAATTATAAATGAGTGTGTGTTTGTGTAAACTACCTATATAATACACTCACTCGATTATTCTGGAAACAGTCCATTATGGAACGAAAAGGGACAATTATCCTGATCGGATCAACCGGATTTCCATCGATCCGGCCGGATGGATGGAAATTCGGCCGGATTGAAAATGACACCGGATTGCAATCCCTAATGGAAAGCCTGGACTTTCCATCCTTAATGAATGCGAAATATGCTATACCGGGGTGGCGCATACTAAAAGCCAAAGTGGAATAGGGGGTGCAGTGAGAACTTCCAACCACTTTTAAAAAAGTATGAAATATTAGGATTATATAAATTCGCTTTAGTGTATTAACTCATTTCTTGTTTCTAAAATGCGTTCGACAATTCACAACTACTCAAACCTTTGTTATTATTATTATTTTTTTTTATAATTTCAGGGGTGGTCTTCAACCCGGTGACATTGTTATCAGTATTAATAATGCAGTTGTTACGCATGCCAACAATATTTATGATATTCTTGCTGAAGGCAATACAAGGACATTAAAGATGACCATAATAAGGTTTGGTAAAAAATTGGAAGTCACAGTTACTCCAGAAGATGTATAGTCTACGGGTATAAAAAAAGTTATTTCTTTATTAAATATATTTATATTTATCGTTTCCTTCTTGATTTTACTTGGGTCCATTCTGAATCCATTTCTTCCATTGGTGTGTCATTTGCCTCTATTGTACTAGATGTTGATGCCTCACTTTCCTTTAAAAAAAATTACTAGTTATAACTAACTAATTATAATAAAATAGATAAAAGACACACACACAATAGGTCAAGCTGGCCGCAGTGCGAAAGGCTTTGCAGCCAAACGACCCCCACACACAAAAAAACTAATTATAATAGTAATACTAATATTGCAATGGTATTTTAAAGAACGAGTTCCATAAGCGCGGTTTTGCAGCACGCGTCCTTGTTTAGAAAACGACGAGCGTAGCGAGGAATTTTTCTAATGGACAAGTGCGAAATACGTCTTATGAACGAGTTTTTTATACTATTTTTTCTATTTGCGCCCTTTTATGCCATTTCTAAATAAAAGGACCGATATGTATTTAGAAAATTGTATCGCACTCGGCGAGCCATAACCGCACGCATATGAGTCCATTACAGACGAAAAAGTTTATTACAGAACCAATTAGAAATACTTCTTCAAATGTACGAATCATTCTGCGGGAACCCCATAAAGCCGTAAAATATTTTTGTGTTCCGTGTACCGGGGACCGGATTAATACGCAAGCGTATTTTTGGTATTTAGTATGGGAAATCAAAGCATCCGCTGTATTATAATTTTGATAGATACTAAAAATGTTATAGACATATCTAAACTTGATTTTGGCGTAATCAATATTTTTGGCCCAAAACTACGGGAACCGTACTATTCCGCTTTTATAGTAAATACCTACCCTCAGCATGCCATACCTCGGACACGACTTGTAGAAAAGTGCGCCGTAGCGAAAGGGTTAGAATGTTACACTACATTTAAGCTGCGTTTTACCCCTTTGACTCAAAGGGTTAAAACACAGCTTTAATGTAGTTTAACATTCTAACCATTCAAAGGCTTTAAGGCACAACATTTTATATAATTTTAAATATCCCACCATTTATCATTAAGCATCAAAGGTGGGACACTTTTAATGCCACCAGCCGTCAAAGAGTTAAGATTTTACTTACTATATTTCTTGTAAAAGATTGCAAATAGAGCTCTGCAAATATTAATTCCGTAAACTCTAGGTTAATATTCAAATATGTTCTATAAAATATGCATTGTTGTGTAAGAAAACTTACATTTATAGGTTCAGAAATTGTTTGCTGTGGCTGTGATGGTGCTAACCATTGTTTCCGAACGGGCAAATTGTTATATTCGATTTCACATTGCGCTGTATTTCCTTGTCGTAGCAATTGCAGAAACTTGAACAATAATTGAGAAACCTCTAAAAGAGAACACAAACATAAATTGATCATACAGTATTTTTTCTTCTCATGAAAATTATATTTGTTGGCCCATTTTTAAATAAATGGTATAGTACAGGGGTGGCGTTCAGGATAAACCTTTTTTTTTTGGGTAAAACCTTTTTATGGTCGCGTGCCACTTCCTTTTAATTCTCACATTTTAAATGCTGACAAAAGCTCAAAGATAATTTTTACAAGGAATGAAAAAAAATATTTCTGATTGTGAAAAGCAATAGGGAATATGCATGAAATTTAAATTTGGTTCAAATTTTTTTTTCCAAATCTTTATTGACCGGACATTTGAACTAAACCATTATTTTGTAATTAATATCTTTTTAAAAATCTACAATTAATAAATAAAAGGGAAAATTAAGCGAGGGAAATTTAAATTTGTAAAAACGAAAGTGACGTAACATACCATGTAAAAGTTCGTTTTGTTTACATTTGTATGTCATTACAGTCTTTTGGTTAGAAAACAAACGTCAAAAACGTGAAGTTAAAAATGAGAACCGCTGTAGTAAACAATGGACTGGACTGTCAGTGGTAACTGACGTCATGAACAGACCGCGCGAAAATGGCGGCGTTTATACAGCTCAAAAATTTTCTCAATTTTAAATATTTTTTTAAATTTAATTACAGCATTTTTAAGCAGTATTTATTTTTTTACTATGTTATACCGGTGTAAACAGTGAATGCATATTCCCTATTACCGTAAATATAAGACGTTTCATATTTTATTTATTTAATGTTGCACAAACCTAGATTAACTCAATGGACAAAATGAGTTTTGTAAACTTTGTTAGACAAAACTAAATGGACAATATTAAATTGCGCAAACCTCGATAGACAAAACTAAATGGATAAAGTTCAGTTTCGCAAACCTTGATAGACAAAACTAAATTAAATATATAAAACTAAATGGAGAAAATTGAGTTAGGCAAATTTTGATAGACCATATGTAATGAACAAAATTAGTCTATTATTCATTCCACGGCTATGATTAAATTTTCAGTGAATTAAATTTCATTTATATCAGATTTCCATGTCGAATTTTCTATAAATAATTTAAATTTGAAAAAATATTTCATCAAAACAATAAATCAATCTTTCTAGTAACTTAACAATCTAAAAGCATTATATATTAATAGATCACTATTCATTTGAATAAATAATTGCCCACAAGATGTCTTTTGGGGACAGCTATTTTAGCATTTCTCCACTGATATCGTCTGCCCCTGTACTTTTGTTGTTCTTGAGCATGTTGATGGCTCAACTTCAACTTTTGGGTGGGAGACCACAACTGTTCCCTGACGATGACTTCATAATTCCATATTATTAATTCATTACAATAAAGGTAATTATTAAACATTTTTTAGAAAAGTATTTCTCTCGCGTGTCACTAAAAATTTTCTACGAATGAACTGTGCCACGCGTGCCATAGGTTTGCCACCATTGGTATAGTATTTATTGAAATATATAATAATGCACCACATACGTGCAAAAATATCAGGTATTTTTGCTTATGTATTTATATTGATTTATTGTCTCTTAACTAGTTATTTTTAGTGAAATAATCAATACATTTGTAGTCACAAAGAACGTGTATACCTTTTTACACTAAATTGCAACCAGCAATTCGAAACCTGGAATACAATGACGAAACCTGGAATGCAATGACGAACCATGTAATGTAATGACGAAACCTGGAATGCAATGACGAAACCTAGAATGCAGTGAAGAGAAGAAAAGCCATAAGACAGACAGGTGTAATAACCGAAGAACAGAAGACAGAATATCGAACTTCAAGCAGCGAAATACAAAGACTATGTCGACGAGACAAAAACGAACACCTTAGGGAAACATGCAAAGATAATGAAAGATTGGCAAACACGAACGAAACACGCGATCTATTCCAAAGAATCAAAGAAATTACGAGAGAAAAGTTCAATCCAAGAACGTGAAAAATAGAAAAATTCATAACCAACAGAGGAAAGTCATAATCGACAACGTAGTAGGGGTATGGCGACAGCACTGTGAAGACCTCTACGCGGATAAAGGTCATCGTCAAGGAACAGTTCGTCTGCCACCCATCACACAAGTGGAACAGGAACCTGACATCTTAAAAGTTGAAGTTGAGCAAGCCATCAACATGTTCAAGAACAACAAAAGTACAGGGGAAGATGATATTAGTGGAGAAACTGTCCCCAAAAGGCATCCTCCTCTTGTGGGCAAGCTGCAACAAGACATGGCACTTGGGGCAACGGCCAACTGACTGGAATACATCTATCTTCATTCCACTGAACAAAAAAGGATCAAGCCAGGAATGCAGTAATTACAGAACTATCGCATTAATCTCCCACTCAAGCAAGGTCATGCTCAGAATTCTACTACAACGACCCAGAAGCTTCTTAGTTAGACCGACAAATTCCACAGGAACAAGCTGGATTCGTGGCTTGTAAAGGCGCTCTAGAGCAGATCATGAATGTATGGCATATTATTGAAAAAGCCAGAGAATTTGCAAATCTATGCTTCCTTGACTACAGCAAAGCGTTTGATTGTGTAAAGTGGCACCAATTATGGAATACCCTCTTAGACATGGGAACCCCTCCCCAGCTTGTCGTTCTGCTAAAAACTTTATATGACAACTGCAAAGGAATCTTCAAAATCGAGGGAACAAACTCAAAGCCCTTTAGCGAGTTTATATTAAGAGAAGCTCTAGAGAACTGGGAAGGCGGAATAGTCATTGGCGGTAGGAAAATAAACAACTTACGGTTTGCCGACGATACCACAATCATCGCACAAAACGAAGAAGAAATAAACCGTTGGGAAGAGTCGGGAGAGAAAGCTCAAAATTCGGACTTCGGGCTAAAGCGCAAAAAAAAAGCTGATGGTAGTAGAACGTGGCAACAGGAGAGAAAATCCGCCCAATATAATGAACGTAGAAAACGTCGACAACATAATTTATCTATACTCGTACCGGCAAGAGAATGCATCTCGTCTCAACGAGTTTAGCATTGTTCTGCGCATACCCCCGAGTGCGCGGTGTTTAGTTGTCCGTGGTTGAAAAACCGACACATATTTATTAACTCAAACTAAAGGCTGGATTCCACTGAGGCAACTTTTTAGGCAACATGTAGCATGCGCCATTGACGCATGCTACGCAAGTCTTTCCATTGAAGGAACACGATGCCACAAGAAACATGTCTATTTGTTGCATGCTACGTGTCGAGTGTTGTTGCCGTGTCGCATGCATCAGCTCTCGACAAAATTGAACGTGTTGAACGGTGTCGTCTCTATCCAACACCAATCGGATCGGGCAACTTGTAGTATGCGACATGGACTGGAATAATGAAATGGAATATATAATAATGGAATAATTAAAGAACCACAACATTCATTGAAGATTACCATAATGCACCTGCATTGTGGAATAATAAAATCAGTGAATATAAGCACAATAAAATTAAAAAAGACAAGTTAAAGGAGTTGGCTATTAAAGATAATTGTACTCCTCCTGAGATAAAAAAACAAAATCAAAAATTTGCGTACAGCATATCATCGAGAACGAAAAAAAGTGCAATCAAAAAAGAGTAGATCGTCTCCCCAGAGAAAACCAAAGTGCTTAGTATTTGAGCTTCTAAGCTTGTTTTTCTTTTGCCAGACGTTGACTTACCTAAATCCACATTTTCTAAATGCCTCAGACATCTGAAACAGATACATATGTGATGCATAGCTATCAGCCGTAGCCAAATATCTCAATGTCACTAATAAAGCGCTGACTCACTAATAAAAATGAACAAAGCTGTGCTGATGAGAGATAAATCTCGAAACGCGTCCACAGATGGCTATCCACTTAAGGTATCGGAAAGACATGATCTTAAAAACAAAGTTATGGTTTTTGTTGAGTGCCACGAAGGTGGACTGATAGTTATAGAATGACTTACAAATTTCACATGAAATTTGTTTTGGTAGTCCTAAAAAGACTCAGTAATTCGGAAACGCTGGGGTTATATAGCATCACGAAAGTTGAAATCATGATTTTTATAGTGGGTGAGATTTTATCAAGCAAGTACTCAAAATCCTCCTTGCTCATTCGTGTAAAATTTCGAAATAAAGCTTCATCATCAGCTAGCAAATTGTTGTATAAATTATATTGTGTTTCTTCAACATCAATATATAGTTGACTTCTCCACCACCGTAGTGACCTTCTTTTTTTCTTACGATTCAAAGCTATTACCAAATATGCAGCTGCCGCAGCTTTCCACAAAGACAGCTGCACCAAACTGAAGTTGCCTAAATGGAATCGCTTCAGACGCATGCTACAAACATAGACGACAAAGCACATGCGACATGCGGCGACAAATTCCGCATGCAACATTATTGAATTCTGTGCCACATAGTCGCACATGAATAATCAAGCAACACTAGAAAACATGCCTCATGTCGTACAGTGTTGCCTCAGTGGAATTCTGCCTTAACCTGCCCGTGCCTCGGCGCGTCCCTTAACCCTCATACCTCGGCGCAGTACAGCTGCATTCTCTCGCCGGTCCGAGTATAGGCTCCTGCATAAATATTGACGGCAATACGTCCACAGAAATTAGAATACGCATAACTCTTGCGAAAACGGTCATGACGAAACTAACCAAAGTATGAAAAGATGACCAACCACATCATGAAAGAAACAAAACGAAGGCTCGTCAACACACTAGTGTTTCCAATTGCACTATACGGGGCCGAGGCATGGACTCTGAAAACAGTAGATCGGCAGACGTGGAGAAGGCTACTAAGGATCCCTTTCACAGCACATAGAATTAAATTATCTATACTAAAAGAACTCGACATTGACATAAGACTATCAACCGTTAACAATCGACGAATACTTGAACTGGTCATCCAAGGGAAAATTGAAGGTATGCGACCTCGGGGACGCTCGCCAAAACGCTAGATCGACCAGGTGCAAGACATCACTGGGACACCACTACAAGAAAACATAAGAACGGTACAAGAACGGCGGCAGACATGGGTAAATGGAGGAAGATCGCTAATTCAGCTATGACATAATAAAACGCCAGCATGGGATCACGACACTTCACCCATGAAGTAAACGACTAGAGACAGAGAGAATCACACTTCTTAAATAAGATGCACTGAATATAAAATAAATTTACCTTTTATAGAATTATCTTCACATATTGTATAAAATTCTTGGTCCATAATATCTTCCAAAACATCTTCAATATCCTCAACTTCTATATCCGATTCGCTTGTTAGATATTTAACTATGTAGTCTACTGTATCAATAGCAATCTAAAAAGTATAGGAATTTATTAAAAAAAATGTTTTTTAACTCAATTTGTAAAATGTAATAAAACATACTTTTTTATTTGTAGTGAAAAGACAGTATGCAAATGTTATATAATTCCAGAAAAGCAATTTCAAATTGCAAAATAAAGTAACACTATAATACGTAGCAGGACACACTGGTATAGAGGAAAATGAAGAAGCTAATCACCTAGCAAACAAGGGATTTAGTAATCCCTTTATAGGTCTGGAACTCTTTTGTGGTATGAGTATGCACACCTTCCACAAAAGTTTAGATGAAGAAATAAGAAAACAAAAGATGAAAGCATGGAAAAAACTTTCAGGGTTAACTGCAGTCTTGAAAACACCTCATGACCCTAGACCTAAAGAAAGATGATAGTTGCTCAAAGACTGTGTAGAATTGGTCAGTACAAGACAAATGTACATTGGGGCCCACTGCTTGAACAAAGAGAAGTTGCAATCCTTGAAGTATACCAATATATTCCAAATGGGTAAGTATACCAACAATTAGAGGAAGAGGGTGGGGTACAATAGATCTATAAAGGTTGCAGTACAAGTCACCACCAAAATCTACAATCTATGTAGCAATAGATTTTATGCTTGTATATCTAAGTCCTTTATGCAGTACTGTGAGTAGAAAGAAGTCAAGACCCTAAACCTAAAGAAAGATGACAGTTGCTCAAGGACTGCAGACCATTGCTCTGTAAGAGACAAATGTACCTTGGGGCCCACTGCTTGAAGAAAGAGAAATTGCAATGCTTGAATACAGGAGGCATTCTAAATCGGTAAGTATACCAATGATTAGAGGAAGAGGGTGGAGTACAATAAATCTGTATAGGTCGCAGTACAAGTTGCCACCAAAATCTACAATCTATATAGCAATAGATTTTATGATTCTAGATTCTAGCAGAGCAGTTGCTAGAATAAAGAGTCCACCTTTATGGAGTACAGTGAGTGGAATGAAGTCGCAAAAAAATTATCTTAAAAAATAAGTGCAATCATCACTGTGCAATAGAAAAATAGCTGCAATTGTGTGGAAAGGTGAGAAGCCAATACATTTTTTGTCTACAAAGTATATCACTGATCCTGATGTCACTATATTCTGCTTCTTCCTTTGGCACTACAGCCCTAACTAACTTTGGCCTAACCTCCCCTGCCTACATGTGTTTGCCCCTGTTTTGCTCTCTTGATCTTACATGAGTTTAGGGCGCCCATACAGTTTTTAATGTGGATGGCAAGCCACTATTTGGGGTTTTTTTCGAGGCAAATTTTACTGTGATGACTTTGCCAGACCCATGCATAGGAGAGTGGTGGCTTATTTTTCTATATTTGTGTCCCATACCGATGTCTCTATATTGTGTTAAGATATTAAAGAGCACCAATGATAAGGTGACCACACGTCCCGATTTTGGCGATAAAGTCCCGCTTTTTGGAGGCCTGTCCCGCGTCCCGCCGATTTTTTAAAATGTCCCGCTTTTTAGAAAAAATCTACATTTCTTATTTTAAATGTACTGTAATATATAAAATAATATTTTTCCACATATTCCCATAAAATCTCCTTTTTTAATATAATCCAATGAAAATATTTAATATGCTCAAATTGAAATATCCATTCTTCAGGATATTCCAAGCAGTTATTATAAAAATTTCTGATTTCTTTCAGAAAATCCGGTTGTTTAATGGCACCTTGTTCTGAAATTTTCATTGGGTGACATTAAAAAAGGAGATTTTATGGGAATGTGTGGAAAAATCTTTTGAATACATTGTAAACATTTTCCGAAAAATAATATTTGCGAAAATCATCTTTTTGTTAGGGTGTTAGGAGAAAATGATCTTTTTGATGAGGATACGTTTCTGATGAAAAAATTAAATGTTAGTTGTCTGCAAATTTGGAAAGAGAAAAAGAATTGCTTCATTTTAAACCGAATCATATTCTGAAAATATAAATATATTCAACCTTCCTGAAGCTCTATAATATTGTTGAGTATTTTTAGGACTACCGGAACAAATCTCTTAATAATAAATCTTGAAAAACAATGTTATTTTTCTGGTTTTTGTTGAGCAAAAGCAGTATTATAGAGCTCTGGAAAGGTTGAATATATTTATATATTCAGGCTGTTCCGGCTTTATTAAGTTTATATGATTACCTATACTGTAGTATCATTTTACCAATAGAATATTCATCATCAAAATATTTTGAAAATTTTTGAATACACGCTCTCCTTTCCAGGAATAAACGCAGCAACATAAAGTGTTTTTTCTAGTATCAATAAAATAAGGACAACTGAAAAAACGCAGTTGATAATTAAACTTTAAAATCTATACCCTATTAAGCATAAATTAATGAATTAAAAATCACAATGTTCAAATTATTCTTTTTTACAAATATTTTTATATTTACCAATAACTAATAATAAATACGTTTTTGTATATTTATAGACAAGTATATGTATGTATACAATAAAATATATTTTTTTGAATTCTTGGTCTGCTTTCATAACTAAATTATAATTCTCATTTCATCTCATTTGTCCCGCTTTGTCTCAATGAAAATGTGGTCACGTTAACCAATGATGCTATTATGCCCAGCTTTGGTGGAGGATTGCAACAAATTTATGGAAATACTGACAAATTATGTAATGAGTTGATAGTAGGATATTGGTGTAGTGATAGATTAGCAAGCCAGAAAGCTTCTCAATTCTACTATAGGGGACCCATTGTAGAAGTGATTGCATCTATTAATCAAATTTAGTTTAACACTAATAATCAACATTATAATAGCCTATATTTTTGGATACATTTCACACTTTGGAAGCGATCAATCTATTATCTTCTATCTAGCATCGAATAAACAACATTATAATTTATACATGTTTAGTAAATGTAATAAAAGTATTGAAGAATGCTATCTATTAATTAAGAAAATGAATGTATTAAATAGCTTAAATGTGATAAACTACTAAAAGCTATATTTTGAAAATGAGTTGGTAAAACAAACCTGTTTACTATTTGGTCCTCCCATTGAATGCTCCACAGCCAATTGCAAAGCTGTCCAATTATTAAAAACATGTTCAACAATTTTCGTATAAGCTTGCTCCATTATTTATAAATAATTTATATAAGGAATTAATATAACCAACAATTAAGTTCCCCACATGTTTATCTGACATCTATTTTACTTCACATTGGTGAACGTGTAAAATACACATGAAGTTGTTTCACACAGTTTGGAAATGTCAATATCAAACGACAAGTCGTAATATCTTGTTTGTTATTATTTGTTCTAAATTATTTTGTTAAAAATGTTTGATTTTGGTGATACATTGGCTCTCATTTTGGGGCTTGTTATTAGTACAGTTGGTGTTTTGGCTTGTCTTGGTGCATATGCTAGGAAAAAGGCCTCCGATGAACAAATATGATTTAATAGTCATAATATGTAAGTCTAAAAATTAAGTAAAGATGTTGTTGAATAAAAAAAATTATTCAAAATTATTGAAACTGACAAAAAATGTGTATTAATGCTCTTCAGTGTAAAATTATTGTGTTAAAAAATTTAAAATTTTATAAAGCGGAACAACTTCTTTAAATTGCGATTGCAAGCTTAAGTATAGAGATACTACTCCACATAGCAGATCCATTTAAAGAAAATTTTGTCTACTTTAAAATGCTTCAAAATAATTGAGGAAATTTGAAAGTTCTTAAATTATTGCGAATTTTTAAACCGTTCGTTTTTTCAAAAATTCGTAAAGTTTGGCTAAAAATTATACAGACTAACAGAAAATGTGTATTAGTGCTCCTTAATGTAAATTTTGTGGTAAAAATCTCAAAATAGTTTAGTTTAAAAATTGAGTTTTATAAATCCAACTTCTATAAATTAGGACTGCAAGCTTAATTTTATAGATAATGCTCCACAAAGCACATCAATTTAAAGATAAGTTAGTTTACTTTAAAATGCTTCAAACTAAATGAAGAAATATGAGTGTTTTTAAATTATTAGAATTATTGCGAATTTTTAAACCATCTGTTTTTTTCAAAATTGCCAAAAATTATTCGAACTGACAGAAAATGTGTTTTATTTTAATGCTCTTCAATGTAAAAATGTTTGGTATAAAACTTGAAATATTTTAGTTTAAAAATTGAAAATTTTATAAATCGGACCAACTTCATTATATTGGGATTGTAAGCTTAATTTTAGAGTTACTACTCCAGATAGCACATCAATTGAAAGATAGTTTAGTCTACTTTAAAATGATTCAAATTAAATTAGAAAATTTGAAAGAGTTTCTGAATTTTGAGAATTATTTTGTATTTTTAAACCGTCATTTTTTCAAAATTGACAAAGATCTTCATATTTGGACTAAAAAAATTTCAAACTGACAGAAAATGTATATTAATGCTCTTCAATGTAAATTTTTTTGGTAAAAAATTCTATTAAACGAAAAAACTTAAAATTGTGATTGCAAGCTTAGGGATACTAGTCCACATAGCACATCAGTTTAAAGATTATTTGCTTTACTTTAAATTGCTTCAAACCAGGTTAGTACAGTTTTTGGGTTATGAGAATTATTGCGAATTTAATAATCATTTTTTTTTAAATCGCTAAAATTTTTCAGATTTAGACTAAAAATTATTGAAACTGACCGAAAATGTGTATTGATGCTCTTCAGTGTAAATTTTTTTCGTAATAAACTCGAAATATTCAAGTTTAAAAATTGAAAGTTATAAATCGGACCAACTTCTTTCAATTGGGATTGCAAACTTAATTATAGAGATACTACCCCACATTGCATATCAATTTAAAGCTAATTTAATCTACTTTAAAATTCTTTAAACTAAATTAATAAATTTGAATTATTAGTATTTTTGCGAATTTTTAAACCGTCCGTTTTTCAAAACTGCCAAAAATTCTCATATTTAACTGACAGAACATGATTATTAATATATAAAAATAATGCAAATTCCAAAAAAGTACCAATAGATAACTTATAATTGGCTGTTGAAACACAAATCTTTTATATTTTTCTTCGTATATTTACGGATAATTTTCTGGGTTTGAGTATGGTAGAATAAGTATGCTACCGGAAGATTTTATCAATTTTTATATATCATTACAATTTAGTTACACTGGCAAATATGCAGAAGAAATAATTAAAGTATGAAATTTGTAGAAAAAAGTCAATTCCAATTAAAAAATTGTCCAAATTGTTGAAGAAGTGGTAGTCATTGGGGGCTAGTTCTGGTGAATATGGAGGATGTTGAAGAAGCTGTAATTTTACCACAGTCATATGTGTAGTGTGGGGTCTAGCATTATCATGCATTTATTATGCAATTGGAACCTTCATCATCCTCCATACTTACCAAACCTACCCCCACTGACTACCACTTGTTCCACAATCTGGACAATTTTTTAATTGGAAAACAATTTAACTCTGAAAATGCTGTTAAACTGGCTTTCCAAGAATTCGTTGACTCTCGTCTGCTGTGGTTTTATACCCTTGACCTGAACAACCTGCCGCTTAAATGGCAGAAGTGTGTAGATAGTATGGGTGCATACTTGAATGAATAAAATAATTCCTGCTATTTATAAGCTATCAAACAACTTTCACTTTTTTTCTACAAATTTCATACTTGATGATCCAATAATTATCTGGTAGTAATCAACTGTTAGAAGACAGGGTATCAGATTGCTAAGCTATAAGTCCCAGGTTCAAATCTTGGGGAATAGGTATGGAAATAAGCTACTGTCCTGTGCATGGCTCTGGCAAAGCCATCACAGTATAAATCTGACTAGAAATAGAGGCTCATCACCGACGTTAAAAACTGTAAGGGCCCCCTATAATTACGACACCCAAAAGAATTATAAATATATATGTCCGAAATGCTTCACTGATCACATCCACTGTAGAGTAAACTGGAGATTCTTGCAGATGTAATAAAAAAGGTTTATTTAGAAAGATGTGCAATTTTTAAAAATAACATTTTTTAAATACATAAAATATTGTATTTATAATACAGCAATTTCAATTTCTCAAGGTAGGGTAGGTGTACCATTTGTGGCCATTGTACTTAAATTATGGTCACATTGAGATTTATATTGATATATTAAGCATAATATTCATACTATAGCATTATATAGAAGATTTCTAGGGCTTTTTGTTACATTGGCAAAGTTGTGAATACTTTCCTGTAATCGTTGAAAGTAGAATATCAACATATATTTAAAAAAATCCTATAAAGCTGTCGTGTATGCCAGCGATTTGTGATTATTGCTTATAAGAATCGTAAGACACTGTTAAGTAAATCATTAATTTAGAATTGGTACATACTACGTTATAGATAATCATACAACTTAATATAGTCGGAACACTGCCTATAATATATAAATATTTCTGGAGCAATTCCATAACAATTACTGAGTCTTTAGGACTACCAAAACAAATCTTATGTTAAATTTGCCAGTTATTTTCATGTGAGTTTTAGGTGTGTTTTATAAATTGTTATTAATAAAAGCAAAGCAGCACTGATGATAATAAATCTCGAAACGCGTCTGCATATGACTACTTATTTAAGTTATCGGAAAGACATGATCTTAAAAACAATGTTATTTTTATGGTTTTTGGTGAGTGCCACGAAGGTGGACTGACAGTTATTAAATTGCTGACAAATTTCACATTTCACATCTTTTTGACAAAACACTCAGTAACTGTTATAGATCTCCGGAAAGGTTGAATATATTTATATATTCAGGCTGTGTTTTGACTGTATTTTGTAAAGTTTTTGTTAAGTTTGTAAATCATTAATATTTAAATCGAAATTACAATATTCTTAAGATGTTTTACTTATATACTATTTAGACTTAATAATTTATAAATAAAAGTTAATTTACCAATAATAACATAAAACATGAATAAAACTCCATGGCTACAATTGGCACAGTTAAATCATGCAAGCGCAATTTATGGTCAATCAATGGCCACAAGTTGTACATACACTATCAAGTTTTGGTCATCATATTTATTTATTTCATATATTACATCGTTCACGCATTTCTTATTCAATTATCAATTCTCAAGTAATTAAATGAGTATTACCCCACCCCCCCACCCCTCGACCCATATTTTATAACCACAGGACGTTCTTTTTTCCTTTGAGACAAAGATGGAAGAATTTGAATAAACGACTTGGATTTACAGCTTGTAACAAAATATTCCAAGTACATTGAATGTCTTGACCCATCGAGAATATATTGAAACCAAAATAGATACAGATCTTTTAAAGCGTTTCAAAAATGCAAGAGCTGCAGATTTTGTTTGAGAAACTGATGATAATTTCGAAATGTTATATGATTTATGTTTCAAAAATTGAAAAGGAAGAAAAAATCGAGAAAAACAAGAAAGTACAGCAAGGAAAATTGGAAAAAAGAACAATTAACTTCCCAAAAATATCAAAAAATAAGTCAAAGTTTGGTATATTTATAACAAATTTATTGTATTTTGTTGAAACATATAGAAAATAAATTAATATATTGATTCTTCGTCTTGTTTCGAATAGGCCTACTTTGGACCACACTTGTTCAACTGTTGGGCTTTGATCTTTGCCCAGTATTGTCGCATCTTCTGCCAGTGTAACTCCTTTCTCTCTTCTGTCCAGGGGGTACCTTTCCTTCGGGGTTTTTCCTGAAATCCACGGACTTCCTTCAGGGTGCGTCTCACATACTGTCTGTTTTGGAGATGTCTGTTATTCCCAGTTTTTTAATATCCTTCTCAGTTTCTGTCAACCAAGTGGTACGAACGTTCTTGTTTTGGCAGAAGGTGAACAGATCGTTAGCCGGTTTGGAGGCAATCTTGCAACGTGGCCATAGGAAGCTATCCTCCTTTTCCTTGCACAGTCAGAGACCATCTCAATATGTTCGTAGAGCTCAGAGTTATGCCGCCTTCAGAATTCCCCATCTTCCTTTACCGGGCCTAGGATCTTCCTGAGGATTCACCTCTCTCTGATTTCCAATTTCTCTACCAGACCTCTTCGGTTCAAGGAAAGACACTTGGCATACAGGGCTTCTGGTTGTAAGACTGATGTGTAGTGCTTAAGTTTCAGGTTGCGTGACAGGCATTTCTTGTTGTAAGTGTTCTTAGTCAGTCAATGGGCTAGTTCTAACTTGTTGACTCTCTTGGATAATAATGCTCTTTCTGATAAGTTTGGTTCAATCCATTCGAAGAGATAGTTAAATTTGTCAGTCCTCTTGATGTTTCCCTGCTCTAGTAACATCTCTCTGTTTGCTTCTCTGATATTGGTGAAGAATTCTGTTTTCTCCAGTGACACTTGAAGACCCATTTTGGCAGCTTGTTTTCTGAGGCAATTTACCTGCATTGTTGCCATCTCAAGAGAATCAGCAAATAGTGCCATGTCATCTGCAAAGACCAGGCAATCTACAACCAGTCCATCGTTCTTACGTCCCAGATAGATACCACTCTGAGCACCCAAATTGAACAGTTCCTTGCGCCATTCCCTCATAACCTTTTTAAGGACACAGTTGAAGAGAAGTGGGGAAAGTTCATCTCCTTGTCTGACTCCAGTTTTTATTTTGATGCTTTCTGAAATCTCGCCTCTAAATTTAACCTTGGAATGGGTGTTGGTCAAAGTTTCTAGGATGTGTCTGCGGGTTTTGTTGTCTAGCCCTAGTTCCTGGAGTATTTTTTTACGCGTTTCTCTATCAATGGAATCGTAGGCCTTGCTAAAATCAACAAAGGTGATGACCACCTTGCGGTTTCTCATCTTGGAGTATGCAAGTACAGTTTTAAGATTGAGGATTTGTTCAACACAGGATCAGGTCTTCCTGAAGCTCCCCTGGTATTCTCCCAGTTGACTATCCAGCTGATTTTCTATCCTTGTTTGTAACACCTTCGAGGGAATCAGGACGAGAGAAATTCCACAGTAGTTGTTTAGATCTGTAAAATCTCCCTTTTTGTGAAACAGATGGATCAGATCAGAGCAGATTTCCAATCGGGTGGTAATTTCTCTGTTGTTAAGATGTCCTGGATCATCTCAGTTAGCTTGCGCATAGCATTGTTTCCAGCACCTTTCCACAGTACAGCAAAGATAGAGTCCTCTCCAGCTGCCTTATTATTCTTAAGAAGTTAAATGATCTGGCCAACTTCTTCCATTGAAGGGGGCAACAAGTCCAGGTTTGGTGTGGTTTGTTTATAGTCGAAGTCTTTGCTGGGTGGGTCACAGTTGAGTAGATTTTTAAAGTACTGAGCCAAAAGGTGGCAGTTGTCTTTGTCATTATAAGCCAGTTTGCCTTGTGAGTCTCTGAAGTGGAGGCTTGGCGTATTTTCTGAGTGTCTGCTTGAAGGTTCCATAGAAATCTCTGGAGTTATTCTTAGCAAAGCTCTCTTCGATTTGGGTTAGTTGGTTTTGTGTGAAGGTTCGTTTGGTTCCTCGAATTATCTTTTCTGTAACCTTTCTTTGTTTAAAAAATTTATGCCAATTTTCCTTGGTCTTTTTAGGATTCCATTCACGCTGTCTGTCTTTGGGCTATTGCATTGTCATTGATATATAGATTATTAATAAAGAAAAAGTTAATAAGAAAATTGAAAAAGCAAATTCTTCATTTTTCCTTGTTTTTTTTATGGCCCCTGGACCCCAAACTTTTAAGATACGTTCCCTCGCTTGAGTAATAAAAAATATAATCTGCAACTCATGCGGTATTGTCAATTGCCCTCTGGAGCGAATGAGTCAATGACCGAATATCGCTCTCGTGGACAATTGACTACTTACCGCCATATTTGCACAATATACTATAGTAATCGAATTATTACAAGCAAAATCCATTATCATTTATTTAAAAAACAAAAAAATTGTTTCTCAATACTTATTTCACCAGTTGTGGCCATAGAAGCACTATTTTTGGCCATTGGTACCACTTTTGTTCATATGGAATAAAATTTTTGTTGGGGGAGATTTTTATTAACTTATATATTGATATAATATATTGATTATTAATAAAGAAAAAGTTAATAAAAATCTCCCCCAACAAAAATTTTACTCCATACGACCAAAATTGGTACAATAAAAAAAATAGCGCAAATATGGCCACAACTTGGTGAAATAGGTATTGAGAAACAATTTAATTTTTTATTAAAAAATAAATGTAAATGGATTTTGCTTGTAATAATTCGATTACTATAGTATTTTGTGCAACTATGGTGGTAAGTTGTCAATTGTTCACGAGAGCGAAATTCACGAACAAAGTGCGAGGGGGCAATACCGCACGACTTGCAGATCATTTTTTTTTTATTACTCATGCGAGGGAACGTATCTTACAAGTTTGGGGTCCAGGGGCCACCCAAAAAAAAAACAAGGAAACATTAAGAATTCGCTTTTTCAATTGTCTCCGATTGTGTGGATTCGTCATAAGAACTCATCAGTCTCCGATCACCATTTACATTTTAAAACGTTTTCTGTAATTTTTATTTTGTAATGAATAAAATTTTTCTGTAACTTTTAATACTGAGGTTTTGATTGTGTTTATTTTATTTATTCAATTGTTTTTTATGTAACTTGGCGATTTTTATGGAATACTTGCGTGCGTTAGCCAAATTATGTGGTAATAATTGAATTGATAAAAACAGCTATTTGTCGCATGGGCGCCAAGCTAGTACTTATCCCGCATGAGTAATAAAAATACATTCAAGATATGATTTATTAATTTACTGTTACTAAATATTTTGTTTTAATTGTTTGGATTTTTAATTAAAGACACGAAATCGCTTAAAGTGGCCACAAACGGTACATCTACCCTATAACACATAAACTATATTAGTTAAGTCAATGTTGAGAATATTTTAAATATGTTAAACTTTCAGGTAATTAAAATAATTATATTTGTCTATCTAAATATTTTTTGTTGTTGCAGATGACACTATTGGACTTATCTTCATCTATAAGATGGCTAATCTCTAAAAAAAAATCTAATCTCTCAAACATAATGTTAAGTTTTATAATTACAAGACAAAAATAATTTTGGGACGATTCATTTTATATCCTATAAATGTTCTAAAATCCTAGATTCCCATTTCTTTTTCCTGCTCTTTCAGGAAACTGAAGTTTCGAAAGTTCATTAATTATTGAATAGAATTAACAATATGTTTATTATTATGTATTATTATATATTCCATAGCCGGCGCTTGGAGAGGAGGTCGACCTCGTAGCTAATACGCTTCCGTCGGTGCCGCTGGGTTCCGTGCTCTGCTTCCATGCTAGTCGATCGGTTCTTTAGACCGATCTCGATGTGTTTCAACCATGTTGGATTCGATGTTTGTTGTTATATCCTCCAATCGGGAGGTCATTTTCTCCATTGGAGTTTGTATAGTAGTCGATTTTCGTCTATCCTACATATGTGGCCGAACCATTGTAATCGACGTATTTGAATTTCTTCTGCGATTGGCGTCTGTTGGTCACACTTTTCTCCAATTGTCTCATTTCCGAGGCGTTCGTGGAGTGAGATACGGAGAATCTGTCTCAAGCGCATTTGGAAAGATACAAGCTTGTTGAGGTTTGAATGTTCATATTTCTGATCCATAAAAGAGAATTGGGAGGATCAGCGTGCGATATACGCGTATTTTGGTTTTTATAGTAATACATTATAATCTTGATAATCCGGCACGTTCACTAATCCGGTGCTTTGGGGAAACACGTGTATTTTCTTTCCGCTGTCCCGTCGGATATAAACCCCACGCACAGCTGAAATAAAATCAAAAGGGACACCTTTAAACTCAGAAAACTTGATTCACGATTCTGACCAAGTTAACTCTACTCTACAATTGTCTTCGCAATTTTTACAAGAGCTTTCCAACAAATGCGAAGTGGATGTTACGCTGACAAACGATGACATAGCTTGACTTCAAGGTACAAGTGAGGAAAATTTTCATTTCTTTTAAGACGAAGAAATTCTCAGCCTAATTTTTTCCACGGATGATGAAGCTAACGATGATTTGAATGTTTGAACTGTTGAAAACGGTGACGCAATCGTTTAACGCACTCAATTTTTGTTCGAAATGGGCAGAAGAAAACGCCACCGCAAGAGATGTGTGCGGAAAAGGTTGCCAGAGTGCGTTTTTGATAAAATGGCAAAGAAACAAAAAGCAAAATTATTTTATATAATATTTTTTTCAATTATTTTTAATTATTACTATCTGTTCTTCGTTCGTACTTATTTTTTGTATGTGCACGTTTACCTATATAGGATACATATTTTATTCTTTCTGAAATACAACTGTACATAAAATATGTAAAATTGTTATTGTTTTGTTTTAATCCCGATAATCCGGAATTTTTTGATAATACGGCGGTTGTTTGGTCACATATTTGTCGGATTATTAAGATTATACTGTACAGTATAATCTCGATAATCCGACACATATGGCAGCAGACAACCGCCGGATTATAAGAGTGGTGGGAAGGAAGAGAGAGAGCGGCTTCCAGACCGCCGGATTACTGAACGTATCGTCCGATTACCCAACTGCCGAATTACCGAGATTATACTGTATTTGTTCGCTTCCATATACACCCCTTGAATGAAGCTAATATTGCTGTTACTTGTCCCATCCGGTTATGAACCTCAGCTGCCGACGGCACTCCTCCGTGACCAATCATCCTAATTATATTAACTATGATACTTGCTCGATTCGAGTTCCATCGACGTAAACTCTGGTTTCCCATCCGTCCGTTGTAAGTACTTTGGTCTTATCCGCATTGATTCTCAATCCATATGACCGAGCAATGCGGGAAATATCATACAAGGCGTCATCCCTTGCATCGGTATGCGTGTCGGCGCTGTCATTGGCAAACATAAGATCGTTTAAGAAGTTTGTGTCGTCGTATCAAATTCCGCGTCGTCTATCGAATGCTTTTCGCATAATCGCGTCGATCACAATGCTGAATAGGAGCGGCAATTGAGTCTTTATTTTAAAGAAAAAATATATTTGAATGTTAATTAGCATTACAAAAAACTTATAACAACTATATACTTAAATATTAAATAATACATTCAGGAGGTCCACTGCTGAATTTGGGATATTAATTGTGAGTTATACTCCTTATAATTTATTGGCTCAACTCTAACAGCAACAGTTTTTAACCTTGCCTCATCCTAAAAAAAATGTTATAAATAATTGTGATCAAATCGTGAAAATATATATATATATATATATATATATATATATATATATATATATATATAATAACTAACATTGTAAGTCTCCATCTTAGCCCTGCATTTAAAAATAAACTGTTGGAAATTTGCCTCATTGGCAATCAGCATCATTGCGTCCTCACTTTGCTCAGCAGCTTCACCAACTTCTTGAGCAGTTTTCCCAAGCACCTTTTCCATTTCTGTTGTGAACATGCTGATCCATTGATTACCACTCCAATCGCCAACATTCAACTAAAATTACGATTGTGATGTTTATTGAAATTTATTAGCAATAGATAACTTACATTTCCTAATAGACGATATTTGAAGCTTGGGTACTCAGCATTGCATTTTTCACAGCGGTATTGTCCATTTTCCATGTCAACTATCTTCTTGTTGCAATTTTCTTGTGGGCAAGCTTTGTAAAAGGCATTTTCACTACGAACCAATAATACAGTCCCTTTGGTTTGATAATAATCTCCTTTCTCAGCATTTCCTAATCCCAAGTCTTTAACTTCCTTGAAGCTCAACCAATTGGTTTGGAAATTACCACCACCAGTTCTATAACGCATCAAAAAGTTATACTACATATAAAAAAATTAATTAAAAGTTTAATGACCTAGCGCTAATATTTGAAGCGTCTTCATTAGCTCCACCATTATCAAACCATCCTCGGATAGTAAAAGCTTCAGGAATGTCGACATTAAATTTTATTATAGATCCACTTCCAGCTGAAATATTTTTTCCTCCCCCAAATTCTCCAACTCTAGCTCCCTTAATTGCAACCACGGGATTATTGTAATCGTAATTTTCAGCGTCTTGACCCCACAAAGTTAAAGCAACCTAATAAAAGAAAAAGATAATAAACAATACAAAACTTAAATTAGTATGTAATTACAGAAGTTTTAGACATGTCAACTAAAGTTAGTTCCCTTTTCTTTAATTCCCTGCCTGTGCTTTTTGCTGTGAATACTTGCAAATCTGTAGAATGTTTACATATACCAATTATATCTGAAATGTTTACATGAATTAAACACTTTTTCTCTTGATTTAAATAAGAAGTACTTACCAACAACTGCTCCAACTTCCATATTTGCAAGTTTATCAATGCTTACAAAGTTGTATTGAGTTGTTGGGACACTGCCAGCATCATCAGTACATTCTTGAATGATCGATTCTTGACTCAAAGTCATTTCATAATCATTCTTCAATGTACTATATTGTTTATTAGCCATTTTCAACTGGCATTTGCTTATATAATACACTTTATCCACCTTAAATAAGTCATAATTAAAATGGAAACATTTCGTTACGTTTTAAACGTTTTTACCTGTAAGAAGTCGTAGTATTTATCAACAATTTCACGAAAAGCTGTTACTCTTATTTCTCCACTCTCATCCAAAAGATCAAAGGAGAATAATTTCCCTTCTCCTCGGGTATTGGCCCATGTACGGATTGGAGATTTAGTTGTTACTCTTGCTTTAATAACCCACCTGATGATGATATATTATTATTAAAAATTGAAATTTCATAAAACATAAAATGTATTATGTAATACATTTTATGTATTACATAATACATAAAATCTACAGAAAATGATGAGCCTAAAGCCTTTTATTAATAATCAAAGTTATTTTTCAGTATCTCTACATAAAAGACTATTTGGAAACAGTTACAAGTGAAGGTTTTTTTTGTAAACCTGTCAATCTGCTATTGACTCTTTTATTCTTTTGGTGTTTAGTGCGTGTACCCAATATCGACATTTCCCTTTTTTCTTACTTAGCGCCAGTAAAAGTGCTATAGAAATTAATTCGTCGTCGTCCATCTTAAACGTGCTTTCACGAAAGCGTCCCTTTACCTACTAGCATTGTAAATTCCAAATACAAAAACTCGAACGTCTGCGGTAGTCTCACGAAATTCCGAATCAGGGAACCGAATCCGGAAACCGTGCGTATGCGACCAGCCTAAAGCCGGCTCCACACATTGGCGATTTGATGTGGCATACGTCACATGGCCAATGTGTGGATGAAGTTGGCGCTTGTGAATGGGCTGGTGGAGGTTGGCACATACATTGGCCATATATTTATACCACCATTTATACATTGTATGCAGCAGATACTATATAAAAAGCAGCAACCGCTAGTTCAAGATCACCAGACATGTTACCATTGGCTTTACAACTTGTGAACTGAGAATTTGGCACTTGTGAGCCAATATGTAGACGCCCACTTGTGGTGTGTGAAAGAACAGCAAATGTTGAAACACACATTGGCCTGGCCGGGTGAGCCAATGTGTGGAGCCGCCTTAAAGCGTCCAGCGATTTAAGTCTATCCCCGACCCCGCAGCGCCAGTCTTACTCAAGGTATCGTTGTGTTCACATGTCTGACGTTCCTGCGCGCGGCAACTGTAAACTGGGCCTTTTTGTTGCTGTAACTGACAACCTTTAACGAAAACTATTAAAAATCTGATAGTTTCTTCAACTAAAGTTGCTCTATCTGCGGACCGCCTTATTGTTTCTTTCTGGAGATAATTACATGTTTTGTCTATTCTTTCCAATATAGAGCTCCAAATTTCCGTTAGTATAATAAATTCTAGGTTTCCCATTTTTCTGGACGGACAAGGGCTTCGTCTCTAGTTTCTGTGTCTATTCTGTGTCTTTTACGATGGACATCAAAATTTCTATTAGTATATTTGGTAACTACGAGAGCGAAATTGGACACATTCGCTCGAGAGGGCAATTGACAATACCGCCCGTGTTCCAAACAATATTTTTTATTGCTCATGCGAGGGGATGTATCTTACAAGTTTGGGATCCAGGTGCCATCATAAAACAAGAATAAAAAATGAATCATTTGCTTTTTCAATTGTCTCCAGTGGAGTGGATTCGTCATAAAAACTCTCCTCAGTCTCGGGTATCAAAATAGAATTTACACTAATTTTAAAATGTTTTCGTTAATTTTTATTTTGTAATGAAAAAAAAAATTCTGTCTCTTTCACGTCAATTTTTTTAATATTGAGGTCTTGATTGTGTTTATTTTATTTATTTAATTGTTTTTTTAATATATCCTAGCGATATTTGCGTGCGTTGCCCAAGTTATGTTGGTAATACAACCAAAAGTGGCATTTCTCGTACTAAAACATGCGCCAAGATAGTACTTGTAATACATGGGTAATAGAATTTTTTTATGAGCTTCATGCAAGGCATTTACTGCAGCAGCTCGGGCTGGCCATCTGATTTGTGAAAGACATTTAACAACATTTCTTGATATTTGCGTGCGTTGCCCAAGTTATGTTGGTAATACAACCAAAAGTGGCATTTCTCATACTAAAACATGCGCCAAGATAGTACTTGTAATACATGGGTAATAGAATTTTTTATGAGCTTCATGCAAGGCATTTACTGCAGCAGCTCGGGCTGGCCATCTGATTTGTGAAAGACATTTAACAACATTTCTGCCAATATATTCCATCGGGGGGTAGAGCCCGTAAAAAGTTGAACTGACACATTCTGAACCATTTCAAAAAACTTTGTTGCCTCTAATACACATAGGGTTCCCAACCCTCCCGGAATGCCCGTGAGACTCCGGGAATAATGTTCAACCTCCCGAGCTCCCGGTCCGTAATAATTTCTCCGTTTTTTTTTTAAATAAAATTAATATTCCTTAACAAAGTAAATAAATTAGGCACAAAAATAAACACTCTCTTGCCGCCAGTTCGCAGGTTTAAACCCGTTCGTCGTCGTGATACCAGCGCCACTCTTATCCCCTCGCTCGCTCCCCCGCGATGCTCACCTTATCTCAGTTGCTCAACAACAACGTCAATCAATTTTATGGTAAATCTGCCATGAATTTGAACCTCAAAAGACAAACTTAAAAAATGATGCCACTACGTTTTTTTCGTCTTAAAAACTATAACTGTTGTCTTGTTTAAACTAAAACTGGTGGTATAACTTTGAAGATCCTGAATATCAAGCAATGACAATTTTGTCTCTTAAAGCACCATCACATGGGCAGGCATTACTACACTACAATAAATTTAAAAAATGGACTTAGATCTTGACATATTGTAAGATGAGGAATAGGAATTTTACGTGAAATGCAACCACATCTCATTGAAGAGAATCGAGTTGATTTACGCTGGGTTGACTTTGTTGCGAAATCGAAAGACCGAAATCCCTGCCCTGAATTGAAAAAGCTTATCACGTTTGTTCTCATCATTCCTGTCTCTAATGCTTCTTGCGAGCACGTATTTAGCATGATGGAACAAATGTGGGGCAAGGAAAGGAACAGGATGAACATATCGTTAGTAAAAGCAGAATTACAGCTAAACTTAAATTTTTCATGTAAAAAATGCTTCTCAAAAACAATTTAAATATAAATACGATATAACAAACAGAAATTCATCAGATCGAAGTCCTAAAAGAATGTGTCGAGAAGGCTGGACTACAAATTTCCTTTTCGAAAACCGATTTCATGTCCACAAAACACATCAAAACAGAAAATGAATTACAAAATACGGCACAATAAACAAGGTTCACTCAAATTACTTCAAATACTCTTCAAAATCACTTCAAATTCACTTCAAATACTTAGGCGAAATTATTGAACCTACAGGAACAGAAGGATTAGCACAAAAAGAACGGCAACTCAAAATGCGGAAAGTATTTCGAAAAGTTGCAAGCATATTTAATATTAATGCGTAAATATTAACACAAGTCTTTTTAATATATTTATTTTTTTCCAGGGGGGGAAAATACCTTTATGTACAACCCCTAGGACAAAATATCCTAGGGAGCGTGGGACTCACCCGGCTTGGTGTTAGCACCGGTCATACCCACTAAAAACCACACCCCTTTTTTCTTTTGTTCATTGCTTCTAGCATTTGCCGGAATATTGTCACGGAACCGCTTTCGCATTACATCGAGACATTCCGGGGCTTACCGTTAGTTGTTTTTTTTTCTATCCGTTTGTCAAGGCAAATCTCTTTTTCTTTGACGATTTTCCTTATAAACGAACTTATTACTCTCCATTTTCCATCCAGCATCTCGGCTATTATATTGTCCGTTGTAATTTGCCTTCCAATGCTTGCCTCTCTATGGCCCATTGCTGGCACTCCAGCACTGCATGCTTTGGCGTGCCCTCATTCTCCCCACAGTGCTGGCATATGTTGGTTCTACTTTTCCCAATCCTTGCGAGATATGTTTCGAAGTTACCATGCCCCGTTAGGAACTGGGTTATCCAGAAGTCTAGGGCACCTTCTTTCCTTAGGGCCCAGGGGACAGGGTCTCGGATAATCTTCTGTGTCCAACAGTCACAGTTTTCCCAACGTTCCTTCCATGTTTTGAATGTGTTTTCTCGGGCTTCGTGCTTTTCACTCCTAGTTTTTCTTTCCGTTCACTCAAGAGTCAATAGGTCTATTGATATTATTCCAGCTATCACGTTCAAGCCTTCCGTTCTGCTAGTTCTATATGCTCTTGCGATTCGTATCGCCATCTTCCGCTGGATTTTCACCAGCTTCTTTCTCCCTATATTTTTTGCATCTTATTGCCTTTCCCCATATGGGTGCTCCATATAGTAGGATCGATTCGAAGACCATGTTGGAAATTTGTAGTCCAGCCTTCTCGACACATTCTTTTAGGACTTCGATCTGATGAATTGCTGTTTGTTATATCGTATTTATATTTAAATTGTTTTTGAGAAGCATTTTTTACATGAAAAATTTAAGTTTAGCTGTAATTCTGCTTTTACTAACGATATGTTCATCCTGTTCCTTTCCTTGCCCCACATTTGTTCCATCATGCTAAATACGTGCTCGCAAGAAGCATTAGAGACAGGAATGATGAGAACAAACGTGATAAGCTTTTTCAATTCAGGGCAGGGATTTCGGTCTTTCGATTTCGCAACAAAGTCAACCCAGCGTAAATCAACTCGATTCTCTTCAATGAGATGTGGTTGCATTTCACGTAAAATTCCTATTCCTCATCTTACAATATGTCAAGATCTAAGTCCATTTTTTAAATTTATTGTAGTGTAGTAATGCCTGCCCATGTGATGGTGCTTTAAGAGACAAAATTGTCATTGCTTGATATTCAGGATCTTCAAAGTTATACCACCAGTTTTAGTTTTCGTTTAATTTCCGACGCACCTCCCACTCTCGGCATCAGCCTGGTGAGCGCTTTAACCGCGTTTTCGGCTTTGGTTACAGCATAATCCACGTGCGGCCTGAAGCTGATTCTTTCACCGAATATTATGCCTAAATATTTTAGGCTCCTTTGGAGATGGATTTCTTTCCGCAGCATTTCAAAGGCCACAGGCCCATATCTCTTCATTTTCACAAGCATAAGCGCTTCCGTTTTCTCCATAGCTATTTCTAGTCCCTTGGTTTGTAGATAGGTGGCTATTCGGTTAAGAGCCTCGTTGGTTATTAATACTAGTTCACGTTCCTGTTTCGCCGTAGCCACTACCGCAATGTCGTCCGCATAACCAATTATCGTTACTCCTGGGGGCATTTTTAATTTAATAGTTACATCGTAAAATATATTCCATAGTAGGGGTCCCAATACAGATCCCTGCGGGACGATTGCTGTTACCTTAATTGTGACCCCAGGGTCTATTTCGATACTCCTGTTCTCGGGGTAGCTTTGTACTAAACGTATTAAGCTGGGTGTTACTCGTCTTCTCTCGAGCGCATCTAGTATAGCCGTCCATGGCACGGTATTGAATGCATTTTTGACATCTATAGACACCAATGCACATTTCTTTGGTGGGTTTCATTTGGTTTCTCCTTCTGCAATTTCGAGCACTCTTCTGGCTGCATCGATGGTGGACCGCTTCTCCCGGAATCCATACTGAGTATCTGCTAAATCCCCTTTCGCTTTTATCTCTTGTGCAATTATTTTAGCTATTACTTGCTCCAGAAGCTTAGCTGCCGTATCTATCATGCATAGCGGCCTATACGATGACGGTTCTAGGCTTTCCTTATTAGGCTTCTTGATTAATATAACTTTAGCTTTTTTCCATACTTCTGGGATCGTTCCAGTTATCAGTATGTTGTTCATAACATGTGTTACCACCTCTGTATATTCATTCACTTGCCATAATTTTTATTATTTCTGGCGGGATTCCGTCTAGTCCAGGTGCTTTCTGAACCTTCATTTTTTGAGCTGCGCTAAGAATTTCCTCGTTCGTGAAGGGCATATATTCTTCTACATCTGGCTTCACCCACATCTTTTCTTCATGTTGCGGAAACAATCCTCTGACAATTCTCATTTTTTTTGTGTGCTAATTGTCATAGGGGGAAGTTTTAGCCTTTTCATGACAATGTGGTACCCTAGACCCCACGGATCGTTCTCCACCTCCTCACATAGGGCCTTAACACAAAAGTCTGACACTACACAACTGTTCTGAAATACTCTATGCCAGCGAGACATTAAACCTTAATTGCAAAGAAGACATAGACAATATCAAGAAGACCAAAAGAAAAATTATCTGAAAAATCCTTGGCCCAAAACTAATAGATGAAGAATATCGTCTACAACCACAGTCACGAAAAAAATACTCCAACATCGAAATCGATTTCCGCAAACGACGACTAAAATTCTATGGGCACATTATGAGACTATGTGACAATCAACTAACAGGGAGAGTTTTGAAGTACCTACAGAAAATGAAAACGAAAACAGTCTGGGTAACACAAAGTCTAAATTGAACTAAAAAACGCCAACATCTCACCAACAGACATCGAAAGTCCAAAAATCTTCAGAAATAAGGTCTACAGCTGGGAAATTATATCAGAGGAAAAACCTAAAATACACAATAAGAGGAAAATGGATAGATGAATGTCGAGCTAAACATAGTGAGTTGATGAAACAATTCTGGAAGAACAAAAAAAATAATAGCAACAGGTCATAATTTGCTTTATGTGATCCCCTATGGGTCTAAACAATGTAAATACAAAATAAATACGATATATTAAAATCTCCCCGGTTAGATCTTTCGAGAGTTGATAACCCTAAATACACACCCAGCAGCATGCACACCTACCAAGTTTAGTGAATGTTCCACACATAATATAAAGGTGGCAAATTCACATTTCTCCCTGATTATTGACTGTAGATTGTAGAGACTGTAGACTCAGTCTATTGGTCAGTTCACACTTGGCGCTTCACTAGGGCCCCCCAACTCGGGGGCCCCTTTAGCTCGATGGGCCCTGGGCCAGTGACTAGTGGGAAAGAGGGGCCTGACAACAGTGACACAATTAAAAAGAAAGAACTAAAATCAATTAGCATGTAAACCCCGCAAAAATTACAATAACAATAAGAACTACTCACTACTGTGAAGAAATCAATATTGCGAATATATATTATAACTGCTTTTTGTAGCAGCTTTTTTTGAGATACAGGCTAATTCATTTTAATCCCTTCGTTTTAGTTGATTTTTAAGAGATGAGTTTGTTTTGCTGGGGTGTGACATGTTTAGATGGAAATTTAGAAATTAAACATTGTTAGTTAATTAAAAATATTTGTGTACAAAGCAACAAATATCATAAACATGACTATGATGAAAGAGCAGGAACTGTTGAAAGATTAATCCAACTGAATATAATTTATAGTAAATTTAAATTTATACTTACTTATTTTGATATGGACTCAAACTAGAAATAGGATGTGTGAGCTGTTCCTGCAACGAAACATTCATGCTAGAATTATGACTTGCATTAGAATTGGACAGCATTGGTTTTTTAGCTGGAGGAGGTGCAGAATTATTATTTGTTGCAACTTTTTTAGGAGCTGCAGTTTCTGCTGTGTCACCATCAGGTAGCTGCACAGGATCTCCAATCTTTTCACCAACCTCCACTCCATTAACCAACATTTCCATATCCAAAATCACTAAAATACGTCTACAAAAAGGTGCAATGAGATAAAAGGACAGTTGGTTTTAAATCAAGGTAAATTTACTTTTCAGAACTTTTGCCGGTGTTATTTATAACGCTGGTGATATATCTTTTGATTTTGATTATGGAAAACATGGCTAGTTCCCCGTTATCAATTTTATCGTTAATCTGTGTGGTTAACATTGCAAATGAAATCAGGTATTTGCCATCAGATAACAAGATTCTGTATCTCTCTTTCTCTGCACTTCCTGAAGCAATTTTCTTGCTACCAAGGACTTGCATAATAGGATCCTCTACATTTCCACCCCTCATAATGATCTTAAAATTAAACATATTGTAGCAAATTAAAATGTTACACCTAATTTTACTTACGCTTAATGCACCGTTGCTTAATGGATATCTGTTTGCCATTTTGTCGAGATAATCAAAGGTTTCTAAATAGTAAGCCGATTCCAAAATCTAATACGCAATACAAAGAAGGAATGTTACCGGCCGAATGGACTAACTGTAGGATTTTGGCGCTAATTTAGAAGTGATGTCAAAAAATTGACAGCAAATTCAATCATTGATCTTCAACGCCGCCAAGAGATGTCACTATAATGTATGTATATAATTTAGATTTGAAGGAAAATAATCAAAACAATAAATAAAGCTAACAATAATATAATAGTGAAACTATGAGGTTCTATGACATAAAACGCGACTAAACAATGGGTCGAAAATATCACAACGACATATCAATGAAAATACGGAAACATCACATCCTAAAATACGACGGCCAAAAATAATTGACAAAATACGCGTCGAAAATACCACAACAGCGTAATTTCACCTGGAAAATATCCCAATAGGAAAATATCACATCCTAATCATTATTATCATCACATATTTTAGGAAGTGATGTTAATGTAGCGTGTCATTTTCGCAGTATATTGTTATGTCGGTGTGATATTTTCGTCGCATTGTTAAGTCGCCCGTTGTTTGGGCGCGTGTTGAAATGTTAGGAAGCCAAACTAAACTTAGCAAGACTAGGCAGACAATAGAGGAAACATTTGAAAAACAAAAAGGAGATCTACACTGAACATTTGAAATCAATATAAATTACTTTTTTATGATAAGTCATAATTCGATATTCTTAATCGATACCTTAATATTAAAAAAAATGTGGTTTCTTAAGCAAAACTTTTGTTGTATTAGAGTTGGCAACAAGTCTTGAGAGAACAATTCTCTAGTTTTGCTAGTTTTTGCAATAATCGCCAACAAATATTTTTAATCTGTGGATGAAGCTCAAAGTTATCATCAATTAACTGATTAGCAAAATTGTTAATAAAAGAGAAGCTATCTCCTTGTTGGCGTAATATCATCATTCAATGTAAATTAGTCCGGTCAAGTTAGCTGAATAAATAGGGTAAGCTTAGAATAATTCGCATAGAGCTTGAAATTGGTACGAATGTTGGGAACACCATTATAAATGTAATGTGAAAAGTCCTCATCAATCCCACATCTGCAAAAAAATATTGATGGTCAAAATTCGCAAATATAGGTTTATTGCAGTTTTCAGCCAAACGGTTAGTTTTATCATAAGTTCCTCCGCATTTTTATCGAGTCCGTGGAATGGCGCTCTAAACTTAGGGTTGCCAGATGCCATCTAAAAGGGGACATGTCCTCCTTTTCCATATTTTGCCTTCTGATTTACATCTTTAGAGCCCCCCATTCACGATCAGTTAAACTGATATTTAACTAAGGAGGACATGTCCTACTTTTCCATATTTTGCCTTCTGATTTAAATCTGTAAAGCCCCCCATTCACAATCAGTTAAACTGATCAGTTGAACTGACGTACGTCAAAAAACTGACCGTGAGTGTGAAATCCTAACATACAATTTTGAACTGACGGCAACCCACGGATTTACCGGGCACACCATAAATCCGCTGGCTTAAGTTCGTTTTCATCACTCCAAACTAACCGGGCATGCGCTTAGTCAGTCGTAGTTTAACCGCCATGGCGTCAGGACGTGCAATAACTGAAGCATTTATAAAGAAATAGCTTGAAATATGATGATTCGTCCATTCTCAAATAGTTACGCCAGTTACTCAGTAACCATTTTTTCGTTCGTTTTTGTTTTGTTTTTATATTTATTAAACGGCTACAAGTAGCAGCCGTCAAAAGTAGAATATCCTCTTCAGATTTTTTTATGTTACGCAGTGAGAAATTTGCTAGCCAGATACAGCACGCGACTATCGAGAAATGAAGGCAGGTTTTAAGCCAGTGAGTGGGGAAATCATTTTGAACTGATCAGTTTTATCTGATCAATGCTAAACGTCAGTTCAACTTTCGAACGTTTCGTGAATGGCAGGCATAAAGCCCGCCATTCACGAAACGTGCTGAAAATGTCATGCGGCGATTTTTGAGGCGAATTTTAGTTAAATTATAAAATCGCCTCGCATAAACGGTCTTTCAGCTAATCGCTTTCAACAAAGTTGATTACCTATCCTACTTGGCCATTCATGTTGTTTCCTCAAAGTGCAAGTTAACAAACGCGGGGTTGTTTGCTTTCTGTATACATAAAACGGAGTCGAATCTGTGTCATTTACGGAATTGACTATTTTCACTATATGTGACTATATTTCAAGTAGTTTAGAGTTGGCGTTGCGATACTTGCGCCCGGAAATTATGAATATGCGGATGCAGTCCTGGATTGGCCATAGGACAAATCGGGCTAATGCCCGATGGGCCGGTGTAGGGGGTCGACTTTCTTTTGATATCTTCTGATATCGCAAATATCCTTAATTGATTCAGTTTTAAAGTCGAATATAGACATAAAAAGGCCCATCGGTAATTCGTCGGATGGGGCGGCAAACATGCAAGGCCAGTATATTGGATTTTCTTAAGGCTTTCATAGCTTTCTAATGGATCTCCAGGGCAAATTAACGTGTGGTGCTATGCACATGTATTGAATGTGCTATTAGGAGATACTGACAGGCATACGACAGCATAGACAAAGAAAAGCTCTACAGCAGTGTTCTTCAACCGGTGTTCCATGGAACCCTAGGGTTCCACTAAAACCTTCAGGGGTTCCGCGAACCAATGCTAAACAAAAATCTGAACTTTAGCCGGCTCCGGCGCAGCGTTTACAACTGGAGACGATGTGTGTCGATTGAAGTTTCATATTGGAATTATTCATTTGCTCAGTCGCTTATATTGCACGAGGAAGACGCACATTGCCCTTACAAATGCCCTAAATTCTTACAAAGGCAAACCGTAGTAAGTTTAGTATAATAAGTATTATATATAGTAAGTTTTAAACGGTAGTAATTATTTTATAATAAATTTAGACAGATTTAATTTTTATTTTTTTAACTTATCCTAAAATACTTTAGAAATATAGTGCAGAATAATTAAAACTGGGAGATTGGAATCAAAATCTAAAGAACATGCTTTTGCTCTCTTGAAAATTCCACCAGTTTTCCGCCAATATTGGAACTGACGGATATTATTGAAGAAGAAAATAAATCAGAATCTACTGATGATTGATGATTATTTTAATTTTGGATTTACATGCATTGGTGATAAACATGAGCCAAATGGGTTTTATGTGGTATGTGAGCAAGTAGTCAACAACAGTAGTTTAAATCCTACAAAGTTAAAGCGTCATTTTAAGCGTCAAAGTCAAAGCGTCTTTTGAAAATAAACATCCAACTTTAAAAGGTAAAAGCGAATATTTTAAAAGAAAATGTCTTATACTACAAAAGAAAAAGAATGCATTTGAAAGGTATGTTCGTGATGATAATGAAAATGTTCAAAAAGCATCATATTTAGTTTAATGCGCGTAAAAATGCATGATCAGTGAAAAAATTTCAAGCAAAATTGACCTCGTCACATTGTCTGATACGATGATTTCACGACGAATTAAAGATATGACAGATTACTGCGAAGTGGAACTAGTAAGTCGTTTAAAAAATGCTAAAGATGGATTCACTCTGCAAATGGATGAATCTACAGATGTGGCTGGATTAGCAATTTTGTTAGTTTTCGTGAGATACATACACGAATACAATTTTCAGGAAGATATGCTTTCTTGCATAGCTCTGCCAACTCAAACAACAGGTGAAGAAATATTTAATTTACTTAATGCATATTTTGAAAAACATTCAATTTCTTTGAAGTTATGTCATCATATATGCACTGATGGAGCCAAAGCTATGGTTGATATTATAATGGGCGTAATAGCACGTATAAAGAAACTAGTTCCTGACATTAAAGCCAGCTATTGCTGTCTTCATCGTCATGCTCTCGCTGTTAAACCGATACCAATCAATGAGGCCGTTAAAATGGTTAATTTTCAAATCCAGACCTCTAAATTCCAGGTTATTTGCCCTATTTTACGATGGGACGACTCTGGGAATTGCATGATGAAATTCGAATCTTTTCATCTGATTATCTGAAAACTCAATGACACTAATTGGCTTCAAAATCTAGCCTACCTTGCAGATATATTTTCGTACATAAACGAAGTTAATCTTTCACCTCAAGGACCAAATACTATTGTTTTTAAGGCCAATAGCAAAGTAAACTCGATCAAATCGATAATCATGCTTTGGGAGGAATGTTTCACCAAAAATAATACAGAATGTATCTTCAGATATTATCCTTTTTTTTAATTATATTTTATTTAGTTCTTGGGTAAAAGGATTTAATAAATGTTAATAAAATTCCGATATATTGCCAACGTTTCGGTCTTTTTTAATTTCTGACCTTCTTCAGGGCTACAAAATTAAACAAAAACAATTACAATATTATTAAATAATATAAAAATATCATACCTTATATCTAAATATTATATATTAATTAACTTTAACATAATAAACATAAATATAAATTATTAAGATTAAAATTTAAATATGAATATTGTATATAAAATGACAAATATTAAAAACTAATAATTTTTGTTTTTGTTTTTTTTGTTTTAAATTTAATAGATATGACAATGCTATTTTTGCGTTTGAATTTTGAATTTCGTGGTTTTTAGTTATGTTATTTTTATAATGTGTGTTAATTTAATAGATTATTATAAAATATACTAAGGCCCATAGTGTCTTCTCTGTAATTAATAGTGTTATTTGTTTTAATTTGTATCATTTCACTAATATTTCTTCTTGTGCTATTTTTGTCAATGTCAAGAATTTCAAAATTGTCAAAATCAAAGAAATGTCCGTCTATAAAAAAGTGTTTTGTTAGTGCAGTTTTGTTTAAATTATTAGATTTTTTTTACAATTATTTTTATGTTTTTATTTTTATATTATTATCAAAAATAATACAGAATGTTTTGCTAATTTAAATGATTTCCTGGCAACCAATAATATCGCATTCGACCAGAATTTAAAAAATCATATTTTGGAACATTTAATAATTGCAAATTTCGAATATTTACCCCCCCCCCCCCCATTTGCAATAATTTAAGCTGGATCGAAAATCCTTTTAATGAGTATTGTGATGTGGACCTTGCCAATTAAGGAAAGAGAGCTATTTATAGATATATGTACCGACTATACATTAAAATCTACATTTGGATCGGATGGCATTGGCATGTTTTGGATAAAATTAAGGGAAGAATATCCGAAAATTTCCAAGTGCGCGGTTAAGGAATCGATGCCTTTCGTAACAACCTATCTCTGTGAGAATTCCTTTTCCACATACATTGCTACAAGAACTAATTGTAAGTATAGAAATCGACTTGATGCCGAAAATGATATGCGTCTGCAATTAACACAGATCCATCCAGATATTGATAAATGTGTTTATCAATAAATGTGTATTAATTTTTTAAATAACTTTTTCTTTTGATTACAATTTCATTTATATGCATGTATAGTAAAAATATTTTATTTTTTATATTTTATATGAATTTATAATTTTGTGTGATTAAATGCAAATTTATTTATTATGAGACTTATACTAAAATTGTATAACAAATGCAGGGAAAAACCTTGTTCATAACATGTAAAGCGATTCCACAGAGGGTTTCATTAAAAAAATATCGAAAAAGGGTTCCGTGGGATGACGGTTGAAGGTTGAAGAACACTGCTCTACAGCATCATGCTAGGCTTTAACATACCACGAAAATTAGTAAGGCTAACAAGACTAACAATGGAGAACTCTGAAAGCCGGGCTTTCAGCAAAGATACAAGGAAACCTAACAGACCCATTTAAAATAAACCAAGGCCTCAAGCAGGGAGATGGACTCGCCCCAATGCTCTTTAATCTAGCATTAGAATACGCAGTAAGGAAAACAACGGTAGACAACAACGCATCGCTGCTACACAAATCCGCCCAACTAGCAGGATATGCAGATGAAATAAACATACTTGGAAGAAACCTAACATCAATGAAAGGAACCTCCGTACAACTAGAAGGCACGGCTGAAGAAGTGGGCCTAAAAGTGAATGAAGATAAGACCAAAGTATGAATACAGACCCGAAGCAATAGGAGAAGAGGCCAGAACATGACAATAGGCGACCAAAACTTTGAGGTGATCAATGACTTTACCTACCTAGGCTGTAACATATGCAGCAACGGGACGAGATGAAGGAAATCCAACGAGAATCAGTAATGCCAATAAAGTTTACTACCACATCTCGGGCATAATCAGATCAGGGAATGTCCACAGGAAAACAAAACTGAAACTTTATAAAACAATAATACGCCCAGTGTTATGCTATGGAAGCGAGACCTGGACGCTCTCACAAAGAGCGGAAACAATGGTGAACGCATACGAAAGAAAGATCTTATGCAGAATATATGGACCGGTCCAAGAAAACGAACAGTGGAGAATAAGAAACAACCACGAGATCTACCAGCCCTTCACAGAAGCAGACCTAGGAACAACAATAAGATTACAAAGACTTAAATGGGCCGGGCATTTACAAAGGATGGAAGAGCCAAGAGTAGTCAAGTAGATTTTCAGCCAAAAACCGGAAGGTAAAAGACCGGTTGGAAGACCAGAGGCGAGATGGGCAGACAAAATCCAGGGGGGCGCTCGATCCAGGCTCGGAACTCCAAACCGGAGAAAGGCAGCGGAGGACAGGGTTGGCTGGAGGAAGAAAATAGAGGAGGCCAAGGCCCGATTTGGGGTGTAGCGCCATTGGATGGATTAGGAGATACTGCTAATTATTAATTGCTGTTATTCAACTTGCTTCATTATTTAGCTTACTAAATGACGTGGCTGTATTTCTTCGCGAATCTTACAAACGCATTGATATCTGGTATCTGGTATCTGGTACATTGATATCTGGAACAAACTAAAGAGGACGAAAACCAAAAGGCTTTCAACTGTTGCAGAAACACGTTGGTGGTTTAAAGATACAGCTTTGAAGGAAATTTTTGTAAAATGTGGTTGTTTTTGAACCTAATGTATATAAAAATGTCCCTTCCCTACAAGGAAAATACGGTGTTTGAAAGTCACTTCGTCGCCAAAAGTAGCGCACAGAAGCTACACTTTTGTTGAATATAGAGATTCTAGTATAAATTGTGAGTCTCCAACTCGGAGAAATAAAAAGAGACAAACACAACAACAACGTCCAGTTGAACTGACAAATTCCTACAATGGCCCGTTACCCAGCAAAAAATAAGTACGATGATCTTCAACATCTCAAGCAGTTCCTTGTAAAATTATTTTTATATTATATATTAATATATTATATTAATATTTAAAGTTGTAAGACTAGTCAATCTACTTCAAAATCTACTTCATAATAATAAGACAATCTACTTCAAAAGTACCTACTGAAAACATTTAATGTTTCTCAGAAGTGCTCAAGATCTGGGAGTTTTATTTTTGTATAAGCGCACATAACGCGATTGTTGAAATAGTTTTCTCGTTGATTAATTCTCAGTGGAGCAAAGAAAGAAGCTGACTAAATGTGGAGTCACTAAATCTTTAATTCTTATTCAATACAACTTCAATAACTCATAATTATTTGTTGAAAGATCAAGATTTTCTTGTAAAAATTGTCATTTCTTCAAAGTCATTTATATAAAGAATCGAAGTTTCAAAAAATCTCGTTGTGAATGTCCTCTTTTTTTGTAAAGAAAATTCATCTGGAAAGTCCGCCACACAATGTCATCCCTCAAAATATTGTTAACATCATCCGGTCGTTGTACGCGAACAGCTCTAACCGTATTAAAAACGGCTAACTAAGTAACAACTTGCACTGTAAATACTTGTAATACTTGCACTTAACGAGCGTCCCATGGCATCAGATGGCATTTGAACTCCCGAATGGAAGACCTAGATTACGCCGATGATTTGTGTCTTCTTACGCACACATACCAAGATATATAGAAAGAAACTAAACCTACTGGGCTATAATGCGCCGTTCACGAGCCTCTAAATAAACATCTCTAATACCTAGAAAATGTAATGCTCGTAACATAAAATTACAATATCATCGATAATACTGTTAACTTTTGCTACCTAGGAAGCCAGATCATCCCAGACAGAGGGGCTTCTGAGGATGTCAAAATGAGAATTCGTAAAGCAGGATACGCATTTGCTTTATTGAATAATTTCTAGAATTGTCCATGCATTCAAAGAAGTAATAAAATCAAGGTCCAAGCAGCAATGTTAAATCAGTTCTTTTAATGCTTGCGAAACCTGGAAAGATACTCTATTGATTACTTCCAGGATTCAGACTATTTAGACAAATTCAACTCTATTGGACTTAACAGATCAACAATCCCTTTATAGGTCATTTTTCATAACCCTTTGGCGTTATGAGTATGAACAGCAACCACAAAAGTTTAGATGAAGAAATAAGAGAACAGAGGATAAAAACCTGAAAAAAACTTCCAGGGCTAAGACAATTCGAAGTAATGCTGAGATCTTTTAACCAGAAAAGAACAAAAGCTTGTCTGAAACTAAACAGGATCAAGCTTAGAATTCTGACAGGAGTCCTGACATGACACTGCAGACTTAGAAAACACCTCAAAATTCTAGGCCTAGAGGAAGATGCTAGAATCTGTGGCTCAGCAGAGAAACCCCCTTACATCTGCTCAAAGACTGCGGAACACTGCTTCGCAAGAGATAGATGCACCTTGGGGCCCACTCCTCGAACGCAGAGGAGTTGCTGTCCTTGAATCCCACCTAGATCCTGAAATGCCTATAGTAATCAGGACTAAAGGAGGCGCTCTAAATGGGTACAAGTCACCAGTACCAGTACGCAGTACAAGTCATCACCAAATCTACAACAGATCAACAATCAATTACCAAGGAGCTCAAGAGGCGCAAAGAAAATTGAAACTCCACGCTAAGGAAACCTAATTCTGATATCTCTAGGGAAGCTTTACAGTCGAATCCTCAAGGTCAGCGCAGAGTGGGCAGACCTCGCGCTACCTGGAAATGCAGTGGTAAGCGACAACCAGGCCAGGAGAAATGGAAAGTCCTGGAATGAAATTAAGTGCTTGGTGTCGAACAAGATACGGTGGAGATATTTCGTGGAGGGCCTTTGCTCCTTCCTGGAGCCATAGGAAGCAACATATACACAGGGTTTTAGAAGAGGAATATGATTCTGTGGTTTGGCAGAGAAAACACCCAATCAACTTCTCAAAAAATGATCTGCCAGAAAATGATTTTGGGATCTACTATTTGAACAATGAGCAACCGCAATCTTAAACCCGTATCTGGTACTAAATTTTTGAAAGTATCGGGATTAGAAAAGTAGCTCTAATAGATCTCAGTTGATCTCTAAGTAGCTCTCATCTAAATGGCTCCAATACCAAGAATTATTGAAACCGGGTGCAGGTACAATAGGCTATAAGTATATAACCCATAACCCTCATACCACCAATTGCGATGTACAATTTATTGAAGAAGTAAATTTTTTCATTAACTCCCCTGTTAATTTAAGTTCTTGTTGGAGCAAATCTTCCCGCTGCAGCTTAAATGTTTCGAGGAGCTAATCATTTTTTAAAATCAAATATTTTCTAGACTAATGGATAAATTACGTTGAGCGAGTTTACTAACTACTAGCCGACGAATTCACTAGCTTCTAGTAAGCCCGTCCAGTGTAAGCATACTCATTAGCTAACTAGCAGATTGAAAATTGAAAGCCGGATACTCGCTACTCGCTAGAGTGTGAGCTTGTTAGCGGGTAAGCGGGTAAACATGTGTCATCATAGTTGTTAGTGAACTAGCTGCAAGTATCCTGATGGCTAAAACAAAATTGCTGGCAAGTGAAAAATATAAACTACAACGAATTCAAAACACCATGCTAGCTAGTTAGCTATTGCGCAAAAATTATTAAGAGATTATACAAGATGAGATTATAACAGTCATAACAGTCTAGTCTAATTATAATTTACTTAAATTAGTATATTTAATTTGATGATAATTAGTCTAGACTTTTCAAGGATTGATTTATTTTTTTAATCTACTGAGATAAAATCTACTGTAAGAGATGACATTGTTTATATGGAATTATTATTAGAAATCTGTGTTTTAAAGTATCAGTGAAAAATTAAAATTGATTTTTTGATAAAACTACTACAATGTTATTATCTGATTAGGCTTTTACTTGCTGAAATACACGTACAAGATAACATTTCAAAACACCACTTTATACTAATCTGCTAGATCAATTTGTTTCCATTGTAATATTTTTAATCGTTTTTAAAGGCCGCGTGTGATAAGAGTCGATAGTTACATATTCATAATAAGTGTATTAATACTAGTCCATATAATACGCAACTTTCAAGTGTTTGTAATAAAGACTCTCAAAAACTTTTTTTAAATAACTTTTATCTGATGGCTACATAGTCGATCCTGCAGTAAAGGGCAATAAACTAATTATTCAATTTCCTTGTCGCTTTACGCAAGACTATATAAGATTAGAATAAATTGGACTAGATTGCATTATACCAAGGACAGTAAGGCATGATAAAGCTGGACAAGGCTAGTCAAGAGCAAATTAAACAAGACTTGTTTGAGCAAGTTAAAGAGATTGCATCCGAATTTTAAAAGCTAGAATGACCAAGACGAGGCAAAATACAGCAAAACTAGACAAAAATATGACATATAGTTTTTGAATTCTTTTCTTAATAAAAAAAAAGACTTCGATTGATGAGAAAAACTTTATTTATGAAGCAAACTTTATACATTCATCACACATGTCTATATTTATTTATGAGCATAGAGAGAAGTTGAAAGGCTTCAAATATATATAAATGTAATTGAAAATGTTCAAATTGATGACCGTTTTTGTCCAGACAACGCCGAAAACGCGTACCAAGGGATCTGCAAACGTCACGAAACAGCTCTTTTGGAATATAGCGACATTGCGTTTCAATTTACAGTTTAAATGCATCAATTGTTCTTGGCTTAGTGCCATAAACTCTGTCCTAGATGTATCACCACAAAAAGAAGTCCAGGGGCGTGAGGTCTGGGGAATGCGCAGGGTATTAATTCTACTAAATAGAAATTGTCTTCTATTAAATAGAAGACAAATGAAATTGAAGAATCATGTTCGAAAATGTTCAAATGGATGACTATTTTTGTCCAGACAACGCTAATAACGCGTACCAATCGGTCTGAAGACGTCACTAAACAGGTCATTTGGAATATCTCGACATTGTCTTTCAATTTACAATTTAAATGCATCAATTGTTCTTGGTTTAGTGCCATAAACACTGTCCTTGGGGTATCCCCACAAGGAGAAGTCCAGGGGCGCGAGGTCTGGGGAACGCGCAGGGTATTAATGCTACCCCTTCGTCCAATCCATGTGTCTCGAAAAGCTGCAGAGCTCTCGAGGTGAGCTCGTACATCGCGATGGAAGTGGCGAGATGCTCCATCTTGCTAAAAGTAAATCTCGTCATCACCAAACATCTTTGTAATGTATGGACCGACAAACTCCTGCAGCAAAATGAGATAAATCAGGTGACAGTTCCGTTAAAAAAATGTTCCTATGATGCCCAGTGCGGGTACCCCAAACCGCACTGTTACTGCTGGTAAGTTTAAATGGTGTTCAACTATTACATGAGAATTTACAGGACCCCAGTATATATAATACTGGGAAAACCACAGCAAACTTATCAGCATCCTTCAGAATATGAACTTAGATGACAGAGACGTCCGCATTAAAAAGATCTGTATTAAAACCAATGCTGTCACATGACCACTGAGTACGTTCCCATTCAGCGAGGTGCGAGGCAAGAGTGTGTCCTTTCTCCGTTGCTCTTTAACATATACTCTAAGCAAATCTTCGCCGAAGCCTTGGACGAAGCACTGGAAGGAATTGTTGTCAACGGAGAAGTAATAAATAACTTGCTTTATGCGGACGATACAGCTCTGCTGGCAAGAAGTGCTGATGATTTGCAGGCGCTACTGGATAGGGTTACGGCTAAAAGCCAAGAAAGAGGGCTCAAGTTAAATATTAGCAAGACCAAAGCTATGGTTATTAGCAAAAATGGAGAGCTTCTACCAAACCTGAGTACAGGCAACCAACAGATTCAGCAAGTCTCGAGCTTCAGATATCTGGGACGCTTTTTGAGCAGTGAGTGGGATAACAAGCAGGAAATAAGGTCCCGCATCGAGCAGGCTTGAGCAGCATTTAGCAATATGAAGAAGGTTCTTACAACCAGAGACTTGTCAATACCTCTGCGTATTCGATTACTACGGTGCTATGAATGGAAGGATGGACTTTAACAAAGGCAATGTGTGACCGACTGGAAGGGTTCGAGATGTAGTGCTACCGCTGCCTGCTGCGAATATCATGGGTAGACAGAGTTCGAAACACCGAGGTGCTCGCCTCCAGAAGCAACTAGAAGTCATGTTTACCATCAAAAAACGCAAGCTGGAATATTTTAGACACGTTATGAGAGGGGAAAAGTACCGTATCATGCAAGGCAAAATCTAAGGTAGTAGAGGTCCAGGAAGAAGACGCACGTCCTGGCTGAAAACCCTGAGAGAGTGGTATAGCGTCAGTTCTACTAGCTTGTTTCGTGCCGCTGCTGATTAAATAAAAATCATTATGATGATCACCGACGTCATTGGAGGACATGGCATGTAAAGAAGAAGAAGAGTATATATAAATATGGCGATTAATAGAGCCAGTACATTTAAAGGAGGCCTCATCTCTCCAAACAATTGTGTGTTGAAACCCTGCACCTTTTGCACATTTTTACAGGTACTTACCATTCACAAAATTGAACTCTCTGGTCACGATCGACTTCGTTGAGGGAGCATAGATTTGTGTTGGAATGTAGCATTACCAGCGCACACGCCTCATGATGCGATGGACGCTATCTTTTGAGATGTGGGTCTCTCGAGCAGTTTGTCAAGGAAAATTCTGTGAGTATTTTCTGCACCTTGTCTTCTTTTCTAGGGCTCGAGGATGTACGTGGTCGTCCAGAACGTTACTTGTTGACGTTGTTAACGGTTCCATCTGCTTCAAATTTATTTCTGACGCGAGCAATGATCCGTGCGTTGGTGGCAGTTTCTATAATTCCCTTCTGAACGCCCGTGGCGTTTTCGGTCTTCCGATAACATTTCAGGACAACCGAGGCTCAAAAATAGATTGGTGACAACGGATTTGTAATAAATATGGTTAAGAGGCAAAGATTGATAAGGGCAGCAAGAAGAATGGCTGCAGATGAAATCACCATAAAAATACTCTGATTCACTATCTATCTCAGACGTTCACCACAAACATGAAAAGCTTTAAAAAGAGACCGAATTTTTTAACAAATTTCAGTTGCACATGAGCGTAGCTAGGCGGTGCGTAGCCACCTATGGCAATATTAGTAAAACTGTAATGCCAATGAAGCCAATTTTCAAACCACAGATTGAGACGGATTTTTTAAATTTGCGGGAAAATTATGCTTGATGTAATTTTTTTTTATTGGCACAGCCAGCCAATACTTAAGGAGTTCGAAATCGAGTTGTATGGATTTTCATAATGATGAGTTCCAAGGGGGGGGGGGGGGCTACCGGCCGTATTCAAGGTCGGTTCACAACTCGAAATTATTTAGAAGACGATTCAAAGCACTCCTGACAGAACATGTGTATTACAGTATACAGGACTTCCACAAATAATTGTAATGTTCTGTTTTGTTCATATGTGTTATACCTAACATGACCATTAATTTTTTTCGTCAGAGCGAGACACCTGCAGAATTGTGTAAACAAAACCTTGTTGGTGTTACATTGTCGGTTACTTGTAAGTTTACTAAAACATTATGGACAGTGTGAGGATCAGTGTGACATATCGGAGACTATTAATTTCTATCGCAGACTCAAGAGCAGACACTCAAGAGCAGTCAATTGAGGGACAATACCTCAATTTTCAACACGGCTTGGTGGAAAGTCACTGCCTGTGCATGCAAAAAATGTAACCACAATTCAGAGCTGGGATTTTCGGAAAACATTTTAAAAATATTCGGGCATTTTTCGATGCTCAGAAAATAGCTTTTCAAGGGCTGGAACATTTTTAGAACTCTCTCAAGCGCGGGCATTAACGCAAGCCACCTTATTTTACTTTAACCCACCAGTTTGTGATACTCTGTGTCAGTTGGATCTTAAAACTCTTTCAAATCTCCTATTCGAACGCTGTAGAAATAGAAAGGAGAATAAATTTTCACAATAATGCACTCGAAGTCAACAGCGAGACAATCTTCGGCTGTTTTGATCGCATTGTGAACTATGTGAGCTCCACATCTAATCCCAATGAGCTGTCTTCCTAGTGATTTTTTAATTTTGCGTAAACATTATGAATCCCCTTTCTATTCTTTCCTCCAAAATTGCAGTTCATATTATCTCCACAAAATACCACCATTTTCTTATTCAAATCATTGCAAGACAATACTTCCTTCAAATAATCAACTATTATACCCGAGGTTTCACCTGCCTGTCCTCGAAATTTTGAAACCTTGACTTTGACGCCTTCGTATGGTAAAACATAGTGGGTCAAAACTAGAAATAATTTTATCGAGCTATGGTTTGAAGCATCTGTTAATAAAGTTATGCATGGGGCTTCACGAAGGTCCTCTTTCAATTCATCGGTTGCCATTGAGGCAAAAAAAATTAAAGCAGTGATTTTCTTGCACCGTATGAAACGCCCATGTACCCTCCGCTGCAGCTATATCCAAATCTTTAGAAGTCAGCAAATCGGTTCTTTTAAAAAACGCAAGCTTTGACGTAACGTAACGTTTTCTGTTGATGTACCACTGTTTCATAAACGGATACTTGTTTTGCTAAATAATTTTAAAGGTACACTGGTGTTTTAGCATTTTTGTTATGGTACAATCACACACTCCGTCCCTTGTGAACTTAGGTCTTAAAGTGCAGCTTCTATCCCGCTTTCGCGCGTTATTCGCTCTCTCTTTCTCTCTCTCATCGGCCGACGCTGCGGTCACGCATTACGACCTTGCGAGTGCAAAAATAATAGGCAAGTCGTAGGGTGATTGCACCCTAACATGTAGATACCAACCCGCGAAAACGGGTCGTTCTTGCCCTCGCTGAGGACAGCGGGTCACGTTAGTTATACGTTGTTTCTGACTTGTCTTGTTGCAATTTAAGGATAAATAAACATAGATTACAAGTTTTGACCAGATCACACCAGGCAGTTTTTTTTTAATTTCTAAATAAGTTCAGATGACACGAAATGGAATTATAAATGAGATTAGAAATATAAAAGACACAATTCCAAATAAAACAATACATGATCGAATATCATATATTATACTCGAATCAGTTATCATAATATAATCGTTTATTTAATTTAAATTAGTTTAATTTCATTTAATTTATAATGAGAAAAGTATAAAGTCCGATTCTCATATAGGCGACGTCATACGACATCGCCTGTCAAATAATGATTACATTGTTTTAAATGGGCATTGTCGATTGTCACAATCGACATGCCCATTTAAAACAATGTAAGCATTATTTGACAGACGATGCACGGCGTAGCTGAGTGTCGCGCATATGGGAATCTACTCTGGGAAAAAACCTACTATATTTTTCCAATTAAAACGTGTGTTTAAAAATATTCTAAATAATTAGTTGCATTCATTTGAACAACTTCTTCGTTATGTTGAAACTGCAGAGCGACCAATAAATACGTAACGACATTTCCAACAATCTGCAACAAAAAATATGATCAATGTTTAAAAGGAAATATTAGCGGTTGGCTTACCGGGGCTAAAAGCCATGGTCCGATATTAACAACCCCCAATCCAGAAAGCGTTGCCTTTTTGCCTTTCCATAACAAAATTAACGTACTCACCTGAAATAAATACTTTTTTATAAAAACTAGTTTTGCATACATTTAGGATTTACCTGCTGTTGAATACGAGTGGGTAAATAAATGATTGAGCTGGTTTGTAAAGCTTCCAAAGGTTTCAACGACTGCAAAACGCCTTTTATTAGTCTTAAAAGATTTATTTTTCGCTAAAAAATCTAAATAATACTTAGTGGTTGAAAATTGAATCTTAAATAACATATTTTAGATGTATTTGCTTTGAGTATTGAAAAGGCGAGCGAATCGCTTTGAGCTACTTGATTTTGCCAGCTGGCGACTTGCTCCAAGCAACTAATATTGAAAACCTTATTATTTCCAATATTAGTCCATTATTATATATTTAGCAAAATCCAACACTTATGAATAACAAATACCTTTTAAAATATTTTTTTACTTACGCTCGTTGAAATTTTGTGTCCAAGTATAACATAAATGATTAGTTTGAATGACCTGTATAACAAACTGAGAAAGTAATGGATTTTTTCGTGCGTGTTGCTGTATTTATTGGTGTCTCTCGCTGTGCAAATCCTGTACAGGTAATGGATTGTCGTATATAGACTAGATGTTATGCCCATTAACATCTGAACGCCGAAATATTTGTTCAGCTCGTTTATTGATTCGTGTATATCGTTGTGCGTGTCCGCAATCTGTCGCAGCTAAAATATTAATTTTAATTACAAATCAAATTTGTTTTGTTTATGTACTATTCGTTTTAAATAATGTTTTATTGACGTTTTTTTTTAAGAAATTTTATTTGTGTTAAATGCTTTTATTTACCGATAGTGTGTTTCCTGTTGCTGTGCAGATATGTAAAGCCAAAGTCGTCGCTTCGTATAGATTCTTAAATTTTGACACAATCAGTGCTGTAAGCATAATAATTATTGTAATTTCCACAGAAGGAAATATTAATGTAATGCCACGAACAATGACAGCAAACGGTTGATCTGAAAGTAAAAGCAATCAGGAGAAGTTACGTTTTATAACTACAACACAAATATTTGTTGCCGAACACGTTTATTTTATTAGATTTTTTTAACTTGTTTGTAAAATATTATGATGATGAATATATGAATTGTTTTTGTAATAAATGAAAGTGTTCAACGGCATAACAATAGCTAGAATCTACACTTGCTTTAAATGTATAAGTGTGAGTCTATAATAGCTCTAAATGTATGAGACTCTGTATAGACATATCGGTCGAGTCTTATCGGGAATATATTATTGCATACCAGGTCATTCGTTCCCGTGTAGTGTGGGGCTCTCTGATCGAGTTTTTCGTGACCAGAATACCCACTAAAACCCCTCCTCTGTCTCTTCACTACACTTCACCTGTAACTGCGTGAGCATTACTTCATGTGGGTGGTGGTGTTTGTACTAATTGCTTCCTTTTCCTTCTTCTTGTCCCTTCCTCGTCTCGATTTCGTCTTTCGTCTTCTGTCGTATTATCTATGTTGTCGTGTGCTTAACTATATTTCCTTTGCGTCACATGTCTAGTTGTCCATGTTACCTTCCTTGTGTGTCGTGCGGTACTATGGTCGCTTTCCATTCCCTCTCCATTTGTTATTTTCCTATCATGATTCCGGTTATGTAAGCTTGTACATCCCAGTTATGCTCACTTTCTAACATAAGTTCCATGATGTTCTGTTCTTCTAGTTTTGTACCGTCTAATGTCTCCGCTAGTCTAGTTCTTTCATTCTCTGATTCTGCACATATGAAGATAGTGCGTCGTCTGAGATCTGACCGCAGTAGAAGCACTCCACAGAGGGACACTGTTTTTGAACCGTTCCCGTTCGAGGTATGCGTTGAAGCACTCATGGCCAGTGAACGCCTGTGTAACATGGTAACTCATAGGTCCGTGTGACCTGTCGTACCATGTTGTTACGTTAGGGATAAGGCTGTGTGTCCACTGTCCACTAGTGCCGTTATCCCATCTTGTCTACCATCGGTTCATGAGTCTCTTACGCGCTCTCTCCTTGGCGGCCGCCCTCTCATGCTTTACTTCGTTTTTCGCTCTGTGTTGTTGCAGCTCTTCGTAGAATTCTTGTTTCTCGGCCTCAGAAACCGTTCTATAGGCTGAAATCACTTCTAGGGGCACTTCTTCTCTGTACCCCTATAAGTTGTTTTCTCCCTTCTACCTTTTTTGTTACGTCGCACAGTGGGCTAAATTGTTGAAAAAGTGGACAAAAATATAATGCCTCGTCCTATATATCTGAAATTCTGGTTACAGGGGTTATTATTGTCGTTGATCACGAATATGTCATCAAAAATTTCAAAAACAAAATGGCGGATTTGATATGAAAAGGGCGTATATTAGGGTTTTTTACGTCGCTGATTACGAATCTCTATAAAAATGTTCAAAAACAAAATGGTGGATTTAAATTCAAAATTTCAAATATACATGTAGAGGCATTCTATTTTTGTCCACCATTTCGACAATCCAGCCCACTGCGCGTCGGCCCATATTTGCTCCGCGTAGAGAATTTTTGAGTGTACCTACCACATTGTTGAGAAGTTTCCGTTTCATTTCCCTCGGCCCTCCAATGTTCGGCATCAACCGTACCAGAGCTGTCACTGTAGACGCAGCCTTTATCGCTGTTTTGGCTATATGATCTGTGTACCGCAGACCGCTATCGAGTTGAACGCCAAGATACCTCAATGATTTCGATAAGGGATATTTTGCCCTACCAGAAAGAGTTTCGCTGGTGCGAATAGCCTCTTATCCGTGATAAGTATCGCTTCTGCTTTATGGACTGCTATTATTAGACCCTGCCCTTTTAACCAATTATTTGCCCGCCGGAGGGTTTCGTTAGTTGCTAGTTCCTTTGTTAGTTCCAGTATTCTTATTTCCTTTGCAGTCACCACCACTGCCGCGTCATCTACGAACCCAACTATTCTCGCTGTTCTATGCAAGTCTAGGTTTAAATGATATTATAATGTTCCACAAGAGTGGTCCCAGGACCAATTCTTGTGGGACGTCCGCCGTTACCTCATACTCAGCTTTACCTTCGTCCGTGTAGTATATCAACCGTCGGTTGCTCAAGTAGCTGCTTATCATCTTTCTCAAGTATTCTGGTGTTTGTCTTGATGCTAATGCCTTCATGATTATATCCCACCTGGCTGAATTAATGGCGTTTTTTACGTCAAAGGTCACTAATGCACAGTAGGTCACTAGTGCTTTATTACTTCAGCAATAGCGTCCACGGTTGATCGAGCTATTCGAAAACCATAGTGCCATTGGGACAGTTCTCCGTTCTTTTCGATGTATTGCTCGACTCTCCTAAGTAATAGTCTTTTAAGAAGTTTCCCTATATTGCCCAGGAGGTATATCCGTCGGTATGACGATGGTTATTCCAATTCTTTGTCCCTTTTTCTCAGTAAGACGAGTTTTTGTCCTTTCCACAGGAAGGCACACATTGTGTGTTTCCGGCAATAACTCTGGCCACATTTCCAGCATTTCTACGAACATACATGTAGAAACAATTCACATGTAGTACAATTATAGGTAATATTTATTTTTGAGTAAAATTCATCCGTATTTTAAGGTTCAATCTTGTTAATTATGGTGTATTCCCTTTTTAAATTCTGTTAATTGTTATTGTTCTGTTGTGGTTGTGGATAATATCTATTGGTAGCCTGTTGTAGAGTTTAATGCTGCTACAAGGTGAGTTTCTTTCGGTCATTGTTAGGTTGTGTTTCGGCAAATCATACAGTTCGTTATTATAACGTGTTCTCCGTTCGGTCGGCTTATGGAAACCTGCGAATAAGTTCTAATGCATGTAAATAAACAGAATACTTTCATAAATATAGACTCCTGTAAAAACACCCCTACATGTTTCCCGGTATTGCAAATTGTGTAAAATCCGGATAGCTTGCTATTGTACCCTAAAAACATTCCTAATATTTGTACTATCACCCCAGAATATAATTCCGTATCTTAAATGCGAATGGAAATTAGAAAAATACACCAGCCGTAAGACTTCATAATCTGTATATTGGCGGAGGGTTCTCAAAGCAAAAACTGCTTTGTTGAGCCTCTTGCTGACATGCCTGATATGATATGTCCAATCTAGCTTATTATCGATGTGCAATCTTAGAAGCCTTACTGATTGTTGTACCTTTATCATCTCCTCTTCAAATTCAATTTCTTCCGAATAACTCGAAGTGCATCTACTAGTTTGAAATATAATTGTCTGGGTTTTATCTTTGTTTACTAACAATTTGTTAGTCGACATAGTTAGCCGACATAGCTAACTTAGTGTTCTGACTAATGTCTTCCACAGACTTAGCTGATTCCATTAATCAACTAGCTGATTCCATTAATCTCTTAAAGAAGTTCATATTTTCTTCATTGAAAAATCTTGTGTATTTAGTAGTCGTGGCTACTACTTCAATATCAAAATCCATGCTGAGTATTTGTGCATAATGATCGGAGATATGGTGATTCCTGGTCACAACGCTGTATGTTGTATTAATTCTTACAATTAAGTTATCAAGAACCAGAACCAGGGTGGCTTATTTCCCTTGAGGCTATAACCGCATTAAATGATTCAAGCAGAGGCAAAAATTGATAGTTTGTGCTTGAGCTTTTCCAGATATTTATATTATAGTCTCCAGCTATTACAAATCCAGTGTCTTCTTTGGAAAGATATTCCAGGAGTTCATGTACTTTCATTATAAAAAACTTATTATGGTAGTGGCGCTCTATAAAGGCTTATAATGATAAGTACCTTTCCGTTAATTTTTGTTTCTATGACGGAGACTTCAAAAATATGCTTCTCTGCAATAGTATTAATTTCACGTCTGATTCTGTATGTAGTTCCTTTTTTACAGTACATGGCCGATCATATAGCCGATGTTCTCCCTTTTCTCGACAGAAATGGGAAGCCAGTTCGTAGTTGTTAATTCTTAATAATTCAGGTTGATCCGTGCTCTGCCAATGCTCAGTTATAACTAGGAATTTGCATTGATTGTACTTTTCTAGTATACTCAATACATATACTCAATTCTATGTATTGCATTACCGATAGATTGGCCACTTTGATTTATAAGAATAACTTTAGTAATAGTACTAGACGATGCGGACTTAGGGGGCAATGGACGGTTAGTACCTGTATATGTTGTTTTATAATTATTTTTTAGTGTTTTACTTTGTTTTCTCTCGGATTCGGAAAAGTCTTGGGTGTCTAGTCTAGTCCTGGGTGTCTAATTTTGTGTGTCAAGTCTTGGGTGTCTAGTCTTGTCTGTTTAGTCTTGTGGATGATAATAGTTCTTTAAATCATAATATATGTTACCTAATAATGTGCAATAATAGTTATCAAAATGGACATATAGTCTTAGCCAGGCAACGTAGGTGTATGAAACGAAAACGGACATGACGCACGGAGATAGAAGCTTAATGATCCTGTTGATTGTGTTTTGCAGATTTTCCATTTCATTCAAACAACCAGAAATTCGCGATAGGTGCTCAAGCAAACTGCAAAAATGTCGTGACATTATCGCACCTATCAATAGCGACATTATGGATTCAATGTCGGTTATTATGTACCCGAACGTCATCACATACCTAAAACAAAGTAATTTAGGTCTTTTAAATAGTCACTACATAGTTTATAGTTCATAGTTTATAGACTACATAGTTAAGTACTGGAAGATTGAAACATATGAAGGGTACAGGCAAAAAACAGGGAATGTCTTTATGAATAGATTCTGAGGAAAAAGCAATTTAAAGTTTAGAAGCTATAATCTTTTTATTGAGATCAAAGTATGCAGTAACTTTTACTTAGAAATAACAATGACTTATTATTAAGAATATTTATGTTAAAATAAGAGTTTTCAGTTATTGACAACCATCTTACAAAAAGTACAAAACAAGGAATGTCCTTGGCGTCACAAACAAAAACAAGGAATGTCAAATTTAATCATCAGCATCTTTGGTTTTTGAATCATATTTTAGTGTTTCATAAAATAATGGTGTTCTCTTGCACAAAATGGCATCAAACTCATCAAATCTCTGTATTTTACTTCACTTTTGCGTAAAAAATTTCAACTTTTTATATGCAAAATCTGAAAGTTCGGACTCGGTTAATGACAGGATTACAACAATTACTTAGAATTTTTGTTTTCTCCCAATCTCCCAAGTAATTTTCTCTATGCAGTACTACAGGACCATGTTATTTGGAAACCATTACTTCCGTTTGCTTTTGAATTGGGATCTTACATTTCTTCTTGAATTTTCCTGTGCGAAATTTCGACTATTCTCTTACGACTCATACGACTCTTACGACTTTATGGTTGTTGATACCCTGCTCCTGGAGCAATTTCAATAACGTTGAAAGGTGACGGTTTTGTCCTTAAACTTTTAAGCAGTTCATACCAATGAGATGGCAAACACATTGTCAGAAAATTTAAAAATTGTCAAAAAACTGAGTCAGAAAACATTGTTTACAAATTTTAAATTAAAATTGCAACGCAAACAAACAATGTAAATAAAGGAAGCAAAGTCAAAGAACTCTTAACTTCAAAATCACCAGTTCACAATTGTCAATTTTTGGACTATCCTCCTTCTTTACCAGTATGTCATGGACATTCCCAGTTCATTTCGTTTTGGGGATATACGAAAACGTATTCATATCGACATTTTTTGAGTATTTGTAAAAACTAGTAATTTGATATGCAATTACCATAGACATAGATTTGTTACCAGTGCAAAACAAAAAAAATGTGACATTCCCTGTTCTTTGCCTGCACCCTTCATATATTTCAGTTCGTTTCATTATTAATACGATACATCAACTAATAACTTTCTATTAATAATAGTTACTAAAAGATTTCTTTATAAATAAGAGTATAAACTGAAACTACTTGGAAAACCTTGAATGTCTATTGGAAGACGATATTTTAGTTTACATAGCATTTAAGGACACATAAATCTTTTCTAAACTAAACCAAAGTATCACTAGGCAGAGAAACTTTGAAGGAGGCCTTTACCCGACCAGGGGTTTTTGCAGACTAAGATAGTGAAATTTACAAATAAAAACTGGAATAGAAGTTCTAACAAACCAACAATGCGGTATAATCTTGATAATTCGACACATATGGGACTAGACAATTTATAAAAGCGAAACGGTTTAAAAAATAAAAAAATTCCAGATTATCAGGATTCAACGAAAACAATAACAATTTTATATATTTTATCTACGACCACTATTGTAAATGCCCATTATTATACAGTTCGTGGACTATATAAATACATCATAACACACACGTATGTAACAGTCCGCGATTAATGATATATTATGATTGATAACACACTAGTGCGTTTGGTTTACGATTCGTTAATTGGTTGAGAGCCGCACGTTTATACGATTGTTATATATAGTACTCCATGATTTTCAAACAATCATAAAATCTATAATCTATATTTTTATAGTATGTACAGGACTCGAGTTGTAAAGCAATTACGAACTCGCGGAATAGGGTAAATGCAAGAAATTTAAATGCTTCATTTTTTTATCCCCGATACTTTATGATCTTGATATTACACCTATAGCATTGTTTTCTCATTTAATTTGTATTTAGTTCCAAAAATTTAAACAAAAAGTCTAAAATATGCGAGCGAAATTCAAATTTTCGAAACGCATCACCATTGGTCATATGGTATGTGACGTGCACGTTGACATTTATCGGCCTCGATATTCACAGATGTAAGTAGGGTGGACTATACACCTCGATAGGGACTTTATCAAGCATTTTATCTGGTGTACTTATAAGAGTGTTTTTGCATTCCGGTAATATACAATATCTATAAAATGCTTTTTTAGCTTTTTCCATTATCGAAATAGCAAATTAATACTGAAAATACTTAAATATCTATGCAAATATGCTATGCAACACTGAATGTCATGTGTTATGGGACGTCATCCAAAGCGCGCGATAAATGGGACCGTTCATCAGGTCAAATTGAATCGGTATTATATATATATATATATACATAACACATGACATTCAGTGTTGCATAGCATATTTGCATAGACATTTAAATATTTTCAGTATGAATTTGCTATTTCGATAATGGAAAAAGCTAAAAAACCATTTTATAGATATTGTATATTACCGGAATGCAAAAACACTCTTATAAGTACGCTAATACGCTCCTTACAACTCTCGTAATATGCTCCTTACAACTCTCGTTACGTAATATACTATTACGCCTCTTTATTTATTTATTATATTTCTTTATAAACTAAATCTTTATTGTATAAATATTTCGATCATAAAATATTAATTAATTCTCACCACTCCAGCATATTTAGAGAAGAAGTGTTGGGTCCACACTTTAACCTCACTGAGTACATGAAGCAAACATAAGGTACAAAAAATACTAAGATAATGTAGGTGTATGCCAGCCAAAATTTTGTCACAAGAAATTTACATCCATTGCTGTGCCTCTTAGTTTCCAACGAAGAAACCGGCATAAGGCCAGTTAGTCGGCCAAAAAGTAATATAACACTGATAGCTTCACATAAGCAAGGATAATACGTTTTCGAGCATTTAGAAGTTTTGTTTAATGGTGCGACTGAGATAAAAATTGAATTCATTTTTGGTTTCTTTTTGCGCTGCAGAAACGCCTTAATCGACCACTCCAAATGAGTTTAACATCGCTCGTTGGAGGTTTAATTCAAATAATTGCTTCTGTTGAGAAAGAAATTCTTAAAATAATATTTGTTTTTTATTTATTGAATTTTTGTCGTAAGCTATTAGTAATATTAAAAACCGGCACAATGGAAAATACACTGCTCAAAACAATTAGCAGGTCACTAATTCGTGCCTCCATAAAGTTTAAACGGGAAATTACTTGCAAATAAAATTAAGAATATCTGAAAGACGCTCTATTTAATTGTTTTAATTGACACATAGGGAATTATCAGCATCGCATACTTCCTGAGTTTTCGTAATATTTAACAAGAACTATCAAAAATAAAGTAAAATCATATATCCCAAATTTGATTAAAAGAGCTAGGAAGGCCTTGTTCAGATAAATAAACAGACGTATATGTTTGCAACTGACAGTTTGATTTAAGTTAAGTGAAAATGATGCATCTCAACGAAGTGGGAGTTGTTTGTGCTATAACATTAATTGGAAATGGCGAAAGCCTACGACAAGTTTCTAGAAACTTCAAAGTAAGCCTTCTGTTATTCAGTGGTTGTGGTAAAGGTACTTGGATATAGGTCAATATACCAGGCGCGGTGGACAAGGTCGCAAAACAAAAACAACTCAAAATCAAATCCGATTTTTCCTGAGTTCGAGTCTTCGCAATAGAGTTTCTATGGCGAAAGACTCTTAATATTCTCAATTTAGGATGACGCATGGGGTCAGTGTATCACCAGACAATTAGGAATAGGTTGAGGGAATCAAATTTGAGGGCAAAACGAACCGTTCGAAAACCCTCTTTGATACAACACCACAGAATAGCAAGGATTAATTTTGCTCGTGTACATGTCGCATCAGAGTAGCGGGTAGACACTCCATGCGACCCCAGCACGGATAGGTCTACTTCGGGGTTGCGCCCCTGCCCACGTGAGCTTCGATTCTCCCCCCACCCCTGTCCCGGGAGGAAATCGGATCCTACTCCTTAGATCCTACCAATGAACCAAACAGTAGGAAGTGGGACCCCACTGTTATTACATAGTCCCACGAGCACAATGAGATATGATAGTTGGATGAGATATGGATGACATAAGGATGAGAGATCGCCATGCGACCCGACTAGCAATCGGCGCCAGTGGGTGCGCGGGTCCGCTGGTGAGAAATGTACTACCATTGTCTGTCTAGTCTACCATTGTCTGTCTAGGCCATGCGACTATTCCCAGCCAGGCAAGGCATGGAAAGTATGCTGCTGGCCCCACAATCTTAGAAGACTTATGAGGATTGGAACATAGAATGTCCAAGGACTTCTAAAAGCTGGAAAACTACAGATAGTAGAAAGAGAAATAATACCTTACGAAATAGTGGGAATATTTGAAACTATGAAGGACATGGCCACTTCAGAACAGAAAATGGCAATATGATGTACTACTCAGGACTTGAAACAGAGAGCAAACACGATGTAGAATTTCTGGTCAGCCCGAAACACATATCATCAGTATTAGGGTATAACGGCGTAAGCAGCAGAAAAATGTCTATAAAACTTAACACAACACCTACAAAGCTCAACATCTTCCAAAGATATTCCCCTTCTTCAGACGCATCCGATAAAGATATTGAGGAATTCTATTCGGACATCCTAATGGACACAGCTAGAATACCAGAAAGAGAGATCACAATAATAATCGGTGACTTCAAGGCGAAAGTTGGTACCATTTAAACAACGGAAGACCACTTTGAAAACATGGAAAATGGGGCTTTGAAGACAGAAATGAGAGAGGTGAGCGCCTATTGTCATTCTGCGCTGACAAGAATATGACCATCATGAACACAATGTTCACACATCATCCATGGCGACTATATACGTGGAGATCACCCGGTGTTAGGTATAGAAATCAAATAGATTTCCTGCTGATACCACAAAGATGTCGAACGAGTATAAAAGATACCAAAACCTATCCGGGCTCTGACTGCCGATCCGATCATCAGCTACTTATAGGAAAAATAAAATTAAAAATGAAAACTCCAAAACCCCCCTCTATGTCTCAAAATAGGTGGGACTTACACAGTAACACCGAATATAGAACCAGACTCTCCGAAAAACTCCAAACACTTAAAAGCGAAAACACCAAACAAATGGGCGAGAACCAACTTTGGAAGAGGATGAAATCGGAAATGTTAAAAAAGGCCAACAAGTGGTTGAATTCCCACAAACCCGAAAGAAGAAAAAAGTGGATAACAGACAGAACATGCAGGAAAGAAAGGAACTAAAACAAGAAGGCTTGAACAACGAAGAACTACATGATGATTACAGTAAACTATCCAAAGATATAAGGGAAATGTTTAAAGAAGAGAAAAACGGCTATATATCGACAATATGCAGGGAAATCGAAGACCATCATCAAAAAAATGCACCCAGAGACCTTTTTGCAAAAATCAGAGAGATAACCAGAGACTTCAAATCGCGAACGAAAATTGTAGAAAACATGTAAGGAAAAGTAATAAGGGAGAAAACAGAGGTTGCAAAGAGATGGAGAGAATACTATCAAAACTTGTTCGAGGATCAACCAGGAGGCAACCTGAAATCCCAAACTCAGAAGATCAAGAACCAGAAATCCTTAAATCCGAGGTGGAGTGGGCTCTAAAAAAGCTAAAACCTAGAAAATCTGCAGGACCTGACAGAATAGTGGCAGAAATGATTGACATGTCTGATGAAAATATGGTAAGTCTCCTGCTTATACTATGCAACAAGATCTGGATATCAGGAGTCTGGCCGACTGATTGGGCAACTTCAGTATTCGTGACAATCTATAAAAAAGGAGCAAAGACCCAATGTTCAAATTACAGAACGATATCCTTAATATCACACGTCAGCAAAGTATTGTTATATATACTCCACGACAGATTGAAAGCATACATACACCCCCAAATCCCACAAGAACAAGCAGGTTTCATGCCGGGAAGGGGCACGTGAGAGCACATCTTGAACATCAGACAGATAATTGAAAAACTAAGGGAGTTCAACAAACCTGGATACCTCTGTTTTATTGACTTAGAAAAGCCATTCGATCAAGTAAAATGTAGCAAATTATGGACCGTTATGTCGGAGATGGGAGTACCTAGCCATCTTATTAGCCTCACTGTCAACCTATATAAATCTGCAGAAGCACAGGTCAGAATAGAAGATTGCTTCAGTGACCCCTTCAGAGTATACAAAGTTGTTCGTCAGGGGTGCATCCTTTCACATATTTTATTCAATCTCTACGGAGAATGGATAGTCCGCAAAGCAACTCACAACTGGGATGAAGGAATACCTATAGGAGGCAACAAAATATCAAATTTACGGAACGCAGGTGATAGAACATTGCTGGGAAGTACGGAAGAAGAGATCAAGAACCTGCTCCAGAAGGTGAAAGAAATCAGCTGAGAGTTGGGCCTTGAAATGAATAAAACAAAAACCAAAATAATGATAATAGACCGATCCCAAGAAAGACTGCAAAGCCCAACGCATATTGATGGAATTGAGGTAGTAAAGGGTAGGCTCACAAATTTCAAGAACTGGCAGCTGTGAAAAGGAAATAAGCAGAAGAATAACTATGGGCAAAACCGCCATTGCCAAACTTTCACGTATTATATATTATAAGGATCACAGCATTTCTAAAGGAACCAAGATGGCAGTCATAAAGACACTTATATTTCCTATAGTCACATACGCTGCGGAATCCTGGAGACTAAAAATGGCTGACAGAAGAAGAATTGATGCGTTTGAAACGTACACCTGGAGACGCATGCTGAGGATATCATGGACGGAAAAACGTACTAATGAATCCATTCTACGAGAACTAACATCGTCGATCGACTGATCAAAACTATCCAAAAGTCCATCCTAAGATATTTTGGTCACATAATGCGAAAAATGGACGACTCACTTGAGAAATTGATAGTCCAAGGAAAGATAGAGGGTAAGAGACCACGAGGATGATCACCATCGCGCTATGTGGATCAAAAATCCAAAGCCATAGGCACAACAGTACACGATTGCACAAAAGCTGCTGAAAACAGGGAAGAATGGAGACAACAAATATGATCCCTAAGTCATACCATTGCCACGATGCTCGGAGAGGAGGGACACGATTGAGAGAGAGAGACATGTCGTATGGCAACTTTGACAATGGAAGTCAGTGCTCTTCACGGATGAATCGAGGTTCCATATTATTTGTTGCGATGGCTGAGTACGTGTTTACAGACGCCAGGAAGTCGAAAGATTTGGAGGTGGTTCAGTTATGGTTTGGAGTGGGATTAATATCGACAGTAAGTAGAACCGACCTTATTGTAATTCCAGGAATACGTAACGCTAATCTCCATGTTGATATTGTGTTAGGAGAACATGTTGTTCCTGAGGTATATGGAATAGGTCCGAATTTTTTTGTTTATGCGAGATAATGCAAGACCACATACTGGTCGGATGGTAGTTCCATACCACTGGATGGAACTGGTAATTCGAACAATGGTCTTGCCTGCGTTAAGTTCTGATTTAAATACAATTGTGCATGTTTAAGGTATGCTCAACAGACGTGTTCGTGGTCGCCCGCATCCTCCTCAATTGAAGATTGCGACGCTATACCACAAGAAGACCTTCGAAGTCTTTTGCGAAGCATGTCAAGACGGTGTAATGCCGTTATTCATGCTATGCGAGCACATTCTCGTTAATAAGTTTCCTCTTTATGTATAGAAGTTTACACTAACAATTAATTTAAATTCGTTTTGCACTTTAGTTTTGGTAGTTGTTGTTAATTATTACGGATACTTTAAAAGTACGTGTCTAGGTAACCTGTCTAGCTATAACACCGTCTAGGTAAGCTGAAGAGAAACAAGGCCGCAGGAACGGATCAAGTTACAGCAGAAGTATTAAAAGCTTTGGGCCCCAACGGCATAACAAACTTTCACAAGCTTTGCAATGCAATTTGGGAAACCCAAAAATGGCCGGATGAATGGACAGAGTCATCTATACTGCCACTCCATAAAAAGGGTTCAGTACGCAACTGTAACAACTACAAAACCCTGGCCTTAATTTCTCATGCTAGCAAGGTCCTGCTACATATCATCAACTCAAGACTGAGAGCTTACCTTGACTGGCAAATAGCACACGAGCAGGCGGGCTTCGTGAAGGGCAAAGGGCAAAAGAGCAAATTCTAAAGCTGCGCCTCATTATCGAGAAATGCCATGAACACAAGATCCCGGCGTATATATGTTTTGTGTATTACCAGAAGGCTTTCGACTGTGTAAAATGGTCACAACTCTGGAAGGTCCTTGCTGAAACCGGAGTCACCACACATCTAATAAAACTGATGCGCAGCTTATACGCGTCTGGGTATGGCACTGTGTCGCTGGAAGAGGTCACATCTAGCCGATTCAAGTTCTGTAAGGGTGTTCGACAGGGATGTGTGATTTATCCATTACTGTTTAACATCTACGGCGAACACATAATGCGCCGAGCTCTCGAGGATTGGGATGGCGGTGTCAATGTGGTAGGTCAGAAAATCTCCAACCTCCGCTACGCGGACGACACGACTCTGCTTGCATCATCTGAGACCGAAATGGCTAAACTGATGCACCGGCTGGAGACGGTCAGCCTGAGTTTGGGTCTCGCAGTTAACAAAAGCAAAACTAAGCTGTTGATAGTGGACCGATTTATGACTCTACCACCGACCACGCTTATTCGGGATTACGAGACGATGGAGAAGTTCCAATCCAAAATTGAAGATTGAGGGGGCGTAACGTCTGTCTCAGGTTTGCCTGCACAGGGTCTTAAAATACTTTGGCCATATTGCTCGCAGGGGCAATGACAATCTTGAACGACTGATGGTAACAGGGAAGGTTGAGGGTAGAGACCTAGAGGCCGTAGTCCCAAGAGATGGTCCGCTCAGATATCCGAACAGCTGGATATAGTTGTTAACGTTGCACTGCATCTGGCCTCTGACCGCAAACGATGGAGACGTGCGGTTGAATGTCTACGGAGTCACGATCCTCAGCAGTGAGGGAACGACGAAGAAGAGAGAAAAGTACATGATGCTGACACTTCCATATGTGACACTTCCATATTTGGCACAAATTAGTGACCGCTAATTGTTTTGAGCAGTGTAGAATTGTTTATTACAATAATTTGAAACGTTTTTTTTATAATGTTTTCCTAACGCTCAAGCCCTTGGATTAAATAGAGAGATGTGCTCTTAAAAACAATAGTATTTATCTAGTCCTTGTTTAGTGGCAAGAAAGTGGACTGGGGGCTAGTAATTAGTAGACAAATATTTCTTATGTTTCAACATGAGATTTGTTTTGTAGACTTAAAAAGACTAAATATTATAGAGCTACGAAAATGTTGAATATTTTTATATATTTAAGCTATATACCGCTTTAATAAGTTGGTGTGATTGTATTTATAATTAGTTTGGTTTCACCCCAATATTCCATTTTCTTAATAATCTTCAAAAATTTCTTAAATTAAGATGAGTCGATTGCACTTATCAATCCATTATCACTATTTTATTCGGATAAGATAGTAACTAATGGAAGTAGTAAATCATTATTTTCGCTCATAAACGGTTGTTTAATGCGAACGGTTACAGCAAAAATGTTCGATTTTAAAGTTCCGGTAATATTTTTGGCAGTTTTAGTTGGATATATTGCAGCAGAGGGTAATTTAAAGAAAAACTAGCACGCAATTAAGTTTTATATTTATTTTGTTTCAGAAGAATGTAAAGTTAATAACATTAATTTAGCTGATGGCTACTACACAAATTACGATGATATCAAGGATACGCACAGTGGAACTGTTATTTCGTTCAATACAACAAATGTTATAGGTAAATATTATGTTCTTGATTGTATAATATAACAAACAACTTCTTATACCCGCATTTTAAAATTGTTTAATATTATTTTATAAAATTCCAAATTGTTTCATATTTTCCTTAGAGGCAAGTTTGGGTATTTCAAAATACTTAAGCCTGGAGTTCAAAGAAAATGTGATAACATTATCTACGAAAGATTTTGAAAAGTACGAGAAAGAAGAAACAAGTCGCTACTTACAAGATGTTTTAAGTATCAAGTGCAAGGAAAAAACCTATAGAATAGTAAACTATTAAAGTCAATAAAACATACATTTGGTTTATAATTTCATTTATTTTCTAGAATTTCAAACAATACATTGAATTTACGAATAACCACCTTCCAGAATTTTCGAAGAAAGAGTACAAATTCGTTTTGTATGGACAGTTGAAGAAAGGATTTGACTTGACCAAGATTATGAAAATCCGATCTACCGATTATGATGTCGATGCTGATTATCCCTCCTACAAAATTTACGGAGAATCAGCAGATTTCTTAAAAATATCTGTGAACAGTTTTAATTCATTGACTAAAACAAGCACTGCAAGTCTTACAGTTAACAAACCAATATTCCCACCTTTCGAAAAAGAATTCACGATTACAGTCTATGTAAGTTTCTTATACAAATATTCAGTCTGTTTTTATAATTATTGAAATGCGATTTTTAAACTTATTAGCTTAGATATAGGTAATAATTGAATGGTTTTAGGATGATTATTATGAACCTATAAATACGGCAAATGCTACACTAAAAATAATATTGAAAAAACCTGAGCAAGATTTGGTAATAGAAGAAAGTAAATACGTAGGAAAAATTGATGAGAAAACTAAGGAAATAACTACAGAAAAGCCAATTAAAGTTAAAGAAGGAATTGATTCAGATCTAATCGTTAATTTACAATCAGGTAAATACAATGTTTTGTAACTAGGAATAAACAAATTTTCATTACAAAATTTCAGAGTACGCAGATTATTTTCAAACATATCTTGATTACGTGAGAAGTGAAATTAAATTGAAGCTTATTAGAGATTTACCTACTACAAGAGCATTAAAACAAATTGATATTAATCTAGAAATTTTTAACAATGGAGTTAAGAGTAACACAAATGTTGGTATAAACCTTACAAATGGTGTTAAAGAAAAGTGCAAACTTGGTGATATCGATTTAAGAGGATTATATTCTTACGAAAATCCAGAAGATGTTAGCGATGATCATATTGGAACTGTTCAAACAATCAACGATATTTTAAACGTTAAAAGTTTGTTCGATCTTATTCAAGATTCGATGCTTTGATTTACATTTCTTTGATTTTTTTCAGAAGTTACTTGCACGGGAACAGAATATTTAAATTGTGAATTGAAAAATAATATTTTAACGATTTCCACAACTGAAGAGTTTCGGAAATACGAGGAAAATGAAAGAGATACTTCCTTCGAAATGAAAATGATCGTCGAATGTCCAGACGAAAAACCAGAAATTGTAAAAACTTTTCAGTATTCAGTGTTATTCTAAACATATTTTTTGTCTTGTCCAGTCTTGTTCAGTCATGTCCATTCTTGTACAGTCTTGTCCAGCCTTGTCCAGTTTTGTCCAGTCAAGTCCAGCCTTGTCCAGTCTTCTATAGTCTTATCATTTCTTTTCCAGTGTTTTCTAGTCTTGCCTATTCTTGGGCATTCTTCTCTAAACTTGTCCAGTTTTAACCAGATTTGTCCAGCCTTGTCCAGTCTTGTCAAGTTCAGTTTTGTCCAGTCTTAACCAGTCATATGCAGTCTTCTCCAGTCATCTCCAGTCTTGTCTATTCTTGGCTATTCATGTCCAGTCTTGTTCTGTCTGGTGCAGTCTTGTCCAGTCTTGTCTAGTCTTACCCAGTCTTGTCCAACCTTGTTCAGTCTTATCTAGCCTTATCCAGTCTTGACCAGTCAAGTCCAGTCTTGTTCAGTCTTGTCCAGCCTTGTCCAGTTTTGTCCAGTCAAGGCCAGTCTTGTCCAGTATATCCAGTCTTTTCCAGTTTTCTCCAGTTGGAGGGGACTGGAGAAGACTGGAAAGTTTTTTCCAATCTTATCTAGCCTTCTCCAGTCTTGTCCAGCCTTGTCCATTCGTGTTCACTTTCGTCCATTCTTGTCCAATCTTTTTAAGTCTGAACCTGTCTTCTCCAGTCTTGTCCAGTCTTCTATAGTCTTCCCCTGTCTTCTCCAGTGTTGCTTAGTCTTGTCTATTTTTGTGCATTCTTGTCTAATCCTGTACAGTCTTGTCCAGTCTTGACCTGCTTTGTCCATTCTTTTCCAGTCTTGTCAAGTTCAGTCTTGTCAAGTTCAGTCTTGTCCAGTCTTATCCAGTCATGTGCAGTCTTCTACAGTCTTGTTCATTCTCGGTCATTCATGTCCAGTCTCGTTCTGTCTTGTACAACCTTGTCCACCTTTGTTCAGTCCAGTCAAGTCCAATCAAATCCAGTTAAGTCCAGTCTAGTCCAGTCTTCTCAAGTCATGTCCATTTTTTTCCAGCCTTGTTCAGCTTTGGTCGGTCTTGTCTAGCCTTGTCCAGTTTTGTTCAGTCTTGTCGAGTCTTGCCCAGTAAAATCCAGTCTAGTCCAGCCTTGTCCAGTCTTCTCCAGTCTGGTCCAATCTTATCCAGTCTTGTTCAGTCTTGTCCAGTCTTGTACAGTCTTGTTGAGTCTTGCCCAGTCTTATCCAGTCTTGTCCAATCTTTTCCAGTCTTGACTAATCTTGTGTAATCTTGTCTGGCTGTGTCTTGTCTTGTTCAGTCTTGCCTAAGCATGCCCAGTCTTGTGTAGTCTTGTCTTGTATAGTCGTATCTGGTCAAGTCTAGCCAAGTTTAGTCTAGTCTAATCTAGTTTTGTCTAATTTAATCTAATCTAGTCTTGTCTAATCCTGTCTAGTCTTGCCGAATCTCTTCTAGTCTAGCCTTTCACACTCTTGTCCAATCTAATGTAGTTTAGTCTTGTCGAGCCTTCCCTACTTGTGTCTAGTCTTCTCTTGTCTGGTGTCCTACAGCCTCGTCTAGTTTTGTCTCGTCTAATCTAATCTGGTCTTTTTGTTTGCAGAATTATATTCAGCATATTAAAACTACCAACAACCATGCACCAGAATTCGACAAGAAGGAGTATAAATATCTGTTTTACAATTATTTAACGAAAAACTTAAAAATGTACCAAGCTTTGCCAATCAAAGCGACCGATATTGATCTGGGTTACACTAGCTTGAGTTTCAGAATTGACGAGAATGACTACTTTAAGATTTCTTCTAGATATATCAATGAAACCCAGTCTGAAGCACAATTAACAGCTATTCAAGATATATACGCTCCAAAGACAATAAGATTAAATCTTCACGTTACAGTAAGTTGCAGCAAAGTTTTATCGTAACGAACGTTTGCTTAAACTCCCTTTTTCTTTTTATTAAGGATAATGATAGACCACCGTTGAATAGTACAGCAGTTTTATATGTGGAAATCAAACCTGATTTGAACACAAACTTAAAATTTACACAGGAAAAATATTTAACAACCTATGATTCAACAAGGTTTTCGTTGAGTAGTCCCATTCAATTAGAAAACGGGTTCGACGAACACACAGTCTTCGAACTGAAAAATTCTAGTAAGACGTTTTTTTTTGTTAAAAAAATATGTAATCTAAATTACTTTCAGCGTATTCAAAATATTTCAATGTTAAGCCGAATTTGGCGCGTAACTGCGTTCAGATCCTTCCGAAAGAACAAATCGAGGAAATTGATGAAGATTACATTGATTTAAGTGTAGTCGCTCGTTGGAGAGGATTTTGGAATTCGACAGAAGTCCAAATTCAATTCAAACAACTTATTCCACAAATCGAAGTTACTCCACAAACTAATTTGAATGGATTTTCCAATTGGTTGCTCGCGTCATTCATTACTCAAACTGCGATTGCTTCAGTCGCTTTCATTGGTTTTGCAGGAATGATCGTTTTTTACCAATTTTATTATTCCAACAAATAAAAATTGAAGGAGATGACGAAACCAAGTAAAAATTAAAACTAAACTTTGAAAGGGATTAAATGGCTTATTTAATTTAATAGATTAACGCATTTTATACTTTTCTTTCTTTATATCCTAATAAGTACACCTATTCCACGATTTACACGGTACTTAATTTACAAGGTTTCGGAAGCTCGATTAAATGTAAATCGAGGGAATATCAGACGTAGAATGATATATATATATATATATATATATATATATATATTTATATATATATATATATATATATATATATATATATATATATATTTATATATATATATATATATATATATATATATATATATATATATATATATATATATATATATATATATATTTCGTCCAATTAATTTATATCGCTCTGTTATGAATTATTTATCTTGTCTACTAAGTAGTTAAATTATTCTACTGATATATGAAATGTTTGGCAATTTTAAAGCCGTAATTTTCCTTTCATTGGCTTTTTTTAAATTGTTTTCTTAACATTTTAATTATGGCAGTTGTGGCACGAGCATTGAAATTGCACACTGTGTTCTACTCATGTGCGTTGTAAAAATAATCTTCTAGTGCTTGTTGCCATTAGTTCTGGGTGAAACCGCACGTGCTTTGGTGCTCCCATTGGCGCACGACTCAACACATGCTGGGCCACTGCGTCCACAATAATCGTTTAAGGAAACGTTAAAAAAGCTGAAATTAAAAAAGTGTAAATCATATTTTGAGATTATTTACGAATGAAAATTAGTTGAAGTTTTGTTGGATAGATAGAGGACAACTGATATGCGGCCGAAAATAAAATAAATTATTTTAAAATCTCCCACCAAGTTGGGGTTCGGTGTTTAAAAAAAATGTTGTGGCCACACACTGACACTAGTTTGATTTGGACACATGTTGGCGCTTGTGGGGGCTTTATTACTAAAAATAATTAATTGTTTCATAATTTTTCCCCTAGTCAGTTAAAAAAAAAGTCAGTTTGATAAAAAAAAAAGAATTATAAAATTTTTGTGCAAAAACTTTGCGAAGATTAAAATTCCAATTAGAAATTTATCTAAAAGGTTTTACAACAGGAACAATATCATTTTAATATGACATAAAATTAAAGCTATTTCAGATCCATCCAAACTTTATATATTATCTTATTCTAATCTTAAAAGTCATCTTAAAAATCATCTTTAAAGTCTTAAGGTCGATAACATTTATCTCCACCATTTAAATGTCCACCAATGTCCAAATACCAGACTTATGAATATTATAGAGATTCGGAAAGGTTAAATATATCTATATATTCAAGCTATGTTCCGCTGTAATAAATTGGTAAAATTATTAAATTTAGAAGCTTTAAATTGTTCCTAGTTAATTGTTCCTTAGTTAAATAAATATCTCCAATATATTTAAACTTTCTATAATTTAAGAAATAATGATAAATTAAAGACACATGGTGTAAGTTTCGCAAATTAATTTTATTAAACACTTTATCGATTTCGGCTTCTCAGGCCTTCGTCAGAAGGTTACACACATTGCAAAAATGTTACATGTTTTTATATACTATTTACCATTTGTGAGTGATAATGAGATTACTTAGTAAATTCTATAATTCGGGAATACCAGATATTGGAATGAATTAAATCTACCTGGTCATTTTGGTTGTATGAACCGTTCGCAATGGCTTTTTTATTTCATATGCTTCTAGGAAATCCATCATTGGGCCTTCATCAATAATATGTCAAAGTTTTAGATTTTTCTTATCGCAGGTATGATTCATCTCATTCAAATGTTTAGCTCAATTTGAGTCAATCTTCGTGTTCACAAACCAATTCGTTGAACCTAATTTTCTATGACTTTGTATAATAAATCGGGCGTGATCTGATTCAACAGCGTTCAATGTTCAATCTCAATATATAAAAGACGAGGAATTGACAAATTTGGTTTTCCAGCAATATTACCTCTTACAGTAACAATATTCTCAACACTTCTGACATTTCGGCGTCTTGTTGGTGTTTTTACATCGTGAAGAATAAACATGTTTTCACATTTCTCAACGATACGACGAATGGCAAGCAAAGAATGGCGATAATTTGGACCAAAGTCTTCGCAAAATGCGCGATTAGTGCCCACAAAAGCTCGTCTGTTTTCATAAAATCTTTGGATAATAACCAAACGTTTCTGAAGCGCGTATTTCGCCACATTAAATTGATACACTTTATTGAACGTAGATGATAACTAGTGACAAGTATAACTTGGTTACCATATCGTAGGGTTTCTGAATATCCGCACTTATTCAAAACCGCGGTTTTCGGTTTTTGAAAATTAAAACCCGCGGTTTCGGTTTCGGGTTCGGTTTTTAAGAACTTTTTATAGTAGTGTCTGATATTTAAGCGAGATCTTAGTATTGTAATAAAGTTGCCGCTTAGGGAAAATGATCTTTCGGAGTAGGTGGATGTAGCTTTAATTGTAGAGAGTGCTTGAAACAAATTATTTAACCTTTTTGTTCTCTCAGAAGTTCTTTTATATTTAGCCAACTCCTTTTTCATAGAATTAGGATAGCGATTTGTTTGCATATAAGTATTTTTGTTTAATTCTTCTTGAACAGCTTTTTGTACTTCGTCTTGCAAGGAATAGTTTGGATTGGTCACTTATTCTAATTCTTTTGAATTTATTGAACCTTCGACTTCAACCTAATTGTTGTCTGGTTAAAGTCTAATTCTAACAGAGATTCTAACAGATTTAAATTCAGTGCATTTAATTGAAAATGTTAATTTTCAATTGTTATGAAACTTTATCTCCAGTAAGCGTAGCAGTAACAACATTAAGCAGCGATGACACACATTTTCGGTTCAAGGTATAATAGGATTCTTGGAAAAGAAATTAATTGGTTCTGGCGCACACAGCGAGATGAATTGTATGGTTAATGCAAATTTTTGGTTCAGCAGGACAATCTGTATCATTTTTTTAATTACCTGGGCATCGTCATGTGTAGTATCTTACTCAATAATAATCCCACGGCAATAAATCCCAGACTCAATCAAACTTTCTGGTTTTTTCGACCAGAAATTGAAAACCGCGTTAAAATCGCTCGATAGCTAACGCCGCGACGGCCCGTCAAAGTTAGATTTACCGAGGATTGGTTGCATTTGTTTTTTTCCAAATTTCGCAGCTGCCGCAACAAATTCGACTTTCCTTAGAGCAAAACGTGGTCAGAAAGCGAGACTGAAAACCACGTTGCGAAATCCTTGACAGCGGCGTCGCGACGCCACCGCAAAGTTCAATTTACTAATGCGACTGCTGGTTTTTCAGTCGTAGTTTTCGTAATTTTCAAGCTAGCGAAACAAGTTTGACGTTTTGTGGAAGGGAAAGCTTGTCAGGAAGCATTAGTGAAAAGCGCGTTGCAAAATCTTTGACAGCGGCATCGCGACGTCACCGCAAAGTTCAACTTGCCAATCTAGGTCGAATTTCGGGAACACGCGGTGATTTTGCCGCTGTAGTTTCCGCAATTTTGCAGATAGCGAAAAAAAATTGTTGTTTTAGTGAAGCGAAAGCTTGTGATAAAGCGCGACTAAAAACAGCATGGCGAAATTTTTGACAACGGCGTTGCGACGTCACCGCGAACTTCAACTTTCTTATCCAAGTCAACTACAATATCATTTCTGAAACTGATACTAAATGAATCTAAATGTTTTTATACACTTATTACGATATTATTTGCAGAGCAAGTTCCTTCAATTCGCAGAAAGCCTAAATTGCAATAAACATTGTTTTTTCCATAAGTATTGGGAATACATAATGTTTAAGTATCTTCGGCGTCTCAAACTAGTCCACTCATCTAGCGTAATACTAATTTTCTGTCCATTTGCTTTTAATTCCTGATACTTTAAAATCATTTCTTTCTTCGTATTCCTTTTGAATTAAGGTTATAACACCTGAAGAACATTTTGGCAAGATTTGGTTGGGAAACCGGCCAGATATTGCTTTCTGAATAAAAGCAGATTTTGAAATTGCTCGAACACATATACCATCGATGGTTGCCATTTTTGCAAAAGTTTGCAATGTTTGATAGAGCACTAATAGAGCACTGATAGAACTTATTAGATAAAACCGAAAACCGCGGTTTTTTATGACGGTTATGCGGGTTTTGCACAGAAAACCGCGGTTTTGTGGTTCGGTTATATCCGAAGCAGAAACCCTACCATATCGTTTCAAAATAATAAAATTCTTATTGAAAAACCTTTTATTTATTTATTTTGTTTAGACCTATTAATTTCTCTGTTAATCTTTGTTATTAAATTGTTTTTAAACTCAACGAGTTACTAAATATTATATTCAAATAGATTTAAACACGATTGGAGATGAACAATTTATATTCATTTCATCTTCCTCATCTGACTTCAGGTCAGTTTGTTTATTTACTGCAGAAAGTTTAAACCTATTGTTATAATTAGACACTTATTGCGTCCTGGTGTAAGTATGCTAGTAGATAATGGATGATTATTAGAAAAATATTGCGCCATAAAAACATAAAAATAATAAGAAGATGTGGAGTTAAGATATGGATTACTTAAAAAAATGATATAAATAATTTATATTTATTTCTTCTTCCTCTTATGAATCTTGGTCAGTTTGTTTATTTACTGCAGAAATTTCAACAAAAATATCCTGGATATTATCACCGTTTCTGAAATCTGTCATCAAATTCTGCAAACACACGCCAGAAATATTTTCCTAGTGTCATTATATGAAGATAGTGTACAGAAAATATCACCTCACTCACACTAGAGTCACTTCTAAGAAATAATTGTGGTGCGCGTATAGAACCTACTGCGATATAAAGGACTTATGTACTAAAATAGTATATTTTGCAACTAGGGCGGTAAGTAGGTATTGTATTGTCAATTGGTCACGAGAGCGCGTTTGCTCGAGAGGGTGTTGCAAATAATATTTACACCGCCCGTGTTGCAAATAATATTTTTTATTACTCATACGAGGGGACGTATCTTACAAGTTTGGGATACAGGGGCCATCCAAAAAAATAGAATCAAAAATGAAGAATTTGCTTTTTCAATTGTCTCTGGTGGTTTGGTTCGTCATAAGAACTCTCAACAGTCTCCGGTATTACCATAGAATTTACACATATTTTAAAACATTTTCTTTAATTTTAATTTTGTAATGAAAAAAAAAATTCACGTCAATTTCACGTCACTTTTTTAATATTGAGGTCTTGATTGTGTTTATTTTATTTATTTATTTGTTTTTTGTTTTAAATGCAACTTAGCGATATTGAATATTTGCGTGCGTTACCCATGTTATGTGGTAATATAGCAAAAAATGGCTTTTTGGCATTAAAAACGTGCGCCAATATAGTACTTTTAACGCATGAGTAATAAAAATATGTTTTTTTATATTGCGTCTATAATGAAGTCATTAAAGCACTCATATGGATTCGGTAATGGCTCGCCGAGTACGATACAATTTTCTCAATATGTTTTGGCGATGTTTTTATTTAGAAATGGCATAAAATGGCGCAAAATATTTTACTACAAAATATATTACTTGTCCATTAGAAAACTCTTAGGTGCGCTCGTCGTTTTCTAAACAAAGACGCGTGCTAAAAAATCGCGCATATTGAACTCGTTCTTAAATATACTATTTACCTACTCATTTAAACGCTCTAGGAAGTTTACATTTACATAAACACTTTTTGCGTCCTCATATAAGGACGCTAGTAGATTATGGATTATTATTGGCAAAATGTTGCGCTATAAAAAACACAAAAATCATTGGAAGATGGATTAAATAAGAAAATCTACCTTTTTTTCAAAATCACTTAAAGTGTTTTCAATAAAACAGTTTTTTTTTATTAAAAACCAATTTTTACAATTCAAAATGAAAATCAATCAAAATGATAGAAAACTATTCCGTTTATTGAAAATTAAGCAAAATTTGAAGATATCTGTTTCCGGAATACCCTATATTTACGATCGGAATATTTAATAAACTAAAATATAGATAATTATCAACATATAATTAATCAATTATTAATTCTATTTTAGCGCTTCCTTTTTGACTCGGAGTACCATCATCCTGAAGAAAAATAAATATCAGTTTACGAATATATAAAAATATTATTTTTATATTCTACTTACTGTGACAGTAATAGTGAATGTTTCAGACATTTTTGTCAGAGCTTTTTTAGAGACCAAACCAGCCTTAAATGTTTTACCCAATGAATCTGAAAATTGTTTTACGGAAAATTGCAGAAACTCGTTGGGCTTGTCGAAAGTAAACTTTAATTCTGACGTGGATACATCGACGTCTGTGGCTAAAATGCTTAACATTTCTGATAAATCGAATCCGGCCGCAACGTCCATTCCAAATCTATAATTGTATTCTTTTCGGTTAAAGAACGGTGCGTGGTTATTTACATCAATAATCGGTTGTTTAAAAGTCTAAAATATAAATAATTATAATATATATTTTAATTAATTGAGTTTTAAACTACAATTTCCATTGCTCCATTTTTGCAGAACACTTCAAGTTTGAATGAGAGCTCGAAGTAACTTCGCGACATTTCATCAAATTCAAATTCTTTAAAGCCGTCTTTGACGAAGACGGTAATTCTTCCATCCTCCAATTTCGCATCGAAATATTTATTATCTCGGACGATTATTTCTTAAAACAATAAAATTAACTTTAAAATATTAAGTGAAGTATTTTAAAGTACTTGTAATTTCAGTTGCATTGAACACTTTTACTATTCCAACAACATCATCTTTCACCGCTTTGTTTTTAAATGCACCAAAGAAATCAATATATTCGCCTAAGTCACACTCTTCAAAGATTGCCACTAAAAAAGAAAATCAAATAAGTGTGAGAATTGGGTGAGAAATATTAAGTTCTTACGTCCATTGGTGAAAAAGTTTGCCAGCACAACAAATACTAGAAACGACTTCATGTTGCACTATTTGAAAATGTACTGATGCTATTCACGCTGACGATTAATTAAAATTATTTGAACTTGATTAAGTTATTGATAAAACTATTATCTTAATATCAATACGCTCAAAATCAATACGTGAGATCTCCAAATTCAATACGTGAGATAAAAAATATAATTGAAATTTCAAAATAAAAGTTATTAAAATTTCATGATTAGAAACATTTCTTATCATGATATTTCTTAAAATATGAAATAGAATTATTTCATTTAAACATTGTAATTTCCTTTGGAACCTTATAATTAGAAGTTCATAGGGATAACATCTCAAAACTCCTTATCAGACATCTAAAAATTGTAAAAAAATCACAATTATTTTTTTTGTTGCAGGCCAACTAAGGACCACATCAAGATAACTGTTTATTTCTTTTTTCCTTCCACTTTCTCGAACACTCTTTCATTTTCTCAGAATGAGCTTTTTTCCTCTCATCTGACCATTTAACACCATTTGTTTTTCTGTTTGTATTAGCTTCCTGAAAACCACTGAATTTCTTGACTTGTCTGAATTTGTCTCTGTTGAGTAAGGTCTCCTGTTTAATCTGCATTTCTTCTTTTTTCTTTTTTTGTCCTGCCTCCTCATCTTTATCTTTATCATCATCTTTGTCCGTTTTCCTGTTCTGGAAGAACGTATGTATCTTTTTTGTCAATGTGTCCCCCTTCATTCTCTCTAGATGTCCATAGAGTGTCATACGTCTTTTCCTGATTCCGTCTGATATTTTATATATTTTATATACACTTCCTTATTTGGTCTCAAAACCCAATTGCGATCTCTGTTTTTGATTGGGCCTAATATTTTTCGAAGAATTTTCCTTTCCATCTTTTCCAAATCTTCCAATACCATTTTGCATCCGGTTAAAAGTAATGTTTCCGACCCATAGAGGACTTCTGGTTTCACAACTGTATTATAATGCCTTAATTTAGCATCTTTAGAAAAACATTTTTTACTATACAGATTTCTCACTTTCATGTATGCTCTTTTCATTTTTTCACTTCGGATTTTACTGCTTCTTGTTCACTTTTTATGTTTTTATTTTCATCCAAATATTTAAAGTTGTCACTTTTCTTGATGTTGCCATATTTGGATTTAAATTTGTTGGTGGGTTACTTTCATTGGTCATGTATTCCGTCATTTCGAAAGATTCGTGTAGACCTGCCTTCTCAGCTGTTTCCTTCAGAAAATCTAGTCTTTTCTTTGCATTCTCCAAGGTTTCATCTATTATTACCATATCATCTGCAAAGGCCAAACAATTTATTGCTTCTTTTGATCTACCCAACTTTATGTAGTTACTAACTTCTTGTTTTTCTTCTTCCATTTTCCATTCTCTTATAACTTTTTCCAGCACACAGTTGAATAATAATGGTGACAAACCGTCTCCTTGTCGGACTCCTGATACAATTTGGAAGGGACTTGAGGTTGTTCCAAGGAATTTAACTTTAGATACTGTGTTTGTAAGAGTGTGTTTACATATTTCCAGAGTTATCCTATCTACTGCAAATTCTTTCAGGGTTTTGAGGAGTCAGTCTCTGTCTATTGAATCATATGCTTTTTTAAAATCAACAAATATTAGCACTTCTAAAATATTAGCATCTTTTTGTTTGATATTTTCATGTACTTAATTATTTGTTTAAGGTTTAAAATTTGCTTTGGGCACGATCTGTTACTCCTAAATCCAGCTGGATATTCTCCAATTTGTTTGTCTAATTGAAGATTTAGTAAGTCCAGAAGAGCTTTCGATAATATTTTGTATTCCAAGGGTACTAATGAAATTCCTCTGTAATTATTTATATCTGTTTTGTCCCCTTTTTAATGAAGTGGGTGAATTAATGAAACCTTCCAGTTTTCCGGAACCGATTCAGTGTCCCATATCTTATCTAGTTTTTCTTTATAATTGTGGCACCTAGATCTCCACTAGCTTTTAGAATTTCTGCTGTTAGGCCGTCTTCACCTGGAGCTTTGTTGTGTTTTAATTGTTTTTTTTAATGTTTTAATTCACAATTTATTTAAAATTTTACATTTAACATTTTATGTAACATTTACTCATTGAAGGGTCATCATCTAATATAATATACCTAATATTCGAAAGGGAAGTTTAGGTTCCTAGGTGCGTATGGGGAATCCGTCACAGACCTGGTTGTGGTGAAGCAGACAGCAAAGGAATCTATACAAAAATGGTAGTCGGCAGCAGAAGTGACATAATATGCCCGTAATCGTGACGCTGAAGGAGATATCAAAACCGAGGAGAGTGGAAGAAAAGGTAATATATCGATGGGATCAGCATTCTCAAGAAAAATACATAGATAGGATGAAGAAAGTAGTGTGGTTAAAGGTTAAGGACCTCGAAGAGATTTCCGAGCAAATGAAAGCTTCCTTAGTATCAAAGAAAATTAAGGTGCAAGGAATGAAAACTTCATGGTTTTTATTGTTTGTATCTAATTTTTTGTTTCAGATCCGATATAGCTGCCATTGACTGAGTCGGCGTATGTGAAAAGTGACAATATGTAACATTCCACTAGCTTTTTCGTTACGTGTTTCGAAAGGTAGGTTCTAGCTGAATATAGAAGTTTTAGACGAATATAAGCTGTGTTCATGGTTTCAGTTACATGGGATGCGAATTTTATATTAGATTTTCATTTATAATAATCCCAACGTCCCCGGCCTCCTCTTTAATTGCTAACTTTTCTTCTTTTATGTGGATGTTTATGTTTTATTTGATTTCCTGTCTTTGTCTGCCGGCGGAAATTATGACTTTGGTTTTAGACGGATTAATGTTTAATGCGTGGTTGTTAAAGAATTCGATTATCCTATTCAGGTCGTCCGTGATGTCTTTTTTCAGCCTGTTGTATATTTGTAGAAGGGAAGATATGTAATAACTGAGTGTCATCTGCGTATTGATGGTATGGGTCCGTGTCAGAAGGTTATTAATCACTTACTGAACGAACTGTTTTTAATGACAATGAGCACTTGAATAAGGTGCTAGTGGACTATATGTGTGACGTGTGATTTTGACTCTCTGGCATGGTATTCATGCTTGTGTCCACTGTGTGATATCTTTTTTAGTATTCGTCAATACATATCTTTTTGTTACTAAACCAACTGTAGATTTGATACCTACCATAGAGGGCAATGAATTGAAGACTCTTTTTGTCAAAGATTTCGGTATAAACGGACGTAAATTGTCAGTCGATACTTCACAAAATAATGTTTTATTGTTTGACAAAATTATAGATTTTAATTGTAGAGAAGAATTTAGAGGAGTGGCGATAATTTGATGTAACGCATCATCAGATTCTTGTGTATTAGCTATTTCTTCATCTGAGATGATGGCTGGTATTTGTATATCACAAATTCGTGAGCAAGCATCTGCTACTATATTATCCTTGCCCGGTATGTAAATAATTGCAGTTGTAAATTGTCCAATAAAATCGAGATGACTTAACTGTCTAGGTGAAGCTTTCTCTGATTTCTGTTTAAAAGCAAATGTTAAAGGTTTGTGATCGGTATATATGATAAAATGACAACCCTCTAACATATAACGAAAATGTTTAACAGATTTATAGGCTGCTAGTAACTCTCTATCATATGCGCTGTAGTTCTTTCCAGCGTTAGTTAGTTTGCTTGAAAAAATGCTAACGGCTGTAAATTACCATCAATTATCTGATGTAGAGCGCTACCTACACTTGTGTCTGATGCATCTTCCATGAGAATTATTGGTGCACCAGGTACTGGATGTGCCAGTAAGGTTGCTTCAATTAAATCTTGTTTAAGTTGGGCTAATATTGCTAACTGTTCTTGTGACAAAGATATTGGAGTTTTGTCATTTTTTACATTGCCAGTTATCATACAAAATAAAATTTGTTGTTTTTGTGTTGTAGGTAATGGATATTCTTTGATTATTTTAACTCTTTCCTGATCAGGTAAAATTCCTTGAGGTGTAATTTGAAAACCTAAGAAATTCACCTTGCCTACACCGAAAATAAATTTGCTAACATTTATTGTAAAACCTACTTTCTGTAGTTTTTCAAATAATAATGGTGATCTTGATGCTGCTCTTCACTCTCAGATGCTACAAAAATGTCGTTAATATATGAGAAAGTAAATGCTAGGTCTTTTAGTACGCTATGTATATACCTTTGAAATGATTGCGTACCATTTCTTAGTCCAAATGACGTCTTTACAAATTCGAAAAGTCCAAAGGGTGTTATTACGGCTGTTTTTTTAACATCAGCTGCGGCAACCGGAATATGATGGTAGGCACGTACAATGTCTATTTTTTTAAATATAAGGTAACTGAGAGTTGAAATCATGAATACTTGATACAGGATACCTGTCTGGTTCCGTTGACAGCGGCGCTTTTAGGCATAGGCGCACTAGGCGCCCGCCTAGGGCCTCCGATTTTTGGGGGCCACAAATTGCCAACTAAGGAAGGTCAAACCAACTTTTGGCGGTTGACGACAATAAGCGGCAAAATTTGACATAGTGTGGTGAATAAATTGGCACTTTGCGGTGGTTAATAGTGAAAAAAATATTAAGAAAAAAAAACTAAAGAAGTATTATTGCATTGTTGTTATTTTTCTTGTATTGTTATTGAAAATTATAATCGCATGACACCACAGAATCTTACAGAGGATTTAAACCCAAAGAATGTAGTTCATGTCCCTTCCCGTCGTCCAAGTTTAGAAAACGACGAGCGTAGGATGATGAGATGATGAGAATGGACAAGAAACATCCAATCTTACTATAAACGTTTTTAATGATAGTACCATTGATGGACAGAATTTAAATTAAATATTTGTTATATCATTTATTACCAATAATTTATAAAATTTTTGTATTATTGCGATTTCCACAGATCACATAACCTCAAAACTATCTCGTCGAAAATTTGACACTGACAGCTCTGAATTTCAGTGCCAACCTTGAAAAAATTAACTCATAACAGCACTCGGCGAGCCATAACCGCACGCATATGAGTGCTGTTATGAGTTTTTTTTATTACAGACGTATTACAGACGTTTTTTTATTAAGTCATGTCATTTACGTTTCATTGATTAATTTATTAAAAGTCATGCTTTACATTTATCAAATTATTACTTTTTTTATAAATCTAAATAAATTATTAATTTATATTGTAGGTAAAACTTTCTACGATACACGTATCGTAAAATACTCGTAAAATACGTACCTAATTGTTATTTTTTAATGTGGTTCTACTATAATCTCGCATATTGAGAATTGGGACTCCCTAGACTAGGGCCACATAGTCACCTTGCGCCTAGGGCTACAAGTAATGTAAACGCGCCCCTAACCGTTGAAGCATTTGATGACCTATAATCACCACAGGGTCTCCACGGACCATCCTTCTTGGGTACCATATGAAGTGAACTAGCCCACTGCTTCCCAAACTTTTGGATTTCGCGGCTCCCCTGTACGTCATATCGATAAACCACGGCCCCCTATTTTTTTTAGAATTGGGTTACGTAAAAAAAATTTCTTTGTGTATACATATGTATGTATACTACTTTTCAAAGAAGTTCATTGATTCTGTTAAATGATTTTTCTGTTTTGCGTCTGTAATGGACTCATAACAGTACTCATATGCGTGTGGTTATGGATCGCCCAATGCTGTTATGAGTTATTATTTTCAAGGTTGGCACTGAAATTCAGAGCCGTCAGTGTCAAATTTTCGCTACGAGCGTAACGAGGAGTTTTCTAATGAACAAGTGCTGAAAAACGCCTTACAACGAGTTTTTTATAGTATTTTTTTCTATCTTGCGCCCTTCTATGCCATTTCTAAATAAAAAAATCGCCCATACATATTTAAAATTTTATGGTGGTTGGTAACACAGATAATTGACATTTCGCGATTTCCACGCATGACATAAACTCAAAAGTATCTCGCCGAAAATTTGACACTGACAGTTCTGAATTTCAGTGCCAACATTAAAAAAATTAACTCATAACAGCACTCGGCGAGCCATAACCGCACGCATATGTGTGCTGTTATGAGTCTATTTCAGAAGCAAAATAGAAAATAGTGTATTAAAGGACGAGTTCAATAACCGCGATTTTTCAGCGCGCGTCCAAGTTTTGAAAAATCACGTAACTGAACTCGTCCTTTAATATACTATTACAATATTTGTTTTAAGTTCTGTTGACGACATTATTTTGTTATTTTCTTCAAGAAATTCATGCAAAGAAATAAACATGCTTGTGCTCCCTTGTCCAAAGCTCTTGGTCCGTACGGACATTTTTTTTTTTGAAAGCCATTAGAAAGAAATTAGTACTTTTTCTCTGAAGAGAGTTCTCTTTAAATCGGGCAGCTAAATCTGGTTTCTTTTCTAGAAGAAATATCCTAAGCTCGTCATTATTCCTATCATATCATTCGTCGTAATTTCAATATTTTTACGGAGTTATAATTTTAATATGCATATTTGACACTTAAAGTTATTTAACAAAGATATATTTATGTGTTATAGTCGCGGCCCCCTTGCGGGTATGCCCCGGCCCCTTAGGGGGCCGCGGCCCACCACTTTGGGAAACACTGGACTAGCCCATTCACTTTTAGATGGTGGACAAATACCCATCTTGACCATTTCTTGAAATTCCATCTTGGCCGTTTGGAGCATATCAGAAGGTTGCGTGTTTAGATCACGTCGGGGTCACCAATTTATGGGTCCGTGTCAGAAGGTTTTTAAAACCCCCCTCTATATACCCCTAACCTAACCTATATACATAAATGTTATATTGAAATAAAGAGACGAGTAAAGACGACACTCTTCAAGAGAGCATCGTAGATGTGAAGTTTAGGAACCCTTGTGTGTCAGTTTAGAAAGTAAATTGGTGCTTTTTTGTTACTGTATTTTCTTAAACCTGATTGCGTAGAAGGGAGCACTTTGCTGTCGTTAAGAAATGATCTAAGCTGAGAATCGACGTCTCGAGAATGATCGTCGAGATCGATCGACGCGAGCTTCATTTTTTCTAAAGAATCTCCGAGTAATACTGAATTCGAGGCTAACCAATTGTTGAAAATAGTCCATAATTGGTGCTCTGCTAATAACATATTCCTGAATGTAAAAAAACCAACTACGTAATCTTTCAAACACATATAGGAAAACGGTTGCGGAAACCTATTCCTGGAAATTGGTAAAGAAGAGGTTCAAAGAGCCAAGAAGCACTTTGTTAAAACCGTTGCTGGATATAATAAATTTGTTCTTTTGAATGTGAAGAGTTCCCAGAGATTCTAAAGCTAACCATCCTGTCCATTTATAAGAAAGGGGCTAAGACAGAATTCAACAACTATAGACCCATTGCGTTAATTTCTGTCCTTTATAAAATCCTAGAATATTGTGGTAATTTATATGTGGCAAATCAACCACCACAGCTATTCATGGTCTGTATAATAAAATTCTCGCAGAAGTTGATAAGGGAAAATTTCCTATTGGCATATTCTGTGATCTAAGCAAAGCTTACGACTGTGTAGAGTGTAGATCATACCCATCTACTCGATAAACTATAGAGATTTGGAATAAGAGGAAAAGCGGGTGTGTGGCTACAATCCTACTTAAAAAGTCGAACACAATACGTACGAATACGTTTAAATTCTGCTAATATCGAATCCTCAAAAATGGCAACGTGTTCCTCAAGGAAGCGTTCTAGGGCCGACTCTATTTATTCTATATTTGGCTGATTTAGTCCTGTACGCAAATAATGCCTACTGCACTTACCTATATGCTGATGATGCCAGTTTCCTAATATCGCAAAACACCGTAGAAGTTGTGCAGTTAGAGGCTAATAGACTTTTAAAAGCTCTAATACACGCGGCGAGATAGGTCGAGAGTTTCAAAAATCTCGTCTCGCTCTCGTTAGTTGTGAAAAAGATTACTCTCGTCTCAGTCTCTCACTCTAGGAACCGTTTGTATCGTCTCGCTCTCGCTCTCGAAACCGTTTTTCTCGTCTCGTCTAATTTCGTGAAATATCGTTCTTGCTAGAACTTATTGTAATAGTCCAAAACGATCATTAATTTTATTGTAACTACTAAATGCGTGATTAATTGTTATATACAGGTCATCAATTAGGTCATCAATTGTTATATAAGAAAATAAAATTTTAGAATACTTTGTAGCGGCAACGAGCCGTTACATTTTAATTTCTTAGTTTTTCGAGAGCATTACAATAATTACCCAAATATTTTCGAACAATTTCCGAAAATATTTTATTAGGGTCGGTAGATTAGGCTCGAGCAGATTAAGAAATATTTGTACCTTTAGTTTTACGAGGGCATTACGGTGATTACCCAAATATTTTCGGACGGATTTCAAAAAATATTTTATTAGGGTCAATGGTGTAATCCCCGGGGAAATTACGACAAAATGTTTTTCCCGAGAATCGGTAATCACCAAAGCGACAAATAGCCGAAAATAGATCACCCCCAGATGAGGGACCAGTATACCTGGAGATAAAATAAATACCTGGACCGCCGAATAAACAAGAGTTCGATCAGCAGTTCCGTCCAGACAATCAGGCGCAAACGGTCAAGCAAGAGAGTCAGAAAGTCGACTCCAGTTCAGTTCAACCAACAGGCGCAACCAACCAACAAAGTCCAGTCAGTCCTGCCAGTGGACTCAGACACACCAGTCCAGCCAGTGGACTCAGACACACCAGTCCAGCCAGTGGATCCAGTCAGCGATGTAAATAAATTCCTCTGCAAGAGTGATACACATTATCCATGGTGAGTGATACACATTATACACAACTTCATTAATTCATACAGGTTACAATATTTGAAGTTACTAGTTACGAAACAATGAACTTTGATAATTTATCTATCTGAAATGTTACACTTTAAGTCACAAGGTGACCAAGAATTCACACCTAATAATCATCACACCATCACACCATCTTTTAATGCTGTGCGCGTTTTGATCATTGTTTTTCAACAGTTACTGCTGATGCCATTATGCCCAATAAATCTTTTATAAAAACATTCTTAAAACTCGGCCAAGACTAAACCATTGCTAAAAGTTATAGATCAATCACACAATTTGAACAAATCCTGAAATGCTGCATTTGAAATCTGATTCCTTGCTTATAATTTGGTTTTGAACCTTCCAATTCCACTTTTCATCCTTCTCAAACAATATACAAACCACTCACCTTCTTAATCAACCCTCCATCACCCTTTTCTTCGACATAAACAAAGCTTTTAACACAGTTTGACACGACGGACTGCTTTTCAAACACAAATTAAACGTCACAAGTCGCAAATTAAATGTCCTTTTATATCTTCTTTTCATGATAAAAAGCTTGCTACTTGAAAGTTATGTATTAAAGTCAATGAAGACACTCTAACTTTTTTACCTCTCTCCAAGGTGTTCCCTAAGGTTCACCAATATCTCCCCTACTTTATAACTTGTTCTGTCACGACCTCTTTAATATATACCTCAACTCTTCCAATCTCGTAAACCTACCCTACATTCTCCAATATGCCGACGACACGGCCCTCATTTCACATGCCAAATATCTACCAAAAGCAATCAAAAACTTGATACACTTCATAAACATTCTTTGATAATACTCTTCCAAATGTCAACTACGTTTACCCTACCACCGGATCTCCATCAACTCTTCACATATTACGGTTGGTCTTACCATAGTTAACGTCACACCTAAAATTAAATATTTAACACTTATAAAAAAGATCGCAAACTCGAAATAATCACGGTCACGGTCATTGACTTATCAGTAATCAGGGGATTTCCACGAAGACTGCGACGACAATTTACAAAATCATTTGCAGACCAATATTGGACTATGGACACATTATTTGGACGTACACGAACAAAACGACTCGACTTACCATAGAAATTGCCGAAAGATCCGCACTGAAAAGTATAACAAAAATTCGTATGCCAAACAACCCTCTACACAATTCAACCAATATACTGCTAAACGAAAGAACTAAAATCACTCCAATCCTTGTCAGACCTGACATATTACGAGAAAAGTTTAAAGACCAGGTCAAAAACAGAGACCTCCTGGACCAATTATGTAAAAGACGGAACAACAGAATATATCCCAGAAAACATCCATCTTGGTCACTTATGGAAGCTGTTTGTGATGAACATGATTTATATTTATTTCATGTTGTATTTGTGTTTAAGTTTGTGACTGTATTTGCATATATTTTTTTCCGCAACTTGTCCAAGACCGAAAGATCTAAGGCCGCTAGGTTTTTTAGCCCTTTATACGTTTAGCATAATAAATATAGATATTATTATTATTATTAAAATATTGTATCTCTATTATTAGGAAAGTTAATTTAGTTATTTAACTTTTCTGGATAAATTTAATTTTGCTTGAAAATAATTCAATTAATTAAACCTTTTATATCAATTAATTAAACATTACAAATACAATCCTCTTGTGAGGCCACAAGCGGAGTAAAAAACAGTAAACGGTATAAAAAAACAAATCCCATCTCTTTTCTTTTCATTCTTGTATCGCGAGGAATTTTTTTTCCATAATCGTAATTAAAAATACAATCTAGGGGTTAATTTTTTTTGTGCTTCGATGTTGTCTTCGTCTAGTTCTCTTGCCAGCTGTGCGTCTTGACATGATTATTTTAAACCACCTCAACGGCGGCAAGTGGTCTTGTGGCACACATGCCGCACATGTGATACACAATGTACGAGATATGACAGCACTATGTAGCTTTAAGGTGTTTGGACTTTTAAACCAAAACGGAAATGCCTATGGACAAAATCAACTTGATATTAAACTTAAACGTAGATAATATTTATACGAAAATAGAATGCTTAGTGGAGTTGTTTAAGGAAATCCAGACACATTTTATTCGTTATTTTCACCAGATATATTAAACTGAAATTAATTAAAGACTTGGGCAAGGCTTAGAAATGGGTAAAAACATTTGGATAGAACTTTACATGCTATGTTTATTATTCAATTACAGAATAATTTACAGATTTTTCATAAAATTTTGCAAAAAACTAAATCAATTAACAAAAATTTAAAACTGTTATTTTTTTAATTAAAGGGTGACTAATTAAGAGTTATCTGCTGATTCTTACTTTTTCAGAAGGTTGTAGCTATTGTCATGAGTGTACCAGGCAAGATATGAATTTTGCGCCCCGAGACATATTTTCTAGGAATAGAAACAACACATAACTTTGAAAGTGTGCTCATACTCAATCGATAGTATAGCGAGATTACTCAAACGTGGATGATCAATCTACGATCGTAAGTAATTTTTCGATCCTAATTAGTTTAAGGTTTTTTTTTACAACTTTTATTTAGGGTTGCGGCTACCGTAATAAAATCGAAATTTTCCTTTTATCTGACTTATCACCATGTTTTATTTTTTTGTACCTCTGCCCCAGCAGCCCGTGGGCTGTGGGTAGGCAGAATGTGCCCCCTTGAGGATCGCACCCCAGACAGCCGCCCCTAGCTACGATGACCTGCCCCAACTACGACAGTGTTTGTCCGTATGGCAATAAACAAACTTCAACACAGCTAAAACCTTATTTTTTGTTTTTATTTTTCTTGTCTCAAAAATGCAAAAATAACAAGGAAACTAAGCAAAATTGCGAAAAATGTTTCAAATAAAACTTGTAGAGAATTTAATTTGCTTTAAGAGACCTTGTTATCTATTGATTTTCTCCGTGTCAAGTTGGCAATAATTAAACTTGAAACAAAATCAAAACTTATTTTGCAAGTTTCTTGTTTCAAAAGCAAACTTTTTTATGGAATGTAAATATTTTTAAGGAAATCAATTAAGAAAATCTTTATGCTTAAAGTAATATTTCATAAAATTATATTAAGGGGGGAAATCACATTAAGAGGCTGTTTGATACTAATGTTTTAGGATTTTTTTGGGTGGGAAGAATTAACTAGATTTTAATCAAATTTTGACATCATTTCATTCATATTTCTAACAATTTGTGTGATTTTTTTTGAATAATTTCTGCCAAAAATAAAAAAGTTACGGTGTGATGTCTGCTGAAGGTTGTAAGTATAGTTTTCCAAGTGCGTGCAGTGTAGCCATTCCGATTTTCATGAGAAATCAAAAAGGTTTTGCTTTTATATTAATATTTTCTAAGAATATAAACCTCAATGTAGGCGAAAAAAATGAAAATTAAAAATTTTGCAGGTGCTGGAACAATTTTTCTTCGATTTTCACGATTTTTTTCTCTAATTATGCAAGGAAAGATACCCTTAAAATCAAGATATCATCTCACAAGTTTGTTCATATAATTCGAGATTTTATAAAGAATCATACTATCAATTTTCGTTTATAAAGAATCATACAATAATGATCGGTTCCACACTTTTTGAGATAGATTGCACGCATATATGAAAAAAGTCATTTCGAGATAAACCAGGTAATGGTTTATTCGGCTTTATTCCGATCGAGCCTGTAGCCTGTACCCGATGTGCACTCGGTTCTATGCTCATAAAATCTAAACGAATGCAAATTTCAATTTGAAATTTTGACATCGTATTCTTGGATAGTTAAGCTAACGATTTATCCAATAAAAAAACGGATTTTTTGAACATCCTAATGTGGTTTCCCCCCTTAAACATATACACATTACGGAATTTAGAAAGCGTCTTCCGGAACTTAAAACATCGACAACAAAATTTTTCCCGGACTGGTATCAGTCTCATCCTGACCTACGCAGATGACATATACGTGGTTGCGGTTAGTATTAACGCAGTGACAGGGATCTTCCTTCATTTCCAAAAGGAAGCAAAGAAAATGCGACTGTACATCAACGAAGATAAAACTAAGATCTCCACCTCTCTCGATATTTGGCGTTGAGATAACCAACTAAAATCAATATGGGTTCATCCATTTTTTAAAGAACTCATGAATTTAAATATCTGGGGGACTTGATTACCGACGATAATGAGATGAGAATGGAGATACAGATACGAATATAAAATGCATGGAAGAGTGCCCATTGCCTATTTAGCCTTCTCAGATTCAAGCTCCTTAGCTGCGCCTTAAAGATCCAGCTCTACCACTCCGTCATTCAACTAGTCGCCGTGTATGGGTGTGAGACATGGAGCCTAACAAGGATGGACGAAGAATCTCTACTGGGGTTTGGAAGGAAAATTCTCAGAATTAGCTTTGGTCCCATCCAAGACATGGCGAGTACAAAATTAGGTCCAACCTGGAACTTCGAGATCTCTACCAGTCTCCAAATATTTTCCAACTCATCAAAAGTCACAGACTGCGATACGCTAGGCATGTTATATGTAGTGACCACTCTCGAATCGTAAAATCTGTTTGGGAGTGTTAGACTATGTGGTGTATGGCAATTAAACCTTTTTTGAATTACAAGTTGCCTATCTAGTCTTGGTGCTGTGTTGTGGGTTGGTACCACATATATATTTTTTACAAGTTGTAATAAAGATACTATTTTCTAAACTATTATTTTATTCTAGCAGAACTAAACCTTAACAGGAAAAAATCACCAGATGGAAAAATATCAAGAGGAAGTTCTCGAATGAGATAGTACGATAACATCAGAAGAGACCTATAATCCCTCGGAGTAAAAAATATGGAAACGACATCCCAGGATAGGATTGTATGGAGAAAGATCGTCCGTGAGGCCAAGACCCACGAAAGGTTGTAGCGCTCAGGATTAAGCAGTAAGTAAGTATGTAGATGTAGATTTCGGTGGTGACTTGTACTGCGACCTTCACAGATCTATTGTACCCCAGCGTATTCCTCAAATTGTTGGTATACTTACCCATTTAGAGCGCTTTCTCTAGTCCTGATTCCTTTAGGAATTTCACGATCTTTGTGGGATTCAAGGACTGCAACTTCTCTGCGTTCAAGCAGTGGGCCCCAAGATTCAAAATACAATTGCATCTTGCAAAGCAGTGCTTCTTGAGCAAATGTATGGAATTTCCTCTGCTGTGCCGCAGAATTTGCATCTGTCATCTTTCTTTATGGCCTTGAGGTGTTTTCTAAGTCTCCAGTTCCGCGTCAGGACTCCAGTCAGAATTCTAAGCTTGTTCCTATTTAGTTCCAGGGAAGCTTTTGTTCTTTCTTGGTTAAAGGATCCCAGCATTACTTAGGATTGTCCTGGAAGTTCTTTCCAGGTTTTCATCCATTGTTCTCTTATTTTTTCATCTAAGCTTTTGTGGATGGTGTTCATACTCACACTGCAAAAGGGATTAGGGATTAGATCCCTTGTTTGATAGGTGATCGGTTTCTTCGTTTCTATCTATACCAGTGTGTCCTGGTACCTCGTATAGCGTTACTTTATTTTCTCTCCCAAGCTTGTTTAGCTTTCCCACACAGTCCCATACCAGTTTGAATCTGATGAGCCTATGGCCTTGATGGCTGCTTGGCTCTCTGACAGGATAGCGATTTGTTTTTTGCGATAATTTCTGTCGAGGTTTATTTGTGCACATCTTTCGATTGCTTGTACCTCTGCTTGGAAGGTACTTGGGTAGAGTCTCATGGCTTCAGAGTATTTGGTACGTGGTCCAAACACTCCTGCACCAGTACATTCCATTGTCTTCGAAGCATCCGTATACCACTTGATAGCACTTTGCTCTATGTGGTATGCTGAGGATTCGTTGCTCCAATCGGCTTTACTACTACACATTGCTGTGTAGTTTTTCTCGAAATGGTATTTGCATTCCATTTCGTCTTTCGGTACTTCTAGTCACGGGATCGTGGCAGCGGAACTGTTCCGGTCTCTGCTCCCGATTACTTTACCTCTGCCTATTCCTTCCCTGCTGAACCTAGCAATCGCCGATCTGGCGGCCCCCTCCACGACAAGGTGCAACGGAGTCGCAAGGATTGCTGCTGTCGGGCACGACCCCGTCGCCCCCGTGATACAGACTTATGCCAGTCTTTGAACCTTCTCAAGCTGCTTATTCATAGAGACCAGGTTGGTTCTACTTCTCTACGTAACTGCCCCGTGAGTGATTGTAGGTCTCACTATCAAGGTGAACATCCTTCGCAGGATTTTGGGGTTACAACTCCACGTTTTTCCTGCCAGATATCTGCACACAATCAGAGCGCATTTGGATTTTCCTACCTCCTTCTTCAGCGTGCGTATTCCTATCTAGTGTTATATCCAGATACCTTATCTCCTGTTTGTATTCTACTGCTCTCTTATTGACAGTATGGGCTGCAAGTAGTTTAGTCTCCTCTTTCTAGTAAATGGTATCAACGTGGTTTTACTCGGGTTGAATTTCAGTCGCACTGTTTGACACCATCTACTAGTTACTTTGGGGCCTCTCTGTAAGATTTCACAGAGCGTTCCCCAAATTATTTTTCCTGGTTATGGTGACTATGTAATTGGGGTAACCTTGACATTTAATGTCTAGGTCGTTCAGCCTAGCCAGTAATTCATCAACTACCAGGCTCCACATCAGTGGTGATAACACACTTTTCTGTGGACATCCTCGAGTGTGTCTGACCCCCTGATGGTGTCTTTTCCCACTTGTGCCTCCGCAGTTCTAGTTCTCAGATTTTCTCCCATCCACTTTGAAGTAATTGTTTCAAGAGCCGCTTAGTTTCTTTGAATTGTTTCTTTGCACTTTCTTTCAAGAGCCGCTTTGACAGCCCCGTGCAAGGTGTTGTCAAAGGCTCCTTCAGTGTCCTAGAAGGCACATATCGCTACTTCATTTGTCTCTAGTGCTGATTCTATTTCTTTTGTCAGCTTATACAGGGCGGTCTTTGGCGTATTTTCCTGCTCTGAATGCAAGCTGACAGTTGTGTAGTGGTGCACCTACCAGCACTGTTGTCCTAAGGTAGTTGTCAATTACCTTCTCCATTGTCCTTAACATAAAATATGTTTGACTGATGGGTAAGTATGTAAGTATACAAATTACTGATAAAAATATATCACCAAGAGACTAGAGAGAAAGTTTAACGAATACCAATTATGCGAACAGGCTGGATTTAGAAAATACTACCGCAATAATAATGGGATGATACCTGATATATCTGGAGTTTATAGATTATGAAAAAGCCTTTGATAGCATAGAAACATTGGCGGTCTATAAAGCAATGGGAAACAGTAGGATCGACCACAGATACAGTGACCTGATCAATTAATGCAACAAAGAAGCTACCACTACTTACATTCTTCACGAAAAAAGTAAATATGTCTAACTTAAAAGAGGAGTACGACAAGGTGACTCCTTATCTCCAAAACTCTTCACTTTAGCTTTGGAAGAGGTTTTTAAGGAAACTGACTGGAACGACATAGGTATTTACATCAATGGAACGCAACTAACCAATCTAAGATATGCTGACGACATTATTATTTTGGTACATAGCAGATAAGATCTAACAACAATGATTGCATACCTACAAAGAGAAACTAGAGTAGGGTTGAAAATGAACCTTTCAAGAACCCAGATAATATACGAAGGAACAGAAGAACCAATAATAGTGGGAGGACAGGAGTAAATCAAAATGGTGGAAGAATACATATATCTAGGACAGAAAGTTACTATCCACTTTCGTCTTTCTATTTGCCTTCGTCTAACTATCATTCGTCCTTCGCAATAAGGAAATAGCTCAACACCTAAAATCAAGAGTTTCAGACCAGGGCATTGTAAACAAAATGTCGACGCACTAAAAACTGCACAAAGAGCAATGGAGAGGTCAATAATGAATATAATACAAAAGAGGAATGCCCCTTCAGATAGTATGATGACATCAAAGGAACAGCCGGAATAGGGAAAGACATATGTCCAAAGTAAAATTGGGAAAGACATATGTCCAAGGATGGATCTAATCCAGATTAAAGAAGAGGAATATAATGCAGGTTTGTTCATAACAAAATTAATTTTTTATTACACATGCGTGCGAAGTACTTCGTGATGCACGTTTTTTAATATGAGAAATGCCACTTCGCATTGGCTTTCCACATAACCTGGGTAACGCACGCAAATATTCAGTATCGCTAGGTTAAATTAAAAAAAAAACTAATGAATAAAAATAAAATGAACACAATCAAGACCTCGATATTAAAAAAGTGACATGAAGTTTCAGAATTTTTTTTTCATTACAAATAATAATACAAATTATTGAAAACGTTTTAAAATGAGTGTAAATTTTATGGTGAAACCGAGAACCGCGGAGAGTTCTTATGACGAATCTACACCACCGGAGACAATTTATAAAGCAAATTCTTCATTTTTGATTGGTCCCTGGATCCCAAACTTGTAAGATACATCCCCTCGCATGAGTAATAATAAATATTGATTGTAACACGGGCGGTATTGTCAATTGCCCTCTCGAGCGAATGTGCACTCAATTTCGCTTTCGCGTGAAATTGACAACTTTCCGCCCTAGTTACAAAATATATACTATTTTGAATACACAAATAGTGTATTTGTCTAAAATATGCGAAAATAACGCGAAAACTAGGATGAATAAAATAAAATGTTTCGAAACTTGTAGATAATTACATTTCCTTTAAGAAACCATGTTACTTAGTGATTTTTGGTTTCTCAAGTTGGCATAATAAACTGTGAAACCAAGTCAAAGTTTGTTTTTAATTTTCATTTTTCTTGTCTCAAATATAATAAATAAATTTGAATGCAATTGAATTGAATTGAACTCTTCCAAATATATTTTTTATTTTAATATTTAAAATAAGTGTATCGAATACAATTATTGTATTCGATATATTTTCATTGTTCTCATTTCGTCCTCCCTGCGCAAACTTTTAATGAATGAGAGTCAGCTGATATCCAAAGCGAAACTTTTTGCAACGCCAAAAATACCGAGTCTATAAATTATGACGCCCCAACCAATGTCTGCTCAAAACAAAGTCAGTTTCCTGCACGCACGTTATTCTAGATGCAACTTCTTATAAACATCCGGACTCAACCACTAATAAATACTCCCAAAACAGACAATGCCGACAATACCAAACCCCAAAGAGATTTTTATTAGTCAAATAGTAAAACTATTACATTATAGATAAACCATATAGCTTCTTGAGATTCTTTTACAAATGAATAATTCAATAATTTAAAGAACAAAGCAACTATGAAAAGCCTTATCTGTGTGGATCCAAAGTAGATATACTAAACTATATACAGAGTTTCATCTGCCTAGGCTTGTCAGTATAGTCTTGTACTATTTTAATAACAATCCATTTCTTATCTGTATTTATATTATCTTCTCTGTGTTATATTAAAACAAGTCTACTTTATTATTCTTGTATGCAGAGTTATGCATATTAGGCAGATTGCCTAGTCTTGTCTGTATAGTCTTGTATATCTAATAACAATCGATTTATCTGCATTACATTAAAACTTTTGTATGTCTAGTTTTGTTTCTGTTCTTTTTAAATCAAGAAGTCTATTCTATTTATTCTTTTACGCAGAGTTTCATCTGCCTAGTTTTGTCTGTATAGTCTTGTATATCTAACAATAAGAGCAATTGATTTATCTTATCTGTACTATAGTAAAACTTTTATTGGAATAACTTGGTCAATTTATTTTTCTCAGATGATTATTAGCCGTGTTAGTACTGTAAATTTTATCCAACAAATCTTATCTGACTAGTCATTTGTGTCTGGTAATGCCGGTTTGGTCTCGTATGTTTAGCTTTGTTTATGCCTCGTCTGTTAAGCTTCCTATAATAAAAAAACCTTTCTATTTTAGGAAAATTAATATATTTATGCTTTATTAAAAATGAAATCATTCATAAAGGATTCGGTTAAAGAAATTTTAATGTGGGCTACAAATGAGCGTTAGGACCAGGTGTCAGGTCGGAAGTCAAAGGACCGTACGAGATCAGACGTTTAGCAGACTCCATTAAACAAATATGTAGACGAAGATCCGGTTGTTTCGGCCAGTGTGTACACTAAATAATTGAGGGTGAAAGTGTGTTGGGGAGCAGGTCGGAAGTCAAGGGTCGCACACCAGACACGCTTCAGACGCACCTTCGGGGAATCTCCCTGCTCGAAGTTAAAGGGAAATTCCCATATGGTCCGACAAAAAAAAAATATCGCAAGTTTACTTCCAGTTTTAAATAGATTTGATTAAGATACACATTTGTAACTCGACAACAAAGAAATATTCTTTGTTGAGGAATATATTATATATAAAGAAAATATACATCAAATCAGAAAAAGATGGTAAACTGGTATTTATTCATTGCTATAAGATATTTATAAGTAGTCCAATTAGACCATCCATTTCTATCGGTGAACTCTATTTATTTGAACTTGCTAATCTAAATTGTCTATATTGTATTTTACATAAGAAGCTACGTTTCTACATGAAGGAATGCTGTATTCAAGAAAAGTTTTATCTAGATCAATGTTTCCCAACCTTTTTGGTGCCATACCCCACCTAAGCCTTTCTAAAATTGTTATGCCCCCCTATGTAACATATACATAATTTTCAATATTAAAAAATGAATTGTCCACTTAAGAAAATGATGGGTTTTATGAAGAAATCATTAGGTAATTATTAATGAAACATAGAAAGTACATTTTCAAAACATATATTGAAAAACTAAAATTCAAATTCGAAAAAATTGTAAAAAAGACTTTTCTATATTAATTTATTATTTTAATTTAGTGAGATCCTCGCGCTTGATGCTTAGAGATTTTATGTGAGGTTCCAATTTGCTTCAGTCTCAAGTCTCCTCGTTGTGTTAAATCCTGACGATTTCTTGTTTTTACCACTAAATCACAGCACTAAATCCACATTCAGCTAAATATGATGATGGAAACGGTAACAATAATTTTCTTGCACATTTGGGCATTTAATTTCTGTTTCCCCACAAAGCCATGCCATCGCTCCTTTTATATTAACTGACTCATCATTTTGCATATTTGATATATCAGACAAATCCACTAACATTGGCTGCATCATCTATGTTGAAAAATCAATTTGTGAAGAAACTTTTTCTTTTAAATCAGTCGATAGTATTTTCAGATAATCGACAATAACAAGTATAGCGGTATCATTTACTTCACATTTTTGAAGCCAATGAAACTGTTCAAAGTTTTTGTTGTTAATATATTTCTAACATAACTCAATGAGGGTAATGAAATCAAATATTTTCGCTTTTGCATCGACGATTTTTAGTTTAAACAGTTCCATAAATCTTTTCAAGCAGAAAGCCATCTTACTTCAGTGTGAAGTAAAAGTCTCACATGGTCTGCATTTTGTTCTTCACAAAATAGATTGAAGAGGAGACGCTCACATTTGGCATTAGCTTTAATAGCATTGATACACTTTATTATTGGATGTAGTACTTCATTTAGAACAGGCGAGATGTTTTTAAATACCAAGTTTTCCCTATGAATAACACAATGCAGAAGAATCAGTTCTGGATTCTCATCTTTCATCAATTTTAAGCAGCCATTTTGCTTGACCATCGTATTAGGAGCATCATCTGCAGCACAAGATGTTATATTTTTCATTGGTATATTATTGACATCTAAGTATTTTCTAGCTTATTATATATACAGTGTGTCCGCGGATGGGGGTACCCAATAAGGAAAAAATCTTTATTTTTCATTTTACGACCAAAAGTCATTCTTTATAAAAAGTTCTGCTTGTTGAGAAAATGAATTGACGATAAGAAAATGTTAGATCAAATGTACAGGGTGTTAATAAATTTGGAAAGTATGAAAATGGGATTCAAGGGATAGGTACCATTATTTATTATTTTTTACAAAAATTTTATGAAACAAACTTGTTTATAAACTAACGTAGTCTTAATACAAATTTTGAAATAAAAATTTGAATTTTACAAAATAAAAAAAAATTATTAGCACATTTTGTTTACGTTTTTGTCATACGTTTATGATACGGAAGTAAGTAATAATTTGTTTTGGCAACAAGACGGCTGCCCTGCATATTGCACAGCCTTTGTCAGAAAATGGTTACATGATCATTTTTGCGAAAGGTGGATGTGGAGGTTTGGCCCCAACCATAACCCAGCTAGGTCGCCTGACCTTTCGCATTAACCATTCGTAAAGTGTACGGTACATACATTTGCACTGAGATTTTTCTTGTTTTCAGTTTTTCAACAAGTGGTTTGTCTATATCTTCACTCATTTCGTCTATTCTCCTGCAAACAGTATTGTTACTGTGTGGCATAGCTTTTACATCTTTTTATCATCTTTTTTAAGAACCATTTTAAGAAATGCTGATATTGACGGTTTTATTAAATTCTCTTCTATAATATGATTTTCTCCAGATTTAGCGAAGAATAAAGAAATTTGATAACTAGCCTCAAGAATACGATAATGAGTTGAAGTATGAGCAGTAAATAGAAACTTTATTGTTGATCTCTTTTCAAAATTTTTCTCCAAAAGTTTTAAAGCAATTCAAATCTAAATTAATATGAGCACTATGTTTCAGCTTTTAATGCGCCTCAAGACGACCTTGTCTCATTGATTCGTTGGTCAAGCATTGCTGGCATAAAATTCAAAAAGGACACCGCTCATCGTGGACAGCGGGTATGAACCCAAATTTAATATGGGTATAAACCCAAAACTGCGTAGTTTAGCGAGATTTTAAATCGTCCGGGGGGTCCCCGCGGAGCCTGCACTCTGCCGCAGGGAGGACGACGCTTGACGACGCCAAAAACCCAGTTGACATTTTGGTCTCGTGAAACGAATTCATAATATTTATTGGCCGCAATTATTTAAGAATTTGCTTTTTTCTTTCAATTTTATCTCCGAAATCTAGCATTGCATTTAAATGGCCGGAGTAAAAGGGTTAAACTCCTGTCGAGTCCATTTTCGAATTGCCCCCCTTAACAATCAAATTGCTCTCCTTAACAATCAAATTTCCCCCCTTAACAATCAAATTGCCCTCCTGTGGGGCGTGGGCCCCACGCTGGGAAACACAGATCTAGATGATTCTAATGTTAATTACCAGACAAATCCAGCTAGAATCTTTTTCATTTCATCATAATACTTTTTATAAATATATATTCCGACTCCGAATATATTTCCGACATAAATTCCGACTTTATTAAGTCACCTAAACTTAATAAAGTCGGAACACAGCCTGAATATATAAATTATAATCTATAATAAAATATTCAAACTTTCCAGAGCTCTATAAAATTATTAAGTCTTTTTAGGACTACCAAAACAAATCTCATGTGAAATTTTCCACCTATTTACTAGCTTTCGAGATTTACGAGATTTAGCTCTCATCAGTGCAATGCACAAATCTCGAAACGCGTCTGCAGATGGCTATACACCTAAGTTAATCGAAAGACATGATCTTGAAAAACAATGTTATTTTTCTGGTTTTCGTTGAGTGCCACGAAGGTAGACTGAAAGAGATTTGCTTTGGTAGTCCTAAAAATACTCCGTAATATTATAGAGCTCCGGAAAGGTTGAATATATTTATATATTCAGGCTATGTTCCGACTTTATTAAGTTTATATGATTATCTATAATGTAGTATGGTTTTACCAATAGTAAATAAGTCATCTAGTCTACACATTATCTTCTTTTCCAATATCACATAATATTATACAAATTGTCTAGACCAGGGGTCGGCATACCGCTGTTGGCGAGCCGTATGTGGGCACTTACGGCTCTTCAAACAATGCCTTCGTTCAAGCAGTAGAGTTTTTTAAATCAATTTTTGTAGACATATATGTAGGTCTGATAGAACGAAGTATTTAAATTCGTTTTTAAGAAGATTTTCGTGCCTTTGGTCTTAAAAAACACACAAGTTCATTTTCTGATCATTGTCCAGAAAAGGCGTCGACAACCTGTGACCCGTGAGACTAGTACCTAATCCGAATCTAACATTTTGCTTTATTTTGACCAGCATCTAAAAAAGGTTGCCGACTCCTGGTCTAGAATGTAAGCACAAAATGCCAGAAATAGATAATCTTAAAATTCTTCATAATCGCAACAAAGGTCGCAACAAAGTTTAACAACAAAGCCATAATCCATCAGTTAAACTCCTTAAAGAGAAAACCGATTTAATAATTTCACAACTTTTTAATCTAACGCAATCGTTTCCAGATAAGTTCCCAACTATAGACATTATTTATTTATACATATGTGCAATACTCATTGTTCAAACGTCTACTGTTACCTAAGTATTAATACTAATTAGACCGATTAATCATCATTTTAAAGCTATTTTAATCTAGTTTCCGCATTTTGTTAATTTTCTCAAAAATTCCTTATATTTTCAACAATATTGCCTGGGGTTTCTGAATATCCGCACTTTTTCAAAACCGCGGTTTTCGGTTTTTGAAAATTAAAAACCGCGGTTTCGGTTTCGGGTTCTGTTTTTAAGAACTTTTGGTAATAGTGTCTGATATTTAAACGAGATCTTAGTTTTGTACAAAAGTTGCTGCTTTGGGAAAATGATCTTTAGGAGTAGGTGGATGTAGCTTGAATTGTAGAGAGTGCTTGAAACAGAATATTTAATCATTTTGTTCTCTCAGAAGTTCTTTTATATTTAGCAAACTCCTTTTTCATAGAATTTGAATATGAATTTGTTTGCATGTAAGTATTTTTGTTTGGTTCTTCTTGAATAGCTTTTTGTACTTCGTCTTACAAGGAATAGTTTGGATTGGTCACTTCTTCTAGTTCTTCTGAATTTGCCTACATTCAGCTTCGACTTCAACCTTATTGTTGTCTGGATAAAGTCGTTCAAAAAAGATGTTCCGCCAATATTTAAACAGACTGTTAGAACTTTCGAAGGATTTAGTAATAGGGTGTCCGTTATTTCCCAAATTGATTTTTTTACAGCGATCGCCCCCGAGATTTTAGTTTAAGATATAAAAAAAATTATCCAATACAATTAAGCTCTTAATTTCTTGATTAAACCGTGCCGGAATCATGTTACTTTTACCATTTAAATAACATGGGATTATTAGACTTTTTACTTTTAATTTTTTTTCTCAGAAACAAATGGATGACAAGATTTAAGATCAAATTATTCTGCCCTAAAATTTAACGCTCTACAAAAAGGTCTCCTATGAATTTTCGATTAAATCACTCCATTAAAAGTTATTCAACATTTAACTTGTGCCTAATATAAATCTTGCACTATTTTCAACTTTTTGCTCATTTTTACTTTTTTAACTATAAAATCATTGGAAGAGAAGTTAAAAATTATTATCATTGAGCGCCAATGCTTATTTGTGTTAATTTTATGGCTTGAACTGAAAATTAAAAAAAAAGGGAAGATTTCGAGACCTCCAAACGTTATGGAATAAATACAATTAGTGAAATTGCAAGTTTACAAAAAAAAATACATTGATTTCTTCATTTCTTCGAACTCTTTAAACTTTTTTAACAGATTCAACATTAATACAAATTTCTTGAATTTGGATGTTCATACTTGGGCTAGGAATAATGATTATTTGGAGGGTTTAAGAATTGTTGAAAATCTGCAAGTTATCAATGATGTCGCCGAAAGAGCCGTTAAATTAACCCAAGAGTATATTATCATTTTAACAACACGAGAAGAACAAAAAACAGTATTTAATACAAGTTGTGCAGGAGTACAAAACCAAATATCCTAATCCGACTAAAGCTTGTTTAACAAAAAAATTGAAAGAATGATAATCTATAACAACCTACTTATATAAAGAAAAATATTTTGTTTTATTTCGTTCTCAAAAAATTATTTGTTTGTTTAATTTTCAGTTTAAGCCATAAAATTCATACAAATAATCACTGGCGCTCTAATGATAATAATTTTTATTTTCTCTTCCAATGATTTTATAGTTAAAAAGAGTAAAAATGAGCAAAAAGTTGAAAATATTGCAAGATTTATATTAGGCACAAGTTAAATGTTGAATAACTTTTAATAGAGTGATTTAATCGAAAATTCATAAGAGACCTTTTTTGTAAAGCGTTAAATTTTATGTCAGAATAATTTGATCTTAAATCTTTTCATCCATTTGTTTCTGAGAAAAAAAAATTAAAAGTAAAAAGTCAAATAATCCCATGTTATTTAAATGGTAAAAGTAACATGATTCCGGCATGGTTTAATCAAGAAATTAAGAGCTTAATTGTATTGGATAACTTTTTTTATATCCTAAACTAAAAATTCAGGGGGCGATCGCTGAAAAAATATCAATTTGGGAAATAACGGACACCCTAATCTAGTAAGCATCTAGCCAATTCTGTTAATTACAAATTTTCACGGGTCTTCAAACGTCCCATGATATTTTTCATTGGAGCTTTGCTAATGTCAGAACCAATTAATTTCTTTTCCAAGAATCCTATAACACCTTGTACCGTAGATTTGTTAGAATAATCGCTGCTTAATGCTGTTACTGCTACGCTTAATGGAGATAAAGTTTCATAACATTTGAAAATTACTATTTATGAAGAATAATTTTTTTGCGACCAGAAATTGAAAACCGCGTTGAAATCGCTCGATAACTAACGCCGCGACGGCCCGTCAAAGGTAGATCTAACGAGGATTGGTTGCATTTGTTTTTTTCGAAATTTCGCAGCTGCCGCAATAAATTCGACGTTTTGTTAGAGCAAAACGTGGTCGGAAAGCGAGACTGAAAACCGCGTTGGGAAATCTTTGACAGCGGCTTCGCGACGTCGCCGCAAAGTTCACCTTGCTAATCTAGGTCGAATTTCGGGAACTAGCGGTGGTTTTTCCTCTGTAGTTTTCGCAATTTTGTAGATATCAAAACAAATTTGCTGTTTTGGTGAAGGGAAAGCTTGTGGTAAAACGCAACTAAAAACCGCGTTGCGAAAATTTTGACATCGGCGTCACCACGTCACCGCGAACTACAACTTCCTAATCCAAGTCACCCACAAACTAGTCCACTCTTCTAGCGTAGTACTAATTTGCGTTAAATTCTTGAAACTTTAAAATCATTTCTTTCTTCGTATTCCTTTTGAATTAAGGACATAACGCCTGAAGAACATTTTGGCAAGAGTTGGTTGGCAAACCGGCCAGCTATTGCTTTCCGAATAAATGCAGATTTTGAAATTGCTCGCACATATACCATCGATGGTTGCCAGTTTTGCAACAACAGATTGCAATGTTTGAGAGAGCACTAATTCAATGTATTTTATTTTTATTTACCTTTGGATAAAACCGAAAACCGCGTTTTTTTTGACGGTTTCGGTTTTTGCACAGAAAACCGCGGTTTTGCGGTTCGGATATATCCGAACCAGAAACCCTAATATTGCCACTTCCCTGTGACACCATTTAAATTAGTTTGTTTAGCTTGTATCTCGTTTAGTCCCAAATGAATGATAATGTGTAATATCTCATTTTGTAGATAATTTAATCTATTTCTGAAATGAAAAACTAACTATGTTTTTTCTCCTCTCTCCTCCCCATCAAAATTCATGGAAGAAATTTAATCTCAACAATTTGTAATCCACTTGAAAATGACCTTCAGCAGTCGAAACTCGAGCCGTGTAAGTGTGTAGATTTATATAACTGCACAAGTTATATAATATTTTCACAAAAATTTTTGGAAAGAAAATAGTGAGTTTTTCAATTCAGAGAAAACTAGATTATGTTATCTACAGAATGAGATATTACACATTACCATTGATTTAGGACTAAATGAGACCCAAGCTAAACAAATTAATTAAAATAGTGGCCCAGGATAGTGGTAATATTGTTGAAAATTAAAGGAATTTTGTAGAAAATTAACAGAATGCGAAAACTAAATTGAAATAGCTTTAGAATGATGATTAATACCTCTAATTAGTATGAACACTTAGGTAACAATTAACGTTTGAAATATAACAATTTGATATGTTATTGATATGTAACAATTTAGAAAATTGTTTATATCTCGGAAAATATTAACAATATTTAAATTACGTAACAATATGCTTAAACTAGATTAAATTATCTATAAAATGAGACTTTACATAATAAAATTCCGTTCGAATTAACTGAGATATAAGCCTAACTAAATTATTTTTGTTTTAAATTGAAGCGTCTCAGAAAAAAGGCGTTATTTCTAAAATATGACAACTTGGCTCTTACTCGACAACTTAGCTCTTCTCACTTGAAAGTTTGCCGACCCCTGGTCTAGACTAGTAAATCTACGCTATTAAGGCCGGTCCAGACGCTCCGTTTTGCACAACCTTTTGTCTGCGCAGTTCAAGACGTGGCAGATAAACGTTGCGTGTAGATAGGAAAACTGCGCAGTTTTGAAAACTGCGCGGAGACGGTACAGTTGCAGCGATAACTGAGCTAAAGAGCATTTATGTCCATGAACTGTGCAGACAAGTCGGCGCATGTAAACGGTAGCTCCGTTTTCCGATTCATTTTGTTCAAAAATGATCAGACTAGTACCTTATCCATGACGATTTCACTAAAACTGTGCGAAATATACAGATATATCTGCACCGTGTAGACGCTGTACAAATTGCAACATTTTCATTCCGTCTCAAGACTGCGCAGACAAAAGATTGTGCAAAACGGAGCGTCTGGACCGGCCTTTATACCTAATCATCATATCTTCCATCCGTCTCAGAAAAAAGGCGATATTTGGAAAATATGACAACTCGCTCTTTCTTAACAACTTGGCTCTTCTCACTTCAAAGTTTGCTTACCCCTGGTCTAAACTAGTAAATCTACGCTGGTATATCTAGTCAGCATATCTTCCATCCATCTCAGAAAAAGGCGATATTTGGAAAATATGACAATTTGGCTCTTCCTCGACAACTTGCCTCTTCCCACTTCAAAGTTTGCTGACCCCTGGTCTTGACTAGTAAATCTACGCTATTATATCTAATCAACATACCTTCCAGCTATACACTTATCTATTTGCTTTCTTTCTATAGTATTTGCTGTTTAATCTCGACATGTAAGTTTATGACTGTAAACATGTTTTCCTTTACGGTATGAAAATATCGATCGGTTGGGAATGTTAAATCCTTGAGGAAAAAAATCCTTTTATTGATCTAAAATTAAATGTACTCTTTTTAATGTTTATACAAACAGCAGCTGCACGTAAAAGTTTTCGATTTAGGGAAACTATATACAAGAGTACAACAGCCTGCAGGATGCAGGAGCTGCCAGAAATAGACGGCGTGCATCTTGCAGGCTCTAAGGCCACAGTCTCCTATGACAATGAACCCGGCGGGAATTTGGCGCGACCAATAATTCCAATTATTGTCGTATGAAATTAAAAATTGTTCTTGTGCACGAGCTTTTTTATTTGTACGTAGATATTTTTAGGCTTCGGACCGGCTGCTTTGCGGAACAGGATGAACATTAAAAACGTTTTATCGCGTTTAGGATCAAATGATTCAGAAAAAATCTAGGGTGACAAATTTAGAATTTATGGAATAAATAAACGCAGACGTTATTTGCTTCTTCACTAGTCAACACTTAGAAAGAATAGAAAACTTTAAGATTAGATAGACAAGACTGGACCGACAAAACTGGACAGACAAGACTGTACAGATACAACGAGAGAGGCAAGGCTGGACCGGCAAGACTGGACAGACAAGACTGGACAGACAAGACTTGACAGACAAAACTAGACAGACAAGACTAGACAGACAAGAGCAGATAGACAAGACTAGACAGATAAGACTAGACAGATAAGACTAGATAGCCAAAACTAGACAGAAAAGACCAGACAGGCAAGACTGGACAGATAAGACTTGACAGACAAAGTTAGACAGGCACGACTAGATAGACAAGACTAGATAGACAAGACTAGACAGATAAGACTAGACAGACAAGACTAGACAGACAAGACTAGACAGACAAGACTAGACAGACAAGACTAGACAGACAAGACTAGACAGACAGGACTAGACAGACAAGACTAGACAGACAAGACTAGGCAGACAAGACTAGACAGACAAGACTAGACAGACAAGACTAGACAGACAAGACTAGAAAGAGAAGACTAGACAGACAAGACTAGACAGACAAGACTAGACAGATAAGACTAGACAGACAAGATTAGACAGATACGACTAGACAGACAAGACTAGACAGACAAGACCAGACAGACAAGACTAGGTAGACAAGATTATTTTGGCGAATGTAATTCAAATATAGTATGGAATCTTTGTGTGTATTTTATTAACATGTGTGGCACACTTCAGATGTAAATTGTTCATATGGCACACAATTTTATTTAAAATAGTGCAATACAAAACGGAAGTGGTTAAGCAAACTGACAACACGTGCTCATTAGCAGAAAACGAAAAAAGTCCTCATGAAATGCAAAACTCTCCGCCCGATTTTCCAAACGCACGTAATGCCATTATTATATATTTATAAGTCATCTTTCTATTTTGTTTACGCTTCTGCTGCGAGTAATTCCGCAAATATTGTTACTATTGTGTGCACGCAGTCTGTGTTTTGTCTGCACAAAAGTGTCGCACATGTTAATCGCACATAGTTCCGTTGTAAAAAGTCGCAGCGAAAGCCACACGCAAAATTCAAGACATTGCAGCCGTAATTCTAAGTAGAGTCGTAAAAAACTTTGGTCATCTCGTGGCCACGCTTTTCTACAAAAGCAGGTGACGGATAACTTTTCATTTTAACAATAATTGAGCTAACTGTTTGTACACACAGGAGATTTACGATCGCGACTCTTTTTTTATATTCGTTGCTAAAACCACGACATTTGCTACGTCTGTTTATAAATATTGCTCATATTAAACGTATCACTGTACGAATTATCATTGTGCAAACAGTTGTTTTCCAAGATAAAATATTGCAAATATATTTATTTATTCACTAGAAGATACAAAAAATATGATATTGATTGTTTTTTCAAAGTATGGTGAGTTGTCAAGGTATACCAACAACAAATTACCTATAGTAACATTCACATAAACTGGTCATCAAATCATATCGTCATTATTGAAAAACCCGTTATATCTAATTGATTTGTGTTTGTTGTACCATATACTACATTATCAAAGTAAATATCAAGACGGACAAGAAATAAGTTTCTAATTTTGGTTTTGTTGTATCATATACTAGGTAGATAGAAGAAAATATCAAGACGTACAAGAATAAAGTTTCTAAATGTTGTTTACTGTATCATATACTACATTATAAAAGTAAATATCGAGACGGACAAGAACAAAGTTTCTAACTTTTGTTTGTTGTAAAATATACTACATTATAAAAGTAAATATTAAGTAAGACAAGAATAAAGTTTGTAGCATTTAAAAGTCATATTGTAACAATTTATAAGAGAATATTTTTACGTTTCTAAATCGGTTTTCCTGCCGTGTAAAGCAAGGTAATTCTGTAAAAAGGGGGTACACACTTTATTAATAGTTAATCTATTTTAGTCGCCACCTCCACATCCGCTATATAATCCTTGTTATTTTGTTTCCTAAAAGCCAAGCATCGTTTACTATATCAATTATAATAGCTCATCGATTAACTTTCTGGAAAAACTCAACAACAATTAAGTTTGATGCAAAGCATTGTAATTTAAACGTATCTTTAAAAAAAAAACTTTTAACAGAAAACCTAAAGAGATTCAGTAGCTTTATATAAATGCCATTTTCAAAATTTGGTGCTGGAATTAGTCTCATTGCAATATTAATTAATTAATTAATATTGAAATAATGAATTTTAGAAAAGGTTTGGTTCAATAATTTTATTTGTTTATTTGATTTTATTGTTAAAAATATTTACAAAGAAGATATGAAATAACTGGGCATGTAGTCAGAATGTATGTGAACATGTAATGAGAAATTCAATGTATTCTTCGAACATGTCCAATTGGCTATTGCAGTATTTCCCAAACTATGGGCCTCGATCCAATATTGAGTGGGCCCTCGCCACCGTATGCATGAATTAAAAAAATAGGAAGTGATACATTTGATATTTTATTTAGCTTTTTATAATTTTTAAAAATTAAAATACACTTAAGTTACGGGAAATATTCTGTCGGACAGCGTACGCGTACTTCATTGTAATCTATACAAAAATATTTTTTAATCCTTGAAGATAATAATGGAAAAGTGGTTGAAATGGGTGGCAAAAACAGGTCGCCGCCACCAGCTGATTGTGATGAAAATATAGAAGATGTTTTATGTGACAAAAGTGGCAAGGAGTCTGAAGTCGCATGAAACCAAACGACGAAAAGTTGTGAGAAAATATGACCTTGCATATCTAAAACTAGGATTTACTTAGCAATCATACAATGCGTGATTTGCTACGATATATTAGCGAACGAAAGTGTGCGCTCAAGTAAGTTGACACGTCATATAGAAACAAAGCATTCCCACTGAAAAACAAGTCAGTATTCTTTTTTCAATGTAAGTTGTTGAATATGAAATCTTCAACAAATAATGTTTCCCATTTCGTTAATATTAATGAAAATCCTGTATATGCATCGTTTCTCATTAGCTTAAGGATCGGCAGATCAGGAAAGCCTCATACTATTGGCGAAGATTTAGTATTACCATCGATTAAAGATGCTGTTGGAGCAATGTTTGGAGAAGAAGAAGTTGAGAAAATCGAGCGCATACCACTATCCAATAATTCTGTTGCGCGTCGAATTCAAGAAATGGCTGAATGGGCGGAAGATGAATTAATGAAAATGAATGAGTCTAACGACGTGCAATGCCTCTCTCAACTGCTCGTTTTTGTGCGTTATATATGGCAGAACGACGTACAAAGCTGAGGTAAATTCAATACAATTGATTCCCATAGAAAAGAAAAAGATTTACATTGGAAGAACTGTGTCGTTATATGCACTGACGGTGCGCCGGCTATGCGCGGAAAAAAGTAGTGTTGTTACAGGAGTTCTTGAACAAAGTCCCTGTGGTTTGTGAACACACTGTGTCATGTAGTATTCATAGAGAAGCACTGGTTTCCAAAGCATTTCCAGATGATTTCAAAACAGTTCTTGATACAGCTGTGAAAATTGTAAATTATATTAAAACAAAACCCTTACAAGCCTGCTAATTTCAAAAACTGTGCGAAGAAATGTGTAGCGGCCTAACATCTCTTCTTCTGCATTCAGAAGTTTGCTGGTTATCCAGGGGAAAAGTACTGACACGATTAAAAATTTGAATATATTAACATCTACTATATGGCGGACATTTTTCGAAATTAAACAAACTTAATTTGTATTTTCAAGGATCAAACGAATTAGACATTTTTTCAGTTCACGATAAAATTCGAGCGTTTATGAAAAAGCTTATGTTGTGGAAAAGTTGTAAGTTTATTGAAAATCAAAGCATAAGATGGACGTACTGTCTGAAATTTCAATTAATTTATCACTGTTAATAAATAAAGTTTGATTCGTTGAGTTGGATTTTTAACCCATTTCAAGACGACTTACCTACTAGTATGTCAACAAAAGCAAGTGAAGAACTCTTTGATTTATCAGAAGGGAATCTGAGCAAATACCAATATTTATGCCCTCTTTTCTCTAAGACAGCTAAGAGGTGTATCCCACGATTTGAAACTTTTGTTGGATGGGTTGGAGCCCAGTCAACTTTGGGAACCTATGGAGTCTATTGTATTATGCATAATAATATCATCATCATCGTGGGACTACAACCCTGTGCTTGTCTTGTCCTCCTAGTTTCTGCCTCCAGAAATTACGTCCTGTGCAATAGTAGACCACCTCCGAAAACTCAGCTTCTTTGCATCCTCAGCCATTCCGTCTTCCCAGCGCAGCTTTGGTCTTCCATGTCTTCTCGTCCCTACTCGCTTCGCCGTGAGAACTTTCTTCCTAGGGTTTTCTGCAGGACTAAAGTCTAGTTTGGTCTTTGAAACGATTTCGGCATCTCTGGTCTGCTGATAGAGCTTGTGGTTATAGTGGCGTCTACAAAGACCGTCCTCATGAACTGGCCCAAGAATCATAATAATATCATCACTATCGTGGGCTCTACAATCCTGTGCTAGTCCTGGCCTCCTCCAGTTTCTGCCTCCAAAAATTACGTCCCTGTGGAATAGTAGACCACCTCCGAATACCCAGCATCTTTGCATCCTCAGCCACCCCGTCTTCCCAGCGCAGCTTTGGTCTTCCATGTCTTCTCGTCTCAACTAAAAACTATTGGCTTCCCCGCGAGAACTTGCCTCGCAGGGTTCCCTGCTAGCCAGCGGCTGAGGTGACCCGCCTATAGAAGTCTGTATAGTTTTGTCTTTGAAACGATTTTGGCGCCTTTGGTCTGCTCTTAGAGTTCGTGGTTATAGCGGCATCTACAGAGACCGTCCTCACGAATTGTCCCATGAATTCAACTGAGTAGGTACCTTTCTTTCCAAAAAACCCAGAATAGCCTCATCTTTCTTTGACATCGTCTAGTGGCATAATAATGTATTAGTATAAACAAATTTAAACTTATATACAGGGTGATTCGGGAGGAAATGGAAATATTTTAAAGACATGTACAGGAAGCAAAAATAAGCTAAATAAGCTCATATGTTTGTACGATAGTAATTGCAAACAAAATGGACCTGGTAGACAGACAGTTTAAGTGAACGACGAATCCCTCTAATTAACGCCGCAGCATTAAGAATGCGAATTAGTAGCGCATCTGTTGTGCCCAGTTTCACCTAAAGACAAAAATCTAGGGGAGTGAGATCCGGTGACCTCTGTGGTCAAGGGTGCCAGCCTGCTCTGCCAATTGCACTCGCCGAAATACGTATTTAGAAAATTTCTCACAATATCTTTTTGTATAATGAGGAGGTACCTCCATCCAAAGGAGGTACCTTTGAATGAATATTGCAAGGTACTTCGTCCAATATTTAGAGAGCTAATGGTCTCTATAAAAATATAAATAACCTTACCCAGTAAGACGGCCATCCAATACCAAAGGACCAAACAATTGATGATTTAGAATGCCGCACCATACATTAATACTAAACCGATGTTGGAAATTGTGTTCTTGCGTGGCAAGGGGGTTTTCGTCCGACCATCGATGATTATTATGCCAATTCTTAATTCCATCTCGAGTAAAATGAGCTTCATCCATAAATAAAATGCATTTGAGTAATCTTCAATATTTTGACGAATCCATTGACAAAATTGTAGCCTTAATGGATAACCGCCTTATTGGAGATTTTGTACTTTCTGCAGATGAAAGGCGTTTAAACCTTGTCTTTTTATAGTTTTCCAAACCATTGTTTGTGGAGTTTCAAATTGGATTGCAATGCGCTTTGTACTTATCTCTGGATTATTTTCTACAACATTCAGAATATCTTCTTCAAGTTCCAAACCGAGCCCTTGCTGTTTTTCAGAAACAATACGTGCACTTGGGAACATTCCAATTTGCCTAGAAAACTCTCTGAAAATAATATTAAACCTCTGAAATAACCTCTGAAAAGAATGAAAATCGGACTTTTTGCTTCCTGGACATGTCTTTAAAACATTTCCATTTCCTCCCGAATCACCCGTTATATATACAATAAATGATTTCAAAATAATTTATTTTGTAACAAGGGCGGTAAGTTGTCAATTTGAAGCGAGAGCGAAAATGGGACAATGGACAATGGGACAATTGACAATACCGACGGTGTTACAAACAATATTTTTTTATTATTCATGCGAGGGGATGTATCTTACAAGTTTAGGATCCAGGGGCCATCCAAAAAAAATGCAATAAAAAATAAAGAATTTGCTTTTTCAATTGTCGCCGGTGGTGTAGATTCGTCATAAGAACTCTCCTCTGTCTCCGGAATCACCATAGAATTTACATTCATTTTAATACGTTTTCTTTAATTTTTATTTTATTATGAAAATAAATTGTCTTTTTTTTTTTTTTTTTTTTTAATGTTACCTAGCGATATTGAATATTTGCGTGCGTTATGCAGGTTATGTGGAAATACGAGGAGAAGTGGCATTTCTCGTATTACAAAAACGTGCGTCAAGAAGTACTTTTCGCGCATGACTAATAAAAAATAATAAATAAACTTTTTGTGAATTTAGAAATGTCCTTCATGCTTATAAATCTTTAATGGTAGAATATATTTTTTATATGCGAAAACGTTTCAGTAAAATATTTATTTATTTATTTATTCACGACATTGTCAATTTACAAAAAAAATCTTCATACATTATCATCACAGTACAAATTGCCTTATTTACTACTTAATTCTGCTACAAAATATAAAATAAATAAAAATAACAATTACTATTGAACAAAATGCATAATACTAAAAAAATAATACTATTGAAAAACTATCTAAAAATGTATTCATAACGTTTTTACAACTCTTTTGGTAGAGATATTTGCTATTTGCAGAAATCTATTTTAGAACTGTGCTTATTGGCTTGGTTCAGCATTTTAATAATTGACTCATTTTGTCCATACTTAGTGTGGTAAAAGCGAATATTAAATATTTCCGAATTTCGTGTCCTTCTCTCATTTACATTAAATTTTACGAGTTCTAAGATTTCTGGTGAATTTATTTTCCCATTTATGATTTTGTGTAACAATATGAGATTTGCTTCGAACCTTCTATGTTCTAATGTTCCATATAATATAATACTGCTAAGTAAAGTATTAATTTATAACATGTTTAATTAATTATATTTATTACTTCCTATGAAATATTAAATATTTACAAACTCTGTATTTGTTTTCATGACATAGTTTTAACCGGAGCTGAAGACTTTGTATGCATATTTTAAAAACATCCTGAAAACCTGCTGCTTGCTATTATTAAAAACAGATTATTACAAAGTGTGCTGCTCTACATGGAAGAACCTGATTCTAAATTATTTTCGTCTCTTTTACAGCGTATTTGGTATTTTCCGATTGTTGACTTCTTTCTGTTTCAGGAAATTATGTGTAAATAATAAACAAAGCTGTTTGACTTCCTAAAAAAAAAAATAGATACGGAATCGGAGGATGTTACTGAAAGGGAAACCTCAGACCCCTTCCTGTCTTCCGACACGTGTCTGTCTTTAGTTAACACGTGCGACGTGCTGAATACTGTTTTTCTAACACCTGAAATTTTCTTCTATTTAATTATTTACTAGATCTGAAACTCGTATCTTTAGTGCCATCCATCTATTTCCTCAAAGCAAATTTTCCAGAACTTATCCACACATTATTAATAAACTTTAGAGTTTTATACAAATAATTATATGTGTATAGATTAGACCTTTAATAATCAAATCTGAGGGTGTAGACTACACTTGGTCTTCAAAGTTCCATATAGACTAGACTTTTAAGTCTTTTAATCTATTCCGACTGTGTAGACTAGACTTGGTTTTCAAGGTTTCATGTGGACTGGGCTACTATTTAGTATGAGTGTGTAAAGTAGACTTGGTATTTGAGATGTCATCTAGACTAGTCATAGTAGCACGACATAATCAAATTTGTGAGAGTGTGTGAGCTAGACTTTGTCATGAAGGTTTAATCTAGACTAGACTTTTGATAATTTAGTTTGAGCATGCTAACTAGACTTTGTCTTCAGGGTTTCATCTAGACTAGACTTTTGATAATCTAATTTGAGTGTGTAGACACGCTTGGTCTTCAAGATTTCATCTAGGCTAGACTTTTAATAATCTAGTCTGATTTTGTAATCTAAACTTGGTCTTCAAGGTTTCATCTAGACTGAACTTTTGATAATAGAGTTTGAGAGTGTAAACTAGACTTCGTCTTCAAGATTTCATCTAGACTACGCTTTTAATAATCTATTATGTCTGTGTAGACTAGACTTGGTCTTCAAGGCTTCATCTGGACTAGACTACTTTCTAATTTTAGTCTGTAAACTAGACTTGGTCTTCAAGATGTCTTTTGATAATCTAGTTTGTCTGTGTGAACTAGACTTGGTTTTTAAACAGGAATAAACAGTAAAGAAATACAAGACAGATAAGTTGAACAAACGTAGATCGGTAAAATCTCTTGCTTCTAGAAAAACCCTGTAAAGTTACGTTTGGCACACTTGTGTGAGGACACGTGTGAGAAACAAGTGTGAGATTGAGCATCAAGTTTGCGCATACAAGTTATGAAAGATGTTAATAAACGTGGCTGAGTTTACATTTTATCAACAAATATATGATGGAATGAATGAGGAATGAACGAAAATGTATCAGACACGTGTTTAATGAAGAGCGTGTTTTAATTATTTGTAAAGATCAAACTCGCTTGACTGACTCGCTTAACATATAACAAGCGTTTTAACTAACAAAATGACTGCGTACAAAGAACTATGAACTATAAACTAAGAACCAAGAACTATAGAACTAAGAAGAACCGTTCCCTTTGTCCGACAAACGTCGTTATCAGGTACATGTTTAATGAAGAACAGTTTTAATTATTTGTAAAGACACGACTGACTCGCTTAAGATATAACGAGTGACTTAACTAATTAGTCTTAACAAAATAACTATGTAGAAAGAACTATAAATTATGAACTAAAAACTAAGAACTATAAAACTAAGAATTACCGTACCCTTTGTCCGACCAAACGTTGGTCAAAAGGAACGGTTTGGAAGGAGCTGTTTAATCCTTGTTTATATTGCAACAATTTATTACATTGAATCATTATATTTTTCTTCTTTATGTGTTTCACCCAACTTTGTGGTACATGAAATCAATAATTTATTATTGTTTTTAGCTTTCCTTTTAGCCCAGTATTACTATATATCCTTTGAGATTTTGCTTCCCTTTCTTCGGCAGAGATGTGGATCGTACGCTTTTGTTTGATTTTAACTAGGAACCGTTGCTTCTTATCCTTGGTGATGGTTTTGGATGTTTTGCCCTCGAGCATGGTGTCTATAATTTGGAGTTATACGAGGTGTTTTTCAGTTTTCTTTATACTTTGATGGTATAGTTGTCAAAGAAGTTTTGTTTTTTATTACGAAAGTGGTCGAAGATCTTTTTGGTAAGTCTATATCAGTTCTTTCGGAGGACGTGCCCATAAAAATCAATTCTCCCTTTTTTTATTGTGTGAGAGTTTTTCAGTCTTCTGATAAAGGGTTTCGTTCCTGACATGGATTAATTTGTTATGAAATTTGGGGCCTAAGATTTTGCGTAATATCTTTATTTCCTTGACCTCCAGCATTTCAAGCGGTCCCTGAATGGTGAGAGACAATGCTTCGGCTGCATATAAGGCTTCTGGTATAATTACCGTGTAATGTTTTATCTTGGTATTCCAGGAGAGAGACTTCTTGTTATAAGTGCTCTGCGTAAATTGGAAGGCAAATTCAACTTTATTTCTCCTAGATTCCATTGCCTTTTTCGTTAGCGTATTCCAGCCGATTCATTCCCCAAGATATTTGAATTCTTTGACGACGTCTATGTATTGGTTGCCCACTTGAAGCTTCTTTGGTGGGTTTTTTATGTTTGTTATTATTTTGGTCTTTTCAACTGAGAATTTGAGACCCATTTTTAACGCTTGCCTCGAGTGTGTTCGAGGATCTGTTCCTTGGATTCTTCCCATATCTTAGCTAGTAAGGCCATGTCATCAGCAAAAGCTAAACAATTGATCTTAATGCCTTTGTTATCCCTTTGAGTTCCTATTCTGATTGCGCTGTAGGTCTTCACATTCCGCTCTTTGACTACTTTTTCTAGGGCACAGTTAAATAACAGTGGAGAAAGTCCATCTCCTTGCCGTACACCTGTTTTAATCTCAAAAGGGGTGCAGAGTTTCCCTATGAATTTAACTTTCGATAATGTATTAGTTAGTGTTTCTCTGATTAGGTTTGTAGTTTTGTTATCGATGTCTATTTCTTTCAGGACCGAGAATAAGGATTTCCTATCATAGAGTCGTAATCCTTTTGGAAGTCAATGAAAGTGATAACATACGATTTAGCCCGTTCTTTTTGGTAGTTCATGATATGTTTGAGGTTGATAATTTGTTCCGAAGAGGATCTCCCTTTCCTGAAACCCGCTTGGTATTCCCAAAGTAGATGGTCTAGTTGATGTTCTGCCCTGTGTAGTAGGACTGTGGAGAATATCTTGTATATTACGTCAAGGAGAGATATCCTTGGTATTCCCAAAGTCCCAAAGCTTGGTATTCCCAAAGTAGATGGTCTAGTTGATGTTCTGCCCTGTGTAGTAGGACTGTGGAGAATATCTTGTATATTACGTCAAGGAGAGATATCCCTCTGTAGTTCTTAGGGTCTGTTTTGGATCTTTTCTTATGAAGTGGCTGTTTTTCAGTCACCTGGGATTCTTTCATGTATCCAAATTTCTGAGAGATATTTCTGAGAGACCATATAGCATTTTCTTTAACATTCTTCCAAAGTTCAGCTGTGATTTGATTTTCTCCCGAAGCCTTATAATTCTTATGATTCTATATTATTGAATGGAGTTCCTCAATTGTTGGAGGTTCTGAGTCAGGTTTGGTTGATGTGGACATATGAAAGTCCATCTTTTTTATGGGTTCCTCATAGTTAAGGCGATTTTCAAAATATTCTGCTGATACTGCAGTTGTCTTTGTTGTTATGGGCAACATTTCCATCTTTATCTTGGAGTTGTAGAGATGGGGGATTGTACTTATTCAATTTCTTCTTAAAATTTTTATAAAAGTTTCTACATTGTTTCTGGGAAAGTTTTCGTTAATTTGCATAAGTATGTGATCATCTCAAGCTTTTTTGATTCTCTTCAAATTTTTCGTCACTAATTTGCTAACATTTAAGAAATTTTGTCTGTTATGGTCGTTTTTCTGTGATTGCCACTGGTGCCATATTTTCCTTCTTAGTTCAAATTCAAATTCATTTATTGGCCAGTTGGATGCATACAGAATACATATAGGCAAGTCAAGAAATTGTTAAATACATTTGCATAATTATAAAAATTCTTCCATTTTGTATGAACATTGGGTCACGAGAATATTTCTAATTTTTCTTCTAAACATTCTATATGAATGTTCTTGAGCTATTTCCACTGGAAGCGAGTTATACAGTTAGATCCCAAGAACGTCAGGAACCCTACCGCATGAGATAGTTCTTGTTTGAGGCGTGCACAATTTGAGACGAGTTCTGGTGGGATAGTTATATTTATCCATATTTTTTGGTATTAGATGTTTGTTTACAAACATCTAATACATAGATATAGCTTGTTGTTTCTAATATATGTAAGCTAGGGACAGTTAACATCCTAACTCAAGCTCTACAAAATGACGTCTGCAGGAGGCAAATATTTGCAGACCTAGCATGGAATGTACAATTCTTTTTTGGGCTTTCAGCAATTTTGTTAGTTCAGGGGATGCTCCCATGTAATAATGCCATACATCAAGACCAACTGAATTTCAGCGTAATAGAAGGTTATCACTTCCTGCTAAGATTTTGGTCTTGCATCGCTTTTGTGCTGATTCTGAAGTTTCCTCGTCCTCGATTATATTTCGCTGAGACTCGAATACATCAATGCTTTCATCTGATGGCATTGAGTTCAAAACGTTAAAAGATATTTCTTCTTGAAATTGTGACATGTTGGATAATTTTGTTTAAATATATGCCAATATACACTACAAGGATTTTGTGTCTACTGTGTTAAATTTATTTAAAACTTTTCAAGTATATAGTATTTTGGTGAAATTTTAAATACTGAAAACCACAAGTGAATGAACTAATAGACAGGTGTTATCTACCTAGTAATCTTTTATTCCAAAATTTCTACTGGAACCCCAGCTGAATGCAGCTAAGTTAAAATGGGGTGTAATGTTAGTTCGCCTCCTCGTGGTGCACCCTGGATAGCGTTTTATTTTATAAAACGTGAACTAAATGAACTAACAACAACCAGACAATCCTATGGATCTCCTGGTTAAGACCATGACAATGTCTGAGAACAACTGCGGAGCAACTGTAAGTAAAGAACAACTGTAGGTAAAGTGGGCAAGGCAGTGAGCATTCCTAAATGCCTACTAAGATCCTACCGATTCTGAACGCTACCGACAATGCAATCGAATATATATAGATATATATATATATATATATATATATATATATATATATATATATATATATATATATATATATATATATATATATATTATCATAATTTATTTGTATTTGTATTACTATCAATAATGTGATGAGCCATGCGCTAAATAATAATAAATATATAAAATAAATAAATCAGTTCCTGCTTTGTTAAGAATGCTCGTAGGTGTCTAATACAATAAACTTTCTTGTTCAATGAGACTATCATACTCTTCTGAGTTTTTTTTTTAAGTTAGTGATTTAATTATCATTGATAATTATCATTGATTGAAATAAATAATTATCAAATTAATTAACACTTTAAGTAGCTAAGCAATTTAACCCGCAACGACAAACAAATTATAACAAAGTCTTAAATTTCATTCTTTCTATACTCTAAATAATATAATTCATCTCACACAAGCCAAATATATAAACCTACTTTACTGACTCAAAATGTATTAGGAAATGTATGGGCTCATACAAAATGTTTAAATTATTGTATAAGGTGTTGTTTCAAAACTTGTTGACTCACACAACTTCTTAAACATGTGTGCCCGTGTTTATGTACCATCAATTATTATTACACAATCCATTGAGCTCAAAGACGATACAAGTCTGGGAGTTACAAATCTTTGACAGCTGCATAAAACGTCATTTTGACTATTTTCCACTTTATCAAGCTTACAAAAAACAAAGTAATTCATTCAATTTGTTCGATAAAGTATGGGCAAAAGGTATTCCAAAGAAACAAATATTTTTGGAGCAACCCCGGATGATATCAAAATCTTCACGGACAGCTGGGCGATCCTTAACAAAAACCTTGCATCCTTCGGCCTACAGTTTTTCTTGATCCTCTTCGAGAAATATCCGGAGATCAGGAAGAAGCACTTCAGCAGATTTAAATGCGAGAAGATATCAGACCTGAAACGTACGCCACATTTAACGTTATACGGCCTTGAAGTTATGAGGCAATTATCAGGATTGGCAGATCTTGTTGATAAACCGGAAATGCTGGTCCAGATTATCAATCGACACGTTTTGTTTCACACCCGGTTAGATGTGAGTAGAAGTGACTACGAAGCCGCGAGAAAATGTCTTTTGGAGATTATTTCTGTTCACTTCAAGTCCCAAGCTCTCACTCTCGCTTGGAACAAAATTATAACTAGTCTGATCGAAATCGTCATTCATACATCGGAGAAAAATCATCAATAATTAATCGACAATTAACAAGCGATTAACAAGCGATTTGAAGCGATTTAGATTTCAACTTGTTATTGAGATTTTTGAATTTTACTATTTAGGGGTCACTAAAGTGTATTAATAACTAGGGTACAACATAATAACTAGGCTATATATCATATTAATTTATATATTTATCATATTTTAATTTACATAATTAAATGTTTATTATATTTCTCGTGTATTTTGAATAATCTGAGTTTGTAGACTAGACTTAGTCTACAAGGTTCTAGACTAGACTTTTATTAATCTAGTCTAGGAGTATAGACTAGACTTGGTCTTCAATGGCTCATGTAGATTAGACTTTTGATAATCTAGTCCGATTGTGTATACTCGACTTGGTTTTCGAGGCTTCATCCAAACCATTTTTTTCATAATCTAGTCTAAGTGTAGACTAGACATGATCTTTAAGGTTTTATGTAGAGTTGACTTTTGACAATCTAGTCGGATTATGTAGACAAAACTTGGTCTTCAAGGTTTCATGTAGATTAGACTTAATAATATCATCTAAATGTGTAATCTAAACCTGGTCTTCGAGGTTTCATCTATAGTGGACTTTGAGTAATTTAGTCTGATTGCGAGTGTGTAGACTAGACTTGATATTCAATGTTTCATCTAGATTAGACTTTTGATAATCTAGTCTGATTGTGTATACTAGACTTGGTCTTCAAGGTTTCATCTAGACTAGATTTTTAATAATCTTGTCTGACTATGTTGACTAGGGGTCGGCAACCTATGACCCGCGAGTTACCGAGTGACCCATTTGATAATTTCGAGTAACACACTTAAGTATTGTTCTTAATTTTATAAAAGTTGTCCGTTAAGTTCATCGTAATCCTACCATTAATCAACGTCAATTCCAAAAAATGTTGGAAGATGTTCATTCCGATTATGAGGATATTACAGTAGGTAAAGCAAAGATTCTGAAACGATTTTGTGGTATGAAGGATGAGATATCTGTTTTTATGGATATGAAAGGAAAACCTCAACAAGTGCTAAAAGCACAAATTAGATCTGTGGTTTTGTATTGCTTGTTGATGTTATAACTCTTCTTAATCAATTGAATTTTATTCTGCAATCTCAAGAAGAAGTAGATTTGAAAATAACTTATTATTATAACTTATATTGACTCTGGGAGAATAGTTATCATTTTTTACTTTTGGAAGTCAATAAAATAATTTAATTGCGAAACTTTTGTGAACGAGTTAAAATCTATAAACGAGGAATTTAACACCAGATTTCAAGATTTTCACTGCCAAGAAGCAAATTTAAAGATGTCGTGATGGAACAACTTTCATTTCAAACGGAAATATTTTCTCTGCAAGAAAACTACGTTCTCAAAGCGATGTTTAGCGATATTATCTGATTTTAATAAATATATAAGAAATATTTTCCAACTGATAAATTCGCATTTATCACAAGTTTACTAAAATATTTTGGAAACGTTCTTTCTAAAACAATTGTTAAAAAAAATTTTAAGATCAAAAATGTCTATCTCCATATGTGTCCCTTTAAGTTTATGACTAGATCAAAGCATCGAAAGTCAAGTTTTATGAAGGCGTCAAGAAAATGACAATCTAAAAATATAGTTCCGTCATTTTGGTGTTATAAATTGTTATGTACTTAATCAAATTAGATAATCTCAATTTAAGTAACCCAGGTAATCCTGTGAATTGTAAGTATGGGCAAAAAGTATTCAAAAGAAATAAATATTTGTGGAGCAACACACGAAGACATAAAAATATTCCTAGACAGTTGGATAATTCTGAACAAGAACCTGGGATCCTACGGCCTCCAGTTTTTCATGATCCTTTTTGAGGAATACCCGGACATCTTAACGAGGCACTACAAAAGATTCCATAATTTTGAGAGACTATCCGATCTTAGACTTACACCACATCTAACATTGCACGGCCTGAATGTTTGGAGACAATTATCACGAATGGCAAGTTACATTCGCAAACCAGAAATGTTAATCCAAACTGTAAATCAACACGTCTTGTTTCACGTCAAGATAAATGTGACCAAAAGTGACTACGAAGCCGCGCGAAAATGTATTTTGGAAATTATTAATATTCACTTCAAGTCCGCAAATGTTGTTCAAGCTTGGAACAAAATTGTAACTAGTCTCTTCGACATTATTATTCATATGACCGAGAAACATCGGCAGGAAGAATATTATGACAGATATCAATAAAAAAAACATATTTTATCTTGTTTGTTTTTGTAGATGTCGATTACAAATAGTTGCAAAAGTTGCAAATTTTGATTTTAGAAATTTGATAAAATCTATGAATTTTGCAAGTCTGTAGAAAGGGTGTACGTTAATAGAATTAAATGATATTTGCAACGTTTCTTGGTTTTGCTATAAGCAACCAATTAGCAATATGATAACTTTCTAGATAAATTATTGCAAATGTTACAAATTTCGATTTTATAAATTTCACAGAATCTACAATTTTTGCATTTTTGGCAACAGAATCTACAATGTCTGTAGAATGTTTGTTTATGAAGATGTATTAATAAAATTTGCTACATTTCTTAGTTTCACAACAGACAAAAAAAATGCATAATATCATCTCTCTAGACAAATAATTGCCTAAAACGAACTCCACCTCCAAAAAAATGAGAAAGAGTCTATTACGGTCGAACCAGAAAAAAAAAACGAAGAATGGAAGACACCACATAGAATGAGATCAGCATATTTCTCTGCTGTCCTGGAAAACCCAAGCAAAACGGAGACTTCCAAACAAAGTTCAATGTCCTCAAACGAAAATAATCCTAAACGAAAGAGAATAGACAAGATCGAGCAATTACCAGAAAATGAAAAAGATTTTGAATCTGCAATTAGGAAAGTGACGGCAAAGGCTCATGAGTTGAGATGGCTCACGGCAGCAAATACAAATACCAAACTTGAAATCAAAAACGCGGTGGAAGAACTATGTACCCTCATAGGCAAACTGGGGAAAATATAACCTGAATATTCCCCAAAACTTAACAACGGAACGGGTACTCAAACAGAACCATACAACCTCTACCATGCAAATATACAAGGGGAAGAAAAAGAAATACTTGAAAAACTTTGGCAAGACATGAAAAAAGGATTCTGCTACAAGGACTTCCAAGATTTATCCGCACAAAACTGGCCACAAGCTACTTACCGGAGAGTACATGAGGGGCAGGGAAATCCAATGTCACTGCCACTAGACTGGGACCTAGCCTGGCATGTAGCTGATGACCGCAGCCCAGAAAAAGGAGTGGCAGTTTCGCATAGTTTTGCCTATGCGAGACCTTGCTAGCTTGAAAGTCAGGAATCAAAACCAGGACGCATAGTGTATTTAAGACACTCCATTGGTGTGCCAAATAAGGAAGGAACAATACAAAATGCCGGGCGATATGTATACCAAGTGGTAGTGCTTCAAAAAGCCGATGAATCGTTTAGCCTTGAAAAGAGCATCGACGGTGTAAACCACCTAAAAAATATGATGATACAGAATGGTATAAACAAACTATCTTTTGTCAAACCATCTGTTGCTGATTGGCCGATAATAAAAAAAACATATGGAATATATTTTCGCCGATACCGACATAGAGGTTAGAGTGCATAAGCCCCGGGGGCGAAATCCTGTAGAAAAGGCAGAAACTGTGAAAGAGACGACGGTCATAAAGGGCCAAGAACAAAAGAGAAGAGTGAAAACCACAAAGGCAGTATTCGTTAGGGCAAAAGACAAAACTTTTGCCGAACTACTGAAAGTAGTAAAGGAAAAGATAGACCCGGAGTCCTCAGGTTCAAAAATAAAGGGAATGAGAAGCACTAAAACGAGTGAACTACTGAGAGAAATGGGAGAGGGAAAAGCACAGGACCTAAAAGATATAATTGCTCAAAAACTGCCAGAGGTCGAAGTCCGCTAAAAAAATAGAGATACAATTATTCACTTAAAGGACATAGGTGCCATTATGACCGTTGAAGAAAAAGAGGAATCCATACAAAAGCTATTCAAAATGAAAAAGGATGAGGTAATAGTTAAAAATCTTAGACCCGCTTATGGCGAAAGGCAAATAGCCACCGTTCAACTCCCTAGAAACCAGGCAAACACATTATTAGAACACGGGAAAATTAAAATTGGCTGGTAGAATTGTAGAATTCATGAAAGAATCGATCTTGAACGATGTTACAAAAGCTGGCTAAGAGGCCATCACGCAACTGCCTGTAAAGGCCCAGACCGCCAGATGCTATGCCTAAGATGTGGCCAAGAAGGCCACAAGGTGAAGGGCTGTGAGAATCAACCATACTACTCTATTTGCAACCAGCAGGGACATCGAGCAGACACTGGAGCATGCCCAATATTTAGAAAAGCGCTAGCGGAGGCAAGGCGGACAAAATCTCAACAATGATTAAATTAATACAAATTAATCTAATGGGTGCCGTGCAGCTCATGACTTACTGATCGCCACGGCGAAGGAAGTGAAAGGGTATATAGTCCTGATAAGCGAACAAAACAAAAAACTTGCAAAAGAGGCCAAATGGCTTACGGACGATCACAACAATTCAGCGATCTGGATCAGGAACCAAAACGAAGCTGTAACTAAAGCTGTAAAAGGGACGGGCTTTGTCTGGGTGGAGCTGCAACAACTTATCATATACAGTTGTTATTTTTCCCCAAACGAAACAATCGAGCAACTGTTCAAATCCCTTGCAGAACTAAGTCAGAATATCAGGCAACAGAAAAATAAAGGAAAGATAATAGCTGGAGATTTCAACGCAAAGTCTCCCTACTGGAAATCTCCCTATATGGATAAGAGAGGAAATATGGTTACGGATTGGGTGGCAGAAACAGATATGGTCCTGCAAAATCAAGGAAATGATCCCACATGCATGAGGGCCAACTCATGGTCCATTATAGATCTCACATTTTCATCCAACTCTATATCTAACTTGTTCGTATATATAAATACGTATATATATAATAAAGCTGGAGAGTGTTGAATAAGTAATCTGAGCGACCACCGGCACATACTTTATGAAATAAAGGAAAAACAAAGATCTAAGCAAAACGTGTACTCGACTAAGCCTGGCTGGACTACTCAATATAGCAATGAAGAGAAGATAAAGCAACACCTAACAAGAGAAGCATCAACTGCACAAACAACGGACGCGGACTCACTGGTTCATATTATGAGTAGAGTATGCAAAGCCAACTTGACAAAAAAAGAGAACAAAATACAAGTAAAGCCGTGTACTGGTGGGCAGACAAAATCGAGCGCTTGAGAGCAGCATGCGTAGCTGCCAGGAGAAGATACCAACGCCAAAGGAAAAACAAAATATGTTCTGATAACATGCTAAAGTACTAAATCAAATATATAAGACAAGAAAGGATCTTCGTCGCCTTATAAATAGTACGAAAGAACAACATTGGAGGAAACTCTGCGCCGATCTAGATCTAGATGGGGACATATGGGGGGACACCTTCCAAAAAATTAGGAGAAATCTAAATATCAAGCCGCTAAACCTACTAATGACAATGGAGGAAAGGCGCCGTGTGGCTGAGGAACTGTTTCCACGGTATACCCTTATTGACTGGGAACAGCCCGAAGTCAGAAATACACCACCCTTCACTGCGGAGGCTACTAAAGGCAGCAGGCATGAAAATAATGACCGGTAGAGCGCCTGGCCTAGATGTAGATCCACCTGAGATTATGAAGATAACCGTGCAAAATCAATCTAAATTTGTACTAGACACCATGAACTCACTGCTAGCTGCCGGAAATTTTCCAGACAGATGGAAGAGAGCAAAGTTAGTCCTTATCAGAAAATGGGATAAATCGATTGGTGACCCTAGATCGTATAGGTCAATCTGTCTACTGGATGTCTCTGGAAAAATAATGGAACAACTTCTGCTAACTAGATTAAAAGATGATTGATGATGGATTCAGGAAAGGAAGGTCAACCATTGTTGCCCTAATGTCCGTTTTAGAAATTGCAGAAAAAGCCAAATCGGGATCGCAGAGAACCAGAAAAATGTGTGCTCTCCTAACCCTTGACGTTAGGAATGCCTTCAACAGCGCGAACTGGAAAGATGTAATGGAAAGCTTGAAAAATAAAGGTATATCTCCATACTTATTGCGCATGATAGGAAGTTACCTTAGCAATCGGAGCTTGTTGTTGCAAGGCGATAGAGAGATAGAAGAGCTTGAAGTTAGTAGTGGTGTCCCACAGGGTTCCATACTAGGGCCTAGCCTCTGGAACATACTATATGATGGAATACTAACTATGAAACTATGGTAGTTAGACCCATTTTGACATATGGCTCCACAGTATGGTGAACCAAAGTGAAGCAAAAACAGGACATCAAAGAACTCTCCTATGTTCAAAAACTGGCCTGTTTAGCAATTACGGGAACGATGAAAACCGCCCCAACTGCGGCTCTGGAGGTGATCCTAGGCCTTCCTCCCCTGGATATCTTTATCATGGGCGAGGCAAGGATGGGAGCTTTCAGATGCATATCAAATCAAATCCAAGACAGTTTGGAACTGTCTTCAGGACCTAAAAGCCCTGGCAAAGCATAACAAGATCACACTCGCTTGGGTGCCTAGCCATACAGGACTGGTGGGTAACAAAATGGCGGATAAGCTAGCAAAAGATGGAGCCTGCAAGGCAAACATCATTGCTGAAAGCGGACCCTACATTACAAAGACCACGACCCGAAATAAAATCTGTAAATGGGTAGCAACTAAGCACCGTCTACAGTGGGTCAATTTGAATGGTCTGACACACAGCAAACGAATGGTAGCTAAACCATCGGAAACTCTAACTGCTGAAATCCTGCAACTGCCAAGGAAGCAGATCGCAATTGTGGTAGGACTACTTACAGGACACCGCCTTCTACGAGAACACCTGCATAAAATGGGTATCTGGAAGGATGTACCTTTATGCAGGTTATGCTATGAGGAGGACGAAACCGCCGCCCATATAATCTTCCACTGTGAAGCAATTGCACGTAGGAGACACAAACTTGATATTACAGCTGAAAGAGTCCCCGTGATAAACGTGGCACATAGAATCCTGGACCTAATAGAGGGACTGGATCTATTTGCATGAACAAAACAATGTGGGGAAATACAATAGGCCAATGGGCCGCAGTGTTATAAGAGCTAACCCCCCTGGACCCACATTGGTTAGAGAGAAAAAAAAAACTATGAAACTGCCAGTGGGGGCAACAATAATTGGTTTCGCCGATGATATAGCATTGGTAGTTACAGTCAGAACCGAGCAAGGTCTCATACAAACGGCAAACCATGTAATCGCTCAAATCGGTGCTTAGATGAAATCCAGAAAACTTAGCCTAGCAGCAGAAAAAACCGAAGCGGTTCTGCTTACAGGTCTGAGAAAACATAGCCCAATAAAATTTAAAATCGAAGAAAAAATGATAATACCAAAACATGAAATAAAATACCTTGGTTGTGACGATTGATAAAAGGCTATCAAAGCTATTGGTGTGACGATTGATATCGGTAACTGCACACTTAACAGAAGCGGCGGCTAAAGGAATGAGGATTATGGCAGGCTTACAACAACTAATATCAAACGTAGTGGTGCCCCAAAAGTAGCAAACGCAGCATTCTGAGCTCTGTAGTTCAGGCTACAATGTTATGCCAATATGGGCCAAGGGACTGCAATCAAATGGAAATTTACAAAAATTAGCAGCTATACAACGGAAAATGACTATACGCGTATATAGTGGTTATCGAACAATATCGAGGGAAGCTGCCCTGGTTATTGCAGGCATTCTCCCAATTGACCTACTCGCAGAAGAGCGAAAGAAGCTTTACGAAACCGGCTACAACAGGATATAAAAAAAGCCAGAGAGGAACTTCTCGAACAGTGGCAGAGAAGGTGGGAGCTTACGAAAACAGGACAGTGGACCAGATTACTTATTGCGAACATCTCCACCTGGATCAAAAGAAAGCACGGTGAAATAAATTATCATCCGACCCAAGCACTTTCTGGCCATGGTAGCTTTAGAAATTATCTACACAACTTCAGACGAATTATGTGTGTAGTGCGGGGAGACACACAGTGTGAGCCACGCCATCTTCGAATGCTGGAGATGGCAAGACGAAAGGGAATCAGCAGCAGCAAACATCGGAGAACCTATTGGTCCCAGAACCATTATATATTATATATATATATATATATATATATATATATATATATATATATATATAATATATATATATATATATATATATATATATATATATATATATATATTACCAAGTTACATGCTTGAGAAAAAAGAAAACTGGGAAAACATGCAGCGGATAATTTATACCATAATAAGCAACAAAGAAAATGACTTGAGGAAGCCCTACAAGAGACTCAATTGAAGCACATTTTTACAATAGATCCATCCGTCACTCCGAGGTCATGCGAAAAGCAGTTCCAGAGTGATCGGATGTGTTTCCTGGGGTACTACTTGTCTTGGAAGGATTATTCCGCCAGCTACGCCCCCTCCCCCAAAAAAAGACAAATAATTGCAGAAGAAGTTGCAAATTTTGTTTTTGGAAATTTGATAAAGTCAATTAATTTTGCAAGTCTGTAGAAAGGGTATGCACCAACAGAATGAAATGATATTTGCAACGTTTCTTAGTTTCGCTATAAGCAACAAATTACCAATTTCTGCCAACTCTCTAGATAAATAATTGCAAATGTTACAAATTTAGATTTTACAAATTTCACAAAATCTACATTTTGGCAAGTCTGTAGAATGTTTGTTTATACAGATAATTTAATAAATTTTGCAACAGTTCTTTGTTTCACTACAGACAACAAGATTCCATAATATCATCTCAATAGATAGATAACTGCAAAATTTTCAAATTTTGATTTTAGAAATTTGATAAAGTCTATGAATTTTCTAAGTTTCTAAAAAGTGTGCACACTAATAGAATTAAAAGATATTTGCAACGTGTCTTAGTTTCGTTAGAAGCAACAAATTAGCAATATGTCAACTGTCTAGAATCTAGACAGTTGAGACTCTAGATCTAGACTCTAGATAAATAATTGCAAATGTTATAAATTTTGATTTTACAAAATCTGCAATTTTGGCAAGTCTGTAGAATGTTTGTTTGTGATGGTAACTGAACCAAATTAGCAACATTTCTTAGTTTCACTACAGACAACAACATTACATAAGATAACCTCTCTAGACAAATAATTGCAAAAGTTGCAAATTTTGATTTTAGAAATTTGATTTAGGAATTTGAAAGTTCAATGAATTTTGCGAGTTTGTAGAAAATGTGTTCACAAACAGAATTAAATTATATTTGCAACGTTTCTTAGTTTCGCTATAAGCAACAAATTTCCACTTTATCCCCAACTCCCAAATAAATAATTGCTACAAATGTATACATTATTGCTACAAATAATGTTACAAATTTAGATTTTACAAATTTTATAATTTCTATAATTTTGGCAAGTCTGTAGAATATTTGTTTATGAACATAATTTAGTAAAATTTGCGACATTTTTTAGTTTCACTACACACAACAAAATTGCATAAAATCATCTTTCTAGACAAATAATTGCAAAAGTTTCAAATTTTTGAAATCTGATAAAGTCAATGAATTTTGCAAGTCTGTTTTACCCGTGGTGTGCCAAGCCATTCTACCAATATGATAAAGGGTGCTGCCAGAATTTTAACTTATAAAATGGGGTTTTAGAGGAGAAAAAATTTATACCAAATTTATCTTTTAAACATATTTATTAAAAAAATAACATAAATTAAAAATTTTTAATGCGAACCTTGTCCCTGCACATTTTTGCTTAATATTTCAATATCAGGGGTATAATTTGTGACTTTTAATTTCACACAAGATTCTGAATGTTCATTTGTTAAACGACTTCTTTGTGGACTCAAAATATGTTTCATATGAGAAAAAAATTGTTCACAGAGATATGTGGAACCAAAAGCGGAAAGGAGAGCACATGCAATTTTTTTTAAACAATAAAATCTTTCCGGCAATGACATCCAACAATTTAATATAGCAGTCGATTTTTCCATAGAGTCATCTTCCAGATTTTTTCGTAATTCCTTAAATTTTGTTTTCCATAATTCTGAAGATATTAGTTCGATAAGTTCCATTTCAAAATTATCAACATTCATCCACTCAAAAATTGAAAAATCAAACGGTATTATTAATGGATCTATTAAATCTGGTTTTATCAGGAAGGAAAATATAGGCAAATGAGCTTCAAAGTCTTTGCATCTTCTGGAAAATTCATCTGTGAGTGCTTCAACGTAGGTTTTAAGTTCATCTTTGTCTATGGTCGATTTATTTGCAAGCGCTTTAACATTTGGGAAGTATTTGTAGGTACTAGTATTAATATCACATAAAAATACATTTAATTTTGTAGCAAATCCTGTCCAATATTCAAAAAGTTCGAGCACAGTTTGGCGCTTTCCTTGCAATCTTAAGTTTAGTTCCTTGAGATGTTTAGTTATATCAGTCAGAAACATCAATTTGCATAACCATTCTTTATCGTTCAATTCGGGGAAATGTTGTTCCTTTTCATTAAGAAAAACTTTAATGTGTTCCAGACATGACACAAACTTATTCAAGACATTGCCTCGACTAAGCCAACGAACATGGCTGTATAAGGGGAGGTCGACATATTCACTTTCCATTTCTTCTACAAGAGATTTAAATTGCCTGTGTGTCAATGAAGAGCGAGACACTATGAAATTAACTATTTTAACAACAGTGTCCATTACAGGAATTAAGCGCTGTGACGAAATGTTGGCAACTAAACTTTCCTGGTGTATTATACAATGAAAGTTCAATATTTTATGTCCAATATGATTTTCAAGAAGTTTGACAAATCCTTTATCCTTGCCAACCATTGCAGGTGCGCCGTCAGTAGTTACACAAAATATTTTTTTGATATTAATTTTCTTGCTGTCAAAATAATTTATGAATGAAGCAAGAATATCCTGCCCCTTAGATGTCCCAGACAGAGGAATCAAATTGCACAATTCTTCATAAACTTGACCTTTATCACAATACCGTACAAATACTGCAAGCCGCGCAATATCATTTACATCTGTACTTTCATCAACAGCGACGCTAAATGCAACAGATTCTTGTAGTCCAGAATTCTGTTTTGTTGTCACATTGTCTGCCATTTCAGTTATTCTTCTTTCAATCGTTCGCGCAGAAGCCGGTATTTCTCGAATTCGGGATAGTATGGTTTGTTGGTTAGGTAAATCGCTAAACAACTTTTCTGCACTTTTTATAAAGATTTCCTTTATATATTCCCCATCTGTAAAGGGTTTGCCTTTGGCAGCTATGCAATGAGCAATTGCGAAGCTGCATTCTGTCGCCTTAGGCTTCGTTCCAGTTATTCCACAAAAAAAGCTACTTGTTTCTTATAACCAGAATCAGCTCTCTTTATAGTTTCACATTTCTCATCGTTGCTATTAAATGTGGACTGATGTTTGGTTTGGAAATGTCTTTGTACGCTTGACGTGCGGCATACGACACTTTCGTGACATATCACACATACAGCACGATCCTTTTGTTGTATAAATCCATATTCATTCGTCCGATAGTCTTGAAACCCGCGAATATTTAGTTTTTGTTTCTTTGCCTCCATATGATTAAATATGGATTAAAAATAACAAATATTAAACCAATAAGATACAAGTCTTACAAAAAAAGTTAGAACGGAAAGTAACTACCAGTATTAAACGAAATGGAAGTTTTACTGGATTGCAGGCAAATATGCGCAGCACAAAACGAGAAAGAGAGGGGCGAATGTATTCCGGCTTGAACATTCGTATAAGTCCGCTTCGATAACTAGTCGGTGCTGCGCATGTTTCATTCATTTTGCTCCGAATGCGTTTCCACAAAAGCATCGCGTAGATTTTCGTGACATTGGCAAGCCTCCTTAGATAAATTATATAATTAAACATTTTCTCTTATTTAAAAATCACTTCATCTCGATATTTTCACGATTTCCCTGATTACTAGAGGTCAGAAAAAAATACGAAAACCCGTTTTTTTCGAAAACCCGTATTTTTGATGTTGTTGTAATAAGCTAAATTAAATATTTTATGTAAATATTAAAAAAAACGGCCCTCATGAAAAATTTAAACAAATATTCGGCGTTAACAGGATTTATAAAAGGTGAAATTTTGCTTTGAAATCTTTGATAAGGGCATTTATATTCATAAAAAATAGTTGTTACAAAATTATTTTTTGATTTTATTTAAATGTTTATTTTTTACAAAAATTAGCTTGTTTACTAGGAAATTTATAGCAAATTCAGACCCCCCCCCCCCACACAAAAAAACCGTTTTTATTCAGTTATAGCAAAGACAACAAAGTGAACATTCGCTAGGAATACCGTATTTTACCCCCTAAATATATATTATTTATAAAAATTTTATATATATATATATATATATATATATATATATATAATTAAATTATATAATATTATTTTGAAATACCGTATTTTTCACCGTATTTATTCCGAACTCTGCTATTTACTTTGTAGAGTGCCATTCAGAAACTCGTCGCGCGCCACGCGTGCCATAGGTTGCCGACGCCTGGTTTACACTAATAGAATTAAATGATATTTGCAACGTTTCTTAGTTTCGCTATAAGCAACAAATTAGCAAACTCTGTCAACTCTCTAGATAAATAATTGCAAATGTTACAAATTTAGATTTTACAAATTCCACAAAATCCACATTTTGGCAAGTCTTTAGAATGTTTGTTTATACCGATAGTTTCATAAATTTTGTTCTCTCTCTCTCTCCCTCTCTCTTCAGCCCGTGTTTGTCAACTGCTGGACCTAGGCCTCCTACAGTTCGTTCCATGCGCATCGAGTCGTCATCGAGCCATCTTCGTTGCGGTCTTCTAGTGCTTCGTTTTGTGCCTCTTGGTCTGGCTGGTGTGGCTCTACCCAGTTCATTGGCTTTGGTTCGCAGTCTGATCTCCTGGTTTGTTATTCTGTATATTAAGCTTATGTCGAGCAGAGCCCGTTCCATTGCTAGTTGCCAGGTTTTTAATCTGTTTGCGCTCTTTGCTGTTCATGTCATCGTTTCCAGGCCATATGTCGTAACGGACAATAGATATGCACATGTCGTTTGCCGAAAGTTTGCCGAAAGCAGCCCATCTCTGACTTATTCTTCTGGTTATTTCTGTTACCTGATTTTCTTTCCCCAGTTTTGTTTGATATCCTAGGTATATGTACTCGGTCACTTGTTCGATTTCCTGCCCGTCCATTTGGTTCGCTTGGGCTCCAACTTCTTGGGTAATGATCTTGGTCTTTCCCAAGTTCATTTTCAGGCCTACTGATAGTGATGCTGTATTTAGTTGGTCTAGCATGTCTTTAAGTTCTTGGATGTCAGAGCTTATTAATATAGAGGGCATTAACCAAATATGGAATACCGTTTTGTATTTTACGCATAAAAAACAGATTTTAAAATTTAAAACACTTTTTATTCCCAATTATCAACAGGCAAATATTTGCGCTTTAGAAAGTAACAGTCTTGTATTATATTTATTAATTATAAGTACTATAACTTCTCTAAAACAAAATCAACACATAGCTATCTAATTATGGAATAGAGATACTAGAAAAACTATCCAAAACCAACTTATATTAGATACTTTAGGAATTTTGGTCAAATACAAAATATAACATAAACGACTTGCAATAATCGCAAATCCGGGGGTCTAATTCTCCACCAGCGCAATCATTATGCGCCCAGAGTTCGCACATGAGGCATTTGATGCAGGTTTGTCCTCGAGTATCTTCGGATAACATCATATGACAGAACATAGAACATACATTCTGCATCTTACGAGGCAGCAGCTTCATTTCCTACCAAGGCATCCGGCTCACTGTCTGTGTCAAGTAGTAATATCTCATCATCAGCTGAAATAATCCGCTGGATTATTTTTAGCCGTGGTTTTGCTGTAATCTCACCTGTTTGCACTTTTAGGTAAGCCTAGCTAAATAGCTCGACGATGTCATAAGGACTCTCGTATTTCTTCACTGTAATAAGACTTCAGTGGTCCCATAAAAGTTTTGTCAAGTGGCTGCAGCTTGTGGGTTGTGTGCGGAGGTATAGACACAATTTCTACATTGTTTTCTCTCACAAATTCTATCTATTACATCGATGTTACGAGTGGAAGTAGAGTGACCATCTAGAATCTAGATCCACAAGACTTTCGATTCTGCGATGGGGTTTGTGTGTTTGATGAAATATTTCAACCAATAAGTAAATATATTCATTTGTATCCACCTCGATGGATGAGCAACGACAACAGCACCTGGGGGACTGCTTCTCATTAGCTGTTCACTCATGTTTTTCCTAGAGAAAATAACGATTGTCACTAATGAGCCTCTTTCAGATGAGGTAAGTGAAGCTATTTGCTGTTTCCCTTTTCGGCCGGCGATTTGGAGTATCTTGCTAAGGATCTTGCAAATCTTACAAATTTAAATAGTTATCCAGTCAGCTGATATTTTGGAATCCAAATATGGAATGGTCCATATTTGGATTCGGCGAACTGTCCTTATTTGGCATTTCTAACGAAATTATACTTACATACTTCTTTTTATACTAAACAAAACATTGCAATAAAAAACCGCTAATACTATCAAACAAACATTTAGATAATGCATATATGCAATAAGTAAAATACTATTTCCAATTACATTACAAAAAATACTTAATTTTTACGAACCATGAAATGTTTTTTTTTTAAAGTTTGCTAAAGACAGCGGCAAATCAAAACAGTCTCACCCGCGCTATACGCGCGTATAGTGTTAGAAAGAAATGAATGATGAAATGACCACTGCATTTTGGGTCTAGCGGTATTTGTTTCCAAAAAATGGCGGTATTCCACATTAGGGATACCATTCCATATTTAGCTACTTTCCTCTAATACCATCGGCGAAACGTAAGTGCTTTAGATATTTGCCACTACAGACTTATATGCTTTATACAGACTTCTTATACAGTTTCTATGCTTATGCCTTTCTTCTCCCAAAGCATGTTTTTAAAAACGTCTTCTAAAGCGAGTGTAAACAGCTTTGGTGATATGGTGCCTCCTTGCCTGACTCCTCTCCCTATCTTGATCGTCTCTTTAGCCGACTTTTCATCTAGTGTCACTTTAAAAGTGACATTTTGGTATATTTGTCGAATTAATGCTGTATACCGTGAGTCAAACTTCACCAATGTGGGTCACAAGCTCGAATGTAAAAGGAGTGATCGAGGAGTAACACCTCGCTAAAAAACATGGGTTCAGCTTGCTGATGGCACCCATTAAGAGTCCCTGTTTAGGGTACAGGTGAAAACCGGTCAACGACCCAAGAAGCGGAAGAAGACGAAAGGGTCTCAACGATGAAGGGGGCGGAAGAACCAAAAATTCGCCAATACGCCCGGCAAGCGTGGCGTCTTAATGTAAATTACCCTTCGACTTATGAACATAATTTGTTTCATACTTCTACTACAGACAACAAAATTACATAATATCATCTCTCTTAACAAATAATTGCTAAAGTTGCAAATTTTGATTTTAGAAATTTGATAAAGTCAATGAATTTTGCCTGTAGAAAGGGTATACTCTGATAGAATAAGCAACAAATTAGCATTATGTGTAGTAGAGATGAGCATGGGACGAGTTTCTCGTCCCAGATCCCATCCCGTGGGACGTATCCCTGTCACTGTCCCATCCCATCACATTTTCGTCCCACTGTCCCATCCCACAAACGTAAAATTTTCGTCCCATCCCATCCCATACATCCCATCCCATCCCGGTCGCGCGGCCCGTCCCATTCATCCCATTTTTCCCATACAGCAGGCTTTCTTTTCGGTTTTTCGAAAATGAGTAATTCTATTTCATCGCAAACGGATCGAAAGATTTTTCAGGAACTACATCGTTATCCCAGAAATCTCCTAAACTGGACATGTATTAAAATTTTGCGTGTTGGCACGATAAACGTTAATTTTGGATTATTGTCTATTTTCATTCTAATCGTTAAAATCGTAAAAAACAAAGCAGCACCATTTTCAAGGATAAAATAGAAAAGTAAAATACCAGATGAACTGCGCAAGCGCGATTCGATAACCGACAAACTACCGCGCCGAGTTGTGAAAAACTTAACCAAAACTTACACAAAAAAAGATATATGCTCTACAAAAAAAATAAAAAAAAAAATCTAGAAATAGCTAACAAAAATACAGTGATTTGTATTCGGAAGCTTATATGTGTCTACAAACAAATGAAAATAAAAAGATTCTTATATGGAAGCAATTAATTATGCACGTAGATTTACTAGATCACTGCTTCCCAAACTTTTTGATATCGCGGCTCCCCTGCAACTCATATCGATAAACCACGTCCCCCTAATTTTTTTTTAGAATTGGGTTACGTAAAAATAATTTTGCTTTGTCTGTACATATATATATATATATATATATATATATATATATATATATATATATATATATATATATATATATATGTATACTACTTTTCAAAGAAGTTAATTGATTCTGTAAAGACTCATAACAGCACTCATATGGGTGCTGTTATGGCTCGCCGAGTTCTGTTATGTGTTAATTTTTTCAAGGTTGACACTCAAATTCAGAGCTGTTAGTGTCAAATTTTTCAAGAGTTTTCTAATGAAGAAGTGATGAAAAATCTAAAACAAAAAAATACATTCCAAGAATGTTCGCAATTACAGATCCCCTTTGGATTGAATTAATTAAAAAATATGCTAACTTACGTCCTAATAATGTTACGCATAAGACATTTTCATTAACTTTTTGTAATGGTCATTGTAGAAGTCTTCTGCTGTTGCGGAGGGGTATGTTGACGCTTCCTTAATAAAGAAAATTGAAGTATCAAAAATGCTTGGGTCTGAGCAAGCAAATATCTACTTACCTAGATGTTCTTCTAGTGCCCCACAGTTCCAATTTGATAACAATAGTAATAGTAGCACCGTATATTATAACGTCCTTGGTGTGAGTGTTACTGCTCAAGAATCTTCCAATGTCACTATAAATGTTTTTACTAATTGTAGCATTGAGAATTTGAATTAAATATGTGTTATTTCGTTTATTACCATTAATTAATTAAATTTGTGTATTCCCGATTTCTACTCATCACATAACCTCGAAACACTCGCCAAAAATTTGACACCGACAACTGAATTTCGGTGCCAACCTTGAAAAAATTAACTCATAACAGCACTCGGCGAGTCATAACCGCACGCATATGAGTGCTGTTATGAGTCCATTACAGACGCAAAATAGAAAATAGTATATTAAAGGACGAGTTCAGTAAGCGCGATTTTTCAGCACGCGTCCAAGTTTAGAAAACTTGGAAAGTTTAAGAAAACAACATACATAAAACAAACAAGTTTAGAAAAATGTGCTATTACGATATTTGTTTTAAGTTCTGTTGACGACATTATTTTGTTATTTTTATCAAGAAATTCATGCAAAGAAATAAACATGCTTGTGCTACCTTGTCCAAAGCCCTTGGTCAGTACGGACAATTTTTTTAAAGCCTTGTATCTTGTTGTTAAGAATCAGTAAATAAGTACTTTTTCTATGAAGAGAAAGATTGAGTTCATTAACCTTAAAAATCATGAGAAATCGGGCAGCTAAATCTAGTTTCTTTTCTAGAAGAAATATCCTAAGCTAGTCATTAATCCTATCATATCATTCGTCGTAATTTCAATATTTTAACTGAGTTTATGATTTTAATTGAAGTATGTGCATATTTGACAGTTAAACTTATTTATCAAAGATATATTTAAGTGTTATATTCGCGGCCCCCTTGCGGGTAAGCCCCGGCCCCTTAGGGGGCCGCTGCCCACCGCTTTGGGAAGCTCTGTACAAGATTATCAAAATCCGTCCCATAAAAAATTGTCGTCCCATCCCATCCCACGCGACTTTCATCCCACTCATCCCATACCATGGGACGATGGGATGGGATGGGATGGGACGATGGGATCCCATGCTCGTCTCTAATGTCAATTCTCTAGATAAATAATTGCAAATTTTGGTTTTACAAATTTCACAAAATCTACAATTTTGGCAAGTTTGTAGAATTTTTGTTTATGAACATAATTTAACAGAATTTGCAAAATTTGTTACTTTCACTACAGACAACAAAATTACATAATATTATCTCTCTGGACAAATAATTTCAAAAGTTTCAAATTTTGATTTTAAAATTTGATAATGTCTATGAATGTTGCAAGTCTGTAGAAATGACATTTGCAACGTTTCTTAGTTTCGCTATAAGCAACAAATTAGTAAAATGTCAACTCACTAGATAAATAATTGCAAATGTTAAAAGTTTTTAAAAATATATCAGTGACCGATTTGAGCTTGTTAGTGCGTAAATTCCATGGTAGGAAAATGTAAAGTTAGAGAAAAAACATCTAATATACCAAATTTTTATATGAAATTTGTCCAAAGTTCAATCCTTTTTAAAAAGTAAACAATAATGTCAACCAAAAATGTCAAAAAATGGGAACGTCTAACTCAAAAGCCAAGTATTTAACGTCAGATGAAATGGTTTATGTATCTACAAGTTGGCCCATTTTGAAAGAAAAGACCAATTATTGTGCAATATCCCTTTGCATTAAATTCTTTGGCGAACATCCCGAAGTTTTGAAATATTTTTACAAAATCACGTCGAACGGAACCAAAGATGAAGTTATCGTAAACCACTGCGTTAAGATTATAAAGTACGTCGACCAATTCGTCCAAAACTTGCAAGATATAAATAAATTCAGAACGGCAATCCTACACCATGCTCTATTGCATAAGAAGCGGCACGTGCCATTAAAGGTGTTTCTGAAAATCGTGCCCGCATTCATAAACGTGATTTCAATTGAATTAGGCGCTGATTATACTCCTGAAATTGCTGCATCCTGGGAAAAACTCTTGACTTATATCATTATTAATTCCTTTTATTTCCAGAAGCTAAATGAAGCTACAATTAGGGCGCAAGTAAGAAATTTTTTGCGCTTTCTTTAATTTATTAATAAATAATATATTTGGAAAATATATATTTGATATTGGTATGATTTTATTTTATTTTAGATTGCAGAACAAAATCAATCGGTGGTATAGTAGTTAGGATAGGTAGTGCAGCAAGAGGTGGTTGGTGGCTGAACGCCAAACTGTTTCAGACGCCGACAGCGTCTCGACGCATTCCTGTGACGGATTTAGATGCCCTGAGTAACGACGCAGGCATTCATTCAGCACCGGCGACCATGATTTTCCCTCTTCTTGCACGTGTTGCTTTCACCATAAAACCACCAAAAATAAAAACCATTACAAACCTAAGATTCGATAAATCAAATAAGTTTCGGTATCTCCAATTGATTTATTGTTTAATAAATACTTGTTGATGTATTTTGATTACTGCGATATTTATGTTTGTTTTTTGTGTGGGATTATTTAGGAAGACGAGCAAATAAAAGTTGAGAAATTGCCAAAACGTTGAAAATCACAGGTGAACGGATAATGATGGATTGGTTTTTCAGAGCTTTGAACCTTTATAATTAAAATCGAAACATCTTTTAAAAATTACTTGAGTTTGATGTATTATCGAAATATGCACTACATAACGTTAGTATTACAAAAATAGATTAGTATTCAAAATATTTATATAGCCGTTTCAGCAGTAATTCCTGAAAATATAAATATATTTTCAGCATTGCTTTACACGCGGGTTTTTATAATAATTTCAGTGATAATTGGGATTTTACGCGTTTCTAAACTCTCAGAATTCTGACTAAGATTTCCCTCTTCGGTTTCCAACTAGATATTTTTTGTGTAAAATTCTATTTTTGTTTCGGGTAGGTTTTTATGGTTGAAGCAATGGTGTTTTTGTAAAAGAGTGTAACAAGAATAGTGCGGGAGGGCCAATGGGACGAACTTGTGGGTAAAGGGATTCCCCCTCCCAGATGTGTTTGAGAAACTGCTGGCACGCGCCCAGATTTCGTAAATATAGAACAGCTACCACGTTTGTTAAACTCAGTTAGGCAGGAGCGATTCTTGAAGAAACACTTGCTTGGAAAAAATCTTTCAAGCATCCCTTAAACAACAACGTAACTTTTACAGAAATATCAAGTGATCGCAGTTCAAAGTTATTTCAATTTCAGCAATTTTATTTCAACTGTCTAATTCGATCAGCAATTCGGTGTGACACTTGTTGATTTATTTATTTGATTCCGAAAGGATCTTCTTTTTGTGTGGATGTTTGGAGAAGTCCGAAAGCAGTGCGCTGAAAATATTCTCATTCCGGACAAACGCTGAAAATACTCGTCATGCCGCGAGCTTTCCTTATTACTCATCGGCGTTACAACGACGACGAAATGGAACGGAAAGGTAAGGAAAATTTCCATCAATCCAAAAATAAGAAAATTTCAAAGCTTTTATCAAAACCTTTCTTACAAAAATTCGTTGCATTTGACTTTTATGTCAAAAAGGTTTTAAGGTTTAACCTAAATTTATACAACAATAAAATCGAAATTTATATAATAAGTTCTTAAATGATATACTGCGTCTTGTTATAGCATTTTAACAGAAAAGTATGTAATCTTAAACTACACTAGAGGTGTGTGGTATAATATTAATGATATTGCAACGTAATTCACATAAAAATTTTAAGAAATCAAAACATCAAATGGAGATTAAATCTTACATACAACATTCAGTTTGTTTCGTGTTTTAGGAATACTTATTTACTTCAAGAAATTCATTTCTTGAAGTAAATATTAATTATTTTCTTGAAGGAACATAGGCACGACACAATTAGTAACCTTCAAGATGGCCAAATCCACCAAATAACATTCAGTTTGACAAAGATTGTATCTCCATTTAATGTTTTGATTTCTTGAAATTTCATTCGTAGCAACAATATATCATAAATATTAAACCACACATCATTTCAAGTATTAATGGGTCTTAAAATTAGTAGTTATCTAATATTAGTAAGTCTAATATTAGATACTTTTCGGTTTAAACGCTAACTGAACGTGACGAAGCAAATCAGACTTTTCGTTCGTAACTCATTCGTCTTCTTTTGTAATAAGGGAGATGACGATTTAAAGAGGAATATAATGTAAATAAGTTATGCGAACGGATGGAAAACACCTGTGGAAATCGTAAACTGCTGGCGACGATCACCAGGTGCCAGTCGGATCTAGAATGAATCGGGTCGATGATAAATATACTTCGAGCTCAGATTATATGCAAAACTAGGCATTGGCAATAGTTAATACTTAATACGTTTGTTTTTCTTTTCGCGTTAAGATTATTGTTAACCATATTATCAATGCAATATGTAATTTATTTAGATATATCGCACCCTTGCAATAACAGTGACACATCTCGAAAAGTAACTAATCATGATTAGTTACTGTTGGTAACACCACCCTCTATTATAGATAATCATATAAACTTAATAAAGTCGAAAAAAAATCTGAATATATTCAACCTTTCCGGAGCTCTATAACTTTATTGAGTCTTTTTAGGACTACCAAAACAAATCTCATGTTAAATTTGAAACACTTACTTGAAAGCTGAATTCATAACCATGCATTCATAACCATGAAGCTTTCAAGTAAGTATTTGTCAAATTATAATTCATAACAGCAAAGCTGCACTTATGAGAGATAAATCATAGATAAAGTTTTGTCAAATTATAATTCATAACAGCAAAGCTGCACTGTTGAGAGATAAATCTAGGAACGCGTATACAGATGGCTACTCGCTTAAGATGATAGAAAGATATGATCTTAAAACAAAGTTATTTTTCTGTTTCTCGTTTAGTGCCACGGGAGTGGATTGCGACCCACTTAGTGACTGGCAAATTTCATATGAGATTTGTTTCGGTAGTCCTAAAAAGACTCAATAATATTGTAGAGCTCCGGAAAGGTTGAATATATTTATATATTCAGACTGTGTTCTGACTTTATTAGTTAAGATCATTAATAGTTAGATTTTTGATGGACGATTTTCTGAAATTTCAGGATTTTTAATATTTATCATTACATATGTTTAATTACATTTCATACAAAGGAAAGTAAGTGAAACACAATTTACTTTAGATATATTACACCCGCGCAATAAACTCAAAAAATAAGAGAGAACTTAAATAAATTATCCTGTATCTCAATAACTAGAGCTGCTACAAATAACGACATCTTTATATGTTGAGTTTGAAGACTTCGATGATCTTAAAACCTTGGTGGCAGGGAGCAAAGAGACCAAAGTTTCATCTGCGACCAGTTACTATAATTGATGATTCAAAAGACTCATTCAAAACTGAAAACTTGTGGATTTGACCATCTTGTAGGTTACAACCTTTAAAAACCGTTTCATAGATGAATGTTTTCGGGCACTTTTTTGACGTATAACCAGTGAAAATAACAAAATGTGCCCGAAATTTTCATATTCCCACATTTTAAACAAAATGGACGCGCATGCGCTTAACTAACCGCGAAGGTCTACCGCAAAGGGTCTATTGTGTCTTGCTTTGGGACTCTGTGCACTCTAGATGAAAACAAACAAACAATCATTAGTTTTCGGTTCACAATAAGATGTGAAATAAAAACACTTTGGATATCGTCTTCTAAGTTATATTTTTCGAAAATAAATGTATACGTTTCGTTAACTAATTGTAAGTTGACATCATCTGTATAACTACAGTTATACTGATACTGATGCAGTTATGCTGATGATGTTAACTTAGTTGGCGAAATGTAACAATTATTTTGACATATGAGGCGTTGCGTATACGAAGGGCTAACTCAACAAATTGTGGTTTCGAAAAAAAAGCATTTTACTTTTTTTTAAGCGATTGTGGATGAAGGGCGAACTCAGCAAAGGCTGATGCCGATTTTGATGAACTTATGACGAACTCAACATGAAACCTATACCTGCGGATTCTCGAGAAGGTTCTGATCCCATCCGTAAAAAAAAATGACCCAATGTTGAGTTCGCCCTTCGTATTCGCAACGCCTCATATAATTTTGAGGAAACAATCCAAAGTGTTTTAATTTCATAACGACATCTTGTTGTGAACCGAAAACTGTAATGATTGTTAGTTTCTCCTCATCCAGGGTGCACAGTGTCCCAAAGCACGACACAATTAGTAACCTTCAAGATGGTCAAATCTACATGTTTTCAGTTTCGAATGTGTCTATCACCAGGAATCATGAATCAAGTAGCTGATCGCAGACGAAACTTCTGTCTCTTTGCTCCCTGCCACCAAGGTGGTGTACTACTCATTAGTCCATAGTCACTTTTAATATTCGTTATTTCCACGTAATAGTAATCATTAAAATACATCTCAACTGGTCATTCATTTATCCACCTTATTCTTCATAAGTACCACGTCCTTCCAGAACGTTGGTCACCTATTGCAAGTCTAAACAAAGAGCTTGAATTAATTTTGTACCAGTCACGTAGATTCTTGAGCCATGATGTTTTTCTGCCATGATGAAACCGATAACAATTTTTTGAGCCACGATGTTCTCAATCTATATTTGGCGCCAGTCATAACATGGTGGTGAGAATTTCGGTGGATTTACTCAGACTTTGGACTATTACCAAGTTGGATTCTTTTTTCGGCCATGAAACTTTTAATATTTTTCTGTAAGCCCACGTTTCAAAGGCTTCAAGTCGTCTTTCTTCGTACTTGTTTATTGTCCAGACTTCTATACCGTACAGTAAGGTAGAGAAGACGTAACATCTGAGAAGTCGGATTATTAGAGGTAACTTCAGATCTCTAGAGCACAAGACCCTACTCATATTTCAAAATGCTGCCCGTGCTTGCTCAATCCTCGATTTTACTTCAGTTTGACTCTCCGCGCTGTCATTATGCTGCCTAGATATTTTATTAGGTTCACTGGCTTCAATAGTTCAACTATTATGTTAGCTATGATATTAGATTGATTGCTCATTACTAATCATTTCTCTTTTTTACATTTAATCCGAGTGCGGCCATAGCGCATTTTTTCGATGACTGCATCTAGCATTCGTTGCAAAACTTGCCGAGTGGAGGCCTACAATACCATATCGTCTGCGTAGTGAAAGTTGTTTATGATTTCGCCGTTTATTATAAAGCCGTTTTTTTTTCTTCTCGTTTGGGCCTACTTAACCTACAGATCCTACAAGACCACGGGACTCGTTTTGACTAATTATATGAGTCTCCTGTTTCTTCTTAGCCAAGAAAGCTTTTATTTTCTGTCTGTGGGCAAGCTTCCTCTCCTCTGTCCATTTTGGTTAGTTGGTTCCTGTACTGTGTTTGTTGGTAAGGGCCACTGGGAATATTCCTTGTCGAATGGTCTGGCGGAGTTTGGATCTTCTATGGTTTCTGGTGGAATTTTAAGTTGCTCCAGGTCTGATTTTACTATGGTGATCCATTTGTTTTTTCATCCTGTTCGTGAGTCTGCGGCAGTTCATGCGGGTTAAATATCCATAGAAGGTTAGGCGCCTTTTCCTCATAGATGTGATTATGTTTCCTTGCAGATACAGCTTACAGATAACTATACAGCTTTCTTGCAGATTGTACTTCTCGTATTGGTCCTAGTATTATACTCCGGATTTTCTGTTCTTTAAGCTCTAGTTTCCTGAGTGGACCTTTTCTGTGCACCAAGAGGCATTCTGAGGCATAGAATACGGAGGGTTTTACTACTAACAATAAGTTGTAATGTTTAAGTTTAAAGTTCTTGGAAATATGTTTGGAGATGTAAATGCTCTTGCAGGAGTGGTAGATCCTCTACAACTTGGTACATCTGGGTTCTATAGCCATGTTCTCACCGTCGTTTGCTGAAATCCACCCTCCTAAATACTTGACTTCAACGACTTTACGTATACTATTGCCTTCTAGTGGAATTGTAGATGGGGCGTCCTTTATGTTAGTCATGAACACAGTTTCTTGCATGCTGACTCTGAAACCGTCCTTAGCTGCTATGCTTAGCCTTAGAAGCTCTGTATTTGGTAAGTAGACTCTTCTATATCGTTGGATAAAAGGATTTAGCAAAGGCTAAGCCGTATATTTGTATATCAGTTAGTGCTTCCTTCAATATTCTTTCGGAGTAAACATTAAAGAGCAAGGACAATAATGCAATCCCGCCTTAATCCGCGTATCATCTCTATTTCCGGTGTATCATCACCATCTATTTTAACCACCGATGTTTGGTTCCAGTGTAGATTTTCAATTATCCTACTATCCATTCCGTCCAGTTCTATATGGTCAAAAGTATCTACCAATACATCATGTTTGACTCTGTCGAATGCCTTTTGGATTTATCCACCTGGTACGCCATTTATTAACAATCTTGAATTTTTCAGAAAATCAATTTTGAGTTGTCGATATTTTCATATACCTGCATCCTTTACGCGTATTTTGAATCTAAAATGTCAAAAGTTGCCAAAGTTGTAATGAAAAGAGTAAGCGCGTGTGAAGGTAGTTCGGTACATCACTGGTCTCGGACCGTGGTTCTCGATTGTCTATTTCTGTTCTTGATTGTCTGTAAACTAGCGTTCATGATACACTACTTCGCTCTTATGTCTAGAAAGCATTTTCCAGAAGCAAAAGAATGTTTAAATTGTTGTTGAACGTTATCCACTAAATGATTTAAAAGCTACACCGAACTTAGATTTGTCACGAAATATGTTTTTCCAAACGGATTTGGATGAAAATTTAAACCAAGGTACACAGAGAAATTCTTCTTCTTTTTTCTGCCCGTCTCCTATCGAAGGCTGTCTATCCTATCATCCTATATACTTGAATTTTGTTGGCGACTGCTCGGAAAAGTACGATGCTAGAACAATCAAAACATTCCTTTAGATTCCTCAACCTGGATATTCTACGTCTGCCAACATTCCTTGTTTCCTTTATTTTCCCTTGCATTATGAGCTGGATCAGTTCGTTTTTGGATCCCCTCATGATGTGTCCCAAGTATTCTAGTCTTCCTAATGTTGCATATAATCTCGCATTTAAATCATTGTTAGTGTGTATTTCAGTTACATAGTACATTCAGTTATATAGAGAAAAAGAAGTTTACAATAACATTGAGTAGAGAAATAGACAAATGGCATTCTTTTTGAAATTTTGGTCAGAAACTCTTGAATGGTGACCCTATCTGATCAAAATATACGTCACATCTTGCTAGAGCACCACATCTCGAATACTTGCAGTCTATGCAATTGGGTCTTTTTAACGTCCAGGGGTAGACACCTGGACCTTATAAAATAAGACGGAAAACACATGTCACCGTAGCATACATATCCGTAGAACAAGGTTGATATTGCGGCTGGCAAATACTTTCTTCATTTTCATAAAAGACACTTCTGGCAAAAAAGAAAATCTGGTTCGTATTTCTCTTCTTTGCTCTCCAGTTTGTACAAGCCACGCACCACGCACAGAGAAATTACGCACCATGTTTTGGGAGCAGAATTTCTATAAGAATTCTTAAAAAAAGATAAGAAATCTTTATGGTCGAAAAAAAGAGCAAATTGAATTCTACAAGAAAAAAAAGTATTTTCAATTTGATTTATTAAAATCTGCTCCCAATACATTTTATACATTTTAATATATTAGAGATACATTTTAATATATTAGAGATTGTAAAATTACTTTTCTTCTTCTTTCTTCAACTTCCTGTTCAGTTTCGATCGAGTCTATCTCCTGGAATCATGTTCATGTACGTAATGATGCACCATGTAGTGGTGCACCGCCCGAAATGGTCATAACTATTTAATAACTGAAGCCAAATGATATTTTCTTGACTGTAAATAAAGTTGATAAATGGAAGCTTAGTTACTTCAGAAATATTATTTGAAGAAAGGCATATTTTCAGGTCTCAAGCATCCACCTTAATCGAAAATATGTATCCTCGTCGTTAAATAACATTTAATGAGGTGGGCAAGTGGTTGACGAATGGGGAGGTATTTAAGTTATTACGTGCAAACAGCGTATATTAAAACTGACTATAGACTAGTGAGTAGGGCATCTTAACCCCGAGAGACCAAAGTCTCGTCTGCGACCAGAATATGATGAGAAATCTTATGAGACATAAATCTCGAAACGCGTCTGCAGATCAGATGGCTATTCGCTTTAATTTAATATAAATAATATTTAATTTAATTTAAATAATTTAATTTAAATAGAAAGATAGATCTTAAAAACAATGTTATTTATCTAGTACTCGTTTAGTGATACGAAAGTGTACTGGGGCAAGTAATAATGCCTGTTATATAATGCAATATCCTGCGTGGTATTAGCAAGGGAAGTAGTTGAAACATGGGATTTGTTTTGTAGTCTTAATAAGGCTTAATATTATAGAGCTACGAACAGATTGAATATATTTATATATTCAGGTGACATTTCGTCTTTAATAAGTTTATATGTTTTATGATTAATATTATTATCAAATCCTGAAACAGGTTTTCTTCCTGCAATTTCAGGAAATGAAGCATATACATATTCTTAGTCAAGTTATAATTATATCTATTGTTTAACTGTTTTGGTATGTTATGATGGGATGGTAAAACAATAAACTTTTCTTGTAAAAATATTTTTCTCTTATTAATGCTCTCTCATAGTCTTCTTATATAATTTGGAATTTTCAAATAGTACTAAATAAGAGCACGCGTGGTTTTAAATTCATTTTCTCTGTGTCAAGAACTTTACATTTGAGAAATAAAACTTTTCCATACAACCTACTTGTTGCAAATTGGCTAGTTGCCGATCACACCTTACACTGTCGATATATATTCGGGCCAAATTTTATTTAAGCCCACGTCGTTTACGAATTCAATCAACAAGTTTCAGAATATTTCCCAACAGCGACGGCGCTGACGCACACGCCCCACACACACTTTATAATTCCTCAAAATAATAAAAAATAGAATGAAAACAAAATTCTTTCTATATTTCTCCACACCTGCTTCGTTTTGCAAACCTCATGTAAACAATGTTTTTTTTTAAATAGATGCCAGTCCCGAGAGAGTCGTAAGCATCGCCGAAAGTTCGAATTCTGAATACCAAGAGTCTGAAAATAGTTCGGAATGTCCGGATGAACTATACAATTTGACGAAATTGGCCGAGGTCAGTTTGGCTGCAGCCGCTGGAAAAATCCTCGATCATAGACATTTATCTACAAAAATTGATGGCCAAAACGATGAACCCACCTATACTTACACCCACAAACTTTTTGACAAATCTACAAGAGCCTCCAGATCCCATCTAATTAAGGTATATTTATTCAACAAATCTTTTTGAAAAACAAAATATTATTTTGTTAGTATATTATTATTTTGTTTTTTAAGAAGATTTGTTTGAAGCAAATAATATTTTTTTCTTAACTTACAGAAAGAGAACGTTCTAACAAATAATAATAGCAATGCAAAAAATCAAAATGCTTCAATCGATGCGAGTACTCAAAACGAAAATCACGAACATGAGTGTACAGAGTGTGGAAAACGTTACAGCACCTCAAGTAATTTGGCAAGACATCGACAAACGCACAGAAGCCCAGCAGATAAAAAAGCACGTCGTTGTCCACATTGTGATAAATTATACGTGAGCATGCCAGCATTTTCCATGCACGTCCGCACTCACAACCAAGGCTGTAAATGCCAATACTGCGGAAAATGCTTCTCCAGACCTTGGCTACTCCAAGGCCACATCAGAACCCACACAGGTAATAAAACGCAACCTCATAAAAAAATCCTCCTTTTAATACAGTTACTTATTTATAGGTGAAAAACCATTTAAATGTTCCATTTGTAACAAAGCTTTCGCCGATAAATCGAATCTACGTGCCCACGTCCAAACTCATTCAAACACCAAGCCTCACGTTTGTGGCAGATGTGGAAAAGCTTTCGCGTTGAAATCTTACTTATACAAACACGAGGAATCTTCTTGCATGCGGATAAATGGTCGACATCCTTCCAGAGAAGCAACACCCGATAAGAATCTCGCTTCACCAACGCCTGTCATAGTTTCCGTAAATTCCGTGATTAAAAATAACGAGAATTATGCTTTGCAAGCTAGACCTGTCAGATCTCCAATGTTTTATAGGTCTACAGTAATTTCACCCAACCCGGAAAGATTGTTGTATACAACTATAGAACATCCGTCTGTTATATTGAATACAGCTAGATTTGGAACAAACATCCAAATCAATCCTATAATCCAGGAACAACCAATGGATTTTTCACCTAGTTCTTCAAGAGATTTCGATAGATCGTCTTATTCAAAAAATCCCGAACGATCTAATTATTCAATCGGTTTAGCTATTGCAGTATAAACAAACAACACAAAAGTTAATATTTTATACAGGGACCAGTCTTTTTGAAAAACTTTTTTTTGACATTTGTCGCGAATATTATTTGTGTCTAAGTGAATATAAGGTGCCATATAGTTAAGAATTCGACTGTTATATTACTTAAGCAAATAATTAGTTTAGTGTTTAGTTGGAGCAGATTCAATTACGGTGCTATAGCTTAGAGCTCAAAAATGATTGATGTAAATATTACTTTTTGTGTTTCGTAATAATCTCATTAGTTTGTAGCAAATATTAAATATTATTTCAACCGGCTTTGGTATTAATTACCATTAGCCGATAATGCCAGGGTTCGTTTTCTTTATTATTTTTTAGTTATAATTTTATTTGTTTTATTATTTTTATTTTAAGTTGAGGTCGAAGAAGAATTTGCGAATATTTTTTCCACTGAATTTATTTTCATTTGTTCTTTGACTATAGACGAGAGTGCTCCTAGTCGGATCTGCACTTCACGATAACTCTAGTTTCTTGTTGAAGTGCATTTATTAGTCAGTTTAGTTTAATTTTATTATTTATTAATCGATTATTGTTTAAACAGCGAAATATTTAGTGATAAGTAGTGAGTCAAAATCGTACTAATTATGGTTTTTTAAAAATTATTATTTTTTTTAATTTGAATATCGGCTAATGATACATTTTCCCCTAGTCATTATTATTAGTTTTCACTTAATTTTTATATTTCTTATAAGATTTTAGTATTTAGGATAATTTAACAGGCCAGTTGATGCAATACTATTATTAATTTATCTACTAGTTAGTATTTAGTTCTTTAATTGTCTCTTCATTGTACTTAATTCGTTAGAATTCATTCCCCAGGATTTTGAAAGCCTACAATTTTCATTCCTGTAGATTCTTTAATATTAATTTCATGTTTGTGTTCTGTGTTTTCCAGATTTGTGTAACTTATTACTTTTATACCATAAAATAATTTTGTAGCAAATATACCTAAAATTCAAGATAAAAACAATTAATTTATAACTCTTACTATCCTGTTAATACAACCAAATTTCAATTAAAATTTAGACTTTTTTGGGTTTATTAATCTTTATTGAATCTCAAGATTATAAAGAGAAAATATGGTTCAACAAATCTATTTTCCTGAAACATCTGAAATTTGCTATGAAATTTTATTTTTGAATATTGTGATAATTATTCTTATAGGAAAGTTTCTTATAGGAAATTTGATTCTCTAAAAGTTTTATAGGGAGTTAGTAGTTAGCTATTTATATCTTTATAGCGTTCCATCGCATTCTGACACAATACAGTAACTGGTGCCCGCCGAAGACAATTGGTAAGAGGCCCTGGAATGTAAAATGTGTTAATATACCTAGAACTTGGCCTAGGTATAGAAGTTTATTTTGACTACTGAAATGAAGCATCCACTTTATTATGAAGAATCTTCCATAAAAACTTAGCAGTAAGATCTTCTCTTCCGGCGACCAGCGAAGCGATACCATGTCGTTCCAGGAGAATGTCGTTTCCATGTCGTTCCAGGAGGCGTTCGGGATAGACACCATCTACTCTGTACGATAAATACTTCGATAAAGAATCTACGGTGAATACGGTCCAGTGGCATTATCTGATTCATGTAATATGGATACCAAATAAGACTAAGTTCGCTTATTACATATGCAAAATACAATAACTTTATGAGGTCGATGTATTTGAAAGATGCACAAATTCTCATAATAAAACATAACATTCTGAAAGCAGACATTGCAATATTAGTTATATGTCTAGTAAAATTTAAATCAGAGGTGAATAAGATGCCCAAATCCCTTATCTCCAAGCAGCATTTAAGTAGTAATCTATTCACTGTGTATGATGTTGTGAAAAGGTTAGATTTCCGGGAATATGACATGGAGCAGCATTTATCAACATTAAGGTACAGTTTATGAGTTTCACACCAGGATACTAATTTGTTGATTTTATGTTGAAGAAACATAACATCATTTGGCAAAGTGACTCTGGAAAAAAGTTTGATGTCATCTGCATAGGCCAATACATGCCAGTTTAAGGAATTTAACAGGGAATTAATAAAAATAATAAGGAGTAGCGGCCCCAAATTTGAACCCTGTGGAACACCAGAATCCATTTAAAATGTGTACGAATGAAAACCATGGAAAGCTACGTATGCTTGACGATCAGATAGATATGATTTCATAAGCTGTTGTAGACTTGGAGCAACTCCAAGTTCAGCAAGTTTCATGAGTATTATGTCGTGGTCTAGGGTATCGAAGACTCGAGAAAAGTCCGTATATACTACGTCTACTTGACCTACCTCTTATCTGAACTGTTATCTATCACTTCTGAAACATATTGTGAGAATGATGCAAGATTGGTTGTTGTAGATTTACCTGACATTAAACCGTGTTGGTTGGATGAAATAAATGAATGAACGTTTTTGAAAATAGTTGATTAAATAACCTGCTCAAATATTTTTGAAAAATTACCTAATAAAGCAATTGGACGATAATTTCCTAGAATATGTTTTTCCCCCTTTTTATAAACCGGAGTAATTTTAGCCAACTTCTACCTTGAAGGAAACATGCACGTACTAATGTGCATGTTTCAGAATGATAGCAAGATTTAAAATAACATGAAGGGGCTTGACAAATATGAATCTACAATCTTTAATTAGGAAGGAAGGAACAGTGTCATCTCCAGCTGATAATTTATTAGGTAAACGCGCCATAATGCTTATTAAATCATTTTCTTAGATTGAATTTAAGGTACAAGACAGACAATTACTATGATTGTCAGGCAAATTAGTGGTATTAGCAGGTTTATAACTTTTAGAAAATAGGGAGGCAAAACTGTTAACGATGTCACTAGGTGTAGAATACTCCTAACTTTCATCGGGAATTCTGCTAGGTATTCTTGAAGTACCTTGTTTCATATGACCATAAGTCCATAATCCGGTCGGATTTGATTTGATATTGTCTTCTAGTTCCTTAAGATACACCTGATATGTTTCACTGATTTGCCATTTAGTGAGTTGATTCCTACTTGATAGCCATTTTTGTCTATAATACGCCTTAGTTTTTAAGTTCCTTTTTATTTCAGAAGTAAACCATACAGGGAACTTAGATCTGCTGGCATATTAGGTCTTGACCTTTTTCGTTACTTGCTTTGACGTAGCGAAAGGCTCACACAATGCATCTAGACCGCTGTGTGCTAAAGAGTAACAGAAGATTTCCGTGTCCCTCCCTTGATTTAATTAGTAAAGCTGTCCCAAAGTGGATGTTATTAAAACTTTTCAAATTATTTTTAAAGTTTATTCAAAGTTTATTATGCCAACTTGACAAACAAAGAATAACTAACTAACAAGCTCTTATAGAAAATATATTCTCTTCAAGTTTTATTCGAAACATTTTTTAAAATATCGTCTAGTTTTCGCGTTAATTTAGCATATCTAGACAAATACACTTTTCTATGTATTAACAATTTTATTTCATTTTACGAAAACCTGCATATTTACTGTTAGAATATTAATATTATTATGTCGTATGTATATTTTTTGAAGGAAACAACATTTCAAGAAATATAACAGTTTGATAGAGAATCAAACTGAAAATAAAATCAAAACACTAAGAACGGATAATGGAGAAAAATTTTGTTCTCAGAAGATGAAAAGCTATTGAAAAAGGGAAGGTATAGTACATCAAAAGATAAACCCTTACAGCCCAGAACAAAATGGCCTCTGTGAGCGCAACAGGACCATAGTTGCTAACGTGCTAAATGCTTACTCTTTGAGGCTGAACTAGATAAAAGTTTTTGGTTAGACAGATATTCGGTACCATACCTAAAAGCCAGTCGGTCGCCAGCCTCAGGTCTAAGATATATTACACCATTTGAGGAATGGACGGGCAGAAAACCTGATCTGAGTCATATTTGGTAGTCCTGTAATGGTGCATGTGCCCAAAACAAGTCATAAAAGGTTATAGATTATACAACTTAGAAACAAGACAAGTTACTACAAGTAGGGACGTGACTATTATGGAAAAGAAATAGATCACAGATGAAACTCAGATAGTTGTGCAGAAAAGGAAAGATGAACAAGATTTACAGACATTAGAAGAAGAAACAGTAGAGGAAACAACTGAGAATTAGTTGCGGCTCAACTTCAGACGATTCATGCCCCACATTATGTGGAGAAGATAGTAATTTTAAGGCAGATGAAGCTCCAGCGATACACAGCAAGCGTATAAGAAAATCAGTAGAGAGGTATGGTACATACAATCTCTGTACTGTAGACAAGTTGAAGTTTTGGGATCAGGAAATCATTTAATGAGGGTTTCGCCTTTAATTGTTCATTATCACTTAAATCCGTTGAAATATTGTCCAGATCAATGCCTTCTAGCACCATAAAGTTAATTGCAAATTCCCAATAGTCATAATTTCCGCGTCCTTTTAGTTTGGGAACATTCACTAAATAACTTGATGTCGACATTATTCACATAAAAAAGAAGGAACTTGAGATTATTTTGAAAAATGGATCTGGGCTCATAACCTAATAAAACACGATAATTTCTGCCAACACTTCTTCTTCCTCTTTAGCCATTAGCTCTATCCTTTGGGGAAAGGCCTTTCCCAATTATTTCCATCTTTCCCAAATCTCTGCTATTTGCTATTTTTTTCATGTCTTCATACCATCTCATAGGTGGTCTTTCTCTTCCTCTCGCAAGGTGACCTGTGAATATCCATTTGAGGATGTGCATTGAACAAGTACAAACATTTGAGGATTGTAATTTTCTCTCCAATATCGGTGACTTTAGTTGTTGCTCGTATTCTTTCGTGTCGATATCTGTTCCTGTTTGTAATCCCCATCATGGACCTCTCCATTGTTTGTGTAGTTTTTAGTGCGTTGATATTTTGTTTAGTTGTCTGAGCCCTAGGTCATCACAGGTAAAATGCGCTGGTCAAAAGCTCTTGATTTTAGGTGTTGAGCTATTATCTTATTTCGCAGGATGAATGATAGCAACTCATCCTAGCCTTATTCTCCTTCTTATTTCCGATTGATTCAGTCGATAGTAAGAGACTGTGTATGTATTTTTCCACCTTATTGATTTCCTGCCTTCCCGCTATTTTTGCTGCTTCTCTTCCTTGGTACATTATCTGGGTTTTCCAAAGATACATTTTCACCCCTATTTTTTAAGATTCTCTTTGTAGGTCTGCAATCAATGTTGTTAGATCTTCTTTACTATATGCCAATATACAGGTTCGTGAACAATTATCTTAGATTCGTTGGTCGAGTTCCATTGATGTTGATGCCTTTGTCGTTTCAGTCAGTTTTCTTAAAAACCTTTTCCAATTCTAAAGTGAAGAGTTTTGGAGATAAGAGTCTTTACCTTGTAGTACTCCTCTTTTAAGTTGAACAGGTTTAGTTTTTTCGTGGAGAATGTTGCTTCTTTGATGTATTTTTTGATTACGATGGTACAATAACACTACCAACTCTAGAAAAGCTAAATTAACGTGGAAATGGATATTTTGTCATCATTTTGGTACATTGGAGATTATTAAAATAAACCCAAGCAGTAGGAAATATTTTTTTATACTCATGCGTGCGAAGAAGTTCCTGACGCACGTTTTTTAATATGGGAAATGCCGAATGAACACTGTTTAAAATGAGAAATGCCACACACGCATTGTCTTTCCACATAACCTGGGTAACGCAAGCAAATATTCAATATCGCTAGGTTACATTAAAAAAAAACAAATAAATAAAAATGAAATGAACACAATCAAGAACTCGATATTAAAAAAGTGACGTGAAGTGTCACGAAGAATTTTTTTTCATTACAAAGTAATAATAAAAATTAAAGAAAACTTTAAAATGAGTGGTAATGTATGGTGATACCGGAGACCGAGGGGAGCTCTTATGACGAATCCACACCTGAGACAATTGAAAAAGCAAATTCTTCATTATTGATTAAATTTTTTTTGGATGGCCCCTGGATGGAACTTGTAAGATACATCCCCTCGCATGAGTTATAAAAATATAGTTTGTAACACGGGCGTTATTGGCAATTGCCCTCTCGAGCGAATGTGTGAAATTGACAACTTTCTGCCGTAGTTACAAAATATACTATTTTGGTTTTCTACAAAATATTATAGGTTGTTATTTCAACAATAACAACCATGGGACGACCTTCGCAATGAAATTATTTGTTGGCCTTCAACAATGTTAACTTCAGCAGCTTTAAAGTTATGTTATATGTTTTAACTTTAGAAAATATCTAGCTCAGGTTAATAACTCATTAACGCTATCTTGTTGGGTTGGAGCTTTTCCATTCTACCAACTTGTTTCTTTACTGTAATTAGATCTTTCTGAAACTATAGGTTTTTTTTACATTGTAATATACATTTCATAAATCTAAACGAACAATTCATAAATCTATACGAAATCTAAAACGAGAAAAGATTTACCCAAAAAATCGAGAAGTTATTCCAAAACTGTTATATTTCATAGCTGATTCAACCTAGCCTAACCTAACCTAAATTTTAAAAGGATTTGTTGCCTCGTGCTTGAAATCCTCTTTATCTAATCCAACTACAATCATTATATCTGCTTTATTTACATACAATTTCTTAAAGCCTTAGCTTTGAATCAAGGTCAAGGCGGTTAGTTACCTATACGATAGTACTAGCTGCAGAATAAAAATGAGTGGGAAAAAGATTCTGGGTTATGAGCAATTGTGTTCACTTACCCAATTCTATTTAATGTTTTCATTTCTAACTTAGAAAAGCTCTTAAAAAATTGGCAGGCTGGAGCAGTTGTAATAGGCTGGAGGAAAGTGTGGTCACTTGCATACGCTGATGACATTGTTGCTTTAGCATGAACGAAATGGAAAATGAAAGAGATGGTTGTAAAGATGTAATGTATGTATGGTATGAATGATATTTTGAGAAAAGAAGGTTAAGTGTAATGCGGAGAAGACTAAGTGGATAGTTTCTAGAAAGAAAGAAGAAAGCTTGATGGTGGGTTGTATAGACCAGGTTATCAGCTTCAAATACTTTAGGTCAGTGGTTCCTAACCTTTTGAAAAATTGTACCTCCTAAAATGAACTGCTTAAAATTCTGTACCCCTCCCCTTTTTTTTAGAGGTAAGGGTAAAAAAGTTTTAATATGTTTAGGCTAAAAAAAAAAAACAAAATAAAATAATCTTATGATAAAACATAGTTTTATTATAATTATAATTTATAATACATATAAATTATAATTATAAAATAAAACTATAAATCTCTCAGAAGGTAACGGGAAACCACTGCACCACCCTCAGTCTCCGGCTTATCGAGGTTGCTAAGAATTCCCGGAGGTAAAACAAAAAAACACATTCAAATCGGAACATGGAATGTCCGCAGCCTTTACGAAGCCGCTAAACTCGAAAACACCATCAGAGAAATGAAAAGATTGAACATTGACATTCTTGGAGTAAGCGAAACATTCTGGCCAGGTTCAGGTAAATTTCAATCAGAAAACAAAACTATATATTACTCAGGAAATGATACTCATAGACATAGAAGAGGTGTTGGTATAATTGTATTACATAGTACTACATAGCTGATTCTATAACTGCTTTTATACCTAACACAGATAGAACAATGCTCTAAATATAAATGCAAAACCCTTCTCTTTGAACATCATATAGGTGTGTGCTCTAACTTCGGAATCGAGTGAGAATGAAATCGAAGATTTTTATTCCCAAATCTCCGAATTATTAGAACACACAAAATCGCACAAACTGACCGTGATTATAGGGGATTTTAACGCAAAAGTTGGATCTGATAAAATAGATGGAATAGTAGGTGCGTTTGGACTAGAAACGAAAGAGACAAATTAATACAATTCTGCCACGAATAGAACTTCAAAATAAGCAATACTTGGTTCCGGCTCCCGCCCAGAAGTCTATACACCTGGAAATCTCCACAAGACAACCAACAACATATCGCACGTAACCAAATCGATTACTCAGAAACTTAGATCTTGAACAACTGAAAAATCCAAATATTCAACAAAATATTTCAATGAAACAACAAGTTGAACGAGCTTGATTGTCAAAACATAAGCCATCTTGAATTGTGGAGTCAATCAGCCGAAATTTTAAAAAGAACTCCCTACTAGAAGATATCAGCCTAAAACTAAATGGATAGGTGACAAAATCCTTGAATTTATATATGAAAGACGAGTCTACAAGAACAAGGATGGTGCAAAATACAACAGTTGGCAAAGAATCATAAGATCCAAAACTCGACAAGCAAAAACACCTGGCTTAAACAAGAATGCTCGGAGATAGCAAGGTTCCAAAACTTGCACGATGATTTTAACTTACAAAAAAAGATAAAAGAGGCATCAGGCATATACAAGAAAAAAAAACACGAATATGCTATTTAATAACTATAACAAATTGATAACTGGTGCTTAAGAGAAGTCTGATGTTTGGGTGCACTACATTAACAAGCTATTTGAAATTACGCAAAAAATTACGCTCTTCATAAGAAATTTCTTGAAATTTCTATTGTACCCCTTGCAACAACGCAATGTGCCACCAGGGGTACATGTACCCCGGATTGGGAACCTATGCTTTTGGTTATTTAGGTCATGTAGTAATGGCTTCAATAAGAAACTCATTAAGCACAAACACAGAAGTTTATAAGCAAGAATGAGCATGGTTGGCTGCTAGTGGCAGGTTTTGGAATGCATGGAAAGACAAATTTGAAGAGAGTTTCGTTGAAAAAATGATAGGTGTGTGTTCGGAGCATTTTGATGTATGGAGCGGAAATATGGGGTATGAATGAGATAGAGCAAATAGAAAAGGTACAACTGCAGTGTATAAAAACAGCGCTGTAACTAGACAAAGTACGCCGGGGTACCTGGTTTTATAACAGACTAATGTTTATAAGGTCGCAGTGGAGGCAGCAGTGAGAGAAGCAAGATATTCTAGGAAATCGTCTACGCTAGGCATTGAAAGATTAGTGAAAGTGGTTTTTAGAACTTTAAATAAGGAAGCCAGTACCTTCCTTTCAGGGATCAGAATAACGAAATGGGGAAATGATTGCAAAAAATGAACGAGTAGGATGGTCGAAAGGGGAATGCGTGATGAAAGGAATAGGAGGAATACAAGACAATGCCGTATAGACGAAAGGAAGTACAACTGGAATTACAAGTATACGACAAACTCCCTTTGTATCTAGTACCTAATATTAGAACCTAGAACCGGTTTTTATGTACTTGTATTCTTCATTTTGAGATCATAATGTGGTTAATTTGATTTGCTCTGGTTTGTCCTGGGGCTACCCATGTTACTTAGTATAAAAATGGGAATATGGTTCCTCCAATGACTAGGTTGTGTGTTACACAAAAGTGGATTAATCTTTCCCCATTCTAATTCATTTTACCAGGTGCATGTTTGTCCATTGTGCTTTTAAGGTTGGTGTTGTCTGCACCTACCTGTACATTCAAATCCCCCATAAAAATAAATATGTCCTTTGCGGTTACCTTCCTTGCTACTTGTTCTAGTTGTTGATAGAAAATGTCCTTGTCATTGTCCGTGGGCGGATTTGAAGAGGCATTACATTGTATGACTGTAGTGTTTCTTTGGTATTTGGTGTAGAATTTGGCTGTTATTATTCTATAACTTACTGGGTCCATACCATTAGGCTAGCCTTGCATTGTTTACTTAGCAACAGGCCTACTACACTTTCATGCTTGTTTTTCTTTGCCACTTCTTTGTACAGACACTTTGTTCGCCCGTTGGGGTCTGGTGTTCTCCCGTTCCTAGCCATCTTACTTTCGAGTGTCCTACAACTTCTTCTTTTCTAATCTTCATCTTTTCTAATTTATATCTGTTTAGTTCTCTCGCCGCCTGCGCTAGTTTAGTTCCTTCGTAAAGCGTCTTTAAATTCCAGCATCCAAAAAGAGTTTTAACCTTTGTTGAAGCTAAAGTCGTGAACGTGTGGTCAGCCCGGTTTGTATTTGTTGAGGTATCAGTGATAATGTGTCTTCGCATGAGTTGGTTATCGGCCATCTGTATCCTAGGCTAGCGTTGGGGCTGCCAACTGTAGCTCCCAGACAAGCCTCGCCGAAGGCGGTTCTTCAGGGCATTTACGCTGTGCAGATTTTTAGGTTATACCGCCTATACTCGGTCGCCAGGGCCTCGTTTATCGGAGAGCAGGGTGCACCACGTGAAGGTGAGGTTCGCAATTCGGGGCGAGAGGCTGTATATTCGCATCAGTACCCGCTTACACTCCACCCCGTTTTGTACTCAAACTAGAATGTCTAAGAAAATAGACCTAAGGTCCAACCAAGCTGGTTTTAGAACAGAAAAGTCGTGCATTGACCACATCAACACGATTAGAATTATTGTGGAACAATCAAACGAGTTTAACTCCCCACTTATAATTATCTTTGTGGATTTTGCTCGTGCTTTCTACAGTATATCGCATAATACGTTATGGGAGCTCCTAGAAACCAAATTTGTCCCCAAGTCCTAATGGCAATGACAAAGGCGCTGTACAACAAAAGAAATTGTTGTGCATCTCATGAAGGGAGAGACAGTGAAAGTTTCCTCTTAAAAACTGGAGTAAGACAAGGATGCGTGCTATTGCCGCTGCTTTTCAACATAGTTCTAGAGAAAACGAGAAAACCACGTCCTGGAGAAAATTAATAACTTTAAAGTATACGCTGGACCTTAAACTCACAGCTGAGTGACTTAAGGTATGCGGAAGATATATGCCTGCTAGTGCATAACTGCCAGGACGTGCAAGAAAACCTCTCGGCACTCTCAACGGAAGCAAAAAAGATTGGTTTGAGAATCAATATCGCTAAAACCAAGTCCATGCAGATATTTACAAAGAAGGAGATGGTATATACGATTAATGATTGCCCAGTTAAGAACGTGCAAAAGTTGACCTATGTAGGAAGCTTGATAACTGAAGCTGGTAGTATAGAATGCGATATCCAGATGCGAATTCAACTAAAACCGGTAGGGGACTCAGGTCAGTACTCGAAAATTACTAAGATCCATCTCTTTCAATCAAATTTCAAATATGTTCTTCTCTATGGATGTGAAACCTGGAAAATGTCTAAATATCTTGAAGACAAACTGCAGGTGGCCGTTAACAAATTCCTGCTCAGAATCATAGGTTTCTACTAGCCTGACAAGATCTCCAACCAAGAACTGTTGCGAGTAACACATTAAAAGAAGATCGCGGTAGACATCACTGCCACAAAATGGGGGTGGATCGGGCATACAATACACCAATACCACCACAACATCGCCAAAATTGCTCTCGCCTGGAACCCCTATGGGAAAAAGAATAAAGAGGGATCAGTGCAAACATGGAAAAGAACAGTTCTGGCTGAGCTTGCTACTTAGCAGAAAACCTGGCTGGAGGTAAAGACGCTCACGAAGAACCGGACTCTATGGCGGATGCGTCGAGGCTGTATGCTCCTCCAAGGAGTAACAAGAATGAGGAACAAGTAACAAGTTATTTTCTAGTTAATTTGATTATAACATTTCTCTTTATTTATTAGCAATCGCACTCCAAAATTACAAAGCAAAATATAGTTTATTCAAGTTTATTTTATCTTTTATAAATGTTTTTCTAAGAAATTCTAAGAAAAAAATAATTAGAATGAAAATTATCAATTTGATTGTTGCTTCTTTCTTTTCTTCGATTTAATTTCCTGTTTTCAATATTACAAGGCCATTTCTGGAAATATTGCAATCAAAATCAACAAAACTCTCTAATAATCTCTAAAAATAAATTAAGAATTCTTCAAATAATGTACACAGAAGTTACGTAACATTTATTATAGGTCATTATATTATATAGTGATTACGTTTAGGTCAGAGTTAATACTCCGTTTATTGAGAGTAATTAAAATGTGAACCAGATTTTTCGCGCATTTCCACACAAGTAATCGACACTATTCATCATTATTTGTCGACGTTTAATAAACGGATGCTTAATCTTCCCTTAAATCTAACACAAATTACAATTTTTCTTCAGTATCAATACAAATAGGTCGAATATGGATATTCTGGTAGGGGATAATTTGTGTCATAGATCATATAGGAAGCCGATTCTACTCATTCCTTGGTAGGCCGTTGTACGGTCAATGTTTGTCACATGGCGAGACTTCGTATCAGTGATTTCCTTATTCCATTCTTCATTGCTCTTGGAGTCGCAAATGCCACATTTAAGGTACTGATTTTGTTATCTTTTATAATCCGCTATTTCATACTTATTTATTTAGTTGTTTTTTAATTATTAAATTTAATAACATTTTCATTAATGTAACATTGTTGTTATCTCTCGAAACATTTCATTAAAACTATTTATAGGTCAAATGTTCACGAGAGCATTAATTTTGTTGATTACATTGATCGTAATTTTATGAAAAAAATGTTATCTTTATCAAGACACGCACTACATTTGTTACACTTTAGAAATAAGACCTTAGACAAATAAACAAAAAAGTAATGAATGAATTACAAATTATTTTAGGATGTAAAAAATGAGCAAATATCCACATTTCTGACCCCAGTTTCCAACAAACTGGGCATCTCAAAGGTCTATGACTACACTACAGTACGTAAACAATCTAAAAACCTAATTAGATAAACTGAATTAAACTATTTGTTCATTCTTATTTTAGAAAGCAATTGCATACAAAGATTATTTCCTGAAAATATGTTACATAGAGCTTATGCAAGGCCAGGCGTTCTGGGAAAATCCAAGACCTCTCAAACCAGAAGTAAAATTAACACGACAAAATGTAATTTAAAATTCCAAACTATTTTCCCAATTTCTTTCTTATATCACTATCAAATGCTTTTAGATTGAACGTTTAGCTGGACCAAGAATTGCTGACTTTTGTTTCGGTTGGTTAACTTACCTCTTACAACAACCTGTTGATACCGTTCCAAATAAATTCCAATATCACAATAGACGTTATAGAAGATCTCCCCAATATCGTAGTAGATCTAGGGGGCAAACTCAAAGTCAATATTTAAATTATGGAAGCGGAACTGAACAAGGAAAGGCAGAAGCTGAAGCTACCAGTGACGGTTCAAAAGCCATTGTCAGTAAGTAGATCTGTTTAAATTATCAAAATGCAAAGAAAACATTCGCTTCATTTCAGCTGGAAGTAGTGGCATGGGTCAAGCACAAAGCCAAAGCAATCCGTTTAGTTGTGCTGATTGCTTTGGAGAAGGTGGATATTTATCTCCGGGATCTCAAAAACAAAGTATTGCACATGGGCAGTTGTTACCTGGACAACAATTAACCCAAATTACCGATGGACTTAAAAGACCCATTCAAGGCTTTCAACAATTACCTGGAACTGGTACTAGCCAAATTTCGTTAAGACCTGGACAATATGTTACTTCTAACGGTCAATATGGACATACAGGAATATTAGCACCTGGAGCTGTTGTTCCTGGAGATTATAGAAGACCAACTGGTACTGGACAAATCATTCCAGGACTGCCTGGTGTATCTTATCGACCCGGCCAGCAAGGAGTTCAAATTCCAGGTCATTTACAAGGACCATCTATTCCTCCAGGTCAACATCTACAAACTCCTACAGGTTCAACTATTTATCGACCAGGTGCACATATTCCTGGACAAGTTGAAGGGACTACTGGCACTTCTACTTATCAAGCAGGTACACAAAGAGGTGGACAACTTCCTGGATCAGTGCAAGGTCCGTCGGGTTCGGTTATTCACGGACAGATTCCTGGGCAAATTCAACGTCCTGCTGAAACAAATATTTATTCAACTGGTCCACAAGGTGGTGTACAACTTCCTGGCTCAGTAGAAGGTCCGGCGGGTTCAGCTATTCACGGACAACAGATTCCTGGGCATATTCAACGTCCTTCTGAAACAAATATTTATTCAACTGGTCCACAAGGTGGTGTACAACTTCCTGGCTCAGTACAAGGTCAGCCGGGTTCAGCTATTCACGGACATATTCCTGGGCAAATTCAACGTCCTTCTGAAACAAATATTTATTCAACTGGTCCACAAGGTGCTGGTCAACTTCCGGGAAAAACACCGACATTTGTTCAACCAGGGGGTACAGAAACTATACTTGGTCCAAGTCGAGGCGGTCCAGGTGCTGGCCAAACTTATGGTCAGCAGCCTGGAGTTTCCGCTTTAACTCCAGGATCAACTATCTACGGACCTGGTTCACAAACTTATATTCCTGGGCAACCACCTGATGCTACACAAATTCCAGGTGGTGCAATATATAGACCCGGACAAACTGCTGGTACTACAGGAAAAACAGGCGGTCCACTTTACGCTGTTGGACAGCAACCGACTGGAACACAGTTTGTTCCTGGAACATCAATTTATGGTCCATCTGTTTCGACCATTGGACAAATTCCTGGATCTATTTATGGTGGTGGTACTAGTCAACAACAACCAGGCACAGGACAAATTTATGGTCAACAAACTGGTTCTGGAATTCCAGTTGATTTACGTAGACCTGGCCAACCCACTGGTCCTCAAACGACCGGTCAACAAGCCACTGGAACATCAGGTCAATTTATACCTGGTTCTATTTCTCAGAAATTACCAATTGGCCCGCCTAGACCTTATGATGGCAGTTTCGGTGGAAAAGTAGAAGGGAATTATCAGTCGCCTGCTGGACACGGAGGTCGTTTCAGTGGAGTTTTTTCTGGAGAATATAGCCGTCATCAACAAATGGGACAAATAAGCACAGGACAACCGACATATTATCCGGGACAAACGGGACAAATTCAAACTGGTGGCGATGTTTCTACAAGATATCCTGGACAACAAACATATACAGGTCAACAAGGATTAACAGGACAAACAGAATACCCAGGACAGCAAGGTCAAATTTCTACAGGACAGCAAGGTTATACTGGACAACCCGGTTTTCCAGGTCAAGTTACTGGAGGTCAACCAGGTTATACTGGTCAACAACAAATTATTACTGGACAACCAGGTTATTCTGGGCAACAAATTGTGCCTGGACAACCAGGATATCCTGGACAACAAATTGTTAGTGGACAGCCAAGTTATCCTGGGCAGCAAATTGTAACTGGACAATCAGGTTATCCTGGGCAACAAATTGTGCCTGGACAACCAGGACATCCTGGACAACAAATTGTTAGTGGACAACCAAGTTATCCTGGACAGCAAATTGTAACTGGACATCCAGGTTATCCTGGGCAACAAATTATTTCCGGACAACCAGGTTATCCTGAGCAACAAATTGTTAGTGGACAACCAGGTTATCCTGGACAACAAATTCATAGTGGACAGCCAGGTTATCCTGGACAGCAAATTGTAACTGGACAACCAGGATATCCTGGGCAACAAATTGTTTCCGGACAACCAGGTTATCCTGGGCAACAAATTGTAACTGAGCAACCAGGTTATCCTGGACAGCAAATTGTAACTGGACAACCAGGTTATCCTGGGCAACAAATTCTGACTGGACAACCAGGTTATCCTGGACAGCAAATTGTAACTGGACAACCAGGTTATCCTGGGCAACAAATTGTGACTGGACAACCAGGTTATCCTGGACAGCAAATTGTAACTGGACAACCAGGTTATCCTGGGCAACAAATTATTTCCGGACAACCAGGTTATCCTGGGCAACAAATTGTTAGTGGACAACCAGGTTATCCTGGGCAACAAATTGTTAGCGGACAACCAGGTTATCCTGGGCAACAAATTGTTAGTGGACAGCCAGGTTATCCTGGGCAACAAATTGTAACTGGACAGCCAGGTTATCCTGGGCAACAAATTGTTAGTGGACAGCCAGGTTATCCTGGGCAACAAATTTTGACTGGACAACCAGGTTATCCTGGGCAACAAATTGTCACTGGACAACCAGGTTATCCAACAGGTCCCCAACAAGTTCCTTCTGGACAACAAAGTTTTCCTGGACAACAAGTATCATCTGGACCAGCTCATTCAGGACAAATTCCTTCTGGACAACAAGGCTATCCTGGACAACAAATTTATCCAGGACAAGCTACTCCTGGACAAATTTCGACGGGTCAAGAATATCCAGGACAACAAATATCTTCAGGAATTCCAGGTCAACAATTAACATCAGGGCAAGTATATCCAGGCCAAGTTTTAACTGGTCCAAGTCAGCCGGGACAAGTTTCTACGGGACAATTATACCCTGGACAGCAAATTGGACCGGGACAAGAAGGCCAACCGATTGGAACAGGACAGCAAACATATCCAGGGACATATCTACCGGGACAAACGGTAGGTGCTGGTGTTTCTGGATACGGTACTGGGCCTGGACAAACTGGTGTGATACCTGAACAAGCTGGTTATACTCAAGGCCTTGGTGGTCAAGGTGAAGCAGCCAATATTTTGCAGGCAGGGCAGCAACAACCAGATGATTCAGATTCCCAAGCACAATCTTCAATCCAACAGACTAGTAATGGTACTCAAGCATCCGCTTCTGCACAAGGAATGTTTGAAGGTGGAACTGCTCAATCTCAAGTTTCTGGAACTTACACAGGTGCTGGATCTTTCAGTGCGTCGGCAGGTTCTAACGATGGTAAAAGGGGCGCACAAACTCAAGTTTCGGGAGGAAAAGAAGGAGCTGTTAGTTCAGCTCAAGGGCAGGGTGGTAAAGGACAATCTCAAGCGCAAGTTCAACTCTCTTCAGAAACTGGAGACACAACATCTACTGCACAAAGTGGAGGTATTAATCATGGTACGAACACTCAAGTCCAAGCAGGTGGAAAAGGAGGAATGGCAGATGCTCAAGCAAATGGACCTGGTAGCACATCGTCTCAAGCTCAAATAGGATTTACACCTTATGAAGAAAATCAACCAGAAGATCAAAATACTCCATTTGGTGGGGGCGGTACAGCTAGTGCTCAAGGGGGAACATACTCCGGACAATCGCAAACACAAATTCATGGAAAATATAAATATGGAATTAAATATACAGGTACGGCTCAAGCTTCATCTGCAAATGTTGGCAGAAATGAAACTGGATATAATTACCAACCATTGAAACCTTTAAATGTAACAAGCAATCCTTGGAGTATCGACAAAAATATTAACAAAGAAAATACTATACATGAAAGAAGTCCACCACCAAATCCACTAGATCGAGAAAATAACGGAGGACATATTTTAAAAATGGTTAGTAGTTCAACTACTACAACTACTACAACTAAACCAGAAGACGAATATAAAGAGTATTCGGAATACGAAGATTCCGAGGAATCAGAAACTACTAATATAAAACAACCAGAGTCGCAACAGTCAGAAGTTCCCCAACAGACTCGTACCCAAAGACATCCAGCTTTAGAACCCCTCGAAGATATTTCCATTCCATTCCAAAGAAGACCGACGTTAAGAGATGGCACAATTTTGCAACCAGGTGAAACTATTCCTGGATCACCAGGCTATAAAATACCCGTGGGTTTCAGAGGTAGAGTAACCCATAACCCAGAAAACATTCCAGTTATGCCTGGTTTAAGAAAAGTAATCTACCAATCGAGACCGATTTATATAGCCGGTGCTAAAACAAACTTAAAAAGTGGTTCAGTGGGATACGGCTCAGGGTACACGTTCCAACCACCTCAATATACAGTGAAAAGCGGCAAATCCCTACCAAAATTTACCTCTGTAATAAAATCTGAAACAGGCTCAAAAAATTTAGCAACCGGCAAGAAAACTCCGTCCGTATATTACACACAATCTTCGAGTTGTGGATATTTCACGAACCCTTGCTTCTACAGCAACGGAAAAAAGGTATGCATGCCGAAGCCCAAAACTAATCCGGACGGATCACCAATGCTTTGTTAAGAATAAATTTTGTTGTGTATTAAATAGATGTAAGATTATGTAACGATATTTTTAAACATTTATTTTCTAATTCATATTTTTATCTATTTTCTGATTTTTTTATATTAAACTAGAATTAAAATGAAACTAACTGTGTTCCAACTTATTAGCATAGATAACATTTATTCTGGCGGTTTAAGAGATTTATAAACGCCAAGCGGACAGGGATAATATCACATATAATATGGCTTCGGACAAAATTTATTCAATAAATCGACTGGAATAACAAACTATAATATATTTAAATTAAATTAATACAAACTTTTGTCCAGATTTGATGTACTATGAAGCTAAATGAATAAAATTAGAAAACTATTCAATCTATACATCCATTATCTTTAGTTTTTCAAAAAAAACTTCTTTAGGCGCAACTTGGCAGTATCTCAGATTTTTTTCAGACGGAAATGACGTTGACTGACGGAAATAAAGTTAGGTTAAGTTTTATCTACATAGATGTCGCTCTTCCAGTTCCAGGAAAATTGTTAGAAAACAATTGGTTCTAAAGGAAAATGTTCGAAAGAAATATGTTGTTATGGTAACTTGCTCGAAGTGAAATTTGTTCGTAGTCCAGACATTTTAGCATTTCACCCCGGAATCTAATGAAAGAAGTTGAATTTTTCTATAGACCTTCTATAGACCCATATGCCAACATGCGAGCGTCCTTAGATATTCAAGGTCATAGGTCGCAAAAATCAGTTTTTTGAGAATATCTCTTTTTTCTGCCTCCTACTGTATTTGCATTTATTATAAAAGTTGTTGAGAATAAATTTCTTTACAAATATCACCTGAGAACTTTTATTATTCGTCGAACTGTTTTTGAGATATAGGACGCAGTGTGAAGCGCTCAGTTATACCTACCTTAGCGCAAGGTAAATCCTGAATCCCAAGGTATTATACCGTTGTATTACATTGCATTGACCAAAAGCTAAAGAACATTGCATCCCTAACTTATGGCACCCACAACGCGAACCATTCTTGCAGTTGCAGAATATTGAAGTGAGTGTAGTTCATCTGGTGCAGGTGGTAAAAATTTTGTTACCGGCGGTAGGGTTTCATTTTGCAGTACCCAACCCCATTCATGGGGTTGAAATAGAAAAGCATTAAAATATTTTTAGAATGATTTACTTCATTATTTAATTATTTGGATGTCATGGGTAAGTAATATTTGATGACTATTCGATTTAAAAGAAATATAAGTATAAGGTATAACATTTTTATTTAAGTAATATTTGATAAGTAATTAGGTAAAAAAATGGTATAATGCATTGGAATTCGGATGTACCTTACGCTAAGGTTTTTCCTAACGCTAAGCTCATCCGTGCTCCATATTCTGCTCCGTCTATCTCAAAAACAGATCGACGTATAAAAAAGGGTTTCAGATGAAATTTTTAGAGAATTTTATTCTCTACAACTTCTATAATAAATGCAAATACGATAGGAAGCAGAGAAAACGAGATATCCCCAAAAAACAGATTTTTGCGACCTTTGACCTTTAATATTTAAGGACGCTCACGTGTGTGCATATGTGACTTTTGAGACAACATTTGTCATACTAAAATAAAGGTCTGTACAAAAATTCAGCTTCTTCGGTTAGATTCCGAGATTGATCCCTTTTTTGACTAAAAGGACTATTGACTGGAAATTTAATTGAATTCAATTTTATTCATTCTATAACTACAAACAAAATAATAAATATGTAAAGATGATAATAAATAATTTAATGAATATAATAAAAATGATGATAATAATCAAATTCCGATGGAAACTAAAAAAAAAGACAGTAGCCAAGCCAACCACCGATATTGGCAAACGTCAAGACAAGGAAGTCGCAGAAAGAGCTTAATAAACAATGGAGCAGAATAAAAGAGGCAATACTAGAAGTCACAGCAAAAGACCTAAAAACACAAAAAGGTTAACAAAAAAGAAATAGATAACAACCGAAATCCTCGACCTGATGAGCAAAAGAAGGTCGTACAAACGCATAGATGAATGAAAATACTGGCAAACACATACACACACACACACAGATCCGAAATAACATAAAAACAGCGAAAGAAAATTAGTTATCGGAAATAGGCAACCAAATTGAAGAACTAGTAAAAAAGCATGACAGCTTTAACATACGCAAGAAACTCACAGAGGCTAACGGTATGTATAAAAAGAGACCTTCACCAAACCTGATAGATCATAACAAGAAAATAATACTAGATAAAGAAATCAAAGGGGAACTTTGGGTTTAAAGAAATCAAAGGGGAACTTTGTAACCAAACTCATTGAGGAACCAAAAAGCTATACTAAAACTTCAAGGAGAGAAAACAAATGTATTTAATATAAAACGAGGAGTACGTCAAGGTTGTATCTTATCCTCCAAGCTCTTTATTGCTTACTCAGAATAAATAAAAATCAATGGTTGAAAGATAAACAACATACGCTTTGCCGATGACTCATGTATCCTATCCGAAGACAAGAAAGTCCTACAACACATGCAGGACCGAGTTCACGAAGCACCGCCTCAGGTCTGAACATTAGTATATCAAAAACTAAAGTAATGAAAGTTAGCAAAACCGCACGACATATCAAAAACATAGACATACAACTAAACAATAGCAAAATCGAACAAATAATAGTATATTGTGGGCGGTAACTTGATGGGTAAGTTGTGTATCTTTAGTTGCCGATTTAGAGTCTGTCAGTGGGTGTGTTGACTTTATGAAGTTGTTCCTGGATTTAAGTCTGGACGCAGGGGGGCTCGTGTCCGTATAGGGAGTGTCTTTCATCCCGTAACTGCCTACTTCGTTCTGCCATACATAAGGCTTGCCGCCGGATTTGTTTGGGGCTATTCCCGCTGAAAAAGCTTTTGACCATGAAAAAGCTATTGACAGAATTCAACACGAAAAATTAATAAACATATAGAGAACAACAGATGTAGATGAAAAAGACATTCGCTGTATTCAAAATCTGTACTGGTATCAAACGGCGCATATAACAACAAATAAAATAAAAACCGAAGATATAGAAATAAGCAGAGGAGTTAGGCAGGGGTGCTCAGTCATAGTATCACCTTTTTTGTTTAATGTATATTCCGAGGCCAGTCTCAATGAAGCTTTGGAAGATAAAGACATGGGAATCAAAGTAAACGGAGTATTCGTCAACATCAGATATGCGGACGACTCAGTCATAATAGCCGATAGTAATGAAGATTTGCAACGGAAGATTAATCAACTGAACACCATTAGTAATAAATATGGACTCAAAATAAATAGCAACAAGACAAAATTCATGAGAGTTAGCAGGCAGAAAGTACCTTACCCCAATGCTCAAATCACAATAAATAATACCACACTAGAACGTGTCTCACGTTACAAGTATTTGGGTAGTTGGTTGTACGAAGAATGGGAATAACGATAGGGAAATTAGATGTAGAATAGAAACGGATCGCAATTATTTCTTCAAATTTAAAAAAATATTAACACACAGAGACATAAGTTTAATCTAAGATTGAGATACGCTAAGTGCTATGTGTGGTCCGCTCTGCTGCACGGCGCGGCGTGGAGAAATGGACGCTGAAAGCATCTTCCATGAATATGATTGAAAGTTTTGAAATGTGGACTTACCGTAGAATGCTCAGAGTACCATGGACTGACCGAGTAACGAATGAGAAAATCTTGAGACGAATGGGGAAAGACAGAGAAATGTTACTTAGCATAAACAGAAGGAAAACCACCTATTTTGGGTATCTAATTAGAAACTCAAAATACCAACTGCTACAACTGATAGTTCAGGGCAAGATTGAAGGCAAAAGAGGAGTGGGAAGAAAGAAAATGTCCTGGTTGAGAAATCTAAGGGAATGGACAGGTTTAAGAACTATAGGAGACCTGGTACACACAGAAATAGACCGCGAAGCGTACAGAAATGTGATCGCCAACATCCAATAGTGTCCTATCCACACTAGATGAAGAAGAAGATTCCCGCTGACATGTACATATCCAGGTTGGTTGGTTTTAGGCAGCCCGTAATCAGCCTACAAGTGTCGTTTAGGGTGGGGTCTAGTTTGTTGTCTTGTGCTGATCTGGACCGTACAGGGCAAGCGTATTCAGCCGGGGCATAACACATGGCAAGGGATGTTGACCGTAGTACACCTGGGTGGGCCCCTCAATGGGAATTGACAAGCTTGCGGATGACACCATTCCTTGTATTTACTTTTGCTCTAGTCTTCTCCACATGTTTCTTGTAGGATAGAGTTCTATCTAAAGTGACCCCTAGGTAGATTGGGTTTGGGCAGCGCTGTAACCTGGTCGAGTTCCATTCCACTGGTAATACCTTGCTCGCTTGCCGGTTATTGAGGTGGAATAGTCTGGAGAATGTCTGAGGTTTTTCTGGTTTTGGGCGAAGCTGGTTTGCCGTACAGTACTCAGACAGTCTGGGTAGGGACTCCGTAAGCTTTCTTTTAATCTCCTCGATGTGTTGCGATTGGCACGTAATGACATCATCGGCGTAGATGAAACTATTTGTATCGGGGCCGACAGGTTGATCGTTCGAATACAAATTGAAGAGGAGAGGCGCCAGCACGCTGCCCTGGGGAACCCGTTCTTCTAGGTCCTCCAGCGACTCCTCCATCCCTGAAATTCCACGTAGAACCTCCTGTTGCTCAGCATCAGGACTTCTGTCAGATGGTAGTTTCTTGTCATTTTGAAGACTTTTTCGAGGAGTAGTTTGTGATTTATGCTGTAGTATGCCGCCGACAGGTCCACAAACACCATCTTCGTTTTCCCTCTCCTTTCAAACCCGTCCTTTATATGTTGGGTGAGGTTCAAAATCAGGCCAGTGCAGGATTTTCCGGGTCTGGAACCAGCTTGTTGTGGTATTAGTTGGGTATCTTATTTAGAATGAGTCGTTCATAGAGCTTGAAAAGGGAGCAGAGGAGAGATATTGGTCGATAGCTCTTGGCTCTGGTCGCGTGGTTTTTCCCGGTTTGGTTAAATTACCTTTCCGGCCCAGCAAAGATTAAGTAGTTGAAGGAGCCAGGATTTCGCCAGGAGCCTTTCTGAGTTTCAGTAAGTTAATTGCCAGTTCTATTTCTGCTAGGGAGAGATACGATTCTTGTCCATTTTCCGGCGATCGGGCTCTTTTGTAGGTGGTGACCATCCTAATGTTTTGGTTCGGCTTCATATTAAGGAGGAGCTGGTGTGCAATTTGGTTAGCGGTTACATCAACCCTATCTCCAGGGCCCGCTGGGTCGTTGGATAGTTTCTTGATAAGGCTTCAAGCTTTCCTGCTACTATGTTTCATATGCAGGCTCTCTATCGTGTTCTTCCAATTCTCTCTTCTCTTCCTGCTCAGGGATTCTAGTAGTTGATTGCCTAGTTGTGTTGTATCATCGGCAAAAGGGTCCCGGCTGTATTGTTCCAAGTATTCATCGTAGGTTGCTTTAACCTCATCGGGTAACCCAGGGACGTAGAAAGTTCTACAGCCCCTAAGAATATACTGTCTTGCCGCGTACTTGATGGCTGAGATGAATTACTCATAGTTTGCAGGGGTAGGTGGGAGGGCTGAAATTTCCGCCTCCAGGGATAAATTTCCCCATTTGGCCTTTGTGAAGGTAAAGTTACTTTTTGGGGAAATATCACCGGCCTAAACTTCAGCATGATTGGTCTATGTTGAGTATGTGGTATCGGATCGAGGACCGTTTTGATGCTTGTTCCAGCTAGGGACGTGGAAACGAAGATTATTAACGGGTTATACCCTCTCCGCCATCTTCCACTATTGAAAGAGGCGGGTTGCTTCTGGTCTTCTGGTCATGGATGAGTCTTAGTTCGTTCCCCTCGGCCCAGCTTTCCAGAAGACTTCAGTAGTCTCTCTCCAACGTTTTGCCGTGGCAGTTGAAGTCTCCTATTATTACATGCGGGTGAGTGACCTGCTGGTTGAAGGCAAAGCTCTCCTCGGCGTTTATATATAGAGGAGGCTGTAATCTCTCCGATGGCGGCAGTGATAATTTCTGTATTGTTGACGGTCTGTTTAAGGCCATGTGTGTTACTTTAATAGCCTTACAAATAGTGCACTCCCATATTGATCGTATGGGCATCATATGAGCATCTTTCACGAGGATCATTCCCGGGACATGTGGGCGGCGGCTTGTTGATCCCATGTGCGTCTCCTGTAGGCACAGGACATCGCAGTAGTGGATTTTGCACGCGTGTGAGATGCATTCCTGCTTCTCTGCAGAGATGCGCTCTGTGTTAAGAGATATGGTAGTCAGGCATGGCTCTGACAAGAACCGTTTATTCATCTTAGGGTACAGTGGTATGGTGATACAATATCACTGTGTAGCTCAGCATGTGGAAAGATTTTCCGGAACTGGGTTAGTTACCGTTGCCCAGGGGACGCCCGAATGTTCTGGTGCACATTCTACGAGGAGGCTCTTCCTTGTCCCCCTTGCCGAGAGGGCAATTCAGATAATATTTTTTATTACTCATGCGAGGGGACGTATCTTACAAGTTTGGGTCCAGGGGCCATAAAAAAAAAATAGAATCAAAAATGAAGAATTTGATTTTTCAATTGTCTCCGGTTCTGTGGATTTGTCATAAGAACTCTCATCAGTCTTCGGTAACCCCATAGAATTTTTACTCATTTTAAAACGTTTTCTTTATTTATAATTTTTATTTAGTAATGTCACTTACCCGTCACTTTTTTAATAATGAGGTTTTGATTGTGTTTATTTTATTTATTCAACTGTTTTTTTTTAAATGTAACCTAGCGATTTTTATTGAATATTTGCGGTTTTTACCCAAGTTATGTGGTAATACAGCCAATAACAGTCACTTGTCGCACTAAAAAACGTGCGCCAAGATAGTACTTATACCGCATGAGTAATAAAAACACATTTAAAAATCTAGGAACTATCCTAAGTAAAAAGTGGGACTCTGAACAATAGATAAAGGCCAGAATCGAAGAAACTGGAAGCGTATTTGTGAAATGGAAACAGTTACTTTGTGACGGAACATTAAACTTAAAGACAAGATGCCGAACTGTTCAATGTTACATCTGAGCAGTGCTTCAGGACGGAGCAGAAACTTGGACCCTAAAACGAATTTTAAAAATACACTGGACGGATTAACTACGAAATGAAACAGTCCTACAGAAAATGAATGAAGAAAGAGAAAACTACTGCTAATAATAAAGAAAAGAAGAACTGCATATCTTGGACACATATTACGTAACCAAAAATACAACATACTAAGACTAATAATGGAGGGGTGTATCGAGAACAAAAGGCCAACAGGCCGGAGAACCTTACATGATTACGTAATATCCGAAACTGGACTGGTATGGGTATGGCAAAAGTATTCCATATGGCCGGAGATAGGAAGCGAGTGGTGAAGTGGCTGTCAACCTTCAGAAATAAAGACGCACAACAAGAATAAGAAGAATATTAAATATGCAATACTAGAAGAATTGAAAAAGATTGAATCGAGTTAGAATTGGATTTAATACGATAATCATTATTATTCTTTCTATCCACAGTAATCTGTTTAATTTTGCCTAGAAAATGAGTTTTTTATTTTATTTAGAAATTGCCTCTTTCTTTTGTCTATCAACGCCCAAACCAAGATTCTACCGACAAGTCTTGGCTTGAGCATTTAATTGTCTAATATGTATATATTAAGTCATCATTGGCTTGAGCATTTATTTGTCTAATATGTATATATTAAGTCATCTATCTAATTATTTATTTAGTATTACCTGTCTAATTTATCACTTATTACTTTTCACTAATTATCCTCTTCAAGTAACCAAATGAATTAATTTATCTTATATCTTTTTAAAAACTTAAGAAATGATGAAGAAATATTTTTTATTGCTTGAACAAAAAATAACCTCAGTAAGGTGAGTCCTATCAGCATATCAATTTTAATTTTTGTTAGTATCTTGTGAGACATAAAGCTGAACCTAGTTGTGTTAAAACTTTCTATATTAGTATAAATATAGGTGCCGGCAACAGGTGTTGACGATTTATAAGGTATGATTGTGTGCTTAATAATTGAAATGCAGTGATTAGCATACATAATGCAGTTTTTAATTCAACCTATTTTTTAATAATTACAGGACAAATTCGTTCAATTTTGTCTTTCGTAGTCTTGGAGCCGATTCTGAAATGTTTGCATGTCACGGTACAAAATATCGGGACCTATGTCTCTTATCAGTGTCCGCCCTAGGGTGGACATTTGTCCGAGGCGCCAACCTGGTTGTTTGAACCCCCACGATTATCAAAAAATTGTGGATTATCAGGATTAAAAGAAAACAATTACAATTTTACATATTTTATGTACAATTGTATTTCAGAAAGAATAAAATATGTATCTATACAGGTAAACGTGTACATACAAAAAAATATGTACAAACTTAGAACATATAGTAAGACAATTGTAGAGTGGAGATAGCTGGGTCTAAATCGTCAATCAAGTTTTCAGAGTTAAAAGCAGGGTATGTTGGCCAGACTTTTTTCCAAGAACACTGGATGGTGATGTTTTTTACTTTATTTATTCTGTGCGCGAGGTTTATTTATATCAGGCGCGGGGCAGCGAAAAGAAAAGGCAATGTTTTGCCCAGATTAACCAATCGCCGGATTATCAAGATTATGCTGTATATTACCTTTATTCATTTCGTCGAATTTCTTTATTTATTTTCTACAGTATTACAGTTGCACTAACATGAAACTAATTTTCGGATAAATTAAAATTCTACCATAACATTCCACTATTAGGCTTTTGTTTATTTCAGAAAATAAAAGTAAACATGCAATATAAGTGAAATAAGGTAAAAATTGATTATGTTAATTATAGGATTGTAGGAATAATAAACTAATTACAATATTAAATATTTTTATTGGCACAGGAAACTTAAAAACCCTGAGTTAAATCTACAAAACTAGATCTCCATTAATGTTAAGTTTGAAACATTTTTTAGTTTACTATTTTGTTTTTGTAATAAATATTTGTGTGTGATTAGAACAGTTATTGAGTGAGTTAAGGCACTATACGTGCATTTGTGGTAGTAATACTAATACTTTCGTTTAAATATTGTATAATAAAATACCATGTGTGCTTAGTATATTACATGCAGATCTAATTACAATAGAGTGCTTCTTGGTTTTAATTAATAACTTTGTTGTTACTAAAATTATCATGCAAATTCAGGACAGTTTAGTCAGTCTACGTTTTACACATCAGTCAGAAACATTAAAAAAAATTAAAAAAACAAAATAAGTGTATTAAAATAAAATCTATAAAATGTACAAGTTAAATAAATTATGTAATTACAACTTATAAACTAGAAAAAATAAATATGTTTTAGGTTGATTACTTTTTTTTAAGAAAATATTTACAGAACACATTGGCTTTAGAAAGAAAAGTTAAACAGGAATTAATTGATTTTTAAAATGAGCATTCTTTAAGATTCGATATTAAGATATTTGTAGTTGTTAATATTCGTTAATTTCTTCATCGCTAGCCTCGTCCGTTATCTTCGCACCTCTGTGAGACAATATACTTGACGTACTTGAATTACGTAGCCTAAAAACAAAGAGTTTCATTTAAATCATTTAATTCGAGAAATTATGTTACTGCAGAAATTTAAAAAGAAACAGAAAAACGACAGAACAATATCTAAATAAGTAGTTTACCCAGTGTTGTAATTTGCACAAGAGTAATTTTTACTCAGTGTTGTAAAAACATTATTAAATTTAAGAAGGTTCGAGCGAATCCCATGTTAAATATTTTTTATAAGTTTAAGCTTTGAAACGATTCATACGTGCAGTTCAATACTTTATTTATGTCCTCTCAAAATTTGAAAGTGATCCACCGTTTAGTTTATCCCAAAAAAAAATAAATCAAAAATGATGTTTTTCAATTCTTCTACACAGGCTCTTATGGCTGACAAGCTTCCCTCGCGTTTTTATTTATTTTTTTCGATATTAATTTTGGAACTTTAATGAATAAAAAACTATATGCAATAAACTTAGGTAATTGTAAAACACGATAACATTAAGCAATGTGATGTTACCGATGTAATTATTAAACTATATAAGAAATATATAATTAAAGTTAAAAATAAATAATAATTATTATTTTGAATCTTGGTTATCGACAGTAATTCACATGACGGATGGCGACGGAATATGCATGTTTTTTTTTTAATATTTTTAATTCACTGTTTACACCGTTATAACATAGTAAAAAATATAAATACTGCTTAAAAATGCTGCAAATAAGTTTAAAAAAATATTTAAAATGGAGAAAATTTTTGAGTTGTTTAAACGCCTCCATTTTCGCGCGGTCTGTTGATGACGTCAATTACCACTGACAGTTCAGTCCATTGTTTACTACAGCTGTTCTCATTTTTAACTTCACGTTTTGACGTTTGTTTTCTAACCAAAAGACTACAATGACATGCAAATGCAAACAATATGAACTTGTTTATATGGTATGTTACGTCACTTTCGCTTTAACCAATGGTGTAGCGTTTTACAAATTTGAATTTCCCTTGCTTAATTTGCACTGCTGTTTATTAATTTCAAGTATTTAAAAATATATTAATTACAAAAATAATAGTTTAGTTCAAATGTCCGGTCAATAAAGATTCGGCAAAAATACATTTGAACCAAATTTAAGTTTCATGCATATTCCCCAGAGAAAATATAGAAAAAATTCATTATTTTGAGTCACATTTTGAGAAACTCGAACTTCCTTAATACAATTTTTTTTTCACATTTAGACCTAGAGGTCACTTTTTCCTTCAAAATTTAGTGACAGAGATATCATTTTCACATTTAATAAAAAACTAATTTACAAATATCATATAAACATGCGCTTCTCAAAATGGTGGAAACACATTTGTATAACATTAGTATAACCCAGGGGTCACCAAAATGGTCAATATATTAGTAGTATATATTTATTTTTTAGACGCTGAAGGTAAATGGATAACACAGTAAAAAATCACAAAACACAACTTCATAAATTGGCGCTTTTCAGAAAATTCAATTAACAGAAATGACAACTTATTTCATACCAATACACCCCTTGACATACAAATAAAATGCTTGTCGTGTCCATATACATGTGATCTTGGGTATGTTCCGATATACACTGCGAGCACTGTTCAGTGCTCTTATTGGGAAGAAATTCGTTCCGTTATGGACTGACAGTATACTGCCGCAGTATCCTTGGGAAATATATGACGTCATAAATAGTCGCCATCTTCGTACTGTGAGCACTGGCGCTTTCGAGGTAAGGTGCTCTCAGTGCTTTGATCATTATTATTATTGAATATTGCTATGGCCGTTATTGACATGGAAAATTAAAAAAAATGCGTTTGTTGCAGTGTGAAACCAATACTTTGTACGAATTGAAAGTTACTGATGAAATTTATAATCGTGCATCCATCGCTAAATATTCAATTCAATTCGGTTATAAAGTTATTATGCATTTAATTACTTAAAAAACAATATTTTCTTTTAATAAAAACTATACTTACTTTTATTATGCGATTAATTCCATTGAAAATTAACTTGAATATTCAATTTTTAAATATAACTACATTCAAACAATATTTTTTCTTGTTGATAGTTGCCAGTATACTGGACTGCATTCCGTTTTAAACAGTAACCAGTATAGATAACTATAAAGGAACGGCTTCGCAGTATACTAAATGACGTCACGCCTTACAGTGCTCGCAGTGTATATCGGAACATACCCCTTATTAGGTATACATGACGTCTTAGAGACGTCATTGTATGTCACGGAGTTAAAAATGAGAACAGCTGTAGTAAACAATTCACTGAACTGTCAGTGGTAATTGACGTCATCAACAGACCTTTTACACTGTCGAGCATAAAACTAGGATCACTCCGTACTTTGAAGTTGTTTTTGAAATTTTTCGTTTTTTACGTATTTTTTCGGTTGTAACAGTTTAGTTTGTTTTTAGTTTTTTTTGTCTGATTGCCTGAACAAAAAAAGTTTTTGTTGTTCAAAGTTGTTGAATGTAATGAAAATGAACAATTTAAATTTAATATGCTAAGTAATGAAATGTGGCGAAATCGGCGACCTGCAAAAGAGATATGACAGTTTCAACGTGCATAAAAAGATCCGTGAAATGACAGGAACAAAAACCACAATAGCAACAATCCAAAAAAAATCCAATGGAGAAATAGTATGTATTAGATTTGAAAGAACATGTCATAAAACTATTTAATGACAACAGACTTTCGCTATAGAATCCATCTGGTCCCCGCAGCCTTCCCTGTTTTGGTGATCCTTATGGCATGTTTCATACGCTCGCTATTTAGAATTTCAGGGCCGTTCTCATTGAAGTGGTCTAAATTAGAACTATCACGTCTGTTGGCATTAAATAGTTTCAAGAACAAGTCATGAAGCTATGTAATGACAACAGACCTGATAGTTATAATTTAGACCACAGCAATGAGGACGGCCCTGAAATTCTAAATAGCGAGGTGAAACATACCATAAGGATCACCAAAACAGCCAAGACTGCAGGACCAGATGGTATCTATAGCGAGATGCTCAAGCTGGTTGATGATAAAATTCAAACATTCTAACCGAGCTAATGAACACAATCTACAAAACGGGCATTTTACCGACCGAGTGGCTAGAGTCAACTTTCATCACCATACCGAAGAATACATGCATTCGACTGTAATGAACATCGCATGGTAAGCTTGATGAGTCACGTACTGAAGGTGTTCCTTAGAATCATTTATTCAAGATCTATCGAAATAATCTATCGAAAATGTGAGTCGGAAATAAGCGATACACCATTTAGTTTCCGCAACGTCTTTCAAGTCATAGATAGTTCCGTTCACTATCGCCTGCAAGAATTGAAGAAATTTTTACGAAATTTCGGCGCTCGAGTAGAGATCTCGGAAAGTTGTGAATTTCCCGCGGACAATCTTAGTGTATTAGGGGTCGTTCATTATTCACCAGATGTTTTTTAGCAGGGACACACAGGAACTATACGACAAGACGAACAAGTCGATGTGTAAATTGTCCAGAAAGATTAAATAATTCGTCGAGAAATTTCAAACCGAAATTTACCCGATTCTCGATTTGCTAAGTAGATGTCTCGGAAACGGTTGCAGATAATCAAAAACGGATTGCGGCATCGTTTTCAGAAGGTCATTTTCCTGTTGATACACCAAGATTGTCCACGGAAAATTAACGACTTTCCGAGATCTCTACTCGAGTGCCGAAATTCCTTAAAAATTTATTCAATTTTTGCAGACGATAGTGAACGGAAAGAGCTAACTAAAAATAGTTTATCATATAGTATAGTCATAATAGTTTTTTTATCTGTAATCAGCAGCAAAAATGCTTTCAGAAATATTTTTAAATTGTGCTGATCCTCAAAAAATGACGATTTTGAAAAAATCGATTTCCTCGCATTTCGTCGATTCCGCGGCATAGACTCCCCGTTTTCGATGGTATTTCTTAAAGCTTCCTAGGGAATATTATACATTATCAGATTATACATTACCCGACTAATTTTGGGACGCTGAATCGATTGGTGAAGACTCGCTGTGGTGAACCGATCAAAAGTTATGACAGCGTGAAACCTTGTCCGAAAAATGAAAAAATACAAGTAACTTTGGGCAGGTGGGGGGGTTAACCTAAAATCTCACCACGTATCAGCAAGGGGGAGGGGGGCTTAAGAAGTTGCTAAAAAACATCACGTGATTAATGGACGACCCCAAAGTTATATTAAGAGAGGCGCTTGCGAAGGAATCTGCGGGAATCATAGTAAACGGTAGAGCAATTAACAACATTGAAGACCTCACACGCATGATGAGCAACATATTATCAAAAAGTAGAGATTGCGGATTGGAACTGAACACGGCAAAGACAAAGGCCATGCTGATTTCAAAAACCAAACAGCAGATCCAATTGCACGTCGACGGGAAACACATAGAACATGTCTCCAAATACAAATACCTTGAAAACTGGATAAATGACGAGTAGACAAACCGCCAAGAGCTCTTAGCACGCACCGAACAGACAAGAGCAGTATTCATTAAAATGAAAAAGATGCTGACCTTTCCGGGTCTGATTGTGAGCATAGAACTGAGGCTAAGAATGACCCGCTGCTACGTCTTGCCGATTGTGCTATACTGGGTGGAAGGTTGGACCTTGACCCAGGAAACAACAAAAAGGATAATTTCGAAATGTGGGTCTACCGTCGTATGCTGCGAATGCCGTGGGTGGACAAAGTAACGAACATAGAGGTATTTCGCAGAAAGAAACTGAGATACTCTTCACCATAAAGAAACGAAAGTTACAATACTTAGGCCACATCTCCAGAAACGAAAAATACGGATTGAAACAGCTCATAATCCAAGGAAAAATGTAACGCAAAGCGAAGTGCTGGTAGACGCCGTGTATCTTGACTGCGCAATTTGAGAGATTGGTTTGGAGTGTCATCGGCGGAACTGCTCAGTTCCGCGATGTCAAAAATAAAAATTGCCATAATGATCAGCAACCTTCAACGGAGAAGCTGAACCAAGAAGAAGTAATGAAAATGAACAAGTTTACTTTGATATGCTTTCGTCGTATCAAAAGAAACTTTAAGGACTTCAGTAGCGAGTATTCCCTCCTTTAGCTGTTATCAGCATGCAAACGATGAGACATGCTTTGGGTCAGATTTTGTATCACATTTTGCGGAAGATTGTCCCATTCCTGCACCAGTGTATCGCGAAGTTATCTATAATTTCTGGAGGCAGGCATATGTCTCCGTAAACGTTTTCCCATCTCATCCCAAAAATGCTCAATTGGGTTTTAAATCTGGACTGCGAGCTGGCCTAACAAATCGCGTGATTTGACACTCATCAAGATACTCAGTAACTATCCGAGCAGTGTGGGGCCGTGCGTTATCATGCATAAATGTTGCGTCGTCTCCAAGAATAACCGTGAACGGCAAAACATGGTCTTCTAGAACCTCTATCAAATATTTATGCGCAGTCAACGTCCCATTCTCGATAAAGACTAACTCCGTGCAGGTGCCAAAAGATATGCCTGCCTCCCCATACCATAATTGATCCTCCACCAAATGGAACTCGCTCGGCAATACACGCTTGAGCATATCTCTCGCCTTGTCGTCGCCTCACTCTTACACGTCAATCTGAGCCCGTAAGACAGAATCGCGATTTATCGGAAAACAATACGCGACTCCAATCCGTTACTAGTCAAGTGTCCTCGTTCAAAATTCAACCTCGCAATCCGTTGTTCACGGGCAAGCAGCGATCCAGTAGCTTTGGTTCGAGAAGATAATCCAGCAGCATGAAGTCGCCTCCTAACTGTCCACTCACTTATGTTTACATTTCTCACATCTTGCAGATGATTTCGAAGGGAAACTGCCGTGACCGATCGGTTTCTCAAAGCACTGGAAACGAGAAAGCGGTCATCTCTAGCTGTTGTAGTCTTGCCTCGCCCTGAACCAGGTCTTCGAGTGAGCAGACTTATCTCTTCGTTGCACACTCGAGAGACTTACACCAAACATTTCTCGCAGTTTCGCGCTGACCGTCTTCTAAAGCCGCCACAATTAGTGCCGCAACAACAGGATTTATTGCTCATTGCAAAACACTAACAATGACAACAATACACAAACAATTTGCAACCGACAGATGACACCAACCTAAACAAAAACTATGATGTCTTTAAACTTTCTTTTGTTTCAACAAAAGCATATCAAAGTGAACTTGTTTATTTTCATTACATATCAAAATAAAATTGATAATTTTCATTACTTTCAATAACTTTTTAACAAGAAAAACTTTTTTTTTCATTCAAGCAATCAGTTAAACTGTCACAACTAAAAAAACACGTCAAAAACAAAAAATTTCTATAGTAACTTTAAATTACGGAGTCAGCCTAGTTCTATGCTCGGCATTATAAATGCCAACATTTGACGTTTGTAATATCAAATTCCATCAATGTCAAAGTTTGAAATGTCGAATTCCATAAATTCCATCATTTAACTTAAGTTTATGTAATCTTATTTAAAGTTAAACTTATAAATTTTGAGTAAGTATCAGCAATATAAATTAACACGACATAAAATATCTGAAATTTTAAATAGCCATGAAAAGCAAGAGCTTACTTTCAAAAAAAGAAGACAATAAAGATTTTTCATTGACCAAAGTAGCAACTCCTGAGACTGAAAAGGCTATATGAATGGGTTCTTAATGACAGAATTAGGCACAATGTTGTGTCTGATAAAATTTTACAGTCAAAAGCCTTACGGTTCGCTTACACCAAAACAGATTGTCGGCCGATGGCGGACAGAACTACCCGGACGAGTAACTCGGTCGTGTATGTGCTTACACGTCCTACAACACTGTTACCACTTGTGCCGACATTGGACGTTGCTGGTATTGTATTTTTTGAATGTTTATCCCACAGGGTTGGTCTATTATAATCACAACAAAATTCAACATTAAATACACTAAATTTGCAGTGTAAAAAATCCCAACAAGTTCGGACTCCACGACGGTTGATCGGCCGTTTTGTTGTCATCTTTGTTGATTGAGGGAATATAAAAAAAATCCGCGATGTTTAAAAAATGTCACTCTTCATCAAATGCATTGTAAGACTTTTAAAAATGCTTGGCAAATACGGGCATTGTTCAAGGAATGATTAGTATTTATACCACAAGTAAGGCAAAATTTATAAAATCTATAAAGCTGCTACCCGCACCTCTTCAAAATCCAAATTTGATTAGAAGAGATTATGTGCTCTTTAGGTGCCGCAAATCCCGATTTTTGTGCTTAAAGGAAAAATCTTTTTTCAATAAAAGGAATTTTCTGTTCAATGAAAAAATCGACTGACTAATGGGGTGCTAACTTATTGTCAAGCTAGCACCCACCCATCTGAAAAATTGGGATACTGATAGCAAATAGGAACTATAATTACGTGCTTTTCAAGTACCCTGCAGTAGAGAGATGAGCATGGGACGAGTTTCTCGTTTCAGATCCCATCCCGTGCGACGGATCCCTGTCACTGTCCCATCCCACCACATTTTTGTCCCACTGTCCCACAAAACTAAAATTTTCGTCTAATCCCATCCCGGTCGCGCGGCCCGTCCCATTCATCCCATTTTTCCCAAACTTTCTTTTCGGTTCAGACTTCATTAACGATGAGTAGTTCGAATTAAATTTTTCCGAAATTTCTTTATCTTACAATGAGTAATCCTTTTTCGTCGCAAACGGATCGTGAGACTTTTAAGGAACTAAATCGTTATCACAGAAATCTCCTGGGATGGTCATATTATGGAAAATGTGTGTACTGGCACGATAAGCAACTCATTAGGCACGAAATAGATTTACTAGATTATCAAAAATTGTCCCACTCCGTCCCATAGAAAATTGTCGAATCATCCCATCCCACGCGTGGTTCATACCACTCATACCATCCCATATGACGATGGGATGGGTCGATGGGTTTTCATGCTCATCTCTACCCTGCAGCAAATACGCTAACGCAACCCCTTGTGAGAAAACTCACCCTCAACCGAATGAGCCACAAGAGTTGAAATTTATTGTTGTAACGACAAAAATTTTAATGGATGTGAAACGTTGCAATAATTGTGTGCTCTTCAGATATCCTATTCGCGATATTTGTGTTTGCACCCTGTGTCAACTCTTATGACTCAGACGTTTGAGGGTAAATTTTTCGTGCAAGGGTGCGAGCACCAAAATCGCAAATAGGAGCACAAAAATTGCGATTGCGGCACATAATTAGCACACAAATTTGAATTTTGAGGTAAACAATTATGTGGTAGAGAAGAGGTGGGGGTGCCAGCATTGTAGATCTAAATTTATAACCAGGAGCTGAACGTACCAAAAGACGAAATGGTATGCGAAAACCATTTCATTACAACATTATTCATGAATGATTCAATGAACTTTTTCATACAAATTGTTTCTCAAAAATTGAGTTTCGTGAATTTTTACTGTGTTATAAATAACTAAATATCCCTTAAACTTATATAACATTTCAATATAATAACTGTGGAATCAAGTAACCATACTATTCGAGGAATAATCAATAAATAATTATATCTTATAGATTATGCAGGGTGGACCATTTAACGTGACCACCCCAAATATCTCCGATACCTTTAGAGTAGTTTTTCGGTTTGCGGATTCGGCGAGTCCAAGGGAAAATACCCGATCTAAGACTCGGCGAGTCTTGGGTTTTTAATGTTCGGCCTTGTCTGAATTTTTTCAAACATCATCATCCTCCGCCTATAGTCGTTTACCCATTTTCTCACTCCTATCCCCCAAATACACCCTATTACTTTGTTTGCTTTCCTGGCTATCTCTCTCATATGCGTTTTATCCGAGGCCCTCTCGTTCAATCATTTTCTCGGCTTTTCATCATTTCTTTCATCACTACCACATCATCCGCGAAGTCCAGGCTCCATAATTTCTCTCTACGTATCAGACACCTTACCGCTTGCGCCTTAAACATTCTTTCCATATCTGCCACATATACCGTAAATGATAAGGGTTTAGGGGACAACCTTGTCTTACTCCTTTTGTCGTTTCGAACCAGTCGCTCTCTTTCTCCCCCACTCTCGCTTTGCTTGTTGTTCTTCCATATATCTCTTCCATGCTCCCTACCAACCGTCTACGAAAATGGGATGGGACAGTGACGGTGATGGGATGGTGACAGGGATCCATCCCACGGGATGGGATTGGAAACGAGAAACTCGTCCCATGCTCATCTCTACTATATACCTCAAATTCTTTAAAGATTTAACTGATTCAACAGTCACATTATTAAATTATCTATTTTTGAGAATTCCATTCAAATTAGTTTGAGAATAAGAAGTTAAAGGATTAATACAAAGCACACATTCAAACATTTTTCTCTATCCACTCAAACGCCGCCTTTAGAGCTATGAATAATGCACAGACCCTTGCTCTGGTATGTATTAAATACTTATATTTGAGTTTATGCGAGTATGGATCGCTGGATTCGTCTGAATAGTTGTTACAATGTCTTGATAAAAAAATACCATGTTCCTTTTTGAAAAACCATAAACTATGACCTTGACAAAAGAGAATTTTTAACCACTGTCACCCCTTCGAAATCAATAAAATTCCCTTTCGACATTTTTTCCAATGGTCATGTTAAATGGCCCACCCTGTATATGCATCTTTGGAATTATTTAACAATGAAGGTATAGAAATTCTGACAATACCAAATACATTTCAATGAAATGTATTTGGTGTTTCAAAATCTTTATGGAAGTAGAAAAATACGAATGTATATCATATGAAAATTAACAGTTTCTTAGTTTTCTATATACTCGAGATGAGCATGGGATCCCATCGACCCATCCCATCCCATCGTCCCATGGGATGAGTGGTATGAACGTCACGTGGGATGGGATATGACGACAATTTTGTATGAGACGGAGTTTTGATAAACTAGTTAATCTAGTTATTGCACAATTATTTGCTTATCATACCAATACGCACATTTTCCATAAAATTTCCAGCTCGGGAGATTTCTGTGATAACGAGGTAGTTCCTGAAAAGTCTTACGATCTGTTTGCGACGAAAAAGGATTACTAACTATTAGATAAAGAAATTACGGAAAAATTAAATTTGAACGAATTATCGTTGAGGAAGTCTGAACCGAAAAGAGAGTCTGCTGTATGGGAAAAATGGGAATGGGATGGGCTGCGCGACCGGGATGGGATGGGATGAAAATTTTAGGTTTGTGAGATGGGACAATGGGACGACAATGTGATGGGATGGGACAGTGACAGGGATCCGTCCCACGGGATGGAATTGGAAACGAGAAACTCGTCCCATGCTCATCTCTACTATATACCTCAAATTCTTTAAAGATTTAACTGATTCAACAGTCACATTATTAAATTATCTATTTTTGAGAATTCCATTCAAATTAGTTAGAGAATAAGAAGTTAAAGGATTAATACAAAGCACACATCCAAAAAACTTACACAATCATTTTCATCAAGAATAGCCATTTCCTCTCCTCCATCTTCATTTTCATCGCTATAAATTAAAAGCATTGGAAAAGAAATGTTAGTTTAAGCACCATAAAAATCCCAAATTAAAATAGATTCCATTGAAAATAGCTATTCTACCTGGTATGCAAATGTTGGAGCTGCAATTGAAAGTTGTCAACTTGCTCTTGCAACTCATCGTTTGTCCTCTGCAGTTTTCTAATATTATTCGAAGCAGAATCAATTTCATCTTCTGCAATAGCCAAGTCCCTTTTTAATTCTTCCACTCGACTCCTCAACTTTTTGACCTCTGTTTCATATTGCTCAGCTCTACGAACAGCATGAGCTAACTCCGTAATCTTATCCTGCACCATTTTCTTCAATTTACTTTGAGAATGTTTAAGTTCCGATATTTCCTAAAATCAAAGTTATTCAGATCTTTCATCAAATTTAAACCTTGTGCAATAAAATGAAACTTTTTAATAACAAAACCTTATTTTTATCCACTAATTCTTGTTGTAAATGTCTCAATTCTGCATCTGAATTAGTTAAAGGTCTTCCTTTCCTCTCGATTCTTTCTTGCATATCTCTCAACTCGGTTCTTAGTTTCTTATTGTCTCTTTCTAAACCTAACTTTTCTGTTTCTAATCTTTCTCGTTTTCCCCATTCAGCTGCATTTTCCGCTTGCAACCTTTCCAACTAAAAACAACATAAAATAACATATTTCTTATAATTAAAAAGTGGCTATATTTTAAATATAAATATTATTAGTTACTTCTGCTCTCAAATCATTAATTCTTCTATCCATTCCTTCTCTATTATTAGCTTCGTCTTGTAAATCAGATCTTATCATCTTAACTTCTTCCTGATGCTGGTCTTGTAATGTTAGCATTTCCCTAACCACTTCTTGCCGAGCTTCTCTTAATTCCTCACACTTTTCTTTCATTTCATGTAAATCGCTTGTCAATCGTTCAATTGTCCTATGCAATTGAGATTTCTCTCTAAAATTGAAACCAAAATTTTATGTAAAACTACTATTTAAATACGATTTTCTCTTACTCTCTTTCAACTTGCAAAGTCTTATTAGTTTCATCAAGCCGCAATTGGAGCATAGATAACTTTTGCATAATATATTCTTCATCGTAATCATCTTTATGATTCCTATCACATTTATTTTCGATACCATTTAAATGTTCTTCACTGGATTTCTTTTCTAAATCTTTTGATTCGGGATGTTTGGGTACTGCACCTTGAAGAACGTATTCTTCAATACCTAAATCCTTTTCAGTATTGGCTGTGCTGTCACATTCTTGTGTTGGAGTAATTCCATTTTCTTTAACAGGTGAAGTGTTATTGGTGCTGAAAGTGAAATCTTTGAGGTCATCCCCTAATGCTTCAAAGATTTGGGTATCAAATTGTCCTGCATGTTTGAGTAGCAAGATGTGGATTTTTTCCATTTCTTTTTTTAACTGATCATTTTGTACTTCTAAATCTTGCTTTTCTCTTTTGTAGAGGTTCGTGTCTTTTAAAGCCATGTCTAATTTAGTGCGTAACTGTTTCATTTCTTCCCTAGCTTTATTCCTTTCGTTTCTAACTTTACTCCACTTTTCTCTCCAATTTGCTGTACAGTCTGACCACCACCGCATAGTTTTCTCCATCTGAGCTGCTCTGGCTCGCGCCTCTTCCAACTCGCGTTGTCTCCATGCCTACAATTTTAAATTAGCATAGAAAACATAATTACCACATAATTGTTTACCTCATTAGCTTCCCACTCAGTGTCAGCAAATCTGGAGGAAGCAAGTGACGCTGTGTCTTGGTCTCTTACGTGTCTTCTTGACGAGGTACCGCTCGTCGTACTTTGGGCCATTTTTTTCACTTTCCTTTCGATTTTTTCAATTCATTACAAATTCTTGTTTGTTGTGTAAAGATTTGACCACATACGTTGACAGCTGACAGCTGTTTGTCACTAATTACAATGCTACCAATTAGTTACATCACTCGTACCAACTGATTAAAAAATTCGAAACAAATTTTGAAATCTTTTTATTGAAATGTTTAACTTAATTAGACTTACGACAAATCAATACTCTTATATAGATTATGTACTTAGACGTAATTTGTTTATAAACAAAGAAGTTTTAAAAATCTGATTTTTCTAAATAAACAATCAATTTAATTAATTAGTAATTAACTTAAAAACTAAATAAATAAGATATCTATTTTAAAGATAAAACTAAATTACAAATTTAGTATGTGTTTAATAATAACGACAAAATAGCAACAGCAATTTATAAACTAGACTAGATGGGAAAACCCTTGATCACCCTTAAATCTTTAATATTTAGTTTGGATCAATGTAGGACTATAAAAAAAGAACGACAAGTTTTATAATAAGTTGAATAAAAAACTAGTATAGGGTAAATCAAATAATTATTTTATAACGTAAACATTGTGCAATTTGCATAAATAAACATATCATTATGCTTTTGGTATAAATTATAAATTACCAACTAAAATACAATGTCTTGACTAATACTGGTTTTTGAAAAATGAAATTTATAGGTACAATGTCGAAATGAATAAACTGTATGTGCTGACTTTGCGCAAATTAGTTGAGTCATTAGAATTGGTAAGGTAGAAACAATCATAATTAGTTTGATACCGAACACGCGTCGCATTTTTACGAATCATTCACCAAACGTCTAAACACAAATATATTTACAGTAAGATACATTTAAGTTACCTTCGCGAAATTCGCAGACTCGCCGATAATTCGTCAGCATTTTCGGGCTATTTTCGTTTCTATAATTAACGGGTTTTAAGAGTACGTGATAAAATTATATGAGGAACTTAAATTCGACTTTTTTCATAAGACCAGAACGTAAGCGAAGAACAAGAAAGTAAGTTATATGTTAATTTTAAATTGCAAAGAAAAATCTGATGCTATTTCCATCAAAATAACGTAAATATAAATAAAATAACGTTTTTGTTATACGCGGTTTTATCAACCTAATAATATCTAGTTGAAATTTAAACAATTATGGTTAGTTTTTAGTTCGTCTTTCCTATATGAGTATAGTCTTACCTATTTAGTTTATTAGTAGCCCAGCGCCGTAGTCATGAGCGTCCCTGGCAAGATATGAAATCTGCGCGCCTCAAGACATATTGTGTAACACTTTGCAAGTTTAATTAAATCATTTAAGCTTAAAATTAATTCTTACTAATATATACGAAACGTAAAAATACAATACGAGTTCGTTAATTAAGTCGTTATAAAATCTTTTAATGACTTAGATATACTATGTGGGCCATTGAAAATGAAACAAAGGGATTTTCAAATAGTTAAAGATGAAAAAAACGCTCGGACACGTCAGCTTTGTTTGTGAGGGGGACACCTTTTACAAGAAAATTTGTAGCCAAATCACTCAACCCCTTCGCGCTGAGACCCAAACCCCTAAAATTTTAAATGGCACGGTGGGGTACGTGATGCCTCATTTGAAAGCCCTTTTTGCCCTGAATACAAAGCGGTTAACATTTTCCAAATTTATCGATTTGTTGTCGAGATTATTTCATTTCAAGTTACGAACGCGTTCATCGTTTATGTTGTTGAAAAGACGTCCAATTGTTCAATATGTCCTTACAAAAACTGCAAAAGTGATGAAAAAAAAAAACACAATTCAACGCCAGAAAAGATTTTTATTACTTTAACAACTGCTCAAATTGTGCGCCACCAAATTCCATACAAAACTACAAATTGCGCTATAAACGTTCTTTTACATTTTGGAGGATCTGTGGCGTAATTTGACGGCATTCTTCAATAATGCGTCAACGTAACTCTTCCAGAGACTCTAGTTCTTTTGCATAAATTCTACTCTTTAGATGACCCCACAATAAAAGTCCAGATGACTTAAATCAGGTGAGCGGTCCGGTCATTCCAGAGCACATCTTCGTCCAATCCATTGTCCCGGGAAAACTGCCCAGAAACTCCCTGCGTATAATGTGGTGGCGCTCCATCTTGTTGAAAGGTCAAATGGTCCTCTAATTAACGATCACCATTTTCTTTCAACGACATAAACGAATAACGCGTTCATAATTAAATAATAGATTTAGAAAATGTTAGCCGTCCAGCATTCAGGGCTAAACGGGCTTCCAAATGAGGTATAAATTACCCCACAGTGCCATTTAAAATTTTAGTTGTGCTCCCAGGGCGAAGGGCTCAAGTGATTTGGCCACAAATTTCCTTGTAAAAGTTGTCCGTCCCCCTCACAAACAAAATTGACGTGTCCGAGCGTTTTTGACAATTCATCCTTAACAATCCGAAAATCCCTCTGTTTCGTCTTTAATGGCCCTCCTAGTATATAATGACATTATTAACAATTTTATATGACTTAGCACCATGTTTTTTTGTAATTTCGTGTGCCTGTGGCAAAAGGCAAAATGCACCCCTCCTGAGGATTCCGCGTAATGCAGCCGCCTATCTGGCCAACCCCTAGCTATAAAGCTTTATCCATCTGATTGTACAAAACTTACATACCTAGTTATGTTTGTCTACATGTCTCTCTCATCTATCTATTTTTCCTCTAGCAGTCTAGTCTTCTGCCTAATCTTCTATATCTTGTCGTCTATATACAGTAAACAACTTGAGTCAACTCTATAGTTAAAAAACTAATATGTACTTCTCATTTACTTGATATCTAACGCAGGAATTTGCTCCATCTCTCACTAATTCTTTCAATCGATGATTTTGCCTCCAGAAAAACAAGACTAGACGGGCAAGACTACACAGAGAAGATTTAGACAGACAAGACTAGACATACAATACTAGACAGACAAGACTAGTCAGACAAGACTAGACAGACAAGACTAGACAGACAAGACTAGACAGACAAGACTAGACAGACAAGACTAGACAGACAAGACTAGACAGACAAGACTAGACAGACAAGACTAGACAGACAAGACTAGACAGACAAGACTAGACAGACAAGACTAGACAGACAAGACTAGACAAACAAGACTAGACAGACAAGACTAGACAGACAAGACTAGACAGACAAGACTAGACAGACAAGACTAGACAGACAAGACTAGACAGACAAGACTAGACAGACAAGACTAGACAGACAAGACTAGACAGACAAGACTAGACAGACAAGACTAGACAGACAAGACTAGACAGACAAGACTAGACAGACAAGACTAGACAGACAAGACTAGACAGACAAGACTAGACAGACAAGACTAGACAGACAAGACTAGACAGACAAGACTAGACAGACAAGACTAGACAGACAAGACTAGACAGACAAGACTAGACAGACAAGACTAGACAGACAAGACTAGACAGACAAGACTAGACAGACAAGACTAGACAGACAAGACTAGACAGACAAGACTAGACAGACAAGACTAGACAGACAAGACTAGACAGACAAGACTAGACAGACAAGACTAGACAGACAAGACTAGACAGACAAGACTAGACAGACAAGACTAGACAGACAAGACTAGACAGACAAGACTAGACAGACAAGACTAGACAGACAAGACTAGACAGACAAGACTAGACAGACAAGACTAGACAGACAAGACTAGACAGACAAGACTAGACAGACAAGACTAGACAGACAAGACTAGACAGACAAGACTAGACAGACAAGACTAGACAGACAAGACTAGACAGACAAGACTAGACAGACAAGACTAGACAGACAAGACTAGACAGACAAGACTAGACAGACAAGACTAGACAGACAAGACTAGACAGACAAGACTAGACAGACAAGACTAGACAGACAAGACTAGACAGACAAGACTAGACAGACAAGACTAGACAGACAAGACTAGACAGACAAGACTAGACAGACAAGACTAGACAGACAAGACTAGACAGACAAGACTAGACAGACAAGACTAGACAGATAAGACTAGACAGACAAGACTAGACAGACAAGACTAGACAGACAAGACTAGACAGGCAAGACTAAACAGACCAGACTAGACAGACAAGACTAGACTGACATCTCTAGACCGACAAGACTAAACAGACATGATAAAGAGACATGACTAGACAGATAAGACTAGACACACAAGACTAGACAGACATCACTAGACTGACAAGACTAAACCGACAATTCCAGACAGACAAGACTTTTTTTCCGGGGCGTAGCTGTAAGATATACAGATAAGTGGTCCGCATGATTTTTTTTTAAATTTTTTGTCTCATCCTTTAAAATTTTAATTTCCTTGGCCGATTTTTGTTTGTATTACTGTATGGATCATATCCCAACTTTCTTTGGTGTCCAGCATATGCCCTATTGTTCTTGCATTTAAGGGAGTACCCACGTTTTGAACAACTCTCTCTCTGACACTGAAAAATATGGACCCTGTAACACTCAAAAATTGTGTGGTCTACTGTGTCTATTTCACCACAGTATACACACGTGTTATCAGCTGCCCTACCAATATGGTGCAAAAAGTCTTGGAAACAACCGTGGCCGGATAGACACTTCTGTGTTTTCTATTCATCCATATACTTACGTTTGGAATGAGAAGGCTAGTCCACTGGCCTTTCTCTATATGTTCCCATATTTGCTGCCACTCATTAAAGATTTTTTTTCTGTCTGGAACGTATGTTGCGTGACTTGATTATCTCTGCTCTTTCTTTCGCGAGCAGGTCGATCGAAGCAATGCCAGTGATTACTAGAGCTGCATCCCCGGACACCGTACGTATGCACTGCATATCCGCAGAGCAATCTTACGCTGTACGGATGCCAGTTTTTGTTCATTCCTTCCGGTTTTCATTCTGTTTGCCCACACTGGAGCTCCATAGAGCATAACCGATTGTGTCACACTAATCAATTGGCTGTGCTTTGAACTTCTGGGTCCTCCCATGTTTGGCATTAGTTGTTCTATAGCACCCAGTGTTTTTAATCCTTGTCCTGTAGCCTCTGAGAGATGTGCAGCGAAAGCAAGCCCTTTGTCAATTATAAGTCCAAAGCATTTTAGCTGCAGTTTTTGGATTATCTCTATTACATTTTATTGGCAACAGTCTCCTTTGTCTACTTAGCAGGACCGCTTCAGTTTTCTCAGGCGCCAGTTTTAATTTTCTTCCAGTAATCTACTTACTTACAATATATATCACCTGGTTGGCAGTTTGCCTTATCCCGCGTAAATTTTTCGCGGTTACAACCACGGCTACATCGTCCACAAATTCAATGAATGTGGCACCCTCTGGCACTTTTAATATCAGTATGTCGTCATATAGGACAATCAATAATATAGGGCCCATTATTGAGCCCTGTGGAAACCCACAACTGACTTCCACTTCTATCGCCTTGTTTTGAGCTTGCAGTAACAGTTTAAATTAACTTGTAGCCTCTTAACATATAGGTAGCTTCTTAACATACGTAGCAGGTATTGAGCTATGCGTCTCTTTGTCAGTTCACCCATTATAAATTCCCAGCTAGCTGTGTTGAAAGCATTTCGCATATCAAAAGTTATTAACGTGAAGATTTTTCTGGTTCTTGATGTACCTGCTCTTGCGTCCTCTGCGATCTTAAGTACTGCATTTACAGCATCCGTCGTGGACCTGCCTTTTCTAAATCTATACTGCCTTTCGGATAATCCAATTCCGTTCCATCCATGCATTCCGGATATTCCGTTCCGTTCCATAAGGTTCCTATTGTAATCTTGCCAGTAAAAGTGCTTCCAACAATTTTCCAGCTACGTCTAGCAAGCATAGATATGATCATGGTTGACCAATCGGCTTGTATCCTCTCTTTAGAAAAACTAGAAAATCTGGCACGTTTCCAACTGTCTGGGAAATTTCCAGCAAGCAGCAGACTGTTCATAAGTTCGAGCATAAACGTAGATTCTTGCTGAGCGGTGGCTTTCACGACTTCAGGTAGCACGCCGTCCAGTCCTGGGGCTTTTCCGTTTCGTATGCGGTTCGTGGCATTTACTAGTTCCTCTTCTTTGAATAGTGGTACTTCGGTCACTTTGGGTTGGTTCCAGATAAAGGATTCTTGACGTGGGAATACGACTTCAACCACTTGTAGTGTCAGACAAGACTAGACAGACAAGACTAGACAGACAAAACTAGACAGACAAGAATAGACAGACAAGACTAGACAGACAAGACTAGACAGACAAGACTAGACAGACAAGACTAGACAGACAGACAAGACTAGACAGACAAGACTAGACAGACAAGACTAGACAGACAAGACTAGAGAGACAAGACTAGACAGACAAGACTAGACAGACAAGACTAGACAGACAAGACTAGACAGACAAGACTAGACAGACAAGACTAGACAGACAAGACTAGACAGACAAGACTAGACAGACAAGACTAGACAGACAAGACTAGACAGACAAGACTAGACAGACAAGACTAGACAGACAAGACTAGACAGACAAGACTAGACAGACAAGACTAGACAGACAAGACTAGACAGACAAGACTAGACAGACAAGACTAGACAGACAAGACTAGACAGACAAGACTAGACAGACAAGACTAGACAGACAAGACTAGACAGACAAGACTAGACAGACAAGACTAGACAGACAAGACTAGACAGACAAGACTAGACAGACAAGACTAGACAGACAAGACTAGACAGACAATACTAGACAGACAAGACTAGACAGACAAGACTAGACAGACAAGACAAGACAGACAAGACTAGACAGACAAGACTAGACAGACAAGACTAGACAGACAAGACTAGACAGACAAGACTAGACAGACAAGACTAGACAGACAAGACTAGACAGACAAGACTAGACAGACAAGACTAGACAGACAAGACTAGACAGACAAGACTAGACAGACAAGACTAGACAGACAAGACTAGACAGACAAGACTAGACAGACAAGACTAGACAGACAAGACTAGACAGACAAGACTAGACAGACAAGACTAGACAGACAAGACTAGACAGACAAGACTAGACAGACAAGACTAGACAGACAAGACTAGACAGACAAGACTAGACAGACAAGACTAGACAGACAAGACTAGACAGACAAGACTAGACAGACAAGACTAGACAGACAAGACTAGACAGACAAGACTAGACAGACAAGACTAGACAGACAAGACTAGACAGACAAGACTAGACAGACAAGACTAGACAGACAAGACTAGACAGACAAGACTAGACAGACAAGACTAGACAGACAAGACTAGACAGACAAGACTAGACAGACAAGACTAGACAGACAAGACTAGACAGACAAGACTAGACAGACAAGACTAGACAGACAAGACTAGACAGACAAGACTAGACAGACAAGACTAGACAGACAAGACTAGACAGACAAGACTAGACAGACAAGACTAGACAGACAAGACTAGACAGACAAGACTAGACAGACAAGACTAGACAGACAAGACTAGACAGACAAGACTAGACAGACAAGACTAGACAGACAAGACTAGACAGACAAGACTAGACAGACAAGACTAGACAGACAAGACTAGACAGACAAGACTAGACAGACAAGACTAGACAGACTAGACAGACAAGACTAGACAGACAAGACTAGACAGACAAGACTAGACAGACAAGACTAGACAGACAAGACTAGACAGACAAGACTAGACAGACAAGACTAGACAGACAAGACTAGACAGACAAGACTAGACAGACAAGACTAGACAGACAAGACTAGACAGACAAGACTAGACAGACAAGACTAGACAGACAAGACTAGACAGACAAGACTAGACAGACAAGACTAGACAGACAAGACTAGACAGACAAGACTAGACAGACAAGACTAGACAGACAAGACTAGACAGACAAGACTAGACAGACAAGACTAGACAGACAAGACTAGACAGACAAGACTAGACAGACAAGACTAGACAGACAAGACTAGACAGACAAGACTAGACAGACAAGACTAGACAGACAAGACTAGACAGACAAGACTAGACAGACAAGACTAGACAGACAAGACTAGACAGACAAGACTAGACAGACAAGACTAGACAGACAAGACTAGACAGACAAGACTAGACAGACAAGACTAGACAGACAAGACTAGACAGACAAGACTAGACAGACAAGACTAGACAGACAAGACTAGACAGACAAGACTAGACAGACAAGACTAGACAGACAAGACTAGACAGACAAGACTAGACAGACAAGACTAGACAGACAAGACTAGACAGACAAGACTAGACAGACAAGACTAGACAGACAAGACTAGACAGACAAGACTAGACAGACAACACTAGACAGACAACACTAGACATACAAGACTAGACAGACAAGACCAGACAGACAAGACCAGACAGACAAGACTAGACAGACAAGACTAGACAGACAAGACTAGACAGACAAGACCAGACCGACAAGACCAGACCGACAAGACCAGACCGACAAGACTAGACCGACAAGACTAGACAGACAAGACTAGACAGACAAGACTAGACAGACAAGACTAGACAGACAAGACTAGACAGACAAGACTAGACATACAAGACTAGACAGACAAGACTAGACAGACAAGACTAGACAGACAAGACTAGACAGACAAGACTAGACAGACAAGACTAGACAGACAAGACTAGACAGACAAGACTAGACAGACAAGACTAGACAGACAAGACTAGACAGACAAGACTAGACAGACAAGACTAGACAGACAAGACTAGACAGACAAGACTAGACAGACAAGACTAGACAGACAAGACTAGACAGACAAGACTAGACAGACAAGACTAGACAGACAAGACTAGACAGACAAGACTAGACAGACAAGACTAGACAGACAAGACTAGACAGTCAAGACTAGACAGACAAGACTAGACAGACAAGACTAGACAGACAAGACTAGACAGACAAGACTAGACAGGCAAGACTAGACAGGCAAGACTAAACAGACAAGACTAGACAGACAAGACTCTCTCCCTCTTTCCCCCCTCTCTCTTTCCCCCACTGTGTGTGTGTGTGTAGTAATATTTATTTTGTTATTCTTATTGTGTTATCTTTTCTGTCTAGTCTAGCCAGTCCAGTATTATTATTCTTACCTTAGCGTATTAGCCAACATTTGTGGTACTGAATGATCATAACAGTTGTAAAAGTTTGAATGTTTTAACTAAATTAACAAAAAATAAAAATGAAAATTAAAAAAAATGAGTGATTAGTAAATAGAAGATAGTGAAATATTGGGAATTATTTGTTGTGATTCTTTTTATTGTTGAATTAGTATGGGAGATTTAACGTGGACAGAACTCCGGACAAAAGAAAATTATTTGAAATAAGACAGAGAAGACAGGATCGAAAATACCGTAATTTTGCTTATAGCTGCTCCGAGCTGACCAACCAACGGTAGTTTACAACGTGGACTTACCTACCCACCTACCTTGACTGAACTACCACACTCAAAACATCTTATATAGTCTAAAGAAACGAGCATAGAACGTAATACCGAGTCATTGAACCCTCTTCATTTATCTTAACAAAATTCAATTAACATGCAAATCCACGAGAATATCCAATCTAAAACAACACGATGACTCTAAAATGTGTAAAAAGCAGGTTTTAATAAAATTTTAAACGAAATATATGTTATCAGTGTAAAAAAAGTAAGATAAAAAACAATAGTGTGTTAAAACATTAACCGGCAAATCGCGTCACTTGTGTTACGAGTTACGACTATGGCTGAAGGTAAAAAGAAAAGTGTTTTGACTGCTTATATTTGTTGGCTCTTCGGTGGCATATTCGGTTTACATTTATTTTACCTCGAACGCGATGCACACGCTTTTTTAACCTGGAGCACTCTTGGCGGCTACGGAATCGGATGGATCGCCGATATTACCAAGATCCCGAAATATGTTCGAGATTGCAACGATGAGAAGGAATTCATCAAAGAGTTTGTCGAAAAACTCCGGCGAAACAGAAAGGTAAATATTTATTTTAATATTAGATTAGTTTTTATCTGTTCTGCGATTATCTCCAACGCAATCACCACAAAATGTACGACGGCACAGGTTTTATCATTAAAATTAGATTTATTTTACTTCATCTTATTTCAGATAAGTGTACAACGGACAATCTAATTAGACTAAATTATGCTAATTAGAGAATGTTCATATCATATTAAGACTAAATAAATAACATTCAAACCAATATAGATTAGATCAGCGGTTCTCAAACATAAACAAATGCTTTATAACCCTTTAAATGATTTAACAGTATTTAGTAGATCTATTTTTATTTTGTAGTCCAAGATTTAATTGATTTTATTTTTGACAAATATCAGCTAAAAATGCTAAATCACCTAGCTAATTAAGATAATTATTAATTATTTTTTATTTATTTTTTTATTATTATTTATTAATAATATTATTTTTTTATTTTTAATTATTGTAATAATTAAATTAAGAAACTGGTATAATACTCTAATTATATATAATAATTATTATATATCAATATCAATCATTATATAATAATCAAATTACTGCCTCACAATCATGTAATTCATCAACTTCCAATAGCTTTTTAAAAAGTGTGTACCGTAATGGAGCAGCTCTTATAGAATTTATAATTTTTGTTATGAGGTCCAAAACGTGGTAAAACGAAAGAACTTTAGTACACAGAAGTTGCTGATGTATTACGCAATGGTAAGCATTCTGCGTGAAGTTATAAATCTTTTATTTTTACCGATCATTGCCGGAGCTCCATCAGTTGTAATTGAAAATAATCTATGTAAGAGAAATTAGCTAACTAAACTAAATTAAAAAGCTAACTACCCCTTGGAATTCACGAACATCCCGGTACCGCTTTTCGCATGTCGTCAGGATGCCGTTGTCTTTGTTCTATCACCTATTCGTTGCCTTGCATCCCCCATTTCACATCATGTGCTTAGGGGTCCGAACCAGAGAATGCCTGAGTATTTGCTCAGATTAGTTTGTCCCTCGCTTTCTGTCTGGCATGATCTCTTATCATATCATCCGTTGCTGTCCAGTTATATTCGGACTTTACCATGACCTCCAACAGTGTCTTTACTCCTAATTTTGTTTTTGTCTTCGCTGTCCAGTCGTCCCTCTCCGGAATCACCTTTCACATTCGAACAACGTGCGCCGCACTCTCCGTTTGTTCACAGTAGACACACATACTGTAACAGGCCCTGGCGATATTGTGCAGGTACTCTCTGAAGCGTTCATATCTTCTGAACGCTTGGGTAAGATATGCGTTCTTTTATACAGTAGTTCATCTCTCCATATTTTCGTTCTACCCAAATTCCCACGTTGGGGATTAATACTTTTGTCCACTGTCCGTTTGTGCAGCATGTCCAGTGCTTTTGCCACCCCTGTAAAGGATGTTGTTTGGCAAATTTGCTATGTTCTGTCTTCTGCCCGCTGTTCCGATTTTTATACAGTTCTGTATTCTCTTCTTTTTCTAAGAGTTCTCTCTGTTACCATGAGTTCTGCCATCACGTACACTGTATCCGTTGTGACTGTTTTGTCCTGGCTGCACACACGCAGTGCCAGTTTGCTGTGCACTGTGACCAGCTAATTTCTAATTTTTGGTCCACCGACATTGGGCATCATCTTTTTCAGTGCTGCTGTTAATTTGAGGCCTTTCGTCGCTGCTCGCATGTTATGTGATCACTAGGGCCCGGATTAATATGTAAATACATATTTTTAATTCAAATTATTTTCGGTCTTTATTTTGTTTTCCATACAAGTTATGATCATTTTCTATAGCTATAATTGCTAAATTTATTAATCTATCTTGCGACATAGTAGAGCGTAAATAATTTTTTTTTAATTTAAGATGTGAAAACGACCTCTCTCCACTAGCTATGCTAGTGGGTAGGGTAAGATAAATTCTTAGGGCGATATTTAAATTCGGATATGAGTAAATCAAATCATGTTCATGTATAAATGATAAAACATGCAATGGATTTTTGAATTGTATTAGTTCGGCTAAAAATTAAGTTACAAATACTAATAGTTCTTCATATGATTCGTGTCCATCTATATCTTTTTCGTCCTTATCGCTTAAATGGATATGAAGATCAAAGCAATATTTCTTTAGTACCTACGAGTTTGTGTCGCAGAGATTACTCAAGTTTGACAAAAACGCAAATTGCGCATTTTGACTTTTCATTTGATCAAATCTTTCGCCCAGCGATGAGATCGTAGTGTTTAATATGGAATAAAATATATTTATTTTAAATACCTCTTCAGGGGATTTAGGCCCTTCGTCATTCATATTGAAACATTCTACGGTTTTTACGTTTTCTAACTACATTGTTACTTTTGAAGTGTGGTTCTCCATCCAGATCTTTACACATTTTTTTAGCTGATTCTAGTAGTGAATAATTATATGATGAATCTTTACGGTAATTATAAAAATAATCTTTAAAGTTTTTTATGGCATCTAAAGCAATGGGAATATTCAATTGTGGATTTTGTAACATTTTACTAAGGGGATTGATTGAATTTAATATATCATACCATAAAACAAGTGAACATAGAAATTCATAATCTTTCAATTTTGAACATAATACGTCCGATTCGTGTTTACTTTCTTGATCAAAATTGTCTTCTGAATATATTTCATATAAAGCATCATAGATTTCCCCTGCTTGATGTCGTAATGGTTGTAAAGCATTAATGCGACTTTCCCATCGAGTGTCCGAAAGTGGTTTTAAGGTTAATGATGATACATATTTTTTTAAAATAGCCCAACGTTTAGTGGATAGTGCAAAAAAATTGCCTGTATTGTTCCAAAAAAGCTTATTGTTTTGCAATTTACTTTTGCAGCATCGTTGACATCTAAATTAAGGCTATGGGCTACATGGTACAAAGAAGCTCTGGAATTTTGATTCAAAATCAATTGTTGGAAACCATTTTTTCTGCCTTTCATATTGGCACCGTTGTCATATCCCTGGCCTCTAATATTTTGAATGTCTAAATTCCAACTTTGCAATTTATTAATTATCACATCACATACACCTTTGCCAGTAGAACTCTCAATAGCCAAAAATTCTAAAAAGTGTTCTTGAATAGATACTTTTTTGTGCCTAATGAAACTAATGAAACATATTTAACAATAACTGACATTTGTTCAGTACGACTTTTATCGGGAGTACAATCTAAAATAATGGCAAAATATTTAGCTAGTTTTACATAGGATAAAATTTTATCTCTAATATTATCACCTAACAATTGAATAATTTCATTTTGAATACGTTTACTTAAATAATTAGTTTTATATTTAGATTTTAAAGTTCTATTTATGTGAGTCTCGACAACTGAATCGAACTTTGCCAACAATTCAATTAATTTCAAAAAAGATTATTTACTAATAATATACCATTATTTAATTATATACCATTAGATAATTACCATTATTTTTATCATATAACTTATCACATGTCCCACGTAAAGCTAAACATTAAGAAGCAAGAAATTTTATTATTTCCATAATTCTTAAAATTACATCTGACCAATGTTTTTTTTCTAACTCTATAAGTTTTTGATTTTCCCTGTCAAGTGTTTTATTGACTTTCAGTTTCTTTCTTAAATCATACCACATTTTTTGGCTTGTTGCGTGAACCGAACTTTTTTCATGTATTTTCGATAAATTTTGCCACTGATTGTATCCATTTGATATAAAATTAATAGCGTTTGATATAATTAATATGCTTATTTAAAAAAAAGCAAAAGACACTATCTTTTGACACGGAGTAACTTAACCATGACCTGTGTACTAATTCGCCATTAGCAAATTTCTTTTTGTAATATGCATTGCAAAATTTTCGCCCTTTTAAATTTCTAGGATAAATTTTTTTTTGTGTGTGTGGGTCCAAGCTCAATTAAACTAATTCGCATACTATCAGTCATTTTGGGCCATTTTGCTGGATCTTCTAAATTATTAATAAAAGAATTAGAAGGCTCTATAACATAGGTAGGTTTTTCTTTATTGCGCCGTTTTTCATTAATTTGTGCTTCATTGGTTTGTTCTTCATTGATTTGTTCTTCATTGGTTTGTTCTTCATTGCGTTGTTCTTCATGGCGTCGTTTTTCAATAGGTTGTTCTACAAAAGTATCTTCATTCCGCTGTTCTTCATCATTTAATTTATTTAGTTGGTCGTCATTAAAATCCTCCTGCAATCCTTCATGTAAAATCACATTTTTAGATGAGCTTTGTCCACTTTCATTAGAAACATTCTCGTGAATTGAAACTTTAGTTTTTTCTATAAAATTATTTAGTGCTCCAAATTGTGTTTGAATAAATTTTTCTTTCGCAGCCTTTCTTTTTCTATTTTGATAACCTGATAATTTTTTCTTCCCTTCCATATTATTTCAAATAATTGATTTATAATTAATTCTAAGGGAAAAAAAGTAATTAGCACTAATATAAAGACTATATTTATATATTTAACCCGCTAAAGGAAAATGACTTAATTCACTAATAATTAAAAAAAAGAACACTAATAATTCTTATATATATTTTTTTTAATATCCGATTTTCATTTTTTTTTAGTGGTTTAACTGAACTGAACAAATTATGTGTTTAAGAAATTCATATTTTTTTTCAATATCCTGTTAACAAAAACAATTGTTTACTAATAATTTCAAATTATTTAAAAAACTTTGCTTTTATTTTTAAAATATTTTTAAATTCTGAATATATTTTAATAAAATTCTTAATTTCTTCAAAATTAAAAAAATAAAATAAACGTTTCTTGAAAATTTTAAAAACAATTTTTATTGAAATTATTATTAAAGAAATCCATAAATTTCTTAAATATATTAGAATTGTCTTATCTAATATATTAGAATTGTTATCAAATAAAAAAAGATCAAAATTAAAGAAATACAATTAAAAACGTAAGCAAATTAAATATAATTCGTAACAAAATAACTAAAATTTATTTTTTGAAGAGAAATTTAAAAAAAAAGAAAAATGTCCATAAACGTTTGATATTATAGAAAATTAAAACAGAACGCGTTTACAGAAAAATAATTCCAATTTAAAGTTGGAAATGTATAGGCTCATAAATTATACAACAAAAGGAAAATAATTCTTTTAATACATGTACATACCTGCAGAACTTATTAATTAAATTATTCAATATTATCTTTCCGATAATGTAGATGTCCAACTAAATTCACACAATGTCACAACTATTATAACAAATTGTTTCACAATAATTATTTTTACAAACGCGATGTGTAGTAGTTCGATAGAAAATGAATGTTTTAGGCCCTCCATATTGGTATACGGAAATACGTATTTGTTTAAAAAAAATTATGGCTTAAAAAATACTCTAACTATCTTGAAAAGGATGCTTGTAATAAAATTAAAAAAAAATTTAATGCGCTTCCCATATAACTCGTTTAACAAAATATGCACTATATTACGTTTTTCGTTTATCTTGGTTTCAAATAAGTAATGAATTAATAACACTTTAAGTAATTTTTGTTGTTGTTTTGGCGCCCCTCTTGTGTAAGCGCCCTGATGCCTCGCATCACTTGCTTACCGCCTTTGTCCGGCCCTGCCGGTACACATTCGGGTCAGATATTTTCTTTCTATTTAGATTAATCTATCTATTTAGATTAAGTGAATAGAGATATTCACTTAAAAATATGGTTATTCACTTTATCTAAATAGAAAGAAATGACCTTAAAAGCAATGATATTTATCTGGTTTTCGTTTAGTGACACGAATGTACATATACTCGAGAAAATAGACGTGGAAATTATAAAAATCGGTCGCGTGATCGGATCTAGGTGGGCAGATTGTAGCGTATGCACTTGCGGTTTGGAAAAATTATCATTTTGAATAACATTGCATTGAATCTATTGACAAAACCTCTGGATTATTAAATCAATTTGGAATTTCTCAAGGATTTAGCTTTAATGATCGAGGTCTTACAGGAATTCGCTTACCTTTCAGAAGCCTTACAAAGTCGTTACATTAATACCTATTGCTAAAGCAAATTCGTTAATTGTTCCGGTCTATTAACGCTATTAATCCATATGAAGGATTCTGCTGGTTGCTATGAAGCTAAAATCGAGGATATGCTTAAGTCTAAAGCAGTGTTTCCCAACCTTTTTTTGTGGCATGCCCCACCTAAGCCTTCCTAAAATTCTTATGCCCCCCTATGCAACATATACATAATTTTTAATATTAAAAAATTGAATTTAAACTTAAATTATGGGTTTTAGGAAGAAATCACTAAAAAATTGTTAATGAAACACAGTAAGTAAATTTTCAAAACATAAAACGAAAAACTGAAATTCAAATTCGAAATAATTTTGATAAAGACTTTTCTATATTAATTTATGATTTTAATTTAGTGAAATTGCACTTGATGCTTGCTGCACAGAGATTTTATTAGGTTCCAATTTGGTTAGCTTAAGTCTCAAGTCTCCCTGTTGTGTTATATCCAGACGATTTTATTTTTAAGTGCTGAAAAACGCCTTACGAACGAGTTTCTTATAGAATTTTTTCTATTTTGCGTACTTATGCCATTTCTAAATAAAAAAATCGCCGATATAAATTGAGAAAATTGTATCGCAGTCGGCGAGCCATAACCGCAAGTATATGAGTGCTGTTGTGAGTCCATTACAGCACCAAATAACACGCAAAATAGAAAAAAGAAATCATTTACAGCACTAAGTCCACATTCAGCTTAATATGAAGATGGAAACGGTAACAATATTGATGTTCGCTTTTCAAAATTTTTCTTTAAAGTTTGAAAGTCAAATCTGAATTAATATAAGCAGTATTTTTCGAATTCAAGTGTGCCTCAAGAGGACCTCGTTTCATTGATTCGTTGGTCAAGCATTGCTGACATTAAAGACAAAAAGGAAAGAAACCGCTAATCGTGATCAGCGGGTATGAACCCAAATTTTATTTGGGTATGAACCCAAAACTGCGTTGTTTAGCGAGATTTGCCGCAGGGAGGTTAACTTGACGACGCCAAAAACCCAGTAGCATTGCATTTACATGGCCAGGAGCAAAAGGATTAAAATCGTGGCCTGTCCATTTTCGAATTGTCCCCCTTAACAATCAAATTGCCCCCATTAACAGTTAAATTGCCCCCCTGTGGGGCGTGGGGAAACGCCTCGTTGGGAAACACCGGTTCCACGTTGGGAAACACCGGTCTAACCCGTTTGAGGGCTTAAAGGGTTAAAAAATTCACTCCCCTCCCCCAGGTGGCGGTCATCGGCAACAAGTCCATTGTTAACATTTTCCCAGCCCACCACCGCTTTGACCTTAAATACTATAGGCCCTACATGCCTCATTCTGGTCAGTGGAACAGCTTCCGTCTTTTCAGGGGTCAGCTTTAAGCCACCCCTTTACAAGTTAAACAATTCTAGCGATTCCCTAGGCCTAGGACCCTAGGACCACAAACAAACAAAATGTTAGCGGAAAGATGTTACGTTTATAATTTTTGAAACCTACACTCTGCAAGGAAGCTCTGCGAGAGCTCTGGAAGTAAGTATTAGGTAAGTGGGTAACATTGTCGCGTCGCCTCGCGCCAACTGTTGAGTACCTATTAGGTACTTTACTTTCCAAGCCTGGACTCTGAAAGTGACAATGGGCGTAGATGGATACTAAAAACTTTCTTGGATAGGTCAATAGAACTGAAAACGTAGTTAGAACTTCTAACCACGAAGATAAAATATTATAGATTTAGCTGTTGAAGGAATGCTTAAAGTAGAATTTCATTAGCAAAGTATTGATGTATGTGTTCTGGATGAAGAGAAAACGAGTATATCCAGAGCTGGCAATGGATGCTTTGAAATTATTAGTGCTCCATTTCTTGCTTATGCGAACTGACGTTCTCTTGAATGGTGAACATAAAAAGTAAAAAGAGAAATAGGCTTCAAGAAGAAAATGATTTGATTATTTTCAAAAACATACACTCAAAAATACAACCGTTTAAAAAATGTTTCGACAATGTTTTGAAAAATAAACAAACCCGTAGTCATTGAAATTGTATTTATTTTATGGTAGTGTAGGACCTTGAAATACTTGCCTTTTTTGCGATCCCCCGAGTAACGGACCCGCACGACTCGGCACTTTCAACTCAGCAGCGGCACCGGGTAAGTCGGCACCGGACAACTCGGCACCGGGAAAATTCGGCACCGGATAAGTCGGCACCGGACAAATCGGCAACGAGACTTTTCAGCACTCGTATTTTTAATTTTCTTTTAACCTCTTTTCCTTTTAACCTTTAATAAAGTTATTCATATTTTATTATTAGTTTTTAATTGAACGCTGTTTTCATGTCAACATGAATTCTACTGTTGGTTAGAAGGTGACTAAATAAATAGTTTACAATTTCCTTCATCTTTCAAGGGGCGTGCGTTACTTTTTTAATAATAAAAAGGTTTCTTTTATTTTTGATATTACCAAAACCTATGTTATACTAGAAAATTTATATATTGATGACTGGTGCCGATTTGCCCGGTGCCAACCTATCCGGTGCCGACTTATCCGGTGACGAGTTTTCCCGGTGCCAAGTTGTCCGTTGCCGAGTTGTCCGGTGTCGAGTTGGAAGTACCATATCCAGTGCCGACTTATCATGTACTGCCGAGTAAGACTTCATAGGTGTCGCGACCCACTGTTTAAAAAACACTGGATTAATGGGAAGAGGTCTAGTTAACTGCATTTTTTAAATATTTCTAGAACCACAAGATAAGGTATCAGAGCCGGGTCACCAACCATAACAAAAAAACTCCACATTTCTAGCCAACCTCACATTTTTGCCTCTCCTGAAAAAAGCGGTCGGTGAAGATAATTGTCCCCAATACCATCACATTTGTAAATTCTTCTGAAGTACTTCTTTTTATTGTATTGCATGACAACTGTAAATCGTTTATTGTCCTAATTATTTCTGGATTATTAGAAAACGTATTAAAGGGAGAATCGGAAACAATAAGTAAAGCTTCTTTAAATAATTCCATCCATTTGAATATGATCTTTTGTTCTACGCAGAATGTGCAATTATCAAATAATGAATTATTAAATAAGTAATTTCAAGAAAATTTTGCTGAAAAGCTGGATCATGGAATAATTGAAAATTGAATTTATCAAACGAATCGTGGGCGCATATATAATAAATCCTTTATATATCAATACACAGTTTGTACATTAGTGTGATGCCACATACAAAAGAATAAAAGCAAAAAACAAAGAAATGAAAAGGACAATAAAAATATCTAAATTAATACAGAGAAATAAACAGCTCATAAGTTCTTCTGATTCTGATGATGCTGTTTAGTTAAGAAAAACAAAAGAAAAAAATAATAAATAAAAATAAACATAAAAAATCAAGCATTTAACCTTGTCCTTTGCACTTCAATATATTTTCCATGTACACAAAACCCGAGCCACTCTCATCCATAACCTTCTTCCAGTTTTCCGCTACCGACTTTTCCTCTTCACACCATTCACATTTCTTACAACTTACAAATGTAAGCCCTATCTGTTGCGACCATGCAACATCTTCTACCCCTTTCCTTACCACCGCACCTAAAACAACGAGCCTAAATACCTAACCACAGGTCCTAACCGCGGGCCTAAACGCCTAAATACCTCACCGCTTAAACACGTCAATCGTTACCTGCGAGGCTTTAGGATTGTGAGGCTTTCGATACTCTGGACATCAAACAAAACCTTGGACTTTTTTGTGGGCGCATAATAAGTTGCTTACGGTTGGCCACCCTTGTTTTTAGCATAGGTTCTTAAGCTGGGTTCCCGAATCCGTGAGAAAATAAAAATATAAAAACTGGTAGCAAACAGTTCAAGAAGACGATGATATATTGTAACTTTTTATTACTGTTTTTATTCATTTAATGTTTTTATTTTATATCCTAATAAAAATGTCTATAAATCTCTATAAACACGCAATACCACTTATTAAAACAACCATTACATTTTTATGAATATTTATTAAAAAGTAGAGCCTGTGACATTATGTCAGAAATTGAGGTTCAAGAACGACGAAATGGGGTCTGCAAATAATGTAGCTCCTCGGACATAAGTTGACATACATAAGTTTAAGAACCCCTGTTGTAGAGCAATAAGAATTGCTGCCATATACAATATATAAAATGTATAGAGTATAAGAAAAGATGAATTAAAAAAAATGTTTATTTTATTTGAAGGCTTGTAAGAAAAGTTACATAACGTCCAATCTCTGCTCGTGTACTATTTTTGGAGACCTCACGTACCACTGGTGGTACGCGTACAACAGTTTGAGAACTGTTGGATAGATGATGTACAGTTTAAATGTTAATAAACCCGTCTCTACAACTTTTACTTATTAATAATTATTTTAACTATTTTATATTTAAATCTATGTTAACTATGGACATCGCGTTTTGCAGATTTTAAATATCAATGTCGAAGTGCTCAAAAAAATATCGCATAAATAAAACTAATTATATGTAGTATTTATTTCAAGAAATAACAGAGGTTAATGTATACAGATGGAAACTAGACGACAATTAAGATAAAGAAAGAAACCAAACAGAAATTAATACAAAGGTTTATTTATTAAAGGAATTAATACAAATATTTAAAAAGGTTGGAATGTTACTCCTTTCTATGATTAATCTTATAATTTGTGTGCTACTACTATATTTCAAATATGATGCAATTGTTAGAGTAGATTGCTTCTTAGCAGTTTCCCGCGAGGAGCGTAGTATCATTCTGCTTACTTTGAGATGGAAAGAAGGGCGAACTCAACATGAAAGCTATACCTGCGGGTTCTCGAGAGGGTTCTTTCTGATCCCATCAGTGAAAAAAAATGACCTAATGTTGAGTCCGCCTTTCGTATTCGCAGCGCCTCATATGCACATGAAAAAACTTGATCAAAATTACACCAGAATATTCGTTAGGTAAATTACCAGTTTTCTTGAGTATCCAGGAAATGCAATATTGTCATTTACATCCATTTTCGCACAGTAAAATCACGATAACAAACATGAAATGCATGGAACAAGCGTCAAGAGCAAAGTAAACAAAGGATTGCACTAACCAGCGAAGGGAGGGATAATAGGAGGGGTTAGGGAGCGGTGTTGATTTTGCCCTTCGTATCTGATCGCCTATGGCAGATTCCTAGCAGTTTCCCGCGAGGAGCGTAATATCACTCTGCTTACTTTGAGATGGAAAGAAGGGCGAACTCAACATGTAAGCTATACCTGCGGATTCTCGAGAGGGTTCTTTCTGATCCCATCAGTGAAAAAAAAAAATGAGCTGATGTTGAGTTTGCCTTTCGTATTCGCAACGCCTCATATGCACATGAAAGAACTTCATCAAAATTACACCAGAATATTCGTTAGTAATTTATCTAAGATAATATTGCATTTCCTGGATACTCAAGAAAACGAGAGAAAAAGGAGAAGACTTGACAGTCGACGATCGCAAGTCCGGCGAAGAATACGCGTCTAGGCACACGAATGAATTGATACCAGCTCGGCAAATTGTAACCATGTATTTGTGATTGTTTTTGAAAAGTAGTCCACGATACTATTCATCTGGTTTTTAATGATTTTTGGTAAATAGGTAATTACGACCTACAAAATTCGTACTTATCAAACTTTGTGATAAGCAAAGATGTTAAGAACTCAATAGTAAAGAGAAGTCTGAGTCGTACTTTACGGCTCGCCGCGGCGTCTTGATTATATTGTAGAGGTAAACAAAGAGAAATACAGTGCGTGTGTCGTAAAGCATTTTATAGTTTTCACGGTATTTCTGAAAAACGTGTACGAAGTGCTATTAATAAAACTACTCCGACTGGAACTGTTATTTCTGACAAAAGAGGGAAAAAGAGTTCATTGCCAGATGAGAAGAAGAATATAGTGAAAGGACACATCATGTCATTGCCAACTGTGTCAAGCCTTTACAGTCGCGCAAAAAGTCCTCATCGCAAGTACCTTCTTGTAGGTTTAAACATTCGTTCACTGTTTTCAATGTACTTGGAGTGTCTATATGAAAAATATCCAGGAACAGAGCCCGTCACCATGCATTATTATCGTTTAACATTGAATTTGAACCTCCTGGAAGTCACAGTGTAACTTCTGTGATAAAATTGTTGCATGAGAAGTGAACAAGAAATGCCGCAAAAAAACCGTTTACGGCAGTGCCAGTCACCGAAGATATGGTTTTGGCCTACGCTCTTCTTCAAACATCCACAATGCAGACTCAGCTCCAAGGTGCCAAATTCAAGGATGGTGTTACATTCGAGTTCTCCAAAGAATACAAGCAGGGGTTCTACATCCACAAAACTTACAATTTTGGCATGAAATCGGCAGTCAAACTTCAAAAAGGAAAGGGGAGCTTTTATGATTCATCCAAATTCAATTTGGCAAATATTATACTAATGCGGCTTTATGATTCTCCTTTGCCTGTGCCTATAGCTAAACTTAAAGATGTCATAGATCTCCTGCCATACGTTCCACTACCGTATTTCCTAAAGGAATCAGGATTAGAGGAGGCGCTCTAAATGGGTAAGTATACCAACGCTTAGAGGAAGAGGGTGGGGTTCAATAGATCTATAAAGGCCGCAGTACAAGTCGTTAGCACCATATCTACAATCTACATCTACCCGAGATTGCTCTGATGACCCTCTTTTGCGCTAGAAATACCCGTTGAGAATATGAGGAAATTCCATATTTGAATACCATAAGCTATGATCGACTGAACTTCGGCATGGTAAACGCTTAGGAGACCATCCACCACCACAGTTTGACGAACTTTTCGTAATAGATAGCACTTAGAGTTCAGTTTTCGCACTATTTCAGAAGTAGTTGAGGACCACGTCAGATGTTCTTCCAGGTAGATACCTAAAAATTTGACTTGTTTTTGACGAATTTGCCGATTCCAAGTTGAATGTCTTGTATGGGGTTTCTTCGGTTGCACTGGAACACTATATAACTAGTTTTACCAATATTTAAGTGTAGGTTATTAGCACAGAACCACTGGTAGAGCTTTTGAGGGTAGTATTTAGTTGAGCAGTTGTTTCTTCTAGGGAATGTTCCGAAACTATGATGCTGGAGTTATCCGCATAGAGGGTACAATGATTTTGACCAATAAATTTTACCATATCAGCAGTGTAGAGGGAGAACAGGATCGGGGCTAAGATATTTCCTTGCGGGACACCTAAGCATAAGACTGTGGTATTTAATTGCCCTATCCTCTCTGTTAAATTTATTTTGACAAATTGTTTCCTGTTGCTCAAGTACGATTCAAACCAGCGCCCTGCCTTTCCTCCAATTCCATAGGAGTATAGTTTGGATAGGAGTTTGTCAGAAGATTCCCACAGGACGCTTGCCTTCATCCACTTTAAGAGTCTAACGAGTCTAAAATTTGACCAGCTGTGACAAGGACAGGAGGGGCGGGATCAAAAAACGTCGAGTGATTGATTTTTTTCAGAGGAATTACCTTCAGCTCTTATTGTTTAAAAAATCAATCATACGCCAAAAATCACATCAAAATCGGCACCAGCCCTTGCTGAGTTCGCCCTTCGCCCCGCAATCGATAAAAAAATTCAAATACGTTTTTATCGAAACCACCATTTGTTGAGTTCGTCCTTCATATTCGCGACGCCTCATATATTCTATTCGGCATCACAAACCCAAAATTTTGTTGGGTAACTTATTTGAGACTTCACTTTGTATTTTTTTTAACTTTATTGAGACTTATTTGCATGGAGGTAGCTAGAGGGGCAAGAGTGGTCAATACGCACCCTTCAAACTTTTTTGACCACCCTAGAAAAGTACACATACTTACTAAAATTTCTTTTACATTTATAATATTAATGTAGATTTAGCAATTAGACTGTCAAGTTTACAAGGGAGTTATGAAAGACGTCACATGGCAAAGAGGAGAAAAACTGAATTATTATTTATTACTAGGCATCATTTCATACTACGCTAATGCTTATTTGTAAAAAAACGAGTCTGTGTGAGTTCTCCGAGTGAGTTTTGCCGTGATGCCGTGCTTTGAGTGATGCCGTCTTCGCCAGATGTCCTGCTGTTTTTCAGTCTAAGGATGTGCCTGTGAACTTCCTCTTGTGTCGGGAGTGGTGAATCTGTGTGTCGATCTGTAGGCTCTTCGTCTGGGAATCTGTTCTAGGCAGTTCTGAATGGTATTGTGCCAGCACCTTGCAGTTCTCCTTATTCGTCAGTGCTAATTTTCTATCACTTTTTCTGAAGCAAAGGTTTGGTGGTGTGTATCCTCGGATGTGCCCTGCAAACATCCTGTAAAAGTATCTTGCGTTGTAGTTGCGGAAGTTGTCCTTCTTGGATTGTCTGATAATTTTTACTGTCGTCTTTAGTGTTTCGTTGAACACCTGAAAATTTTGTGGGGACTTGTAACTGTTGTATTCTGGTAAGCCAAATTCCTGGTAACGAATGCATTCTTAGAATCAGTGTCCCACCATGGGTGTTTGGTGTTCTTCTCCCGAGGAATGAGGGCTTGTGCTTTTTCTGTGATTTTTCGGCGGAAATTTTCATTGTCATTTATATGCTCTTTTTTCCAAGCTCTTTCACTCCAGAGTCAGTGATCATTTTCGTGACGAATTTCAGTAGGGTAGTTTTCTTACGAAAAGTTCTCTTTGGGGTGAACTTGACTTTGACGCGTGTGAGGTAGTGGTCAGAATCAATGTTGGCTCCCCTGAGTACCTGTACCTTATGGATCTCTTTCTGTACTGAGTAAGAGATTGCCACATGGTCAATTTGGAACTCGCCTAACTGCTGGACTGGTGAACACAAGATTTTCTATTTTCTGGGGTGTTTTATAAGATACTTTGACATTCGCTTGAGGTTGTGCTGCTGGCAAAGTTCTATGAGCCGTGTGCCATTTTGTTGGTGAATTTCTGTGCGGGATAATTTACTACTGTTTTCCTGTTTTTTTTAATTTTTTCTCTGCCGATCTGTACATTGAAATCGCCCAAGAGAAGTTTGATGTCCGTCGGGACTTTGGATAATACTTTCTCGAGGGTTGACCAGAATTTATCGGTGGACTGTGGATCTTTCTTGTTGCTCTGGTTAGTGAGGGCGTGTGCGTTGATCAGTGTGTATTTTTTGTTCCCGCACTGAACGCGCATGGTCATCAGTAGGTTGCTTACTGGTGTGACTGCCCTGATGGATTCGAGTATGGTCTTATGGACCATGAAGGCCATCCCCAACAGTGGAGCGCCTTTGGCAAGTCGCCTATCAGTTTTGCTCTTAAAGATGCGGTACTTGCCGTAGTCTGTGACGACTTCATATATGATACGTGTTTCTTGAAGTGCGAGGATCAATATCTTCTGCCTATTGACTTCTGTTACTAGTGTGCTGTATGTATGAGGCTGTATGAGAGTGTTGATGTTGAAGGTACCTATGTACATTAGCGTCTTGTGTGGGAGTTTGCCAGAGAAATTTCTCTGTGTTTGTGCAAGTCCGGGTCCCCCAGAAAATCGAGTGCCAGGTTGCCGCTTGTTGACGGGTGGATTGGTTACCACCTGGGGTATTGTTGTTACCATGGGCGTAGCCAGAGAGGGGGTGTTTGGGGGTGCAATCTTTTATTTTGTCTCTATTTTAAGTTAATTTCATAGTAACATTTTTTCTTACACAGAGAGTTAATTCAAAACTAGATTGTAAATTAGTTGTCAGTTATATTTGTTCGTTTACGTCTTTGTTAGTGTAAATGTATTTCAAAATATTTCGATTTTATCCTTGTTTCCTTACTGATACTTTCTTTGAAGTAGTTGTGTTCTCTGAAACTTGATGACCTTTAAATTTAAGGTTTTACATTAAAAAGGTCCCTGTTTTTATTTAAAATCGAAGTTATAGACTAACAAAGTCAGATGATGAATTTTGCGCCACCTAGTATAAGTTGTAAAATGTTTTCTTTTTTGATCTTTCGTTCTTTGTATACAACAGTTGACAAACTGCTGAATATATTGTTATAAATTCTCTTATATTTTAAATTTTGTCTAATATTTAAAGGTTTGCCATTAAAAATTCACATTTTTTCATTTAAAATCGAAGTTACAGGTTGATAAAATCAGATGATGAATTTAGCGCCACCCAGTATAAGTTGTAAAATGTTCTATTTTGTATCTTCTTCTCTCCTTTGTATCCAAATAGTTGAAAAACTCCTGTTATAAATTGTCATATTTTAAATTTAGTCTTAAATTTAAACAAATTTGAAAATATGCGTTGATTCTCAACTCAAATTTATTATCAGTGAAACCTAATCTAAAATATTAAATATCTCTATTTTAAGTCACTCTCATATTCAAGTTTTCTGTTCACTACTGGTTACAAAGCTATTTAATTCCAAACTAGACTGTAAGTTAGTTACGAGTTATATTTGTCCGTTTATGTGTTTGTTAGTGTAAATGCATTTCAAAATATTTCATTTTTATCTTTGTTTCCTTGCTGATATGCAAATGCATCGAGAATATTTTTAATTTATACCACGAACATTTTAAATAACACGTTGCCAAATGAAAAATCAATTATTCCATAAAAATAATTTACATGATTTATTTGTTATATCACTGTTTTACATTTTTTTTTTATCTTTTTCTTAAATGTTAATCAAACACAGATTTTGTCTAGCTAGCTCTGCTTTAAATTTAAAATAGTTTAGTCTATTTAGTTTCCTGGGTGAATTTGTAGAGCAAATATGTCTACAGAATTTGCATAAAATCTTTGAAGTTCTGCAATTTACATTTATGCAAGGTGTTTACAATTAAATAAATTTCAGCCACCGTTTTCAACGAGCCGTTTCACATCCGCAATCATGGTCGGATACCTTTGGGGTCAGTTAATACTGATGGCAATTCCTCAAAACATTTATGCCGGGATAGACTGGTCTTTCCTCCATTGGTTCGTACCATTAGCCGTTGGCCTAGGTAAAGTAAACTACGCGAATATCGACAATCTTTAAATAAACTTATTTCTTGGGTTTTAGGTGTCTGGGTTGTTGGTAACATTGGCCGCGAAAAAGGAACACCATGGATCGCTCTAGGTACAGCTTACGTTTCTTATGTGTCGCGATGGTACTTCTTCGATGAAGGAGTTTGGCTTACCTTAATGGTATTTTGTTCAGCTTTAGCCTTCGACACATTCAGCAAAGATTGGAGAAGAACTCCAAGAAAGAAACGTTCTCTATTAAGGTAATATGAATAGATACTAGAGAACAATAACAAAATTCAAGAAAGAATATTTAAATCCATGAAACTGAAATAGCAAAGACGGATAAGAAAATTATGTTAAAAAACTCCCAAACAATTATAAAGTCGAAAAATGTTTCATCTCAAAAAACCTCTCGAAATGCCCATAGATTTCGTAATCTTAGCCATCAACAACGCTAGGACAATTTTCTCATTATTAATTTGTGTGATATTAAGACATTTAGAGAGGAATGCGTTCTAAGCAGACTCAAAGCTAGTTAGCCTGATGATCAGCTGATAAAAAAAAAACCGAGCAAGTGCGAGTTGTGACTCGCGCACCGAGGGTTCCGTACAAACTTGTAAGTAAGATATCTTTTTTTGTGGAGGACGCAAGCACATTCAGTTAACTTGACAAGTGGCCCTCCTGAAATCACGACCACCATAGTACCATAGTACCATAGTACTGATGCTAGCATAACCTCAAGATGTCGCTGTCGTACGATGGAATTTTAGGGTAAAAAATTTACCCTATATTTTATTACCATACATCCCCCATTCACTATGAGTGTTTAGGGGTTCTGGACCTTCACTATTTGTTTTTACTGCTCAATTTTGGCTGTATACCTATATACCCTGTATAAAGGTATACAGGGTATTTTTTTTTAAATAACGCGAATTTTTAAACTTATTAAAAGAAAACTTTATTTTAGTATTACACTTATTCACTGACTTATATTAAGATCTAACTATTTCTAGATCTAATATAAACTATATATTTCTAGATCTATTTCGATACTCTTAACATTCAGTTGTTCAATTGACTGCTTTTGGGCAATTGACTACCAAAAAATATAGGGCGTACGTGATTTAAGTATATGTAGATTATAAACAAAAATTAGACGAAATATAATATATACAGGATGTTACGGGACTTGAGTAGGTCGCATGTCGGTTATAAACAAGCAAAATTTAGACATAATATATATACTCTGTATATATTATGTATATAGAGCGTACGTGATGAAATGCATAACGAATATAAACAAAATTCAGAATAAACAGCTTGGTGCCGACACATACTTTTTAACCTTCGGACCTAACCGAGGAGGACCTAACTATATGCAACACATATGCTTCTGGTGCCTGACAATACCACGCAACACATTAGTGTATTTTCATAAGTTTCTAATAGTAAATTCGCATTTTTCTTGTAATTAAACTACATATTTTTCCCTTTACATGTGCTGTAAGACACCGCTTCTTGCCAAATTTCATGATTCTAGGTCAATGGGAAGTACCCTATAGGTTTTGATTCCCTTGTAAAATCGCAAAATATGCGACATAAACGGTCATATCTTTTGATTGCGTTGACTTACAAGTTTGATTTTTTCACAGATGAAAGAGACCGCAGACCCGAGTATTTGATACAAATTTCAACTTGTTACCTCTACGCGTTCATTAAAATGGTCTTGACAGACAGAAAGACGGACAGACAGACAGACAGACAGACGGACAACAAAGTTACAAAGTAACAACTAAAGGGTTCCGTTTTCGGTACTGAACCCTAAAAAAGAGTGTGTAGTCTTTACAAGCGGTTGAAGTTAGTCCTAAGTCGCGCCTAAAGAAGTTTTGATTCCTATTATTGCGTTTAATTGGAATTTAATTGTATATTTTTATTCTAATTTTAGACGATTTTCAATATTAACATTTTGTGGAATGTTATATCTCTCTGCATGGGCATCGTATTTCTATTTCAATGGAACAGTTACTGATTCAAACGGAGACGAAGTTCCTGTACATGAAGCTTTACATCATTTCTTCACATCTCCTTGGTGGACAGATTTGAAACAATCTTTGTACGACACTTACGTGTATGCGCAACATCATGGATGGTAAAAATATAGTTTATTTTTAATAGAAATTTTTATAAATTCATATTGTAGGTACGAGATTTGGAAACAAATAGTTGATTTATCAGATGTACAAGGTGAACAGAATTCTTACAAAGTGTTAGGTGTGAGTCCTACGGCGTCTCAGTCTGAAATTACTGCACAATGGAGGAAACTTAGCAGGGAATACCATCCAGATAAAGTGAAGGATCCTAGTTTACAAAGAGAGGCACAAGAGAGGTTCATGGAAATTCAGCAAGCTTACGAAATCCTTTCTAATATTAAGAGCAAGAGGAAAAGGAGAAATAAAAAGTCGATTGATGATTAGGACTAGAATACATTTAAATTTATGCTCAAAATTGTGAATACTGAATAGTCATTTAATTTATGAGAATTAATGTATAGGAAAGATTTGTTTGTTTTAATTAGTGTTTAGTTTGCACATCACAATATAGAGTTTATTGGATAATTTTTGTTGTGAGAGACTGTTTTTATAAATTTAAGAAAATGTTACTTGACTAGATAGATTTTATTTTACCAAATATCAGTATATTCATTAAAACAATTTCCATTTATAATAAAATTTTACTTACTTTATAAAACATCAAATGTTTACGTCCTAAATAAATAATTATTACATTATAATATAATTTATCTAATTATTTTTAAGCTCAAGATGTTCCCATATATATGTATTGTTCACTTTGAAATATGTATTTTAGTATGATATTTAGTCTTTTAAGATCGTAAACACAAAAATGCAACAAATTAAAAAATGAAAAATATTCGATAAAAGACTAACTTTACCGCAACAATATAAGAAACATTTATATTTACATTTATCGAAATATATTTAAGAATTGAAGAAAAGAAAACGTTCTAAATCTAGACGAATACAAACTTCCGAATACTGGTGTCATCCTTATTTAAAATTTATTTTATTTTCTTAAAAAAATCCAGTCTATAAAATCTCCAGCCAGAGACAAAACTCTACCACTTGCAGAGTCTGTATCGATGCTATTTCTTTTTCTTTGTCCTAGCCGGTTTAATTATAGGCGCCTTATCCTCACTGATATTCGTCTGAGACTTAGATAATCCATTTGTTAAATTTGTTGCTTCTCCATTACTGACCAGAGTTATTTGCAGCCTTGGAACTGTTAACGGTCTTATTAAAGATTTCACGACTGGTGGTACTGTTGGTGCTGATGGCAGTACAGGCGTACTTGCACACAACGCAGCTGATGTTAATTGAGTTACCAAACGTGCACTAGATATGTTATCGTTATTATGTCCAGGACCGGAAGACGTTCTAAATACTTTCCTTAATTTAGATTTTAGACCTAAAAATAAATACAAATTAATATATCACAAATAACAGCGATTATACAAATAGTACATAGCAGTAAATACGTATAGTGGACAAAGAATTAAACTGAGTCAATAGGGGTTGCATTTAGACTATCAATAATAAGTCATTGAAGATAAGGATGTGACAGTGTTTATATGTTGGGTAATTGATTTATGACCTAAGACATTTCTTTCATATAGAAATTGGACCATAAAGGTAATAAACTGTATATAAACATAAATATCGGAAAGAGATCAATAATCTAATTTGCATCAACATGTATTCGAATAAATAAATTAGGTCGTAGTACGTCTCGTAGTAGTTTCGTTCTCGGAGCGGAAAATTTATTAAATATTCCATGATTTGTGTAAGATGTCAGCTGCGTCGCACAAACATTATTTCATGTTTGTGTTATGTAAAGGAATTGGTAATTAGGAAATTTATTTCGCTTTCCACGGGAATTTATGAGTGCTTTTGTCGTGAATATGTATTCGGATATTTCCGAATTAACATTATTGATTATTTATTTATTAATAAATTTATTGATAAAGATTAATAGAAATGTTTATATAATAAATATATTCGTAATTATGATCAACTTTCATTTAAGTTAAATAGGCGAACTCATTTATCACACAATCTAGTTTATATTAAAGATTTTAATTTTAAAACTTTCTATTATTCAGGTACAATTTATGATTGAATGGCATAGAAAATAGAGCTAAGTTAACCAGAAAATGGCGATGAATAGTAATTTATGATACAAGTGTGTGAAGAAGGTGCTTTTTGCATGACTTGCGCAGTTTGCGCAGGCGAGTGGTTTAATCGCAATGAGTGCACAAAAGCCTTTCACACGTGTGTCATTATTTTATCTACGAAGCATATTATAATAAAATTGAATCTACAAAAAAAGAATTGTTTCTTACCGACAATATTGTTAAACTTGTAATTTTGATAGACAACATACTTCAAATCACTGACATAATTAGGTTAGAACGTTCAACGCCTCCATGGAAAAATTGCTAACTAGTAAAAACCCAAAGTAAAGGTAGACTTCACCTTTCGATGATGGTTCGACCATCTCTCCCTACTCAACGACAAAATAGTGTTTCCCTAAAGGTAGACTTCCGAGCAAAGCGGCTCTGGCGTCACTAACGCAGCGATACTGAGGCACTGATTGCACTATGGAAACGTATGAGGTGCCAATCGAGCGCAGCGACACTGATGCTCTCAGTGTCAGTGCGTCCGTATCGCTCCGCTCGACTCATATATTGCGCCTCATACGTTTCCATAGTGCATAATACTATCGCTATGTCGCCGCGTCAATATCGCTGCGTCAGTGACACCAGAGCCGCTTTGCTCGGAAGTCTACCTTTAGGGGAACACTATTTTGTCGTTGTCGATGAGTAGGGAAAGATGGTTCCTTCTAGGGCCTCCACCTGAACTGACCTTGACACTTCCGGTTTCGATTTTGAATTTTCCCGCCTGCGTCAAATTTAGAATTTTCCCGCCTGCGCCGAAATTTGAATTTTCCCGCGCACTGTACAGGAACAGGATATGGGGCTCCCGGATGTATAAAACCAGATGTGCGAAACTGGAAGTACAAATCGGAAGAGGGAAGCGGAAAACGGAAGTCGAAACCGGAAATGAAAGTCGAGACCAGACCTCACACCCAGCGTGGGGTTACATAGACCTCACACGTGGGACTACATAGACCTCGCACCCAGCCTGTGGTTACATAGACCTCTCACATGGGGCATGGTGTGATGTCTACATAGACATCACACTCTCATCTGTGAAAATCAGGAAATGGGGAACCGGAAACGGTAGTCGAAACAGGAAACGGAAGTCAAAACCGGAAGTGTCAATGGATGTGGAGGTAATAGAAGGAACCATCTTTCCCTACTTGGATGTAATCTAGACCTTACCTACCTTTAGATTTAATCTAGATTAGATTATGGTTAGCTTATATTATATTAGAGCCAGATAAATCCTAGCTGAGAGGCTGAGACTTCTTGATTCAAAATTTAAAAAAATAATTCAATATACGTCAGAAAATTTATTTTCACTACGTCTACGTTTTTTATTTAGTGACGCGAGTTGTTGCCATAGTAACAACAAACAGAAATCGTTCAATAATTAAACTCCATTTGATTTACATTAGACTTTTACGCACGGTTTGGATACTTTTACACACGATTATAATAATGGCATCCTTCATATACAATCATTTACTTATGTGTTCATTTAGATGTGAGATTAGATAAACTAACACTACAGCTACTAGTTTTCAGGATGCCCACTGCATTGCTCGTCAAAATAAATATCTTTCAGAAAGAGAGTTTGTAAAATAAGCGTTTTTAGAATGTAATTCTACTAAGCGTTTTTAGAATGTAATTCTACTTTATTTCCAGATTTTAAAGACAAAAACTTGATTAAGAAACGTATACATGCGTTACCAATAAGTCGGAATACAATTAAAGATCGAATATATAATTAAATTATGCAGCAATGTTTTCACGGACACCGCTCAATACGTCTTCATTAAAAAAGTTATTGAAAGCTTACTGCTTAAGATCGAAAACCGGAAGTGTGAAACCGGACACGAAAGTTGAAACCGGAAGTGTCAAGGTCAATGGAGGTGGAGGACCTAGAAGGAACCATTTTTTCCTACTTCGATGTAATCTAGGTTATCCTAGATTTATTCTAGATTAGATTATAGTTAGGTTATGTTATATTAGAGCTAGATAAATTCAAACTGAGAGGCCGAGACGTCTTGATTCCAAATAACAAAAATTAATTCAATTTTAATATACGTCAGAAAATTTCTTTTCACTACGTCTATGTTTTTTGTTTAGTGACGCGAGATGTTGCCTTAGTTACAACAAACAGAAATCGTTTAATAATGAAACTCCATTTGATTTACATTGGACTTTTACGTACGTTTTGGATACTTTTACACATGATTATAATAATGGCATCCTTCACATACAATAATGTATTTATTAATGTATTCATTTTGGTGTGTGAGTAGATAAAATTAATTTAAGCATATCAAGAATTTTAAATGAGATATTTGACATAACGTTGTGATTGGTAAGAACTTTCAATCGAACATTATTTAATTCTCTTATTAGTCGATATTTTGGTTGGAGCATTGTGTAGGAATTAATTAAACTTTATCGAATTTTAGTTAACTAATAGCTAAATTAGTTAAAGAAAACTAGAATTTTCTAGCTTAATTAGTCATTGAATAAGTTATTGCCGTTCAAGCTTTGATATTTTTCTGTTTGAGCGTTTTAATGTTTTAGTCAATATCTCACTTAGTGGACTAGCTAACAAAATTAAACTTTGTAAGCGTTTAGTTAATACACGGAAAAAAGTACACTCTAAAAATTACAGTTTAATTAGTAGCATCGGCCTTATTTTTAATTACTGTTTCCGGTATTATTAATAAATAAGTTTTAAAAATTACAGCATGCGACTGCAATCTTTACAAATTTGTATTCGTAAGGCCGCTGCTAATATTTAAACTGTAATTTTTATAGTGTACTTTTTTCCGTGTAGGTTTTAGCTAAAGAAATAACCCAGGTTAATTAATTCGTAACTTATTAACGTTTAACTTTAATATCTTTGTTTTCAAGATTCTTCCGATTGTTAGAAGATAACTCTGTTGTTGCACTAGGTAGGAAAATTAAACTATGTAGATATTTAGATAACTAATTTAGCTACTGGTTAAGGAGAAATAAAATATTCTAATCTAAATAGTTACCTAGCTTTTGACGCTCAAACTTTGATTTCTTTGTTTTTGACATGTTTTACATTTTTGTCTTAATATAAGTTTAGTTAATTAATACCCAAATAAGTTAGTGAAAACTAGAATATTTTAGGTTAATTAGTCATTGACATGCAAGCTTAAAATATGGTGGGTTATCGTGGGTCGACTCTTGTGGTCTAGTGTTAGAGCGCTAACTAATAAAATCTGGAGATCCCGAGATCTATTCCGAATGTCGACCGCATTTGAACCAGAAGACAATCGTGTTTTGGGCCTATAAGAGAAAAATGTAGGCAAAATACAGTAGCCCATTGAGTTAATAATCCGCTACATTGGATCCACAAAACATAAAATGGTACTATCTTGGTGCCCGTTTTTTAGTGCGACTAATGACTGTTTTTCCCTAAATTACCACCTAACTTGGGTAACGCACACAAACATTCAATAAAAATCGCTAAGTTACATTTAAAAAAAAAAACAATCGAATAAATGAAATAAACAAAATCAAAACCTTAATATTTGAAAGAGTGAAAGTGAGGTTTTTTGCATTTCAAAATAAAAATAGAGATCAAAGAAAACATTTAACAATGACAATGTAAATGGGGATACCGGTGACTGATGAAATTTCTTATGACCACACCACCGAAAAATCGAATAAAAGGAAGCGGAAAAGCGAAAAAAACTCTGGAGCGAATGAGTTCATTCGCCCAATTTCGCTCTCGCGAGCAATTGACTACTTACGGCCATAGTTGCATAATATACTATTATCACAATTTGAAAAGAAAAAAAATGATCATGATGTGTTTTACCTTCCCATTGCACAATTCACCAGGTAGCACTTTGCGCACAAACATTTCCAGAAGATATGGACAAAGTTATGGATTTAGTAGTCAAGGCCACCAATAATATTATTGCAAAGGCGCCTAATCATAGCCGATTATGAAGGAAATTAAAAAATATGGCTTTTTGGAAAAAAAAAATTACGTGGCTCTTGATCCAGTTTGAGATCATTTTAAATAAAAAAATGGCTCTTAAGTTTATAGAGTTTGCCGACCCGTGTGTTAGACGATAACAGTGTTGTAGCAATAGGTAGGACAATTAAACTTTGCAGACGTTTAGATAATTAATTTAGCTACTGGTTAGTGAAAAATAGAATATCCTAATCTAAGTAATTACCTAGCTTCTGATGCTCAAACTTTTATTGTTTTGTTTTTTATGTTTTACTTTTTAGTCGATATTTCAGTTTGTGAATAGCATAGGAAAATTAAACTGTAATTTTAGTTAACTAATAGATAACTTAGTTAGTAAAAACTACAATATTCTAGCTTAATTAGACATTAAGATATTGATGTTCAAACTTTGAAATTTTTGTTTTTGAGCATTTTTATATTTCAGTCGATATCTCACTTAGTGGACTAGGTAACAAAAAAATAAATTTTTAATTAAAATTTGTACACGTTTAGTTAAATAATTTAGCTTTAAGATCTAGAATAACCATGCTTAATCAATAACTAACTTATTTACGTTTAAACATCTTTGTTTTCGAGATTCTTCTACTTGTTAGACAATTACTTTGTTGTTGCTCTAGGTGGAAAAATCAAACTTTGCAAACGTTTATATAACTAATTTAGCTACTGGTTAGTAAGAAATGGAGTATTCTAATAGAATTAGTTACCTGGCTTTTGATGCTCAAACTTTGATTTCTTTGTTTTTGATTTAAGTTTTATTTTTTAGTCGATATTCCACTTAGTGCATTACATATGAATTAAACTTAATATAAATGGTTTTGTTAAGTAATAGCTTAATTAGTTAGTAAAACTTAGAATATTCTAGCTTACAAATAGTTAGTAAGTTATTGGCTCTGAAGCTTCGAAATTTTTGTGTTTCGGCTTTTTTATATTTTAGTCGATATTTCACGTAGTGGATTAGGTAACAACATGCAACTATGTGGACGATTCGATAATTAATTAAGCTTTTAGCTAAAGAAAACTAGAACAACCTTGTTTTTGAGATTCCTCCACTTGTTAGACGATGTTATTGCACTAGGTGGAAAAATTAAACTTTGCAGACGTTTAGATAACTAATTTATCTACTGGTTAGTGAGAGATAGAGTATTCTAATCTAGTTGGTTACCTAGCTTTTTGACGCTCAAACTTTGATTTCTTTGGTTTTGATATGTTTTACTTTTTAGTCGATATTTCAGTTTGTGAATAACATAGGAAAATTAAACTTACTGTTAGTTTAGTTAACGAATAGTTAAATTAGTTGGTGAAAACTAGAATATCATAGCTTAATTAGTCATTAAGTGATTGACGTTCAAGCTTTGAAATTTTTGTGTTTGAGATTTTTTTATATTTTAGTCGATATCTCACTTAGTGGACCAGGTAAGAAAATTAAACTTTGTTGGTGTTTAGTTACTTAATGTAGCTTTTAGCTAAAGAAAACTAGAATAACCAAGCTTAATTAATTACTAACTTATTAACGTTTAAACTATAATATCTTTGTTTTCAAGATTGTTCCACGTTTTAGACGATAACTCAGTTGTTGCACTAGTTGGGTGTATTAAACTTGGCAGACGTCTAGATAACTGATTTAGCTACTAGTTAGTGAGAAATGGAGTATTAAAATCTAATTAGTTAGCTAGTCCATGAAGTTCAAACTTTTATTTCTTTGTGTTATGTGATATGTTTTCCTTTTTGGTCGATATATCAGTTAGGGCATTACATATGTAAATTAAACTTGAAAAATTAACTAATTTAGCTATTATTTGGTGTGAACTAATACTCCATTTCTCACTAACTAGTAGCTAAATTAGTTATCTAAAGGTCTGCTAAGTTTAATATACCCAACTAGTGCAACAACTGAGTTATCGTCTAAAAAGTGGAAAAATCTCGAAAACAAAGATATTCAAGTTTAAACGTTAATAAGTTACTAATCTATATCTAGGTAATCTATATCTAGGTATCTACTATAATCTCGGTAATTGGGTCGTTGGTTAATCGGACTACACGTTCAGTAATCCGGCGGTCTGGTCGCGCTCTTCTGTCCTCTCCCCACTCTTTTTGATAATCCGGCGGTTGTCTGGTCCCATATGTGTCGGATTATCGAGATTATACTGTATTACTTTTTGGTCAATATCTCACTTATTGCAATAGGTAGGAAAATTAAACTTGGTGGACGTTTAGCTAACTAACTTAACTAATAGTTAGTGAAAAGTTTAACATTCTAGCCTAATTAGTAACAAAAACATTGATATTCAAACTCTGAGCATTTGTGTTCGAGATTTTTACTTTTTAGTCGATATATAAGTTAATGCACTGAATAGGGATATTAAACTTTGTAGACGTTTAATGAACTAATTTGGCAATTGATTAATGAAAACTAGATTATTTTATCTTATTAACAAGTTGATGTTAAAACTTTGTCATCTTAGTTATATTTAGCTTTTTTATCGATATCTGAATTAGCGCACTAGGTACGAAATTTAAATTGTGGAAGTTTTACTAACTAATTGAGCTATTAGTTTGTGAAAACTAGAACATTCTAGCTTATTTAGTAATAATGTTATTTACGTTTCAACTTTGATTTTCTCGTTTTTTTTTTAATTTTTACTTTTTAGTCGATATCTTATTTAGTTAATTAGGTAAGCAAAGTAAACTTTGTATAGAATTAGTTAACTAAGTTAGCTACAAGATATTGAAAATTAGAATTGTACAGCTTAATTAGTTACTAAATTGATATTTAAACAATTTCTATTTGATTTTTTCTTTAACTTTTTAGTTGATATCTCAGATAGTGCCCTAGCTAAACTAAACAGGAAAACTAAACCTTACTCGTATTTAGTTAATAAGTTAAAGTGCTATATAATAAAAACTAGAACAATGTAGCTTACTTACAAAGAAACAAATAATAAATACTAATACTAATAAAATAATTAAATTGATAAATTAATAATTACAATTAAAAAGTTAAACAATAATAAATAATAATATTAATTAGTCATTTTAAAAATTGTAAGAAAAAAAAAGCGTCCCCACGGGGAATCGAACCAGCGATCGTCGTACTATAAAGACGAGATCTTACCGATGCGCTAACCGGCCATTGAAATTTATGCTAACATAGCGGGCTTATGAGTTGTCGGTAACTTACCGATCCGCGTAAAAAGTGAGTTATTTTTTTTACGCTTGGCCATCTGGCCCTCCCGCTTGCGTCACTTTCATTTATAGTCAAGCCCTACATATACTGTCCGGGGGGACCCCTTGTTAGTTACTAAATTATTGACTATCAAACTTTGATGTCACTGTCTTTGAGATTTTTTATTATTTAGTCGATATATCAATTAGTGGATAAGGTAGAAAAAAATAAAAATTGTGGCCTTTTAGTTAACTAATTTGGCAATCAGTTAATGAAGAATAGAATATTCTGGTCTAACAAGTTACTTAGTTATTGACGTTCAAACTCTGGTGATCAGATTCGAAACTTTGTTTCTTACATTTTTTACTTTTTAGTTGGTATTTTAGTTAGTGTACTACGTAGGAAAATTAAACTTTCTGGACGTTTAACTAACTAATTTGGTTATTGGTTACTGAAAACTAAAACATTCTAGCGTATTTAGTTATTAACTTATTAATGTTCAAACTTTGTTATCTTAGCAGTTTTTTTATAGATTTTAGTCGATATCATAGTTCATACACTAGTTAGGAAAATCAAACTTATTTGATTCACATTAGTGAAAATAATAGATTCCCCACAAGCTAAATTAAAACTATAAATAGATACAAATTGTATAATAAAAATAGTTATAAATAGTGTAAAATTGGACCAACGATAATGAAGATCTAAATTGTTGAAACGTGAAAACCAAACTCTTATTTTACAATAACTTAATGATTTAATGACTAATAGACTAAATTGACAGAGAGATGAACTAAGAAATGATTTAGACAACCAATACACTTGTATAAACAGATAACTGAAACCTAATATATATCTGGTTTATAGAAATAATTATATTTTTAAAATATCAATTTATATTCATTGTAATATGTAATACTAACCATTGGATTGCTGTGTTGGTATTTGTGGAACGGGAACGACTTTTCCCATGATCATTCGAGCGCCTATGTCGTTCTCTCCGCCCCAGTTCCCATAGGATGTGGACCGTTCCAGAAGTCTTTGCCTCGCATGTTTCTCGATCACATCTGCACACACGTATCTGCCGCAGAAACGAGCCCATTGGTCAGCACGAAGGCCCCTGCCGTTGTCCCTTAACGTCGGATTCGCTCCTAAAAGTAAAATAAATATACACGACGTTTTACGGTTATCGCCGTTCAAATTTTATCGACAACGAATAAAAAAATAAAAAAATAGGGCGGTTGTAAAATTGTTTTAAAAAGTTTTGGATCGTATATTTTTTATTGCTCTGCTATACAGTATATAGCAAAGACTAGATAAATAGGATCTTATCTTACTGGATTGACGGCATCTAAAAGATGCTTGTAATGTCTCGTCTATCGTCACTTCTTTATATTTTTGTAACAATTTTACGATGGATCTTTAAAAATTGCACAGTTGTTTTGTTTTAATTTATTTGCAAGAAACTGTGCATTCACGTTCCGGTTGCAAAAGTAATTATATAGATGAATTGAATTCTATTTAGAAATTGAAATATATTTAGAACTGTGAAGTCAATTTAGACAATATATTGACAAATAGTAATAACAGCAAAAGGGAGGTCACGAAAAAGGTGGATGGATGATGGCCGGCCATGAAACAGTGGAGGTACAACAGATAGATTAGAGACAACGGGTATTAGACAAAGGCAAATGGAATGGTGTTGTGGAGCAGGTCAAAGCTCAGCAAGGGATGTAGCGCATCATGTAAAACGCCAAATATTGTTGAATGCCAAATATTGTTGAATATTGATGTTTTGATGTATATTGATGAACATTGAAGAATATTGATGTTTCGATGTATATTGAAGAATATTTATGTTTTGATGTATATTGATGAACATTGAAGAATATTTATGTTTTGATGAATAAATATTGAAGAATACTGATGTTTTGATGTATATTGATGAATATTGAAGAATATTGAAGAATATTGATGCATATTGAAGAATATTGATGAATATATGTATATTTAGGAAATTTTTCCTTAAGTCAGAAGGATGTTTGAAAAGCTTATAGATAATTGACTCAATTAATTTCCTGCAGTTCATAATATTTACCAAGTAATAAAGTTGTGAGCTTTTATTAATCGTTAACTATTACGCAAATGAATTTAAAACAAAACAGTAAACCATACAGAAATAATCAAAAGTATTTATAAAAATTGAAGGATACGTTCTGATTATTTATTTATATATTTTTCGATATATTTATTATCCACTTGACGAATGATTCATAGAAAATAATTTCAGTGCAGTAATTTACGTCACGCGAAAGCCAATCGGAACTACACAGTAAATATTTACAGCGAGTTTTTGAAATAATGTAATTAATCTTTTCGCTGCGTACGCACACGATCCATTAAATACGCGCAAATCGTGTTACTACAATTGCATTGCCGCTTTAAATTTACGACCGCGATTCCAGGATTTTTGTTTCCACCGGTACGAGGATCAAATTGATTCGATTCAGAGGATTGCGATGCGAAGCGGATGGAATCAAGATCGATCATTTAAATATTTTAAGAGATTCTTGAAAGCTTTTCTAAAATTATACGAAATCAGTGGAATCTGTATGTTTTGGGTGTATGTAGTGGGTCTTTTGAATCAACAAGAAATTATTCTGAAACATTTTTGTTTTGTTCTTAATTCTCAAGACTAGAAAGGCAAGACTAGACACACAAGGATGGACAGACAAGACTAGACTGGCAAGACTAGAAAAACAAGACTAGGGAGAAAGAGACTAGAAAGACAAGACTAGGCGGACAAAACCAGACAGACAAGACTAGACAGAATAGACTAGACAGACTGTCTAGTTTTGAGAAAGAGTCTGGTCTATCTAGTCTTGTCTGTCTAGTCTATCTAGTCTTGTCTGTCTACTCTTGCCAGTCTAGCCTTGACTGTCTCATTTTGACTGTCGAGTCTTGTCTATCTAGTATTTCCTTTTTAGTCTTGTCTGTCTAGTCATGTCTGTCTAGTCCTGTCTGCCTAGTCTTTTCTGCCTAATCTTGTCGGTCCAGTCTTGTCTGACTAGTCTTGTCTGTCTAGTCTTGTCTGTCTAATCTAGTCTTGTCTGTCTAGTCTTGTCTGTCTAGTCTTGTCTGTCTAGTCTTGTCCGTCTAGTCTTGTCCGTCTAGTCTTGTCTGTCTAGTCTTGTCTGTCCAGTCTTGTCTGTCTAGTCTTGTCTGTCCAGTCTTGTCTGTCTAGTCTTGTCTGTCTAGTCTTGTCTGTCTAGTCTTGTCTGTCTAGTCTTGTCTGTCTAGTCTTGTCTGTCTAGTCTTGTCTGTCTAGTCTTGTCTGTCTAGTCTTGTCTGTCTAGTCTTGTCTGTCTAGTCTTGTCTGTCTAGTCTTGTCTGTCTAGTCTTGTCTGTCTAGTCTTGTCTGTCTAGTCTTGTCTGTCTAGTCTTGTCTGTCTAGTCTTGTCTGTCTAGTCTTGTCTGTCTAGTCTTGTCTGTCTAGTCTTGTCTGTCTAGTCTTGTCTGTCTAGTCTTGTCTGTCTAGTCTTGTCTGTCTAGTCTTGTCTGTCTAGTCTTGTCTGTCTAGTCTTGTCTGTCTAGTCTTGTCTGTCTAGTCTTGTCTGTCTAGTCTTGTCTGTCTAGTCTTGTCCGTATAGTCTTGTCTGTCTAGTCTTGTCTGCTTAGTCTTGTCTGTCTAGTCTTGTCTGTCTAGTCTTGTCTGTCTAGTCTTGTCTGTCTAGTCTTGTCTGTCTAGTCTTGTCTGTCTAGTCTTGTCTGTCTAGTCTTGTCTGTCTAGTCTTGTCTGTCTAGTCTTGTCTGTCTAGTCTTGTCTGTCTAGTCCTGTCTGTCTAGTCTTGTCTGTCTAGTCTTGTCTGTCTAGTCTTGTCTGTCTAGTCTTGTCTGTCTAGTCTTGTCTGTCTAGTCTTGTCTGTCTAGTCTTGTCTGTCTAGTCTTGTCTGTCTAGTCTTGTCTGTCTAGTCTTGTCTGTCTAGTCTTGTCTGTCTAGTCTTGTCTGTCTAGTCTTGTCTGTCTAGTCTTGTCTGTCTAGTCTTGTCTGTCTAGTCTTGTCTGTCTAGTCTTGTCTGTCTAGTCTTGTCTGTCTAGTCTTGTCTGTCTAGTCTTGTCTGTCTAGTCTTGTCTGTCTAGTCTTGTCTGTCTAGTCTTGTCTGTCTAGTCTTGTCTGTCTAGTCTTGTCTGTCTAGTCTTGTCTGTCTAGTCTTGTCTGTCTAGTCTTGTCTGTCTAGTCTTGTCTGTCTAGTCTTGTCTGTCTAGTCTTGTCTGTCTAGTCTTGTCTGTCTAGTCTTGTCTGTCTAGTCTTGTCTGTCTAGTCTTGTCTGTCTAGTCTTGTCTGTCTAGTCTTGTCTGTCTAGTCTTGTCTGTCTAGTCTTGTCTGTCTAGTCTTGTCTGTCTAGTCTTGTCTGTCTAGTCTTGTCTGTCTAGTCTTGTCTGTCTAGTCTTGTCTGTCTAGTCTTGTCTGTCTAGTCTTGTCTGTCTAGTCTTGTCTGTCTAGTCTTGTCTGTCTAGTCTTGTCTGTCTAGTCTTGTCTGTCTAGTCTTGTCTGTCTAGTCTTGTCTGTCTAGTCTTGTCTGTCTAGTCTTGTCTGTCTAGTCTTGTCTGTCTAGTCTTGTCTGTCTAGTCTTGTCTGTCTAGTCTTATCTCTCTAGTCTTGTTTGTCTAGTCTTGTCTGTCTAATCTTGTCTGTCTAGTCTACTTCTAGTCTTCTAGCCGGTAGTATTGCCTGTCTGGTCTTATCTGTCTAGTCTTGTCTTTCTAGTCTTTTCTGTCTAGTCTTGTCTGTCTAGTATATTTGTATTGCTCTAGCTAGTCTGGTTCTTAAGTTATTAATTATTGCAATAATTTTAATATATTCAACACTAGTTCTTGTTCCATTCCTAAGCTGTTGTGCAGTTAATTCCACCATCAGCATGGCTCATCTAGAACCCCTGTATTGGACCCAAACCAGAAGGAAGAAAATCTTCCCGCGTACCCTACACGGGCCGGGTCCTGGTCTCCGCTGCCGATGATCAGGGAAATATACTAGATCTGAATAATAAACCCGCTTGGCCCAGACCATCGTCATGTTCCCCAACCTTTCATTGCGAGAGACTCGGGTTCGAGACCTGGTCGGGGAGGCGACAACTAGTGCGGTTTTCACTAACCGTCCGGGATACCCACCCAGAACGAATGCTAAATATGCGATATTTAGTGTTCCTTCCCCACCCCGCACACTGCCCCCACGATCATGGTACATGATTGGCGAGCCGAAATCCCCGTTACAGATAAACTGCTCCTTCTGTTCCTCCAGGCAGAGATCTCTACATTGGCACAGCCACTCTGCACCATCAGCTTCGTCCTGCTGATCTTGTTGTTGAGGTCGAAGGCAAATATGTCCATGTAGAGGTGGATGGTGGAGTCTTTGCTGGAGACGTAGGACAGAAGGGCGGCGTAGATCGAACGGAATGTTTTGATCAGGATGAAAGTGATGTAGTTCTTGGGGTAGTGATGGATGCGTTTGGACACGCTCAAGTCGTATGGCTTCCTGCCACGCAACAGCTTCTGCACCACGAACTTCTTGTTCTGAACTTCTTGTAGATGCGGAAGTAGGCTCGGTAGGCGGCGGTGCATTTGCATGAGAGGATAACACACTGCCGGTTGAGGAGGTTGCCGGGGCAGATGAGCCCGTGCTTCGGGTCCATTTCTTCCGGGGTGTAGTAGATGGAGATCTGGACGAGGGAGGGCAAGCTGTCGGTCTTCGCCTCATGGTCTTCGACGAAGTCCTCGCAGTCGGGCTGGACGATCCGTCGCTTCAACGGCATCACTGCTTCCGCCCAGAGGCAACGCGCAGAGCAGAATTTACATCAATAGACAATTCATCAAAGTTCGGTTTTACTTTGGCACGCACCGGCATTCCTCCTTGAGATAAACCTATTGTTCGACGATTTTCACAGATTCCTCCTCTGTCGGTCCACAGGAACCTCATTGAATTTTACTCATTTTCACACAGTCGCTCTCGCCTTATCTTTAGTCTTGTCTGTCTAGTCCTCTCTGTCTAATCTTGTCCGTCTAGTCTTGTCAGTCTAGTCTTGTCTGTCTAGTCTTGTCTGTCTAGTCTTGTTTGTCTAGTCTTGTCGGTCTAGTTTTATCTGTCTATTCTTGTCTGTCTAGTCTTGTCTGTCTAGTCTTGTCTATCTAATTTTGTCTATCTAGTCTTGTCTGGTTAGTTTTATATGTCTAGTCTTGTCTGTCTTGGCTGTCTAGTCTTGTCTGTCTAGTCTTGTCTGTCTAGTCTTGTCTGTCTAGTCTTGTCTGTCTAGTCTTGTCTGTCTAGTCTTGTCTGTCTAGTCTTGTCTGTCTAGTCTTGTCTGTCTAGTCTTGTCTGTCTAGTCTTGTCTGTCTAGTCTTGTCTGTCTAGTCTTGTCTGTCTAGTCTTGTCTGTCTAGTCTTGTCTGTCTAGTCTTGTCTGTCTAGTCTTGTCTGTCTAGTCTTGTCTGTCTAGTCTTGTCTGTCTAGTCTTGTCTGTCTAGTCTTGTCTGTCTAGTCTTGTCTGTCTAGTCTTGTCTGTCTAGTCTTGTCTGTCTAGTCTTGTCTGTCTAGTCTTGTCTGTCTAGTCTTGTCTGTCTAGTCTTGTCTGTCTAGTCTTGTCTGTCTAGTCTTGTCTGTCTAGTCTTGTCTGTCTAGTCTTGTCTGTCTAGTCTTGTCTGTCTAGTCTTGTCTGTCTAGTCTTGTCTGTCTAGTCTTGTCTGTCTAGTCTTGTCTGTCTAGTCTTGTCTGTCTAGTCTTGTCTGTCTAGTCTTGTCTGTCTAGTCTTGTCTGTCTAGTCTTGTCTGTCTAGTCTTGTCTGTCTAGTCTTGTCTGTCTAGTCTTGTCTGTCTAGTCTTGTCTGTCTAGTCTTGTCTGTCTAGTCTTGTCTGTCTAGTCTTGTCTGTCTAGTCTTGTCTGTCTTGTCTTGTCTGTCTAGTCTTGTCTGTCTAGTCTTGTCTGTCTAGTCTTGTCTGTCTAGTCTTGTCTGTCTAGTCTTGTCTGTCTAGTCTTGTCTGTCTAGTCTTGTCTGTCTAGTCTTGTCTGTCTAGTCTTGTCTGTCTAGTCTTGTCCGTCTAGTCTTGTCCGTCTAGTCTTGTCTGTCTAGTCTTGTCTGTCTAGTCTTGTCTGTCTAGTCTTGTCTGTCTAGTCTTGTCTGTCTTGTCTTGTCTGTCTAGTCTTGTCTGTCTAGTCTTGTCTGTCTAGTCTTGTCTGTCTAGTCTTGTCTGTCTAGTCTTGTCTGTCTAGTCTTGTCTGTCTAGTCTTGTCTGTCTAGTCTTGTCTGTCTAGTCTTGTCTGTCTAGTCTTGTCTGTCTAGTCTTGTCCGTCTAGTCTTGTCCGTCTAGTCTTGTCCGTCTAGTCTTGTCTGTCTAGTCTTGTCTGTCTAGTCTTGTCTGTCTAGTCTTGTCTGTCTAGTCTTGTCTGTCTAGTCTTGTCTGTCTAGTCTTGTCTGTCTAGTCTTGTCTGTCTAGTCTTGTCTGTCTAGTCTTGTCTGTCTAGTCTTGTCTGTCTAGTCTTGTCTGTCTAGTCTTGTCTGTCTAGTCTTGTCTGTCTAGTCTTGTCTGTCTAGTCTTGTCTGTCTAGTCTTGTCTGTCTAGTCTTGTCTGTCTAGTCTTGTCTGTCTAGTCTTGTCTGTCTAGTCTTGTCTGTCTAGTCTTGTCTGTCTAGTCTTGTCTGTCTAGTCTTGTCTGTCTAGTCTTGTCTGTCTAGTCTTGTCTGTCTAGTCTTGTCTGTCTAGTCTTGTCTGTCTAGTCTTGTCTGTCTAGTCTTGTCTGTCTAGTCTTGTCTGTCTAGTCTTGTCTGTCTAGTCTTGTCTGTCTAGTCTTGTCTGTCTAGTCTTGTCTGTCTAGTCTTGTCTGTCTAGTCTTGTCTGTCTAGTCTTGTCTGTCTAGTCTTGTCTGTCTAGTCTTGTCTGTCTAGTCTTGTCTGTCTAGTCTTGTCTGTCTAGTCTTGTCTGTCTAGTCTTGTCTGTCTAGTCTTGTCTGTCTAGTCTTGTCTGTCTAGTCTTGTCTGTCTAGTCTTGTCTGTCTAGTCTTGTCTGTCTAGTCTTGTCTGTCTAGTCTTGTCTGTCTAGTCTTGTCTGTCTAGTCTTGTCTGTCTAGTCTTGTCTGTCTAGTCTTGTCTGTCTAGTCTTGTCTGTCTAGTCTTGTCTGTCTAGTCTTGTCTGTCTAGTCTTGTCTGTCTAGTCTTGTCTGTCTAGTCTTGTCTGTCTAGTCTTGTCTGTCTAGTCTTGTCTGTCTAGTCTTGTCTGTCTAGTCTTGTCTGTCTAGTCTTGTCTGTCTAGTCTTGTCTGTCTAGTCTTGTCTGTCTAGTCTTGTCTGTCTAGTCTTGTCTGTCTAGTCTTGTCTGTCTAGTCTTGTCTGTCTAGTCTTGTCTGTCTAGTCTTGTCTGTCTAGTCTTGTCTGTCTAGTCTTGTCTGTCTAGTCTTGTCTGTCTAGTCTTGTCTGTCTAGTCTTGTCTGTCTAGTCTTGTCTGTCTAGTCTTGTCTGTCTAGTCTTGTCTGTCTAGTCTTGTCTGTCTAGTCTTGTCTGTCTAGTCTTGTCTGTCTAGTCTTGTCTGTCTAGTCTTGTCTGTCTAGTCTTGTCTGTCTAGTCTTGTCTGTCTAGTCTTGTCTGTCTAGTCTTGTCTGTCTAGTCTTGTCTGTCTAGTCTTGTCTGTCTAGTCTTGTCTGTCTAGTCTTGTCTGTCTAGTCTTGTCTGTCTAGTCTTGTCTGTCTAGTCTTGTCTGTCTAGTCTTGTCTGTCTAGTCTTGTCTGTCTAGTCTTGTCTGTCTAGTCTTGTCTGTCTAGTCTTGTCTGTCTAGTCTTGTCTGTCTAGTCTTGTCTGTCTAGTCTTGTCTGTCTAGTCTTGTCTGTCTAGTCTTGTCTGTCTAGTCTTGTCTGTCTAGTCTTGTCTGTCTAGTCTTGTCTGTCTAGTCTTGTCTGTCTAGTCTTGTCTGTCTAGTCTTGTCTGTCTAGTCTTGTCTGTCTAGTCTTGTCTGTCTAGTCTTGTCTGTCTAGTCTTGTCTGTCTAGTCTTGTCTGTCTAGTCTTGTCTGTCTAGTCTTGTCTGTCTAGTCTTGTCTGTCTAGTCTTGTCTGTCTAGTCTTGTCTGTCTAGTCTTGTCTGTCTAGTCTTGTCTGTCTAGTCTTGTCTGTCTAGTCTTGTCTGTCTAGTCTTGTCTGTCTAGTCTTGTCTGTCTAGTCTTGTCTGTCTAGTCTTGTCTGTCTAGTCTTGTCTGTCTAGTCTTGTCTGTCTAGTCTTGTCTGTCTAGTCTTGTCTGTCTAGTCTTGTCTGTCTAGTCTTGTCTGTCTAGTCTTGTCTGTCTAGTCTTGTCTGTCTAGTCTTGTCTGTCTAGTCTTGTCTGTCTAGTCTTGTCTGTCTAGTCTTGTCTGTCTAGTCTTGTCTGTCTAGTCTTGTCTGTCTAGTCTTGTCTGTCTAGTCTTGTCTGTCTAGTCTTGTCTGTCTAGTCTTGTCTGTCTAGTCTTGTCTGTCTAGTCTTGTCTGTCTAGTCTTGTCTGTCTAGTCTTGTCTGTCTAGTCTTGTCTGTCTAGTCTTGTCTGTCTAGTCTTGTCTGTCTAGTCTTGTCTGTCTAGTCTTGTCTGTCTAGTCTTGTCTGTCTAGTCTTGTCTGTCTAGTCTTGTCTGTCTAGTCTTGTCTGTCTAGTCTTGTCTGTCTAGTCTTGTCTGTCTAGTCTTGTCTGTCTAGTCTTGTCTGTCTAGTCTTGTCTGTCTAGTCTTGTCTGTCTAGTCTTGTCCGTATAGTCTTGTCTGTCTAGTCTTGTCTGCTTAGTCTTGTCTGTCTAGTCTTGTCTGTCTAGTCTTGTCTGTCTAGTCTTGTCTGTCTAGTCTTGTCTGTCTAGTCTTGTCTGTCTAGTCTTGTCTGTCTAGTCTTGTCTGTCTAGTCTTGTCTGTCTAGTCTTGTCTGTCTAGTCTTGTCTGTCTAGTCTTGTCTGTCTAGTCTTGTCTGTCTAGTCTTGTCTGTCTAGTCTTGTCTGTCTAGTCTTGTCTGTCTAGTCTTGTCTGTCTAGTCTTGTCTGTCTAGTCTTGTCTGTCTAGTCTTGTCTGTCTAGTCTTGTCTGTCTAGTCTTGTCTGTCTAGTCTTGTCTGTGTAGTATTGTCTGTCTAGTCTTGTCTGTCTAGTCTTGTCTGTCTAGTCTTGTCTGTCTAGTATTGTCTGTCTAGTCTTGTCTGTCTAGTCTTCTCTGTCTAGTCTTGTCTGTCGAGTCTTGTCTGTCTAGTCTTGTCTGTCTAATCTTGTCTGTCTAATCGTGTCTGTTAAGTCTTGCCTGTCTATCTTGTCTATAGAGTATTGTCTGTCTAGTCATGTATTGTTTGCCTAGTCTGGTATAGTTTTATCTGTGTTGTATATTATAGACATATTTCTTGAATCCCAACAGAAAATGTTTTGTGTTGTTCGATATTATTTGTTAAATTGGTTTAATTGCATTGGGTTTTCTATGTCTTTCGAGAGGAAATGAAATAAAATGCGAAGCGCATAATAAATTTACAGATTTTATTAGCCTGTGAAAATCCTTCTTGTGTTGTTTTTCGAAGCAGCAAAAGCCTTTGATACAAATATTTGGCATTTTATTGTAAACATGAAATGGAGAACGCGTTAAAAGCGAAGAAACGAATGTGTAAATAATTTTAGATAAACTTTCAATAAGCAGTAAAAAGGAGTAAAACTTTGTTGTCTAATATGTAACTACTCAATAGACTTAATGTAAAGATTTTTAAGTTGCTTTTCTTCCAAATTACTGTGTTCATATATCTTAGCTTATTTATCCAATCTTGTAAATCTAAACCAAGTAATATAATCTTGTAAATGTAAATAAACTAAATTATTATAAAGGTATGTATAGTATATTTATATATATATATATATATATATATATATATATATATATATATATATATATATATGGCTTGAAGCTTCGTGTTCATAAAAATTGCATGTGAAAAGCTTTCACCAAGTGTTACAGTTGAACAATAGATTGAGAGCGAAGAGACCTCTCTTGCCGGGGATGATAAAAGTTGAGGCAATTAGGTCACAGGTTAAATAATCCTTGAAACGAAAGCACCGCAAATACTATACTGCAAAGGCCGATATAAACACGCAAATGCAAAAATATTAAATAAGAAATCCTTAACGTGACTGTCTAACTACTAGTTCGTTTGATATTAGCTTATGAATACTGTTTGCCTACTTTGTGTTTCAAATCTATTACACCATTATCTACCTGGCGCCTCTTTATACAAGATTGGGAAATATTGACATTTATTTAGTTTAATATGTTCCGTCCATTTAAATTAGATAAATAAGAAATAAATTACCTGCAAATAGAAGAAGTTTGGCACATTTATTCCTCCCCTGTAGTGCAGCTTTCATTAACGGTGTGAATCCTAAATTATTTCTCGCATCAATCTCAATTCCCCTGCATCTCGTCAACATGCAATTCAAGCATTCCACTTGCCCTGAATACAAATAAAAATAACGTGAGATAAAACACTAAAACACAAATGATGTTCCCACGTGAATGGAGAAGGGATAATTCTGTTTAGTAAAGGATTGTTCCGGTGTGTCCATCATCTATGGCAACAATACCCATCAACTTCCTTGTTTCACGTAAGGGACGGTTCAATTATCTGTTCGGATTAGTGTAGAGAAATGTGCTTTGTTTACCTGCTTGGGCCGCAAAATGCAACGGCGCGTTTCCTTCATTGTCCGCTCGATTTGGATCTAATCCGGACAACAGAAGAATTTGTTCTAAAATATCTACTGGACCATTCGACGCTATGTAACTTAATATACTCTGAAACAATAAAATATTTAAATTAATAGTTTTCAAAAATGTTTTACAAATATATTATTGTAAGAAATTATATTCGTATTCCGAAAGCACAGAATACAATTCACCGATGGATAGCTTACCGACAACAATTTACCGAACAGAAAGTTCTACGACTCGCATTTAGTCGAATGGATCACCGACTCTACAATTATGATTCTTGATTACAACACAAAATATTATACTGTGTCCGTAAAATCATGGCTCATGTGTTAATTAATGTGATTAAGATAGTTTCATGTTTTTTAATAATTGAATCTTAGGCAATTGTAGAGTTGGTGAATAATCTCTTCAACTAATTGCGAGTCGGTGAAGTTTCTAATCATTGAATTGTTGTCAGTGAACAGATCTGTAAACTTTCTGTCGGTGAATTGTTGTCGATGAACTTTCCTAGAAACAATTATATTTTTTATTAAATTATTGTATAATATGTACAAAACATAAGGTAGTGATAATCTGTGGGAGAGATGTTAAGTGAAACATAGAAATAAGTTAAAAATGTTATAAGTAAGAATTTGTTCATTTGTAACTTTATTTATACAAATTCTAGCGTATTGCTTATAACAAAATATATGATAATATAATATAATGTAAAAAAAAATAATATGAAACCGTAATACTAATATTTTTTTATTATTAATAATATATGTATTTTATAATTATGGAAGCAATATAAAATTATTATATTATTTCGAGTTTTAATTTGACCTATTTTCACGGTACATCCACATACTTTTTACCATTATTATTCGTATCATAAAAAATGTATGAAATACTCATAAAAAATAAATTTCCTATTAGTGGAGTTTTCCTATATGTAAATATTGCGTGTCTTTGTTTGCTGTTAATGCATTGAAATTCTATAAATTTTTAAACACTAAAATTAGATTTCTTAAAAACTCTATATATAAATAAACCTTTTTAATAAAACACGTTTTTATTAAATTGCACTAAAAAAGAAAAAACTATTTTTTCCGTGTTGCCTTAAATAAAAACGTGGGCGTTAAACTATCATGACGTTATCTTCGTGAACGCTCCACGCTTTTATTTATAGTCAACACGCAAAGAAATTATTTTCTCATTTTTAATGCATTTTTATAAAAAGCTTTTTATACTTGTGAGTATGTGTGTAATTTTGCAATCGATTTTAGCCCTTTCGCTGCTATGGACTGCTATAGTAGTTCAATTGATTTAAGACCCATGTGCTATGGACTGTTATAGTAGCCCAATTGATTTGGCGGCCAGATGCTATGGACTGCTATAACAGTCTAACGACTTTATGAATTAATTGTGGCGTTTTTAAATATAACAAAGAGATTAATAAATATATACACTGTCATTGGAGCGTTGCGACACCTAGAGTCTTATCGTTGGAAAGATGAATATTTCAAAAAATGCCAAAAAGTAAACTACGGATTTATATTTTGTTTGTCTAGTCTTATCTAATCTTATCTAGACTTGTCTATATCTAGTCTGGTCTCTTTCTTGTCTTGTCCATGTAGTCTACTAGATTAAAATGTAGTTAATTTAATGAATTCTCTACAATGCTAACTGAATTGGACTAGATGGTTTAGATTGTGCTTTCAACGATCCACTTAATTATTATAAGTTAGTAGTCTAATTAAAGTTCAATATGAAGTTATACGAAACCGCAACATGAAGTTGTCGCATCATGAAGTTGTTTCAACATAAAGTTGTCCCAACATGAAGTTGTTTTAACGTGAATTTGAAGATGAAATGAGGATTCTAGGTGCAAAAAATCTCTTCTCGTAGTTGAAACTAGATAGATTGTTTCGATGAAGGCGCTTCGACATGAAGTTGTTTCAGCATGAAGTTGTCGAAACATGAATTTGTCGCAACATGAAGTTGTCACAACATGAAGTTGTTTCACAAGTTTAGACGGACAAGACTAGGGCAGACAAGACTAGGACAGACAAGACTAGGACAGACAACAGTAGGACAGACCGGACTGGAATATTCAAGACTAGGACAGACAGGACTAGGACAATCAAGACTAGGACAGACAATAATAGGATAGACGGGACTGCGATATACAAGACTAGAACAGACCACCCTAGGACAGACATGACTAAGATATATAAGACTAGGACAAACAAGACTAGGACGTACAAGACTAGGGCAGACAAAACTAACAATAAGACATAAAACTAAGACTAGACTTGCAAATTATTATTTCGTTTTCGATTGAAAATTTGGCAATTTTTGTAAATTATTTTGACGTTTCCGTCCAATTTTGACATAAAACAAAAGTATTTAGCAAAGTTTATCCACTCAAATCAACAAAAAAGGAAAATTTGATTCTAATAAAGATTTTGGTTTTTGAAAATTTGGTAATATTTGCAAACTATTTTGACGTTTTCGTCCAATTTTGACAGAAAACAAAAGAATTTTGAAAGGATTGTCCATTCAAATCAATAAAAATAGAAATTATGAGTCGAATAGAGATTTTTATTTTTGAAAATTTGGCAATATTTGTCAATTATTTTGACATTTCGTCCAATTTTGTTTTAAAATAAGAGAATTTTGCAAAGTTTGTCCACTCAAATTAACAACAACAAAAAATTGCTTCGCATAGAGATTTTGGTTTTTTAAAATTTGGCAATTTTTGAAAATAATTTTGACGTTTTCGTCCAATTTTGACATAAAACAAAAGCATTTCGCAAAGTTTGTCCGCTCAAATCAACAAAAAGGAATATTTGATTCTAATAAAGATTTTGGTTTTTGAAAGTATGGTAATATTTGCAAATTATTTTGATGTTCGCGTCCAATTTTGACATAAAACAAAAGTATTTCGCAAAGTTTGTCCACTCAAATCAACAAAAAAGGAAAATTTTAATCTAACAAAGATTTTGTTTTTTGAAAATTTGGTAATATTTGTAAATTATAATAATTATAATATTTGTCAAATTTTGACACAAAACAAAAGAATTTTGCAAGGTTTGTCCATTCAAATCAACAAAAACTACAAATTATGAGTCGAATAAAGATTTTGGTTTTTGAAAATTTGGCAATATTTGCCAATTATTTTGACAATTTCTTCCAATTTTGTCATAAAACAAAAGAATTTTGCAAAGTTTGTCCACTCAAATAAACAAAAAAAGCAAAATTTGCTTCGAATAGAGATTTTGGTTTTTGAAAATTTGGCAATATTTGCAAATTATTGCAAATAATACTAATTGCAAATAAAGTTATAAAAGTATTCCGCACGGGCTATAATGTAATGTTCAGAATATTGGGCACACAATCACATCAGTTCAAAAAGAAATTCGTAACAGCGAAAGGGTTAAACATTGTTTGATCGGCTAACCTCGATTCTGCTTAACCCGCATTCCTGTCGAAATGCGTAAACGTTAAGTAAGTCTGGATGTTTATAAACAATTCTCAGGCTCAGATATCATGCGATGCCCGACATAAATATAAGCATTCTTATCACACACGGTTACCTAGATTGTGTCATTGCTGCGCCAGAATATAAACCCAACATTTTCTGTAAAATTTTATCGTGACCCCTGGATAAAAGTAACGTGTACATTTTAATTCCCAAACAGTTGTACCAACATCTCCACAAAAGCTTAAACAAATCCCCAAATTAGTTTTTGAGAAAATTAAGTTTGAAAATTTCAATGTTTACAAATTTGCTTTTCAAGATGGAATTTACAAAAAAACTGCAATATTTGTTGAAATAAATATTAAAATATGGGGAAAAAATTTCTAAATATTCGGGAACAGTTCTACCAACATCTCCACAAAATTTGAAACAAATCCCCAAATCTGTTTTTGAGAAAATTAAGTTTGAAAATTCCAATGTTTACAAATTTTATTTTCAAGGTGGAATTTACAAAAATTGCAATATTTGCAGAAATAAATACTACAATATTGGGAAAATTTGCTAAATATGCCGGATCAGTTCTACCAACATCTCCACAAAATTTGAAACAAATCCCCAAATTTGTTTTTGAGAAAATTAAGCTTGAAAATTCCAATGTTTACAAATATGATTTTCAAGGTGGAATTTAGAAAAAAACTGCAATATTTGCTGAGATAAACATTAAAATATTGGGAAAATTTGCTAAATATTCCGAAACAGTTCTACCAACATCCCCAAAAAATTTGAAAGAAATCCCCAAATTAGTTTTTGATAAAATTATGTTTGAAAATTCCAATGTTTACAAATTTTATTTTCAAAGTGGAATTTACAAAAAACTGCAATATTTGCTGAAATAAATATTAAAATATTTGGAAAATTTGCTAAATATTCCAGAACAGTTCTACCAACATTTCCACAAAAATTGAAACAAATCCAAAAATTAGTTTTTTATAAAATTATTTTATTATTTATGTTTGATTTTTTTTGTGATTTTAGTTTGTTTATATTTATTAATTATGTTTGAAAATCAATGTTTTTTTATATTGACATTACACTATTACACTACTATACTGCTACACTACTATACTGCTAGCCAATACTCACGAAATTCCTTAAATTTTGTATGAATTCGGGGACCCAAAAAGATTATCTATCGACCCCTCTGGGGGTCGCGACCCATGGTTTGCGCCATGGTTCTGGTCTACAGTATTAAAATTATGTATTATCATCCATTTGTGAGCTGTGTTTACAGTTTAAAGTCTGTAGCTCATCGGGAAGTTATATTTATATTATAAATATCAGCATTCTTGTCATACATGGTTGCATACATTGTGCCATTGCTGAGCGGAATATAAATTAATCAAGAAATCTAAAAAATAAAAAAGTGTCTAAAGCAGCGATCCTCACTATGCGGCCCGCGGACCGCATGCGGCCTTCGGACCGATTTTTGGCGGCCCTCGGCTGTAAGGGAATTAAATAAAAACGTAAGTTAGGAATGGACATTGTAAATGAAACACTGACTCGATTGCAAGGAGACTACAACAAAATTGTAACGAAAATGATGAGTATTGTTTTTTCACAGGAACAAAATTCCAACTTTGCTTTAGGTAAAACTCTGTTTGATGAAAATCCATATGAAAAGCAAGATTTTTCTGATTTAATAAAGCTGTTGACAAACCTTAAAGACGTTTATTATTAATTACATTTTTTACTTGCGGCCCTCAGGAAAATCTCATAAAAACAATTAGGTTCTCTAAAAAATCTTAGTGAGGACCTCTGGTCTAAAGTATTAAAATATTGCATTCATCATCCATTTGTGAACCATTTTTACAGTTTAAAGTCTCTAGTTCATCGGGAAGTTAGTTTAAGATCACCTCAAGTTAAAAAACAAAATGTGAAAAGCGCCCAGAACAAACGGAGAAGAAAGCAGGCTAATAAAAATACAGTAACAATGGAAAAATAAAGTGTATGTTTAATAAAAGTGTGTATTTTATTGCATGGTAAAAACTATTGAGCTTCTATTAACAGTTTGTGTATTTATTTACCTTATAACTACCTATTTATCAAATTATGTAATATAAGCAGAGGGATTATTATGAAACAATTTAAAAATGTCAGAACACAGCGTGAATATATAAATATAGTCAACCTTTCCGGAGCCTTATAATACTAATGAGTCTTTTTAGGATAAAGTGACCACACATCCAGATTTTGGCAGGACAGTCCCGATTTTTGGAGGAAGGTCCCGCGTCCCGCCGATTTTGAAAAATGTCCCGCTTTTTAGAAAATATCTGCATTTATTTTTTTAAATGTACTGTAATATATAAAATAAGATTTTTCCACATATTCCCATAAAATCTCCTTTTTTCACCCAATTTTGTATCACCCAATGGAAATTTTTAATATCCTCCAGTTGAACTGTCCATTCTTCAAGATATTCCAAGCAGTTGTCATAAACAATTCATACTTCTTTCAGAAAATCCGGTTGTTTAATTTATCTCTCATTCATCAGTACAGATTTGCTTTCATGTACAACAAGTGAATGTTTTACAAATTGTTGTTCATAAAAGCAAAGCTGTACTCATGAGAGATAAATCTCGAAACGCGTCTACAGATGGCAGATGGAAAAAAACAATGATATTTTTCTGGTGTTTGTTGAGTGCCACGAAGGTATAAAGACTCGTTTCTGTTATAGAGCTCCGGTAAGGTTGAATATATTTATATATTTAGGCTGTGTTCCGACTTCATTAAGCTTATCAAAATATTGAAAATGGTATACGCGCTCTCCCTTCTAGGAACAAATGCAGCAACAAATAGTGTGTTTTTAGTATCAATACAATATGAACATTAAAATTTAAAATCTTTATTTGGCGTAAAAAATAATTTGACCAATTCATGTGAGAAATTTCAAGACATTTTAAGTATTCTCTCGGATCAAAAATTTGACCGTGAAAGAAAATCGTAATTAATTAAAAATCATAATTTTCAAATTATTGTTTTTTGCAAATATTTTTATAGTTAACAATAATTAATAATAAATACATTTTTGTATGTTTATACATTACAAGTATATGAATGTATACAATAATAGTAGTTTATGATACACGTGTGTGAAGAAGGACTTTTATGCATGAGGTGCGAGTTTTATGTAATCGCAATGAGTGCACGTCAGAAAATTTATTTTCACTGCGTCTATGTTTTTAGTTTATTGACGCAAGTTATAGCCATAGTAACAACAAACAGAAATAATTTAATAATGATAATTATTTAATAATAATAATGATAATAATTTAATGATAATTATAATAATTTAATCTCTATTTGATTTTCATTGGATTTTTACGCACGATTTTGTTACGTTTACACACGATTATAATAATGGCATCCTTCACATACAATCCTATACTAAAGTGTTTATTTTGGTGGCTGAGAAAAAATGTAACTTTCTAAATGTAACTCTAATGTAACTTTTCTCATGGTTGTACCACTTGAGGCATATGAAAAAACCCTGGTCTTCGTTTCGTTTTCCTGGTTTCTTTTTTTCTTTATATAAAACAGGACAAATTTTCGTTTTCTTTGTAATTTTGTTATATCTCTTACGCCCGCCATACACACAACGGTCCACCGGAGAGGTCTACCTGCGCAGGCAAACCTGCGCAGGTAGACCGGAGCGTGGGTGGGAATAGACCTGTGCAGTTTCTTGCGTACGGTTGACCTGCACAGGCAAACCTGCACATGTAACCTCTCAGGTAGACCGTAGCGTGTATGGCTGGCATTAGAGGATCGTTTAGATATGCTAGAGCTTTAGGAGAGAGAAACGAAATTCAAACAATTTAGAGAAAATAAGTTTTAGAAGATTATTTTAGTAATATAATAACTTTTTAATTCGTTTTTTTTCCTATTTTCTCTTAATTTTTTTTCGATAACACCAACATTAAAGTTTCTTTTAAACTCGAAAAATATGAATTCTATGCAAAATAAACATTTATTTTTAATGTAGTATGGTTTTACTAATTCTAATTTAAAAATTGACAACTGAACTGAAAAGAAAATTGAGGCGTTTGAAATGTACTTATATCGCCGTATGCTCTGCATCTCATGGGTCCAACGAATTACGAATGAAAAAGTGCTTAGACGAATGAAGAAGCCGAAAGAACTAATGGCCCTTATTAAAGAAAGAAAAACTACATACATAGGCACATGCTGACACATTATGAGAGGAAATAAGTATGAACTGCTGAGACTAAAAATTGAAGGAAAGATTCAAGGGAAAATATCTGTTGGTAGACGTCAGAACTCCTGGTTGAAAGACCTCAGAAGATGATTTGGGTGCACTTCCATTGAAATCTTTCGAGCTGCTGTGTCCAGAACAATGTTAGCTATGTGTTAGTGTTAGCTATGTGGATCGTCAACCTTCGAAAGGAGAGGGCGTCATAAGAAGAAGAATTAAAAATGTTAATAAAGAGTTCAAGGAAATAATATAATATATTAAAGATTTTACACAAATACCGAGATTAAAGTAAAAATATACCGCAAGTCTACAAAACACATTTATCAAGATAAAATGTATACACTAATCTTGTAAGTATATAAAGTATATCAATCAAAGTTAAGGAAACATTTATATTTTCTTCTTCGCCGATTCATTAAAACCATATGTTTCCTATTTTATTTAAATGTAGAGAAATGTTATTTTAATTTTAATAAATTTAGCTTTATGTAATGCTAGGTTTTTTTATTGAAGCTTATTAGCGTAAGTTTTATAAACAAACAACACCATGTGCCAAAACCCACGTAAATCAGAAAAAATTACTAGTTGATGAAAACGAAATAAATAAAATAAAAACTTACTGCATTAACTGTATTACTTTATTTACAATGATATTGAAATTAGTATTCCTTTTGATTATAGGACATAAAAGCTTATATAATTTGTAATCTTTTGTTGAAAATCAAAGTAAAACACAACAAAGGTAAAAATAAATCTATAGAATCAATCAAGATAACCAGTTCATTTATTTCGTCCCTATTATTTTCCCCTTTCATGACAAACCATGCTTTGTTGCAGGAATTTTATTTATGTATAGTAACTCGTAATTATTATTTTAAATATTTATTCGGCGTTTCAATTCATTTAAACGTGTATTAAGGTCATTTTATTACAATAAGGGGTTTGAATATAAATTACGTGAATATGCAGCAATAACTGGGTCAGGGTGTGATGTGTATAAACAGAAATACAATGTATGTTTTAATATACAGGAATTTGTGCATAAATCAGTATTTTAAACAATTCTTTAAAACGAGAATTGAATAGGATAGTTTAATAAAAATAATTTTTCAATTCCAGTTAATTTTGTATATACACAATCGAGATTTATAATAGTATATTAAAGAACGAGTTCAATAAGCGTGGTTTTGCAGCACGCGTCCATGTTTAGAAAACTACAAGCGTAGCGAGGAGTTTTCTGATGGACAAGTGCGAAAAACGCTTTTATGAACCAGTTTTTTAAAATAAAATAAAAATCGACGATACATATTAAGAAAATTGTATCGGCGAGCCATAACCGCACGCATATGAGTGTTGTTATGAGTCCATTACAGACGCAAAATAGAAAAAATATGTATTACATGCAAAGTAGTGCTCTACTGATGGAATTAAATATGAACGCCAGCAAAACTAAATACATGCAACAAGAGCCCCAAATACAGAAACAGAGATCAAGACTTTAACCTTAGCCATGCACTCCTTTGAGAAGCTCGAGTTGTGTGTATCTGGGATCCCAAGTAAATGTTAAAAATGACCGCAGTATCGGGATTAGATGTGGAATCGTAGCTGACAATAAGTGCTATTATGTAGCCACCACAAAACTAAGTTTCTAATATACAAAACCCTACTCAGATACGTCTTGTTGTATGCATCGAAAACCTGCTCAATGAGCAAAAAAGAGGGGGTCGATCATTTTCAAAAGGAAAGTTCTTCTAAGGATCTGTGGAGCAGTCCAAGAAAGAGGCATATGGCGCATCCGTTACAACCATGAACTATACGATCTGTATCCAGAAACCACAAAGCAGAGTACATAGAAATAGATTAAGATGGGCTGGACATGTGAACAGAATAAACCAGGTGAGGCAAACCGGAAGGGCAAAGAACACCAGGAAAGCCTAACCACCGCACACTGGGACGGATTAAGAATTTACGGCGACAAAAATAAAATCCAGTTCATTTCAATTTTTTGTCTCACATATTACCTTATGATGACATTCTGATGATTCTAGTATAATATTAGTCTTTAATAGATGTACACGATTAATTAAAAATGGAAATTTAAGTGGGAAAAATATATTTTTTTATACGACAAAAGCGCAACATTTTTTTCACAAATTCACAACCGATCTTCCTCAAAAATGAGCATCACTATCTGCAGCTTCTTCATCATCACTGACGATATCGTCAGTAAATTCACGTGAATATTCTTCATTGAGATAGTTGGGCATTCGAAGCATTCCTAAAATTTTTCGTATTCGTTTTAATTCTTGACGCTTTCCTGGAGTGGTATTGTCTAAGCTGTTTGTAAGACTAGCCTCTAAAACTCTAAAACATCTTCTGGGAGGAGGCCTACAGGCAATGGAAGTGACTTTATTATGTCAGCCCCATGCATCAATAATTTATGGACACTCGCACTCATCCTATACCATCCATAATGTGTGGTAGCTAACTCCGCGGTCTTAAAACAATACATTTTAAATTCATTCTCTCAACACACATTCTTTAAATCAAATCTCTATCCTAATCCTGAATCTCTAATCCTGTGATTCGGGAACTCACTTCTGAATTTTTGAAAAGTTTTCGTGCGGTGTTCCCGTCATTACCACCACCTTGTTTTGGTAAATCGACAACAAGACCAATTTGCTTATAAAAATCCTCAGCAATTTTACTCTTTCTCTGTTTCACTTTTTTTGTGCTTCCCGTCCTCTTGCTTGCCATTGTTTTAATTCTAATTTAAATGCTATATGTAGAAAGTATTCGAAGCTTCGTAGGTACGCATGCAAAACAGAAAGGCCAAATTTATATGACCTTTCATCACAGTCTCTTTCTTTCAACTTCTCAATATTGTTCATGATTATGGGCGTTGCTTTGCACACATTATATGCCTGTGTGCTTTTTGTTTCAGTTAAGACGTTAACTGTTTTGCCGTCTAACATCGTGCAAATGGGCACATGTTTGAACTGAATTGCTCTGTCTCCCAGGATAACATTTGTTGGCTGCACATTTTTTATTTGCTGTTTAACTTCGTCGTATTCGTCTTTAATATCCTTGTCATTTTCTTTTTTTTAATCTAAAAGAAATTGGACAGCAGTATTTGGTGCAAGAAGGAGCATAATTTTTCCAAAATATTTTTGTACTATTTTAAAGTTTTTCGGATAATTCCAGAGGCACAATTGTATTATATTTGAGTCCACATAAAAATTATTATTAGCAAAGTTTTGCTTATATATACTGTGCCTCCCACTGCTATCTAGACCCCACTTGTAACTAATTTAGATTCGTTGACGTTGATCGTTTTGAGTCGTTGACACAAAACTTATCCAACACGTATTGTACTAATCCTTAATTACACTTTAACGAAGAAAACTTTCATGTCTTAATACAAAAAATAGCTCATATCTATTCAACGTTCTCTCTTGCAAATGGTGGTCATCCCGACTACCTGGAAAAAGGTCAATTTCTCAGTAAGGTGGAACGATGTGGACAGAATTTTTGCTTTTCTAGATTTGTCAATGTTTGTTTTATTTTACAAAATATTTAATTTAACGGAACTATGTGGAACTTTTTTTTTAAATCAATTTATTGCAGTTTACTAAAAAAAAAATTAATTTACGATAGTCGTTAACAAAACTTTTTTTTTTAACCGTATTGATTAAAACTTTCTACAAATTTGATATTATTACATGTAAATACATACTTGAAGCTATATTCTCCATATTTAAAAAGTTCACAATTTTTTAACACAAACACAAAACCATACGTGTTTACTTTGTTAAAAATCCAGCGCAACTAATTACTTTTTGGTACCTAAGGGACAAGAGGGATGTTTAACACGTTCACACAACCAATGGAATTGTTTTTTCGCTTATATTATTTCTTTATAGTATTATGGATGGGTTATCTAACAATACATTTTAAGTGGTTTTGCTTAATTGTGAGACATTGCAAAATTCTATTTTTGTCGCCGTAATTTCGTAATCTGTCCCAGTGTGCACCGGTGGGAGGATAAAGTCAAACAAGACGCAGCGGCCATTGGCGTTCGAAATTTGAGCCTTGTATCACGGGATAGAGCAGGATGGCGGGTAGGCCAAGGTTCACAACGGGCTGTTAAGGCCGATCCAGACGCTCCGTTTTGCACAACGTTTTGTCTGCGCAGTTCAAGACGTTGCAGATAAAATGTTGCGTGTGGACAGGAAAACGGCGCAGTTTTGAGAACTGCGCGGACACAGTACAGTTGCAGCGATAACTGAGCTAAAGAGCATAGATATCCATGAACTATGTAGACAAGTCCGCGCATGTGGACGGTAGATCCGTTTTCAGATTAATTTTATTCCAGTTTCTTTGTACGTGTTTATTTAATATATTTATTATTATTATCCTCGGATTGCACCCACAGTGGATGGCGCTTAGTTTTCATGGTTTTCAAATCTTTTTCTTCTTTGCCCAGATTTACCGCATTTTCTGTGAGTGTGCTTGTTTTCTTTCTTCGGTCCAGGAGGTTCCAGTCTTTTTCTTGGTCTTCTTCTTCACTTCCCACTGGTGTATTTGATGTCTGAGAGTAGTTCTGTCCTGAGTATCTGTGCTGTTTGCTGCTTCTAGGTCTTGTGTTACTTGTTTCATCCATTTGGTACTGACTTTACGTTTCTGTAGGAAGTTCAGCATCTGTTTAGTTAGTCTGGTCTCCGGGAGTCTTGAGATGTGACCGTAGAATCTAAGTCTGCGTTTTCTGATGTCGTTCTCTATGTTAGACAGTTTTTCCGTGGTTTCTATTGATTGTAGTCTATATCCTTCATCTGTGAGTTTTGGTACAATAATTTTTCTGATGATTCGCCTTTCTTCTTTCTTCATGGCTTCCATGTCACCTTTATTCGAGGCTATAGTTTCTGATGCGTATAGTATGGCGGGTTTGATGACTGTATTGTAATGTCTGATTTTTTTTTGGATGCCAAGGTTCTTCTTGTTGTAGATGTTTGCAGTCATGTCGTAGCCTTTTCTTACTTTCTCTATCCTTGTCTTTTGAGTTTCTTTCTCAATTCCTGTATGTTGTATGATTTCAGGTATTTGAATGTTGTAAATCTGTTTATTGTTCCGAATTTCGTCTGAAATTGTTGCGTGTCTTTTTTGTTTGTTGACATGTACTCGTTGTTGACATGTTTGTTTACATGTTTTCTCGAACGATATTTGTAGTCCAACTTTTTCAGTGCACTTTTTTAGGACTTCTACCTGTTGGATCGCTTGTTCCTCAGTGTCTGCTAGAACTGCAAGGTCATCTGCGAATGCTAGGCATTTAAAGGTGATACCGCTTCTGCCTAGAGTGGTGGGTGTTGTGTTCCATTCTCTAATTACTTTGTCCAAAATGAGGTTGAACAGGAGTGGGGAGAGGCTGTCACCTTGTCTGACTCCTGTTTCAATTTTGAGGTCTTGAAATTTCTCCCATGAATTTCACTTTGGAGTATGTATCTGTGAGTGTTGCCTTTACTAGGTTCAGTGTTTTTGTGTCCAGTCCGAGTTCGTTTTGCGTGTTGAAGAGTGATGTCCGGTCTACTGAGTCGTACGCCTTTTTGAAGTCAACAAATGTGCAGACCGTGGGTTTGTTGCTGAGTGTTCTAATTCTTAGGCAGCTTTTGAGATTGAATATTTGTTCTACGCAAGATCTGTGAGGCCTGAAGCCCGCTTGGTACTTGCCTATTTTGCCTTAAGTTGTGTCCGAACTCGTTCTTGTAAGCATGCTGAGAAAATTTTATATGTTACTTGAAGAAGGGAGACCCTCTGTAGTTGTTCACATCTGTCCGGTCTCCCTTCTTGAAGAGTGGATGAATGAGAGCGCATCTCTAGTCTTCGGGTACTTTTTCTGTGTTCCAGATTTCGTGGATAATTTCTGTGAGTTCTTGGAGTGCGTTTTTGCAAGTTTTTCAATAGTTCTGCGACTATGCCATCTTCACCTGAGGTTCTGTTGTTCCTTAGCCGTTGGATGTGTCTTCTGATTTCTTCTGTTGTTGGGGGAGGTGATGGTGGTGTTGTGGGTTCTCTGTATTCGTGTTGGAATCTCTCTGGTGGGGGTGGGCAGTTCAGTAGTGAGTCAAAGTATCGTGCTAGGAGTTCGCAGTTCTCCGTGTTAGTGAGTGCTAGTGTTTTGTCTGGTTTTCTGAAACATAGATTTTGAGGTGGATAGCCTTTAATTTTATTGGCAAATGTTCTGTAGAAGTTGTGTGAGTTATAATTGCGGAAATCCTGTTCGATCGAGTTTAGTTGTTCGTGGATGTATCTGCGTTTGATCTGTCTGATTGTTTTTGCCGCTCGTGTTCTGATCTCCAGGAACTCTTTTAAGGTTTTATCTGATTTTTTAGTCGCGTATCTTTTGAGTGCTAATTTGCGTTCTTCCATCGCGTCTTCGCATTCTTGGTTCCACCAGGGATGTTTGGACTTTCTTTTGAGTGGGATTGTCTGTTTGGCTGTCTGTGTGATTTTCTTCTGGAAGTTAGGCCAATTATCTGTAGGGATTTTTTCCCATTGTTCCTGTAAGTTGGATGTGTGTATTTTCTCTATGTCAATTTTTTGTGGTGTCTGCTTGAGTAGTGGTCTTTTTCTTGGAGTGAATTTGACTTTGGCACCTGTGAGGTAGTGGTCTGAGTCAATGTTGGCTCCTCTTTAATATCTGAGATCGTCCTGTAATGTTCTCTTGATATGGCTATGTGATCGATTTGGTATTCTCCTAAGGATTGTACTGGTGATCGCCATGTCGTTTTCTTGTTGGGTTTGCCTCTGAAGTGGGTGGTCATAATTTTGAGGTTGAATTGTCTGCAGAGTTCGACTAGTTTCAATCCGTTGCAGTTTGTGTTGTGGTATGCAGAGCATCCACCTACGGTGTCTCTGATATATTTTTCTCTGCCGATTTGTGCATTGAAGTCTCCTAGTAAAATTTTCACATCATCTTTGTGAATTTTACTCAAGGTTTTTTCTAGCGTGTTCCAGAATTTCTCTGTGCTTTCTGGGTGTGTCTTGGTTTCCTTGTTTACAGTAGCGTGTGTGTTAATAAAGGTATAGTGCTTGTTGTATGTTCTAATTCTCATGGTCATTAATCTTTCGTTTTCTGGTGTGACTTCTTTGATTGAGTTGACTGCATCTTTGTGGACTAGGAATGCCATGTCCAATATTGGGGTTCCGCCCCTGCCTACTCGTCTCCCAGTTTTTCCTTTGAAGATCCTGAATTTTGCGTAGTCCATTGTGAGATCGTCTGTGTACCTGGTTTCCTGTAGAGCCGCTATCATGATGTGCTGTCTTTCGAGTTCTGTGGTTAGGTGATGTAGTTTTCCTACTTGTATTAGTGTATTGATGTTGAGTGTGCCTATATATGTGGGAAGTGAGGAATCCGATTTCCTCTTTAGCAGTTTAACTCTAGGCTCCCCAGAATCCGATTGCCTAGATGACGCCCTGTGGCGTGTGGATTGGTTACCACCTGGGGTATAGTAAAGTTTTGGTTAAACTGCCATGGTTGCTTGTTTGAGTTTGCCTGGTTGGGTGCAGGGCTTCTAGTACTACTGGCTGTTGAGGCCTTTGTAGACTAAGTAATTTAATATATTATTATTAATATATTATATCTCTATAAAGAGCAATTTATATTATTATTAATAAATTATATCTCTATGTTAAGACCATTAGAACAATTTTATTTTATTTTATTTGGTCTTAAAACCGTTTTTTAAATGTTGTTTCTAAAAGTAGATAATATTAAATTAGATTTAGATTATGCTAAACAGTTTCTTAACAACACAGCATGCCAAAATTGACCAGAGTAGTACCTCCTCCATATACAGATATAACTGCACCGTGGGGACGCTCTACAAATTGCAGCGTTTTCAGTATTAATACTGCGCAGACAAAACGTTGTGCAAAACGGAGCGTCTGGACCGGCCTTTACGCTATTGATGGTGATGAGTGGTCTACAGCTGTATACCACGTATTATACATATACACCTTACTTAATGACAGCGTGTTTCGTTCTTATAACTAGGTCGTTATGGTAAGTAGGTCGATGAGGATCCCTAATTTGTATTTAATTTGAGTTCGAATGTACAAAGCGAATTACACAATATATAAATAAAATCTAATTACAAGCTGATTAGTGTATCAACCAGAATTGTTATGTGAATTAGACATTTTTGTTTTACTTTATTCATAAACGAGATCGGGTTATGAAGAGATTTCTACATAAAATTTTACCAGAGAGCTGGATGTAAGTTTGAGCAGTCGTTAAGCAGATAGGTCGTTAAGTGAGTACTTGCGTTGTATAATATTTTTTACAGTAGATTTATAGTATATCACGTAACGAGAGTTGTAAGAAGCATATTACGTACGAGCGGAAATCCGCGAGCACGTAATTGTCTTACAACTCGAGTTATGTACTATACTTTATCTACGACCACACTAATTTGTTTCTGTTTAATAAGAAAAATATGTTTGATGTAACAAATTTATTTCTTATTAGGTTATCTTTATTTAATTATCATTATTTAACATTATAATGTAGGGCAGCAGGTAGATACTCATCTATAGTCCAAATTGGTGACAGATCTACCTCAGGGTCGTGCCCCTGCCCACGCGAACCCTGATTTATATCCCATGCGGGGGAAACCATAATATCCCCAAATCTCATCTCTTCCCATCCTTACCTTGGGAGTAAACCATTTTAAATCCTAGAGGAAAGCAAAGGGAAACTATGTCTAGTGCCTTCCCAAGAAAATCTTATGGATTGTCTCATGGTCAAAGATATCCGGAGTTTAAATATTCCCTCAAAGGATCTCCGGGAGGGAATACTATGGAAAGGTCTGAAGATATGAACAAGCAGATAATATCAACAAAGATGAACCTCTGAAAACGCATCTCAATTGCCACTTGGAATGTTCAGGGACTCGTTACACATCCTGGCAAACTAGACAGCATCGAACGTGAAGTGACAAACATCAATATAGTAGGTATATGCGAAACTCACTGGTCTGGTAGTGGACATTTCACCCCCAAACGTGGCAACATAATATACTTTTCTGGACATCAGTCGGACTCAATACATGGCGTAGCGATAATTATTCCAAAATCACTTCATGTAAGTATGTTAGGTTACAATCCTGTAAGTTCCAGAATACTGACTATTAAAATCAATGCCAAGCCTTGCAAATGAAACATTGTCGAAATCTACTCTCCAACATCAACAAGCTCGGAAGACGAATTAAATGATTTTTACAATAAATTGGAAAGTACTATACAAGAAATACCTAACAAAGAAATAACTCTGATACAAGGAGATTTCAACGCTAAAATCGTCAAACTGAGGAACACGAACAAGTAAAACACCTCTTAGGCAGATATGGATTGGGCGTCAGAAATAAATCTGGACAAAAACTCGTGGAATTTTGTATAGGAAACTACATGGTTAACACAATTACCGTCTTCCCTCAACATCCAAGACGTCGGTATACGTGGACGTCTCCAAGTGGCCTATACAGAAACCAAATAGACTATATATTGGTACAGTCAAGATGGAAATCCAGTATACAGAACGTAGCGGAGTGTGGCAGCGACCACAAACTGCTACTAGCTCTATTAAAAATACACATTAAATCCAAAGAAAACAAAAGTAGAAGCTCCCCCTTGAACTCTGGAAACATCCATTTTTTATAGAAAAACTAAGAGAAAGATTGGAAGTAATCCCAAATAAGTCAGAATTTGAAAATTCAGAGACAATGTGGCAAAGTCTTAAAACTACTATGTTCGATACCAAAGAGGAAGTAATTCAACGAAGTACCAACAATGGGAAACACAAACAGTGGATGACTGATGAAACATGAAATGCAGTAAAGAAAAGAAAGATGCTCAGAAGAACAGGCATACGCAAAAATGAACAAATGATCGAATACCAAAAACTGAACAGGGACATTCAACGACTGAGCAGACGGCACAAAAAACCCAACACTTACAAAAAATCTGCTTTGACATTGAAACATTACACAACACCAATGAAACACGAGACCTCTTCCGAACAATCAAGGAAATTACCAGAGAATTTAAACCAAAAACATGGAAAATAGAAGATCAAAATGGCAAAACTATTACTGAAATAGAGAGAGTTTTTGAGGTATGGCAGTTATATTGCAGAAAGCTCTACGAGAATGAAGACACTGACCAAAAAACCGTCTACCATCCATAAATGAGGTGGAACAAGAGGCTGACATCTTGAGGGATGAAGTAGAGCAAGCCATGCATTATTTGAAAAAAAATAAAAGCGCAGGCGGTGACAATATAAGCGCAGAAATGTTAAAACAACTAGATGAAGTAGGCATCACAATTTTGTGGAAGATATGCAACAACATATGGAAAACCGGACAATGACCAAAGGATTGGTGCACATTGACCTTCATTCCATTGCACAAAAAAGGTTCCAGTCAAAAATGTAACAACTCCAGAATCTCACATCCAAGCAAAGTTATGCTCAGAATTCTCCTTTAACGCCTCAGAAGCTTTCTGGATTGGCAGATCCCACAGGAACAGGTAGGATTTGTCAGTGGCAAGGGCACAAGAGAACAAATCTCTAATATTCGACAAATTATCGAAAAGGCAAGAGACTTTGCATAACCATAATATCTCTGTTTCCTAGATTACAGCTTTTGACTGTGTTAGCTGGCAAAAGCTTTGGAGAGCACTCTTAGATATGGGAACCCCTCAACATCTGGCGCTCCTACTAAAACATCTATATGAACAGCAGTGCGACAGTCAGACTGGAGGACAAAACCTCACTTACCTTCAACATACAACGAGGCGTAAGACAAGGGTGTATTTTATCTCCCTTGCTATTCAACATTAATGGTGAATACATTATCAGGAAGGCTTTGGACGGTTTGGAGGGTGGCATAAGCATAGGTGGCAGAAAAATAAATAATCTTCGTTATGCCGATGACACCACACTTATAACAAAGGACGAACAGGAAATGGCTGAACTTATTGAAAGAGTGGAAGGAGTAAGCCTGGACTATGGGTTAAAACTAAATCGATAAAAAAACTAAGTTGATGGTAATAGATCGTTCCAACAGAATAAACAGAGCGCCGACCATAAACGATATAGAAATGGTAGAAGAAATTAATTATCTGGGTGCTAACATAAACAGAGACGGAATTTCATCTATCGAAATCAAAAGGAGAATCGCTTTTGCCAAAACTGCCATGACAAAGCTGCATAAAATCTGGAAGGACAAACAAATAACAAAAACCCTTGTCTTGCCAATAGCATTATATGGGGCAGAAATCTGGACTTTGAAGGCCACAGACATTGCTAAACTGGACAGCTTTGAAATGAGGGTCTGGAGAAGACTTTTAAGAATCCCTTGGACTGCTCACAGAAACAACGTATTAATATTAGAAGAACTGCAAATTAATGTAAGACTGTCAACCATCGTAAGACAACGAATTCTCAAGTTTTTTGGACATGTGAGCAGGAGAAAGGATGACAATTTAGAAAAACTTGTGATACAGGGAAAAATCGAAGGCACGAGACCTAGAGAGCGATCTCCGAAGCGATGGATGGACCAAATGAAGCACTTCACAGGAAAGTCACTGCGGGACAAGATGAGGTCCATTACAGACAGAGATAAATGGAGAGAAATCACAATAACCATAACATGAATGATATACATAAGATTACGACTAGAGAGAGAGAACATTATACTAAACAAACAGTTGTATTTTCATATATAACTGTTACTCGACATTATTTAACTTGAAAGAAATGAAAAGAAATACATTCTTAATGGTTACATACCCTATTATTTAGTACTTATTTGGGTTAAACTGGAATAAGATTGCTCATAGATTTAGGCAACCCAATGTACGCAATGTCAATTTCCGTTAGTTTGAATTGTAGTACGGGGCGCGCTGAAGGTATGAGCACGTAGTAGCAGCACTCGACCAATCAACGAATCGTTACCAAACGCACGTGTGTGTTACCTACCATAACTTTACACTAACATTAATTGCGGACTGTTACATACGTATGTATGCAAAGCTATAAATGATAAACCCAATATTTAACTTATTTTCAAATTGTCACGGATTTTAATTCCGTTATTGCGTAATAATTATTTCGAAATCAAGGTCGATTCTCCTAGAAAGCTTTAGAAGTTCTGTTTCAGTAACGTTTTGGTAATGGTAATCTATACACAACATTTTTAAATTTGTAGCTGGCCCGTGATAAAAAAAGATCACCACTGCTATAAACAATAGGGTGCGGTTTACTTATGTATATCCGAAATGCTGGCTTCTATAACAGAACGAGGTTTTCCACATTAGTTATTCATGATTGAGATTATATATTTCATATTTTGAACTAGATTGTTACGACTTAATATAAAATATTCGCACAAGTTATCTCAAGTTTTAAATATTTCAAACTTGAATTAACAAATATTTAATAATAAATGATAAAGTTTATTTATTATATAGTAACTTTTAATTAATAAAACAAGTACATACTGTTTTTTTTCTGGAGTAACAGTTTGACATTAACGTCGACATGACCTGGCTGAATTGCAGGCATCGACCGGCTCACCGATGTGTACTGAAACCGACGTGTTTATAGATTCATGACTCTGGTCTGACCTGGTCCATATGAAATTGGCTTTCCTGTAATGAAACCCCGTCTCGAAATTATAGGCCGGAGATCGGTTTGTAAGAAATGAGTAAGCTTTAAAATGGATTGAAATTTGTAATTCTAGTGGATATTCATTTAGTCAAAAAGATTTTGAATTTAATCAAAAAGTTGGAAGAGTAAAGGTTACAAAAGTATCACAAGCCATTATTAGGGAAAATGGTAATTTCTTTTGCATTTACTTAGAATCACAAAGTTTTCTGTGTGCCTTCGAAAACGATTCTTTGCTTAATTTTATTAAAATTTTACGGAAGTTTTATTGTGCTTTGCATGCAGCCAACCAACCTTCCAACAAAAAATAAACTGATTTAAAGATAAAACGAAGCAATTTATAACTTCTTTACACAGATAAGACTGGACAGAAAAGACTACACAGACTAGACTAGACAGACAAGACTAGACAGATAAGACAAGACTAGACAAACAAGACTAGATATAAGAGATATAGTAGATGTACTAGAGATGTACTATATACTAGAGATATAAGACATTCTAGTTACATAATTGTACTGGTAGTAAGTAATGAGCCATCATTAATATTATCGAAGAAGTGAAAAAAGTTATTTGCAAAAGGTACTTCCATTAAGTTGATTAATAGGCAATTACAATTAGGTCAATTTTGAATGTAGAACAATTAAGCGAATCAATATAGTTCTCCAGTAGTCGGTTCTAACCCAATTGTCTTATTATGCAGCTGAAATACATTTTAATGCCGGGGTTAGTGACATCGTCCGCCGTGACATACGAGCTGCACGTAGTTATATATTTAGTCCTGGCAGTTTCGTATAAATCTGCTATTGATTCGGTAACAACGGCGAGGATTTAAGATCTCTTGAAGTTTCATTTGGCCGGCGAGAAGAACCGAAATAATCAGCTAAAAATGCACACAACATGAATTCGTGCATGATAAATTGCCTTTTTTTTAGATCCAAGTTCTTATTAGTTCCAAAAGAAATTTATTATAAGAATGTATATATAGATGGTTAAAAATACTTCTTAAGAGTTCAAATTTCTTTTTAAAAAATACAATAATTGCAACGAAAAATATTTTATCGTGTTAACAAAATCGAAGTACCTACTGACAAAGAAAATTTAAGAAGTGCTCAGTAAAATATTAGTCTTCCTTAATCTTGAATGTGTACCTACGATTGCGTGTGTTATAACTCTAGTATATTTTGCTTTACCTTATTTGTCTGTCTTCCCTGATGAAAATGAAATGACAAAGTAATTTCGAAGTGTCGTTGAAGTGCAACGAAGTGTTTGCGAGACAAACGAAGTATCGTCGAAGTGCAACAAAATGTTTGCGGGACAAACGAAGTATCGTCGAAGTGCAACGAAGTGTCGGACGGCACAAATCTTAACACTTCCCCCACACTTAGACGAAACTTATGCACACAATAAAAAAGTTTAACGAAACTTCAATGTTCTTCAATTTCAGTGTTCCAGACATATCACCGACGCATTACCGATACTAAGTCGACTAAAGAGTCGACTCTCTAAGATATCTAAGTAGATAGCGACACTTACTAAAGAGTTTAGATACCTACTTCATTCTTACTAGGGTTATTTATTTTACCTATGCTTGACCGCCTTCTAACCGTATGAGTATTTAATCTAACATTGTCTATTTATTGTTTCCGATTCAATTTTCTCGATTTAGTCATGTAATCTGTACACTTTATATTGTCTTTATATTTACTTTATATTTACCTATGCTAGACCGCCTTCTAACCGTATGTGTATTTAATCTAACATTGTCTATTTATTGTTTCCGCTTCAATTTTCACGATTCAATCGTGTAATCTGTATACTTTATATTGTCTTGTCTAAGTTATTGTTGGATATCTTTAGGTTATGCAATTCGCCGGAGAGATAAAACGAAGTATTGTGTTGGTTAAAATCCCTGGAGTATGAAAATAGCGATGTGATCTAGTCCGCTGGATCCGAGGTTGTATAAATGGATTCCAGGAAATTTACTTATTTAATATATAGAACGATGCCCGGACATATTTACGTGGTCTGCGTGCAACAAGTACACAAAGTCCGTAGAAAACTTTACGTGAATTATCTGCGACGCGATAAGGTTTATGCACGATTTAATAAACGTGTAAATTATTATTTTTTAATTATTCTATTATGCTATAAATTATTATTTTATAAATAAAATTAATTAAACAAGATTAATCAATTTGAGTAGTCAAAAAATATATATTTATTTAAGAAATTCACTTTTTAAATCAAGTTGTGAATTCTCTTTATCTTTATAAAGTGCATAACAGCAATAATTAAGGAATGGCCATATAAGACCAAATCTACAAACTATCAAAAGTTTCTTAATTTAATTAAAGAAAATCCTCTATGTATATCAATATCTATCCATCGATTTAAAAATATTAAATATATAATCCAAATATTTACATAATCGATCTAACTGTTTATGTAATTATTGCATCTATATTAGAGTCAAACATTGTTATAACTAGTTCTCTAGAGTCTGTTTGCTTTTGATAATTCATAATTGCAATATTTTTGTTAAGTAAAGCAATATTAGAAATTTAATTTTCCTGGAAATACATCCCGAGTAGGCATTCGCTTTTGCGAAAATATTTTTGAAGGGTAATTTATCAACCACGATCGTACATTTTGTCGATTGAAACAGCTCAATGGACCGCCACAGTTAGCATTAATAAACATTAGATTCGAAATATTTGAAATGAGTAAAAATGCTCATAGATCACTTTTGATATTACTCATTAAACTGAACCTGCGTTCGCACTCGGCTGTCAAGTAAGGCAAAATTGATACTGTTATTAAAAGAACCTTTAAGTTCTCCCGCTGAGAATCTAAATCCTTTGGATTGCCTTAACTCCTAGATCGATTGTAATACATCAGGATTAAACTTATATTAATCGTATCTAGCGTAGAAATATTCTTACAAAATTGAACGTTGTTCCTGATTGATCCAGAGCAAAGTCTTTTCATTCACCAATGTATTTGTTGTTTCTATTAATTGGTATAATTTTGATATCCCAAATTATTGAGTAACAATTTTATTACAATACACACTGAAAATTTTGGGGCTCGTTCCCCAAATGAGCCGTCGCTAAGGATTCACACGAGAACGATATTTTCTCAACTTGTCCCGTCTCTTAAAAGCGAGACGAGACCGAGACGAGACAGTTTTGAAAATTATTTAGGCGAGAGCGAGAGCAAATGTGGTCTCGCTCTTGCGAGACACGAGAGCGTATGTGGTATCGCGATTGCGAGATATGAGAGTCTCGTTTCTGATCTCGTTCATACTTCTTCAATATTTGACTCTGGCATGGGCAGCCGTAATATTTTCTTGCATAAATTTGAACTGCTCGTTCTGGCCTCGAGAAAGTTACATTTTAATAATATATTTTTACGATATTTGACGCGATGAGACGAGACGAGACGAGACAAACGGTTACGAGAGCGAGACGAGACAAACGGTTCCTAGAGCGAGAGCGAGACTGAAAAGAGAGTATTTTTTTCACAACTAACGAGAGCGAGACGAGATGTTTTAAACTTTGTCTCGTCTCGTGTGAAGCCCTAGCCGTCGCGTTGTAAAATCATTTACGCACGAAATTTGTATAAAATTTTTTGGCCGACAATTATTATTTAAGAAACAAATAGATTTAGATAATTTACAATATTGAAACTATTTCATTTTTTTGGCAAAATATTGCAAAGTACGGCTACTATGCGGCCGTACTTTGCAACATTGTGCGTAAAAATCTAGTTTCGCTTGACGTCAAAGCAAGTTTTACCATTCAGGAGGCCAATAATACATTTTCTTGAATTTTGCGTAGATTTCACAATGTCATAACTTTTAAATGGTTTATCATAGAGTTCTTTTAGACCAATCGATTCAGCGTGCCACAATTAGTCGGAACACATATATCATATTCTTAGGAAGCTTTCATTTAAAAATCCCACTGTATACGCTTGAGGACTCTTACATTTTAATTCACTGCTCACTGAATTTGGCGAAATTATTTTGTTGGAAAAACTTGCAATATGTTAGAGGAAATGGCTTCAAATTGGAAAATAGCCTATATCTAGGGCTGGGATGGCCAACCTATGATCCGCGGGTCACACACTGACCCACACATACTTTTTAAGTGACCCAGGCATTGATTTTCTAACTTTTATTATTTTCTTATAAAAGTTTCTCAACCACAAATGAAGGACCATTAATATAATCGTGTTTAAAAGTATAAAAATCGTGCTTAAAAGTCCAATTTAAATCAAATGGAGTTTCATTAATAAATGATTTTTGTTTGTTGCTACTATGTCAACAACACGCGTCACTAAACAAAAAACATAGACGTAGTGAAAAAGTTCTGACATCTGTTAAAATTTTAAGTCCCGGCCCCTCGGTCTAGATTTGTCTGGCTCTAATGTAACTTAATCTAATCCAGATTAAATCTACGTTTACCTAGATTACATCGACAACGACCAACTAGTGTTCTCGTCACTGTGCGTTTTTACTAGTTACCAACTTTTGCCACGGGGGCGCTGAACGTTCTAAGAAACATTGGTTCTATTCAATATCTTAATTTCCGCCCTTTAATTGGATTTCATTGTAAATACATCAGGAATTTTTATGGAGTTATTCATTAATCCGACACCAAAGGAGGTAAATTCTTACAAAGCATTAGAGTTTTGTCTGAAGAGTTTTTGACTAACTTGTTTAGTTCTCCTGATATCATCTGTTAAAGTTGACTTTTCCCAAATTGAACTTTCACCCGATTTTTTGCATTATTTTGCATAAAAAACAAAATTGGTTAAAACAACTTTAATTGAGAATTAAATTGTCTATAACTCTTATTTGAAACACTTGTCTATTTCATCTAGGTTCTGAGTAATAACCTGCCAAACATTCAGCTTTTTTTTCAAAATAACCTGTTAAACTTGTTAAGTAATTATCAATTTCTTATAACGCCATGCGAAAGTTTTGCAAATTTTAAACAGATTCTGAGACAACATTAAATTTGCAACAAGTTTTGTCTAAAACGTTTCTCTAAATTCTTTAATTTATTGTGTGTCAGTGTGTCCGTCTGTCGCTATATGAGGCTGTTTGTGGAATCGTAGCTCATAAACAAATAGACTGATTTTGATGCGTTTTTTTTTATTTGAAAGCTAACGTGAGCGAGGTGGTTCCTAGCTATAATTTATGAAGATCTGTTCATGCGCATGATGATCATCCGCTCATTTCCTTCTTGACAAATTTAATCTACAACCAATTTGACACAATTTTTTGTCTAGTTCCGTATATCTAAACTTGTGTTCAATTCGTTTACTCAGAAAAATTCGCAAAATAAACACAACCGTCAACAACGTCTGCTCTCACCTGTCTGCGCGTTCTCTTTAACGCCAACGTGACGCATACCATATCGAAACTCTGCAGTAAATTAGTAGACCTTGTAAGATAGATTGATACATCTAAGTTCATACGTATTTTCTATTCGTTATACCTATGTAGGTATAATTAATTATACTTCTTCACATAGCGGTCCCCCAACGCGACGACGCTCATCATCAAAGTATTAATAGGTACTTTTAATGGAGTTAAATGGGAAAGAAGTTAAAGAAAGATTTTTTTTTAGCTTTTTAGAGGTTTTTTTTGTGCCGGGGGTTGCTTAAATTTTTTTTTTTTTTTTAATTAGATATCATCCCTTAAATTTGACAACCCAAAGCAGCTTTTAAGCTTCATTCCGTTTTTTGCAATTTTATGCATAAAAACACGAAATAACCAAGAATTGTTTAAAGTAACTTTTATAGATAATTAAATTGTTTACAACTTTTATTTAACAAAAATTTGCCTAAAATTCTTAGTTATTGTTTTCCAAACTTACACCTTTTAGTTAAATTAGATTTTCGATTTTTTGAGAAACTTTTCAAAATAGTTAAAAACTATTGCAACATTAATATGTTATAGACAATTCAATTATCTACTAATGTTGTTTAAACCACTTTTGTCTATTTTGTCAGTTTTTCTCAAATTTCTCCCTTTTAGACATCCCTTCAAATCGTTCCAAAAATCACAAAACAAGTGAAAATTTCTCTTAGACAATGAAATTCTGAACACTTTTTGTCTAAAACATTTTCACGTACTTTGTTACAACTTCCAATTTACAAAGAATCAAACCCAAACCTTGTCTAAATTTGATTTCCTCTGAATTTTTCAAAATTTCCAAACCAAAATTTTTCAAAACAAAATTAACTCCGTTGTTTAGACAATTTAATTTTCTACGAATATTGTCTAAGCCACTTTCATTTCTTTTACCTAATTTCTAAGTTACAACTAACCAAACTCCAAACTTAGTCCGATTTCACAATGGCATAACTTTTGAACGGCTAATCACAGTGACTTCTTGTATTTACTAATCGATTCAGTCCCAAAATTAGTCGTAAAACATATATCATATTCACAAGAAGCTTTTAATTCAAAAATACTATCGAACCAGCCATCGATCCGATCGAGGACTCTTATACAGCATAATCTCGATAATCCGACACATATGGGACTAGACAACAGCCGGATTCTAAGAAAGAGTGGTGGGAGGGAAGAGCGCGAGCGGTCTCCAGACCGCCGGATTACTGGACGTGTCGTCCAATTAACCAACGGCCGAATTTCCGAGATTATACTGTATACTGCTCTCCACTTCCAAAGTAGAAGTTGTAAGACGAGAAGAAAACTTGAATTTTGTAAAAGCCTTATAAGTGAGAACAAAAAAAGTAGTCTTTGACCTCCCTCCTCTATTCCAAGTGATGCCACTGGCCTAGTGACCCACGAGCTAGTACGGAAAGTAGAATGAACAAAATTTGACTCACTACTCAAAAAGGTTCGCCATCCCTGATCTAGGGCATCTTGAGCATTTGAACGAAATAAACTGGATAATTGTTTTCAGCACTTCCATTTCCTTCGGATAAACCGAGAAAAAGGCTCAATTTTTTATTGCGAAATTCCGAATTGAAATTTTCCAGAATCTCGACTTCATAAGTCTATATATCTAGAACGGTTGCAGATAATTAAGAGTTTTCAGGGCGCCATTTACGGATGCACTTCTTTCTTCCAATTACATCAAGTCATATCTCGCGAACGGAAGCAGCTAGCAAAATGCAACTTTTCTAACACTTTCACACACACTTTGAAATTTTCCATTCGCTTGATAAATAATGATTTTAAGTAAATACATTTTCTCGCATTTTCCTTAGATTTCACGATGTCATAACTTTAGATACGCTTATCACAGAGACTTCTAGTTTGCACCAATCGATTCAGCGTTCCAAAATTAGCCGCAGAACATATATCATATTCCTTTCTATAAAAAATGCCACCGAACCAGTTATCGATCCGTTGGAGGACTCTTACATTTTAATTCAATGGTCAGGCAATTTTTAACCAATTTCCATAAATTTAGTCTCGAAAGATGCGTAAGAAATTCGGCTAAATTATTCTGCGGAAAAAACTTGCAATAAGTTACAGGAAATGGCTAAAAATTGGAAAATAGCTTTACGCATCTCGAGCATTTGAATGAAATAAACTGAAAAACCTTGTTCAGCACTTGACCCTTAATTTTTTGTCTCAAAAAATGCGTAAATAACACGGAAACTGAACGAAATTTTGAAAAATGTTTCAAATAAAACTTGTAGAGAATAACATTTTCTATAAGCAGCGATTTTTGTGTGTGTCATGTTGGTAGTATTTAACCTTGAAGCATAGCCTTAAAAACGGAATTCAAAATTCAGACCGTTGTCTAAATCCGAAATTGTATATTTTAAATTTGAATTTTTTATTTAGATTTGGACCTGGACAGGATGTTTTTACTTCACGGTGATGATACAATGATTCAGGTGTTTCCTATAAAAAACTACTATTACCCGTTTCCTAGAGTCTCTATAAAATGACGTATAAAGATGATCAATTCCATACGATAAAATCAAAATTCTAAAAAGCGTGAAATAAATGTTAAGTATTACATTATATAGCACAAAATTCCCTAAATTGCATCGGTGGAAATAACTAATCTAAACAAACAAAATTTAAAATATTTAAATGTAATTAATATTTTCCTAATTGCATCTTGTTCAAACGAAACTGTCTTTTTCGTGCTCTAAGTAAAACATTATATTTAAGAAATAATATTTTTGTCGACTTATGCTTGATCTAGATACTGTTCAAGACAAAAAAAAACCTATAAAATCTGGTTCGCCAATCTCGTAAACCCCCTTTTTATTACATCTCTTTTTCACGTAATTTACAACTTGTTTCAATTATTTTCACAAAGATAAATCTCAAGTAAATAACACGTTGCGCCAGAAAAAAAAACAACATTTCTTTTATCTGCTTCGCGAACCGACAAACCACGCAAACGAATCCTTTTGTAATTTCTCGCCATGTTTTTCCTTCGAAATTAATTGCCCACAATCTGGTTAAAATAACCGTAAAATCTGTGTATTTGTTCAAGAAAACTCATTTCCACCGAAATCTCTAACTATACAGACTCTGTAAACGTTTTTATCTACAAACTGTCTGTATGTATTTATATTTTGGAATATCGGTTGGGGTAGCATTGCGCGAGTAGAAGCGGGTCATTTACTACCCTGGCTGTAGGCGTGGTTTAACCTTTGAACTTTCCAATCATTGCCTCTACTCATCTCTCTAAATTGCCATCTACAAAAGGCTAAATATATTATTTTACGTTTGACGAAGATCATTCGTTATAGTTTCAATTGAGACAATTATAATATTTACAAGTTGATTTATTGATTTACTCTCATATTCAATTGAATAACTAATTTATATTGCGCATCTAAATTTAAAAAGCTTCTTTATTTATTTTATAACGTCTTATTTTAAAACTTGTGTATACACGTTTCCAAAATATTTATAATATACGTCTTGTACAATTAACTTTTATCTTTTATCATTCGGATTGACTTTCTATAAATAATTTTTATTGTGATTGGAAAAGCTGGAATGGTCTGCTTCCTTTCAAACATCTAACACACGTTTACAGTACTTCCTCGCAGCAATAACATCATTATCTGAGAGTAATACTAATTTACTTTCGGTAGTAAATAAAAATTGTATCCCTTCGAGTTCGATATCTGTTTGGAAATGGTATTAGATATTGTGAGGATGCGGGATTCTCTAGAGAACTCGGGCTGTTGTATTGTATTTGTCGGGACCCAATTTTCTACGAAATCCACAGAAATGCATTTAACTGTTTATAACATTTTTCCACACACCGTTTCGACATAAATACCTTTTATTTTATATCACACAATGTCGGATAGTAAAACCAGTGATATTCTTCACACAATATATTATATAACAGCACATCCAAATTTCAATCGATATTTGTTAATTTCATGCTACATGTATGCAAGAAGGAATAATGTTATTGATAAACAGATTTTCCTAAAACGTATTTAAATTGCTATGAATGCTGAAAATTTAAATTCATATCACAATTTTTTTTATAATGGCCAACTAGTTTATTTTATTTGATTAATTATGCTTATCAAGTTTTTGTAATTTGACTAATCATGCAAGACTATTTAGGTCTCTTTAGAAGAGACTAATGGCGGGATTATGAAGAATTTATGTAACGGGACGTGACGTGACACAAAAACTTAAGACAATTGAGATTGTTTCAAAACCTTAACACAATTGACAAAAGATTGTTTTATATGCAGCTGATTACGGTCGACGCAACGTAACGTATAAGAATTTAAAGTAATGTGAAAGCTACCAATGTTCAATCTTCGCGTCACGTTAAGTCGGGCTAAGACCGGAGTTATGGAGAAGGGCTAAGGTGGTATTCACACCGAAGGTGGGGAAGAAAGACACCACTCAACCGAAGTTATTTAGACCCATTAGTCTAACATCTTTTATTTTAAAGACAATGGAGAAGGTAATCAATAATTACCTTAGGACAATAGTGCTGGTAGGTGCACCACTACACAACTGTCAGCATGCATACAGAGCAGGGACATCTACAGAAACCACCTTGTATCAGCTGCCAAATGAAATAGAAGCAGCACTAGAGACAAAGGAAGTAGTGATATGTGCCCTGTTGGATATAGAGGGAATCTTTGACAACACTTCACATGAGGCTGTCAAAGCGGCCCTCGAAAGAAGGAATATCGACAGCACTATCTAAAAGTGGATGGGAGAAATGCTGAGAACGCCAGAACGGCGGAGACACAAGTGGGAAGAGACACCATTAAGATCTCCACAACTCGAGGGTGCCCACAGGAAGGTATGCTATCACCACTAATGTGGAGCCTGGTAGTTGATGAACTACTGGCTAGGCCGAACGACCTAGACATCAAATGTCAAAGTTACGCCGATGTCATAGTCATAAAGGCCAGAGGGAAGTTTGAGCGAACGCTCTGAGAAATCGTTCAGAGAGGCCTCAAAGCAACTAAGCAACAAAGCAACTAGTAGATGTTGTCAAATATTGGGACTGAGACTCAACCCGAGCAAAACCACGGTGAAACCATTTACTAGAAGGAGAAAACTAAACTGCCTACAGCCCATATTGTTAGATGGCAGGTTATTAGAATACAAACAGGATATAAGGCATCTGGGTATCACACCAGATAGCAAACTCCTATGGAGTAGACACGCTGAGAACATGCAGAAATCTGGTAGTAAAAACGTGGGGTTGTAACCCAACAATCCTGCGATGGATGTACACCATGATAGTGAGACCTGCGATCACTTATGGGCAGTTGCGTGGGGAAGTAGAACCAAGCTGGCCTTTATGAGGAAACAGCTTGGGAAGATTCAAAGACTGGCGTGTGTCTGCGTCACGGGGGCGATGGGGTCGTATCCGAGAGCAGCAATGGAGCTCCTGCTGGATCAGACTCCGCTGCACCTTGTGATGGAAAGGGCCGCAAGTTTGGCGATTGTAAGGTTCACCAAGGAAGGAATAGGCAGAGGTAAAATAATCGGGGGCAGACACCGAAACAGCCTCGCTGCCAACATCCCCTGGCTGGAAGCAAAAGACGAAATGGTATGCAAATACCACTTCTAGAAAAACTACATAGCAATGTATAGTAGAAAAGCCGATTGGAGCGACGAATCCTCAGCATAACACATAGAGCAGAATGCTATCAAGTGGTATACAGATGGTTCGAAGGCAAAGGAAGGTACTGATGCAGGAGTGTTTGGACCTCGTACCAAATTCTTCGATTCCATGGGAACATTCCCAAGTATCTTCCAAGCAGAGGTACACACAATCGAAAGATGTGCACAGTTTACCCTCGACAGGAATTATCGCAAAAAAACGAATTGCTATCCTGTCAGACAGCCAAGCAGCCATCAAGGCCATTAGCTCATACACCATCAGATCCAAACTGGTATGGGACTGTGTGGGAAACCTAATCAAGCTTGGTAAAAACAATAAATTAACGCTACACTGGTTACCAGGACACACTGGTATAGACGGAAACGAAGAAGCCGATCACCTAGCAAACAAGGGATCCAGTAGTCCCTTTATAGGTCCGGAACCCTTTTGCGGCATGAGTGTGAACACCATCCACAAAAGTTTAGATGAAGAAACAAGAGAACAATGGATGAAAACTTGGAAAGACTTTCCAGGGCTAAGGCAGTCCAAAGTGATGCTGGGATCTTTTAACCAGAAAAGAATAAAAGGTTGCCTGAAATTAAGCAGGAACAAGCTTAGAATTCTGACAGGAGTCCTGGCGGGACACTGCAGACTTAGGAAACATCTCAAGGCCATAGGCCAAGAGTAGGATGGCGGATGAAGATTCTGAGGTTCAGCAAAGGAAACCCCCACACATCTGCTCAAAGACTGCGGAGCACTACTCCGCAAGAGACAGATGTACCTCGGGGCTCACTGCTTGAACACAAAGGAGCTGCAGGCCTTGAATACCACCCAGATCCTGAAATTCCCAAAGGAATCACGATTAAAGGAGGAGGAGGGTGGGGTACAATAGATCTATAAAGGTCCTAGTACAAGTCGTCACCACCATATCTACAATCTACAACAGTTCGTAATCGTTTCGCCTTCCGCAGTTTAAGATACAAATATCCTGTCAAAATTAATTTGAACAATTGATAATACTGCACAACAGAATTCATTTTGAACTACCAAAGCTGTCAAATCACATTTTCACGCAGTCAAGTCGCTGTCAATGCACGCTGAAAAAAAATGCACGCTGAAAAAAAGTAAAATTTAGTTTTAGTTATACATTTTTCTTTTGCAAAGATTCGCAAATAACTCGTCGTCGTCAGCTAACCAAAATTTAAAAAAATGTTTGAAATAAAACCTGTAGAAAATCAAATTTTCTATAAGAAAAACCAAGCATTTAGTGACTTTTGTCTGACAAGTTGGTAATAATCATCCCTAAACAATATCATAATATTATGATTGTTTCACATTTCTTGTACAGGAAAATAATAGATAATAGAATGGAAAATAAGCAAAATTTTGAAAAATGTATAAAAAAAACTTATACAAAATTATGTTTTACGTAAGAAAAATCAGGCATTTAGCGATTTTGTGTGTGTCAAGTTGGTAAAAAATAACTTTGAACAACGTCTAAACATTATATTTGTATCATATCGCAATCGCAAATAACATAGAAATTCTAAAAAAGTTGAAAAATGTTCCAAATAATTGTGGACAATTAAATTTTCTATAAGAAACTTTGTTGCCTAGTGATTTTTAGTTTGCCATGACTAAACCCTCTATTCCACCTTGGCTTTTTTAATATGCGCCACCCTGGCATCGCATATTTTGAATTCATTCAGGGTGAGCAGCTCGGAGGGTTTGTGAAAACCGCCCCAGTTGTTGTTTCCTCGACCTGGATTCGAACCCGGGTCTCCCGCATTGAAAGGCGGGTATGGTGTCAACTACACCACCGAGGAGGACGATTTTTAGTTTGCCAATTTGGTAATAACCAACCTTAAACAAAGTCCTTGTTTTTTGTTTAATATTTTTCTCAAGAAATGTCTCAAGAAATGCGGAGATATAACTCATAAACTAAGCGAAAGTTTGAGAAATGTTTCAAACAAAACTTGTAGAGAAATTAAATTTTCTATTAGAAACCATGTTATCTTCCCTAAAAAATGAAGATGCACCAGAACCAGAAAATTATTTGCTGGACATCTACAATATATTGGGACGATATCCTAAATAACTGTGACGATTCTTTTAGTTATTATCTGAAGAATGATATAAAAATAAGATTATTAGTTAAATCTAACTAACATAAATTGTTGTTATGAGCAAGAAAATGAACTGTAAAATATAGACTATTTCAATAGAAAACATAAACTAAGAATCCAATGATCTAAAGTAAAGGTTGCGTTTATTTTACTTTAGACGCATTTGTTCAGTATAAACAAAGTTTTATGTTCTGTGTATATGACGCCCTAATACAAGTCACTTTTTACCGGCTATTTATAAATCAATTTACAAGATATATTTACTCTTCTTTTCATCAAAACTAAACTTAAAACTACTTAGATTTCCATACAAATTGATCATGTAATTATTATTTAGTACGGACAATAAAAATAAATATATTGGAAAAACGTTTGGTGTTTCCGAGCTGCTGCCAACACTAATATTATCAACCTGTCAGAAGAAAAAATTGTTATACGTAGAAAATTCAAATAATATTTTTACGCATTACAGTAGTTTCTTTTATATACATATAATGTAGATTTATGGTCTTCAAAACATTTATGAGATAATTAAATATGTTTTTTTTATCTGTCTAGTTGGTAATAAAGCTTGAATAATATTTTTGTTCTTGTTCTAAAACTTCTCGAATAACACGGAAAGTAAAGAAAATTTTGAAAAAATATTCAAATAAAACTTATCGAAAATTAAATTTCCTATAAGAAATCCAGTGATTTTTAAAATATAAATTTGGTAATAATCAACCTTGGACAAAGTCAAGTCCCTGTTTTTGCTTTATATTTTTCTTGTCTAAAAAATTCGAAAATAGCTCGAAAACTAAGCATAATTTTGAAAAATGTTTGAAATAAAACTTGCAGAGAATTAAATTTCTTTTAAGGAGGTTCAAGCGTAACTAATGAGTCAAAATAGTGCTTGATTTTTTCTATATTTTCAATTATCCTAATAGTTGTTAAAATGCAATATTTGTATTTATAATAACATGACAAATTTAAAAATTGGTAATTATTATTTATTTAATATAATAAAGTTATTAAATGACTTCGTTATTTTTGACTTATAAGGTTAATTTGACTTATCAGCTGTTATCAACGACGTTGCCAAACCATCTGTCAAGTGAATTACTGTCTATAAACAAAATTCAAAACAAAAAAAAATTTAACTTTAATTATTTAAAAAATTACATCGGAACATCACATTGCTTTAATGTTATCGTGTTTTAATATTATCTAAGTTTATTGTTTATAGTTTTTTATTCCCTAAAATTGGGAAATTAATACCGAAAACAATAAATAAAGACGTGACGGAAGCTTGTCTGCCATAGGCCCTGTGTATAAGATTCGAAAAATCATCATTTTTTAATTTTTTTTCCGGATAAACTAAACGCAGGATCACTTTCAAATTTTGAGAGGACATAAATAAAGTACTGATCTTCATGTATAAAAAGTTTCAAAGCTGAAACTTGAAAAAAATATTTAACATGGGATTCGCTCGAACCTCCTTAAAGAAAACTTTTTATACGCTGATTTTCTGTAGGTCAAATTGGTAGTAATTAACCTTGAAACAAATTCAAAACCTTCTTATTTTCTTGTTGCAATCATGGCTACAAAATAAAGCTTTATTATGAAACATAAATATTTTCCTTAATTACAAAATGAATGTTGACTTGTGGTAAATATACCTGTCCCATCGTCGATTGTCTATTTAGTATGTGGAGTTATTAGTAATTTACAAAGACCATTTTACCTAAATAGCCCAGCTCGGACGGACGGTTAGTTAAGCACGTAGCGTTCATGGAGAAATTAATTAATGTAGAGTTTATTGTTTGAGTTGGACTAATTAATTAGTGCAGTATGCTGTTGTGCGAGAGCAAAGCGTTAAAAGGGTCAATACTTGTAACCGACGTTCATTGTTGATTTCATTGCATGAAGAGGGGTTTGTTTAATTTTAATTGTTCTGCAAATGTACATTTTAATTCGCACGCTACGAATTAATTTACAAAAAGAAATTCCAAATTTTTTCAAAATAATTTTATGCAGCACTAGAGAGTATGGTGGCTATGTTTAATTAGCAGTAAAGCCGAATGGAGCGACGAATCCTCAACATACCGTATTGAACAAAATGCAACCAAGTGGTATACAGCTGGTATATTTGGTACAGAAGTATTTGGACCTCGTACCAAGTACTTCAAATATATGGCAATCTACCCACGTATCTTCCGAGCGGAGCAATCGAAAGATTTGAACAATTTAACCTCGATAGGAACTGTCGTAAAAAAAGAATCTCTATCCTCTCAGATAGTCAATCAGCCATCAAGGCTATTAGCTCATACACTATTAGATCCAAACTGGTATGGGACTTTGTGGGATAGCTAAATTGGCAGCGACAATAAAGTAATGCTGTACTGGGTACCAGGACACACTGGTAATGCCTTTATTACTCTGGAACCCTTTTGTGAAATGAGTAGGAACACCACTCACAAAAGTTTAGAAATAAGAAAACAATGGATGAAACCCTACAAAGAATTTCCAGGGCTAAGATAATCTAAAGTAATCCTGGGATCATGAACTATCAGATTCAAACTGGTATGGGACTGGTACTGCCTTTATTACTCTGGAACCCTGCAGACTCAGCAAACATCTCAAGACCCTATGCCTTGAGAAGGATGACAATTCTAGATACTGCAGCTCAGCAGATGAAACCCCCATACAGAGAGCCGATTTTAGCATCACATCGCTCTACTGATCAATCGATGCTTTCTGCAATGTCATTTTCGATTGAAAAAGTTGTATAGTTGGTCAACCTCGATTGAGATATTGTCGATTGAATATAAGTTTTTATCAACTTGAGTTTAGAAAGACTTTATCCTCAGTCCCCACTCGCTACCGTTACAGGTATTGTGATCAATATTCTCAAAGCTTTGGATAGATACAATTCTTGTACGTAGAGGTAACAACATCCTCTCCATCAAGCAGAAAGGATTTTATGCTTAAGAGTTCATTGCACAACGATAACTATCGAATCTATTCTTAATTTCAATTGGAGATCACCACACAGTTTGAGCAGGTCTGGTTTTAAGGAAACCTTTATATATATTGTACAAGAAAGACCAGGTTTCTGAATACTCGAAATTTGGAGGGTTTCTGAATATTCGAAAGTGATGTCCAAAAGACTCATGGCGGGCAGCTAAATCTTAACGCGTCGTATTCTTGTTATAGTTTTAAATACTGGTTAAATTTCAAGTTCTTTCACCAACTCCCTTGCTGTTGAAATGGTCGAAATGTCTGATCAAAGCCCGTTGTTCTGCACTCCTTCAAGTAAGAGCAACATTTCGTCAGCATCTTTGTGTCTCATTTAGCGAAATCCATAATTAGTGATTGCAGGAATTTACTATCGACATTTATCTGAAACAGTACGTCATACCGAACAACCAGTAAAATTATGAAGCTGAAAACATTTAGCTGTTGGCCTAGAGTAGTGGCCTGGTGAGAGATTGGAACGTCGGTTTCAATAGCCAAAATAATTAACGCAGAATGAACGTTAACAATTTAATAACGGGTTGCTTTAACCCCTTGACAGACGAATAAAATGCGCGTTGACGTGTCCGTAGAATACCATTTCATTTGGCTTAATAGTGAACGCTGTTATACAAGCTCAGAACTGATTTTTTTATTTGAGACATGATAATGCATAACGTAAAATATGCTCTAACATTATTTTATATCATCATTTATTAGTGGACAGCGCTCTGCTGTCCTCGAAAATGGTCTTGCACGTTTACGCACATTTTGTTCAATAGAGCTAAAACCTAGCTAGCCTAGAAAGAAAAACCTAGCTTGAATTTGAAGCATATCACTTGAATACTCAACAGCATCACTTGATGAAGAAATTTTTGCCGAAGAAATTTCTTGACGTCTCGGAGACGTCAACGTTTACGATGGCACATGAATTACATGACGTCTTAGAGACGCCATTGTATGTCAAGGGGTTAGTTAACACTGTTTATTATTGTTTCCCAACATATTTTAATAAGTTTTATTATTGCACTTATGTAGAACTTTTCATCGATGAACTGAAGCCGAAATGTATGTGAACAACCTCTGAAGGACCTCCACATGGTACATACATAGCTAAGGGGTTTAGGTCTAGAATTCTTCTTTGGACCACAACATTTTTTCCTCTCATATTAGCCCCATTGTCATACCCCTCTACAATTGTCAAATTTAAGTCCATGTTTACTTAAAAGATTAATGATAACATCAGTCAGTTACGCACAACTCAAATCATCGACGGTTAAAAATACTTTGAAATGCTCATTTACGGTTATTTACCTTCGGTGCTTTTCCAAGTCTGACGCCTATGGGCGGTCGCCCAACCGGGCCCTGGCTCAACACTGCTACTGGCTATAAGTGGAAAAGGACTGAAAAGGACTCAAGGACTGAAGAGCACTGTTCCGTACGAGACAAATATAGCTTGGGACTCACTGCTTGAACGAAGAGGAGTTGCAATCTTTGAATCCCACCCAGATCCTGAAATTCCTGAAGGAATCGGGACTAAAGGAGGTTCTAAATGGGTAAGTAAATATACCAACGATTAAAGGAAGAGCGTCGGATACGATATATCTATAAAGGCCGCGGTACAAGTTACTACCGAAACATAAAATCTACAAATATGTGTTTTTATTTTGCACTCTTATGCGTGCGGTTATGGCTCGCCGAGGGCGATACAATTTTCTCAATATGTACCGACGATTTTTTTATTTATAAATGGCGTAAAATAAAAAAAAACTCGTTCATAAGGCGTTTTTCGCACTTGTCCATTAGAAAACTCCTCGCTAGGCTCGCCGTTTTCTAAACATGGACGCGTGCTTCAAAACCGCGCTTATTGAACTCGTTCTTAAATATATTATTGCTTAAAATTCGACTACTTCCCTAGTTTAAACATCTTAGAGTTACCAGATCATAGGCCCTATAGTTAGGCTACAAAGATCAGGTCTATTTCTGTTCTATATACATATATTTATTTTGTATAATCTGAAATCTCGTGTCTTTATAATATTGGAACTAATCAAGTTACAATTAGGAATAAACATAAATATAGAAATTATCAAAATCCAATTAGGAAGAATCAATAACAAATTGGAAATTATCACATTAGGAATTGTCAACAATAAATGCAGAATAATCAAGTAATTACTATGACCTAACGATTGTTAGTATCTAATTAGTTAGTATCTAATTCAACCGAGTCTTGTCTTATTTGTCCATTGGTATAGTCTTTAGCTAATAGTGATAGGACTGATTTATCTTGTTTTTGAATCATATTTACAGACTGGTTTTGCTGTATTCTTCGTCTCTTCTTCCTTCTTGATTTAGGCGAATCGCCTGTTTATTCTTCGTCGACTTGCCTATTGCTCTGCATTCAGCGCCCCCGTGGTGATTTATCACGAGTAATTTTTACTATTCTCCCGTCGTCCATCCTATTTATGTGTTCATTCCACTCTTTTTTTCTGTTTGATACCCAGCCATTAATGTCTTAGAATCCACGTGCATTTGTTATACTTTCACTTCTTTCCCTGTTTATTACTATACCTTTTGTATACCCCAGGTATACAAGACAGTTCTTGTATACCTATTCCTACCGCGCTTGGTCAAATTGACCGGTAATTAAAAAAGTTATCGATTTAAGTATCCAATGTAGATAATGGTTGATTTATTGCTAAATGTATATAAAATGAAGAATTTTCATGACACAATTTCAAATTTCGTCCCAATTTCTTTTCAATTTTCAATTATAAACCTAAAAAACAAAAATTGCAAGTTTCCCACAGAAACGGAACTAAATATTGTGTATATCTCAAATTATTCATAAAAAAACTTATATATGTAATGTTATGCATACTTATATACTATAGTACTACATGTACATACTTTATTAGGCTTTCTTACAATATTTTACAAATTATTTTAGTCTGAATGTACATTTGCCGCAAACATATTTTTCGCACAACAGATTTTTGTTTAGTTATAATCTGTACAAAATCTTATTTGACAAGTTTTTCTTGACAAGCTTCTCAAATCTGAACTTATGGTCACTGTTGGTAAAAGTACTTTTTCTCGAGATTTTTCATACATTTCGCCGAGCTCTGAAGCTAACTGGAATAGAAATTCCTGCCTCGAAATATTTTCACCTGTCGTTTCTTTGTAAAAACCCAGGCATTTATTCCAGCTAGGTCCAAAATGTTGAAAAATACGTAAAGTGGCCACCTACAACTTTTCGACTTGTAACGCTGTATTTCCTTGCCATCTGATCTGCCACATATACACAAAATTTTGTACTATTCTAAAATCTAGTAATCTCCGGTAAACGTTTTTACAGTGCGTAAGACTAATGTAATTTGATTTGTACAATTTGCCTGAAAATCTAGCCTTTTTATTTTTCCTTAATTTGGCTAACTTTGGCAACTTTCTTTTGTTCACACGAATGGTTCAAGCAATAGTATTTTTTTTGCAAGTAAATTCTTGGCTAATGATACACTCGTGAAAAAATTATCTGTTGTTACGTTCCTCACCCTGTGAAAGGTTCCATCAGTTTTAGAACTACGAACACCCCAAGTGGAGTCTTAGAATCCACGTGTATTTCTTATACTTTCACTTCTTTCCCTGTTTGAACAAAGACATGATCCCTGTTTGAACATTCTCTCCTTTCATCCTTTCCCAAATAGAGAAACCCATTTATTATATACTTGCTATTGGCGTCACACGCTAACCAGAACAATTCCAAATTTGTCTGTTTTGTTTGGCATATACTGTGTATATCTACACCTAGTCTTCGACGGAAACAACTGCTCATGAATATCAATATATGTACCAGGTTTATAACAATTTTGTGAATTCTCAATAAATTGATCCCATATTGTAGATATCATAGTAAACTTATTGTTTTGTAAACGCTGGCTTCTTTCGCTGTTCTTATCAAATCGTATGCACTTCATAATTTCGATAAAGTCGTTTCTGCTCATTGTTTTCGAAAAAAAAAAGCGGGACCCCATTTTTTTGCCTCATATGCCCCGCGAGCATATAACAAAGCAATAAATGCATCTAGTTTTGTTGCATTTAGCTCCCGAAGTTTCACTCTTCGAGCGAGCAGTTTAACTGTAAAGTATTGTATCATATCGACGGTCGGTCATATTGACCGGCGCGGTACGTAGAACAGGTAATAAATTTTTCTTGGAAAAGAGAAAAAATAACTAGAAGTACAGAGTGAAAAAAATATTATATGCATATTCTAAGAATTGTCATATAGTTTGATAACGGTATTATAACGTTTAAAGTGTGTAATTCTTATAAAAGTCTGAAAAAGGTCAATTTGACCGGTACTAGTAGGTTTAGTGTTTCACCAGTAATTCTATTCTGCGAGGTACTCTCATTTCGGTTGTTTCTAATTATCGTTTAGTTTTCGATGTTACTGGTCAAGTTTCTGCCGTATATGTTATGATGGGTCTTATTGTTGTTTTATAGATTCTAGTCTTGGCCTCAATTCCTATATTTTTATTGCACCATATTGTACTATTCAAACACCCTGCTTGCTATTCTTGTTGCTTTCGTTGTTTGTTCCCTTACTTCTGTCTCAACATCGCCAAAGCCCGAGAGTTCCACGCCAAGCTACCAAAATTTCATCTCTTGCTAAATAACTTCTTCATCCACCTCCAATTTACATCTCAATGGTATGTTTGTCATACAATTCGTTTTTGTGGTTTTGTGAGGGTGGTTTTGTGAGGTTTTGTTGTATTAATTTGAATAAAAGTTGATATCTTAATTTAGAATGAATTTTCTGTATGAATAGTGTCCAGAAATAGAATTTCTATTTCCTTCAGCTAATATTCTACGGAGGTAGTATCATTGTGCGATTGTTTAACGCTTAACAAAAGGCTCGAAAATCTATAACAGGTTTGAAAACAATACAATAAAGTCATTCATCGCATTCGCTAAATTTAATATAAATATATACTGCGAATTTTAATTAGATGCAAACAAGTTTTCTGCGAATACAAAAGATATATATATATATATATATATATATATATATATATATATATATATATATATATATATATATATATATATATAAACAAAATAATTATTTTTCGGGCATTTTTACCCCTATGTAGTTTATATATAGATCGAGGGAAGATAAATCTTATTTGTAGCTGAAGCAAGTCTTGTTATCTTTCTATTTTAGCGCGCTTACCGAATTCGCGAGGGGAAAAAACGGATGTAATGAAATAGGGAAATTGATTAATTTCAGGAAAAATCAATCGGGAAATGGAGGATTTATTAAATTCGTATTAATACTAATAATAATTTAGTTTCTGCTCCAATTTGTTTGGGAAATGTGCTTTATAAAGCAATCAACTCATTTCATATTAATCATGCTTTCGATGTAAAACCTAATATATGGTAATTAGTTATTACTATTACTAATTATTACTATTACTATCTATTACTATTACTATTATTACTAATAACTTATATTGAATAATATTATGTATTGAACTAGATAAATGCTTTTGTGCACACTTGTATCATAAACTATTATTATTATTGACTTACATTTATTACAGATTTATTAAGAGAATGTATCAAACTCAAAAATGTGCTAATAGTGTCTATAATCTCAACAAATAAAGCTTTAAGTATTCATCATCAGCTTTGGCTCCACAACCCATTACGGGTCTTGGCCTCCTTTAGAATTTTTTTTCCATTCCAATCCATTCCGGGCCTTAGCTTTCCATGCGGTCATCTTCATTGCTAATAGATTCTCCTGCACTTGGTACAGATATCCTGTTTTTGGCCTGCCCGGTGTCCTTTTCCCTACTGGTCATTGTCGTGTAATAAGTTTTGCTGGCTCTGAATCCTTCACGGAAAAAAGTACACTCTAAAAATTACAGTTTAAATAGTAGCAGCGGCCTTAAGAATACACATTTGTAGAGATTGCAGTCGCATACTGTAAGTTTTAAAACTTATTTACTAATAATACCGAAAACTGTAATTAAAAAAAAGCAATTGTTACGGCCGATGCTACTATTTAAACTGTAATTTTTAGAGTTTACTTTTTTCCGTGTTCATTCGCTCGATATGTCCTATCCATCTTAATCTAGCAATTTTTATAGTACGAACTAAATCCGTGTGTTCGTAAAGGTGGTGCAGCTCATGGTTGTATCGCCGTCTCCATTCTCCGTTTTCCTGTACGCCTTTATATATGTGTCTTCGAATCCCTCTTTCGAAACATCCCAAGATTCTTTCTTCCTCCTAGGTTAGATTAGGTTAAGTTTTAAATTCTTCCTCCTTGGTTATGGTCCAAGTTTCGGTACGTAAGTTGCGTATATCAGTACAGGTCTTATTAGGCTCCTATAGATTTGACATTTGGTTCTTCTGGATATAGTCTCGAATTTTAGGTGTTTAAATCTTTATTAAAGACTCAGAATTTATCTAATTTATTAAAGATTTGTTAACTCAGAATCTATCAAGCTTCCAAAAAGTATTCTAAATGTTAAATGTACTTAATGTAAATGTGCTAAATGTGAGTATCAACAAATAATATTCCTTATTTAATATGCATATTGTGTTGTAAATATTACAGCACCGGCAAATAAAATTATTTATTGATAAAGTGTTGTAAATGTTACAGTGACCGCGTAAAATATTTCTTGTTAATAATGTACACAGTTAATAATATTTCTTATTAATATTGCGCTTCTTCCTGTAGTGCTACAGTGCTAGTGGACATTAACCTCCTCCCACTGACTATACTTATGCATGGTGTCTAGAAGTATAGGGAGCCATTACAATTTTTAACGGGGGTGGCGAGCTACTCTTTTAGGGGAGGCTTTTTTTCTTGGCAGATTACTGTGATGGCCTTGCCAGAGACATGCACAGGAGACTGTGGCTTATTTCCATACTCGTGCCCCCGGGATTTCAACCTGGGACTTTTGGCTTAGTAATCCGACATCTTGACTACTAGGCCACCACCGCCTCTCGCATTAAATAAATTAATATCCCCCTTACTGTGTTGTAAATATTACAGTAACAGCAAATTATAATATAACTTATTAATAATGTGAATACTGTGTTCAAAATATTACAGCAACAGTAATTGATATAAATTATTGATAATGTGGATACTGAGTTTATAAATATTACAGTTTCCAAGAAACAAATCGTGCTCGGGAAATTTCCATTTCTAAGCTCTTAAATAGAAGCTGCAAAGTTAGTAAAACGACTATAAATTTTAGTATATTAAAATTAATTGAAAGGTAAGGATATTGGAAGAGGCAATAATAATTATAGAAGTAAAACGTCAGTAGGTCATTGATGTTAGAAGCTCCCGCGTCGATACGTTTCAGTAGTACCTGAAACTAGGGCAGCAACTAAACCGCGATTACGTAATGCACAAAAAGGTCACCTGTTGCTTATCCGCCGCCGATTTATATCAGAAATGTATCAAACTGAAATTAACTTGGCAAGATTACCATATTAACTATAGCCAAGACGCTTTGATTTCTCAACAAAATACAAACAAAAAGTTGTTACAATTTCCTACAAACAAAGCAAAATGTTTATTTAGCTATTTCGTCCAGTCTTAAATTGATGTGCCAATTATAGTTTGCAAATTACTTTTTCCATGCAATTAATCCGTTTCAATTCGCTTCACAAAAAAACATTTCCGAATATATTTTGTCCGACGACTGTGCACATTTACTGTATAATTGGTATAACATTACTGAAGGTAAATCCGTTTGGATTTCGCTATAATTGGAATTATCCTATCGTTAGGACATGGAAACCTGTTGGATAAACAAGGAACGAAAAAATCAATAAATCCCATCTTGATAATACCACACAATTCTATTATTATTCAAATAAATACATTATATATACATATATATATATATATATATATATATATATATATATATATATATATATATATATATATATATATATATATATATATATATATATATATATATATATACAAATCTTGTATGTTTAGTCTTTCTAGTCATGTCTGTCTAATCTTGTCTGTCTAGTCTTGTCTGTCTAATATTGTCTGTCTAGTCTTGTCTCTCTAGTAGTATCTGTCTAGACTGCTCTGTCTAAAATGCGAGAAAATGCCTGACATAGATAAGGAGATCCCCATCTCCAACAAAAAGGGGTCCGATAATCAGGTGACGGCGGCACAGCCCCGGTTCCTTATTATCAAAAAAAAAGGATGGCAATAATTTTGAGAAAGACAATTCAACAAAGACCTTTCAAAATTAATAAGTGTATATATGGTTTTATTGGCGAATGTGCGACTATTAAAAAAATTGGAGAAGGTCTACTTGTCGAGACGAAATCTAACAAACAGTCTAACTGCCTGATGAAAATAAATATGCTGTGTAATTATCCAGTGGAAGTGTCAACTCATAGAACTCATAGAATTTCAGCAGGGGCAATATATATTGCAGGGACCTGCTAAATGTCCCTGAAGAAGAAATCCTGGGAGAATTGAACAGCTCAGGAGTGTGTGAAGTAAGACGCATTAAACCGAAAAGAGACGGAGAACTAGTAGATACGCCATCTTTCATCTTAACGTTCAATTTAGAGGTGCGCGAATACATACCAAACCCTATGAGATGTTTTCGCTGCCAGAAATTTGGCCACAGCTCTGTCCGCTGCTCGAACCCACAAATATGTCCTTGTGGTAAACCGCCACACGAAGGCACATGCCTTTCACCCAACTGCACTAACTGCGCTGGAGATCACATGGCTAATGAACGAACATGCCCCAAGTATAAAGAAGAATGGGCTATACAGGAAATTAAAACAAGGGAAAAAAAATTCGTACCAAGAGGCAAGGAATAAAGGAATACCGACTACAACACCTGTAAACAATATTACATATGCTAAAGCAACAATAACACCCACGAGACCGGTAGCCTTTGATGTAAATGAACTGGTTGCAGCATTAGTACCCACGATTCTAGAATCTCTGAAAACCCTGGTTCAACAAGAAATCGCAAATTGTCTAGCAAAACCATCGACACCAGGATCAAATGCAAATATTTCACCAGCAACAATCAAGAAACAAACTTCCATATTGGTAACACCTCCGGAGGATTTCATCAGCGAATCTTCTACCAGTGATGCAATTGGAACGGGAGATATCTGCAAACCTCCAGTAGTACAGAAGGAGAAAGACAAACGTAAACGAGTAGGACTACCGGTTAGAACATCATCCAACTCCAAGGACACATCGGAACCTGAACCGGACCCCAAAAAGATTTGTGTAAAGACGAAATCAAAAGGATGGGAGAAAGGAAACATGAGACTAGGAAAACAGGGACCCACTACGTCAAATAATTAATTACAATAGCTTTAAAAAATACAAACAAAAACTCGAACGTATATCGGATTAGTTGCTTAAAAATTAACGTAGGAAAATCAAAAGCGGCAACATCAGCCTTGCTTGAAAAAATTACCAGGGACAAAATCCAAATCATTTTTATACAAGAACCGCATGTTTTCCGAGGAAAGCTCATCGATTTCCCCAACCACTATAAAGTCATTCATCACAAGGATACTGGCAACTATATGATCAAGTCGGCAATAGTAATCACCGATCCCCGCATAAGCGTATTTTTCTTTTCCGAGATCAGTAGCAACTTTCTTACCGCTATACAGGTAATCTGCGACAATACTGAGTTTTTTGCCATATCCCAGTATCTGCCACCACAAAGTTGGCCAGCAGATAACGACACGTCCCATATACATATAGACGCCATGCAAAAAGCTAATAGGGAGTTAAACTCAAGAGGAAACCTAATCATCGCTGGAGACATGAACGCCAAATCTCCCACTTACAGTACAACGGAAGATAGGCGAGGTAGGCAATTAGAAAACGTCTTTAACGAGAACCATCTACTCATATTAAACAGCGGGTCTGAACTAACGTTCATTGGACACAATGGCTCAAGCTTAATGACGTCACCCTTGCAAGTAGTAGATTAAGTAGATTAATTACTGACTGGCACCTGCCCGAAGAAGATAGCCTATCTGACCACAGGTATATTAGCTAGACCATTGGACTTGACACCGAAATGTCCGAACATCTAAGGGGCTTTTGCACTAAATACGCTAATTGGGAATTATTTAACAAAACTCTGGTAAAGCATGTAAAGACCATTACACCGAAAATCGAAGACTGTCTTTCTGCAGTCGATATTTCCAATTTCGCGGAAGCAGTAAATGATGCGCTAGTTAAAGCAGCCCAAAACTCTATCCCTGGCCGCGAATCGTTCCACTCTGTCCCCTGGTGGACTACAGAATTGACTAAACTCAGGAAAGAGAATAACCGACTCAGGCGAAAATTTCAACAGAGTTCAGGAAGCAGTAGAGAAATTCGGTACACTGCCTATAAAACCAAGCAAAAAGAGTACAAAAAAGAAATTTTGAACACTAAAATACTAAAGTGGCAGGAATTTTGTACACACTCCTCACGCAGTGATCCATGGGGCCCAGTATATAGGGTGATAAGAGGGAAAAACTCAACGCTAAATACCTAAACAGCCTAAATAAAAAGAATATGGCAGGGAATTTGATGGAAACAACACTGGAGTTACTGAATGCATTCTTCCCGGAAGACTACGACGTAGACACAGAAAAACAGAATAAAATCAGACATGAAGTTTTATCCAAAAAAGGAGGACCAGACGACAGAAGATTCACATTATGCGAGATAGAACGAGTTATTACCCTAATGAATCCAAAGAAGGCACCTGGACCTTATCGCATTAGACATTACTGGAGCATTTGATAACGACTGGTAGCCATTGATAATATACAGACTAATTATCAACAAATGCCCAAACAACCTGATTAACCTAGCACACGACTATTTTGACAGATGCAGGGCCATAATACACGAGCCAGGAATAACAGTCCAGATATCCGTAAACAAAGGTTGCCCTCAGGGCTCTAAATCATGTCCTACATACTGGAAAATCTTGTACAATACTATTTTCGAAATTGACCTCCCAGAGGGTACTAACATAGTGGCATATGCCGATGATACTATGTTACTCGTATCCAGTGACACAATAAACGGACTGAAGTACAAAACGAATCAGGCATTGGAGGCATTGCAAACATGGGCAACTGACTCTAAACTTAATTTCAATGGTTCGTAAACAGAAGCAGTTTTCTTCGGCAGATCCCCGACACAAAGACGACCAGTTTTTAGCCTTGGAGGAGACAAAATCAAATGCCAGGATCACATCAGATATTTAGGGATCATTATCGACAAGTGTCTCAATTTCAAACTTCATATTAAACAAGCCTGTATTACCTCCAAACAATACTGCTCAAGATTGAGGCTGGAATCGAGGAAGGAATGGGGTTCGGGGAAGCCAACATATCACTAATTTATAGTGGAGCAATTGAACCAGGCCTCCTATATGGCGCCTCTATCTGGAACAGAGCCGGCGGAGTCCAGGAAAAATTCTCGGGGTACAGCGAATATGCACCTTAAAAGCAGCAAGTGCTTACCGCACGGTGTCAACAGAGGCGGCTTGGGTTATCTCGGGGCTTCTTCCAATCGACCTAAGACTGAAAGAAGTTGCGTTATATGGATCAAGGCAGTCAATTGATGAGGCCACACTATTAGATATTGGCATTGACGTGTCTCCAAATGTAATGGAACAGAGAATCTGCATGTCCCACATTAAACATCCGGCGGAATGTATACCAATACATTACTATTTAACGCACAACTACACTTCAAGAGTTTCAATCTATACCGATGGTTCTAAATCCGAAGTTGTCGTAGGAGCAGCATTTGTGGTATATGTGCAGATGTCGAGATGCACTATGAGATTATGAAACTAGAAAAGTACTGTTCCATTTTCCAGGCGGAACTCCTTGCCATCAACAGGGCACTAAGATACTTGAGGTTGGAGCATAAATCAATCCCTGAATGTTCAATCCTCTCGGACAGCAGAGCCGCTCTCAATGCCTTAAAATAGGCTTGAATTTTGTGCGTACAATAAATAGATGTTTTTTTACAAAAAATAGTTGCAAAAATACAAAATTCGGTTTATTCATACAAAAAGAGATTACTTCATCCAAAAAAAAATTACTTCGTCCAAAATAAAAGACTTGGATTTTTTGCGTACAATAAATAGATGCTTTTTTACAAATAATATCTGGAAAAATACAAAATTCGGTTTATTCATACAAAAAACGATTACTTCATCCAAAAAAGGTTACTTCGTCCAAAATAAAATATAAACGCCCAATAATCGATTCAATCTTACAAATAATAATGGTTTAGTACAATAATAGATAGATTTGTACAAAATAAAATCAATTCACCCAAAAAAAGGTTTAACTGTACAAAAAAGGTTGATCCATCCAAAATTTGATTGCTCTTTAGAAACAATTTTTTTATACAAAATACAATTATATCTTTACAATAAACGTATTTACAAACAAGGACTGGATTCCTTCAAATTTTATTTCTAACTAACGCGGCGTGTAACGAAAGAGAGAGCGCAAACACATCAGTCTTACGACTAGCAGCATAGTATGCCATGGAGTGTCTTTCCTTGAACCGAAGAGGTCTGGTAGAGAAATTGGAAATCAGAGAGAGGAGAATCATCAGGAAGATCCTAGGCATTCCCGGTAAAGGAAGATGGGGAATTCCGAAGACGACATAACTCTAAGCTCTACGAACATATTAAGGGCCTCTCTGACTGTGCAAGGAAAAGAAGGGTAGCTTCTATGGCCACGTTGCAAGATTGACTCCAAACCGGCTAACCAACAGTCTGTTCACATTCTGGTAAAACAAGAAGGTTCGTACCACTTGGTTGAAGTGGGAATAAAAGATCTCGAAAACAGACAGTCTTCTGTGAGAAGCATCCTGAAGGAAGTACGTGGATTTCAGGAAAAACCCCGAAGGAAAGGTACCCCACCTGGACCACCTGGTCCACCTGGAGAGAAGAGGGAAAGCAGCTACACCGGCAGAAGATGCGACAATACTGGGCAAAGATCAAAGCCCAATAGTTGAACAAGCGTGGTCCAAAGTAGGGCTACTGGAAACAAGAAGAAGATAGATGCACTATATATAAGAAGTAGAGATGAGCATGGGACGAGTTTCTCGTTCCAGATCCCATCCCGTGGGACGAATCCCTGCCACTGTCCCATCCCTTCATATTTACGTCCCACTGTCCCATCCCACAAACCTAAAATTTTCGTCCCACCCCATCCCATTCATCCCATCCCATCCCGGTAGCGTGGCCCGTCCCATTCATTCCCATACAGCAGACCTTGCAGTGAGTAAACCTTTTTCCTCGCAAACGGATCGTAAGACTCCATCGTCAAGCTGGACAGGCGACAGGCTGGACATACTATGGAAAATGTGCGTATTGGCATGATAAGCAATTAATTATGCACGAACTAGATTTTGTAGATTATCAAAACTCGTGCCACGCCGTCCCATACAAATTTGTTGTCCCATCCGATCCCATCCCACACAACGTTCATACCACTTATCCCATCCCATAGGACGATGGGATGGGATGGGACGAGACGATGGGATCCCATGCTCATCTCAAATAAGAAGCACTATATATACAATATATAAGCAGATAGAATAATGCAATTTATTTCCGCGCTAATCCACTCATCAATAAGGTGAACAGTTTTTTCCTTTCAGTATTTTTATGCATATAATAAAAGTGTGAAGATTATTAAATACACTCGTAAATTTGCATTTTGCACTTATTAAGTAAAATAAAAAACCTTTTTTGGGTAAATTTCGAATATGTTGAACGATTCAATCGATATTGTAAGGAAAAATCATTGTTTGTAAGAAAAAATCAATTATTGGATGATTACATTTTATTTTGGATGAATTAACCTTTTTTGGATGAAGTAATTTATTTTGTAGGAAGTAACCGAATTTTGGATTGATTAATTTATTTTTGTATTTATCCAGCTATTTATTGTACAACTTCATCCATTTATTGTATGTTGAGTTTTGTATACTTCTAATCGAATATTGGTTGAATAAATTTTATGCGCTTAAAATATATGACAAAACCAATAGAGCTTCTTTTGGAGACATGGCAGCTGGCACATGAAATCCGACAAAGGACAAATCTTCGGCTACACTAGGTTAAGGTTCACGTAAGTCATACAGGAAACGAAAGAGCGGATTATCTTGCAAAGCAGGCTTCAGGAACAGAAAATACCAGCGACGAAATAAACCAACTGCCAATCACGTACAATAAAGTACCTTGTCAGGCAATAAAAATGGGACTATCCGTCAAATTCCACAGAGAGTGGCAAGAGAGATGGGAAAAGGCCACAACTGGACTTTGGACCAAAAATATTATTCCTGTACTCAAGAAGTAGAAAAACATTGATATAAGCCCTACACATCACATGGTTCAACTGATAACTGGTCATGGTAATTTTAACGTCTATCTACATAGATTCGGGAAGAGACTGTGTCTCCGCTCTGCGCATGCGGAGAGGAAGATACAGCCGCTCATGTACTCCTTAGATGCCCGCTTACAGAGAACTGGCGACAACAAACCGAAATTAGCATGACTATTGCAGGTTGTCCCTTTCCAAGGAGCGAGGAGGACCTCAACATAATTAATAAAAATAGTGATTGGTGGCGGTCTTTTAATGCAAACTGCGCAAAATTAAAAAGACTAGATCATGACATTTAGAGTTTAAACCTATATTATCATTAATTTGTTAATTTTTATTGTAATCGTTAAACCAGTATAGTGTCCATCTGGACGGAGTGCTGGCCACATAAGTTATGCTTATGAATAAACAACTAAGATGTCTAGTCTTGTCTGTCTAGTATTCTCTGTCTAGTCTTGTCTGTCTAGTCTTGTGTGTCTAGTCTTGTCTGTCTAGTCTTGTGTGCCTAGTCTTGTCTGTCTAATCTTGTCTGTCTAGTCTTATACTGTCTAGTCTTGTTTATTTAGTCCAGTCTGTCTAGTCTTGGCTGTCTAGTCTTATTTGTCTGGTTTGGCCTGTCTAGTGTGTCTACTCTTGTCTATCTAGTCCTGTCTGTCTAATCTTGTCTGCAATTTGTTTTTATTGGGGATGGGGGGAACATCTCATCTCATATGAAAAGCCAGAGGGTTTGGCTTTTCATATACGCCACCCTTTTATAACATATTTCGCATTTCTTCTGTGTGGGCAGCCCGGACTGTTAGTGCCGCCCTGGTTAAAAATGCCTCTGCCTCGGCGGGGAATCGAACTTCAGTCTCCCACTTGTCAGGCGGTTATGTTGTCCACTACACTATCGAGGAGGATACTGTCTGTCTAGTCTATCTAGTCCGTTTGGTCCGTCTAGTCCGTTTGGTCCGTTTGGTCCGTCGGGTCCGTCTGGTCCGTCTGGTCCGTCTAGTCCGTCTAGTCGGTCTAGTCCGTCTAGTCCATCTAGTCCGCCTAGAATGTTAAACATGTAGAAGGAAACTATATATGCTATTGTTTGATGCTAGTTCTGTGCATTGTTATAATGTAGTATTAATAAAATAGATTGAATGACTGGTTTAAACCATTCGTAAAATCCAATTAACCGAGTTGCCATTTAATGCCATTTAGCAAACGAATCTGTTTCAGAATCTCATACCTTTCTATAATTAGCAAATCTGTTTTCAGCGTCCACTACGTAATATTGAGTGTATTGTCGCATGCCTGATAGTAGTAACTACTTCCGAGGCACATATTTGACCTAATACCTCCTTGGCCGTTCGGGTTCAAGAAGAAGAAAGCTTTCCAGGAATTTACAATTTAATCTGCAAGTACATAACATCGCTGCATTCTTGCGTGCTCTTTTCGCGATCCATCTTACTAAGTTAATATGCGAGATAATATACGCCTTGCGAGACTGAAGCCGCCTGTTTGCGTAACAAATTTCTGAAATTTTCGTCGCTTTGCATAATTCTGACGTGCGCTTTTATTAAGTTTCTCCTACTGCTGAAAATTGCGTGCGCAAACAGATATCAAAGTGATTGATAAATTTGTTTCAATTTGTTTCACCTTCGAACTTTTCATCTCGACTTGAACGATATATCTAACAAGAGCAACAACAGCACGTAATAAATTCTCCCAAAAAATAAAGACAATATAGAGATCCTGTTATATAATACTTATTTAACAAGTAAAGTTAAAATTAACACGTGACATGAATGGAACATTAAATAAGATATTGATAAGAATACATATCGCAGGAATTTGATTGAATTAGACAATAACTAAAATGGTTTGACATAAAAATTACGGTTCCTAACTTATGGTTCCTAATTTATGGTTCCAACAACTCAATCTGTTTCTAATTGAAACCTAATCCAAATTAAAAGAAGCTAATCACAGACTTTCTAACATTAGTTTTCTCTGTAGTTAAATGCAAAAAGAATGCGCATATTGGGCAAACATTGATATCATTCGGACAGATTTGTATGAATTTGCAGAGGCACGTGACCAATTCACGTTATAGTTATAACGCACAGCAATCTAATGTCCAATGTACAAGTTTCTTGCAACGTGACCGAATTTCTTCACTGGTTAGGTCAACAAAACCAATAAATTTCTGAAAGAAACGTTCAGACGCTCTTTAATCCAATAGACCAATTTACTTAATCCGCTATAAACCGGGTTTATCTACCTTGACTAATTAGTTTCTCTGTTTATTTGTCGCAAGTCTGTCTTATCTGTTTAGTCTGGTTGCTTAAGCCTTGTTTATTTATTCTTGTATTAGTGGCGTTGCGAAGATAACTAGCACCTAGGGCACTACATTTTATTAGCATCCTCGCCTACTACACATGTAGTAATATAATAGGAGCATATAGAATTCACTCGAAATGAGAATATAATACTAATAATAACTAAATTAATTAAAAATATATTCAATACGTCATGAATGAAATATTTTTTAAATTATTCATGTCCGAGTTCCACTGAACCCAGTATATGGAAGCAAAGATTATGGCAATTTACCTCTACCAGTAATAACATTTAAAACAATTAAAAATACAATAAATATGTTATGAACGAAATATTTGTTAAATTCTTCATGTGTGAATTCTTTGTCATATTTTTTTGGGCGTAGATGCTTTCTTTTGTAAGGTATAATATAAAAAGTGACAGCATTAAGAAGCCGAGGGCGAACATTTTCTGCGGCTCGCTTTATGTATGTTACATGAAAAGTTTTAGAAGCCGAAACTGTCTATTCCCGATGGCGCTGGATAAGTTTTAATAGACTTAAATACAATTTACCCAAGTTTAATTTGTAATATTAATAGTTACGAATTTATTAAATCGAAGAGAATATATAGTACCATATTACTACGGTCTATTGCTTTAAGGTATTGTCGACTTTATTATCTGATTTAAGGCATTATCTTGCTTTAAGTTATTATCTTGCTTCCCGGCGTAAGACAATTAGGGCTTCACACGAGACGAGATAGGGCTAGAGTTTAAAAAATCTCGTCTCGCTCTCGTCTCGCTTAAAAATATTGTTCTCGTGTGAAACCGTATGGCTTCTCTTTAAGCCCTAGAGATAGGACAAGAGTTTCAAAAATCTCGTCTCGTTCTCGTCTCGCATTTTAAGAGACGAGACGAAACGAGAAAAATATCGTTCTCGTTTGAAGCCTCTTTAAGCCCTAGAGATAGGGCGAGAGTTTCAAAACTCTCGTCTCGCATTTTACGAGACGACACGAGAAAAATATCGTTCTCGTGTGAAGCCTCTTTAAGCCCCAGAGATAGGGCAAGAGTTTCAAAAATCTCGTCTCGCTCTCGTCTCGCTTTTACGAGACTATAGTTAGAAATATATCGTTCTCGTGTGAAGCCCTAAAGACAATTCAAAAATGCGCTGGGTATGAATGTTAGAAATCTAGACTTTACGGTTTCCCCAAAAATACAAAACTTTGCCAGTGTATAAAATATTTGAGTATTTACAAAATATTTTGAAATTTGCAGTTTCTTAGTTTTATTATTAGCGATATTTTTGCAAAATTTGAACCGTCTAAACAAAAATTGCAAAAATTATAAATCTAGCTTCTACGGTTCCCCAAAAAATATAAAAGTTTGCCAGTGAATAAGATCTGTCTTAGTTTTGTTATTACCAATATTTTTGCAAAATTTGAACCGTCCAAACAAAAAATTGCAAAAGTTATAAGTCTAGATTTTCCTGTTTCCCTAAAAATACAAAACTTTGCCAGTATATAAAATTCATGCGAATTTACAAAATATTATGGAATTTGCAATGTTTCATAGTTTTGTTATTAGCAATATTTTTGCAAAATTTAAACCGTCTAAATAAAAATTGCAAAAGTTATAAATCTAGATTTAAGGTTTCCCCAAAAATAGAAAACTTTGCCAGTGTATAAAATCTTACAAAACGAACTTACAAAATATAATGAAATTTGCAATGTTTCCTAGTTTTATTATTACAAATACGTTTGCAAAACTTGAACCGTCTAAACAAACAATTGAAAAAGTTAGAAATCTAGATTTTGCGGTTTCTCCAAAAAATAAAAAAAATTGCTAGTAAATAAAATATATGCGACTTTACAATATATTATGTTTACAATGGTTCTTAGGTCTGTTATTACCAATATTTTTGCAAAATTTGAACCGTCTAAACAAAAAATTGAAAAAGTTATGTCTAGATTTTACTGTTTCCCCAAAAATATAAAACTTTGCCAATTTATAAAATTCATGCGAATTTACAAAATACATATTATGAAATTTTCAATGTTTCTTAGTTTTGTTTAGCCATATTTTTGCAAAATTTGAACCGTCTAAATAAAAATTGCAAAAGTTATAAATCTAGATTTAAGGTTTCCCCAAAAATAAAAATTTTGACAGTGTATAAAATCTTTGCGAACTTACAAAATATAATGAAATTTGCAATGTTTCCTAGTTTTATTATTAGCAATACGTTTGAAAAACTTGAAACGTCTAAACAAAAATTTCAAAAGTTAGAAATCTAGATTTTACGGTTTCTCCCAAAATAAAAAAAATTGCCAGTGAATAAAATATTTGAGAATTTACAAAATATTATGAAATTTGCAATGTTTCTTAGTTCTGTTATTACCAATATTTTTGCAAAATTTGAACCGTCTAAAGAAAAAATTTAAAAAGTTATAAGTCTAGATGTTACTGTTTCCACAAAAATAACAAAATTTTGCCAATTTATAAAATTCATGCGAATTTACAAAATATTATGAAATTTGCAATGTTTCTTAGTTTTGTTATTAGCAATATATTTGCAAAATCTGAACCGTCTTAATAAAAATTGCAAAAGTTATTAACTAGATTTAAGGTTTCCCCAAAAATAGAAAACTTTGCCTGTGTAAAAAATCTTTGCGAACTTATAAGCAAAATATAACAAAATATAAGGAAATTTGCATTTCCTAGTTATATTATTAGCAATACGTTTGCAAAACTTGAACCGTCTAAACAAAAAATTGCAAAAGTTAGAAATCTATATTTTACGTTTACCCCAAAAATAAAAAAAATTCCAGTAAATAAAATATTTGGGAATTTACATAATATTATGAAATTTGCAAGGTTTTTTTTGGCTTTTTTTGTTCCTTCTTCTTTATGTTTTGTTTTTCTCCTTACGTTCTTTTTACCTATACAGGATCTAAGAACTTTTATTTATTTTTTGCTGTATTAATTTGGATATTTTTATTTTTCGTTTCATTCTGGTGTTTTTTTGTTTTCTTTTTAGGGTTCCGTTGTTATCAACAACGAACCCTTTCGATATGTCCGTCCGTCCGTCCGCAGTTTAGCTCAGAGACTATTAGAAATATAATGTAATTTGGCATGAATATATTAGATAGTCATATTACATAGATTAGTCACGCCGACAAAGTAGGAAAATAATATCTAGAAAAAATTTTTTTTTAGGGTACCTCCTTTATTCTATAGAAGTGGTTACGTTTTTTTTCTAGTTTACCCCATGGTGTAGGGTGTCGTTGGATAGGTCTTTCAAAAATATTAAAGATTTGTAAAAATAATATTTCCATTAAGAGATCCGTTTGTGAAATATTAAGCTTTAAAATGCTAATTTTTGTTTGAGTCAAGTGTCCATTATGTTGAACGTCAAACTTGACAACATCAATGTCAGCTGATTAAGTTACTGGTTATGAAATTTTGTAGACATTTGAGTCTTAAGTCATAAGAGTAAGAATGGCACCTACGGAATCCTACATTGCGCATGGCCCGACACGCACTTAGCCGTTTTATTTGGTTTATTCTTTTGGATGTCACAATAATGTACGAACACTGTCGTGTATTTACATTTATGCCAATAAAGGATTATATTATATGTTCTAAATTTTGCAGATCTGTAAAACCTTTGCGTATTTGCAAAATGTTAAAATAGTATATTACATTATAAAGCGATACTATAATTTAGTAATAACATCATGAAAAGCCAATAAATATTGATTTAAAATTGTCCAACTTCAATAATACTAATACAAGTTTTTATTTCTATGAACTTTTTTTTTTGAGAAACTACGATTTTAAAATATTTATCTTTATTTATATTATATTCTTTATTTATTTAAGTTTGCAATTGTGCTTCTCATACCAAATGGAAGTATTTTTGTGAAATATCTGCGCTTGAATTTTCGTATAATTGCAAAATTGGAACAGAGAGCAATAAAATAAACGCTGATATAAAATGAAAACATATTTTTTCTTTTCATCATTTTAGCTTGTCACCGTGCTAAAATAGTTTATATTAATAATAAAACCATTGGACGCGTTTCAATTTACCCACTCGCACTAAGCGCGTGTGTTTCACCTATTAATTAAACAAATATTTATTAAGAGAAAGACAATAAATATATCTTTTAAAAAAACTTATTTGAACATAAAATATAATTATAAAATAATTAATACGTAACTATTTGTTGAGTTTCAATTTATTTATTCGATTAGTGTCATGTTTGGATACGCTGTGACATCTTCAGATAATAAATTATATTTGACAATTGTAATATATATATATATATATATATATATATATATATATATATATATAACAATTATTTATAATTGTTTATTAGTCTAAAGATGTCACAGTGTGTCCAAACATGATACTAATCGAATAAATAAAGTGAAACTCAACACATAGTTACGTATTAATAATTTTATAATTATAAGGTTATTTAGTAAAGGCTGTAACCATTCAAGAATTAACATAAAATACATAAAAATAAATTAATTATAATAAATGTTCGCGGACGGAGTAAATTTAAATTGGTTATTTAAACTTGAGGCAGTCTAGCATGTAATGGTGTTATAAAAACTAATTATGAAATTCTAAATTTAATGACATTTTCCTTCGATTCAATTATTCGTTTATTTTAGTGATCTACAGGGTGCGGCAGCCAGGGTGTATTTTTGTTCATAATTTTGGAATTTTTTGTATTGAAAGTTATGTTACTTATTTATTTCTTTGCATATCCATAACTCGAAATGTTAACTTCTCAATACTTTTAAGTCTTGTTTTTACAATTAGAGAAGAACGGAAAGGAAGTGGAGAAACGATCTAGTATTTTTATATCTTCTTCTTAGCATTGCTATATGTCTCTATCTGTTATTATTCAGCATTTAACGAATAATACTACACTCAGATGCAAAAAATCGGGTCTTTGCGTCATTTTTAGGGTTCCGTACCGAAAACGGAACCCTTATAGGATCACTTTGTTGTCCGTCTGTCTGTCTGTCTGTCTGTCAAGACCATTTTTCTCAGGAACGCGTAGCGGTAACATGTTGAAATTTGTATGAAATACTCGGGTCTGCGGTCTCTTTCAGCTGTGAAAAAATCAAACTTGTAAGTCAACGAGATCAAAAGATAGAAAGATATTTTGCAATTTCACAAGGGAATCACCTATAGGGTACTTCCCGTTGAACTAGAATCATGAAATTTGGCAAGAAGCGGTGTCTTACAGCACATGTAAATGGAAAAATCTGAAAACCGTAAATATGTAGTTTAATTACAAGAAAAATGCGAATTTACTATTAGAAACTTATGAAAATACACTAATGTGTTGCGTGGTATTGTCAGGCAGCAGAAGCATATGGGTTGCATACAGTTAGGTCCTCCTCCTCTCATATTTTTTGGTAGTCAATTGCCCAAAAGCAGTCAATTGAACAACTGAATGTTAAGAGTATCGAAATAGATCTAGAAATAGTTAATATATTACTTTATATTAGATCTAGTGTAGGGACTCATTATTGACAAGATGAGTTGCACAGGTTCGGGTTTTTCCTAAACCGTTTTATGGCCCAGACCGTTTTATAAGCGGGCTGGAGCTGATCAAACAAAGCCGATAGGTTCGGGTTTTTCTTAATCGTTTTATGGCCCAGACCGTTTTTATGAGCGGGCTGGAGCCGATCAAACAATACCGATTTTTCCTCCCTCTTACTTGGCGTCAGCACCAATAGGAGGGAAGAACGAACAACCAATCGGGACAACGGAAAACCTCTCCCACCAAAGTTACCAGAGAGAAGATGCGTTTGACCGACGGATAAAAGGACGGGACGGGAGTGACAAAGGGACAGTTTTTAGAAACAACTTCGAGAGACAACTTCGAAACAACATCCAGACACAACTTCCAGCAGAACATCAGTGAACACAACTACCAGCAGAACATCAGAGACAACTTCCACAACTCGCATCAAAACCGGCACGCGTCACGTGACGCGCAATAAAAAGTTACATCGTCTCCGGGTTTGTTATTTTCCTTTTCTCCACACACTACCCCGTCACTAAACTAGAAATAGTTAGATCTTAATATAAGTTAGTGAATAAGTGTAATACTAAAACAAAGTTTTCTTTTTATAAGTTTAAAAATATTCGCGTTATTAAAAAAAAAGAAATAGTTAGATCTTAATTTAAGTTAGTGAATAAGTGTAATACTAAAATAAAGTTTTATCATAATCGTCTGTTCGTTTTCTTTTTATAAGTTTAAAAATAATCGCGTAATTCAGTTAATTCTTAATGTAAGTTACTGAATAAGGGTAATAGTAAAATAAAGATTTATCATAATCGATTTATTATAATCGTCATTCGCTTTCTTTTGGTAACTTTTAAAATATTTTAGTTTTGGCTTGGAATTTGAAATAGGTCTCTCGTCAAGAATTTCATATCATATAAGTAAGATTTCGTGTTTAAGTACCTAACCTAAGTACCTTAAGTAACTAACTACTCAGTGACATCTTGTATTTAGGATAAAACGAGACGCGCACGAGCAAGGCGACGCGGGGCAAGTACAAGGGCGGGAGGTCGGCCCTTTTGTAGTGAGCGGCAGAAATACGAAATTTTGTTTTGCATTCAATAACTTCCTACTCCTGCATATCCTTACTTACTCAATAAATTATGGCTACAGTTCATTTAACCGTTAACGACAACATTATCGTACACGATGTAATATTTATGCCCGGCGATGGCTGATGGTTGCTTGTTTCATGCTATAGCTTTTTCAATTTATAATTCAACCAATTTTGGACAAACACAGCTTTTGAGAGCTACAATAGTTAACTATATAAATAATAATTGGGACGAGTTTTGTTTGTTTACTAGCAACGCCTTAACAAGTTAACTGAATGTGCTTGCTACGTCCTCCACAAAAACAGATACCTTACTTACAAGTTTGTACGGAACCCTCGGTGCGCGAGTCACAACTCGCACTTGGCCGGTTTTTTAATTTTTAAGTTGTTTTAGTAGTTCGAATAAAACTTTTAGTGTTTTACAACCAAAAAGACCATCAGGATGTAGAAACAAATAACATATGGTACTTATCAGTTTACTTAATGAACATTAGTAAGCGAGAATAAAATTTAAAGGCATGGGTTCTTCACTACCTATTGCTCATTCGACATCAGGCACACACAATCAAGGTGGTTTCTGGGTTGACTTGTTTGTTATCGATTAATTGACATTCTCAGGGCAGATTTGTGTGTTGATTATAGTTCTAAGTGCTGAAGATGGTGCAAAAGCTGTTGATCTTGTGGCAGACGGTAGAAGCCAGCGGTATGTGTCTAGAGTTCTTCAAATCAGTCTTTCTACCGTCTAAAGACCACTTGAGCGGTATAAATACTCGGAGGCCGAGATCTGTCAGGAAACGAAATAGGACTGCTATCGATGACCGATTTATCGTACGGAATCGTCATCCTAATCGGAATCGTCAAACCAACTCCTTAAGGTTCGTGGTACAGCTGTGTCGTGGACAGTTCGCCGAAGTAGACCAGCAACTGGGCTAAAATTACTCCGACGTCATCGAGTAGCCAGACTCCAACTTTCTCGGGAACATTTAAATTGGACATTGGCACAACGGAGGACTGTACTGTTTACGGGCGTGTCTAGATTCTGCCTACATTCGCCAGATGGAAGAGTTGCGGAGTTCACCTTTAAGCCCCGGCTTTGCCATGGTGGACATTCACCGATGGTATGGGCAGGAATATCAATGGATATCTGCACCGTATTGGTTGGCATTGATGGAGAATCTGCGACTGCACAGCGGTATATTGAGGTTTTAGAAAATTACGTAGTCCCATTTGCTCCATTTATCGGCGATGGATTCATTCTTATGCAGGATAACGCAAGACCGCATTCTGCGAGGTGCGTCACAGAATACTGGAATGCAGTTGTAATAAGAAAATTCAACTGGCCTGCATGTACCTCAGCTGGAAATCCTATAGAACATGTTTGGGACATGCAGGGCAGGCGTGTTAGAGGACGTGCAGTTGCACGAACCATAATAGACGAGACTCGTGTACGCTTCAGAAATAATGGCAGACTATTCCACAAAATGATATTCGAGAACTCATTAGTGGCATGCGCTGCCGTATGCAGGCAATAGTTAGAGCTCGAGGAGGCAATACGAAGTATTGAAATCTTATTCAACTAAAATTTTCATTATTAATCCCTGTTAAGTTTATTTTGCAGAAATACATTTTCTTTCGTGTAAACGTACAATATTGTTTTTGCTTATTAATGTTCATTAAATAGACTAATAAGTTACATATGTTGTTTTTTTCTACATCCTGATGGTCTCCTTGATTGTAAAGAACTAAAAGTTTTATTCCAAGTACTAAAATAACATCCAAATTAAAAAATGACCTAATAACCCGGTTTTGTTGCATCTGAGTGTAGATAGAGAAGGTGAAATAATATTTTGAATCGTATTTTGAAAGTATTATTATATCTTCTTCTTAGGCATGGAACACACTTGTAATTTTTCAGTTGAGTACCTGAGTGCTATGGACCTATGGTGCAACTTGTGCAACACACTTCATTCGACACAAATATTCATGCAAACAGTTGAAAATTGCAAGTGTGTTCCAGGCTTTAGAATTATTATAAATCTCCATCTATTATTATTATTCAAGATTGCACGATTAATATAATAATTGCACGATAGAGAAGGTGAGATAATATTTTGAGTCGAAGGCTAAATTTGTTTATTGCAAGTGCACTTAATCACTCGAAGATATATTACAATTATTATTAAAACCTTGTATACGGTAGCTCACGAGCCGTAAATATTTATAATTCAAATTCAAATTACGTAGGGACTCTTTTTACATTGCTAAAACTATAAAAACGAATTTATAGATGTGCTATTAAAAATATAGAAACTAGGAGATATAAAACCTTAGAAGTAATGTATATCGTGATAGTTTCACAATATATATTAAAGCAGAGATTATGGGCAATAGAATAAAAAAGTTAGATTACAAGACATTAAACTAGAACATATTAATAGTTGAGTGCTAAAGTACCAAAAAATTTATGGATAAAGTACCAATAAAAATCTACAAATTATTTAGAACTAGACTGAGATATATTCAACTAGATTGAGATTATTTAGAGTAGACCAGTTTGAGATAATTTAGACAAGACTGGATTGAAATTTTTTAGATTACTTTGAGATTATATAGACTAGACTAGATTAATTATATTTAAACAAGGCTAGATTGAGATTATTTAGACTAGTCTAGATTCAGATTATTTAGACTAGACTAGATTGAGATTATTTAGAGTAGGCTAGATTGAGATTATTTAGACTCTATTAGATTGAGATTATTTAGACTAGACTAGTATTTGTTTATTTAGACAAGACTAGATTGAGATTATTTATGCTAGACCAGATTGAGATAATTTAGACTGGACTAGACTGAGATTATTTAGACTAGGCTAGACTAAAATGAGATTATTTAGACTAGACTAGATTGAGATTATTTATACTACACTAGAATGAGATTATTTAAAGTAGATTAGATTGACATTCTTTAGACTAGACTAGATTGAGATTATTTAGACTAGACTACACTGAGATTATTTAGACAAAATAAAAATTAGATTATTTAGACCAGACTAGATTGAGATTATTTAGACTACACTAGAATGAGATTATTTAAAGTATATTACATTGAGATTATTTAGACAAGACTAGATTAAGATCATTTAGATTAGACTATATTGAAAATATTTAGGTTAGACCTGATTGAGATAATTTAGGCTAGACTAGATTGAGATTATATAGACTACACTTTTTTTATAGCGGGCTTAGCAAGTACAGCCGGGTTAACTTGACAAGTGGCCCCCCGGAAACCCTGGCATCCTGGTACTGCTCCTCGCACGACTTCAGGATGCTGGTGTATGGTGTATGTAGATTAAATATATTTAGACACGTACCTTACTTCCCCCATCCAGTCATGCTGATTAGGGGTTCGGGTTTTGTCGTTCTTTTTCTATTTTCTGCCTGGTTCTCTCGTCTTGCTCCTTATAGGTGATGTAGATATGGTGGTGACGACTTGTACTGCGACCTTTATAGAATAGGTGATTATACTACGTATAATATTTTGAACGTTTTCCCAATTGTTTTCAGACTGCAGCATGTAGGGTACTGTCGTTCGCGGTTCAATATCTTTTGGTAGGGTGCTCCTCTCGGTGTCCCACCTATAGCACGAGTATATAGTGTGCCACACTGTCTTCCTCCCCGCAGTACTCGCACAGGCTGTCATAGGCTCTGCCTATTTTGTGGAGATAGTTCCGGAAACACCCATTGCCACTGAGTGCCTGAGTGAGGTGGTAATTTACTTCTCAGTGCTTCCTGGTGATTCATTTTTCCACGTCATTTATCAGGAGTTTGGTCCACTGTCCCTTAGTGCTTGTTTCCCAGTGCTTCTGCCATGTCCGGAGTAGGTCTCTTACCGTCTTTTTTATTTCTTTTTTGTTGACTACTGCAACTGAGTCTCTCTGAATCTGTGAGTATATGTTTAGCCTCTCTATGACTAGCAGCTCTGTTAGCGGCATGCCCGCAATTACCAGTGACGCCTCCCTTGACACGGTCCTGTAGGCACTGCAGGCTCGAATTGCGAGCGTTCTCTGGACCGCTCCCAGCTTGTGCTTGGTGACTTTCACGTTCATGGCTCTTGCCCATACTGGGGCAGCATATAACATTGCCGAGTTCGCCACCGAGCACAGCAGTTTTCTTTTGCTGCTTCTAGGTCCTCCGACGTTAGGCATTAGCCTTTCCAACGCGCAGAGGGTTTTTTGGGCTTTATCAGCTGCTTTTGTAACGTGCTCCCGGAATGATAGATTTGTATCTATTTCAACCCCTAAATATCTTATGGCACTCTTTGGGGTGATGATAGTGTTCCTCAGCTTAAATTTTATGTCACCAACTTTCCGCTTTCCCATTAATAGGACCGCTTCCGTTTTTTCCGGAGCCAACTTGAGCATTTTGTAGTCCATCCACAGGCTAATCAAGAGCATCGCTTTATTTGCCTTCCTCATTACACCCTGCTCGGTTTTGTCTTGTACTACAAGTGTAAGATCGTCTGCAATGCCGACGGACTCTACGCCTTCAGGCAGCCCGAGTTTGAGGACTCCGTTATACACTATCTTCCATAGTGTCGGGCCCATCACTGATCCCTGCGGCACTGAAGTGTGGATCTCCTTTGTAGTGCAGCCGTTATCTGATTGGACGAGCTCTTTCAGCTAGGTAGCTGTCTATCATCGCCAGAATGTATGGTGCGAATCTACGCCGCGTCGCCTCATCGAGGATGTCTTGCCAGCAGGCCGAGTTGAAGGCATTGCGCACATCCAGTGTGATAAGGGCGCATATTTTCCCTCCTGTTCCTTTCTGGAGTTCTCCTGGTTCCTTTTCTGGCCTCGTCGGCGATGGCCGCCACTTTCTTTAAGGCGTCAATGGTTGATCGGCCTTCCCTGAAGCCGTATTGGTTTCTTGAAAGGTCTTAACCGCTGTTTAGTTCCTCTTTCATCCTTTTGAGAAGTAGCTGCTCAAGCAGTTAACCTGCAGTGTCCAGCAGGCATAGAGGTCCGTAGAAAGTTGCCTCATTGGCCGGTTTGTTGCCTTTTCGTAAGAGTATTAGCCTGGCCAATATAGACTTGGCTAGATTGAGATTATTTACACTAGACTATACTGAGATTATTTAGAAAATACTGTATTGAGATTATTTATACTAGACTAGTTTAAGATTATTTAGACTAGAGGAGATTGAGATTGTTTCAACTGTACTAGAGCAGATTAAATTTAATGTTTATAAGCAAAATCGGTATATATATATATATATATATATATATATATAAATATATATCGGTATATATATATATAAGTACTATCTTGGCGACCGTTTTTTAGTGCGACAAATGGCTGTTTTTGGCTGTATTACCACATAACTTGGTACTACCACATAAAATAATGCACGCAAATAATCAATAAAAATCGCTAATTTACCTACATTAAAAAAAAACAATTGAAAAAAATAAAATAAACACATTCAAAACCTCAATATTAAAAAAGTGACAGAAATTTATGTTCATTACAAAATAAAAATTAAAGAAAATGTTTTAAATTAGTGTCTAAGGTAATACCGAAGACTGATGAGAGTTCTTATGACAAATCCACACCACCGGAGGCGAGAGAGAAAAAGCAAATTCTTAATTTTTGTTCTATTTTTTTTTATGGCCCCTGGATCCCAAACTTGTAAGATACGTCCCCTCGCAAGAGTAATAAAAAATATTATTTGCAACTTTGAATAAGCGCCAAATTTCGCTCTCGTGGACTATTGACAACTTACCGCCCTAGCTGCACAATATACTATTAAATATAAACTAATTGTATCAGTAAGTTAAATTTGAACTGAGTATGCGTTATAAATATGTATTAGATAGTAGCGTATTCAAACAAAAAGGTTTCTTTCTATTAGATTTTCTTATTAGTGAAGTGAGTCACGTAGTGGAGTGTCCTCAACTAACAAGGATTTGTTACATTGTCAGGCGAATTGTTATGCCGGCCGAAAAATTCAAATCCGAACGAAATGACTAATTGATTGCCAGCAACATGTCTTCCTGGTTTTATAACAATATAAATCGAAAACATTTATTAAATAACTTAAACTGAAAAAAGTGATTTATTTCGATTTGATTTTGATGATTTATTTAGTGAACCACGCAAACAATTCTAAATTATGTAAACAATACTAGATTAAGTAGACAATTCTAGATTTTGTATGTAAAAGTAGACACGTTTACACGATAGTTTCTACAAGTTTAACTTATTTAACAAAGTTAATTATATAAGACTACTATAACGAATAAATAAGGGTAGACAGGCAAAGAGAGTTATTAAGAGATTCAGATATTTGCTCATATGTACAGAGACATATAGATCTAAGCAGACAGTCAAATCGATACAAGCAAGATAAGACTAGACATACAAGGCTATACAGACAAGAGTAGACACACGAAGCTAGACAGACAAGACTATACAGATAAGACTAGATAAACAATACTAGAAAGACAAGACTAGACTAGCAATACTATACGGGCAATACTACATACATAAGACTAGACAGACAAGATTAGACTGACAAGACTAGACAAATAAGACTAGACAGACACGACTAGACACACAAAACAAGACAGACAAGACTAGACAGACGAGACTCACTAAACCCCCTACTCCACCTTGGCTTTTAGTATGCGCCACCCCGGTATCGCATATTCTGCATTCATTCAGGGTGGGCAGCCCGGACGGTGAGTGAAAACCGCCCTAGTTGTTGTCTCCCCGACAACGAAGTCGGGTATGTTGTTAACTACACCACCGAGGAGGACAGACAGACGAGACTAGACAGACAAAACTAGACAGCCGAGACTAGACAGACAAGACTAGACAGACAAGACTAGATTGACAAGACTTGATAAACAAGACTGGACAAACAAGACTAGACGGACAAGACTAGATAGAGAAGACTAGACAGACAAGACTAGACGGACAAGACTAGACAGACAAGACTATATAGACAAGACTAGATAGACAAGACTAGACAAACAAGATAAAACAGGCAATTTTAGATGTAAGAAGAAAATTATTTTGCATAACAATTGATGGTGCTCCAAGTATGAGAGAAAAAACTATTGGGTTTGTAAAACTAATGGAAAGAGACTTGCCCGCCCGCTCACTTTTATCGTTTCATGGTATCATAATGAAGAAAATTTATTTACAAAGTAATCTACTCACAAACTTAAGGATGTAAAGGAAAAAGTTGTTTATGATAAACATGATAATAGCGTGATCAGCATTAATATACAGGCATACAAATCGTTTTTGGAAGAAATTGAATCGAATATGAAGTTTTTATTATAATCTTTATTTAATAATACCTTGCGGTGTAGAAGATTTGTTGCTACAATCCGAAATACGATGGTTAAGTCGAGTCAACGTTCTTCAAAGTTCTGTAGAGTGTTTTGATGATATACAAATATTTCTTCACCATTCAAGTGAAAATGATCTCGAACTCAGTGAAAAACAATGGTTTTTAAGACTTTTGTTCTTAACATACATAATGATCCATTATAATGATTTTCACGTACAACTCCAAGGAAATAATCACACAATTTTGAAAATGTATGAGGAATCGAAGAGTTTTACTTAAAAATTTCATTTCTTTCCGTTGTTAAAAAGTCAGCATGAAAAGAAAAGGAAAATATCTATGAAAGCAATTTAATATTTTAGAAAATTGAATTTTCGCTATTAATAGTGAATTTGAAAGTCGATTTTAATACAAAGATTTAAATAGCATGGCAAAATATTCACATTTATAATAAAGGCTTTATTGCGTGCTAAGTGCTGCTAATTAAGGACTACGAAATAGAAGAACATATTTTAAACTTGTAGTATTTTCAATATATAAAAATTTTCAAATCAAGTTTAGGAATTATTTTTTTTAAATTTCAACGTTATACAGATAAATGCAAGAAATTGCGGAAAGATTTGAAAAAAAACAGAAGATTATCTACTCATGATATCAACGTGTTGGGCTTTACTTCCTACGAAGTTTTCATCATTGCAAAAAATTGGCTTTGCCATTTCGTTCACATTCAACATGTGTGAAATGAAAAAAAATCAAAGAAATGCCATTGTCAGATAGCACAGATGATAGATTGTTAAATCCATTACATAGCTACCTCGGGAAAACTCATTCCAGTCTCGCGTTTGTGCTAACTGGACGTTCACATGATGACTTGAAAGTAATGTTCATTTTAAAATTTATGAGAAAAAACAGCTAATAGATAAAATGTTCTTCTTTGATTTGCAAATGTGTGCAAATATTTCCACAAATGAAATTTTAAACAAGAACAGGAACAAGTATAAATCAGACCTGACTAAATTGACGTCAAAAGTTCAACATCATATCGAAGATTGAAAGTGTTGAACTTTTGATATCGAAGTTGAATCATAAATATCGAAGAGGAACGTTTATTAATAAAATTCATTCAGCTATGTTTGTTTTTATAATATTAGAAATATTATAAGATAGACATTATAATATTATAAGATAGAATTGTTAAAACTATCCTACGTTATAGATAATCATACAAACTGAAAACAATCCTAAATGTTCCTAAATTAGAATTATAATTTCGATTTCTGTATAAGTTTTAAAGCGTACTGTAATTATTAGCTTGATAAAATGTATTTCATTATTCACTAAAACGCTGTCTTAAAATTAAAGTATCACTGACCCAAAAAACTCCGTAATACTCACATTTTGACCCGCAGTTAAAAAAGATTGCAGATCCCTGTTTTAGAGGATACTAAAAAAGCAAACCTACTAACAGTTACGGGATTATTCATACTTGAAATAATTATGTTTCTAGTCAAACACAATTATCTATTTAACAATAAGTTATATAAAAAACCAAATGAAAGAAGTACCAGATTAAATAACGTTCGGACATAATATGACGCTGACCAAAAGACACCCACCTTGGGTTTGACGGTTTTTCAAACCCGGTTTCAAAAAACCGGTTTTTAAAGAAAATATGTCACATTTGAAAACCGATGTTTAAATGAAGAAAACCGGTTTTACAGGAAATTAAATTGTCTAGGAAAAATTATTTTTTATCTTATTTGATTCGCGATTGTGCATGTTAACAAGTGAAGTTTTATTTGAATTTATGTTAAATGAACTAAAAGTTAAACACTGAAATAAGTTTGAAATGATTATATGCATTACATCACCGAATTCAAGAAAGAAGACATGTAGAATTAGCAACTCTTTTGCTGTATTTGCAAAATCCACAAAACATATATAGTTCAGCAAAGAAATCTAGTGTATATTTTCTATTGTATTTCTTTAGCTTCAAAAACAGAAATTAGTTTTATTATTTAAGTTTTCTGGAGAGATAGTCTGGAATATTTCCAAATTTTTATGCGGAAACCGATTCTTATGAAGAGAAAATCGAAGAAACTACTCATCAGAGTAATGCTTTTTTAAAGGAAGCCATGAAAAAATCAATTCTTAAGTTTCTTGAAGACCCAGAAGAAAAACTTAAAATAAATCCAATTGAAAGTTGAAATGTTTGAGTTTTTGTTATTTTGTCTAAGTAATGTGTAATCCTCTTTTTCATATTTTGACTTTGATTTCGGTTTTTGTTATTTTATATCAATAAAATAAAATATTTATCGCTATTCTATTTTTTTTCGACAAAAATTCGAAAACCGGTTTTCTGGAAATTTATAATTCGAAAACCGGTTTTTGTATAAACCCTACACTCAACGTCGTACAGAAATATGAAACTGTTTAACCAATAGCTATAATAAAAATAAAGAACCAAGTGAACTTCAAACGGGTACTATTTAACTATAGTACCTACAAGTAAATAATATGTAATGTTAAAATGTTAATAAATATACGAGCGCTGCTCGTACATGTTGTCTTTTGTGACATAAATGATTTTGATTTGATTTGACTAAAGAGACAAGGCTAGACAGATAAGACTAGACAGGTAAGATAAGACAGTTAAAGATACAAAAAAATCAGATAGTAGACTAGACTTACAACAAAAGATGGACAAGTCTAGACCGACAAGAATATATCAACAAAAATTGAATTAGAAGTATACTTATAAGATTAGAAGTTGCGGCCCTATGTTCATAATTGGAATTACTGGAGATGTATGCACATATAAAAGATTACAAAATAGAATAATGAACAGACAGGAATAGATATAATAAATAAGATTACACAGACAAAACATGACACAATTAACGAGTCTATATATAGACGAGAACGTTAAACAAAATCTCAAAAGGAAATACAAAACGTGAAGGTACTAAGAAGCGCCAAATTGGACTCAGACCACTACCTCTCAAACATCAAAACAAGACTCCAGCCTAGAAACAGTAGATTACACAGAATCTCCAAAATGGTAAGATTTGATGTAGAGCGACTCAAGAACAGCCAAGAAGTAAATCAGAGACTGAACAATACAGATCTAAACAGCTGGGACCAACCGAAGGAGACTCTTGTCAAGGGGCGGCCAATGAACTCGCCCCTCTCGCTAGAAGAAGGAAGATTCCATGGTGGACTGAAGACTGTGACAATGCAATAGCCCAAAGACAGACAGCCTGGGTAAAGTGGAATTATACAAAGACCAAGGAAAATTGGAATACATTTTTGGAACAAAGAAAGGTACAGCCCAGATAATTCGAGCAACATAACGAACCTTCACACAAAACCAACTAACCCAAATCGAAGAAAGCTTTGCTAAGAATAACTCCAGAGATTTCTCTGGAACCTTCAAGCAGACACTCAGAAAATACGCTCCGCCAAGCCTCCACAAGGCAAACTGGCTTATAACGACAAGGACAATTGCCACCTTTGACTCAGTACTTTAAAAATCTACTCAACTGTGACCCACCCAGCCAAGACTTCGACTATAAATAAACCACACCAAACCCAGACTCGCTGCCCCCTTCATTGGAAGAAGTTGGCCAGATCATTCAACTTCTTAAGAATAGTAAGATAGCTGAGAGGACTCTATCGTTGCTGAACTGTGAAAAGGTGCTCGAAATAGAACACAAAGGAAACAGAAAAATTACCACCCGATTGGAAATCTGCTCTGATCCATCCGCTTCACAAAAAGGGAGATTTTACTGATCTAAACAACTACCGTGGAATTTCTCTAGTCCTCGTAACATACAAGATTCTCTCGAAGGCGTTATAAACAAGGCCAAAAAATCACCTGAATAGTCAACTGAAAGAATACCAGGGGGGCATCAGGAAGACCCGATTCTGTGTTGAACAGATCCTCAATCTTAAAACTGTACTTGCATACTCCAAGATGAGAAACCGCAAGGTACTGTTCAATTTGGGTGCTCAGAGTGGTATCTATCTGGGACGTAAGAACGATGGACTGGTTGTAGATTGTCTGGCCTTTGCAGATGACATGGCACTGTTTGCTGATTCTCTTGAGATGGCAACAATGCAGTTAAATTGCCTCAGAAAACAGGCTGCCAAAGTGGGTCTTCAAGGATCGCTGGAGAAAACAGAATTTTTCACCAACATCAGAGAAGCAAACAGAGAGATGTTACTAGAGCAGGAAAACATCAAGAGAACTGAGAAATTCAAGTATCTCGGCAAATGGATTGAATCCAACTTATCAGAAAGAGCATCATTATCCAAGAGAGTCCACAAGTTAGAACTAGCCTATCGACTGACTAAGAACACTTACAACAAGAAATGCCTGTCACGCAACCTGACACTTAAGCACTACACATTAGTCTTACGACTAGAAACCCTGTATGTCATGGAGTGTCTTTCCTTAAACCGAATCAGAGAGAATAGAATCCTCAGGAAGATCCTAGTTGCGGTAAAGGAAGATGGGGAATTCTGAAGGCGGCATAACTCTGAGCTCTACGAACATATTGAGATGCTCTCTGACTCTGCAAGGAAAAGAAGGGTAGCTTTCTATGGCCATGTTGCAAGATTGCCTGCAAACCGACTAACCAAACGTCTGTTCACCTTCTCACAAAACAAGAAAGTTCGTACCACTTGGAGAAAGAACTGGGACAACTCTTACAAGAACTGGGAATAATAGATCTCCAAAACAGAAGGAACCCTGAAGGAAGTCCGTGGATTTCAGGAAAAAAACCCGAAGGAAAGGTACCCCCTGGACAGAAGAGAGAAAAGAGTTACACCGGCAGAAGATGTGACAAAACTGGGCAAAGATCAAAGTCCAACAGTTGAACAAGTGTGGTCCAAATTAGGCCTATTCGAAAGAAGCAGAAGAAAAATACGAGAACGTACAACAAACAATAATTCCTCTACAACCTCTACAAACAATAATTCCTTGTGTCCTTTTTTTAATTCATTATACACCAAAATGATAAAAGCATGTTTATATCCCACAGATTTTGTTAAAAATGAGCAAATAACTCGGAAACTTGTAGAAATTTTTAAAAGAACGGAATAAAAATGAAACGTAAAAGGACCGTGATTTTTTTAATCTCAAGTTGGTGATAATCAACTATGAAATAAAGTAAAATTTTAATTTTAACTATGAAATAAAGTAAAGATTTCTCACATTTCTCTTGTCTCAAAGATTCCAAAATAAGTCGAAAACAAAAACAAATTTAGCAAAATATTTCAAAAAGAACTTGAAGAGAATTGAATTTGAATTGAAAATTTTTGTCGGTCAATTTGGTAATAATCAAATCTCTTTATTTAGTGATTTTCTGTACGTCATATTGCTAATAATTAGTCCTAAAACAAAGCTAATACCTTATTTTATATGTTTTTGTTTCAAAGCTATGTTTGAAACAAAGCAAAACCGAGCTTTTTAACAAAATATATATTTTTTATAAATAAGAGCTATATCGCTAAAGCCATCCCATGTTTTTTTTTGTAAACTAAATTTAGCCTCTGCATTTATGTCAAAAATATGATTAATAATTCTAGTTCGTGCTTTGTTTTTTATCCACAAGCATGATTTATTATAAAGTAAACTATATGTTAGTAAATCTATAAAGTCGTGAATAATTTATTAGTTATGTACTATAATTACACCTTTTCGATTTATACTTTTTACAACAATCCATTGAAAGCTTGTCGGGTAATTTATTACATCAAGCACATATACTGCGACTAGGTGCGCATACGTACAACCAATTCCTTTGAAGTCTGTAAACTATATAGTGGATATATTATCAAGCAGCGTTCAAATTGTTTAGAAATTGTGGTAAAGCAATTACTTTGTGTAAACTAAAATATATGGAATTCATCTAATTCAATTATAGCTACTGCAACAAAACTATTTTCATAGTATATACCTTATTTTTAGATTTTCGAAAAATTTTGGTTTTATAAATGAAAGATTAAATAACCCGAAAGTTATTAATGAATTAGGTTCTCTATCTTCATCTTCTTAATTATCAAATTTCTATTATTACATTTATAAAATTATCAAATGTTATCAAATGTGCAAAATTATCAAATTTGTATCATTTTGTCGCACTTATGAAGAATTTGTTGCTTAGTATATTTATCTACATTTGTTAGTAATTGGTTCCCTAATCTATACATATAAATGTAAGTGTCCTCACTGACTGACTGTCTGATTGAACGACTGGCAAACTGAGACACTGAATGAGTGACTAACTGACTAAGTGATTGACTCATAAACTCAAAATTTTGACTTAAAGTTTGTTTTCTCCAAATTGGAGTTGAAATATCATTTATAATTGAATTGTTTTAGAAACTGAGATAAGTTTTGATTTTAAGTTTAATTAAAAATTTGATTAAAATTTTAAAGTGTGCTTCTTGCAACATCGAGTTGCAAATACAAATGAGATTATTTAAATAAAAAGGGAAAACAATACATATGATTTCATGCATGATATTTATTTACATATCCATTGAATTGTAATCAAAAGTAAACTAACTCGTATTTTTGTTCCAGCGATTTCTTACACTAATAAATATTTAAATTTAAAACACTTACCCTTCCGCTATTATCCGTGACATTTAGATCAGCTTCCGGTATACCAACAATAACAGCCCTGCGTAAAATATCTCGAAGCAACGCATCCTCTCCATCTCTTGCGGCCCTAATAAGCACTTGTCCACCAGGAGTTGGTGCCGTTGGGGCCGTCGTGTTCGCCGTGGGAGACAGTGTGCCGCGAATGTATCTTCCCGTGGGATGAACTCGAGCTCTGGCTCCGGGAGACGCCGTTACACTGACAATCGCCGATGCTGACTGGTGGTAGTCGCGTCTCAATTCGGACGCATAGGTGTTCCGGTAAATATCTGTAGCACGCTCTGTGTTGTTCTCGGTGCGGTGCGTGTCCGAACGAATACTGATACCGCGTGTTCGTAACCAGCCGTCTCCCGCCGCCGACTTTACGACGCTCCCGCTACCGACGGCCGGCGTCGCCTCCGCCACGCCATCTGCACCCGGCAATGTGAAACGCACCCGACGCGGCTGAAACAAATTTCAGGATTTTACTTCTGGTTTCATTTTCCGGATGGAAATTGTAGACGGCGCCACATGATATTCAGTTTTCTTTAATTTCCAACAGTTCGATAAAAAAACATCAAAACGTTTGTACAAAATATAGGATAGACTGGTTTTGAATGATTTAAGGTTTTCACTGACTTAAATTATTTTTTAAGTATAATAAGATTACATAAAGCACACTAAGCCCACATCTGGTTAAGTTTTTAATTTAATTATCATCAAAATAGTTGATTTAACCCTTTCAATACGGCGAAAAAGTCAGTTTAGTGCGCCGCATTACCGGCAACAGTTATTTCTTCCCCAAGTGATTATTACGATGAAATAACTTTTCGGTCTGAAAGTCTAAGAGAAACATAATTGATCTCATAACGACACATCAACGGCAAGAATGAATTTTCAAGCTTCATTGATGGGACATACGTATTTCCCGCCGTAAACGCAGAACACCTGAATGCAGGGACAGGGGACAGGGTATGTCCCGGTCGTAATCCTAGAGACGATAGTGCTGGGACAGCATATGTCCCTCTGCTGTTTTTTATTGCAAACTCACACCTATTACTCGACCACTCCTGTCCTCTCCCCACCATTTCCACCCTACCTCAACGTGATAATAGTCGTAGGGTTCATTATTTTTACCTAGTAAATTAAAACAGATCGTAAGTTTGATAAAATCATTTATTTATTAACCTTTCCTGGAATTAATATATATATATATATATATATATATATATATATATATATATATATATATATATATATATATAAAATAAGAACGATAACTCATGGAAGGAAATCTCATAGAAAAAAAATAAATTCTAGGATAGAAAGTAGCATCTAAAGTCTGAATTTCTTGAGGGTGTGATAAGGCTTGAAACATTTCTTGCACTGTGCCACGTTGCAAGAGGTGCATAGCATTTTTGAGTGTGCCTCTTTTTTGTTTTTTTGCGCACAACGCTCATCTTCTTCGCGTTTTTCCCTCAATTAGGAAATGTGCTCAAACATTGGACTCTTAATTTTTATTAGACGATCGCCTTTGAGTGATCGAAGAGTGCCTTTGCGAATACACTTCCTTACTTGCACTTCCAAATCTCAGATTTTCAGCTGCAGCAACGGGGAATAGTAGTAAGGGACGTTTTCGGTCAGTAATGTCTTGATGAACAACATGAGCATTTACAATCGAGGTCATCAATAATCTGTAGAATACCTTTTTCAACCATTTTTTGGATTTGCGATCCACCTCGTAACACGTTCCCAGTTGGTCAGAGAGGTCAATCCCACCCATGAACTCCTTGTAAAAGGATACCATTGATAGGCAGGAGAATTCCTTCCGAGAACCATCTTTTAGAGTTCTAATCGCCGTAGTTAATTCATTGCTATTACAATTCGACATGACGAAAACCTCCCTAGTGTCCATCCATTTCACAGCAATTATTCCCTCGCTTGTAGCTTCGAAAATCGATTCACCTTTCTGAATTTCTGCTCTTCTTGCATTCGGAAATGTTGGTGTATTTTTTCGTCCTTTCATGTAGGTGCCGACACATCCATGGGACAGGGTATACATCAGATTCACAGAAGTGAAGAATCGGTCAAAACAGATTATGATTTGGGGAATCTTCACTGTAGAAACAAGCTTTTTCACAACGCGTTCTCCTAGAGTTCCTTCGGTCACTGAAGATTCTTTCCCAGCGTGGAATCCCAGCAATGTTAAAGTCGTATACGTATCTCGTTTTAGAATCGAAGCGTTCCCAAACTTTTATACCCCTCTTTACTGGTTTCAAAGGTTGGTACTGTTTTAGGCTGCTCATTCCATTGAATTTTATCATTAACTCGCCTACTGACTGCCTTGTGCTGTCAGTGAAACTCTTCAGAAAAGTGTACTTCCAGCAAGAAGCTACTTCCTCAATATAATATAATTTCGAAGCATCTGCAGGCTTCTTCGGGGAATTGAAGTATAATTTTGAAATCAAAAAGAGGAAGCGATCCCTACTTATCGCGTTTTGAATGGCTGCATTTCCCAGCAAACTATTAACTGACCAATAGTGGGCCATTTGAGGTACCCGATTGTAGCTCATGATCAGCATTACTCCAACTACTGTCATGATTTCAAATTGGTCAGTCATATGATGTGTTAAGACTTCAGTGTTTCGACTGCCTGGTGATCAATTTGCTTCATTTTTCTTGAGATCTTCATTTACCATTTCTATCCTTTCTTTCGTTCCTTTGGCAATGTAAATGAATAAGCTTTTGGGAAAGAGTTTGAAGAAAAAATCCAATTCAGTCGCATCGTTGTCAATAGAGAAATTTGCTTCTCCCTTGGTGTAGTTAACTAGTGGCATACGTGGTGTAAAGTTACTTGCACAGGACCATAAATATGATGGCGAATTCTGGTTCTGTATCTATTTTGCATCAAACAAATCATTGTGATTGTTTGGGACGATTTCATCGTTGCTCTCCTCTTTGCTGCTTTCCTCTGATGTGGACTCAGAGTATTCATATTCAAATGTATCACAAATAGAAGCGTGCTGCCTCAGTTCCTCATCAGAGTAAGTTCTCTTTCGACTCATTGAGAAAAAAGAAAGGAAGCAGGAAAGATATCGAAAAAAAAATTGAGGTAAAACTTCTTTAGTCGCAACTGACAGTTACTATAGTCCATTTTTTAAGAATGCAGTAGGGAAGATAGGGTTTATTTGACCTTGTTCTCTGATTGGTTAAATCGAGGAGAAGTTCACACCGACGATATTTACTTCTCCATCTCAACCTCTTTCCTATCTTTCTTTTTACATACATTTGCAACTGTTAGTTGACAATGGCTGCCGTGTCAATTCACAATTGAACCCGTCATTTCGAAAAGGGCATGAGTCAATGAATTAAACATTTTCAGAATCAACAAAAAATTTTCAAAATCAATTAATCAAAAGTTTTTTGTAAAAAAGTCATTGATGCTGAAGAAACTGAATATAGAGGTTGTTAAATAAAAAACATATACGCTTTTTGGAATATTTATTTATTAAAAAGGAAACAATTTTCATCATGATATTTTGAATTAAAATTTTTGGACTTATGCCTTTTTCGAAATGATCAAGAATTGAATTTTCAATCAAGAATCATTTTTTTGGTTTGCTATTACTTGTTTGCTGAAATTGTTGGCCATGCAAAAACCTCTTCATAGAAACTTTGGTACTCTGGTGGGATATATTTTTCAGGGTCTAAAAGCATTTTCGGCAAGCTCACGTTGCTTCATTTCCGTAACTAATAAAGTGATGTTATGTCATATCTGACAGTTGCGTTTCGTTTCACTTGGAAAAGACATAAGTCCAGGAGTCGTGCCGTTTTCATTATAAAACGCTTCAATGAATAAAATGGCGTAAAAAAGTGATATTTCAAAAAAGTGTCACTCATGCCATTTTCGAAATGACGGGTTCAATCTGTTGGTCATCTGATCTGTTTATATAATTTAGATTTTTAGCGTTTTTTATGCATTTATTTGTTTGTATTTTACTACAATTGTTGCCATTTTGTGTATTTAATCTGTATGTTTTAATACAAACGATAATAGTATTCGTTCTTTCTATTTTTGTTTTGTTTTATCTCATTGAAGAAAGTGTGCACGGTCGTGTAATTTTGATTTGTATACTATCAAGGCCGATAACGAGGTGCACAGTACTTCCAAAGGTATAAAGAAAAATTCTAAGGGAAAACTTTTAAAAAGTGGACAAAAATTATTGGAATACAACAGTTATTTGGTCCATAAAAGTAGAGGTGTAACAAAAACTCAAACTGTGGCACTCAGCACTGCAGCAGATGTTGCATAATAATAGGATATTCAATCAAATATCCATTAATAAATTTCCAATTTTATATTCAAGTAACTATATTTGAATTTAGCGCCAAATTTTGTAACCATATTGAACATTTATCATAGCGTAAATGAGGTTTCTAGTTACTGCATTCTTAAAAAATTGACTATAGACTCGCTCCTTAACTTTTACATTTCTATATTTCTCAATATTGAAAAATTAAAGCAAAACTACTTTTGGCGAGACTTGAGGGTAAAACGTAATGAAGATACTGTAACTGGAGCATACGTTGTCCCAGCCGTAATTTAAAATTTTTTTGAAGACTGGGACAGCATATGTCCCGCCAGGTGTGAAAGGGTTAAAGAAGATCTTCTGTGGCGGCACACTGGTTGATTGTCACTTGTATAGCAGATAGAAGATGGAATACACTAATCGGAAGATTGAGACCATACATAGGCAAACGAGCAAGATGGAGACAGCAAATGAGGTGGAAAGATAAATATGTAAAATACGCAGGATTCATGTGGCCAGAAAGAATGACCCATAGCAGGAACAATTGTAAAATGTTAGCGGAGATCCGGGAGGGTTTCCGATTAATGTATCCAAGCGATGCAAATATATAAAAAGGGTTTTAAATAAAAAGCAAAGATCATTTCCGTAACGGCTTTAAAATGGTATCACATTCAAGTACACTATCAATACTGCCGTGTCAAAAAGGCTTAAGCAGTTACCCGTAATCCAATGTTTTTACTGTATTTAATCTTTTCTCCTTTTTTAATTTATTAATTTAAATAATAATTTACTTACTGGTCTGATAGGTTTGAAGCTGATATCGTCATCGGTGAACGACTGTAAATTGCTCTTCTTGTTAACTCGAGGAACGGTGTCACAGTGGTAGTGGTTGGTGACGCGAAGAGGTCCCGACGTCGTACTTCGAGCACCAACTGATCCGTATCTAAGTGACGGCAATTCCGCGATTCGCTTTGAAACCGGGCGGCTGGCGTGAGTAACTGAAGGCATCGCCTGAAAAAACAAAACTGAAAAAACCGAAACGGAGAAAGTAATCTGAAAAATAATTTTATTTGATTTAAAATATTAAGGAGGAAATTAAAGGTTAATTATATTTTATACGACTGTTGTGTGTTTAATCGAGTTTAAATATTTAGATTCGGCGATTTCTGCTTAGACTCTGCGAATTTTATTGTCAAACAATATATTACAGAATGGACTTGTTTATTCTTTATCAATTTATCAATATTTCATCTTATAATTGTTGCTGGTTTAATGTTTAAATCGTCAATCCAAAAGGCTTCTATTATGTCAATCTATTATGTCAATCTAAGCTCTTTATGTACTAAAATCTCTTTCAACCTGAATATTGAATAAAAATAATAGTTCTATGTTAATAATAATTACACTGGGTCAGGGGTCGGCAGACTTTTAAGTGAGAAGAGTTAGTTGGTTAAATCAAAATCAGATAAAAACTCAAGATTTTGAAAAAAATTACGGGAACGTCTGTGGTAGGAGGTCCCTGGTCCTACACAGGACTGTAGGCAGCACAATTAGATAATGGTGTATGGATCCAGGTCTCTCTTTTGAAAAAATAAGTGAAGTTTAATTGCTTGAACCGAGAACGACAGAGTGTTTCATGCTTGAAGTTGCCGAAGAGCCGCAAATGGCCATGCACATTTATTAAACAATTCTTTATTTTCTTGAGTATAGTATGGATTACCTCGTAGTAACAGTCACAACCATCCATTTATTCTTTATTTTATAGTATCTTGTTTTCAGCAGTTTTCTATTACAAAAGAAATATTTACTAGTAAATATTTAGACGATTTAAGAATATTTGAACTGTTAATAGGGGTTGATTCTCCCCTTTTGACGGAGAGACGTTTCATGTTCATCGGTAATTTCCAACGCTCGAGGTGAGATTAACAATCGCGGTATTTCACACGAACTGTTTACAACCACCAGAGAAGGTTACCGCCTACATATAAATGCGAAAAACGAACTTTTGATCTAATATAATCTACAAAGTCTTGTCTAATCATATCTACATGTCATGTCTATCTAATCATATCTCTCTAGTCATGTTTAGCTAATTATGTTTCTCTTCTCATGCCTGTTATGTATTATTATACATATGCTTGTATAATATAGACTATTTAATCTTATCAGACAAGTATTTTCTGTCTAGCACTGAATTGAAATTTTCAATTCAATGTAAGTATATGAATTACCACGTAGTAACTGTCGCAACCATCCTATTCATTTTCTGTCTACGTTTGTCGTTCTAACATTGACTCTACAAACTTGTCTGCTCATTCTTCTCTGCCTAGTTACCTTTGTCTTGTTTATCGTTGCCTAATTATCTTTGTCTAGTCTTCTATGTCTATAGAATAAATTGTTTTAGCCTTAACTACATGAGACATTTAAAAAAAATATTTTAAACAAAACTGACTTGTTTCATGAGATCGTAGATCTTAACGACTAAATACGTAGTTTTGTTTCAAATATTTTTTATCTGTCTATTGTTATTTGTCCTATTTGTTTAATTTTGTTTCTATTCCCTGCTATATCTAGTCTTGTCAATACATAGTTTTGTTACACTGGATTATTTATCTAGGCCTGGAGAATCTGTTTTTTGTTGTAATTTGTGTATGATAAATATGTTGTGGTTTCATTTAGTCGGTAGTTTTATAAATCGTCTGGGATTTATGAGATTGGTGTAGGATAAAGTGTGAAAGGGTAATGAAACGATAGAAGAAATAAGGGTTCTGGTTTCAGGTCACGGACATCACGGGCATTCAAAATTAAAAGCTCAAAGGCGTGTCGAAGGAAATGGAGCAAGATCTAGCTGTTTTGATAAGGGATAGTTCTAACAAGAAGGAATGATTGCATGAAAAATAATTGCTGTTGAGATGATGATTGCTGATAATTACTTATAATTGCTGCGAGCTTTCGGTATAAAAATATCTTGGCTTTGTCTAATATTCAATATTTGTTTATTTAAATAAGTAGTACAAGGGCAAGTTTTTTGATTTGTTTTATTTGGTATTGTTTTGCGAATAAAAGTTATTAAGAGAATTAAGAAAATTATAATTTTTAGAATTAATTTTAATGTTAAAGAAAATTAATTGCAATTTTTATTAAATTTTGACACATTTTTTAAATATTTGTAATCCATTTAAAATATTTTTTTTAACGAGCAAAGAAAACTTAATTGTACAATATATGGATCTTAAATTTGACACAAATAAACTAAATCGTTTTTATTACTCATGCATTAAAAGTACTATCTTGGCGCACATTTTTTAGTACGAGAAATGCCGCTTTTTGTTGAATTACTACATAACTTAGGTAACGCATGCAAATATTCAATATCGCTAGGTTACATTAAAAAAAAACAATCAAATAAATGAAAATAAACACAATCAAGACCTCAATATTAAAAAAGTGACAGATTTTTTTTTCATTACAAAATGAAAATAAAAATTAAAGAAATGGTGATGGTGATTCTTCGTCATGAAGAATATTATGACGAATTCAAACCACCGGAGACAATTGAAAAAGCAAATTATTTATTTTTGATTCCCCTTGTCTTTTGGGATGGCACTTGAATCCAAAACTTGTAAGATACATCCCCCCGCATGAGTAATAAAAAATATTGTTTGCAACACAACGGCCGAATTGTCAATGGCCGTATTATCTCTCGAGCGAATGTGCCAACCTACCGCCCTAGTACCGGCTCATACGACATCTTTAAAAAAAATAGCGGATGCAATAGCCTTGTCGTTACATCAATTAAGTCTTCGTGAGTGCATCCTTCTTCCAGTTGTAGGCAGACCAGCATGTGGCTCATATCCTGGAGCTGACCACACGCACACAGCACATCGTCGTTCTCAGACATTCCCCACCTCAACAGATTTGTCTTGCACCTTGCCACTCCTGTCCTGAGCCGATTTAGGGATTTCCATATCGCGAAAGGGAGGTGTTTGCCTGGGGCCATTTCTTCTCTTGGGGGTTCCCGAGTAGTTAGCTGTTGGGTCCACCTAATGATACGGTTATTTTCTATTCCGCAGTGGACACACAGAGCGCCAAAGCCGAGCTTCTGGGCGTTTCTGGTTGAGCTCCCCATGCTGTGCCTGTGAGTTTTCGCAATATGTTATTACGCGCACTAACTTTGCCTTTAGTATTGATGCGGTGTTGTTTGAATGACAGATTACGGTCCAGGGTCACGCCTAGGTATCTCGGCGTCGGGCAGTGCTCCAGTCGTTCGCCTCGCCAATGTATCTCGAGCTCCCGACGTGCTTCTTTGTTTTTCAGGTGGAAGGCGCAGACCTTCTTGGGAAGGTGGAGTCTTGCTGGGATTCGGCTTTAGGTGTTTTTTCTGGTAATAGATTGCCAGTTCCTCAAGGCGACCTCCAACTTCTCCTCCACCTCGGTAAACTCGGTGCCCTGGGCTGCCACAGCTGTATCATCGGCATAGATGAATTGCCTTATATTCTCAGGAATCGGCTGGTCGTTCGTGTACACGTTGTACAAGAGTGACACAGGACTTAGGTCAGACAGGACAAAGTATTCCAATTCGTTTTTCAGAACATTTAAGTGCCTTTCGTCATAAACAAGACACAAGTTCATTTTCTAACCAATGTGTATAAGAGGGGTGGCAAACCTTTTTATCACCGCGTGCTATTTTTTTTTTAATTTTCACATTTTGTAATGTTGACGTGCCAAGTAACTTTTGCAATGAATGTAAATAAAATTTCTGTTTGGGAAAATCAGTGGAAAATTACCGTGAATTTTCCACATCATCTTGATCAGGGGTGGACAAATCTTTTAGCTCTCGGGCCACGTTACGTATTAAAATTTTACCGCGGGCCGCATTAAATAATTTTTTATTTAGTTATTTATACCACGATCGTTGAATCTATTGCATCTATTGCCTAGACATAATAATATTCTTGGGATTTTCTAAAAGGAGCGAACAATATCAGGGTTGTCCAACTGTAAGTGTCCCAAGGACCGCTTGGCCGCAAAAATGCGGTTTGGAAGGCCGCATTATAAGTACAGCCCACTTGGACAGCCCTGATATATACTGCTTTTTAAACGATATATTTTTAGAGCCCGTAAATGTGCAGTGTCTACGAAATAGTGGCAGCTAGACAATAGAATAAACATCAGGCCTAGTAAACATAATAAACATGTCATAGACAAACTTTCTGTATATTTTATAGCTGTGATTATTTTAGAATGCGAATCACAAAACCAACTAAAAGAATTTATCGGAAATAGATATTTTCTTAAAGTAATTTATAAAATGCTTAAAGTGTAAACAATTTTTAGAAAACTATTTCTCTTGCGTGCCACTAAAATTAAGTGCCACATTTTTTATAAAAGTATTTCTTCGAAGTGCTACTACATTTTTTTCTACGTGTTAGCTGTGACACGCGTGCCATAGTTTCGCCACCGCTGGACTATATAGCCAAACCGATACGGTTTGATATATAGCAGTAGGCAGACAAGTCTAGGGACAAAACACTACACGGAAAAATTACACTTTAAAAACTACAGTTTCAAATAGTAGCAGCGGCCATACGAATTTGAAACTGGAAAAACTACCAACTGATTTTTGTTAAAATTACAGTTTCAGATATTATTAGTAAATAAGTTTTAAAAATTACAGTATGATACTCTAATCTTTACAAATTTGTATTCGTAAGGCCGCTGACGCTGCTACTATTTGAAACAGTAATTTGAAAAAAAAGTGTACTTTTTTCCGTGTAGACCAAAAGACTAGATAAACAATAGATAGCTAGACAGAAAATACTTTTGTCTAGTCTCGTGTAGTTACTTCTTGTCTCGTTCAATCTATCCTCTACTATTATTACTATTAAATCTTCTACTTCTATCTGAAATATCTGATTTTATCTGAAAAATCTGGTCTTGTGTAATCACGTCACCTCTTGTCTCGTCAGCTGAATGTCATCTGTCTAGCCTGGTTAATTATTATAAAAATAATAATTGATTTTTTTTAGGAAAGTATTTGTCTCGCGTGTCACTACATTTTCTCTAGCTGTGGCACGCGTGCCATATTTTATTTTCCACCCATGGTCTAGAATCTAATCAAAAATTGCCCAAAATAAATAATCTAAAAATCTTGCAAAATTGAAAGAAAGACCCGAAGCTTGAACTGCTATAGTCATTAGGAATTTTCAAACAAACCCGTAATATCCTAACGAGCAAACCGACCATCTTTTCTCAACTTTCTAATCTAGCGCAATCGTCTCTAGATATCCCCAACTATAGACAGACACCTTCCTTTCCCTCCAAAATTCTTAGTATAAATTCAACCTCAAAAATTTGTAATCCACTCGAAAATGACCTTCAACAGTCGAAACTCGAGTCGTGTCAAATGTGTAGAGTTACATAACTTCCCAAGTTATATATTCTCACAAACATAAGTGGTTAAAACATAGTAAAAACATTTGCCCTGCCTATAGAGAGAATGTTTTTTTTTGATTTCTAGACCCAATGATTTCATTTAATCAATTTCCAATTATTATTACTAATAAAAGTGAAACGAGGTTACTTATAAATATCTCTAATGTTGCTTTCGGCTTGTTTCTGTGGATCACTCAGGATTTTGGATTTATTTTCCTCGAATCGATTTATATTTGCGTAAACACTTGCAGACGGATTTATATCGACCTGGAAAATATTTCGCTTAATTAAGTTCCCACTTGACTTTTATTTAATAAAAAACGTTTTATTTAGAAAGTAATCGCCAGAAATATAAATATTTAATTGTAATAAATTGTAATTAATTGTGAATAAATAATTGTGAATGAAGAGTAAATGATAGTTTATTATATTTTAACCTACAAGAATGTGTGTATTTAATTAATGTTTACAACAATTAATAATACAAACTTAAAACAAACGGAACACAGCCTGAATATATAAATATATTCAGACTTCCCGGAGCTCTATATCAAGTGAGTGGTTTACAAATTATTGTTCGTGGAAGCAAAGCTGTGCTGATGAGAGATGGATCTCGAAACGCGTCCACAGATGGCTATCCACTTAAGGTATTCGAAAGACTTGATCTTGAAAACAATGTTATTTTTATGGTTTTTTAAAAACCATAAAAATCTGAGATTTGTTTCGGTAGGCCTAAAAAGACTCAATAATTGATATAGAGCTCCGGAAAGGCTAAATGTATTTATATATTCAGGCTGTGTTCCGTTTGTTTTAAGTTTGTATGATTATCTATAAGGTGGGGTGGTTTCACCAATTCTAGAATTAATAATCTATACCAGGTGTCTGCAACCTATGATCTGCGGGTCACCAAGTGACCTATTTGATATAAAGATTATCGACTCTAGATTGAGACAAAGACTAGACAGACAAGCCGAGGCAAACAAGACTAGACAGATTAGACTAGACAGACAAGACTAATGACACACTGCTCGAAAACTTTCACTTTGAGATCCAGGGATATTTTGCCACGTAGAATCTGCTTATTGGCACCGAACGCTGCCTAGGCCTGCGCGATCAGTTTTTCCACTCCCGCTACCTGGTTCTCAAAGCCCAGTGTAACCTTATGTCCCAAATATATGTACTCGGTTACTTTCTCCACTGGAAGCTGGTAGTCTGTCTTCTAGGATTCCACTCTCAAATCCTCCAGTATCGTCATCAACTCCCCAATGACCAGAAATAGGTCATCAGCAATCCTCAGATTGGTCATTGTCTCTCCATCAATCAACAGCCTGCTCCCTGCCCATTGCATCTGTTGGAATATACATTCTAGCGCTATGATAAACAGCTTCGGTGATATTGTGTCCCCTTGCCTGACACCTCTCTCTAGATGAAATTTGTTGGTTTTATTGCAAAGGGTTTTATTGCAAGACACAGGCAGTTGCGTTCTGATGCAGGTGGTTGAGCATCTGTATGTACATTTCTTCGAAACAGAATTTAACTAGAGCTTGCTCTATGGCCCACCACGCTATGGAGTCGAACGCTTTCTCGTAGTCAATGAAGGCTAGGATAAGTGGTTTCCTGTACTAATTACATTTCTCCACGACTGTTTTGAGAGCTTAAAGCTGGTCATTAGTGCTGAAGCCTGTGCGAAAGCCTTCCTGTTCTCTGGGTTGAAAGAATTCTAGCTTCCTGTCAAGTCTGTTAACTAGAACCCGAGAGAAGAGCTTTGTGAGACATACGACAGTAGACTAATAGGTATGTAGTTTTCCAGCCTCTTCATGTCCCATTTTTGTGGATTAGGGTGATTACTGCGTTATGTCATGCTGCAGGTACTTTACCTTCCAGGATGCACTTTGTGAATAGGATTGCCAGCACTTCACCTTGTCGTTGCTTTTGATTCTTCTTCTTCTTCTGGGGTGTTTCAACCAGGAGTTCTGACGTGTACCAACAGATCTTTTACCTTGAATCTTTCCTTCAATTATTAGTCTCAGCAGTTCATACTTATTGCCTCTCATAATGTGGCCTATGTATGTAGGTTTTCTTTCTTTAATGAGGGCCATTAGTTCAATCGGCTTCGTCATTCGTCTAAGCACTTCTTCATTCGTAATTCGTTGGATCCATGAGACGCGGCGCATACGGCGATATAAGTACATTTCAAACGACTCAATTTTCTTTTCGGTTGCAGGGTCCAGAGTCCAGCGTTCACACCCGTACACCAACACACTTGAGACATAACACTTGCTTTTGATTAACTCTGGTAATATGTCATCTTCCCCAGAGGCTCTTCTATTCTTAAGTTGTTGTATAGTGAGCATTATTTAATCTGGAATGAGATCCGGAATTTCTTCGGATCCGATGTTTTCGTCAGGTTTGCTCGTGTTTGCCCTCGAGCTGTCAGTGGCTGACTCGGTTTGCTTTCGTAGAGTGTTTAGAAGTCCTGTACTATTGCAATAAATTAGGGAATAGTAACAAGTAAAAGTATATAAATGAGATTTAATCTACCTCGCTTATTAATAAAGTTATTTATAACATCGTCTTAAATCATCGTCATCAATACACCTTAAAACATTACGCAATCTCTGTGTTTCATGATTTATTAGCTTTCGCCGAGACTGATCAATTGTATTGTTCTTCTTTAAATTGCATAACATTTGTGTCCAAAAATGCATGCATTTAATATGTATGGTGGATAGCACATGAGATTTTAATCGTTCACTTACGTGTCGCCAATCAGAAAACCCCTTATCTGCTAAAAAATATGATCAGAGGCAAATAACTTCAGACACAAAAACAAAATATGTTGTCAGAAGATTTGGAATATACAAGCCATCTTCTGTAATGACTTATAACTTATATATATATATATATATATATATATATATATATATATATATATATATATATATAATAAAAGTTATATAATTATATAACTTTTTATGTTCTCTTGCCGCTTCTTGATTACGTTTTCTTTTACATTTTTCACACCCACTAATATATTTTCTTCCGCAGTCTCTTTCACGGCTAGACATTCAGAGGTTATATTGCAGGTGGATTAAAAAATAATTTTGTGGATTAAATATAATATATATATAAATATATATATATATATATATATATATATATATATATATATATATATATATATATATATATATAGGAAGTAGCATGTCATATGCACAGGAACCCTTCAAATTAAACAGTGATAGACACAATTACAACACCAAAAATTGCTTAAAATTATATACACCAAAAAGCAATCTCACACTATGCTCCAGAGAACTCAATAGAATTGGAATAAAAATTTATAATAGCATCCCAGAAAATATAAAAGATGAGAAGACATACAAAACATCCCTTAAAAAATCTAAAATGCTTTCTTGTCGAAATGTGGTATTGAAGAATTATGGAATTGAAGAATTCATAAGAAGTGATTGTAAATAGAAACTACATTTAGAACCTATAGCACATATTTAATTATTCTTTTGGTTGGTTACTACTATAGGGTTATTGTATTATTTTTATTAGTTTTAGGGTGACAGTGTTAATTTAAGTATTTTTATTTTATTTTGTTCCCCTTTTGACTTATCAAATATGTATGAGTACTACATCACATGATAAATAAAGATTTTAGACAGATAAGACTATACAAACAAAACTAGACAGACAAGACTATATTTTTGAATTTTCATTATCTATTCTTATTTCACATTCTATTTTATCACACCATTTTTTCAATCGTTCATAAATCGATTAAAAATAATTACAGTGTAAAATTAGTTCATCAGAAATTTTACTTATAATTCGCTAATTAGATTGTCACTTCGCTTCTAGACGACGGCGAAATTAAATTACAACACGTACCAACTTATAGCTCCAAGACAACCAATTTCCAATCTCATTTGTATAACCTAAATACACTAATAACGTTACGTACTCGTAAAATTTTCCGTGAATTTACTTTAAACCACAAGCAACAACTCAATTACTAGTCCGATATATAATTTAAAACGCGTGCGTTTTGCATGTCTAGGCAAGTGTCAATAAATTTAATTGGAATATTATTTTAGAAAAGTATTTATGGGGATTATAAATGTAACAAAACTGGTTGTTTTTAAAGCATTTTTGTGGGAGTTGTGAAGTGGAAAACCGGAGTTGTTGGCGCCTGGTACTCGTTCGACGTTTAACAATAGTTCTATGGCAGCACTTTAACCGACAGTCAATTTAACACTTTCGTCCTGAACGAAACCAAAGTAATTTCCTCCCAACATGCCCCATTATTATAATGCAGCATTGAATATCAAATGGAATAGTTTATTTTATGTTCTGTGTGCAAACGGCAAAATTTGCAATTGCAGTTTGACCTAGAGACATTTACTAGTTTAATTAGAATTTAGTTTTTTTTAAGTTGAGGGTTTAGTAGTGTTTAGTTTGCGAGACCTAAATTGCTTTTACATAGTAAATAGAGTGTTGCATAAAAATTGAGTAAAAATGCAAAATATATTCTTAAACGCTCGTAGAAAACATGTTTAAGCTTTTAAAGGATTACTCACTAAAACGTTTTTAAAACACATTTTGCTTTTTATTTATATTTAAATTATACCTAAATATAAAAGATGTACCTCGAGCTCTCTAACACTTTGTAACATTTTTTTATGTTATAAAAAATATTACTATTATTATTATAAAAGATATTAAATTATAAATAAAGTTATTAAATATGTTATTTAATCTAAATTATATAGGTTTTATTCATAAGCAAATATTAATAAATATTTATATATCCGTCCTTTTGGCGGCGACCTTAAGCTATTAAGAATATTTTTAGAATTTTAATAATGGGTCAAGCAACAATCTGTTTGCCGCACGAACCAATCATTAATTTGGAACTGCACAGCTTTGTACTAACACCCCATTAACATATTGCCACAATTGATCGTACATTGCGAATATGTGACATTGAAGTTTCATTGGATTCAATCACGAAATCTATTAACTAAATAATCATTTCATATCCCATCAATATTTTGTTTAGTATGTTTTTTAGTATGTCAGTTTTACATTCTCCTACATTTTTAAATATTCCAGTTTCTCATAATGAATAATATTATTCAAATTAGGGAGAAATGTTAGTACAGATTCAGTAAAGATCATTAGAATAGATCATTAAGCTACTTACACTCGGTATAGAAAACTAGCGTATGGTTCTGCTGTAGTTTCAGTTTAGATGTGTTTAGTGTGTTTAGTCCAAAACAATTCGTATAGTTGAACTATACGAAGTGGTCACACAGCTACACTGTACGTAGCTTAAGTAGAAGCAGGGACATAATTACTTTGCACACAATAAGTTAACTAATATAATAAACAGGAAAACCAATCAAAATGATCCTGTTTTCCTCATTTCCCCTTGCAGATATGCCTTATGAACTCATCATTAAACGGTGATTCAAATTTTGAATATCTCTATGTTATTTTTATTATTACTTATCCTTGTTACTCACTTAGTCATTGCTATATTTTTCTGTATATCTTTAAGATCTTTTCTATATATCTTTGTATATATATATTATATATTCTATATATTCTGAATCGTGAATGTTTACTTCAACAAAGTCCAAATTATTATTCTTATTCAAGATAAATAGAACCTATTTCAAATTCAACTAATAAGAATTACTAATTCAACTAATAAGACTTTAAGAATTAAAAGTGCTATTTACTAATTAGACTTTACTAATTCCAAATCCTCTCTTGCTTCCATCCAGTCTAACTCTACTAATACTCATTTTATAAGAGTTGTCCACTGAAATTACAACTTAAAATTACTTCGAGTTTGAACTTCTGTAACTAGTCTAATTAGTAAAGCAGAAACAAAATTAAAGCTTATATTTACTAATTACACTTTACTGAATCTAAATCTTATTTTATTTATACTCTATCTTTACTAATACTCATTCTATAAGAGAAACTAGCACCGTCCGCTGAAATTTCATCCTAAAACTACATCAAGTTTGCATTTCTGTAACTACTCTCACTATTAAAGCAGAAACTAAATTCAAATTGTTAATTACTAATCAACTTAACTAAATTCAAATCTTGTATTACAGTCTATTTCCATTAATAATCATTCTATACCTAAGGATAACTAGCAACGTGTAAAAACAATGTTATTTTTCTAGTATTTGTTGAGTGCCACGACGGTGGACTGAAAGCTATAAAATAATTGACAAATTTCACATGAGATTTATTTTGGTAGTACTAAAAAGACTCAATAATGTTATAGAGCTACAGATAGGTTAAATATACGAAGGAGGTTTCGTAAAATAAGGTTCCCTATGCTGCTGAGAAATAATGCGACGTGCTGGGAGAAATGTAATACACTGTCTTACACTGCCAAATCTCCCTCTTTCTATTCCCCACCGCTCCCGCCACGCTATATCGCTCTGCGCCGGCCTAGCAGCCTTCGAAGATGGAGGTCCCTATCGCTGATACCGCCAGACGCGCTGTGATACGTTTTTTAAGTGCAAAACGGATTTCACCTATTGACATTCATCGTTAGTTAATCGAAGTTTATGGGGAAAATTGCTTATCTGTTCAACATGTTCGCAAATGGTGGAGAGAGTACAGTGAAAGCCGTACGAAAATTGACGATCCAGACCGGAAAAATTAGGATGGAATGGATGCAATGGATGGAATTGTCGAAAAAGTTGAGAGAATATTGCTTGAAGATCGGAGGATCACTATTAACGAACTTGCTTTCCGTATTTCTGAGACTTTCAACACCAGGATTGGAATTTCAAGGATTGGCGGCAGAATGCATGGAGGTAGAAAAATTGGAGCATCGTCTGCAGAAGTGTTTGAACAGGAACAGCGATTATGTAGAAAAATAGGATAAGTTTTAAGCTTTAAAATGATGTATAACACTAAGAACAAACATATAGCTGTCTATTATTAAAAATCATGGGAACCTTATTTTACGAATCCCCCTCGTATTTATATATTCAGGCTGTGTTCCATCTTCCAGCTCCCTCAAGTTCGAATGTTTGTAACTATTCTAATGAGTATAGCAGAAAATAAGCTAAAACTGTTACTTATTAATTGGACTTTACTAAATCCATTTTATTTCTTGTTTCTAGCCTACCACTACTAATACTCATTCTATAAGAAAAACTGCCAACGTCCACTGATATTCTATATTAAAGGTACCTCAAGTTTGAACTCCTATAACTAGTCTAACTAGTAAGGCAGAAACTAAATTCAAATTGTTAATTACTAACTATACCTTACTAAATTCAAATCTTCTTTTGCTTCTAGTCTACTACCTATACTAATACTCATTTTATAAAAGAAATTGGCCACCAAAATTCTATCTTTAAATTACATCAAGTTTGAACTCATGTAACTAGTCCAATAAGTATAGCAGAAAATAAATTAAGTTTGCTACTTATTAATTAGACTGGCAAGATTAGGGGGACATGAAAGAAGCTTAAACGTACATTGCGAGTAGAGAGTGTTAATTACAGCAATCGGGCGTCCCCTGGAAACAGCTAGAGCCGGCTAATGCTTCCTACACCGAAACACCAAGCGAACCATCGATAATGGATCGGTTTTTATCAAAGCCAACATTTAAGACGACCTCAATTAACACGTTGACGGACACTTGCGGCTATAGCCGTCAAAGCGAAATTCACTATGTGGCATGACACTTTTTAGACACTGCGACTATAGCAGCAGAAATGTGCATTTACCGATGTATAAGTAGAAGCCTAGTGTCATGTTTTGGAAAAAAAACTTTAGGTTAAAACATGGCATACCGAAAATAATGTGTAATTATTATAAAATTATAATAATTTTTTTTGTCATTTATTTATTTTTGTTTAATTAAAAAACTAACGTTTCGTGTAAAACTCCCAAATACTTTGTTTCACACAAAAAATGCTTATTTGAGCCATTAAACATGTCATTTACTTTTTTTTAATTTATGCTGTTATAGCCTCCGTCGTCCCATTACTTAGTGTCTAGAGTCCGCTGGCGCCATGACGGTTATATCCGCAACCTAATTAAAGGTGCTGAATTAATCAAAATTAAGTTTATTTAAACAGAAGGAGTAAAACTATACTTCTAATATTCTAAAAATTACATAATCATAGAGTCAATTTTCGAACTTCACTTGTTCCTACTGTCCGTCAATGTGTTAACATTAAAGAACATTCTAAGGATAAGGAAACCATTTTATCCGACCTGACAAGACCCACCAATTGCGACTTCTTGGTAATCCAAGAAACCCACAGAGGCCCCATTGCACGGAGACCCAAGAACGCGGGAATGAGACTGGTCTTGGAAAGGCCTCCATGATCAGTAAAGATGCGCCGTATTTGCAAAACCCGGTCTTGATATCCGATCTGCGGCATACGCGTCACACATACACACATTGAGATTCTCACAGCGGAGGTCCCTCACAGTCACGTCAATATACAAACCGCCCAATGCAGCCTTCGAATTTCAAGAGGCTCCCAACTTCCGGTCGCAAAACGGGAGGATCGTGCTGGTCGATTTCAACTGCCACAGCACAATATGGGGATATGGCCAGGCTGATGAAAATGGAGCTGAATTAGAGAACTAAGCAAAGCACACGAACTTGCACCTGATACACGACCCCAAGCTGCCTCCGTCTTTCAATAGCGGTCGCTGGAGAAGAGGCTATAACCCGGATAACATTTTTGCCTCGTACAAACTTGTTCCCCTATCAACAAAACATGTAGAATATCCACTCCCATAAACACAGCACTGTCCCATTACACACGTAATCTATGCAGCAGTGAGACCTGAAAGTGTTCTCTTCAAAAGGGGATTTAATCTCAGGAAGGCAAAATGGAATGAGCTTGACCTGTTCTACCAGATCACTTCCCTGGAAGCAAAGAGCGAAAACGATGATGCTTTCATCGACATCGTCAAGAGACTAACAAGAAAACACATCCCAAGAGGGTTTAGAACCGAACACATACCAGGTCTTACTCCAGAATCCGCAGACCCGTTGAAGAGGTACCCTATATGAGGACGAACCTTTCACTATAGGATAGGATCACATCTCCAGGAGGATACCATAAATACGGGCGAAGATCTGATGATACAAGTGCTACTCCGAACCTGACACTGGTCACTTCAGACCAGATCGCACACCACAGCAATCTCGAGAGCAAACTCAATGAAAGATCGGGATATGAAGCAGAACAGCCGACGTGCCTGGAAACTTATCAAAAATCTTAGCAATCGAACCAGACACTGGTAACTTCAGACCAGATTGCACACCAACTGCTAATGAACGGAAAGACCCAAAACTCAAATATAAAGGAATCCATACAATGAAAGCGACTGTCTAGCGTCTAGCTGATCCATTCACAAGAAGTGAATTAAAAATCCTTATTGTCACCTTAAAAAAAACAAAGCTGGAGGACTAGATAATCTAAGAACAGAACAAATAAAACTGCAACCATTGCGTGGATCACCAACTTAATGAACTTCTGTGCAAGGAAGTTGCAAATCCCAAAAATGTGGAGGGAGGCTCGAGTAGTCGCGCTGTTTAAACCGGGAAAGGCTCCTGCAGGACCTAAAAACTTTCGACCTGTATCATTACTATGTAATATCTTCAAGGTCTTCGAAAGATTGATACTGAATCGCATATCTGGTATTGTAGACTAAAGCATAATACCAGAGCAAGCAGGGTTTAGACCGGGAAGGTCTTGCTGCGACCAAGTTCTAAACTTTACACAACATATTGAAGATACCTTCGAGCGTAAGCAAACTACCGGTGTAGCCTTTATAGATCTGACAGCGGCATATGATACCGTAAACCACCAAACAGCAGTGTAGATGTATCATCTTACCAATGACCATCGCCTAGCTCAGCGTTTCTCAACCTGGGGTACGCGTACCCTTAGGGGTACATGAAATGATCTCCGGGGGTACGCTGAAAAAAATATGGAATGGCGGATATTGATAGATAAATTGAATATAACAGGAATATAATATAAAAGGAAAGATAAGAAGTATAAAAGATAACAACATCAAAAGAGGTTTCTAAGGGAATTCTCCGAACTGTCTTTCCATTTTTATTGTTTGTTATATATTGAACAACTTTTACATCGTTATTATACCTAATGAGGGGTAGGGTAGGGGTACGTGGTTTAGCGATGATAATGTCAAAGGGTACGCAAGTAACAGAAGGTTGAGACACGCTGGCCTAGCTGGACTGGTGAAAAATCTGTTGCAGTAGTAGTAGGGAAAAGCGAGTCGATGAAGAGACCAGGAGAATGTGTTACCACAGGGAAGTGTACTGGCTCCTATGCTTTCCAACTTATACACAACTGACCAACCAACCGACCAAGAGACACGTCGCTTCGTCTATGCGGATAACACAGCCATCGCCGCACAAGGGAAAAGCTTCGAAAAAGTCGAGAATAAACTACCTACTACGACATAAACCAGTTGAAACCGAACCCACGTATGTGCATTTCACCTGAGAAATAAGGACGCACGCAAGAAGCTGCAAATCTCATGGGTAGAACAACAACTCGAAACATGGGACACTCCAAAGTACCTAGGCGTAACACTGGACCCCACACTATCTTTCCAAAAACACTGCCAGTGTACAAAGACAAAAGTTTGTGCTAGGAATAATATCATCCGGAAGCTCACTGAAACAATATGGGGAGCGGAGCCTGACGCCGGCCCTCTGGCTCTCTGTTTCTCCGTTGCCGAGTACGCGACACCTGTGTGCTACAGCTCGGTTCACGCAAGACATGTCGACGTGGCCTTAAACAAGACATGCAGGAATATATAACACGCTGCCTGAGCAGCACACGTCACACGAAAAGTAGCATCCGAAACAAAGCGGCAGAAGCAGATCGGAAATAGGCGGGACCCTCTACATGATCAACAACCAGAAAGACGACGAATTAACAATAGCAGATATGCCCAAAACAACGCCGCATATAACTATGGAAAGAACAACACCCAAACCTGCGGACCGAACCCAGAGAGGAGCTGCTACCGGGAAAACTTTTACCATACGCGACATGGAAATCATTGAAAAGAAAAATGAAATTTGTGACGCGCTGTAAATCGAACAGGATGAGATGGGGAATGCCTGTCGATGACGAGCTGTGTGAAGGCTTCACAGCTACATACACCTTCTCAGATGTCCCAACATGGGAGAGGCATGCACGATGGAGGACCTAATTGTGGCAAATGATAGGGCGATAAACGCTTCCAACTATTGGAAAGGAAGGGCCTGAATGTAAACACTGGTGTCTCGGACTTGGAAATGAAAGAATGATTAATCAAACTTTACTAAATCCAAATATTACCTTGTTTGTAGTTTACCTCTATTCATACTCATGCTATAAGAGAAATTAGCAACGTCCAGTGAAACTCCATTTTAAAACTACCTCAAGTTTTACGTAATTTTTTTCTGTAATTTATGTAAGTCAAATGAAACGAAATTAAATTTAATAATTTAATTGCATATTTGGTGCATGAGTAACACGCGAAAATATAATAATCGCGCGACGCTCTTAAATTTGAACGCGCCGGGAATTATTCCTTAACTTATTATTCTTCTATTACGTCTGTATTAAACCTTCATCGAGTTACAGGCTAGACCTATTACAAATTAAGCAAAAAATTCCTACATGTAGCATTGACCATCTTCATTATGTCAAGGCTGAATGACTTTAAAACTACATATTAGAAACTTATACAAATTTCATATTTTGATAGCGAGCATGGAATTTAATAATGTGGCCAATAAAACCATGTTTTGTAGCCTTTATATACCAATAATTAAAAAAGTTAAATTTCTGCACAACATTCGTGGATGGAACGGAATATTTACGACATTATCGTCATTCATTAAATTGCTTTGATTCAATTACAAAGTCCATAACTTGTTTGTTTGTGTAACTAATTTAATAAATACATTTTCATTTGCTGAAGAGGTCAAGTGAAGGCCATACTAATTCACTAAAAAAATGATTTGTTACAAGAATGATTTCTTTATAAAAATCAGACTTAATTTCAAAATATTTCATCTTGTTTGGTCTTGCCTGGTCTTGTCTAGTTTGGTCTAGTCTTGTCTGGTCTAGTCTGGCCTAGTTTGTTCTTGTCTGGTCTTCTCTGGTCTTGTATGGCCTTGTATGGCCATGTCTGGTCTTATCTGCTCGTGTCTGGTCTTGTCTAGTCCTGTCTGATCTTGTGTGGTCTTGCCTGGTTTCGTCTGGTCTTGTTTGATCTTGCCTGGTCTTGTCTGGTCTGGTATTGTTTGATCTGGTCTTGTCTGGCCTTGTCTCATCTGATCTTGCGTGATATTTACTGGACTTGTCTTCTCTTATAATTTATCCTATTATATCTTGAATTAGAAGCTAGATAGCCTTAATAAGTCATTCAATTAGAAATTTCAACGAAAATATGTTATGAAAAGGTTCGATAACCCTTATGTTTATTCTAAAAAGAATGTGGTAATATAAATTATGTTTATATATTATTAAGGTATGGTTGAATGATCCTGGATCGATAACACTTTACTGACTTAATACTAATTTATACTAAACACATTTCATTAATAAAATACCAACTAAATACCTATTCATATTTATTAAAAATAATTTAATAAACCACAAATAGATTATATCCAAGTTTTAAATTACTTTATTTTTTGCATTGTTATTATTACTTGTGCTCGTCAAGTTTTGTGACATCAAGGTCAACGAGTAATAATTTCCATTTCGTGTGCAGAGTTTTGCCACTCATGCAATCGGGAGTTTCGCATTAATGAAATGGAATTTGCTTCGAGCCGAAAAAATTACCTTTCGGTTGAAAAAAAAAATATAACAAAGAACACGGAAACTTCCGGAATTTAACAAAACAATAACATATGCATATTTGAATTACAAATAAGAGAGAAAAAAGTTAGAAATGAAAATTACAGACGATGGAAAGTGGTTCTTTGTGAACGACATAAAAGAATATTTTTCATATCAAAATTTCCTTGAAGTGAACAATTAATTATAATGAGATTTTTATTACGTACAAAGTTTTAAGAATTATATAATAAAGAGAGCATTCTTGAGCATTCATATTAATCTTGATCGCATTCGTTATTAAATCATGTTCAATTTGTTTATTATAATTATGTATATTTTTTATTTATTTCTTGCTTTGGATCACAATAGAGTTAAGGTTTACAATTAACTAATGTCATTAATTAACATCATTACAAAATCTTCTGCGATCGACAACTTTATCTCTCTTTGTGGCCTCAGATAGTGGAATACCATATCCAACGCGACCAACGATATGCTTGATCTAGTGCTTAGCGACTTAAACGCCAGCATTTCTAAAGAGATTTGTCCTCTTGTTCCTGAAGATGCCTATCATCTTGCACTCTCGGCATTGTTTATTATCCATGCCAGTGGGTACCTTCCTAAGTTTATCAGCAATTGTCAGACGCTCGCTATTTCCAAATCCTTCAACTTTCGTCCTGCCTATCTTTCTGCACTATATCGGGCTCTAAATTCTTCGGACTTTACTTTTCTTGACGTTCCCACCCGGTCATCTAGTGACCTCTTAGACTCATTTTACGCTGTTCTGTATTCCATTTTTGATAAGTTTGTGCCGCCTCGTTCTTGCTCTACTTATCCCTCATGGTATTCCCCATCGATTATTGCAGGATTATTGCAGTTTTTAAGAAACGCACTCTTCATCGTAACTATAAGAGGTCTAAATCGGCCCTCGACTATTCGAGATTTAAAGCCACCAGATCCAAAGTGAAGTTGCAGATAAACTCCGCCTATTCAAACTTTATCAAGGCGGCAGCCAATAACATTACTGCTGACCCAAAATGTTTCTGGTCCTTTATTCAATCGAAGCGCCAAAGCCGTATACCTGGTCAAATGTTTTGTGACCAAGTGTCTTTTGACACTCCTCAATCCATTGTTAATGGCTTTGCGAACTACTTCAAAGTAGTCTATTTTCCTTCGCTTATAAGCACCTGTTATGTCGGATATTTTCTGAATTGGTCTGATTGGTCTGAATCTCTCTTTGATTGGGCTTGCGAACATTTCCGAAGATGAAGTGTTAGCTACCCTCAAAAATTCAAAATGTAACTTGACCAGTGGTGCCGATCTAGTCCCGGTGTTCTTACTTCGTGATTGTGCACACATCTTTGCTCCTCATCTTACGGAACTGTTCAACCTTATCCTCCGGGAAGGCAAGTTTCCAGCGATTTCCAGCTATTAGAAATCTACTAAAATTTGCCCCATCCACAAGTCGGGCTCTCAATCGGACATTAGGAACTATCGTCCGATATCGATTCTCTCCAACTTTTCCAAAATCTTTGAGTCAATCGTTTACAACTCCATCTTTTCTCCCCGAAACATCATGGATTCATTAAAGGACGCTCCACGGTCACCAACTTAATAGCTTTCATGCAATTTGTTTAACCAGTTATAGGAAGCAGGGGCCAGGTTGACTGCATTTATACCGATTTCTCGAAAGCCTGTGACAGCATTGATTATCGAAAAGCTACATTCTTTTGGCTTGGTTAACTTAATAGCCTTATTGTCCTCGTACCTGGCTTATAGAATCCAGTACGTTTCTCACTTCGGTTATGCATCAGCTGAATTTGTTGCCTCCTCCGGGGTTCCTCAGGGATCTAACCTTGGGCCCTTGTTATTTAACATCTTCATTGGCGACCTGAGTGCGAATTTCTCCGTGCCACATTTATTTATTGCAGACGACCTTAAAGTCTTCTTGTCAATTAAGCAGTCTAATGACTGTGCACTCTTACAAGAGAACCTTGACATATTGGAGAGATGGTGCGATGTCAACAAGCTGGCTCTCAACCTAAACAAATACCAGTTTGTGACATTTACTCGGCTTCAATACCCGATCGAGTTTAGGTATACCTTGAATAACTTTTACTTGGAGCGCTGTGACACAGTCAAAGAGCTTGTCATTTTATTTGACAGTAATCTCACGTTTGCTCAACACATATTGTCTTCAGTATCCAGAGTCGCGAGAGCTCTCGGTTTCATAATCCGTAATGCTCGCGGTTTTAATAACACCTTGGCTCTGTGAGTCCTCTATAATAGCTTCGTGAGATCCATTCTTGAGTATGGCTCCATTATTTGGGACCCGCACTTTAAAAAGCACATCTGTCTTTGGAGGTTGTTCAGAGGAAATTATTAAAATACCTCTGGTTTAAGAATTCTGGAGGTCCTTCTCCTCTTCATATTGACCACTCATCGTTGATGAAGGAGTTGGGGTACCAATCGTTGAGCTCTCGCCGCTCTATGGTCGGTCTAGTCTTTTTGCATAAGGTCACTCATGGCGTTATTGACTCTTCCGAGATTCTCGATCTCTTGAACTTCCATGTTCCTGCAGCTGCTAGTAGGCAAACGGCCTCCTTTTATAACCCATCATCTTGTGGTCCCCTCATGTTGGTGCCACCCCTATTCAACATGTGCTCGATCTATAACTCTATCAGCTCGGAGTGTGACATCTTTGTGAAGCTTAGATGTTTCAAATTAAAGGCCCTTAGAAGCCTTTCTAATTAACTTTTTTATTTATTGATGTTATTGATTCTATTTATATGAGGATCCTTTTTATATTTTACATTTTTATATTTTAATTTGGAACCTTCTAGTCTAAGTTTATTTAAGCTTTTGAGGTTGCTCTGTAATTGGTTTTGTATAACTGTTGGGCAATCTTTAATAAAATAATTTAATTTAATTACACAACAATACACATACATCTACTATTAGATTTAAACATTTATATCACGTCACATTTGATTATTAAAAAAATCATCGACAGAGTAATTAGGTTTCTTGAGCAGCATTTCTTCTTCTTAACGGTCGTTTTAAATTTATTGTAATTGGCGATAGCCTTAGTGTCACCAGGAAGTACATTATGAAGCTTTTTGGTTACCACATAAGAGCTACACCCCATCTAAGAAGTACTGAAATTTGGTAGCTTATCAGTATATACGCGTTGTATAATAGTTGACATCTTCAAATCTCAAAAACTCTTCCAGGTGTAGTTTAACATATCATACTTATTTTACTATTCATAAGCGGTCACATATATAGTATGTATAAACTAAACAAGATATATCCTTCTAGTTTTTAATTCTAGATAGTCTATTTAATTAGCTTAATCTATGTGAAACTTCGTTATCTCGTTTATTAGTCCACATATTTAGATTTAAAAACAGACTTAGTCAAAATCTTGTATCTCTATTGTTTTCTTCAATTTCATACTTACATTGCCTATAAACTAAACAATATATGGCCTTTTAGTTTTTAAATCTACATAGTTTATTTAATGATCTTAGTCTATGTGAAACTTAGTAAAAACACTTAGTTTAGTAGTCTATACTCGGGCCTATACCGAAGATAAAAGAATTTCAGGAGCTCCGTAATACCTCTAGAAAACCAAATATTTCCGAGAACAGACCAATCCTGGTAAGATATCAAAACATTGATCACAGAAGCTGCACTTAAAAGTAATCCAGTACAAGCAAGAATCGGGCGGAAACACTGGATGTCAGATGCAACCATCCAACTTATAGACCAGAGGAGAATTTTAAAGATGTCAAACGGAAATATAGAACAAAAGAACCAGCACATAAAACAACTAAATCATTAAATTAAACGAGCGTGCAGATATGATAAAAATAACCAGATTAAGGATATATGTGCGGAGGCTGAACACCATGCTAAACACAATGAGTCCCATGAATTACTCGATAAAATTCGATATTTAGCCAGAGAATTCAAACCACGGACACAAATAATAAAGAATGAAAGGGAAGAAACTATAACAGACAAAGATGGGATCGCGGAAGTCTGGAGACAGTACTGCCAGAAACTGTTTTCCGATATCGTGCAAATTCCAAGGTGCACACCAACCTACTGTCTAGAAAAGGAGCCAAAATTCTAATATCAGAAGTGGTAAAGGCGATTAAAAAACTAAATAACCGGAAAGCTGCTGGCACGGATAATATAACATCAGAAATCATCAAGTTCATAGGGGAAAAGGGAGAAGACGTAATACACTCATTATGCGAAGCAGTATAGAACACCAAGAAATGGCCTTCAGAATGGCGCGAGTCAATACTCATCCGAGCGCGAGTCAATACTCATCCGAGCGCGAGTCAATACACTATTAAAGAAAGGGGATCCTACAGAATGCAAAAACTATAGAACAGTTGCATTAATATCACACACCAGTAAAATTATGCTCACCATAATATACGAGAGACTGAAACCTTTTCTTCTTCCCCAAATATCGGACGAACAGAGTGGATTTGTCCCAGGAAAAAGCACAATGGAACACAGGGTCAAAATATGCCGCCTAGGGCGAATACAAGTTTCGCCGCCCCTCTTAAATTTTATTTACTTAACAAATAAAAAACAAATGTAATTCTAATAACAATATATACAAAAAACAATGTAGGTATAGACACTTTGACAAAATATACCTATAACTTATACCAAAACAATAACTTAAAAATAAATAAAACAAAAAAATTTACCCCTCTGGCTTTTACTTTGCAAAATTATTAATGATGTCGTCGTAGTATATTTTCTCTGTTATCTCATGTTCTATGACTAATATAGATAAATTTCTGTTTGGCAAAAAAAAATCTTTGTTGGGCCATAGAAGATCGCAAATATTTTTTAATTATTTTTAATTTAGAGAACGAACATTCGCTTTTTCCAGTTACTGACGAAAAACTAGATTCGCATTGTTATTAAGACAGTTTTGTAAAGTTTCACATTGCAATTAAATTTGCGATAAATTTACGAACAATTTGAAATATTTGGAAATTGTAGCTAATTCTATTAAAAAATTGCAATTCTAGCTTAACTAGTTTTCTAGTTACACACCAAAAACTAGACTAGCATTGTTATTAAGACAGATAGATAAATGTCACTAGATAACTAGCATTGATGTTAAGAGAGATAGTTAAATCTATAATTATTTGTTAATAATATATCTTAAAGGAAATTTAATTCTCTGCAAGTTTTATTTGAAACATTTTTGAAAAAATTCGCTTAGTTTCCGAATTATTTTCACATTTCTGAGATGACTAATTAAGATAACAGCACTTTTAGCCAAAAATCCAACCATTTACAATTAGTTAAGTAAGTCGGGACTCATTTAGTTTTCCAGCGACGAAAGTGAATCTCGACTAATACTAAATCATATTCAAAGGGGAGATTTACAAGAGAAATTGAAACAATGGTCTGTCTAGTCTTATCTACTAACTTAACTAAACGCACTCCACTACGTAAATCATCAACCGAATTTAAATTTGAATCGTCTCATTGTTTACAATTTCACGACCCGGATTCGTGTCAGAATGTTTCTGTTATTTGATTGCTGGCTAGGTGTCAGTAATCTCGCTATGCTGACTAATTAAATGGTCTAACTAATAGACAATTCCGTTTATTCTGGAGTGCAATCCAAAATAGTGCTGTAATATTTAGCCTCTATAATTTTGGAAATATTAGTAGCACGTGCTTTTTCTCCATTTAAATTTATTGTTATTTTGAATTTCTTTGCTCAAATAATGAGAACAATTGAAATTTTTTGAAACTCTGCGCATAATTGAATTGTTGCTATAATAGCTTTTAATATCTCTTGCCAATATTGCTGTTCCAATTTCAATAATCTTTGATGTTCTCTATCGATAGTTTTTAACCTGACACCTTTTTTCACTCCATATGATTTGAATAACGTTCATGTATTTTAAAACTACTTGAAATATTCTTCCAATTAGAATAACCAAACATCGACCAATTTCTAGACATATGCTCTGCATTATCAAATAACAAGCAAGAAAGACAGTACAAGGAATTGTTTTTTTGACTGGAAACTAACCACTTCCTTTCTAATTTTTCGCCATTTGACATAATTCTCTCATAATGTACGTCCGAGAAAGGTCTTTTATTGCTACAAAAATATGCCGCCCTAAAAATATGGCGCCGTAAGGCGATCGCCTGTCCGACCAGGCGCATGTGCCGGCACTGATCGAACAAATACTGAATATTCGCCAGATCATCGAAGAAGCACGCGAATATAACGTCACAATGTTTATGTGCTTTGTCGACTACTCTAAAACGTTCGACTCCATTAAGTGGGATGCCCTCTGGCAGATTTTAGAGTAGATGGGCACACCAGGCCACCTAATACAACTGATACGGAACCTCTATGAACACAGCGCAGCAAGGGTCAGAATAGATCAAACATACTCAAACAAATTTGACGTTAGAGCAGGGGTTAGACAAGGGTGTATCCCGTCACCAATCCTATTTAACATATGTAGTGAGTACGTCATGCGCAAAGTACTCGATGAATGGTATGGGGGGATTGCAGTGGGAGGAAGGCGCATAAGTAATCTGAGATATGCCGATGATACTCATATATTGGCGGAGGATCAACTCGAGCTGGAAATGATCATGACAAGGCTTGGAAATATAAGCAAAGAGTATGGCTTAAAACTAAACATCAGTAAAACCAAAGTCATGAGTAGGGAAAGATCCTTCGTTCTGGAACCTCCTCCTCCTCCAACCTCCTCTGACCTCGGCAATTGGCACTTCCGGTTTCGACTTCCGGTTTCCGGTTCCCACTTCCGGTTTCGACTTCCGGCCTTCATTTCCGAAACTACTGGATGCGCGGGAAAATTTAAAAAAATAGACGCGAAAGCGAATGCAAGTATGACTTAATGGAAGAAAGCAGTTAGGATAAAAGTGTAGCTGAAGATATTGACGCAGGTGTACCCAAAGATCATGATATATACAAAGACTTAATGGTAGGAATAAGAGAAAACAGTATAAACATCTCAATGTTAAATGACTCCTTTAAAGAGTTTAATTACCTGGATTTATTGGAACATCGATTTGATATTAGTAATTCTCAAACACCCAAACAGAATACCCCTGCAGGATTTCCAAGAAATTGTATTAATAAGAGAGAAGAAGAAAGTGTTTTCACAGACTATGATTTCGAGGGGAGCATACCTTACCTCAATGAGAAAATTGCAAACGGGAAGTCGTTTAATCCGTTTATGGAATGGGATGATCCTAACGACTAACAACTGATTTAGAACTCTCAGCTCGGTCTTATATACCCGCTGGAATGTTTATTAAATTAAACGAAAAACAATCCTAAGAAATTTATTATTTCTCCACTCGCTTGCCGCTGATAAGATAATAGGAAGTTGTTATGACTACTGATAAATCAAAATCTTAATAAATTTGTTTATTAAATTAAAACACAAAACGATTCATTATATATTTTAGTTCAGTCTTATCTAGTCTCGTGTATTTAGCTTCGTCTGTCTAGTCTCATGTATCTAGCCCCGTCTATCTAGTCTCATGTATCTAGTCCCATCTATCTAGTCTCATGTATCTAGCCCCGTCTATCTAGTCTCATGTATCTAGTCCCATCTATCTAGTCTCATGTATCTAGCTCCGTCTATCTAGTCTCATGTATCTAGCCACGTCTATCTAGTCTCATGTATTTAGCTTCGTCTTTCTAGTCTCATGTATCTAGTCTCGTTGATATATGCAACCAACTACACACCTCATTTGCCCCACTGACATCTAATTTTGAATTTTCCTGCCTTCTTTTCCTGCGTCTATTTTTTTGAATTCTCCCGCGCATCCAGTAGTTCCGGAAATGAAGGCCAAAAGTCAAAACAGGAAGTCGAAACCGGAAGTGTGAACCGGAAGTCGAAACCGGAAGTCGAAACCTGAAACCGGAAGTCGAAACCAGAAGTGTCAAGGTCAAGGTCAGAGGAGGTTGGAGGAGGAAGAGGTTCCAGAACGAAGGATCTTTCCCTACTGTCATGATAGTAGACCGGAAAACGAACAACTCTCCGCATATCCGACAGTCAGCCGGTTTCGAAGTAGTAGATAAATTTATATATCTTGGCTCCCTCATCACCAACACAGCAATAGCAAGAATGACCACAACTAAACTGACACGCATATGGAAGGGACGTCAATTAGTAAAGCTACGAAAATCAGGCTGGTCTCTACTTTAATTTTCCCAATTTCATCATACGCTGCTGAAACCTGGTCGATCAGACAAGCGGACAGAAAGAAAATAGATGCATTTGAAATGTGGGTTTACCGAACAATGCTCCGAATATCATGGTCGCAGCACCGCATCAATGTATCGATCCTAGAAGAACTAAAAATCGACAGACTGTCCAAGAGAATAAACCGGAACAAAGTGCGATATTTGGGGACGTCTCCAAAAGACTGGATGCATTAGAAAAGCTGGTGGTTCAAGGCAAAGTCGACGGACGAAGGTCACGAGGAAGATCTCCAACACGATTGGTAGACGGAATCAGAAGCTTGACTGGACTCTCTCTGCGCGAGGTCACAGAACTAGCCCAGAACAGCTTTAAAAATGGTAGAAGCATAGTGCCATCAAACCCTTGTGAGGGTAATAGAACCGAGGAGAGACTCGGGCCGGCGAGAGAATACAGCTGTACTGCGCCGAGATATAAGAGGGACGCGCCGAGGTGCGCGCAGGTTAGTTTGAGTTAAGAAATATGCGTCAGTTTTTCAAACACGGGCAACTAAACACCGGGCGCACGGAATAATGTGTACAGAACAATGCTAAACTCGTGGAGACGAGATGCATTCTCCGGCCCGAGTATATATATTTAGAGACTAACTAAAAATGATTGCAATCATTATTTATATCTCATCATCAAATTCATCATCAAATTAAATATAGATAACTTATTTAATTTACTTGGTCTGTGTGAAATTTAGTAAAATATAGTAATAATATTTCGTCAAATATTTAATTCTATGAACAGTTAAAAAATATATCAGAATAACGTTCATTTCAGACAAACATTAATTAAAAATTCAACTAAAATTTTATATACTGTTCTCTAGGGGAGGCGATGACGAATATTTTAATTAGGCTCGCAATTAATTAGCGAAACACCCGTTCGAACCATTCCATGTGAAGTAAGGTCATTGCTATCGGGACTGGTGGGTGTGTATTTGATATTAAAATTTGTGTTATAAATTATGCTAAATTACTCTAATTAAAATTCATAATATATTTGGTGAGCGATTCTCTTATCGTTTTTACACAAACACAAACCCAAAGAAATCCATGTAAATACACTAAAATCTTAGCAAACAAAAATGTTCATATACGATATTTCTTATATGATTTGGACTACATACAAAATTAGTTTCAGATTATGTTTTTATTATAATTTTAGTAATATATTTTTGAATAAAAAAATATATTAAAATTGCAATAATAGAAACGCAAAATTATTTGGAAAACAGCCCAGAATTGTAGTGACTATAGATTTTGAATTTATCTATTAATACAAACTTGAGAACAGACCTCGTGGTCGGTAGCCTTCTTAATACAATGTATACAATAAATATTTTTTCTTACTCTCTACAAACATGAATTCTTAAAACTCACATTTTCATAGTTAGCCCTTTTGTTCCTAATGGTCTCTCTATACAACCACTTTTTAATATAATGAATAGGAACGTTGTTACTACGTGGTAATCCATACTTACACTGAATTGATAAATTCACTATGTTTTAACAACACAAAAAATAATTAAGTGAGTTTATCACTTCAGTGTAACCTTTTTAATATTTCGTGAGATCCAGCAATAACTTCATGTGGTTTCATGAATATGCAATATTATTCAAGTGGTGTCATATTATAGCACTAATCTATAAATTACGTTAAATATTCATTCAAATATAAACGAAATGTAATTATAAAATAAGTTTGTTTTGGGACCTGCAAGGGTTAAGCAAAAGTAATTTTAATTAAAGTAATAATATATGCAAGCAAAATAATGAATATGCAATTTTTACATAAACTTCTACATTTTATTTGAAACGCTCTGACCTTGCACAATAAAAAAACCCCCGAAGCAAAATGTAATTTAGATCGTTAAGAATATATTTTTAACTTAATTACATGCACATTATACCCGGAACATTCACCATATCATTACACTTACGTAATGTGGGTTATACGCATATTTATGCCGCACAAACAGATTAAAATTATTCCGATATTTTTCTTTTGATTAGCTAGATAAATTACTTTGTAATTTACTAATTAATTAATAAAAAATATCTTGATTATTATATGACCAACTAATTAGTTAATCTAAAAACAGATTTTTATAGAGAATATAAGGTTTATGGGCGGAAGGACCTTGTGGTCGATAGCCCTTTGTATAAAGTAAACATATTTATTGTTTACTTTATACAAAGGGCTATTGACCACGTGTTCCTTCCGCCCATAAACCTTTATTCTCCATAAAAAGCTGTTTTTATATTAACTAATTAGTTTCTCTCTCTATAAGATTTATGGTATATATGTTTGAGTTAGTCAAGGCTGCAAGTGTAAGACTAAATAAAACATGTATACTTATTTGTTGACTTATAATTTAATAAACAAGTCTTATATTTTGTAGTCTATGTAATTTATCGTGGAAATCTTCGTCATCGAAAAGCAACAATTGCACACATATTATTACTACTGTTCGTGTTTGTTTCCAAATAAATTGAATGTATTTATGATAATGTAATAATAAAAATACAAAAAGTTGGAAATTATGTTTATTAGAGTTGCGGTGCGGTTTATAGCGTCAACTAAACACACAAACACAAAAAATATTTTACAGGCTAAGCCTGCATATTACTCTGGCTTTTTATTTAATTTGCTACACACCTTCATACTCAACCTTGGTATCATTCTACTAATTAGGTTTCCGACTGAAACTCTTCGTTCCATATCATATTTAACCGGACCATACGAAACTTTTACTGACGAATTAATGTGATTACGTACAGTTTAGAATAAACGAAATTCATAAATAAATTATTATTATTATTTACTCACACATCAAAATGATTACATTATAGATTATACTCACACATTATAGACTATAAATAGATTATTGTATGTATGTGAAGAATGCAATTATAATAATAGTGTGTAAAAGTATCCAAATTGTACGTAAAAGTCCAATGTAAATCAAACGGAGTTTCATTATTAAACAATTTCTGTTTGCTGTTACTATGGCAACAACTCTCGTTACCCAACAAAAAACATAGACGTAGTGAAAATAAATTTTCTCACATCTTAAAATTGAATTATTTTTTCTTATTTTGAATCAAAGAGTCTCGGCCTCTCAGTCCGAATTTATCTGGCTCTAATATAACTTGACCTAATCATAACCCAATCTAGATTAAATCTAGATTAACCTACATCGACAACGACCAAATAGTGTTCCCGTCACTGTGCGTTTTTACTAGTTGGCAATTTTTTCCACGGAGGCGCTGAACGTTCTAACCTTATTCTGTCAGTGATTTGAAGTATGTTTTTACAATTTTTACAATATTATTTTTAAATTTTAACATGCTTTATAGATAAAATAATGTCTGACACACGTGTGTGAAAGGCATTTGTGCACACTTGTATCATAAACTACTAATTTTGTTTTGCTGAATTAAATATATAATGAAATGAAATAATAAAATGGTGCGACACTCAATTGAATGACCTGGACAGAACAACAAAACTAAGAAATGGAAGTATGACGAGATAAGATCTTACACGGAAAGTTCCCTAATTGATGACCCCTATATAGGCATAGATTATAAGTAATCTCCTTGAAATGGATTGTAGATGGCTTTATCTCTCCACAAACAGAAGGATTCATAGCCGCTATCCAATATAGAATGATACGAACTAAGAACTATGAGAAGTACGTATTAAAAATGGACACCGAAGACCGATGCAGACCGATCATTCAAGGGTGCCCGGTTCTGGCCGAAACCGCATATCGAGATAGGCAGTACCAGCTAGCCAAATTGATACACCAACAACTGGGACTAAATTACCGGCTGTTTGAAAAAAAAACAACAGCACACACCGATTATATTATAAACACACACCGATTGTTGTAGAAAAAGAAAATGCAATCCTCTACCAGGATAGACCCATCCTCATGGATAAAACAGTCAACTACAACAGAGCTGATATTCTCCTGAAAAAGCTGCCGCAATAATTGATATAACATTCTCACTTACATTGAACTAATGGAAAATAACAAACGGAAAAATGGTCAAAAATGCGGAACTTTCTATAGAAATTTGGAATCTAGATAATAGGGTCAAGATCAACCCTATTATCATCTCTGCAGAAGGTGCTGTCTCGAAGAATATTATAAGTATAGTTGAGGAACTTGTACTACCACACAAATTAGTACGAATAGGCCAAAAGACTGTCATTCTACAATAAAAAGAATATCGCAGGGAATCTGATGGAAACAACACTAGAGTTACTGAATACTTTCTTCAGGGAAGACTACGACGTAGACACAGAAAAACAGAATACAATCAGACAAGAAGTTTTATTCAAAAAAGAAGGACCGGGCGACAGAAGATTCACATTATGCGAAATAGAACGAGTTATTACCCTAATGAATCGAAAGAAGGCACCCGGAGTAGACGGCATTACTTCGGATATAATACTTGCGGCTTTCCACATTATACCTCAAACTTTCCTGAGCTTCCACAAAAAGTGTCTTGACGGGGAAGTTTTTCCGATCTGCTGGAAAGAAAAACTTCTCAAAATAATTCCTAAGCCAAATAAACCAGGAAATACCGCTAAAGACTTTAGGCCAATTACTGAATAGAATACCATATCCAAACAAACGATCTCCTTAGCTTAAACCAATTTGGTGTCCGTAAGGGTGTTGGAACAGTGGACGCCATAAACAAAGTAATTAGTTTGGTGAAGGAAAGCAAGTGTAGTAAGCAATACTGTACTATTATCGCACTAAACATTACTGGAGCATTTGATAACGCCTGGTGGCCGTTGATAATACACAGACTAATTATCAACAAATGCTAAAATAACCTGATTAACCTAGCATGCGACTATTTTAACAGACGTAGGGCCATAATACACGAGCCGAGAATTACAGGCCAGATATCTGTAAACAAAGGTAGCCCTTAGGGCTGCAGATCAGTTCCAACATACTGGAAAAACCTATACAATACTATTTTCGAAATTGACCTCCCAGAGGGTACTAACATAGTGGCATATGCCGATGATACTATGTTACTCGTATCCAGTGACACAATATGCAGATATGCAGACTGAGGTGCAGGACGAATCAGGCATTGGAGGCACTGCAATCATGGGACTGACTCTAAACTTAATTTCAATGCTTCGAAAACAGAAGCAGTATTCTTCGGCAGATCACCGACACAAAGACAAAGTGAGACAAAATGAAATGCCAACCAGGATCACATCAGATATTTAGGGATCATTATCGACAAGTGTCTCAACTTCAAACCGCATATTAAACAAGTCTGTATTACCTCCAAGTAATACTTCTAAAGACTGCGGTTGGTACCGAGAAAGGAATGGGGGTTGGGGAAAGCCAACATAGCACAAATTTATAGTGAAGCAATTGAACCGGGCCTCCTATATGGCGTCTCTATCTGGCACAGAGACTGCGGGGTTCGGAAAAAAATCAAACCAAACTACTCGGGGTACAGCGTATATGCACCTTAAAAGTAGCTAGAGCTTACCGCACGGTATCGACAGAGGAGGTTGGCGTTATCTCGGGGCTTCAACAAGGGAGAAACTGGACAACTTGCAGTCGACCTAAGATTGAAAGAAGTCGCGTTATATGGACCAAGGCAGTCAATAGACGAGGCCACACTAAAAGATCTTAGCATTGCCGTATCTCCAAATCTAAAGGAACAGAGAATCTGTATGTTCCACATTAAACATCCGGCGGAATTTATACCAGTTGATTACTATTTAACGCATAACAACACATCAAGCGGTTCAATCTAAACCGATGGTTCGAAATCCGAAGTTGACGTAGGAGCAGCATTTGTGGTATATGTTGTGGAGGTGCATTATGAGATTATGAAACAAGAAAAGTATTGTTCCATTTTCCAGGCGGAACTCCTTGCCATCATCAGGGCACTAAGATACATTAGATCGGAACATAAATCAATCCCTGACTGTTCCTCTCGGACAGCAGAGCGGCTCTCGATTGCTTAAAATATATGACAAAACCAACCGAGCTTCTTTTGGAGACATGGCAGCTGGCACATGAAATCCGACAAAGGACTAATCTTCTGCTGCACTGGGTTAAGTCTCAAGTATGTCATAAAAGAAACGAAAAAGCGGATTATCTTGCACGGCAGGCTTCAGGAACAGAAAATACCAGCGACGAAACAAACCAATTGCCAATCACGTACAATAAAGTACCTGGTCAGGCAATAAAAATGGGACTATCCGTCAAGTTCCACAGAGAGTGGCAAGAGCGATGGGATAAGGCCACAACTGGAATTTGGACCAACAAATATATTCCTGTAATCAAGAAGTGGAAGAACATTGCCCTACAGATCACATGGTTCAACTGATAACTGGCCTTGGTAATTTTAACGCTTATCTACATAGATTCGGGAAGAGGCTGTCTCCGCTCTGCACATGCGGAGAGGAAGATACAGCCGCTCATGTACTCTTTAGATGCCCGCTTACAGAGTATTGGCGACAACAAACCGAGATTAGCATTACTATTGCAGGATGTCCTGGCCAAGGAGCGAGGAGGACCTAAACATATTTGATAAAAATACTGATTGGTGGCGGACATTTAATGCAAATTGCGCAAAATTAAAGTTGACTTTAAAGAACCAAGACCAAAATTAAAAAGATCGTGACATTTAGAGTTTAAAACTAAATTACTATTAAATTGTAAACTATTTTTGTAATCGACAATCAGCGTAGTGCGCATCTGGACGGAGTGCTGGCCACATAAGTTATGCTTATGAATAAATAAATAAAAAGTCATTCTACAAACATGCCCAATTTGGTGATGTGGATCAGGATAAACATCCTCTTCGCTCCGACAGAGCCTATACCCACTCCAACTAAAGCCTAGTTCGCACTAGGCTAGTAATTTAGTAGAGTAGCGAGTAATTTAGTGGCTAAACAACTCGCTAGTGCACAGAAATCGTTCGCATTACTGTCCAGTACAGAACACAAGTGTTTTGTAAGATTAACGGGCTGCAACGCAATAGAGTGAAAACTGATATATTCACTGCATTTTCTAAATCCAAGCATGCCGATTGCTTCATTTGTTTGTTTTTATAATGCGGTGATTTAATATTCCACAAGCATTCATGTTCGTCGTATTTGGAAACAAATTTTAAAGTTTTACACATTTTGACATTTTTGCGGCCACTAATGAACTCGACTAATCTACAGATTCGAACTTGTTTAGCCGTTGAACCAGTGAGCACGGACGAGTGGTGGGAGGCGCTACTCGCCCGATAAAATAGAGTAAAATGGATCGACTCGACTTAATCATTCACTAAACTACTTGACTAATTTTTTGTGGTTCGCACAAATTTAGCCACTAAATTACTCGCTACTCTACTAAATTACTAGCCTAGTGCGATCTAGGCTTTAAGTCGAGTCGATTCATTTTACTCCATTTTATCGGGCGAGTAGCGCCTCCCACCACGCGTCCGTGCTCACTGGTTCACCGGATAAACAAGTCCGAACCTGTAGTTTAGTCAAGTTTATTAGTGGCCGCAAAAATATCGTTTCGCTGGACCGAAAAAACAACTTTAAAATTTGTTTCCAAATACGTCGAACATGAATGCTTGTGGAATATTAAGTCCCCGCATAATAAAAACAAAGAAATGAAACAATCGGCATGCTTGGATTTAGAAAATGCAATGAATATATCAGTTTATTCACTCTATTGCGTTGCAGCCCGTCCATCTTACAAAACACTTGTATACTCTACTGGACCGTAATGCGAACGATTTATGTGCAGTAGCGAGTAGTTTAGCCACTAAATTACTCGCTACTCTACTAAATTGCTAGCCTAGTGCGAACTAGGCTTAAGGGATAGGTAAAAGCTCTTCAGCAGATATGCTGAGAAAATGCAACAGAAATAATAATAAAACGATGTGAACCATGGCTGGAGAAAAACTTAAATGGACAGTATGGACGAGACGTCAAGAAAGAAAAAGTACAGAGGAAACAAACCTTCTCGTGGCTAACAAGTGGCCGCATCAAGGGAGAAACAGAAGCTTCAATAACTGCAGCACAAGATCAAGCTATGGCCACAGATTACCTGAAAAAACACGTTGAGCCTAAATGCCGCCTTTGTAAAGAACATATTGGCAAAGATATTGGCAAAATATTGGCAGTTCTTAGAGCGTCACAACAACATATTATATCTGAACCTACATTATATCATCTGTCAATATAACAACTTCGGGGTAGAAAACAAATGGTATTTGAACTCGCGAGATAAAGTGGCAGATAACGACAACGAGACTTTCCTGTGGGACACACGAATCGGCTAATAAGCCTGATATATTGATTAAAGACAAGGGAACCAACACTCCTGTTGTCTGGTGGATGTATCAGTACCATTGGACAACAAAATCACACAAAAGGAGGCAGAGAAGTGACTGAAGTATAAAGATCTTTAGTTGGAAATACAAATGATGTGGCATATGAAAACACAAGTAATACCATATAAACTTAATAAAGTCGGAACACAACCTGAATATATAAATATATTCAACCTTTCCGGAGTTCTATAATTCTAATTAATCTTTTTAGGACTACAAAAAACAAAACTCATGTAAAATTTGTCAGTTATCTTATAGCTTTCAGTCCACCTTCGTGGCACTCAACAAAAGCCAGAAAAATAACATTGTTTTTTAAGATCATGTCTTTCCGATACCATAAGTGGATAGCCATCTGTAGACGCGTTTCCAGATTTATCTTTTCGAGAGCGTTTCGAGAGAACAACTTTGCCTTTATGAACAACAATTTGAAAAACCACTTATATAACGATTGTAAACCACTTATATACCGATATTTTAAATTTGACATTTCGTGAGAGAGACATGAACTTGTGAGATATGAAGCAGGTTATTGATTTAAATGATAATTTATTTTGGTTTAATTGGTTTACCAATTCTAAATTAACAAATAATACCAATGATTATAGGGGCCTAAAGAATAGTTGACCAAAAGTTTGAAGCAAATCTCCGCATAATACCAGGGAAGGATAAAAAAGGAATATTCTGTAATTTCAATAAGCAGCAATATTCGGCACGGCCCACATAATCTGAAAGGTACTTTAACAGATTCTCATCTGTTCTTCAAGTTCAAGATCAAGGTCTGATCTCGACAGATGAGTAACACCGGCTGGAAATGAACACGCCGAGACCAAAAAGTGAAATTATAATAACATATTTATTATAATATATGTATAAATAAATACACAAAATAAGTAAATAGTTAAATATACAAATCATACTGTGGATGTGATGGTCACAGATAATTGATTATAAGTTATTTCAAACAATTTATGTTTATTAAAATTCGCACAAAATATTACAAATATTTTCATAACAGTTACATCAGATTTAATTTTAATTCCTAACAAAAAAAAAACAAATTGACTTTGAATATGAACCACAGAAACTTATTATTACGCCAAACGCGTATAAATAGAAAATAATATTCTATTTGGACAAGGGAAATAACAGAAAACGTAAGAGATATCGTTTAACCCGTTTAAATTTAGACTTTTATAAATCATCCACAGCTCTCCACAGCATTATTATAAACACACAATCATTTTATTTTAATACTAGATTTACCAGCTATTTGAATATACCTATTTCTAAAAAAACTAAAACTGAAGGTGACTGGTCTTTAAAAAAAATATTGGTGGGGTTCTCAGTCTGTATATATTTTTTATAAATAGTAAATTACTTCACTTGTAGTTGAATTGTAATATGTTATATTGATTATAAATTTATTCATTAGTTAATTGAAACATACAAATTTTCAGATTCCTAAGCATAAATTAATTGCCATTTTTTGTTTTAACAGGGTAGCAAGTTGTGATTCCATATCTACAAATAACATTAGCAATTTGAAATTTTATTTTAATTCTGATTATTGAATTTGCCACAATTTTTCGGATACATATTTTTTGCATGCATTATAAATAGTCGTGGTCTTATTATTATTACAATGTCCTTTTTGACACCATTTATGTATATGAAGAGTGCTACTTGAACCTGATATATCAACTACTGGTATATCAGAAGCTTGTGGTATTTTTATTGAAATCTGGTATTCAAAAGCAAGTTATTCAAATAGACCAATAGATTCAAAGAAAAAAGTGTTTATTTACTTTTTTCTTGAAATATTTCCACCTGCCGTGTTTGTATACAATATCCAGGCATTTATTCCAGCTAAATGTAGAATATTAAAAATAACTTGAAGTAGCCATCATCTGGAAACTGATTTTAAACTATATTGTCGTGCCATTTGGTCAGTCACATCGACGCCAAATTTAGTATTATTATAAAAAGCCACAATATAGGGTAATTTCATAGAGATTACATAAAAAAATGCACCAGTCATTTTGACTGCTTTGGTATAAAAACCGATTATTTTGTGTAGGGTCAAAGTGAGAGAGAGTAAGTCGAGCGCTTTTAAAGTAGATAGGGGTCTGAAGCAAGGCTGCCCGCTTAGCCCGGCACTCTTCAACATATATGTGGCAGATTTGGAAAAGGTCTTGGCTGCTGGACAAGCAGGGGGAGTGGTGGTGGGGAGAAAGAAAGTGTGGAGTCTGGCGTACGCGGATGATGGTAATACAGCCATAATCGGCAGGAGAATTGAAAGAAATGATTGAGAGATTGGAGAGATATTTTGATAAAAGGAAACTGACTGTAAATGTAGATAAAAGAAAATGGATGAGGTTTAAGAAAGGTGGGGTGTGCAGGAAAGAGAGGTTCGTATGGAAGGGAATGGAGATAGAGCAGGTTGGGCATTTTAAGTATCCAGGGTTTGTATTTGGGAGTGGGAGTGGTAATAAAGAGCATATAGAGTACGTGGTAAAAAAAGCGTGGGTGGCGGCAGAAAGGTTCTTGAAGGTATGGGGAAAAGAGTTTAGCACAAATTACAGGGCGAAGGAGATGATATGGAAGGTTTGTTGGCGGAGTATACTGATGTATGGAGCTGAAATATGGGAGGCGAAGGAAGAAGAAGGCATGGAAAAAGGTGCAACTACAATTCTTTAAAAAGGCAGTGAAATTAGACAGATCAACTCCTTCCTACATAGTACTCCAGGAGTTTAATGCATTTAAATTAAGAATTGAAGCTAGCCGACAAGTAGCAAGGTATAATGTAAAGTGAATCGAATGACTGAGGAAAGAATTGTAAAAGAAGTGTTCAGGGTAGCAAGTTTGAAAGGAATGAATGGTAAGAGAGAGAGAGAGAGAGAAATTGGGGAAAGAATAGAAGGAAACTGTATGAAGGAGGTGGTATGTCTATCATGGAAATGGAGAGGCTTAGGAGGAAAGGCGTGCGAGCTGACAAATGGCTAGTGGTAAGGCTGAAGGGAATTGAACTGCAAGGACGTCAAAGGAAAATAATGGAGAGTAGATATAGTAAGGACTATGTGGAAATACAAATATTTGAAGAGCTACCTAAATACTTAAAATCAACAATGGGCCTGAATGTCCAGACAGTAATTGCCAGGTTTAGGTGCGGATGACAAGTATAAGAGTTGTGGTGTATGTGGGGTAGGGAAGGACGTGTGGGTGCATTGGTTTGAGGAGTGCAAAAAAGGAGAGTGGACGGAAATGGAGAGAGTGTTAGGAAGGAAATGGAAACAGTACATGAATGAGAATGGTAGTGGTTTAGTAATGATGGAAAGGATGGAAGGAACAGGAGACGGATACAGAGGAATAGCCCAGTGTAGTTTTTTTTTCTCTCTCTTTTAAGTTGGACTTTATTTTTTTATGGTGTGCGATTATTGGTTTTGTTTTCTTTTTCTTTTGTTGGTGTTGTTTTTCATTTTGTTGTTTTTTGGTACTGTAAGAGGAAAGGTTTATGTTTTTTTTTTAATTTATGCTAATAAAGGTTATTGTATGTATGTAAAAACCGATTAT